>CM042674.1:2578529-5078529 GCA_023638005.1 Forsythia suspensa | reverse complement strand
ATAATTATATCATGCAATATTCCAAATCCACTCTAACTAAATAATCACGGCAATATTGACTTTGGTAAAAGTTTAGGATGGCATAATTAAAGCTTTAATGACTCTAATGGACTCACTGATTAAAATACCCTTTCGTTAATTTTCCATGAAGTTTCAAGATTTTGTTGTCTTTTCTTCTACTTGGGAATCTGTACCAAGTGCATGTACCGAGTGTGACACTTTCTGCTCTAACGGAAATGTGCAAGAAAATGTCTCTCATCGGGCCTCCTCTAGCACTAGCACTAGCACTAGCACTAGCACTAGCACTATTTATGTATTTGTGAATTTCATTCTTCAAAGTTTAATCAACACAGTCAAATTTTTATAAATAGATCGTTAAGAAATATTAAAACAGAACTTATTATGTTAATATGTCATGATGTGTTATATGAAATAAATTTATTCATTTATGTTTCATTTTTAAACTAACGTTTAAATAGATTATTATTGTTAGCGATTTTATTTGTACCGCAAGTGTACGGATCGTACAAACAATATAATGAATGTTGAATCTAAGTATCGTACTCACAGAATTTTAGATAGTTCAATTACAATTATAATAATATTAACCGAATCAAATTATTTTAGAAATTTGGTTTCTTAAACTAACTAAACTATGAATTAAGAATAATTATAGAATTATAACTCAAACAATTAAAAGATTAAATTTATGAAGAATTACTTTAAATTTGAAAAAAGCGTACTAGGATCCCAAATCTACTTATATCAATCCTCTTTAACTCAAACAGTTGAATTTAATAACACAAATTAATTATAAAGATCAATATTCTTAATTTATTTAATAATCTATCTCGAGTAGAATTAAACATATCCATATATATGACCCGACTATATCTCTATAACAAATGTGAACATACAATAATACATTAAAAATTGTGAATATTTAATGATCACATAAAGCATAGTGGTATATCTCTATCCCCCTATCGGACTATACGACAATTAATACTATGTTTAACTTTTTTTCAATCTCTCAATTGTAAAATAAGTCACAAGACTCGTACAACTATTGCACATATAATTATAAAGAAGAAGAAAGCAATATCAATTATTCAAAATTAAAAATATGCTTGAATATAAATAATCGGTTCAAAGAATTAAATGTTTATTATACATGTTTCATCAAGATCCTAGCACTAAAAGAATTTAGCTTAACATACTAAAAAGAAGAAAATGTATAAGCTATCACCCGGATATGAAGAAAACTCAAAAGATGAAATCTTGATTTTGATCTTGATCTTCGTTTCTTGTTTCGTCTCTTATTTTTTTCTCCATATTCAGCTTTCTAATTATTAGTTAATAACTCATATATATAGTATTCTCATTGTATCCCAAAAAATCCCAAAAAATTATTAAAATCGTGGAATAAAAGGTTTTCTAATTGAATTAGAACTCTAAAAGAAAAAATTCTGAATCTACCAAAAATTACACTGGGTGATCGCCTTGGATTAAAAATAAAGTCTCGCTCTTTGAAAAATAGTCCGTGCGCCTTCATTTTAATTTTTTCTCTCTTTCTGTATTTGTTTTTCAAACGGTCATAACTTCTTGTAAGAAACTACAAATTGAGATTCGTAAAAAGTGTTGGACTTGTAATTCAATTATCTTTCTAATGGTATCACTTGCTTTGTAGAGATTTTGATACCAAAATTTGTGCTATAATATCTCCACATGATTCGGTAGGTTGTTTCTCAATTCAGTTATTTGACTTTCAGTGTTTGATCATTTGCTTCAACTCTTCATTAGCACTCTAACACACTTTAAACATATTAATTTTATTTTCTTCCTCATCCTCCAATGCTTGGCTCTTGATATTCACTTCAAAAACTCAAATTCTTCTCATTTACTCGTCGATTTTACAAATTGTTTATAAACAGGTCCAAAATTGAAATAAAAATAAAAATACAATAAATTAAATAGAAAATCTATAAAATAACAGAATATAAGCTTAGTATTAATGTCAGAATAAGTGCACAAAATACACTTATCAATTATTTTCATGCAAATGAAAAATTCTTTTAAAATGACTTTTTTCACCAGTCAAAATGAAAAGGATCTTAATATAATTTTTTTGGTTTTTTTTCTTCTTCCTTTTTTCCAATTATGTGATAACCCTTAACTTTCTTCTCCAATTCATCTTTTTCTTTGCTATTACTAGGGGATGACAAAAATATTCGATTCATCCCAAATTCGATGGATACCTACTCTGAGTGGAACGAAAAATTCTCGATCTACGGGTCAACGGGGCAGATCGGATGATGTGTACCCCAATCCGATCCGCCCCATTTGAAAAATAAAGAAAGAAAAAGATTGAAAAAGTAGTAAAATTTATGTCAATGTTTGTTTAATTTTTTTGAATGACAATTGACCAAAAAATAATTAAAAATATGTATATAAAAATTACAAATCAGTATGTGGATCACTGCTTTGATTCGCTCCGACCCAGATTAGATTCGCCCTGAAAAATGGTGGATTAATCCGTGGATTTGAATTTTCTAGAATTATTGCAGGACGGATACGGATTGGGTCAATTTGATCCGAATCCGCCCTGTTGTCATCACTAGCCATTACTCGTCTCCAATCCTCCCCGCCCCCCAACAAAATAAAGTTTGTATATAAATCTGTCAATAAATAAAAGTTCAAGACAATAGTGCAAAAGTGAGTAAAAGTTAAAATAGCAACTGCAACTTTCCTTAATCCTAATATCCTTAATTCTAATATATAATCTGAGTGATCATTTGTAAAAATAAGTGACCATTTATAAAATTTTAAATACAGTGATTGATAAGATAAGAAAAATAGTGACCATTTTAAGTGCTTTTTTCACTAGTCAAAGTAAAGAAGAGACAACTATAAAGGTTTTTTTTTTTTTTAATAAACTATTTTTTCACCTAACTCCACTTTTCTTGCTTAAACCGTCATTTAATCCAGTAGCATAACCAAGTCAAACTCGATTTTTAGCTTGATGAGCCAAATCGAGTTCTAGTATTCTGGGCTCGTTGGCTTTATGCGCAAGCCCATGAGTTTTTAATATCATATTTAATTATATTTTAATAAATTTCTATAAATTTTATTTTTAAGAAAATACAAATACTCATGAGCCGACTCGATTTGGCCTAGCTCGTCCAACGGCTCAAACCATTGTCACCTCTACTAGTCCCTCCCCCTTCCACTCTCCTTTCTAATAAAGATGGGACATGGTAATTAATAGATTTCTTCTCTAATTCATTATTTATCTCCACTCCAACTCTTCTTGCCCAGTCCCCCGTCCCCCGTCCCCTTCCTCTTTCTAATGTCTAATGGAGATGGAATGCGGGACAGATTGGGCAAAGACGCGTCGTTGGGACGCCAAAGAACATCAACACAGAAAATTAGCATTGCTATTTTATTTCAATCTTTAATTTTATTTTATGAGTGAATTTTGAGCTATTAGTGTCGTAGGTTTATTCCTAGTTTCTTTAATATTTGAACTATTTTTAGAGCACAATTATTACTTTTTTCTTTTTTTCCTATAATTAATACGAAACATCTCCAATTTTCAATCTTTCTCAACATTCTTAAGTATAAACAAGATTGTTTATCAATGTGTTGCTCTTAATTTCGAGGCTTCCACTGCATCACTTTCCCATCCTCAATCAACTATCCCATCTGCCCATCTTCTCGACTCTTCCCCCACCTCCCGTGTTTTCCCGTGTACTTTGGGCAACCCTAGTAAAGAAAATCTTTAGAATATCTGTCTGTAGCTTAAGGGAGACAAGATGGAGGAGTTGTAGGGGGCCGGGGAGGGGGGGGGGTGTCATGGAGGAGGAGGCAGGGTGCAGAAGGGGCGGAAAACCAAGGGTGGGAGGGAGGTCACAATGTAGGGAGTTGGAGGATGCAAGTTGGGACGAGAAAGAGGAGTGAGATCAAGTATAATGAGATTATTATCATAGAAAACGTCTTTTCTCAATATTTTGTAAAATAAAAGATTTTTTTTTCCCATTTTTTCTCTCTAACTTGATATACAATTTTCTCAAATTATGATGCAGAACAGTTTAAAACCCTTTTTTTGTTTTTTGGGTTGCTCAATTCTAAATCAGATTACATGAAGTAATTAAAATAACATGGAGGCAGAATATTACCCAACAATGGAAGCCATGACAAATCAATAACAAATGCCACACTTTATTTCCTCATGAAGAGGACAACAATAAATCAAATTATAGAATCAGGGCATTTTTCTCCCCTTTAAGAGATGTTTGGTTTGGGAATCATAGCATTTAACTTTTCAGCCATAATTAAGGCGAAAAATGTCATTATGCAGAAAAAAGCTTCCTTCTTCAGTTGGAATCAAGTGAAACATCTGCAAAAAGAAAAAATATATATATTTACAAATCACAAATCCTGGTCATGTTGTATCCCAACGTAAATGGAATATGGACCTATAAAGCAATTCAGACATTGTTTTCATTTGCATTAATTTATGATATGGTTGTCTAAATTTGAAGAAACTTGATACGTCTAGTCGATAAGAGAGTGAGAGTTGTACCTGACTAAACCTCAATGGGGAATCCTCTCCGAGCAGTTGGATGCTGCCACTAACAAAAACCAAGACCCCACCAGCAAAAGCTGATGGTTGAGAATCAATTGTGCTAATGACATGCCGGCATTGTCCAAATGGCAATTCACTTAACTTAATGGAGATATCATGAACTCCTTGTGTCTTTTGACCCTCAAATGTGAGTACAGATGTTGGTCGATAAAGAGAAGCAAGCGAGCAACGATCATTATCAAACAAATGGTAGTAATGATCTACAAATGCTCGTCCCACCATTTCAACTTGTTCTTCCATTTTTATCCCAGATCTCCCAAACCAATTTTTCAGCTATAAACCAACAATATTATATAAAGGAAAAAGAGGGCAATTTTTGAAGAGTATATAAACTGCTGCATGGGTACGCAAAGTGGTGAAAAAGGGGAACAGCACTAAGCAAAACTTTTTGATGTTGGGGACAGGAATATATTCTTTGCAAAACTTTGTTTCCAAACAAAGCAACTACATTTATATATTCAATCTCATTGGAAGATTAACTTCACTACATTGTATTCACGTGGCTTGATTATTTTATTTCATCTAACTTATCGAACATGTCACATTTAGCCTATATCACCTCACAAATGTTATGAAATCATATGATAGAATCATGAAAACCCAAAAGGCAAGACAATTTGATAACAAGTTTCATGGAGATTCAAGACTTGTAATATTCTCATCTTCACCAAAACACAAGCAAAACTTTGAGTAAATTTCATTTACTAATTGTTGAGTAAAATTTAGAGTACACAACTCTAAACTTACTAATATTGGACCCAAACAAGTAAACAAATTACTTGTATTATATTCTCAATAAAAGACACTACAACACTTTGAAGAGAAATAGACACTCAATAGGATGCTCACAACTTACACTCAAGACACACACACTCAAGCTAACACTACAAATGCTTATGTTTTTGGAGGATGTCTAACCCAAATGCAATGGAGGATATTTATAGTCCTCATACACTATTCTACACCATTCTACACTCTTCTCATTTCTAGATTCTTCTATAATTTTCTCTTAAAAATGTCTCCATTCCACATTTGTTGAGAAGCTTCTAGATGAAAATGGATTTGGATCATCCACATTTGCTGAGAAGCTTCTAGAAAATGGATTTGGACTTTGTAATGGGCTGGGGTTGATCTTCAACACTAATCTCTGCAGCCAAAAATTAATATAACAAATATTAACAATATCTATGGTGATGAAATGGACTCCCACCTTTATAAAGAATACAAATCCAAGCTATGATTTGCACACAGCTCTTTATTGTAACATTTTCTCGGATGCATATATGGTAGGCAGCTCGACAAGAATCCACAATAATTGGGATAGAATTTATTATTAATATGTGGAGAAAAGAGAAAAAATATTTGTATCCCCTTCAAGCTATGCATACTTTAGAGTGAAACAGGTGGTGAGACTGAACAATCAATGAAGTCAACATGCCTCCAAAACCTTGTGAGGGAACTACCGCATCACATTGGCAGGCACAAGGCACGTTTAGTTGCCAAGGGATTTCATCAAACCCAGGTTTGGACTTCAACGAAACCTTTAGTCCTGTTGTTAAACTTCGACCATTCGGGTGGTTCTCTCTCTTTCTGTAGCACTCAACTAGCAAGCATATTAATCAACGCTTTCTTGAATGGTACACTTCATGAATTTGTATATATGCCCCAACTTGAGGGCTTTTTTGATCGTGCTAAACCTCAACATATTTGCAAGCTTTAAAAAGCATTTTATGGTCTTATGTTTGCTAGAGATTATAAACAGTGGATCTTACGAAATGTGTGGATAAAAATATGTTTGACCAACTTTTAAGTATTTGTAAGCACTTACAAACATAAACAAGTTCCAAGAGCTTGGTTTGATAAGCCCCAGCTCACTTGGTTAGAGTTGAGTTTTCAGCAGGTTATAAGGTTATAAGATGCTTATTATTTGAGAAGTACAAATGTGAGTTTAATGGTGCAAGCTTAAGTTGTAAGCTCAATCTGATAAAACGCATTTCCTTTGAAGCACGGTTTGAGTGGTGTTAACACTTTACACCAGATGATGACACGTGGCTTATTGAGCATCGTTGGATGCTGGGGAATGAATGAGACGTATATAATACATCTCTTGGCAGCACTATTCACACAATTCGTCTGTGGGGTTTGCACACTTGACTTAACCAAAATCTCTCCTTTCTACATTCTGTTCTTTCATTTCCTTCTTTCTGGGATTATTGATCTTGGGTGATCAATAATGAGTATTCTCTGAAAGATAATCACTCCCTGAGTGATTAGTTGTTCTGTAGAAGTTATTAGGTTTTGTGTAACCTTCGGTGAAAAATAACTTTGGGTTGGGAGTGTTTTTGAGAGATTTCTTGGCTTATCTAAGGTTTGGAGTGACCTCTGACTATGTGTGATATGCTACACCTGAAAAACAAGTTTCTGAATTTGATGACCTGTCAAAAAATGACCGCAGGTACTAACGTTTCATAGATTAGGGACCTGAGTGCTAGAAATTAAAGATTTGAGACTCCATCGTCAAAAGGTTCAAAAGTTTGGGACCCCAGTGCTATTTACTCTTATATTAATATATTCACACCATAGTCTTTTTTTGTTGTCTGGCATTTTAATTGTAATAAATGTTTCTAACTTTTCTCTTTGTCACACTTATATCTCTAACTATTTTTCGTCACATTCTTATCTTCAACATTTTATTAATTAGCACATCTTGTCTTTGATGACGATATCTATCCAAAAAAATCCGTTAGAAGAACATAAATAAACTTATTTGTCCCTCATATTTTTAATAAGGCAAAAAAAATAACAACTACAAAAATTCAATAAAATATGTCCCTCGTTTCAAAGTATGCTAATACAATTTTAGACAAACGCATCATCAGAGACAGTATGTATTAATTAATTGAAGGTTAAGAGGAAGATCTTGTGACGAAAAAAAGTTAGGGATATATTTGTGGCAATGAGTAAAGATTGGATATATTCATAGCAACTAAAAGTTAATGTAAGAAAAAATTATGATGTGAATGTAATTATTCAATATATTATAAATTAGAGAAATTTGCAATTTTTGTCTTTAACCTTTCAAATCTGGTACTAATCTATTATAACCAATTTTTTTAGCACTAGACATTCCCAATTTTTCAAGTAATTGCAAGTCACGCCCCTATTGATGGATTTGCGACAAAGTGCAAGAAATGTAATTTCCCATTAAAGAAATAAGAAAATTTCCTCCAAAAAAAATAAAAAAGCAAAAAAATTTAAGCAAGAATTAACAAAAAACGAGTTGCTGATTTTGAATCTTTAGTAGTAGAGAGGAATTTCTTGGATTCCGATGGAAAAAATGTGGGAGTTTGTGAAGGCGAAGTAGAGAGAGAAAGTTTCACAATCAATATTCAAATATTTTTTTGGGATAACGAAGTTATTTTGTATTTTTTTCAAAGTGATGCGACTTCATTTGCAATTTTTTTTTTTTTTGGATTATTTGTAACTTTTTTTTTTCTATTTTTATTTATTTAAAGAGAATGACAAATTCATTAAAATATGTCAATGAAACGTGATTTGTAACAAACTGTAAATGTTGGAATATTTGATGCTATAAAAATTGGTTGGAAATTATTAGTATCAGATTTGAAAAGTTGGGCACCGAAAGTACAAATTTTACTATAAATTATTAACTATCATGATACTTGCGGATCAGATCAACTCATACTTTGACGACTCCTTACGGGTGAATTTCACTAATTGCCATTGAAAATTTTGCTAAATTTTAAATTAATCATTAAAATATTTTTCTTATCTTATTAATCATTGAAGTTATTAATGATTTCACAAATAGTCATTCGCTTAGTAAATCTAAGGATAAATTACAGTTTTGATCTCCAATATTTACCATCTTTTGCACTTGTCCTGTCTCTTTATTTCTTGTTAATATATTCCTAACATTTCATTTTTTGACGTCTTTAGCTTCTAATAATAATTTCTAGAGTTTTAAAAGGCGAATTTTCTCATAAATTTAAATAAAGTAAAAAAATATAAATAAAAAGGAATAATTTTTTTTAAACCACCACAACCCCATGCTAGCAAACAACTACCATTTTCGTGCACCACCATAACTCTCGCACACTACAAAAACAACTATCATTGTTCTTATATACCAGTGTAGTGATCACCAATTTATGTTATCATCAAACTCCAATTAAGAATTAGTAGAAGAAAATATTAGACAACATAATAATCAAATACAAAACTAGTTTTAAGAAAAAAATTGTGAATCTGATCAGTGGTAGTCAAAACAATATTAAGAACAAAATGTCTTAGCATCTACCCCTGCATCGGCACCAATAATTTAAGTTGAATTAATTTTTTTTTTCAGTTCTTCTTTTATTACATATTTCTTATTTATATGAACTTAATGGTAGATTCGTTTTATAAACACTCAATTGATATAATTTTTTAATATAAGTGTTAGTAATTAGTGAGGGCGCTAACAAATTAAGGATAAGATTTTCAAAAATAAAAGTTCAAAAAAAATTATGCTAAAGTGGGTAAATGTTAGAGATGGCGGCTACAATTATTCTTAGATGTAATGCATAACTTCAGTAATCCTTCTTTAAATTGGGTGATCATTTATGAAATTATGAATAATTTCAGTGACAAGTGAGATTAAAAAAATAGTTTAATGATCAATTTAAAATTTTACAAAAACTTCAATGACAAGTATTGAAATTAACCCACTCCTCAATGGTTAGACAAAGTTTGGTTGGTGGCCAAGGGTATACTCCTTGGTGCATTCGTTTCTTTTTTTCTTTTTCTTCCTTTTGTGTGTGTGTATGTGTGCGCGCTTGTTTGAGTGGGGTGGGGGCACTGTCCATTTTGTAGGGTGGTACCGTGGTGGTGGTCTGACTCAGAACCTAGATTGATAAGATTTCCTACCCCCACCCACCACAAAACAACCAATGGTGGTGGTGGTTTGACGGAATTTATCTTGTTAATTAAGACAGATTATAACAAAAAAGAAAAAAAGAAAAAAAATTGAACGAACAAATCGAATGATTTATAGAAACGACTATAAAAGTTTATAAGGTTTAATTTGATATTGTTTATGTATTAAGGGCAAGGTTTGTATAATACTGAAAGGCATATCTCCAAATTTCAAAAAAAAGAAACTAAATAAGATAGCAATTAATTAGAAGCAAAAACTGATGTACCATCCCAATTGATCTCTACATTGATACGATCATTATATGACCTTTTCTTTATCTTCGATTGAAAGCTTCCCAGACACATTCATTTGCATGAATATATACCAATTTGTTGAAATTATGCATCCACGATTTCTTCAGACTCAGCAGAAGCAAGAATGAACTCAGGTTGAGTGCTTTTCGACTCGGTGCAAGAACCATCCAATGCATTTGGCTGCCCCAATGCCCTCAAAGCCAAATGGGCTGCCTTTTGCCCTGAAATCATCATTGCCCCGAAAGTTGGACCCTGAAAAATCACCAAAATTAATATTTTTATTCAACAATTATGACATAATAAATATATATTTAAATGATGAAAGATCCATTAGTGCTACGGCCAGCATACATGGCCAATAGGCTTTTTCGACTTGAAATTAGTGGTTAAACTCTAAATTTGGTACCATAGGTCGAATAATTAGAGTAAATTAAAAATAAAGTACCATCCTTGGAGCCCCATCGATCTCTGCCACTTCCATGCCGGTGACGATCATTCCAGGCACGACCTCTCTAGTGTGCCTGACAATGGCATCCTCGGCTGTATTCATATCAAGGGCCTTCATCCCGGGCACGCTGTCAATCATCCCGATGCTCTTCAGCCTCTTAACACCTGTGGCTCCGAAAGGTCCATCGTGGCCACAAGAACTAACCACCACTTTAGCCTCCATAACATTAGGATCCATGCAAGATTGTGTGTCATGGTTCATTGAAACCAAAGCCCAGTTGGTGACAACACCGCCGACTCTTCCACCCTTTACTATCAAATCCTCCGCTGCCACCGCATTGAACAGCTTCACATTAGGCCTGGCCAAGAGTTTGCTCATGATAGTCGAGGTGAACAAGGCAGCATGTTTGATGACAACGTAGTCATCTTGTTCATCGTACTCAATCTCGAGCTCGTCCAAGAATTTGTGTGCCGGTTTACGCACAACCATGGCGGAAAAAAGTTGCCCCCCGAGCCATGCACCACCGCCGGGGCTGACGGATTGTTCGATAATGGCAATGCGGACGTTGGGGTTTTTGCTGAGTTCATAAGCGCAGGAGAGCCCGGCAGATCCGGCGCCAACAACAACGACATCGGTATCAGCGTATGTGATCATGTCCATCATGTATCTTCTGGTCATTTCTCGCGAAACAGTGGATTCTTTAATGGGTTGGAATTTGAAGTTGTCAAGGTTGTAAGGGGTTGATGCGGACATGGTGATTGACAAATTTTGTTGACTTGATTTAATGGACTGAACCCGGTTGGACAAGGGCGAGCCATGGAACGTGGACTTGTTCTCGAAAAACGATGATTTCGAGAGCGAAGAGGTTAGGGTTGTGGCCATTGTTGCCATTGAAATAAAACAGAAATTTTGCAGGGTTGTTATACTGTAGAAAAGGAATGAAGTAGAGATAAATTACTGTTGAGTAGGGATGGTTTCTTGATAACATTATATATAGAGACATACATAATATTATATATATATCTGTGTGTGTGCAGGAGAAAGTGGTAGAGGAATGAAAAAATCTATGAGAAAATATCTCAAGTGAGAGGAAGATAGAATTTGTCAATTTGAATGATTCTGAATGGTTCTGGTTGTTTTGTTAGGATTGATATCTTGGAATATCCCAAGGCAAGGAATAAACTAATGTATGAGGTTTGGACTATTCAATTATTCTTTATAATATTCAGAAGTGAACAACTATTCTCATGCAATGAAGAACAACAACCAATCAAATAAGATTAAAAGTAAATTGAGGCCTAATTAGTAATGTTCTAAAAAGCGTAAAGTATGGTTAATTATAAAAACTAAATTTCAATTTTTTTGAGTTTAAGCAAGGTCTAAGCTAGAGCGAGATAGAGACAAAGCGAGAACAAGACGTGAGGTCAATCATCGTCTAGGTGAAGCTTAAACAAGTTTTAGCTGATTAGTGAGGATATGTTGGACAAATTAGAGCAAATGTTGCAATAGGCTTTTATTGGATACAAAGTTTACCCAACTTATCAAATACGGTCAAAAAGAATCATCTATAAAAAGCTGCATTTGAGAAGGTAAATGGACATTCTCTCAACATATAATATTAGCTTAGAGCATCTTGTTTACATGTCCAGTAAAATAGGAGATGGAAATAAAGCATCACTAATGAAGTTGTTGATTATAAAAATTATGGCCTATATTTATAAAAGGGAAGATGCAGATAAATTATAAAAAAATTTAAATAAAAGTATATATTTTGATAGAAATATATTATAAAAAATTTAATGTAGATATATTATAACGCAACTGTATTTATATTTTTAGAATAAGCTATCAATGCAGGGAAACTTTTCTACAAGTTCCCTTGTGTAAAGGTGATGAAATATATTCTGTACAAGGAAGTGAATAAAAAGAGAATCCACGAAATTACAAAATATACTAATTAAGAGCATCTCTAATGCAATCGTGGATAGATTAAAAAATTGTGCCACATAAAAAATAGACGGTATTTATAAATAAAAAAATCATGTTCAATTCAACATGACAAGGACTCCGTCAAGTCAATGTGGTTGAGAAAAATATAGACATTGTTTAGAGCTTCGTTTAGATTTAGAAACCTTATTAGACATGATGAATTAGCTAAATTTAATTTTTCTATACAGATTTTGTGTGATTTTATTTTATTTTTAAAAAAATAAAAGACACTTATATAGCAATCTATAGAATATATTGGAGACCATTTTTTTATTTAAATATCTATTGAATAGACATTAATTTCAACTAGATTGAAAGTCTTTCAACATTTGTGACAATTAATATAAAACATAGGAGGAGACATATATTTGTCTGGCCTCCATATAATAAAAATAAATAAATAATTTAATGACAGTAGAAGATTGGGAATTAAAGACTAAAATAAGAATGTTTTATATCTCATGCGACTTCGTCACTATGTTTGGTGAGTGCTTTTGCTCTTTTATTAAGTTAAGATATTCTCATTTTATTTCTCAAAAATTCAAGAAGTCAAGAAGTGAATTTTTTATTTTTGTTGATTTAAATTTTGGTTAATACATTACCTGTCTTTGTGAGTGAAAAGGGGGGACATAACTAGTCCATTAATTGATGGAACTCTTAAATTGAGACACTGGTATCAGCTATAACTGCTATAATTTTCGTAAAGTTCAGTTCAACATCAACAAAATTTGTATTTAAAAAAGTTAAAATCAAAATAGTAATATATTTTGACAGCTGTGGGATTTGAACCCACGCCCTTTCGGACCAGAGCCTAAATCTGGCGCCTTAGACCACTCGGCCAAACTGTCTCTTTATGAATCTCTTGCCTTTAAACTTATTTTTATAATATCATAATTGACGGTGTGTGTTAAAAGGGACGTGTCGCTTTAGGAAAAGATAAATATTCTCCATTTGGTCACAATTTATCATAGGAGTTGTGGTAGTAGGCCATGTGAAGGCAGTCCACAAGACATATATAGAAGGTTAATTATAATGTGAAATCATGTCTATTAGATTTAAAGCATTAGTATATATATATATACTTACCATATTTCAAGACTCCTGTTCAAATTGACAAATTATTAAAAAACGATCTCAACTATTCAACCATATTATTTTGTTTTCACCTTAATTATACAGTACCCTTTTAGTACGTTAGTAATTTTTGTCACAAGTAAAATAATTGTAGTGCTCTTTATTAAAAAATTTCTTCTAGACAAATTAGACATGGAAAATTAGTATTTAAAATGCTAGAAACTCTCGTAATTATGCATAATTAGACAAAAATGTCTAAATTGTTTGAAATTTGAGCAAAAAAAGAAAAGAGTGAAATGTTCTAGAAATTCTTGTCAATTCTAGTATTTTGACAACAATGTTTAGATGATTTAAATGTACATAAAAAGGGGGGGAATTTAATAACAGTTTGTAAAAATAGGAGTGTGATTAGCTCTTCTCCCAAGTAGAATTTCACTGCTTTTGGCAAAAACAATTCTTTAAACCTACTTTAATTATACAAATGACTGCCCTTTCCTTTAACATAATCTTTTTACAGCAAAAGTGACCAATAATAATAATAATTTCCTTTTGAATTCAAATCCAGTTGTGAAATCCAAGAATTATCGATTATTGCATGCAACATGTTGTCCCCGCGGCCTCCAATTTTCTGTCACTGGAGAAGAAATTTGTCGGCAGCATGGAATTTCTTTTCATACTCATACTCATACTCATCTGGCAATAATGGATACTAATAATTTCAATTCCTCCAATGCCCTTTTCAGTTCAGGCAAAAATGCACCGACCATCCCTGATATATTGATCGAGTTTCAATTTTATCCTCAACCTATTTTTTGGCACTATTGTCTCTAATTATCACTTTTGTTGCATTGTGACTTTTTTAGTCTCAATGACGGATTTCGTCTATTTGATCATTAAAATTTAATTTTTTTATTGAATCATTTTACCTATTTTAAGTTAAAATAAATATGAAAAAAAAAAAAAAAGAGTTCATTTTCTTCTGACTCTCACTTTGCCCTAGACTTTTTTTTTTTTTTTTTTTTTTTGGTTCAAGTTCTTTTATATTTTATTCATGTTAACAAAAACCAATGGTATATTGGGTTTTCATCCAAAAATATACCTACTGGCTACTACCCTGGAAAAAAAAAAAACTTACTTCTTAGGGTGTGTTTGATTGGAAGATTTTCCATGGAAAATAATCTTGTCACATCAGTGAAAAATATTTTCCATCTTTGACTGTTTGATTGCACATAGAAAAAGAAAATGATTTCCAAGGTACAATCAATTAAAGCATGGTTAAGAATGAAAAATTGGAAAATATTTTTTTTGCCAAAATAGGTGGGTTTTTTTTTTCCTACTTACATGGAAAATCTTTTCTTTTCCATGAAATCAATCAAACACGCCCTTAGGAAAAAAATTGAACCAGTAGGGTGTGTTTGATTGAAAAATGGAAAAGAAAAGATTTTTCATGTAAGTAGGAAAAAAAAAAAACCACCTATTTTGGCAAGAAAATATTTTCCAACTTTTCCTTCTTAACCAATGCTTTAAGCGATTGACTTTGAAATCATTTTCATTTTCCATGTGCAATCAAATGTACCAAAATGAAAAATATTTTCCATTGATGTGACAAAAATTTCCATGGATTAGACATTTTCCATGGAAAATCTTTCAATTAAACACACCCACAGTTTGGAGATAAAATTTGCAACTAGGTCAATAAATTGGGGATTATTGGCAATTTCCCTTCGAGGGTAGAAAGGAGAATATTAATTTGAGAGATAGATTTGAATGCTTGGGGGCATGATAGGAAGATCAAAATGTACTTAAATAAGTTGCATCATATTTTAATTAAATTGAAAATTTTCAATATTTGCTCATTGTCGACTTGTCACACTTATGTCCTCAATTTTTTTTATCGCATTCTTATCCTTAACGTTTCACTAATAAGCACATAAAAAATAATAAAAAAGTTCGACAAATATATATTTGTCCCTAATTTTAAAGCACATTAACAGAATATTCGGACATAAATCATCATCAATGACAAGATGTGCTAATTAATGGAAAGTTAAATATAAGAATGAGATGAAAAAAAGTTGAAGACATATAAGCACCAATAAATAAAAACTGTGGTGTAGAGAAAATTTTGATTTTCCAGCTGTATCCTTGAACAATAAAATGGCAGTGAAAGAACACACAATAAAAGTATCATTTAATGCTAACATTTTTTCAAAGATCCAACTGGAGATTATTCCCCAAGAAAATGGAGAAAATAATTCATCCATTGGCCATTTTTCTCTTTATTATTGTATTCATATCTTTGTCCCAATCAGTAGCAGCAGGCAAAGGTTCATTTGATGATAATTTTAGCAAAAGCTGTCCGGAGACTCATTTCAAGACTTCAGAAGATGGGCAGATCTGGTACCTCTCCTTGGATAAACAAGCAGGTATAGATTTGTATTAAAACTACTAAGTACATGTGAATATTTTCACTGCATCGCTTTACTTGGAAGGATTCTTGTCTGTTAATAGGTTGCGGGTTTACAACAAAGCAGAGGTACAGATTCGGATGGTTTAGCATGAAGCTTAAACTAGTCGGTGGCGACTCTGCCGGAGTTGTTACTGCTTATTATGTAAGTCAATTTTTTATACTTGAAATCAACTTGTACTTATAACTCGACAAGTCAAAGTTTAATGTACCAATTTATCGTTTATGCAGATGTGTTCTGAAAATGGGGCGGGGCCACAGAGAGACGAGCTAGACATTGAGTTCTTGGGGAATAGAACAGGGCAGCCGTACCTTATACAAACAAACATTTACAAGAATGGAACTGGTAACCGTGAGATGAGGCACATGCTATGGTTCGACCCCACCGAAGAATTCCACACCTATTCTATTCTTTGGAACAATCATCAGATAGTGTAAGTATGGTCAAATATCATTTTAATCTACCTTTTATCCACACATCCTGTAGGATCAATGACTTATAATTTACAAAAAAACTTTATCAAACAAGCACTTAAACAATCAGATCGTATACTGATTCTTTGCAATAACTTTTTAAAACAGGTTCTTCGTTGATAAAGTTCCCATAAGGGTATACAAGAATGCAAATTACACCAACAATTTCTTCCCAAACGAGAAGCCAATGTACTTATTTTCGAGCATATGGAATGCTGACGATTGGGCAACAAGAGGAGGAATAGAGAAAACAGACTGGAAAAAAGCACCATTTGTATCATCTTACAAGGATTTCAATGTTGATGGGTGTCAATGGGAAGAACCCTATCCTGCATGTGTATCCACCACCACGAAGAACTGGTGGGATCAATATAATGCTTGGCACCTATCAGATGACCAGAAGAAGGATTTTTCTTGGGTTGAGAGGAACCTTGTTATATATGATTATTGTAAGGACACACAAAGATTCCCAACATTGCCTCAAGAGTGTTGGTTAAGTCCATGGGACTAATCTTTTTGAATCAGCCATTTATGTATTATAAATTTTAATTGGATTGTATAAGCTGCATTATTTTCATGTGTATTCATTGGTTATGGAATTCTTATGGGTGGTTATATTGGTATCACATTTTTTATTTATTGCACTATATTTTAATTATAGTTAAGACCTTCAATCTTTGTTTATTATAACACTTATGTCCATAACTTTTTTATCTATTGAATTATTATCTTCCATCTTCCATTAATTAGCACATATCATCTTAATGATGGTTTCTGTTAAAAACAATTTTTGAAATCAGTTTTACGTTCTCTAAACAGATTTTTGGACGAAAACCGTAATCAGAGATAATATGTGCTAATTAATAAAAAAATGAGGATACAAATGTTACAAAAAAGTTAAAATATAAGTATTATAATAAGCAAATATTGAGAAATTTAAAAACATTTAAAATATGGTGAATAAATAAAAGATACAGTGAGAATTAATTCTCCAATACTTGTTTGTATTTATTTGTCCACTTGCAAAAAACCCTTCTCTCTCTCCCTCTCACCCACACAAACTTTGAACAATAATAATTGAGAAAATTGCAGCAAAGGTGACGAACCTTTGGGTGCAAATGATTTTTTAATCTTGGTAACACCTTAATCTTATTAACACCCAAGAGCAGAGCCACTAAAAGACAGGGGTTATCAATTGACTCCGCAAAGATTTTGAAAATGGTCTAAGCCTAAATTTAAAAATATAAATTAGTTGAAGTCTCAACCTAAATTATTTTAATTCAAATTTCAGTTCAAATTGACTCAAACCTAAATTTTAATTAATATATGTTGAACAACCAAGTCCCCAAGCCCAACTAATATCATATATTCAATTTTCTTCTCTACACATCACCATGCCCTAATCCAATTGTAATTTTCACTCAATTTTTTTAAATTAAAGCTGTAACAAGCCAAAATCAGCCATAAATTTGTTAACCAGGCTAGCCAACTCACAAATAAACTAAGAGAGAAGGATTTAGCTTGTTCTCTTCGTAGTCATTCTTTCAAAGAAAACGACGTCCAGCTAAGAAGAGAAACCAACCTAGACCCAGAGAGTTTCTTCCTAAATCAGTCATAAATTTATATTGCTTTTTTATATTTTAGTTTTTATTTTATGGTTTTTATTTTCCTATCTATTTTTTTTCCCATAATTTGTTTATTTGTTAATTGTTATTGATAATAGTTTATATGTAAATAAAATTGTTGGATGCCTGCTGTTGTCTTGCCGTTTTATTTTATTGTCATATCCACTTACTATAATATTATCTGATTGTTGTGTTTTACTGGCCTATGTTATTGTTTTGTCGGCATATTATTAGATTATTGTGCTTTGCACACTTATTTTGCTGTTTATTTGAATATTATTGAATTTAACGTCAATAATTGTAGAGATTTTATAAAAAGAAAATTCTATTTGTAATTGAAGAGAAAAATATTGATTTAAAGAAATCAATAGTTGAATGATAATTTGATTGTATAAATTAAGAATGATATATTTCACGAAATTGAAAATGATATAATTATACAACGTTTTCAAAGTATGAAAACGCATAGTATGAAAACGTATAGAAAATAATTGTAGTAATGTATCAAAATATTTTCATCAGTGACATTATTTTTAAAAAATTAGTACTTAATTTTTGTCAACCCAAAGAAATTTTTTTGACTCTAACACCATCTTTTATCTTTTTATACTCATGGTAGTGAAGGTTCTTTTAAACGGAAGAATGCACATGTTTACAATGGCATGTTTATTTTCTCCCAACCCCAAAAAGCATGACGATGGCTTTGGCCCCCGAACTTGCCATCAAAGATTTAAAGGAAAACCCTTAGACTCATTTGTTAATAACTATTGTTCTAAAAGATAATTATTTTAAAAAATATCAAAGTTACAAAGTATAATATGACATACTCACAAATACAATTTTCACAATCATTTTCAACTGTAAAAATAAAAAATACATGAATTTTTTTTATTAATTTAAATAACACATTTTATTGTTGGCAGATAAAAATATAATTTTATTTTAATTAAAATTCGTCATACATTTTTTAATTACATCGGAAGTCTATAACTGCAAAGAAAGAAAGAAAGTAAAACATAGGGGTATTTCAGTCTTTGCATCTTTAGTGTATAATGGGTATTTTAGTCAACTAACACCGTCGTCTTTCCTTCCTTTCCCCTTCTCCAACAACAAATTCGATTCGTAAGAAATTCCTTGCTCTTCCATCGGGTAAATAATCCCAGCTCACAATGGTCTGCGAAAAATGTAAGTTTTTCCTCCTCCTGTGCACTCAATTTCATCATATACAGTTTCATTATGTATTTGAACGGTGGAATTTTGAATTAATTAGCTAGGGTTTTGTCCGATTGGGTATTTTATATGTGGGTATGTATGTATAGGCGAGAAGAAGCTTTCGAAGGTGATAGTGCCGGACAAATGGAAAGAAGGGGCCCACAACGTCACCGAAGGCGGCGGCAGGAAGGTCAACGAGAACAAGCTCCTCTCTAAAAAACACAGGTGCCCCAATTATCTTCCTTTTTTAAGTTCTTTTCTTGAAGAAAAGTTTTTTTTTTTTTTTTTTTTTTTTAAAATAAATGGTGAGGTTAATATGCAATTTGGAATTATATTTATTGGAAAATTTGGCGCTATTATTAAAATTATTTGGATATCTTCAATTAAATTTACCAAAATGTTGTATTTTTGTTTGTATCATTGATATTGTTTGCTAGATATGGTTTGATTTGTTTTAAATCTAAGTTTGAATAGTTTGCTAAACTACAGGGGTTACTCCGTGCTATTGATAGGGAATTAAGCTATGTTGTAACCATGTGGAGCTCTCTCAATGTGCTACCCATGAAGAAAACTTTAAATAGAGTGCTGGTCCTCATTCATATAGAAGCTAATTCCTATAACCTATGGTTTACACTTTAATTTATGGCTAATGATCTCTGTAGAACTGTAAATAATACTACAAAAAATTAGTGCTTAGTGCATCCACAGGAAGGAGGGGCGCATGAAAAACTATACAAGACCGTGGTGGTTGATTCGTTTCTAAGTGTTACTTGATGGACTAGAATGGGCTGATTGGTTTAATCCTATAGAAAAGCTTTGTTTTGGGTACAAGAAACCAGTGTGATAGTTTGACGAGACTTTAGTGGAAGAGCCACATCAAGGAATTAACTCTTTGAATCCATCTTCATAAAGTGCTCATAGAGTATATCGTATGTCATTACAGTCTGTTTATTCAATGAAGTAGTTGCTTTTGCAATTGTCTTTGTGCATTCCCTACACTCAGTTTTAGATTCTCAAGCAGTTATCTCTTAGTGCTTTTCTACTAAGAAAATATCAGATATTTGTATATGAAATTTTGCTGAACTGTATGGTCCTAGAATTATATACTCAGATGCTTCGCCTTTTTCTCAAGTGTCTAATTATGAACGAAGTGATTGTCTTGCAGATGGACACCTTATGGACAATCCAAGTGCATTATCTGTAAGCAGCAGGTCCATCAAGATGGCAAGTATTGTCATACCTGTGCTTACAGTAAAGGTAGTTTGTGCTTCTCTGCATTTTTTATGTTGTCTTATTTGATGAAAGCGTGCTTTGTGGAGTGTTCTGAGGTACTTTCATGATGCAATTGTAGGAGTATGTGCAATGTGTGGGAAGCAAGTACTTGATACCAAATTTTACAAACAAAGCAACGTATGATGAAGACTAGTTTGATTTGATGGTTCTGTTTCTCCTGCTAATATTACAACTGCATAATATTTGCAACCCTCTCGAACTTAATGTAATCATAATGTAGTGATGATGTTGTTCCTTGCTTTTTATTTTCGGTACCTGTATGAGCAGTGAAATGCACTTTCTAAGACCTTCTCAGAATTTATCGAGCTTTATTCTGCACATTCTGCACAGTAGTGGCAATTGTTCAACATATTATTTGTTTATCATGTTTGATCACTCCCTTTGGGCCTTTTAACTTGCTCCCTAGAAAGGTGTTTCTATTGGCACTTAACCTGTATAACGTTTCTTTAGTTGGTTTATTACATTGTTACAGATATCTAATAATGTTAATGTCTTGACGGGTGTAGGATTAGGTTTTTGCATGTTTAGAAGCTTAGAATTATTAAAGGAGACTGTTAAGTAGAAATGGAGTTTGTTCTGGAGGGGGTTTTGTGGTCATTGATATAGTCACAACTTTTTTTCAATCAGCTCTTCAGCCTGATAAGTATCATACCAAAAGATGACTTTGTCTGATTTGATGGTTTACCTAACCGGTTGATCATATAAAATAAACTGTTATCTTTATCTGTCAAAAATTTGAGGTTCCTGGTCTCTTCGTTTTTTCATTTTTAACCTGTACAGTGAAAAGTACAGCTACTCTAGGAGGGCTTACATATCAATATGGTGCATAACGTAGTTAGTGTTACAAATTTATGTTAGACTTCTCGTGCAACTATTAAACCTCTAATTAGCCTCATCCTGCCTTTGGTGTGGTTAGATACAGAGGTGTCAAGACGGAAAGGTAGTAGTTAGATATAGAGGTGTTAAGACAGGCGGGCAGACTGAACCCGCATCGGCCTACCCGTCTTGACCCAGAACCGCGGGTCGGCTCGTGAACTGGGTAGGCCGTTCACGGGCCGAGGAGGTTGAACCGTGAACCGGGTGGGCTGTTCACGCCCCGGGCGGTTCGGTCTTTAATCGTTGGCCTATTTTAATTTTTTTTTATAATAAATGGCAGAGAGCTGTTTAAAATAAAAGATGTGACAAATGTGTGTTGTTTTAGTCTTTAAATATATATATATATAAAAAAATAGAAGTTGAATTAAAAAATTAACAAATGTGAATTTATCATTGTTATTTATTTTTTATTTAGTAATTTAACACATTTTTTGCTATATATATAAATATTATTTTTAATTACAATAGGTAACTAAATTTTTTTAGTAATTTCAAAAAAAATTAATTTTTTATTCATACGAATCGAACTGGATTGAACCGTGGTCCACATGGGTTCGACCAGGATGGGCCAACGGGTGGACTGGGCTCTTATTTAATTTTTGTGGATTTGGATTGATTCTACGCAATCCAGGTAAATGGCGTGAGAACTTTTTTCTAATCTGTTTGTCATGAGAACTTTTTTGGAGGCAAGTTGACCCGGCCCGCCTGACCCGAATTTACACTTCTAGTTAGATATAGAGAAAATCTGTAGGCATGTTTAATACGTCGGATTGAAAGGAATAAATGATAAAAAAATTCATGTTTCTTTCTTTAATTTTGTTTGCCTCTGCCCAGTTTAGTGTACCCAAAATGTCCAAAGTGTAAATTCAGTTAAGATTGCATGAACCACAATTTTTGGTCGGTCGGGTGGGGCTCAAGAAAACGAAGCTACGTTGGGTGTGTGAACCTGCAGACCTAAAGTTGCTTTTTAGCTAATATTTCAATACACAAACAGTTAAAAATCCCTTTGTGGTTGTGGGCATGGCCATCTCTTCACATTTACTTTTGCACTTAGACCATGACTAGGAGAATATCAAATATAGATACAAGCTTTAGATGCAAAGTCACCAATTTCATCGATGGTGGACAAGTAATTCTAGAAAAATTAAAAAGAAAATACTCGGCACTTTATGGCAAAACTAGCAGATGTTATGCCTTCCTCCGCCATAAGAATGCACAATTCATACATATATTACTGTTTTTGTAGACATTTGTAGTTGCTATTTTTCTAATTTATATTATCATTGATTTGTAGAATATCTAGACTTCCAGTACTTCTTAATTTCCTCTGCGGTTCTGCCAGGTATTCTCCCGGCAATCAAAGACCATCTGATCACAATAATCAAGATCGGTTTATGAAACACACAATCATTTTGTAAAACATCAATTAGCATAAAAAATAGAAGATAATCTACCTCTCACCAACCAGATTGTACATCCTAATAATCAGCGCTTCTTCATCTTCAGAGAACTGGTTACGAGATTCTTTACTAGTCTCTGCAACAATCGTCGTCATCAAGAAAAATGTAGACAGAGTTCATTTTGCAAAATTATCAAGATCAACAACAGAATAATTTTTTGTGTAATTCAGTACCAAACATTATACATTGCCAAAAATGAAATTACCAGTGGAAGAAGAATGAGAAGAGGAGCGTTGTGAGTCAGCCATTTGTAATTTACCGTTTTCATTCCCCAGAGCACCTATTGGAATTGGAGCAAATTTTAGGGGTATACTGCAGGTGGAGTGATGAAAAATAGAAATTAATATAGGAAGTTTTGGAATACAAACAAATGGACTTTTCAGCATTGGTTAAAGTTAGTATTTTTGTTGCAAATGTAAAGGACAATTTTTAAGTGCGGTTGGACGGTAATAGGTTTGTCTAAATTGACTACACTTTCATAATCTCTTTACAGCTCTTATTAAAATAAAAATATTAAATAAAAATCATCTTTTTTCCTTACAACGTAATCCTCTTAAAATCAGTTTGTAAAGAAAGAGTACTTAAAGTGCTTATAAACCTACAAGATTGGTCTTTTAAGAATGATAAGAGATACAATTAAATCATTACAAGTTATTATGCAAAACAAATCGCGATAAATAAGAATGTGTTTATATTAATTAGTTATTTTGTAATTAGCTGAAAAATAAATTTCAGAATTAAAAATTATCACGTGAGAAGCAATAGGAGATAATTCGAAAAAGAGGAATTTTAATGGTAGTTGACTGTTATACAATAATTTCTAAGAGGAGCTATCAGTCCAAAAAAAATTGACATTTGAATTTTTTTTTTTTTTTTAAATTGACAGCTTGATTAAAAAAAATCGACAAAAAATGAACACAAATTTGTGCCCATTTATTTTGTCTATCGACAAAATGGGCGGCTATTTTCTCGACGAAGAGACGAGTTTTGTGTCTGTTTTTCTATCTATTTTCGACTAAATGTAATCAATTTCATTCTCCATACATCGACAACAAAATATACCAAAATTGTAAGTTAAACTCAATATCTAATATAATCTACGAGTATACAAATTAAATTTAAAAAATTACACAACAATATAAAATATATCGACAGAAAAAAAATATAGATACAATATATCAAATTTACGTTTCATGTAATGTACAGCAAAAATACACTAATTTTCTCAATTTTTCATAGTTTATAACTGTCCTCAAAAATTTCAAACTGTTTACTTTTTCAAATGGCTCAAAAATTGGTAACAGATCTAACATATTTTAAAATTTGGTTAATTCGTCAAATGTTATAAAACTAGACATATTTTAAAATACACTTTTGAAAATTGATAGTTTGTCGAATTCCCTCTTCAAATAATCTTACAGTTGCATTGCATGATAATAACTATTAAGACATTGAAATGCAACCATGTGTGGACAGAATTGGAGGGCCCTTCACCTTCACCTTTGTCTATTGCTAATGGGCATCCATTTCACACTCTCACATATCATTCATCTTAACAGATAAGATAAGAATAACAGATGACGGGCAAACGTAGCAGAATCTCTCAATCTCGTACAATATGTTTGTTTTACATATGGTACCATTCTGTTCGTTAACATAAAATATCTATCTTATCATGACACGGGAGATACACTCAATTTCTATAGAATTTTAATCTTAATGCTTTTTCTTTTACGTTATCTTGTAAGATGTATTTTGCTGAACATAATTGAAATTTGGGAGATTGTATTTCTTAAAACAAAATTTTGAAATGTATCTGAAAAAAGGTTGAGATTCACTACCCGTTTTGTAGTGGGAGATTCTATTTGCCACCAGCTCGCTGTTACACTTAAAAGTTTTGTGCCTCAGCATTGTTTAATCCTTCCAAAACTTGCGATACACGGTAAAGCAGGATTGATTTTTCTAGTCAGACGAGATTACGTTGTTGTCGTCACCCCCCCCCAAACTCTGTTAAGGTTTTCGAGTCTATTCATGAATGAAAGGCCGACAAACCAGAGAGCACAGAAAGAACCATAAGATTAATTGAACTGTATCGGAAAATTAATAGAATCTTGGGGCAATGTACTTTACCCTAGTTTGGTTTAGCTAAAGTGATTAAAATCAAAGTCAATAATTAATTTTAACCAAATATTTAATGAAATCCACAACTACTATCAACTTTTCAACTACACAACTTTTCAACTACACATTTAATCGACTTTCATCAAAATCTACAAAAACTTTCATCAAAGCTTTGTCAAACAGACTTTACCTCCTCGATAATCCATTTTTTCGGAAAACCAGCTCCGAGACGTGATATACAAACACAAAAAATTGCGCAATCTTACTGGAAACACTGTTTAGGCATTCTACAAGGAAAAGTAAATTCTACTTATCTGACGTGAACTGAATGAAATACATGATCAACATTTAGCATTAGGCCATTAATGAAAATGGATCACATGTAAGGCTAGTAGTAGTACACAACCATTAGAAACTGCACATGGAGTTAACGCAAAGTTCTAGGATAGAGCATGCTGATGTACAACAACAATGAGAACAGAAAGTTGCAGGGCTGCGACCAATTGATGTTAACCTGCAACAAGCCTGCAACAAGCCCCTACGTTTCATAAAGCAGTAGTCACACCAACACAGTCTCTTCAATATGTTGCTGTTGATTTCTAAAACCCATGGATTTTGATGGTCTCCTTCTTCACAATGCCAGCCTATTAAGGCAGGCAAGAAAAAGAGATTAAAAAAAAAAAAAAAATCAGGAAAACCGTAAAGAGGGATGATGTTATGTATAAGCAAGTTACAGCAAAGAATTACCTGAACAAGGAAGGTTGAGACATTCTTCCGCTGATCACCTTGAAGTTGTATAACCTGTGTCCCTCGTACACAATTGGGAAGTTTCAAGACACGCCACACAAAAAAGAAAATGGCACAGAACAAACTATCTAGAGTCAAATACTGACCTTGCCCAGCTCGGGATCCTGGACAACAGTGCCATTGCAGCAAAACTCCTTCTTAAGGTCCTTAAGTATTTTATTGTAGCTGAACTCCTTCTTCAAACCCTGGACGGTTGTCAGGCTTTTTCTACCATTGCGTTGCTGTACACGGATATGCACATATTCTTTCGACCCAGCACCTGAGTCTTCAGCATTCGCCTCAGCAAAGGGATCTGTTCACACCCAAAAAACAAATAAGACAGCTCCATTCATATTGTCGAAAGTGATATAAAGAAGCTGAACAGTTCTTCTGTTCTATGCCAGTACCAGTGCAGAAAGACTCACCAAAGGGGATAGGGACCTGGATATCAAGCTCAGACATGAACCTTGGCTACAAGAATTAACCGGAACAAACAAAAAATTGATGGCTCTTTTGCTTCTTCACAAAAGTTCACACTGAAACATAATTACAGATATAATCAGCCATTCAACAACGAAAGCAGAAATAGCCATAAAGAAATGAAAGAGCAATTCTTGTTTTCAATGAGGATAAAGCAATGAAACATAGCCGTCAAGATCTTTTTATTACCTCTCGCAACTGTCTCTACCACTTTAAAAGTAAAGGACATGTGTAACCTACTCAAGAATGAAAATTCCAAGATATTATCGTATTCAACCAACACATCTTCCCTCAACTGCCCCTACCATTTGAAATAGACCAAACACTCGAGCTATAGAACTCTCGTAACACATATCTCAAGGCATAGGATTCATGTATTAGTCAGATGGTGTGATTTGGCTATTCTTTAAGAATTATCTTCACTTATAAGTGTACAACAAAAATAAAGTTATTCCTTAAAAGAAGGATTTAAATTGGTTTAATTGTGAGAAAAACCCAATCCTCAACATATTTTTGTAGGCACATAAGAAAGATCATCTTTGTTTTTTTTCTAGCAAGATTCATAACGGTTGAGATACTAATTCATAAGTCATAACTAATGACTTCAGTTTCTGGTAAAAGCTCCAGGTTTCTAAATCTTAACTTTTTACCATAGGAACATCCATAACGCAAATCATGGTAATGCAGCACGCTAATCTCGGACTACAGTTAAAACTTCATAGAACCAATATTGCTCTTTAAGATTGTATCCGAAACACACTTAATATTTGAATAGGTTTTGAAAACTCAAAACCCGAAGATCTTAATCTATCTTAGGAAGTAGTAGACGATGTTAACTATATATTCCTCATACTTTCGTATAGAAAACGTAACATAAGCACCTTCTGACTATTATATCTTCTTTTTAGCCCCTATTCCCCCAACCGCCCATAGATAAAAACAATAATAAATAAATGCATAGAAGATGCACGCGTACACAACTCTCGGACAATTGGTGGAAATCGTGTATTCCAAACTTTTATTCAACCAACAAGATGCTAACTTGACTACATTATCTCCTTGCATATCATTAAGCATGAATTTACTTAACTAGGCTAGCAAATGGAAATTCTGCATTTCATACGATTCTATAACGGAAATTACATTTCCCACTATATCTACTCTCTATATGCCTTGTAGAGACTATTCTAACCAAGATTCTCAAAGAATTGAGAGTGGTCGAACCCCAAATTCCATTGAATTCCCATGTGATTGCATATGCATTGCGCCCAGCAACTTGCCAGACATCAATCATTTTGAATGGTTATATCTATTTAACAACCAAGACACCGACTTGATTACATTATCTCTTCGCATAACATTGCATCTGCACCCAGCTTGAAGCAGAAATGAAAAGGAAAAAGAGAGAATGACAAGCAACAATTCCACACGTAACATGGTTCCCAAAACAAATCTGGAACACATTTCCACAGCATTCATTTTCTCTCCCCTTGAAGTAAACTTAGACACATAAAACATGATGCTTTGATATTAGAAACCCAAGTTATTGGCGATCATGGAGGTTGCCATGGATAGATCCAAACTTCAATCAACTAATTTTGTGTCCATCAAAATCCAACCGTTGCTCACAGTTTTCTCCCCTTATACAGTCAATACATCTTTCATCCTTAAAACCTCACATAGGAAATCATCCATGAAATTGTAAACTAATATATAACTACGTTATCTACAATGCACGTGACCTCCACATAAGAATAAAAAAAAAATTATGCGAAACAAAAACTAAATTTCCTCCATAACTCCATATTTTCCTTCTCTGTAGTGAAAATCATTATTGTTCTTCCTGTTTAATATTTTGGAAGCAAAGGGTGCATTAATTCTTCTTTCCTCAAATATAAAACACAATAAATCTTTCTTCCGCCTCCCATAAAAGCCGGGACACAAAAGATTCAACCATCACCTTTCTTGATTATGGTTTCCGAAACAATGTAAGATAGAATTGTCACTCTTTCCAAAAAAATCAAGAAAGAGAAAATTCCCAAAATAAATAAATGAAATCGAGAAATTCCAGTATAAATAGAAGACAACAATTTTAAACAAAAAATAACAACACAAGAAAAACCAATTACTAAAGAAACATTCAGAATCAATATGATAATCAAAGTTATAAAATTGAACAGTAGAATTACCTGATCGGGAAGTAGAATTGGGATTTGGGCTCTTGACAAAATCGAATATTGAAAGAAGTTTCCAGAGAGTGGGATAATAAGATAAAAAGGATATAAAGTGGTGGGGGCATTTCTCTTTATGTAAAGAACAGAGGACCACAAAAATGTTCCTGACACAGTTGAATTGTCCTCCTATTTTCGTATTGAAATCTCGGGTTGAAAATGATCTACTTCCGTATTTTATGCTTTGGATATTTCCCATCTTTTTTTAAAATGCTTGTTCAACAACAAGTTGGATTAAAAGTTGATTCATCATTATCAAAATGTCAATTTTATCTTTTGAAAAGACTTAAAAGAGAATTTGAATTATATCTTTTTAATAGATAGATTTGACATTTTGACAACGATAATCTAATTTTTTTATTAAAGTTGATGTTCAAGTAGCATTTACCCTTTAGCTTTTAGCTTATTGGACAGTGGTGGTTGAAAGGTACACCTGAGGAAAACATTTTTTAAAACAATTTTTTTTAAAAACGGCGTAGGTACATATTTTCTCTAGAAAAAAGTTTTCAAAGTCTAAAATTAAATAAAAGTATGTAATAAAAATTTGTCAAGCATTTTGTCTAAATTAGTTTTATGCATCATTCTGCACAAACATGGCTTATTTGCAAAAATGGTCCCTGACTTTTGTACTTACTGCAGGTTGAGGACCTATTGCTTCATTTTTAGCAGTTTAACCCATATTTCAAATGTTTTTAACGACAATGGTCATTTTCATCAATTTCCATCCAAATGACCGTAAAATTTGACGGTGGAATTTTTTTATTTAAAAATGACTTATTTGCACAAATGGTCCCTGACTTTTGTAAAGAAAAATTTGCAACAAAAGTTCCTAATCTTTCAGAAAGTGTTGAAAAGTCTCATAACCTTCTAATCCTAACACATATGACTCCAAATTTTTTTGACAATTTTACCCCTAACTTAAATAAATTAAAAATAACTCATAAACTTTTTCAAAAATACAAATAAGTCCTAAATCTTTTTATTTTTTTTACAGATTTACACTTAAAATAATAAAAAGTGTGTCATTAAGTCTTAAAACTTTTAATTTTGTTCACCAAAATGACATTTATAATGTGTTTGATTAAAATCAGATTTTTTAGTAAAAGTTGGTGAAATGTGTGATTGAAAAGTTGTTGGACCATAAAATGTGTGGTTAAAATTAATTGTTGACCTTGACTTTAGCTTTTTAGCAAAATCAAAATTGAAAACAAATGGGTTGTCTCTACAGATTTTATCCAGCGGTCCATTAATTAACAAAAAAATTATACCCATGATCAAAATTTGACCAATTTAAAATTTTAATTTATTTTTCATACCAATTCAAAAAAAAGTGATGGTGGGCTGAAGATTGTGAAGAACTTTTTTTTTAATTATTATTTAGTAATTGGTAGAGGTGGCAAATGGGGTCGGATGGGACCTCGCCCAACCCGAAATTAGGCAGGGCCATAAAAGATTGGATTGGGCTAATCCCGACCCAATTTACATAAATTTGGTATTTTTGGGCCAACCCATTTCGATTTTAGGCTCTGAGGCCAATGGGCCTACCCAAGTTACATTTTTAACTTATTTTTCAATATATTACTTATAATTTTGTAAAAAAAAAACAACAACAAAACAAAATCCACCATCTTCCTCCACTAGCCCCCGATCCCCGACCCCCGACTCCACCACCACCTTTTTTTAATTGATATGAAAAATAAATTAAAATTTTAAATTGGTCAAATTTTGATCATGGATATAATTTTTGTTAATTAATGAATGGACCACCTGGACAAATTTTTGTAGAGACTAAGAGTTTCGTTTGTTTTCAATTTTGATTTTACTAAAAAGCTAAAGTCAAAGTCAACAATTAATTTTAACCACACATTTTATGGTCCCACAACTTTTATTAAAAAAATCTGATTTTAATTAAACACATTTTAAATGTCATTTTAGTGAACAAAATTAAAAGTTTTAGGACTTGATGACACACTTTTTATTATTTTAAATGTAAATCTGTAAAAATAAAAATAAAAAGATTTAGGACTTATTTGTATTTTTGAAAAGGTTTATGAGTTATTTTTAATTTATTTAAGTTATGGGTAAAATTATCAAAAAGGTTTGGAGTCATATGTATTAGGATTAGAAGATTATGAGACTTTTCAACACTTTCTGAAAGATTAAGGACTTTTCCTGTAAATTTTTCTTTACAAAAGTCGAGGACCATTTGTGCAAATAAGCCCTTTTTAAATAAAAAAATTCCACCGTTAAATTTCACGGTCATTTGGATGAAAATTGATGAAAATGATCATTGTCGCCAAAAATATTTAAAATAGGGGCTAAACTACCAAAAATGAAAAGATAGGTCCTCAACCCACAGTAAGTACAAAAGTCAGAAACCATTTGTACAAATAAGCCGCACATAAACATATAACATATAAAAATTACTTATTTTATTGGTATTGATTAATTTCATACGATGAGTAAAATTAATAAGATAAACATTTTATTGCTAACATTATATCATATTCTAAAGAATGATATTATTTTCAATTTAATCCTCCATTTGCATATATTTTATCTTGAGGTCTGATCATGTATTTTTGAGAATGCAACAACTTAGGCACTTTCCCGGTATTGTTTTCTTGCATGGTAACGCTTGTTGTACATAAAGCCTTACTTAACCATTTACCGAAGATGACGTGGCACTTGCAATAATTCATTGTTTGATTTTGGAAAGTATGTGCGCTCGCTAAGTTGTTCATTCGTGCTCTTTTCTTTAAAATTATTTAGCTTTGTTTGATTAAGTTTTTAATTTTTTTTTTCAAATATATTTTTAACTATATATTTTATGGGATTCATAAATTTTAATCACACATTTTATCAACTTTTATCATGAACTTCTAAAAATATTACTTTTAATTAATCTTCCGTTTATTTGATTTTATTTACGTTATTATAATTTTAATGATTTACAAAGAAAAAATTAATGACTATAAAATGGAAGTTTTTGATATTACATTAATATAATTTGAACCAAGTTAAATATGTTTTTATAAAATTATTTATTTTATAATTTTTATTTATTTTCTTCGAGTGGATAAAGTATTTTTTTTTTCAGTTGTCGCGGTATAAGTTCAAGTTTGTTGAAGTGACTTTGTCTATCAGATTAAGGCGATAATTATGTTGTAATATTAAGTGAAAAATTACAGAATATTTTGTGAAGTATTATTTTATTAATAAAATGAAAAGTTTCTTTTTATCTTTTTTTCATGTAATGATTAATGAATGACTAATGAGTGGTGATAATTTATTAGAATAAGATGTTTGGATGATTATTTATTTTTCAGACTGTTAAAAATTGATGAAGCAAGTTTATTTTTTTCTCTTATTGGCTTATACTTATTATTATATTGGTGTGCCTTGCCTGCTTATTTTGTTGTCTTGTCGGCCTATTTTATTGTCTTGTGGATTTAAATTGTTGTGTCTTGCCAGACTATTGTTGAATTGTTGATAGATTTTTTTTTTTTTTTTTTTGTGTTGTTTTCAGAATTTACAAATGAAAAGTCGAGTTTTGGCCAAGAGAAGAAACACTTGTTTTCATTCTTAAAAAAGGCAAGTAAAAAAAAAACTTTTTGCTCCTGCGAACTAAATTTCTAGATCTACCCCCTGATTGAACGAACGTTTTTCATCACTGATAATTTAAATAAATTATTTAAACGAGTGGAAAAGTGTGCCCAAATTCTAATTCTAATAAATTATCATCGCCGATTAGAGGAAAAAAGATAAAGAAACATACTTTATTAGAATTGTACGTACGTTTTTCATCACCTTAATCAGATGGACAAAATTACTCTAACAAATTTGAGCATATACCGTGACAAATTGGAAAAAAAATATGCTTCACCACTTAAAGAGAATAAATAAAAATTATAAAATTAATAACTTTATAAAAACATATTTAACTTAGTTCAAATCATATCAGTGTAATATCGAAAACTTCAACTATATAGTCATCAAATTTTTCTTTGTAAATCATTAAAATCGTAATAACGTAAATGAAATCAAATAAATGGCAAATTAATTAAAAATAGTTTTTTAGGAGTTTTTGATAAAAGTTGATAAAATACGTTATTAGAATTTGTGAATCCTATAAAATATATGGTTAAAAATAAATTTGGAAAAAAATAAAAAAAATACTTAACCAAACATAGCTAAATAATTTTGAAGAAAATAACACAAAGAGCATATTTAGCATTTTAAAGAGCATCTATAAATTTAAAGACCAGCTTTTTTTAAACATTTCAATTACCTCTTTATATATACTCTTCATTTTACTTCTTCCAAGAAGCATTTAATATATTTTCTTCTCCTCTTTTTTTTTTTCCCATATGCGTCCCTCCTAATTTGTATAAATTATTTAATTAAAGTTAATATATAATATATCATGTATTGAAAATTAAAATTGTTTCAATGCATTTAATAATAGGGAGTAGGGGTGGGCATGAGTTGGGTTGGGTTGGTTCGATTTTGGGCCAAAACAGAAACCGAATCGACCACTTCGGTTTGACGTTTCTCCCAAACCGAACTGAACCGCCTTGTTGGGCAAACCGATCCAAACCGAACCGACTAATCATGGGTCGATTCAGTTTGGTTTAGGCGGTTTGGACTTGAATGGTTTGGGCTTGCATTTGTATTCTAAAAAAATAAGAATAACTCCCATTTCAAAATTTCTTTTGGACATGCAACAAATTATTTACAAAACATTCAAATATATCTCTCATTTACAAATTAACCAACATTTACAACCTTTTTTTGGACATGCAAGTTATTAATTTTTGGATATTTACAATCGGGTTTAATTTAATTTTTGTTCTTATAAGTTATAATTTAATTCGGTTCGGGTTGGTTTGGTTTATTTATCACAAATCGAAACCGAACCAACACAAATTTATTTTTTAGCTTAGTAAACCAAACCAAACCGCCAAGGTGTGAAAAACCGAACCAAATCTACTCGAATTGGTTCGGTTCGATCGATTTGAACGGTTTGACGATTTGGATGCCCACCCCTAATAGGGAGCGGGCTTGGCTTTCCAAAACTCACTCTCTAAATTAAAATGTTAAATTGAAAAGTGTATTGGAGCAAAATTTTAAATTTTAGCTCTTTAAATTAAACAACATCATATATTTAAAGAGCTTGTTGGAGATGCTCTTAAGAATCCCACATGCTTTCCAAAATCAAACCATGAATTATTGCAAGTGCCATATCATCTTCTGTAAATGGTTAGGTAAAACTTTATGTACAACAAACATTACCCTTTCTTGCAGCATATGTTTTCTACGTCAATGGGACCCGGCCCGAGCGACAAGGAGCTCTCCTTTACTCTTGATTTGGCACATTGCTGCAAGTCTTCAAGAGATTTCATCTTCACTGTCTGTCTACTTCATGTGCCAAGCTATCTTAAGCTTTATATATAACTTTTAAATGATCTGTTATGCGTCTATTTTTTTTTTTTTTTTTTTTTTGGCTTTCACATTTTAATTTTATGAATTAGTGTGAGTTGCCATGGGTGAGAAAAAAAAAAAAAAAAAGAATATGTTGTTACAGGTAATTTTATTTTATTTCATCTATAAAGGAGATGGTGGTTTTTCGTTTTTCTTTTTTCAAACAAACCACCAAAGTGGAGTTTCATTAATAAAAAAAAATTGACAAGTAGGGGACGAAGTCAAGATCTCCGGGAAAAAAAACAAAAAAAGTACAAAACACTCCTAATGGGGTTGTGGAGCAAGGTAATGCTCCCTAGTTATAGGAGTGATGGCTTTTTCTATTTCGTTTTGTTCCTCTAAGTATCGTATCATGATCCCACTCTATTACGAAGACGTCCGGTCGCAACTTCAAGTTATCAAATGCATGCACTTGCACGTCATGTGACCTTTTGTGACTGTTTGAGACCAAAAAGATTTTCTAACTCTTGCACAAAGAAATTTACCGAGTCCAAGCAGGAGAAAGATGGAAATGAACTGACAATCAAATAATTGAAACGACTGACAAATAACAAAAACATATTGAACAGTGAACCCCATCGGTAAGTAATGATATCTGAAACTAACTAATTGGTCATAGAGAAAGCACTAACAATATTTTTAACATAAATAAGAGCTTAACCGACCCTAATAGAAGCAACCTAGGAAAAAGCTACTTTACATTACTTACATCATGAATCTTGGCAAGTATAGAGTTGTACTTGCCTGGGCCAAACTTGACCATATACATCCTTCTGTGTATATCGGCGATCCCAGGACCAGGGTACATCTGCAGAGCAGGTGGACATGGGAATGAGTTAGGGTTGGGCAGTGTTAGTGTAAAATATGCTCCAAACATAGAGTGCATGTTTAGTACGTAGTATCGTTTAATCCACCTTATCAAACATATCAAAATTGTAAAAGATGAAGAGCATCTCGAGAAGCAGTGACATACCTTCAGAGGAGTACGGCTTTGGAGGAAGCTCATAAGGAATGGGCAATTGAATTACTTCAGTAGATTCTGCATTTAAGTTACCTTTCCAAGCCAAAGTGACGAGCTTTGTTCTCTTCACTTCAGAGCTTCTTGGTGATGCCCATTTATCCTGACAATCGATAAATTCAGCATTCAACCAAGGATGAGAATGAGATTTTTATAGACTATAAAAGCATTAGCACATAGCGGAACAAGAAAAGTAAATGAAGGGCACACGACTCATTACCTCTGAGTGATTGCCATTATCCGTACAAGAAAATTCACAACAATGATTGGCAGAAAATGGCAAAAAAAGAACTCCCAGCTGAAGAGTAGCCAAAGTAAATGAGGTTCAGTTCCATAAAGGTGTAAAAGAGTTAAAATACTGAGACTGGATAAATTAATTTGTAATACAATAATATCGTAAAGAGAAAAAGATATCTCCCATCCAGTGAGATCTCACAAAGTTGAACCGTGGAAAATTTTTAAGAAAACAATCAAACACATAAGGTCAAACCATTTAAATGGCACATTTAACCAAGAACCTGCACAATTTTCTCAGCTGAATACAAATACCTCGTAGGAGCGTATCATCAATTGAGAACTGTTTTTCTGAAGAGCTCCCCATGCAGCTTTGCTGAGGTTTGCTGAAGTAAGCAATAGCCATCTGTTCATAAAACAGGGGTTTCAACAATCAAAAGCAGTGTCACACCGTTATCTAGCAGAAAAGAAACTAAATTCACAAAAACATGACATCTGATAGGACCCTTACGCGAGGTTTTGACCATTATAACGTGTGAATGTCTTTATATGAGGCATTGCACGACTGTGGCAACGGAAAAACAAAACTGTAATTATTCTTTGGTAAATCAATGACAAAAATCATAAGCACCTACATCCTGAGTGTGCATATAAAAATTTCATTCGTATTGTTTAATGATATCCAGCAGTAACAACAACACGCTATAAGACTCATTCCCAATAAATTTGGGTTTGACTACAAGAATCCTTTTTTGTAACTCCGTTTGGTATATTATCTTGCACAAGAAAATAAACCAACAATAACCATTCAATACTTGAACTAGCAAAAGTATTAAAATTGTACTAGGAGCACAGAAAGATATGTTTACCAGCGACCAGTGTGGCTTGCCTTCCATTTCGCCCAATACTTTTTCAGAAACTCTTTCTCCACATTTTTTAGCGGGCTCGGAATGGCATTTCCAGCTGCATAACCCTGAAGAATAAAGCAAGAAAAAAATACACAAACAAACATTTAAGCTTAAGTAGATCTTTCAAAGTTCAACAAAAATGCACACTTCTTATAGCATAAAAATAGTTAACACAAAACAGGAATCAACTACTCCATGACTACCAATTACATGAAATTTCAACTTAGTTTATTCCTGAATTCTATTCATAACCCAGTTTTTGAAAAGCACGTGGCTACCCTTGCAAAAGAAAGTTAACAAAAAATTAGACTGAGAGATCATAAAATCCACAACCAATGCAATGGAAAATTACGTCCGACGAAATCGCCAAAATAATTGTGTCAATTATAGAAGAGCTACTCACAGATGAAAGGAAATGCTTTATATTACCTCTAAAGAGCATCTGACATCTTCCACGGTTGGCCATATTATCAAGGGCTTCCCCAGACCCAGAGGCTTTTTGTCTTCCGAAACTCCAGCTGACATTGAAGAAGTTAGCTCGGCCATCCACTTCTCGTCCAAAGAACCTAGCGAAGAAAACTGCAATAAGGCAGTAATAGTAAAGGATTAAGAGAACGCCAGAAGGGAGCAACATCTCCATACCAACTTCGTGTAATTAAAAATAAAGCACATTCCAGTGAAACTGTATCCAGCGTGAACTAATTTGCATCCTCCTTAAAATACATCGTTATCTTTGCTTGTACTGCACACTCATGTATCATATGCTTGAATTATCATGTGTCCAACCTAAGGTCCTATACCGGTAACAGGCTCCTCAAAGCAACAGTTTTTGACAGCCTCGTCACCTTGGATAAAATGAGCGGAAAGCAATACGATAGAGGAAGTCAATCAATTGACACCTTATGTATTTGAATCGGCCAAATAATTTAATGAAGCTCATTAAATGAAGAAAACTGAAATGTATACTGCATCACACAGATATAGCAGTTGCCAGATGGAAGAACCACCACAATATGTGCAACCATATTTATAAATGATGACATATTTGATATTCTCTGCAGTTCCAATCTAGCAATTCACTGACATATGGTGCCTTTTCATTTAGACGTGAAAGGTTGGGTATTCCTATATCTCAATTATAAGCCAAATGAAAGAGGTAACAGCATGCCCCTCTTACGTCCATCTTGTTAATTCCACACTATTGTCCCATCAAGCCAGTAGAGTGAATATAAGATTGAACACTGTAGCTGGGAGAGGTATAAAGAAAGTTACAGTGCCAGTACCGGAAACAGATCCTAACATATTTGTGTAAGTGTGTACACATATGAAAAATATATAGTATACACATGCTCAAGGTGCTCATGGTACCTGAACATTGCATGCCCACAAGCATGCACAATCAGACAACGGACATGTGTGTCCCCTCAGCATTCAAGAAGAGTCAAAATTTACCTGACAAACTAAAGGAGACATGTGAAACTCTTTCTCAAAGGTACACTCCTGAAGAACAGTGCGCAACTTCATATGTCCCCATTTTTTTAAACTGGAACCAGAATGATATCCGGGGACAGATGCAATCAGCCTGACCTGGACATCACATATCTATTTAGATTTCCGAATATGAAAATTCAGATGCCATAACAAAACCATCATAACTTAGATTGCATTTTATAATTTAATTTTTGACTAGTGAAGTGTTGTTCAAATGCTTCTCAAGAGATCAATCATTCCGACACTGAATTTCAGGTCCATCTCATGCAAGGCGTGGTATGGAGATAATGAACTTCTAGATCATTTTGAGTATGAGAGATTACTCCAGAAGCACTGGTCATGCAAGCTTCAGGACATTTGCATGTAGAGGCATTTGAGGGCATGTAGAGGCATTTGAGGGCCAAACAACTGGCCCTGGAGAGTGAGAGAATGGATGTTCATATATGTAATTAGTGTCTGTACACCTATAATGCAAAATGTATAAGTAGGGGATTAGGCCCTCCACAGCACCAAAATAATAATAGACTTCAAGATCTGAGACCTGAGTACTACATGAAAAGAGTGAATCGCCAAAAACTAGACCATGCATTACTTTTCTGCTCCCAGAACATCCAACCATTAAAAGATTCAAGCAAGATCTACCTAAAGTGTATTAACTGAGGTCTAGAAAATACAACTAAAAGTGCCAAAATTTACCATCCTTTAAAGCATCAAGATCAAAATTGGCTAATTAGAACTCTGACTGTATTGTATCGAATTCCCAATTATGGATCAGCTCATCAGAACACAAGTAAAAGATCCTACTAGAGCAAAGAACATGATACATAGGAAAAGCTAAAAATCCCCCAATGAGTGAAAGGAAAGAAGAGAAATAGATGAATACCACTGCACTGCTGTAATCGAACTTCTTGAAGAATGATGAATTAATAGTGAAGCTACCAAGGGATGGTAAATTTGCAGTAAATTCAGGCCACTGCAAGCATGCAAACAAATATCAGAAGAAAACTAATGAGAAGCAGATGGATATATTATAACAATAGAATACGTGAAACCCTTTTGGCATGATCCTTGTAACTGCTAAATCAAAAGTCGTTTGGTAACCTAGTAACTTGTCATGTATCAGCCCATAAACCCTAAAGCCACATGTCCCCTTTAGCATAGGTTTATCTATTTCCACCATCACTTTGCTAGTTCAGTGAATCTAGAGCAGAATAATTGATTTTGCTCAAAATTCATAACCCTCTCAAAAGCTACTAGCACCAGCGATTTTCAAAATTCTATATACTCTGAAATTATCTCAAAGCCCCAAATTTCTGAAATACAATATTTTGCTTATTTATATCTAATCGATTCAGTGCTGGTTATATTAACGTTATATAAGATTAATGACACAACAACGAGCCAACAGCATCACTGAATCCTAGATGTGAGAATTTTATCAACTGATCAATTAGAAATGATGAATCATGGGAAAAGGAAAAAAGACATAATAATAAGTGGAGGTCAAATGCTTAAGAGCATGAACAAATGTTGCCTAGTGACTTCGTAAATATGTAGCCATTGACAAAGTAAAAGCTGAATCAGTCATTTTAAATCAACTTCAAATAAATGGGTGCACTAGGCAAATGGCAATATTTGGTTAGCACTGCTGAACTATCTCCAAAATAGTTGGAGGAACTTAAATTAGCTCCTCTGCATTGATTCTCAGAAAGCATGCATCAATAAGCTGGTCAGAACTCAGTAATTTGGATATGAAATCCAATTTTGTAATAGTACCTTCAGTACACTCAGATAATCAATTAAGTCACTTTCAAATCCACATCCGGTAGTTGCACTGTTTTGATCCTTCCACGGGAAATCTTGCATCCACAAACCTTGGCTTTTGTTGTTCCAATCAACATATATTAAATTTGCCGTATGTACAATGACTCGAACTCCTCGAGGATAGACAAGAAACATGGCTTTTGAGTGATGTGTTCCATATGAAATAGGTAACGGAGGCTTGTGGAGAATCCAGTTAGAAGGCTTATTTCTCTAGAAAATAATTAGTAAACAAAATTACAGTTCATACAAAGAACCTTCAACAGCAAGATCTTTTAATTAGAGATTTCTGCCAACCTTCATATACTCAAGCGTACCATCACCTTCTCCATGAACAACGAGGACATGAGGGACTCTTTTAAGCATGGGACATGCTACACAACAAAGGAAACAAGTTTGACTGCAATATGAGGAAATAGATGCAAAACCATAAGTAACAAAAATGAAATTAACAGTATCACTGGTGATATTGAGAGCCCGTTTGGGATTGCTTCTGCTCCTGTTTCTGCTGCTATTTTTTGTAAAAGAGCTCCCTAGGGAAGCCACCTTGGGGCAGCTTCCTCTAAAACCACTTCTAATTAGACAAAACACTTACAAAAAATTATCCAAAAATTATCCAGACATGCCCATTAGCAGCTTCTTAGTCTCAAAAGCCACTTTTTGATGTTCAAAAGCCATGCCAAACTGGCCCTGAATCTAAGTGCAATGAAAGAATGACACAACAGCATTAAAACTAGCAAACTAGAAAGTAAATATATTAACACCACCACGAAATGATACACTCGGCATATAGAGAATGCAAAATGGAGGGACATCAAACAGACTATTATGCGTCGTTGTTTATGCAATGAATATACACAGGATGGTAGTAAACAATTTCCTGCAGAGAATTCAGTGCACAACCATATTGATTTATCTTCTTGAAAAATCGATGACAATTAAAAAATACCAATTTTCTTTTCATATTTTCATCTTGTACAATTTTCATTAAGTTGCATTACCTTCAGCTCATCTATAGATGTCATACCATAAGTAGAAATAAGATTAACATTTATAAAACATCACCAATTAGATGTAATGTCTAAGTGAAAAGAACTCACCAGATAGAAGCCAATCAATGTCCACCATATAATTTGATAGGATAGCAACTAACACATTTCCCTACAAACAAAAATTTCAAAGAAGTCAAGATAATGATAAAAACAGATCTGTGCCCCCTAAGCCAGGAAATTCAAAGCTTCCATTGTTTAATTAAAGGTCCATAGTTCACACTTGCATCAACGAACACAAATTTTCTAAATTCAAAAGATACTACAGTCCATCCACACTGAATTCATTCACAGTCCACTATACGAGCACCACAATAAGTATACAACTCTTACCTGAATCACGTCACTGATGGAAACAGCATTTGTATTTGCCCACTCTGGCAATTCTTTCACTCGTAACAGTCTAAATGTTGAATGCAACTTTTCCTGAGAAATTCGGAAATGTCGTATACCTTTCGAAGAATCGTTATATTCTAGGTCATCCTAAAGAGCACAATCTTAAAGTGTCAGTTCAAAACTTTGCATTTCTCAACTGTAGTATTCTAGCATAAATCAAAACAAGGTGGGCAATACCTTCAAATTTCTCACCAAAGCATCCTCCTCACTAATGTTCCGTGTTTTCTTGCTACTACAAGCCTTGTCTTTGCTGCTATAGCTTTCTTCATTCAGAGGTCTTTTCTGTTTTGATGAGCTTTCCATGTTCTTCAAGGTCAGGTACCTGAAAAGGTAATGCCCTGGTATCAATTCCATAATATCTCCACTTCCAATTGTCCATTTGTCTCCAGACAAAAGCTTTTTCCTCTCATTCTTGGTCCTTACAACAACTGGATTCGTTCCTTCCTGCAGTTCAGTTCCATTAATTAACTATTCCAAAACGATGGGAACTAAACAATTTAAAAGAAAAATCATTTAAATAAATAAGACATTCACACATTTAATTACGCAAAAGGGAAAAAAACAGAGGTATCAATTCCTGATCCCGCACATAACACACTCTGAGTACAACAAGAAAAATGAACATTAAACTAAAGCAGGAAATACAAGATGATTATCCAGTACTTCATGTCCATTGATCCGATATCATCGAAATACACAACAGTAAAAAATGGGAATTGGCTTACAACGAGAATTTCAGCATAGCCATTGGCGGAGATATTGAGTTCAAGATGCTTCCGGCTGAGCCGTTTATCAGTTACCGGAATGCAATTACGGCCAACGTAATTAAGGCCCTCGGATAGTGGTATTTTGGGAATTGAACAGTCCTCTTGTTCCTCCAAGTTCCTAGTATTCAGAGGAACCAAAAACCCTACCTTCAAACGAAAGAACGAAAAAGAATCAATCAAAAGTAATGGAAATCCACAAATAAATAAAACAGAGGCATTTGTACCTGAGGAGCAGCGGTCATTGTGAGTTGAAAGAGTGAAGATACTGAGTGAATGTGTGAGAGAGAGAGAGAGAGAGAGAGAGAGAGAGAGAGAGAGAGAGAGAGATTGGGCCGAATCGATGTCCGAACCGGTCTGATAACCATGAGACTCAGACTCTTTAACTTTTAGTGTTAAATGGCATCCTTGGTTACAAGATCATTTCAATTGACTTATTTCAATTAATATGCACTCTATTACAAATCCAAGAAAATAAATAGATATTTTGTTTGATTTCATACTTGTTTAGAATTGCTTGGGTGAACATTTATGAGGGTGCGTGTACTTAAGAAAAACAAGTCGAGATATCATACTACAAAAAACGAAATAACTACAAATATATTGAAGGTTGCTCTAAAGATATGAAATTCATTTTTTTATTACCTAGACAAGAAAAGATTTGCTTTTGACTCAAGTGTTGTTTGGGACACTTTATGCAAGCCCTCATGTTTGAAAGTTGTCTTTGGAAAGTCAATCGACCACAAAAGACATATTGATAATAGTTTCACGAGTTTTGTTAATTTTTTAATAATTAATAGGTCATTACTATTTGTAGATGTTGAATATGCTATTGTAAGTATTTCTCACTCCATACATAGACACAAGATTCCATTTTCAGAATGGAGAAATGGTTCTACACCTTTACAATATGAAGCATGCATCAGCTAGGAATGTCATTGAGAGGTGCTTTGGCTTGTTGAAAATGCGATAGTCCATCCTTTTATCCTATTATTAACTGCTTGTTGTTTACTACAACTTGATTAGGAGAGAAAATGTCAGTTGATTATCTCTCTAGATAATCAAGTGTTGGACTTTGATAGGAAGATGATAGCATTGTAGTAGAGACTCGGAGCATCATAATTCATTCGTGGCGAAATAACTTGGCAAATCAAATGTGTAATCAATGGCATGGAAATAGAAATAGTTAAGAATTTATATATCATGCAGTCTCTAATTCTCTCTTTTTTCCTTTGTTATTTCTTTGGAATGTGACGTAATCTTGTAACTATTTTATCCATTCCCAATAGTGTTGCATTATATTTTCTTTCAAGAACTTAATAGGGTAATATAATTTATATTATTTATGTAATTTGAATCCGATGGAGACAGGGATATAATTTTATTTTATTTTTCTTATTATAAGTTGGTGTGTTGTAACATTATTTTACGAATTTTAAGGATTTTAAAATAATTCAATATTTATTTATTTTAACCGTGTGTAATAGACAAAAATTTGGACGAAACTTTAAAGAGCAATTAACAACAGAAACCCATATTCCTGTTTCTCAGGTAAAGACTAGGATTCGAACAGTAAATCACAAACTAAAGTTACATTTTATTCTGTGTATCAGTGTGTCTGAGTTTGGCGAGCATTGCACGTAATTATCACATTAATCTGACATCATCTAGTTTTTGTTTGAGCCTTTACTGATTTAAGTCTACAATGATCTTATCAATTCTATAGACCGATGCTGCAAAAAGAATTATACTCTATGTTATGGTTTAGCTTTTCTTTCGTGTATTAAACGCTTTCTCTGTCGTAATTTCTCTTGTCCGAACAAATAATGTCGTCTGCCATCCTGCAATGCAATACAGGCAAACACGGTAGCCAGGCTCTGCGTCACAAAACTTCTATCTTCGGCGTTTTGATTCTTTCTTCATCTCTGCCATGTAACTCTCCAAATTGGATTTTTCCCACAGACGTCTTCGAATAAAATCTTCCTTGGTTGATTCATCTAGAGAACACCATAGAAAGAATTAGTTTAAAGAACCAGACAAGAACTAGAAGGTCCAGAACCATAAAATCAGAAATTCCCCCTCAACAGCTACAGCTGCACCCAATGAAAGAATAGATAATTAAAGTTACAAGTGAACCATGCCAAAGGACCAAAATTTTGGCTCGAATCCCCCTCCAAGGCAAGGAGGCAGCGATATCAGGAAATCATCAACCACCACTACTGTCCAACCCCCTTACTTCAATAGTGACAACAAAAATTACAAGTGGACTATGCCAAAGGACCAAAATCGATTATCCAAAACTCTGTTTTCCTTTTTCTAATTTTTCCCCCTTTTATGGTGGTTATCTAGAAAGTGAATCCCTTGATCCATTTGACAGCAACCATATTTCCAGGCAGGTCCAAATAAACAAAGTGGAGCGATCCTCAGTGTGTGTGTACAGAAAGGCGAGCAACCTCCTAAACAGATAAGCATTCATGAGGTAACCTAAAATTAAGATTGCAACTGTTCTTGGTCCAATTATGAAAACACCCATACCGTCCAAGCACAAGTTGAAATTTGAAATAGACAAGCTACCTATATATCTCCATGAATCAGAATGCACTCCAAGGGATCTTCTTGTTAAATAGGAGGCATCTTCCCACGAATATGGAGCTCGTTTCACCTTGTATCTCCAGAACCAACATCCATACCACAATAAAAGCTGTGGACAGCAAAAATCAGTAATCTTATCACGCGTAATCTAATTTAAGATTTAGGGTTAACACACTCATGACAGCCACAATAGATAACAGTTGAGAACAGCCTGAAATGTTAATGGTCATCTTTCATGCATCTGTAATTAGAGTCAGAAAGAAGATTACACTAACCTTCCCGACAGTGTAAGGGAGTAGCAAGAAACGAATGCCTAAAAGTTCCCAAACAGAGGGCTTTTCAGCACCCTTTATCTGCAGATCAAGTTCCTTGCTGAGCTCTTCCTGTAGCTTCCTGCCACAAAAAAAGGAAACTCCACTCATCTTTACCTCAACAGATCCACGAAATAAAAGAACTACTGAGTGCATATAGAATCAAAATCCTAAAAGAAAAAGTATCCAATCAAGCTCAACAAGAAATATAGAGATGTCGGACAACTCACAACCATAGGTATTAAAAATAAACGTACTTATCTACTTGTTTGTTACTTTTCTTCTTATTTGTCATTCCCCCAGTGCGTTCAAGTTCCAAGGCCTTTAGCTTATTTTTGTAAGCGGGCGACTTTTTGACCATATCAATAGCCTGAAACAACAAGAGAACTTAATATAGCAGTGGAAGAGTAGGAAGCAAAAAGGGAATGCCATGTTTCATAGCGTCTATACCAAGTACGTGCACAGCTACTCTCCTCTACATAGACCAATAATAGTGTGGTAGTCTTACATATAGATGAAAACTACAATCTAAATTTGTTGAGCATAATGCCTATTAGTTGATAATACCATTGTTAACATATGAAAATGCTTCTCTGATAGAAGAACTGTGTCTGAACTCTGATGTACAAGTGAATATGAAATGAGAAATAGCAATTAACTACCAATGCAAATCTATGGCTAAAAATGGAATTTGTTCCACTTGATATGGCTTGTATCATATTTGTATATAGAATAAATTATAGACACTTCATACTTCATTTATGCTTTCATGTTGCATCGTAACATTAGCCCTCCCCTTAAATATATCCAATGATAACCATTTATGCGATAGACAATGTCTCCAGTTACCTGCGTATACCTTGTCCACTGGTTTAGATACTGGAATCCAGAGAGCACCAAAAGAAGTCCCACAAAGACGGCACGAGGATCCTAGCAAAAGAAAATCGTTGATGTCAAAGTATAGATTGTTGTATCACAGAATGAAGATTAAAGTTTCTATTAGTCATGTTAATCTGGAATAAGCAGAGCATATAAAATGTCTAGAAAACGTAAAATGTTCTTACTGTCTTGTGGCCGTAGTAAGCATGGTAGTACCGAGCTGTGTTATAGAATACCTAATAAACAGGGAAAATAAGTTAAGAATTCCTAATTATTTTAACAACCTAACTGTCAAAAAAAAGTAGTTGCTCTTGATGAAAAAAAATGATAAATGGACATCAAATACATAGAAAGATTTTTTTAAAACTTGTTTCTAAATTTTGAACAAATCAGTGCATACACGTATGTAGCGCATTCTTTATTGACGAGGAGATTTTACTCGTTGGCGTCAATTAGGCGGTCTTTGGACTTTTGTTGATCTCCATGGCGCTTTCAGAATAAAAGGTTTCATGTTACGTCAATTCGAGCTTGCTCAATCTGTTGAATTGCGACCTTATAATGCAATCGCATTCTTGGGTCCAATTGCTGTTTTTGTTTTGTATTCCTAATTTATCCACTAGGTAAGTCTGGTTGGTTCTTTGCACCTAGAGATCATAGATGGAGGGGGGAAATGCAATGATAGCCCAAATTTTCTTAAATCAGTATAATCTCTTGTAACAAATGCAAATATGCATCAAATATTTAGTGTGATTAAAAATCCCCCTTTTCAACACATGAAATCCTTATCAGGATTTTTTCTGTTATTCATCCAGTAACTGGCCTTTTGCACAAGCCAACCTTTCATAACTCATCATTTATGACACGTAACATGTGCCAAGGTCACTGGTAGAATAAATATACTTTCATCATAAATTTGCATCATATATTCATCATTAAATCCTAATCAAAACTCGGAATGACAACAATAACTTGTTCCAATATAGCAGTGTTTACTTTAGACTGGAGAAAAAGTATTCCTCTTTTCCCTTGCAATCTTTCCACCATGGGAGAAAAATAATGATGATGGTGATGATAATTTATGCAGAGAATCATTCATCATCAATGGCAGATGACTCATTTACAAGTCAGTTACAGGAAAAGTGTTTCAGGCTCTAGCTAATTTAATTTTCCCATTTACAAAGAGAATGCCACAAGTATGATAAGGCATAGCATTGATAAATAGGTTTACTAATTTTTCTACTAAAAAGAAGTAAAAACTGTTAGTATCTCAAACTCTTAGCATGTATACTACAAAGTGCAGGCACAATCATCAACAATACTAACCTCCTCCGGGTGTGCAATTGCATAATCATACTGCTCCCTTGTAGCTTCATCTTTCAAAATCTACAATCAACACGAAAGTAATTTATGTTATTCAACGTAATAAAATTAAATCGTCTGGATTGTTAATTGAATGTGATCTTATAGTTTAACAGCACGATATAACAAGAAAATTAATTTTGCCAAATACACTTGAATCTTGAAGTAATCAATATAAATATTAGAAATTTGATAAAAGATTTACATTATATTTTCTGTACTAAAACAATTTTATCTAGTCTACCACAATGGAAACCCTACATTTAATCTTAAATCAAGTAATTCATTATTCATACCAAATAAAGTAATCAGCAAATATGGTCAATGAATCAACATCCGCTTTGATTGTATAAAAGATAATTACATTCACTACGTATATACAAATATATAGACACATAATACATAAATCTACCTTCAAAGAACTTAATGGAATCAACTTCAGGAATAAAAAGTAAACAGTTACCTCATAAGCATTCGCAATTTTCACAAAAAACTTCTTGGATTCCGGATCGGGATTTTTATCCGGATGACTACACGCAAGAAACAAATAATAAACAACTTTAACAACCAAATTAAAGAAATAAAAAAATAAGAAAAAAATGGGCAGAACTTACTATTTAAGAGAAAGCTTGTAATAAGCTTTCTTGATCTCAGAGGCATTGGCATTTTGAGAGACGCTTCAAAATCAAAATTAAGAAATCAGAAAATTGAAATACTGTAGCAAGGAAATGGGTGACTTAGAGGAAAAGGAGAAACTGTGGACTTACCCTAAGAGATCGTAACAGTCGTCCTCATCACAGTAAATAGAGACAGACGGCTGGAAGAGGAGGAAGACCACGAGGATTACTGTGAGTGAGCACCAGGTTATCGCTGCTCCGGCTGGTGCCATCGTCGGTTATCCAAGTCTCCTGAATCGGGATTCGCGTGTTTATATTTACAACACGTTTTTTTCATATATATGCGTTACAATTACATTGTAACTGCAATAAAGTCCCTAATCTTCATTCATTATTATATTTTCGTTGCATTCTTATTTTTATCTTTCAATTAGCACATATAATATCTAATTAATATACTGTTTTTCTTTGCGGTGGGATCCGACCATAAAGAATTTTAATGGATTAAAGAGTTGAGAAGAATGTTGAAGATTGAGAGAGAGAAAATTTTGTTTGAAGGGATTTGATTTTGAAGAATATGGGGAAGAACAAAAAGAAATTAAAGAATTGAGAGAGACATATAGATTTTGTTTTGAGAAGATGAAAATGTAGTGACGAACAAAAAATTAATTTTTTTTGTGCTTGTAGCGGAGTAAACCTCCATACGGTCGGTGATAATAATATTCATCCAAAATTCTTGAAGATGGCAACACGCTGTGACAGTCTTTACGGTCCAAAATTTTGGGAAGATAGAATGAAGCGAAAATTAAACATCTCCATTTACCGCATCTATTTAATTATTTAATTATTTTTAAATTTTTATTTTTATTTTTTCAAATACGATTCAAATTTTAACACATAAAAATATAAAAAAATAAAAAAATTTAGACGTATTCGAAAAATTCGGAGTCGAGATTATGATCCCCGTCCCACTCCAATTACCTAAGCGAAGGTGGGCGAGACGGTGCCGAGTATTTTGCCATACCTAAGAATTCTGTCAGTTTGCTTTAAAATGAAAAACAAATATTTAATCACAATTTCATATTTTTTATTTAAAAATAAGAGAGACAATTTCGTCTTTTATAAGAAGTCTTGATTGTTAAATGTTAATTAATGAAATCTTGAAAATAAGAATGTGATAGAAAAAAAAAATTTGATAGAAATATTTTATATAATGTAAGTGTGGTTTACTTATAAAAAAATGTGCTATAATTTTATATTCACACTACACCATATTTTAATTGTAATGAATGTTATCAACTATTGCTCATTTTTTTATTTATATTTCCAAATATTTGTTATCACATTTTTATTATTAACATATTAATCTGTACATCCTATCTTTGTTTTTGATGATTTTTTGTCCAAAAAAGTAAGTAAAATGACGTTAAAAAAAATTCGCTTCTCATCTTTTTAAATAAGTAAAATAAATATAAAATATTTGTCTATCATTTCAATGTACATTAGCATAATTTTTGGATAAAAATCGTCATCACAGACAAGATGTGGAAATTAATTGAAAGTTAATGATAAAAATATGACGAGCAAAAGTTGGAGGCATAAATGTCAAAATATAAAAAGTTGAAAAAATTTTATTGTAATTAAAACGTGGTGTTGATAATAAAAATTGTAGTGTAAGTATAATTATTAGAAAAACAGAAAAGTGGGGACTATTGCTTGGCAGATTACTCTTATGACCTCCTTGAGACGTTGTATTAACCCCGGGAGTCTTATTTCTTCTTCTTCTTCTTTTCTTGAAGGTGTCTTATTTAACTTAATGTGGTAAAATTAATATTTGATACGATTATGGATTCTAATTGTAACTTTTAGAAATACTAATTGAAATATGACAAGGACAAGAAATTAAAAATTAGTTTTAGTAAATTTAAGATTTGTGTAGATTATAAGTAGTAGATTTTACAAAATGTGTGAATAAAAATTATAGATTTTATGAAATTTGTAGATAAAAATAATATTTAATCGACTTATAAATATTTATAAGCACAAATAAACATATTCTTAATTACATAAATGCGATTAATTACACTTCGAAGTCAATGGAAAACATTACATCTTAATTTTTATGGTGCAAAATAGTGTTTAGTGTTCTTTTGCAATTGACAAGTCTCTTGTAGTCATATTTTAAGCTAGTATATATTTATTTATAGAAAAATTTGCACTTTTAGTCTCCAATTTTTGTGAAATATAATAAATCTACTCTCAATTTTTTATAGCACAATCTATTCTCAACCTTTTAATTTTGAAGCAAAACTCATCATTCCTTCTATTTTGACCATAAAATAACAGATATGACATCCTTTTTAAATAAACAAAATATAATAAAATAATAATAAAACAACAAAACTAATGGAAATTTACAAAAGAAATTCCATAACTTTTCAAAAACTATAAATAATTTCACTTTAAACAATTTAATACATATTGACACACAAAATAATTTTAAAAAAAATAAATATTTCATTGTCTCAAGCCAACTCATCCCACCCATCTGTAGTCCCACTCCCGCGCTCAAGACCAGTAACAAACCAACTTGAAAACAAAGATTCCAAGTATAAAGGAACTCATAAGTTAAGTAGGCCAATTCCATAATATTGGGTTCTTCTTCTTCTTCCAAGTTGAATAAATATGAGGTGGCGCCAGCCAGTGGCGGAGTTAGACATCTTGAGTTGGAGATCTCCAAATTAACGTACAAAAAATTTGAAACAACACAATAGTGATGAAATTTTTTTTACAAACGTTCATTACGAGTTCTCATACTTTATTTTATTTATATACTATATTATACACAAACAGATAGACAAACTCACTCGTACTATTGTTTGACCTGATTTCGCATCAATATGTTGGTTTTTCTTTAAAATATATCACTTAGACTACTAATGTGCAATGTTTAAAATAAGACCACAAAATAAACAAATATCAAACTCTTATTGTTCATGTTGCCTTCTACAAAATTATCTTCCAAAATAGGAAGACTCGATACACAAATGAAATTAAATATCATTCAAACTCAAAAGAAAAAAGAAAAAAATCAATTAAACATGATATACATTCACAAACAAAGTGTCTTTATTAATTTTATTTATAAAAAAATGACTTATTTTTAGGATTTCCTTTACCATTAATATTTACCAATAGAGAGACCACCATGAAATTTATCACATGCTTCAGCGTCTTGCACGTCATCTTGATTTTTTTGGTGGTCTAGCAATTGAAGATTTTATGGTAAATTTTAGGGATTGAATTTAAAATTTTAGGGGAAATTAATATAGGGTGGTTGTTTAGTGATTTTGGAGAAATTTATAGATATTGGAATATCGTAATCTAACTTCTGCTTTACTCAATGTAGAAAACAGGAAGGAGAAACGTAAGCTTCAAATTTCAAATAGGTGAACGTGTACTGAAATTTAGGAATTGACCAATCATTTATAATTTTATATTATATATTTTATTAGGCCAATAAAACCAATTACCTTACATTAAATTGATATAGGATCAATGGGTCTGATTGCCATCTATCAATTGATATTATGTCAAAGTTAAATTAAATATTAAAAAAATTATATCTCACAAAGTTGGAGAGTCCAGGTCTCCCCAGGGACCCCCCCAGCTCCGCCAGTGGTAACGTCCTATCCTACACTGGTGTCGGTTTCTCCTATAGTGACATCATTTTTGGGGTTGAACAAGATAGAGACCTGATCAGGGTCGTTGCCATTTCATCAGTTTTAGGAATAGGGATAGAGGGGCTTCGTTGTGTTCTAGTACTCGTACGAAGATTTTTTCGTGTCCGGTAATTTTAATGTGATTTGAGTTTTTTTTCCACATGGTTTGTGATTCGTTTCTTAAATAGTAGTAGGGAATGGATATTCTAGTACTATGCAATATGTTGGTAGTGGTTGAGGGTTCTTGGGACAGTGGTTGCGATGGTGGGATGGGCTATGATGGTGTTCAGCTGTGATGGCGATGGCAGTGACGGCACAAAAATAATATGTCTTTGAGAAATAATTGTGTTTAGGGCATAAGCAAATTTACTTGAAGCCTGGGGGGTTCTAAGCCCCCCTCTCAATTTTACACTACATGAGGCCCAATAAAGGTCCATTCCCCATTCCCATCTCTATGCCACTCTCAAATTTCCACCATAATCGATTATTGTTGAAAGTGTTTTGTTCCAATATATGTATTGGATTTTTTCAACTTATGTCAAGTCATATACCATTCAAACTATAACATATGTTAGAAAATAGCATTTTATGATTCAATACTAGATAATAGCTTCCAAACACGTTAATATGTTGAAAATTGATTTTGTAAAGTTCCAATATTGTAATATACTACACAAGATATTATATTGAAAAAACTTACCATATTTCATGTACAACACTGATAGGATGCCCACCATATTTCATATATTATATTGATTTTGCTTTATATGTATAATTTGTGTTGAAATTTTTTTCTTATTATTTACGTAGTGCCCCCCTCGAACAAAATTATATGTCCGCCATTGGTTTAGGGCGGCGGCGCCGATTGTTCGGTAAGTAGATGAAACATTTTTTTATTATTTCTAATTTGTGTGTGTGTGTGTGTGTGTATTAAATTGTTTAAAATGAGATTTTATTTGTACTTTTTAAAAAGTTATTAGATTTTTTTACTATTTTATTTTTATTTTTTGTTGTTTTATTATTTTCTCTTATTTTTGTTTATTAAAAATAAAGGCAAATCCCTCATTTCAGGACAAAAAATGGAGAGAATGACAAGTTTCCTACAAAATTGAAAGATTGAGGATTATGTCAAAAAATAGTTGAGAGTAAATTTGTACATTTTGTAAACGTTGAAGACGAACGATGAAATTTCCCTTATTTATATAATGGTAAGGGCCTTCATAGACAACTTGCATAGAATGGAAGAGACATTTTTTAGGCAAATAAATTCATAATACATTATGAGTAGGTTGGGCTAATTTATATTGGAACGCAAAGATGAGTTTGTTTTGTCGTATAAGTTACACATTATTTTAATGCAGTACATATATATATGACAATTTTATACTATATCTTACCTATATTAAAAATATCGATATTCAATTTACTATTTAAAATAGTCAACTAAAGTTGTTTCCTACTTATATTAAAAGTGGATATTTAGTTTAAAAATTTTGTAAAATAATTATAAAAATCCAAATATGAATTCATCCTAATTAAATATGATATTTGTTCACGTTTATAAAATAATAGTATGTAAATTGTAATTTTAAAATTTTGGTTTATGTGAATAAATTCAGTATTTTAATGTTTTTTTATTATTTTCATGGAGACTCATGGAATATGAAATACATATATAATTCTTGAAAATATGGCATGTGAAGTGTAATTTATACTGTTTATACGAAGAACAAGAGAGTGTTTAATATTCTCTAAAGTAACGTTAATGAATAGAATTTAAAATATATTTTGAAATCCAAACCAATCTATGTAAAATAAAATTCTAGATGAACTTCATATCCATCGTAACTCTGGGTACAAGTTGTAGAACTTGATCAAAAAGTGTTTCAACTTCGAATGTAAATTTCAAGATAATTATGGCTTGTTTTGCATAGACCGAAAGAAAGTATCTCGTGAGTAATGCAATAAGGTATAACACATTATAAGGGAGATTAGTATATCAAGATTACTATAGTAATATAATCAAAATACTTGGTTTTATTGACTTTTTCCACACAGTGAAATTAGGGTGTTTTTAATCCCATATCTACGTATCTGTTTGATTTTTCTATGAATTTGAATTTGTTCTGATTATATAGGCTTACATCAGTTAATTGTTGCATCGTGTTGCAACCGCTGGCCACAAATAGGCAAAAGGTATATTTAGCATAATTTTAACTACTTTTATATCAATTTTAAATAAATTAAGTTATGATTATTCTAAGTTTTCAAGACATTATCTAACCAAAAAGTTCTAATGAATGATGCATGACATCAGAATTAGGAGTCCCGTTCTCCTGCCCCATTGGGGGCAGGAGAAAATTAACCCACTGCTAATATGGAGCTTGCCATATTAGTAGTGATCCATTAAAAAAATAAAAGTTTTAATCAAAATTCTAAGCAGGAAATCGTTGGATGCCAGGGACGGAGCTGCTCACTGTAGCTCACTGTAGCTCACTGTAGCTCCAAGTTTTGCTGCCTTGTAGAAATGTATTCGCAGACTTGTGAGGGGAGGATTGGAAGAAGAAGAAGAAGATGTAGATTTTTATGGTTTGGGTTTTCTTGATGAGGTGAACAATTCACTCAATGGTGAACTTGGTGCACCAGGATTGTCATCCATGGAAGTATTTTTGTTTTTGAACTAATAACGTGGGTTCGTTTCATTATTTTTGTCATCGATCGTGCACTTTTGTCTGCTAAATCACAACAGACTCCCTCCTTTATATAACAGTCTCGTTTGAAAAATATATATTTGCAATTACTGACATCATAGACCGTAGTGGCTTATTTTAAAAAAAATCGCAATTAAGTCATGGACCCATTTGAATGTAGTCATGGCTCAGTAATGGTTTATAATTTAGCTCTTGTTTGATTTTACCAAAAAATTACTAAAGGTGTGCTTAGTGTTTTGACATGCCCGTTATGAAGTTTTTTAAAGTATTGGTTTTTAGTGTTTATGAGGAGAGAGGACTTTGGGTGGTTTTTGAAATAGTTCAACTCATATTTGAGAGTTTATTATCTAGCAGTTTTAAAAAAAAATTATTTGGGTTCAATCCGATTCGACATTTTGACCCTTAACCCGTTGCCTTTTCTAGGTCGATGGCCAGTCCGGTTTTTCGAACATTGGATATTATTGAAAATATAAAATTAAATTTATGTTCTTGCGAATTATAGTTTTGAAAATAATTGTTTCAGAGTGGATAGAATTGTAAGAAGTTTTGAAGATCGACAAAAAACCACCAATTTGGGGGTTGGAAGATACACTCAAAATTACACTACACCAATTTTAGACAGTTTAAAAATCACTCAAAATCGGTGCTTCAAAAAATTAACAAACACCGATTTTTTCAACCTTTAATAAACGGTTACCACCCAAAATCGGCCAAAACCGAAACTCTCAAGCAATCCCTAAAAATTGTAGTCAAAATCAATAATTTAATTTTAATCACGTATTTTATGAGACCCGTAACTTTTATTTCAAATCAAACAAGCTCTTAATCTCTTGATTAGAATGTCTTTCTATTATGTATCATGTATGTATGCATATGTGAGTATATAAATGTGTTTGTTTTATGTATGTATCGATATTTTTAATGGGTAAATTTAAGGTCGGTCATTGTTGTTGTACTTATAGGCTCTAATGTCATATGATCAAAACTTAATTCAATTAAAGTCACATTTTAGCGCTAAAAGACCAACGTACCCCTGCAATTGCAAAAAAGTGCTAATTCAGTAATATTGTTTTGTATGATATTGTTTTATTGTGATACTGTTTTAGTATGATATTGTTTTGTACGATATTTTTTTAGTATGATATTGTTTTGTATGATGTTGTTTTATTATGATACCATTTTGTATGATGCTGTTTTATTTATGCTTTTATCTTTGATACTGTTTTATTATGATAATGCTTCAACCTATGATACTGTTTCAATCTATGATAATGTTGATGCAGTTTTATTATGATACCATTTTGTATGATGCTGTTTTATTTATGCTTTTATCTTTGATACTGTTTTATTATGATAATGTTTCAACCTATGATATTGTTTCAATATATGATAATGTTATTGAATGCATACAGTATCAATGGTCTTGTACTACTTATTGATCATTTTAAGAACAATATCATTACTTCAAGCATTAAAATATCTCTACTTAGTTATATCTATGATACTGTTTTATCTAGATAAAGTGATATGGTATACTTATATCATATTTTTATCTTGATACTGTTTTATTACAATAATGTTTCAACCTATGACACTGTTATTTAATCTATGATAATGTTATTTTATTAGTTTGTAATTCCTGATATTGTTTTATTAAAATACTTTCATATATGATACTAATATGTTAAGATACATTTATCTATGATACTATTTAGACAAGAAAAATTAAATATTGTTATTTTAAGCTAAAGAGACGACTTCAAATGACTAAAATCTATCGTACGCAATAGTAAAGTGATTGGTCTTGACCGGCTCGTCGAGACGATTCCAAAAACCTATTATAATAAAAAATTGTGAGCACGTATGCGAATTCTATGCCATTTTTGTTATGATACTATTTTCTGTGATACTGTTTTCTATAATACAATATCAAACAACACACATGACTAATTAACAATACAGAATAATCTAATGGCCAACTTTCTTCATAGCAATGCCCACATCAAACTTTTTCATTCATACAGAAGCTATTTACAGCAACAAATAATGGCAACTCTACATAAATTAATCAAACAAATCTTCCCTAATTTTTTTTATAGTACAATATCATGATACAAATATTTTTATGATACTGTTTTTCATACCACAAAGGTCAAACCCTTCCAATTCTCATACCTACCTCAATTCTGCAATATTTTACACAGAATTTCACAAGATATAATATACACACACATTGCAAATAAAGAATCTATTTGTTACATGATATATTAAGAGCATGGTCGAAACATTATCATAAGTTGAAACATAAGTATATTGGTTGTGGCCATATGTTGAAACATAAATATATATGTTGAAATAATCTAATGACCGACTTAATACAGTATCAAGTTGTTTTCTATAATACATTATCAAGCTGCTATTTACAGTATCAAGCTATTTTCTATAATACAGCATCAAGCTGCTATTTACAGCAATAAATCATGGCCACAACCAATATATTTCCTAAACATTAGCTTCTAACTCCTCTGTCGCTTCTGCCGCCCTCCGGAGCCAAATCCACTCTCCCTCGTCCTTTTTGCCTGGGAGTTTGATACCCAGTCTTGAACTCATGAAATCCCATAAGCAACACTAGGTACATTATCAGTATATTTTGCATGTATGCACCACAAAATGGTAACCAATCTTTCAGATATATGATCAAACAATTTTACTCATTATATTAGGTACATTATTTGAGTTAAAAGAAGAAAAATTCATGTCCACGTCTAAGCTATCTATAATTCAGTAGAAAACCCATATTCTAAAAATTCCAACCAAATTGAGGCAAGTAACTAAAGTACAATAAATAAATAAATAAATATATAACTCAAAAGAAATAGAGGAATCATGATATATCTCAACGCTACTTAGAGTTATGAGTGAAATAAATTCCACCTACGACAATTGCTTCTTCTTCTTGTTTTTTCACGTTATGTCATTTTACATTTCCTAAATTTTACATTTACAGCAACGTGGGTGGAGGAGATTTGTGGAGGTGGAAGAAGCCGATGGAAATCTGATTGAAAAGGATTCAGGGATAATTACGTATTGGCTGAATTAATATGACTTATTGATAATTTTAGAAAGTATTTGGACATAATTTAGAATAAGTCACATATGGATGACTTAATTACAATTTTCCCATTTTTAATTGATAGTTATGGGCTAGAAATGGGTTCACAATCTATTTTATAAGTTGGGCCTCGTACAAGTTGTTTAGGGTTACTAACATAATTACCTATATTTATTTTGGTAATTGCAAATTTATTGGTTTGAATAAATAAATAAATAAAAATACTAAATAAAAAATTAGAATAACATATTTACCAGATAATAAATGTAGCTATCATTACTCATTCATTTCATTTTAGTTTCAGCCGTTACTTTTTAAAAGGAATGTTCTAAAATGTGTAATGCGCTGCGAGACGGCGAGGTAGCGCATTGAGCCTAGACGCGTCTAAGCGTGGCAATGCACGGCCGATGCGCAAAAATAAGCGATGCGGGGCGAGGCGACAAGACCAGACATCAAGCCTAGGCGTGCCTAGGCGCATGCGTAGGCAGGCATTTTAGAACACTACTATCATCACTTAATCAACTCTAAAATTTGAAATTCAAACATCATATTACAAGTCGTTTTCTACATTGGCAGTGTACACAATCGCGTATCTTTGTAGTCCCCATGTGTTTCATAAAATTTTGACGAAACTGCATTCAAAAGATCATATTACTATAATCTGATCCATTTCCAGGTATTTATATTGATTTACAGTTTGATACATGATTTAATATATGAAATCGAGGTGAACAATGATGATGTTAATTATCGTTGCTATTGTAAAGCATGAAAATTTTCGTAAATCTATTGTATTTTTACCATTCACCATCGACAATATTTTTTTGATTTTGGTTACTGCTTATTGAACAATTATAAAATGTCATTGAATTATTGATTATGTATTGTGGTTATTGAGTATCTGAATTTGTTGATGAGAATTGGTAAATTAATACAACAAAATGAACTATTGGGCACTCCAAATGATACTTTACACTAAATTGTAATAGTGATCATGAATGATATAAGTGTGTGTTGATAATTACAATTAATATCGTAAAAATATATGAATTAACGAATAACTTAATTAAACAAAATACTTTTATAATTGTAGACCATGATTTTAGTATCATCAATTTCAAATTTTTTCAATTGTCGGAAACAAAAATATAGAATTGTTACTGAATTAACCTTATTTTTAATGAATTAACGTAATTTTTATTAATTGTTACTAAATTATTTCATTTAATTGCTAGAAATTAACGTAATTGTTACTGAATTAAAGTAATTAGAATACCTCTATTTGAAAAAACGTTGAGAATGGCGAGACTTGGAAGATTTTGAAAAAGATGCGTTAATTACTCATCTAATAAATGGTGATTAAGATTAGGTCCCGAAAATTTAGCAAATTAGTTATTAATTGTATTTGAATTTAAATTAATTAAATTTGTTTTTATATATATATATATATATATATATATATATATATATATATATATATATATATATATAATAGGTATGGCTCCTAATTATCCCCGAGTTAGACACGCTTGCGTTGCATGTGTTTTTTAATAATATTTTTATTTTTTTTTCATTGTTAATAATTAAAATGTTAAAGTAGTAATTACAATAAATATAAAAAATATGGTTCTTGATAACATGTTGTATTGTATTATTCGATGTTGATATTTTATTTATATTCATAGAAGTACAATTACAATCAGAGATGAGTTTTATATAGTGGTAATACAAATAGTAACTTGAAGACAGTAAAAACCTTTCGATGATTGACGAACATTTGATATTAAATCTTAATAAATTAATAATGTGTTAATAAGAATGTCAAATGCTACATTTTAAGAATAATAAAATTAATAATTATTGATTTTATTGTGAGAAAATGTAATTATTGACTACGTAATATTGTACTTTGTTGGAGTAGTAACTCATTGCAAACAATATTCATTGTGTGTGTTCTTTTCTTGTAAAACGTGTCTGATTTTAGAATGTAAATGAAAAAAAAAGTATAAATTTAAGTAATAAATAAAAAATTAAAGAAGTGTCAATACTTGTCTATGTTTTGAGAATATTGTTGAGTAACAGAAATATGGTGAGAAGAATGTCATATACACACATATATATAATTATTAATTAAATTTAAAATTTAAAAGGTTTCTGAACTATAATCAGTGTAATCTAATGTATTAAAAACAATCTTTTGATCTTCATTTCAGTTTTGACAACTATGATTTGAATTTTAGTGAGGTAATAAACAAGGTTACAATTTTTTCATTCATTTTTTAAAACCCATTTCACATTCATTTTATCTCGTAATGCAAAAATAAAATAAAAATGACAAAGTTTCAATATTTTCACCTTCATATTTAATTTAATAGATTTATTGTTTAAAAAATTTAATTGTACATTTAATAAATTGTTAAAAAATTAATGTACGATAATGGTGAACAATAAAAGAGTAATAAATAAAATGTTAAAATAAAATGATAATACCAACAATAATTTGAATCCAATGAAGACTTTTTGGTGATTTAAGTTTTGATCATTAACGAACCATTGATATCAAATCTTATATAATTAATGATATCCAGGGCTATATTTTACGAAGAATAAAATTATTAATTATTAATTTTTGTGAGAAAATGTAATGATTGACTATGTAATATAGTACTTTGTTGGAATAGTAGTTTCTTGTAAACAATATTCTTTGTGTATGTTTTCTTTTTATTAGACGTGTCTAATTTGGCTACGTAAATGAAAACGTTATAAATGTAAGTGAAAAAAAAATTAAAAAAGTGTCAATAATTGCCTATGTTATGAGAATATTGTTGAGATAAATAACTAAGATTAGAAGAACGTTCTATATATATTAATAAAATAAAATAAAATTAAAAATTAAAAAAGTTTAAAATGTTAGTTCTAAACAATAGTATATGTTTGGTGAAGTTTAAAATTAATCTTTTAGGAGATTTTGAAAAAAAATAATAAAATGTGTGATTGAAAAGTTGGTAAAAGTTACGGGTCCTACAAAATATGTGGTTGAAAATAAGTTTGAGAAAAAAACAATTTAAAAATGAACTAAACATGTTCATAATCACTGTAATCTAATATATTAAAAATAATCTTTTCATCTTCATTTCAATTTTGACAAACATGATTTGAATTTTATTGCGGTAATAAACAAAGTTATAATTTTTTTTATTCATTCTTTTCATTTACGTAATGCAAAAAAAAAAAAAAAAAAATCGAGATCATCTTTTCACTTTCATATTTCATTTAATAGATTAAATGTTTAAAAATGTTAATTGTAAATTTAATAAATTGTTAAAAATTTAATGTAAAATAACGATGAACAATAAAATAGTAAATAAAATATTAAAAGATAATTATACATTAATAAATAATAAGGGTGAATATGAAATTTTAAAAAAATTGTAAAAGGTAAAATAATTCAAAAATGTTTCTCCATCTTAAGACTTTTTAGATATAGTATAGATATATATATAGATTACCTAACATTGAGCAGAACTGGAAACGAGTGAAATTAAATAAAAAAAAAAAAATCTGTAAATTCTTATATTTTCCTAATATGTAACGTTAATAATTTTATTCCCACTTTTACTTCGTGTCCATTAGCAAGGTGGGGGAATCTTAGGAGCTTAAAGTGGCGCAAGAAAAGTTGCTAAAGAGTATGGAAAAACAAAATTGAAAATTGATTCACAATTAAAATGAGCTTGGTGACTCATTTGAACAAAAAATATTTAACTTGCAATATACAGTGCTTAGATTGAAAAATAGCAGCTATATGTGTTAATCTAGGTCAAGCAGACCGTTCAATGACGGTCAATATTAGAAAAAGCTTGTGGTGTTACGAGTTGTGGGCCGGGTCAACCCAGTCCACATAAATTGAACGCGAACCCGGCCTTCCCGTCGGCCAATCCGGTTCGAACCCATGTGGGTCGCGTTTCGACCTGTATGAATAAAAAATTAAATTTTTTGAAATTACTAGAAAAAATTTTCTTAACTTATTTTATTTCAAAAAAAATTATTTACATTTATAGCAAAAAATGTGTTAAATTACAACACACTTGCACAATTTTTTTATTAATTTTTTTTTTAATATTAAATGAATCATGAACTGTTTGACTCTAAACCGCTCGGGCCGGCGGTTCAGTATCATCCGACTTGTGAACCACTCACCCGGTGCACGGGTTGGCCCGCAGTTACGTGCCTCCACGGGACGATCCAGGTTTGGCCGGCCTACGGTTCGGCCCGTATGAATAAAAAATTAATTTTTTTTTGAAATTACTAAAAAAAAAATTCCTAACTTATTTTACTTCAAAAAAATTGTTTACATTTACAGTAAAAAATGTGTTAAATTACAATACACTTGCACACTTTTTTTAATTAATTTTTTTCTGATTTTTTTAATATTAAATGAACCGCTGGTCTGTTTGACTCTAAACCCCCCGGGTAGGTAGTTCAGCATCATCCGGCCCGTGAACCGTCCGCCTGGTGCATGGGTTGGCCCACGATTATGGGCCCCCATGAGTGGGCCGGCGAGGTTTTTGGACAAATTTATCTTTGACATCTCGATAGCATTGCCCGGTTGTCGGGGATAAAAGCTAGCTTGCGTTGAATAACACTGGTTTTGTTTTTATAAAAGAACAATTATAGAAAATAATTAACATGAAAATAATAATTAAAAAAAAAAATCTATACTATTCTTTTTAAGTCATACAAGTTGGCTTCTTTTAAAAAAGAAGCTCATACAAAATCTATGTTTTCTAGTGTTTAAATTATTTTTTAATGTTTATATTATAAGTTGTGGTGAATATATAGATAAAAAAATGAGTTATAAGTTGTGAATTATATGAAATATGATGATAGAAATAATTACAGTTGTTATATGTTATCTGTCAATAGTGGCATGTCTTGGCACGCCCATCTCAATGATTCGTTCGCTTCACCGGTTTCTCTGTCTCGATGGTCTCATAACTCGCTTCTGACATGTGGACATTAATAAATAGACTGTCGTTGAACTAGTCATATCCATGACTTATGGAATGACAGTTACCATTGACGTATTAACTCCGATTAATGAGGGAGATGAAATGACACCTGTCATTATAGACGTCTGTCTATTATTCTTTGTATTGCTATTTTGCACATCTGATTTAATTATATATTGATTATCACATTGGAGTAGTCAAGAGGAATAGAAACTCTGTCACTATTTTACAGGTCTCATTACTATCTTCACCGTATTTGAATGAGGAAAAAATATTTATTATCAAAATAAATGAATAAAAAATGTGTTTGACAAAATTAATGAGTTGTAATTATAATCTAAACGTAGTTAATCAAGGGCCGAAATAAGAAAAAGTTGTATTTTACTTGCAGTGTCCACTTCTCCATTCTCTCTGTATCTCCATTCTCTCTCGTCTCCCAAATAGCCTATGATGACATGGATGACGTAAACCAATATCCAACCATTCACATTATTAAGCAGGTGGATCTTCGCCCATATATAAACTGCCATGTGTTACAATCTTAATATCCCACGTCAAGATCCAATTGACGGCCCAACTAAAATGAGTCGTAATATGACCCGCCAAGATTCCCACCGCTCATTCGATTCATGCCATTTCAAGACTTTTCCTCCACTAATTCATGCCATTATTATCGTTTTGACCTTTTCATGCCGTTTAATGCCACCGTATACATAGCTCCATTTGCGGCATACCCGGTTCAACTTCAAACGTTGTACTCAACCGATTTAAATATTATTCTAATTATAATGATTAATTTTTTTTTTAATTTGTGTGAAAATAAAAGTAAAACTATATTTATGTGGTGGTTAAGACTATCTTCATTTTTAGTCAATATGAGACTTTAATTTTTATATTATTGAACAAACTACCTTGTTATGTTGACCTAAATGTGTCGATCACCTTTCAACTAGAGAAATCACACATTGAGATTTACATTATCTCCTCCTGTTACCCTTACGCTCTACTACATTGAAAGTTAATCATTATAGTATTTATTGCAACACGACTAACAAAGATCCAAGCTTTCTTCGAATCTTTTGCACACTTGTAGAGATTCATTTTATACATTCATGTAGCTAAATTATGTTAAAATATATTACTCAAATCAATGAATCAATGGTGATATAAGACGACTACGGTGAATCTTAATTATAGTCTTGCATCGTCTAATCCAAGATCTACATTAGTCACTTTTTAAAAAATTGTGAATAACTTTTTAAAAAAGACCAACGTGTAACAATTGGCGTGGACGATGAATGCATACTATAATTGGTGCCCACTGTGAATACTATATCACCATTATCAATGCATTTGAAAAAATTTGTGATTATACATTGAATATTGTTGTTTATAAATTGAATATTTGTGACCTTGTCCTCGAATTAGTACGTTTATGACATGAATCCTACACTGACTTAAATATAACTATAATGAAGTGGCGAAATTTGTATAAAAATTCTCAATTATTAAACAGGTCATTAATGTATTATTCCTATATTTTTGCACTCAAATTATTTAATGCAGTGAAATTCAACTCTACTCGTTGTAAATAAAATTCTAAAATTTCTAGTATTCTACTGAGTATATAGTATACTATGTATGTATACAAAATGTATATAGGGAATGTACGTATGTCGGCCGATCGGAAAAGTAGCTCATTGAAACTAGAAGTGCTATACCTTTGTGGAGATAAACTCACATGCTTTAGATATTTAATTATGGGACCCATATTTTAGATAACGTTAATTATTTCTTCAGACCCCCAACAAGAGGACTGATTTTCATTTGTGGCAGTCCTGAAAAGTATAGTTTGGAGATTTTTTTTCTATTTATTAGCTTCTAATTCATGAGGTCCAAATCAACTTATATTTCATATCATTGTTTTCCCCCACAACCCATGATTAGATTGATTATTTGTTTATCTTCTTTTTTATCCCTTTTTTTTTTTTAAATTTATTTATGGTGTGTTTGATTTTAATTAAAATTAGATTTTTTTTTGAAAAATTTGTTAAAATGTGTAGTTGAAAAAAAAATTGTAGGTCCCATGAAATGTTGACTTTGACTTCAACTTTTTAATAAAATTTTAATTGAAATGAAATAAACCCTTAGGGTGTGTTTGATTGCAAGTAAGAAATTTGGGTGAAAAGAAAATGAATTTCATATAATTGAATTGCCAAGAAATTGTTAATTGGAAAATAAGACAAATTTTTCATGGAAAATAAAATCTCCCCACCCCCAAGAAAACATTTTTATTGTTTTCAAGGAAAATGTTGTCTTTTTAAGGTAAATAAGAAAACGTTTTATCTAGAAAAAAATACAAATCAATCAAACGTGTAATTGAAAAATAGGTGGGAAAATGCTTTTGCTATGGAAAAATGTAGCTATCAAACGCAATTAGTTGGAAAATAGATGAAAAAAATATTTTTTCCATGAAAAAAATATTGCAATCAAACGCACCCTTAGTTACCCTCAATATATTTTCCTTTCATGTGATCATGTTTTTTTTGGAGGGTATGCATTGATGAAAAAAAGGAAATATTAATTGGTATATGTTGATAACAAGCATGTAGATTAACAATTAAAGATTTTAAATAATCATCTACATCAGATATCAACCAATTTATTATTACAAATAATAAAAAAATAATTTCAACACCATTAAACACGCTCTTAGTAATATCACGTAAATTCAGTCATATTTAAATCAAACATTTATTGTTAGGCTACAACTTGACTATAATACCTAATAATTGTAAAAGTGATCTATTGAAGTTTGTAGACTTTTCCTTACCTAGGATTCTCTCAAGAATGATGATAGGTATGCCTAAACGCACCAACTATACTATTTTCAAATAGCAGTTGTTGTTAGTATAATAGTATTGTGCAAAATTATTGGTTTAAAAAGGAAAATTTTCTTAAGTCTCACTTTGACAGTCCATTAATTAAGATTAACCGAATTTTTTTCATTTTGCTTACCGAAATTAATAACATTATTTGGTTCATACTCCTGTGGAGATTCTGTTGTCATCAATTATATATTATTATTCACCAAAGGTACTAAGTGTCCTTCTCTTCTTGTGGGAGCAATCCACATGCCTACCCTTAAATGATCGTCCTACATTTCCATTAAATGGACTTGGAATTGAGACTCAACATGTGTATGCCACGTATTCATGCACGGAAATGCCGACATGTACTCTAGATTCTTTATACAACCACGTCCAGTACTTTTTTGTTTTTTATTTGTTTTTTAAATCTATCAGATCCAGTATTTATCACGAGAGAGTTTATGAAGTTTCAGATCGAGATATTAATGTTGTGGTACTAACAGCAATGGAGCCAAACCTCAAATATAAAATATAAAAATAAAATATATCTCTGATTGGATCAATGGCGCCCACCTCCTCCAGCCACTTGTGGTAACATCATTGAGTGACGTTTAGGACTTATTTGAAATTAATTAAAATTTTGTTAAATAATTGAAATCAAAATCAACAATTAATTTTAATTACAAATTTTTTAGACCTATAATTTTTATCAATTTTTACAAAAAATCTAATTTTAATCAAAATCAAAATCAAAATCAAAATCAAACATACTTATAGTTTGATGGATCGAAATTCTTTATATATTTCTTACACTATATTATTTGTGGTCAAATATTGAGTTTTATGTTGCTAAAAGTCAAAATGTCCATGAGATAGAAAGTAATTAGAAAAAACTAGAATGTTAAGATGGAAATGTATTTATAGTAAACAAAATAAGATATACAACATATTGTGGTTTTTTTTTTAATTTTATTTTTTGCATATATATGACAATATTACTTTGATAAGAATTTAGTTGAATTTGAAGACTATACTTACTCCTGCAATTAATATAAGAATAATTCGTATTTGTTGATAACAAGATACATTAAATAATGATATATTAAAAAATTAAGAAATTAACTACACTATCAACAAGGAAAGTAACCTGAAATTCGAGACAAATGAATAAGAAAATTAAATCTATCTTTATGGGACGAAGAAATTACAGTAGTTGAAATATCGTACGTTTTCTTAAAAAGGTCAAAGGAAAAACAATTTATTAAAAAACTAAAATTTGCTGATTCTAATATGAGCAGCGTGTTCTTTTGTAAAACACACGATCTCTATCTATTTTCCTAAAAATCAAAAATGAAATGATTTGTGGCTGGCCCTCTTTTCAGTTTAAATATCTAAGCCTCCAATCTTCCAGGCAACCCCAAACCCAAAAGCCATTTTCTGTTCTACCTAAGTCAAAGATTACTGCCCTTTTAGATATTCTTCTGTCTTTCTCTCTTTTTCTTTGCCTTGTGGCTATGTCCTAGACTTCTAGGCCTATAAGCATCATTTTCCATTTCGTTGTCTTCAAGGAATCTAATTAATATCTTTTCCTTCTTTTTTTTAATCCTTTTGTTGCATGCAGTTTGTTTTACTATCTTTAGGTACCAGGTATGGACGGTACCACACACACTTGCATAACTATATATTTTGAGGGAATGATCTCTTGTCTATGGTGGACAGGAGATATGCTGCTCACTTCTGATGTGGACTGATATAAGAGTATCACACCAACAATAGGACACACAACTGTGTGTGGACCCAAATATTGTCAACACACAATAAATAATATATCTCCTACCAACTATAATTAAGAGATCATTCTCCTTATATCTTGATTATTATTACATGAGATCACATTTTGCTCGATACCAAATTTATCCCTTTTTTGATACCGTGTGTACACGTCAGTATGAACCATTTGAGCATTAAATGTACTTGTTATTTTCATTGGGCTGATATACACTAGTCAATTGTAGACTTTTTTGAAATTACAATTTACTTAATTTAATGCAGGAGCAGAACTCGTCGGCAGAATTCCACACAAATTCCAGTTGGAGAAAAATCTTGTAAACCAAGTAAGCAGAAAACTGAAATTGTTGACATTTCAAATGCTATATATGAATTATTATATTGCTCTGTACTGTTTTCTTTTTCTATATTATATATTTATATTCATGATAAAAGAAACATTCTTAGGACTTTCAAATTCTAGAGAATAATAAAGCAAAAAGAATCTGTCGCATTGTTTGTCAAAGTTTAAATTATAATTTAAATTAATTAAAATAATTAAATATATTTTTTATTTATATATTTTGTAGAATTCACAATTGACTATCTACTTATTATTCACACATTCAATATGACTCACAACTTATAAATACTTAAAAAATAATTTCAGTATTACTAAACACGTGCTTAAATCTGTCCAATCACGCTCAATATTTTTTCAAATTACTTAAAAAAGAAAGAAATTTTGGATAAATTTCCATAACATGTTTCTTGTCTATATCCACATATTAAACCTATTTCTTGTAATATATGTGCAAAATAATAGTATACGTGTGCATATGATATGTTTGGTGAAATAGAATGTTTTGAAACAAAAATTAATATAAATTTTATCAATTCTATAGTTCAAATGTTCAATTTCTTTTAATTATACATATCAAACATGCCTAAATAAGATATGCATCCCCTGTGTCTCAAAAGCGTGCGAATGAAGAATGGCTGCATAATGTTTTATTGACGGCTAACAAGATCCACATTGCAAAATATGACTTTTCGTCCTAAAGGCTTAATTACTGTGAGCTGTCAATTTCAATAGTTGGACTTTTTAAAAGATATACTGGTATTTATACTTAAGTATTTGGGTTTAACAAAGGAGTTTTGCTGCTTCAGCCTATAAGAATGGAAGAATCACACGATCCACCATTTCAAGAAACATATAAAAATCTGTTCAACAGTCGGACTGACATAGAATTAGAAAAGAATTATGAGGAGCTTTTCATTGTGGAGGAACGCGAACTCCCATTGATTGATCTCAACATGTTAAACATGGGAGATTCCGAGAGAGAAGCATGCAAGAAACAGATAGCTAAAGCTTCTCGAGAATGGGGTTTCTTTCAAGTTGTGAACCACGGAATTTCCAGCCAAGTATTAGAGAAAATGAGAAGAGAACAAATTAAGGCGTTTAAGAAGCCATTTCACGAGAAGACAAATGGCAATGATTTGAAGTTCTCGACCGGGAGTTACATTTGGGGGACGCCATCACCCAATTGCCTGAGGCAGTTGTCATGGTCCGAAGCTTATCATGTGTCTTTGAGTGATATCTTGGGTTCTGGTGGCCTCTGCACCCTCAGGTACTTACAAGCCTTTAAAAATCTTGTACCTCTGCCCAGAAAAAAAGTCTTTCTTTCTCAACATGAATGAAAATGCTACTATTTATTTTAAAATATACTCATTTACTTATAAATAATGTTTGGTTTTGCTTTAAAAAATTGATAAAAATTTGAATGGAAGTAACAATTATTTTTAACAACACATTTTACTAGACCTATATTTTTTATCATTTTTTTTAATCACACATTTCATTAATTTTTATCAAAATCGACTAAAAATCTAATTTTTATCAAAACCAAATAGACATCAAGTCAAATTTAAATGAATTTTGAATTCATATAATTTAGGTGTCTCAAATTTAGATTTTAATAGATTTTGTTGAAATTTATGTATCATCAACTCAGTTTTAAATAATTTTTTTAGAAATCTAGGTATTGTCAATAACTAGTAGACTTCTAAAGATTTCATTAATTAAAAAATTTTAACAAATTTTAAACTCATAAATATAAATGTAAATTGTAGCTAATGTCCCCAACTTTTGACTTCATTTGCACTTGTATTCCCAGTATTTAATTCTTGGTATCCATCACCCTAAAATTTTATACGATTAGCAGCCAATGCTCTTATATTCTTATATAATTAGCTGCCAATGCCCTCATGTGAGGACATTGGCTGCTAATCATATAAAAAGTTGGAGTGATAGATGTCAAAATTTAATACTGAGGATACAAATGTAAATGAAATCAAAGATTGATGATACTAATTGTAATTTACCCTAAATATAAATATCAAATTCTTTAAAAATTCTAGGATCGCCCCTCAAAATTTCAATCCACATATCATATCACAGCTTTTCTCCCTTGCATCTCTATTCTATTTGTACCACAAATTTTATATTTAACTCTTGTTCTTTATTTTTAATTTACTCATATGTATTAGCATGGAAATTTAATTCTTTGCTTTTTTATTTTAATATTTTTTTACATTTGTTAACTATCGTCTTGAGAATTTCATTTTTCATGCTCCCTGAAATAATTTTTTAACTTTTAAAATATATAAGATATTGTTTTCTTATTGTAAAAAAATGACGTGGTTTGCACCTAATTTCTTTTGAAATTTATTAATTTTGGGGGATTATATATTTTAATTGCTCCATTTTGTTAGTGTTAAAGTTGTCCCAAAAAAAAAAAAAAATGTTAAATTCCAAATTTAATTTTTAGTAGGTGCAATATGCTTTGCGAGAAAATTGCACCATTTGTTATAACTAATTGGTTAAGTTTTTATAGTGGAGGTAAAATTATTTATGAGAATATATTAAAATGTGTAATATAGAATTCTATTAAACTTTTATAAATTTTGTGAAATTTATTTAAATTCATGAAATATATGAAAATTTATAAATATTAAAAAAAATTAAAAATCTGAGTTGGTGACACTCTCTAAATTTGTTGACTAAAATTGTGTTTAACTCATATCCTTTTATGAATTCAGATCAACAATGGAACAATTTGCAGCAAAAGTGTCTGAGCTAGCACAGAAGCTGGCAGAAATTTTAGCGGAGAAATTGGGTCAAAATTACTCAACATTCTTCAAAGAAACGTGTTTGCAAAACACGTGCTTTGTTCGAATGAACAGATATCCAGCATGCCCAATTTCTTCTCAAATGTTTGGGCTAATGCCACACACTGATAGCAATTTCCTCACAATATTGCACCAAGATCATGTTGGAGGCTTACAATTAGTCAAAGATGGGAAATGGATTTCTATTAAACCCAATCCAGATGCCCTCATTGTCAACATAGGAGATTTGTTTCAGGTATATTTTATCATTTCATTTTTAAAATGATAATAAAGTGCTCGTTTGACCTCCTACACTTATGTCTTTAATTAATTTACCAACTTAAAACTAGGTCAAAGTCACCCTTCGATCTGTCAAAATTTATCCTTGGATCTTTTGAAACGTATGATGTAACATTTCATTTTCTTGATCGGTAGCTTGATAATATCTAAAAAATAAATGCAGGTTTGGAGCAACAATGCATATAAAAGTGTTCACCACCGGGTGGTTGCTAATAAGCTAAAAGAGAGGTTCTCCACTGCCTACTTCCTTTGTCCGTCATACGACACCGTTATACAGAGTTGTATTGAACCATCTGCCTATAGAAAATTTAGTTTCAGAGAATACAGACAACAAGTTCAAAAGGATGTCAAAAGTTTTGGATACAAAGTGGGACTTGGAAGGTTTCTTGTATGAAATAATTGGATCCACGTTTGGTAAGGAGATCTACACAGTTTTGAATGGAAAAGAATTTATTGAATGACACCATGTTTATGTTTAGTAAGGTCTTAACATTGGGTAATTATTTTATCCAAAACCCATTTTTTTTTTACTCTGATTTTGACACTTTTCAAACCTTTTACATCTGTCAAAACTTTTGAAAAGTCAAAAAGAACTAAAAAACCCATTTTTCCCCAAAAATCTCTACCGAACAAGCTCTAAAGTTTTTCGTAGATTATCGGCCGCAGGTTTTACAGAATGTGTGATAAAAATATTGAATCATACAAAATGTGTGGATAAAAATTATATTTAATCAATTTATAAATACTTATAAGATGCTCTTCTCTGTGTTAATGATTCTGCAACAGACTAGCAACCATTTTTTTCTATTAATTTCCATTGAAACCATTCTGTTAGTATTCCTTCGAACAATGCAAAAAATTATATTAAAGTTCCATAAATAGTATATATATTTAAAAAAAAAAAAAAAAAAAAACTTAACATTACTGACCAAATTTATGGCAACTCTTCCAAAATAAAAAATAAAATTCTATACATAAAAAAATTATTGACGGAAATTACGAAGCAATTGGAAAATTCTATCAATTCGTCCATAATTTTAAAAAAAAAGTCTGTAGTTCAAACCATGCAAAATACTCACAAGCATCTGGCCTCCAAGTTTGTTGCTTCTAGGAAATCCTCTATAAAGATGGACTCATGGACATCGATATCTTCATTACAAAACAATACCCAAAATGTCACAATGTGACGCATAAGTGCTGAAAATCACAAGAGTACTCCATTTCCCCCCCCGAATCGAAGAATTCTAATTGTTTCCTTCTTGACTTTGAATTTTACTGGAGTTGAAACAAGAATATCCAGTGTTATAAAACACATTTTTGAAAAACTTTTCTTAGATGCTTCGAAAAATAAAAGCAGTGTTATTAAACTCGGCTTGGCCCGGCCGGTTCGACCGGAAAACCGGAGACCCGGTATTTCAATTGGTCCGATTCTCTTAATTTGACCGCCTAACAATCGAACTGTTTATGATCTACGATTTTTTTGGTAACTCGATAACTTGGATCATTACATAATAAATTTTATTATTTTTATTTTTATTACCCTGTTCAAATTGAAAAGAACAGCAGCCACCAAGTACAATATTCAACGAAGAAGAACATCTTCTAGCCCAATTCAAACTCTCAATCCAATGCTTAATAAAAAAAAAATTTCTTCAATTAATTTCTCTTACATTCAAACCATAAGTTTTGGCATTCAATTTCAAAGTATATTGTGTGTAAAAAGAAGAGGTAATGTAAAAATTCTAGGTTTTTCCCCCCATATATTCTAATTTCTTGAAGTTTTTGTTTGTTTGTCATCATATTCTTGTTTTTACCCGACAATACATGTCATTTACTGTGAAATTCAATCTTTTGGCCTTTGTGGGTTACGATAAAGTAACTAGTATTGGTCCCTACATTCAGTGCATGTATGTTGCTGGATAAAAAACAATTGAAAAATATGCATTGTTATTTTAATAGTGGTATTTGTAGAAATTATTAATAGTTAATTACATTATCCACATATTATGTTTTCTATTGGTGATGAAAGTGAGCCACCTATATATAGCTGGTTCTACTCAAAATTGATCTCCATCAAAAACTAGAGGAAGAACATATTCGACAAGAGGACAGTATAAAGAAATTTTTGTAGATGGTGACCAGAGAAACAAAAATAAATTGGTTTGCTTGTATTGCGCAAATGTTTTTTGTGGAGGAGGTATTAATCAGGTCAAACAATACTTGGTAGGCATAAAAGGTAATGTAGATTCGTGTGTCAAGTTACCTTATGATGATAGATATAACATGAAAGAAAACTTAGATGGTTTGGCTACAAAGAGACGTAAAGCTAAAGAAATTCTTGAAGAGTGTAATCTGCATAGTTCTTATAATCAGGAACTAAAAGAGCAAATGTATAGGAGTTTGTATGATAAGGATGTTCAAGAAATCTCTTCTCCAACTATGAAAAAGAAGGGAATGGCTGGTGGAAAATGTGAAAGGAAGATAGTGGTGTGTAGAAATGTAGATACACAAAAAGAAATTGGAAGTTACTTTATGTCAAGAACATGTCATCGTGATCAACCCACACTTAAAAGTGTACTTCAAAGCAAAGAGGCTATTGAAAGGTGTGATCTCACTATATCTTAGTGGGTGATTGATTCTTGCATTCCTTTTGTTGAGATTACAACCTTTAAACTACAAAATATGGAAAAATCCTATACAATATAGAATAAACCAAACATATCTTCTTGCAGTCACTTCAGCCAACAGATGAAATTTTCAGGTTAACCAACCACTATGGAACATTGCATTCTGCCTTTCAAGAATAGGCACCGGTCTCCCCAGATCATAAGAATACCCTAACCAATCTACCCCAAAGCCACACACTCCTTTAGCAAATTTAACCTCCTAACCAAGAATTACTCTTCACCTTCCGTTTCACGAAACAGACCCAGATGAACCACTCATTACTGTTCACTCAACTCTCCGGCTGTTAAGCCAACAACCTTACTCTTTATTCCAGAAGAAAAAGAAAAGGAAATGGAGAAGAACTAGAAGGAGATCAAGCCCGGACAGAGAGATTTCAGATGGAGAGAGAAAAAAACAAACTCAGCCAAACTAACAGTATGAGATTCCCAAGGCAGAGAGGTGGGGTGTATCCAATCACTTAATCACTTACATCCATCATATTAAATCCGATGGTTGATATTGATCTGAAGAAAGCACAATCCTTTACTCAACTGATGGGACAATCACACACTGCAACGACACAACAATAAGCTTAAAGAAAAGGCGTGTTTTAAAATTGGGTTTGAGAGACACGATTTCATAACATCCTTCACCTTGGATCACTAACCCATACCAGTATTCTTGGTTGCAGAATGCTATCCATTTTTATTGTGGTTGTTGTTTCATCATTGCCCATGTGCTACCCAGTCAAGACCCTGCAAACATTGAAATTCAACCCGTATCAATTAACAATTTAGATAAACATGAATTGAATTTACTTACATGGAGCACCTTGGTACCCATGTCAGCTGGATTTTCAGAAGAATCAATTTTTAACAATGTCAATTCACCAGAAGATAATTGTTCTCTTACAAAATGGTAATTCACATCTATATGCTTTGATCTTTCATGATAAACAGGGTTTTTACAAAGCATTAAGGCACTTTGGCTATCAGTATAAAGGATAACATCATCTTTTAGTATATTTATTTCAGAAAGTAAATCTTTTAACCATAAGCTTTTCTTTACAACCTCAGTGATAGCAACATACTCAGCTTCAGTGCTTGAAAGAGCAACTAAAGACTGAAGCTATGATTTTCATGATATACAATTTTTTCCAAGTGTAAAAAAGAAAGCAGTAGTGGATTTTTCGTTGATCCCTATCACCACCAAAATCAAAATCCACATAACTAGTTAAAGAAAAAACATCATGGGACTTCACATATACGAGACCAGTGTTTAAGGAACCATCTATATATCTTAATAGCCACTTTAGACCAGCCCAATGGGGCTTTCCAGGATTAGCCATAAATCTGCTAAGCAAACTTATGGCAAATGATAAATCAGGCTTGGTAGTTAACATGGAGTACATCACTGAGCCTATAGTATTAGCATAGGGAATGTGCTCCATTTCTTTTCTTTCATCATTGTTAGTTGGAGACTGATTAGATGAAAGAACCATGTGACCAACAAGAGGCACATTAACAGATTTAGCATCCTTCATCCCAAACTTAGAAACAACCTTTTTCAAGTATGTCTCTTGAGTTATGGTTAACCTATCTTCAAGTCTGCTCATTTTGATTACCATGCCTAGAATCTTTCTAGCACTACCTAAATCTTTCATATCAAACTCAGACTTTAGAAGATCCCTTAGTTTTTCAATTTCACTCTTACTATTACTAGCTAAGAGCATATCATCGACATAAAGAAGGAGATACACAACACAGTCTCTCAGATTGTTGTTAAAATAGAAGCAAGCATCATTCTTACTTTTCCTAAAGCCAATTCTTATAACAAAAGAGTCAAAACGTTTATACCATTACCTTGGGGACTGCTTAAGGCCATAAAGGGACTTCCTAAGGTGACAAACATGATCAGACTTCCCTTTTGCTTCAAAGCCCAAGGGTTGAGACATATAAATTGATTCTTCTAGCTCACCATGGAGGAAATCAGACTTGACATCTAGTTATTCTAATTCCCAGTTAAACTGGACAACTAGAGCAAGAACCAATCTAATAGTCTTATACTTAATAACAGGGGAGAACACTTCATTGTAATCTATCCATTTTCTTTGAGAGAAGCCCTTATCAACTAGTCTGGCCTTAAATCTAGGAGGATCAGTGTCACTATTTTTTTCTTTTAGTTTATAAAGCCACACGCACTGGATTACTTTCTGATTTCTAGGCCTGATAACCAGTTTCTAGGTATCATTCCTAATTAAAAAATGCATTTCATCCTTCATTGCTTCTACCCACTGTCTAGACTTAGGACAACTCACAGCTTCCTCATAGGTCAGGGGTTCTAAGCTTTCTAAGGCTTCACCTGAAACTAGAGCATACTCAACCATATTCAGAGAATTATATTTGGAATTGGGTCTAATTTGTCTTCTCTCTCTGTCCCTAACCAACTGATAGTTTTGAATATCAGTTTGATCAATTGTATCAAGTTGGGTGTCAACAGTGGGACTTGCAAGAGATTCTAAGGAGTTGGGGGTATAAGGGTACCAATGTCAGTTAGATTGTTATTAGGTTGAACTTCTTCAGAGACTTCTTTTCCTAACTCTCCCATCCTAATCTCAGTAACAACCTTAGTGGTCTGATCAGGCTCAGATTCATCAATCTTCTTATACTTAGGCATTTCTGTCTCATTAAAGATGACATCCCTACTATTGATGATCTTAATTCCCCTTTCTTCACTTACCCATAACCTATACCATTTAATTCCAGTAGGGTATCCTAACATCACACACTTGGATGCTCTTGTATCCAATTTTCCTTGATTCTGGTGTGCATAAGCAGCACACCCAAAAATCCTCAAATGTGAGAGGTCAGGGGATTTTCTTTCCCACATTTTCTCAGGAGTTTTGAAATTAACAACACTCAAAGGAGATCTATTAATTAGGTAAACAGCAGTACAAGCTGCTTCACCCCAAAAACCTTTAGAAAGACCAGAACTGATTAACATACACCTAACCTTATCCATTATGGTTCTATTGAACCTCTCAGCAGTTCTGCTGAGGTGTGTGTCTGACAGTTCTATGCCTTTAAATTTCTTTTTCTCTACAAAAAAGGTCAAATTCTTGATTACAGAATTCAAGGCCATTGTCTGTCCTTAAAGTCTTAGCCTTGGTTTCCTTTTGATTTTCGACTAAAGTTAGCCAACTTTTAAAAGTTTTAAATGCTTCATCTTTAGTTTTCAGCAAAAAGATCCAAAGTTTTCTACTGTAATCATATACCAGAGAGAGGAAATACCTATTGCCTCAATGAGTGTGGTGCCTTTCAGGCTCCCACAGGTCAGCATGGATTAAGCTAAGGGCTTGAGAGAATTGTGAGACCTCTTACCAAAGCTAAGTCTATGGGACTTGCCTAAGATACATGTTTCACAAAAAGAGAGGGTAGAAATCTGATCTTTTCTTAAAAGTTGCTGATCATTCATAAACTTTAAGCCTTTATTTCCCATATGCCCTAGCCTTTTATGCCAAAGCTCTGTCTTGTCTTCATTAATTGAAAGAGAGTCAGAGCTATTTGCCAAAAGGACTTCACCCTGAAGGTAGTAAAGACCACTTTTCTTTGGTCCTTTCATCATTACCAAGGAACCCTTCCCAATTTTCAAGACATTCCCTTCAAACTTAAATCAATAACCTTCATCTTCTAAGACCCCTAAGACTATAAGATTTCTCTTAAGGTTAGGAACATATCTCACATTATGAATGGTTCTAATCATGCCATCATGCATTCTAATGGCAATATCTCCAACACCCTCAACAACCTTAGAGTTGTTATCCCCCATATACACCTTTCTTGGTTCAATATCTTTATAGCTATTGAACCAAGATCTCACAGGACTCATATGGAAAGTACACCCAAAGTCAAGGATCCAATCTTGACTATGATTGTCCTCAGACACATTGATAACATGAAGGCTATCTAATTCATTTTCAAGGGCAGTATTGTTTTGATTTTCAACAGATTGGTCTTTCTGCTTTCTTTTGAAATTATAACAATCTCTCTTAAAATGGCCTAGTTTACCACATAGGTAACACTTCTTGTTACTCTTGTCTTTGGATTTTGACCTACCTCTAGACTTGCTCTTAGCTTTCTTAGAATTGTTGCTACCCTCCCTTTTCTCAGACCTTCCATTAATAAAATGACTTTCCTCCCTCGTCCATCCCCTGAACTCTTTCTTGACCTCAAGATCTCTAGACCTAAGAGCATCTATTACAATTGTTTGAGTCAAGGTATCCCTAGAATACTTAATAGCATTTTTCACATCTTTATAAGAGTCAGATGAAGAATTCAGCAAAATCACAGCAATGTCTTCATCAGTAAAAGTTTTTCCATTAAGGGACAAGCTTTTTACAATTATACTGAAATCACATAGGTTTAATTCCAAGTCCTTACTGTTGTCCATTTTAAAACTAAACAGTTTTTCAAGAAAGTAGATTTTATTAAGCAAATTCTTTGTAAAAAATAAAGCATCTAAAGCATACCACAGTTCTATTGCAGTTTTTGAATCATCAACTTGTCGCACAATGTTATCAGAAAGATGCAGTATAATTGAACTATATGCTATTTCATTCGTATCAGCAATTTCAATAGATTTTTCTTTTAATTCATCAGGATAATTTTCTGGGTCATCAGGAGCTTTAGCCACTCTTTGTTGAACCAGAATGGCTCTCATCTTTTGTTTCCAGATAGAGTAATCACCATTTCCATCGAATATTGACAATTCGACCTTCGAACCTATACCGAATTCTAAAAAAGGAGTGATTTCTCTAGACTGCATTTACTAATCTTTTAGTAAAGTGCAGAGAACAAAGGATGGTTTTAACAAACAGCAAATAGAACACACACTTAGGTATATTTCCAAAGAAACTCAAAATATGCTAACAGGCCCTATTACACACTAAATCAGATACTTCAAGAATTGAATAAGCAAGACTCAAGTAATTCACATAGCACAAGTTATACAGTCAAGAGTGATCAAATTAACATGCAGGTCAAATTTTAGGAATTTTCAATTAGTCACAAATCAGGATATTCAACGGTCAGAAAACCTTACCACATATTGTTGTCAAAATAGTATACTAAGTTTTTCATTACTTGATATAAATTTTCAGAATACTAGAAATTGAGTCACCACAGGAGAATACAATGTAGAAGAAACCAGGAATCAGGTTCGTCAATGTAAGGTTTATACGCGATCTGACAGATCTTGATAGATATGTCATTGCAAAACTAACACACAGCCCAGAAACTTCAGAGAATGGCTCTGATACCAATTTTGTTGAGATTACAACCTCTAAACTACAAAATATAGAAAATTCCTATACAATATAGAATAAACCAAACATATCTTCTTGCAGTCACTTCAACCAACAGATGAAGTTTATGCTCAGATTAACCAACCACTATGGAACATTACATTCTGCCTTCCAATAATAGGCACTGGTCTCTCCAGATCATAAGAATACCCTAACCAATCTACCCCAAAGCCACACCTTTCAATGCTGTGAATTCTCTTTATTATCAACAAGCAATAGATGCTATAGCTAGCATGGGACCAAGCTATAAAGGGCCAAACTTTCATAGTCTTCGTGGTTAATTGTTTGCAAAAAATGTTGAAGAGATACAAAGTTTTGTTGATAGCTATCGTTCAACATGAAAAGCGACAGGTTGCACAATCATAGCTGATGGTTGGACTGATTAATGCAAGATGACGCTTATTAGTTTTCTAGTTTACTGTTCTAAAGGAATGGTTTTTTTTTTTTTTGAAATCAGTAGTGCATCAGATGCCTCAAAACGACTGAATTGTTATATACGTTGTTGAAGGAAGTTGTGTTGTTTGTAGATTCAGAAAATGTTGTCCACATGGTGACTGATAATGCTGCAAGTTGATGCTGGTAGGTTATTGGAACAAGAGTTTCGAACGTTATTTTGGTCTTCATGTGCAGCTCATTACATTAATTTAATGTTGCATGATATTGACAAATTTGAAGAAGTTAGCAAAATTGTAGCTCAGGCATCGAAGATCACAAAATACATATACAACCATTGCTACCCCCTACCTTTAATGGGAAAATTTATTGAGGGAAGGGAAATACTCCGGTCTACTCCTACTCGTTTTGCAACTAATTTCATTGCATTGCAAAGCATATTAACTCAAAAGGATGCATTGAGGGCCATGGTGACATCAAGGGATTGGACATTATCAGCAAATGCTAAAGAAATTAAGGGAAAAAGATTTGTTGATGATGTGCTTGATTCTACATTTCGGAAAGAATGTGTCACGATAGTGCAACTTACTAATCCATGAAAGATTCAGGTTTAAAAAAATCTCTAGTGCAACTTACTAATGTCTAGGGATGTTAGCGGTTTGGTTTGGGTAATTTTTCACATATTATCAAATTAAACCATTTAAAAGGAATTTAAAACAATTTGAGATTTTGTTAAACCTGAATCTAACGGTTTTGTTTGATTTTAAACTGTGATTTTGACGTATTTTTTTTCCTGTTCACTATTGATTACAAAATATCTTTTTACTTTCTTGGTGATGAAATAAAACATACCAACAAAATCAAAATCAAAAATATGACAAAATATTTTGTTCTCATTTGAAGAAAAATTTGCGTAAAATGAAAGCTAATACAATGTCACAATTAAACAAAAAAAAATGTCACAATACAATTTGATGCATTCCAACAAGATCTTTTCAATTCTCACCATTGACGTCTTCACCTCCGCAATCCTCATTCCCCGTTTTGCTTCCGAACTTGAAAGAGTGAATATTGATGGTCTTACGATGTTTTTTTGGGAGTGAATAGAGTTTGATGTATGAAATATTAGCCACGATAGAAAATTTTGATGATGGATTGTTTGGTTTATCAAATTAAGGTAATACTAAATATATTGATACCACATTTTTACATAAGTGCACCATATTTTACTTGCATGAAATGTCCATAACGATTACTCATTATCACACTTTGTGGCCTCAATTTTTTTTTTTTATCGCATTCTTATTCTCAACCTTCCATTTATTAGTAAATCTTATCTCTGACGACGGTTTCATAGGGATGGTAGCGGAGCAGGGTGGGCCGACCGTCCCCGCCCCCCGTCCGTCCCCCCGGCCCCCAAGACCTTCCCCCCATCTCTTGCCGGGGAATTTCCTGCCTCGATCAAGGCAGGGAAACTCCATGCCCTGTTTATTTTTTCGTTAAATTTTTTAATTTAAATATTAAATTAAATTATTAAATAGGGCGGGTGCGAGATATGGATTAGGACAACACAAAAAAATTGTCAAACCGCAAACCGAATAGAATCCGTATATTTGAAATCGTTGGTTCGGGTCTACGTATACTTGTTAACATTTTGGTTTTAAACTAAAGCGAACCATTTGAAAATTATTTGGTATAGGTTTCAATGTTTAAAAAACCACTTACGCCCACCAAAATCGTTAGTAATTTTTTATAATTAAAAATAAATTAATTCTACTTACACATTTACAAAATTAGCAAAGTACAATGTAATACTAAATTTATTAAGATAACTTATTTAATTTTTGTCAAACTATTGACTCTTTGTACCATGACCCACAAGCTCATTATTAGACATAGTTATTTGCTAATTTCTCTCAATTTTCTCTCCATTCTCATTTACTTGTACGACATATATTAATGTAATGTGACAACGAAAATAGTTAAGTAATATGACAACGAAAATAGTTAAGTATAAGTTTAGGTATTTTAACTACGGTTTTCAAACCAAATCAAATCGTTTAAAAATTAAAAAATTAAAAACGAAAATTTTTAAACTTTATTGGTCCAAATGGGATATGATATAGACAAGTAAATTACAATCTTAACTTCCAAATAAGATTGTTTGGACATTTGTCACTTACCAACAATTACCTTAAGCGTGATTATATTGACACCGCGTTTTTGTATACATACATCATATTTTAATTGTATTAAAGATCATTAATATTTATTCATCACCACATGTATGCTCCAACTTTTTTTCATCACATTCTTATCTTCAACATTTTATTAATTAATACATATTAATTTATGACAGTTTCTGTCCAAAATTCCATTACAAACCAGTAAAAATACTTATTTACCTATCGTATTTTTAAATAAGTAAAAAAATATATATATTGCTATTAAATATTTGTCATTTATTTTAATGTACACTAATAGAATTTTTAGACGAAAAATATCATTATGGACAAAATATGCTAATTAATAAAAACTTAAAAATAAGAATGTGATTAAAAAAGATTTATATTTAAATATAACAATAAATAAAGGTTAAAAATCTTTAATGCAGTTAAAATGTGACGAATTTATAAAACATTACAGTTGTCGCATTTTTCACAAATTGCAAGTTTTTGTTTATTCACGGCTCGTTACGTCAACCACCAACTCTTCGTTGACTTTGCCAACTATATTTTTGCAGGTGAAGTTTCTCTTTTACATGTTTAACTTTTGAGAAATTGGTGCAAATGGCCCCTCACCTTTGCCCCAGTGTAGAAATGGTCTATAATGTTTATTTTTTAACACAAAAGTCATTAACCTATATGTTTTGATACATAATTAATCCTTATTTAATGAGAATGACAAATATGTCTTTAATTTTAATTAGAAAAAATTACAATTAGATTCTTAACCTTTACAAAAATTACAATAAGTCTAATACTTTTACTTTCTATAAAAAATTAAAGGAAACTAACGAGTTTTTTTTTTTTTTTGAATTAATACTTTATTGACTAAATTGATAATATAATAAATTGTTTTGTATATTCTACGAACTATTATAAAATAATTAAAACTTAAGATTATAATTATTAACAAATATGTTAAATAAAATTAATTTTTTATTATTAAATAATTATATTATTTAAAATTTTAATTTTAATTTTATTGTTAATAAAAAGAAAAATAACTGTCATAAACTTTATGCTCAAATACTTTTATTTAATTGAGATATTCGTTTATTAACTACACATATTAGAGCTCCAATTGTATTCTTCATATTTTAATTTATCATTTTTTATCGTTCAAAAATAAAGAATACATAATGTGTAAATTAATTTTTATTAATTTTTTATGTTAAAAAAACATAATAAGATTAGTTCAATAACATAAAATTATATACGCCATTTTAGTATTTATTTAATTTAATTTTTATTCAAGTTTTAAATCACATAAAAATTAAATATATTTAAAATGTAATAATTTTACAATTTTCTCTTATGAAAAATTTAATTGATACATTTGTAGTGATATATCTAATATGTTAAATTAAGTATTTAATAAATGTACATGACCCATTTGTACTTTTTGTAAAAGTTATGAATCTAATTGTAATTTTTTAAGATTAAAATTAAGGACATATTTGTGTTTTTATCAAATAAGGACTAATTGTGTACCAAAACACCTAAGTAATGGACTTTTGTACCAATAAATAAATATTATGGACTATTTCCACACTGAAGACAAATGTTAGAGACTATTGACACCAATTTTTCTTAACTTTCATATTCTTCAACTTTGCCAGTGTTTGTCTTTGTTATGAGTTTGAAAAACTAGTAGAGGTAAAGTTGGTCAAACATTATTTTTATAAATATTTATAAGTTAGTTAAATATTATTTTTATTTATACATTTCGTAAGATCCACAATTTTTATTAACTTTTTATTTATGTATTTTATAAGATACACTGCTTATAATTTACAATTTTTTTTACTATACATACAAGTACCCGAGTTTCAAAGGATATGTTGCATCTGACTTTGTACATGCTATCATTATCTTTACTACAATATAAGCGTGAATGGGGCATTTACTATTCATCCCATCGTCCAAAACAAAGCCGTTTTGGCCATTTTTTTTTGCACACCATTTTTCTCAGCTCACCCAATTATTCAATTGAAAATTAAAATCCTAACCATGTTTTCTCTTATCTGCCACCATCACAAATCGCCTAAACTCACAAACGCCACCACCGCCGCTGTCGCCTAATTTCTTTCCAAAATAAAGAGATTACATAAAACTACCTTCCTTATTCCTTACTACAATATAAGTGTGAATGAGACATTTATTATTCACCCATTCGTCCAAAAGAACGCCGTTTTAGCCTCTCTTTTTTCATGCCATTTTTCTTTGCTCACCCCAGTTCTTCAATTGAAAATTAAAATCCTAACCATATTTTTCCTTCTCGGCCACCATCACAAATTGCCTAAGCTCACATACGCCTCCACCGCCGCTGCTCAAGCTCACCACCAACGATGTCGCCTAATTTCTTTCCAAAATAAAGAGATTACCTAAAACCACATTCCTTATTCCCATTACAAAATCTACCCACGAAACCGCTCTTCTAATTCTCACTGCACATCAAATATGGAATGCAAAAATTTAGCCACGCTCCATAATGTAGCTGTTGTATCAACCGAATCCTATAAATACTCCATCCATCTCCTTTCCCGTGTCGTCAATTTCTGCCTCGCAGGCTAGGGTTCCAATTCGATGTAATCTCACTCTTTTCATATGTTGATATAGTCCACCTATTTGATTTAGTGTATTATCATCTGTTAACTTCTTGTTTGGAATCATGCTTTTACCTTTGTCTTATCAAAAGAATGGCCATAGAACTTTGCAGAAACAACATGTGGAAAAAGAGAATGCTATAATAGTTTAAAACATACTGTTCACATTTTCGACCAAAATGACATCGTTTTGGTGCTGATTTTTTTTAATCAATTAATAATAATTTTAGCTCATGTTCATTCTATAATTTCCTATTTTAGTGCCTGAATCCAGTTTCTAAAAACTCGCACTGTAATTGTACATACACATCTGGGTGCGAAATTCTTCTGTTATATTGGAGTGTTTGTTTGTTTTTTTCTTTTGAATCTTAATTTGTGATTGGAATTTAATTTGTATTCAATTGATGTGATTATTATTGAGAAAAACAATTTTCAATGATATTGATGTTCTGTTGTAATTGTAAGGAAAAGATTTTTAGAAGAGGTGACTATTCTCTGCTGTTATAATTTTGATATTATTATTTTTTTTGCTGATTAATTTTTATTGAGTTTTTGAGTTTTGATATTTGTATGTATTATTATGAGTATTGTGTGTGTGTGTGTGTGTGTGTGTGTGAGAGAGAGAGAGAGAGAGAGAGAGAGAGATGTGAAATAATTACTAACTTTTGATGATGTGTATTTGTTTTGTTAAAGATGATGATGATATGTGGGCAATACTAAATAGTATTTATTGTCTTTAATGAAGGTTTCTATATTGGACAATTCATGGTAAATATGTGTTCTTGATTTGATAGTTATGGTTATGAACTAAGAAGCACATATATTATTATGATGTTGGGAAGCTTTTAGTCGATAGGTATGTTCTCTCTTTCGTAGATTTTTAATCAACTGGATTATTCATGGTGTATTTTACTTATGCCAACTGAAGTATATAATTTTCTGGATATTAAATTTTGAATAATATGATTGTTGTTGTACAGAATTCACCCATTTTCTTCATATACCTTTCATAGAACATTCTTTATTTAAGTGATAAAAATTTATAACTTGTATGGATTTTAGCATCATAAACATAATATATTTTATTCTTACACTCGATGAAGGCCAGCAAGCATCATCTGAAATTTTGCAATCAACTTTGTTAGACTGGAAATGTTCAAATGCTCCTACTCTTAATATAATTATCTTATTTACTTTTTATTTTATCAATTTTTTGTTTTGCTAAGTTGTTAGATAAATGTGGCCAGGGTTTGAGTACACTAGTGCTATTAATTTGAGAGTTTGTGAATAATATTGAAAATGTTAAAGAACACGTCTGGTATTTGCATCAATCCACCATGCATGTGTCCCAAAATTCAAGGTTTTTTTTTTATTGTTCTCTCTACTTGATGCACGCGTTTTCGTATGTGTTAAGATGTAACAGTTAGATAACCAATTGCATTAAGAATATGGCTAATATGCTCAGATATCAACACTTTTTAGACAAATGACTCAATTTAAGAGAAGAAGAAGTGGGGGATATGACTCATTTTCACAATACATTTTCCCGAAAAATGATATCACTCATGCTTATTCTTGTTTGTGTCGCTGCATGATTGATCTCCAGTGGCAAAATATAATGTTATTGTAATGAATTGCGTGGCAAATAGTATATTTTGGTTGTCTATTATAATATATACACATAATGCAATTTTGTTACCACATAGTCTAATTGGAGAATGATCTGCTAGATCATATGTCCGAGTGAAAGTCGAAAAGTCCGATGTTATTTTGGGATTTTCGACCTAAAGAAAAAATCAAATAAGCTTGTGTATGCAGAGCTTTAGTGCTTATTACCTATTGACTTCTATTTTGCTCTTTCTAATGCCACGATATGCCTCCTTGCCTCTTGATGTTTAGAAGCTAAGCAATAATAATCAAATTCTTTGGCGGAAAGTGCTTGTTCGATTGTATTTATCTGCTCCAATTGTTTGATTTGTTCAATTTTCTTATGCATATTCATTTTACAAGTTTGTATTTCTATCCATAATTTCCAATACTTGGGAGCATGTAATTGGCAACTTGCGGTTAGTGCAGGATTCTTTACTTCATATTGCAAGCAGGCTTTCGGAGATAATATTTCCATTTAAACCGCTCTTTGTTCTTTCGTATTTTGCTTCATCCAAACATTCCACCACATTTTTTGAAGTGGAGAAAAAAGAGATAGAAGATATGGAATCCAAGAGTTATACACTTATAATTGTAGCTTGTTTTATAATAAAATTAAATCTTTTTCACTTTGTTTTTCTTACTCAACAAGTCAAATTATTGATGATGGACTGTAAGCTCTATTATGATGATGGACTGAGGTGGTGAACAGATTTTGGTGATGATCGATGGATGGAGATGATCGATTTTGAGAGATGGATTGAGGAGGTGAGCATATTTTGCAGATGATCGAATTAGTGAGATTGATTGAAGCAATCAGCAAATTTCGGAAGAGATGATTTGTGAAGAGAGAAATTGAAGATGAAGTGACACAGACTTTAAGTATTTTTTTCATCCTATAGCGAAGAAAAGTCTCTACGGTCGTGATAAAAGACTTGGGCGTTTGTGGGTGAGGGTTTGTGACCGCTCACGTGTTTGATGAAATGTTCGAACGGCTCATCTTTGTCACTCATGAATCCAGTTGATTTCACAATGCTGTCCTCACATCAAGTAATCAAGAGCATTGCAACTATACTCGAATCATGAAGTCGTGAGCTAAAGATTACCAAGTTTTAAAGAGAGAAAAACTAGAAAAAGAGAGCTTGCTGGAATTTTCATATGCCCTATCCACCTGTTTATAAGCTTACACAAAGAAACCCAGGGGACATGGTTACCTGATTCATGGTGTATGGAAGCTAAAAGTTGGTCCATATGACATTGCCAATTGGAAATGCCACGGACCAAATTGCAAGTCTTCCAGAGATCGATTATGAACTCCTAATTCAATTTGTAGATATTTTAGAATCAACTACACGTTAAACTGTTTTATGATGTTTGAACACATTCATAAGCATCTTCTACGATGTGATTAGCTTGCCATATTGAGGAATATCTTGTGATTAGTGTATGTATCTCTTTTAGTGCCCCCTTAATCACATAATTGTTCACAGCAGTTAGTAATGGACTGCAACAAGAGCATAACAGATGAAGAAAGAAATATAAAATAGCAAGTATAAGGTAAAAGTTACTTTCTGGCTATCCATTGTGCTTCTGAAAAGATATATAAAAGGTAATACACATCATGCGCAATATTCCCCCCATCTTTGTCTTAGTGCTATCTGCTGTTGTCTTGTCCAAACATTATATTATTATTAAGAAAAGTCGGCTGAAAAAAGTGAGATCTGCCTATTTTGAAGCCCATGAGGTCGGTTCCTTTTCTTTCTGCATCTAATTTCTTGCATAACTTTAAGCAGAAAAAGCCAAATATCACAACCAAGTCTAGTTGTGGGGGATCAATCCCCATTGTGCTTGCTCATGTTTAAGGTGCAATATATGAGTAATATGGTCCCCATGCTTGACCTGTACAAAATGAAAAGATTATTCGAATTACTGTTTTTAAGGATAGACATTTTCAGAATATATTTTTCTAAGTTCAAAATACATTCAAGTCTTTGTAAATTAAAAAAAAAAAAAAAAAAGGTCTTTGTAAATTACATTGCAATTTTTTTTCTTTATTGCGTTTGGTGGCCTATAAGACCCTGCATGACACGATTGACATGGAAGTGCATAACCAATGGTTCTGTATGTGATCAAATTAATGCTGGTACAAATTTGACCTCTGAAAATGGTGATTGTTCTAAGGTGGTGCTGAAAAGAAATGAATAACAACTTACAGAGTTGCAAAGAAGAGAAGTATCCTTCTGGGGTCAATTGTCCTTGAAGGAGAAGACCGTCGAAAACTTAATCTCTTGCCAACAAATTTGCTTTCGACGTCTGTGTTTCCCATGCTGCCGTTCATGATAGTGATCTGATTGTGAACTGGCGGGTTGCTGGAATTATCTCCACCGCCCACAGCTACAATTAGGGGCTTCTCCGGCGTGCCACCACCATGTAAAGCAGCTGCAGTTTAATATCATACATAATATTTTAGCTTGCCTTCCATCACAACCTACAACTTTTATCAACTTTTCAACTACTATTCCATCAATTTTTATCAAAAATTATAAAAAAATCTGATTTTTAAGCAGGAAATCCATGCGTAGCCAATTGTGGATGGAAACAAAAAACTAAAAAAAGAGAGTCTGCAGTATGTGTTTGTACGTCAAATTAATCAACCCTTTCTATGTTGAAGACCTTATTAATAGAAGAAGCCGGATGAGGGTAGATGGTATTAGATCAGACAAAAGTTTACAATGCAGCTGAATTAAAGTGAAGAGATAAAAGGCTTAAAAACACATTTCCAAAAATACTTGCAAATTTAAAAAATTAAGAAACCATTGATTCTTAGAGCTCATTTGGCTTGAATTATAAACTATTTTATTTGACAAAAAAATTTATTTTGGTAGCATGATATCTTTGACTATTTATTGGGCAAATAAACCAGTTTATAATAAACACTAAACGGGCTCTTAATTTGATATCGAATATCTAATTTTGATTGATAAATTGTTGATATCGCACAAATAAATAACCTAGATATCAAACTTAATTACAATTGCATCTTTAGTTCTGCTAATTAACTAATGCCTCCAAATTAAATAAATAACATAATAAGTAAATAAAGTGTTAACCAATACCCGCTCTAATTCCCTCATATTAGAGTTCAAGTCTCACAATCATTACTTGTGAAAATTGTGCATACCTAAATTTTCTTATAAAAAAGAATAATCTTTATTAATAATCATTTCACTACTAGGTAGAATATTTTTTATAAAGATTACTCAATTAGATGAATTATTTAATTCAATTGAGTAATTTATTTATAGTCATTAATTATGATTTATTTATCCAATTGAGTAATACCAAATAAGATAATGAACGACTATGAATATCATTAATTATTAAAAATAATAAAAAGAATTCAATTTACGGGAGAGTATATTATATATAGAAGATAAAATATATATAAATTTTGAACGAAGTAGTTGACCACGCAGGTCACCTATTCCTCGAGTGATTAACATAAGAAACAGAGAATGTGGGCAGACACAGGTGGTTACGTGGCGCATGTTTCGGCCTGATTGATGTTTGATTAATTTTTAATGATTTATAGCTGCCCATCACCCTATCATTTGCCAATTTTGCATCAATATCATATTCTATAATAATTCAAATCATAATAGTATAATATTCAGACCCTCTGTTGTCCTTAAAAGGTGTCCCGATTGGTACATAAGTGTGCGGTCGACTGTCGATAGGCACCAAGAAAACAAATATACAAATGTACATGACCATGCTAGGTTTTTTGTTTTTTTTGTTTTTTGGAATAACCTAAGAATTGAATTAAATTGATTAGTTTGATTTGATATTAGTTAAAATTTAACTGATTTGAATTTTAAAACCGAGAACAAACTATTCTATAGCGCTAAGTTTCAATCATTAAATTAATAAAAACAATTAATCAACAATTTTGTAATGAAAATTTTAAATTTTAATTTTTTTTCTTCAAACCAATACTCAAATAAATCGAACCAAATTGGGCAATGCCCAGCCTACATGCATACAAAATCAGACGATCCCCTATCCCACCATAAAAAAGATAGACCAATCTTACGGCGGGTTAGAGCGGTGGATAAAAATCAAATGATTCGTTGATGACCAAAAAGGAGTTAATGGTTACCTCTTGGCGAAATGTTTCTCTCGTTGGCTGTATTTGAAATGGTTTTCTTCTCCGCTCCTCTAAATGTTCCTTTTCTTGAAAGGCTTCTCTGCAACTTTTCATCCAAAAGAGCACACACATAAACAAAAAGAATACCCTTTTCTTTGCACATACAAAAGTTTGTTTTTGGAAAATCTATATCAAAAAGAAAGACAAAGTAAAGGAAAAACTTACTTTAATTATTGAATTTGCATTAATATCTTTCTCCAAGCGTTCCATATCTAACACTAAGGAATCAGAGTCAATGGCTGTGTATTGGAAACCATTTACGCGATTGGAAACTGAAATTTCCTCACTACCCTTTTCTTCAAAGCCACCACCTCCACAGTTTCCCATCAGATTCTCAGAAACCATTTTCTCCTGAAATCCAAATATACATTAAGTTTGTTCTCAATCCACCACCCAAATGTTCAAGTGATGCGCGTCAAGAAACAAAGAAAGAAGAACCTCCATAAAGAAGAAAAGAAGACTGGGAAAAACTATATGCTTACCAACTTTTGACTTTCAGTCATTTCCCACCAGCTTGTACACGAGAGATAATTCTAATAATTTCAGGAACGATTCAGGATCGAAATGAAGAGAAAGAAAGGACTGACGGGAGGGTTGTTTGGCGGGTTTCACAGAGTTGCGTGCTAAACCAGGAAGTTACTGTCCACCATCTGATCCAGATGACACAACAAAACAAACACAACCTAAGTTAGTCAACTTTGTTGCCCATACGAATGATACAAGAAGTTTATTCGTGAATTATAAGAAAGAGAAAACTTAATTCCCAAGACTCCATTTTTTTTTCAATTTTCTTCAACTGCTACAAAATCCATATTGTGGGTTGGAATTTGGTAAATTTCAACCTAAGCTTTTACTTCTTCAACCTACCTTTATCTCTTCATTCAAAGGAAAATAAAACCAGCATGCAATCTAGATTCTGTGGCGTTACTTTGTGTCTACAGTCTATATACATACACACAGCCCGGGGGTGGGGGGTGGGGGGGGGGTGGAATTGGGAATTGAAAAGGTTGATGAGTGAGAGAGGAAGGAAGACGGGGATCTTTCCAGGATGATTAGAGAGAGAGAGAGAGAGAGAGAGAGAGAGAGATGGGATTGGGAATGTTATCATGTGCACTGTATTTTTTTTTTGTACATAAAATAGATTGAATAGCATATTTGGAAGTGTCGCAATTAATTATAAGTTGCTCAATTTTTATTAATACATTATATAAGTATTAACTGATTATAATTTACAAATTTTTGTACCAAACAAGTACTTAGCTGGTTGAGAGTTTGGCTTAGCTGGGTATTGGTTAATGATTAGTATAACTTTTTTGCAAATTTGCTAGGTTAAAATTGATAAAATTAAATTAGACTTTAATAAGGTTGTGATGATATATATCTCCCTGTTGTGGTGTTTGAATCTCGTTCATTTAATGTAACAAACATATCACAACTATTTCAACATTTTTGAATTTTGTTCTTGTGCATTGGGTATATATTAAGAGCAACTTAGATTAACTACTTTATATTCTTTTTAGGCTAAAAGCATGGCCATTTAATTTAATGGCAGATTAGATGTCCGACATGTTCTTTATGAATGAAAACATTTGAAATTTTGGCCCATCTCTAATAAGGTTAATGAAAAGAAATTTTAATATGTATTGAGAGAGTGCTGTTTTTTTTTTTTTTGAAAATAGAGAAGAGATGTGATAAATAGAGACATGATCAAACTGTCTTCAATTTTCGTTAACAAATGGTTTATTAACAATATTTATTAAATGGGGTATTTAAGTTTTTTTTTTTTTTTTTTTTTTTTTTTTTACGTTAAAGAGATATTTTTAACTTAAATTATATAAGTTAGACACTTTTCTGATTTTGCTTGTTTGACATGGCTAGATCAAGGATCTTGATTATCACCAGAGTTAATTCTTTCCAATTGTCTCTATTTTTCAGGTATCATTAGTGACAAATGTTATGTGTATAAATGTTGGACAGTATTATATATTAGCGGAGTCACAAATTTGACTAGCCAGGTCATGAATTTCGATGGCTAGATCACAAATTTTATTAGTTTTGATAATTGTTGTAGACAAAATTAAATGAGTATAAAAATATAAGTTGGTGAAACGAACATATAAGTTGGGTGAATTTTTTTCTATTTTATTTTAACAACTAATTTCATTTTGTGAAATAAACCAAAAGTCAATTTTGTTATGAACATCAGTGGCGTGTGAAAATTTTAAAATCTACCCACTACGGGATTTCTGATAGTAACCATTTCACTTGGTTTGAATTTGGGTGCAATCCACTTAAAAGAAAATAATCTAATTATTATGATAACTTACGCATTTTAGAAGTGTGGTCCTATCATTATTCACCAATAATTTTTTTATTTATTTAATTTCATTATGATATGATATCATAGACACTTGCATAATGATTTCTTCTATATTATTATCCATGGGTGGGTGGGACAAACTAACAGCTCAATATTTTCTTATTATTAGATAAACCTTTATGTGAGAGAGCCACACATAAATGCTTTCTAAATTATATAACGAAATTAAAACTTTTCTTAATTTTAATTTGGAGTATCTATGTATAATTAATCGATTGAAAGATGCATATGAGTATAAATTAATGACTAGCTAGGGCATGTAACCAGCAAGGTCAACTAAAAATCCTCATATTTTTTATGTAACTGAAATATCAAAAATACGTATTCTCTGCATGAAAGCCCAGGTTGTCAATAAATCTTAATTTACTATATTCAAAAGCAACTGGATATCATTTGAATATGAGAAAATTAGAGTTGGACTACCTCCTTTTTGTGTGTGTGTGTGGGGGGGGTGTTCAAGGTCTCTAAATTTTAAACGTAAATTTATGAGTCCTCAAACTATTTAAATCTATAAATTTGAGTCATAACATAACCAAAACTATTAATCTAGATGTTAAAATCACGCGCGACTTGAAGCTAGAGGGTAGAGCCGTCAAACCACTCAACATTTCTATTAAATTCAATTAAAAATTGCATGCAGTTTTAATATCCATATTTACGATTTGTTTAAGTGGGGCCTAGATTCTCATATCAAATAGGAACAAAAATTTAATTTTAAAATCTACCTACCCTATAAAATGAGGACTTGATCGCAATAGATTGCTTTCTTTACTTATAATTAAAAAATTACTTATTTTGACTCCAACGGTTGGTGGCGATCGCTAGACAATGACTAAGTGAAGCGAGCTAACCAAGACAATTGAAATTATTATTTCTTTTCCCAACTTGAACCTATAAATTAAATTATATGTTTCAAAATTTACCTGGGAATCAGACTCAGTCTCAGCCCACACCCGACCCATTGAGAGACTTGTTAAACCAACACAAATAAATTGGTGGGAATAATGGTAGATGGTCGGGTGATTTGACCAATTTATCTAAATAATTGTTGATCTATTTTACAAGTAAATCATTCAATGTATTCCTACATTTTTCCCTCCATTTATTCCATTCCATACCTTTCAAATTCATTTATGTGATTTATACGTAATTGCAAAATAAAGCTTTCAAATTTCTCTATTTTGCAAAGAAATTGACATCTCATTAATATCAAAGCAAGTGTACGAAATTCAAGTTTATAATTTAATCCATCTAAATTCTTGTACAATGTGTGATTATTTCTTTTTTATTTAATTTATAATAGAAATTAAAGATTTTATGGTATAAACATGATAATATGTAAATATTTGAGTATGAATAATGATATTTGCTTTAAATTTATGTAAATTTGAGTTTATTTGTGAAATATTTAGGTATGTTAATTGAAAAATAAATTTAATAGTTGTAAATTGCTTTTTTTTGTGTGTCTTGGCATAAAAATATAGATCGATAAATTCGGAAGTTCTTGGTTGAATGTGTTTTAACAGACCATCTCTTAAGATTTGGTCCGTTAACAAATCTTAAAAGAGGTCTGTTAATATAACTATTTGTTAATGGTATGTTAATAGATGAAAGTATTTAAGTCTTTTATTATAAAAAGAAGTATTTTTAACTTGAATTTTATAAATTAGACTATTTTCCCAATTCAACATGTTTGACTCGGCCTTTAACCAAAGCCGCCAATATATCGTCATCTACTGACTGCTGGGTCCTAATTGTTTGGTCAATCGGACTTGTAGAAAACAAAAATAATAGATAAATGCTAGAAGTTGAAGAATCACATCAGAGAAATCAAGCCATGCAATGACAGATTCAAAGGGTTTAGTAGATGGCTTACTATAAAACGATGCATTTATTCTACACAATTTCAAAAAAACAAAAAAAGTCAAGAAATACTTTCTGCATGGCCTCAAAAAGAATCTTATTTCAATTAACAGCCCTAGCTTTTGCTTTCAATATTGTTGCAAATGGACTACGTCCTAAAGTAGGGTATTACCAGGAGACCTACCCACATCTCGAACACTTTGTCAAAGAGATTGTAGATCAAAACATCTCTGTGGCACCAGTTAGAAATTGGTTTATAAAATAGTTTTGACAATATTTTGACCTATTATTTGAGTGGATCCTATGGTTGAAAACGGAAATTTCTTTGGCCAAGTATATTCTACTCCGTGAATAGATTAACATAATATATTTAGTTTTATAAAACAATTTCGGATGAATGAGAAATTAAATCTAAAATTTGTCAATTAAAAAAAGAGAATGTTAGAAATGGAAAAGTGTCAACCCACATTGAAAAACTAGAAGCAAAGTGTTCATCTTAAATAGCTGAAGTTGTACAATTGAGTTTGGACCCCAAAAAGTACCAATTGTCTTTAGAAGAGAGAAGACCTATATGTTAGTGGGTTGCCCACACACGCGCCACCTGTCGGCCAAGGAGGGTCGCAGGTTAGGCCATAAAGGTACATATATATTTTTTAGAAAACCTTCCAAATTGTGACATACGGCAATTCGGTCAACAACTCAGAACGCGTCATGTGTCGATTAGTATCTAGAATCTGTCCAGTCAGACATGTCTGTATGAACAGATGGGTCATGTTTTTTCAAACATACCCTTTCAGGAGATGTGTCTTTTGAGACACAACTTTTCAACATCTATACTTAGGTCCCCATTTCCTGATTTTATTCATTCAAAAATTCATCTCTTAATATTCAAAAATTATGTGTTTTCTTTTTTTGGTCCCTAAAAATTATTTCTGCTTCCAAAGTTCGTTCAAAAAGATTCAGAACATTAGTACGTTCGTTGGTTTTGTAATTTGATGTGAGTCTATTACAAGACATGGTCATTAGTACCAATTGTCTTTAGAATGGATGAGACCTACATATTAGTGGGTTGGGCTAAAGCCCACATGCACGCATTGCCGGCTTGGCGGGTTAGACCCAAAAAGATATATAACTTTTTATAGAAATAAAGTAAAATAATTTTATTTCAATCCTTCCAAATTTTGACATGTGGCAATTTGATCAACAACTCAGATAATGCCACGTGTTGATTGACATTTAGAATCTATCTAGACATAGATGTCTATCTAAACATATAGGTTGTGTCTCTTTTGAGACACAACTTTTCAACATCTATAAATAGGTCTTCCATTTCCTGATTTTATTCATTCAAAAATTCATCTTTTAATATTATTTCTTTCTACACTATTCTGTGTTCTCCATTTTGGCCCATAAATATTATTCGTGTTTTCAAAGTTCGTTCAGAAAGATTTAGAACATTAGTAGGTTAATTTGAAATGCTTATATTACAAGACGTGGTCATTGTATCTTGGGAGACGAGTGCTGGAGAACCATTAGTACTAGTGCGAGACATTATCATCTTAAGGAAAAAGAGTCGAATTCTTGCATTGACCAAACTTTATTTATTTGTTTGTTTTTTCCAATGTTTAGAAAAATCGGACTGGCCATCAACCCATAAAAGACAACAGGTCAATGGTCAAAAGGTCGAACCGGTTTTAATTAAAAAATTAAAAATTAATCCAAAAATCTCACAAAATTTCTAAAAATAAGTTATTTGTAATTAAACCAACATTTATAGACAAAATTACTCACAAAACTTGGTTTTAAATATATTTTTCATAAGTTTCAATTAAAAAATTAAAAATTAATCTAAAAATCTCACCAAAAAAATGAGGAACAACTGAAGAAGATGAAGAACAATGGGAGAAATGGAAAATAAATGAGGAAGAAATCAGAAATGAGTGATTTTGTCTTAAAATAATTTCGAACCAAAAAATCATTTAAACCGGACCAGTTCTACTGGTATAACCGCTAAAAACTCCGGTTTTCAATCCGATTTTCTGATGTCCGGTTAAATTTGTAGATTGGACCAGTTTTGCCACCGATTCTCGATTTTTTCAATTGAACCGGTCAGTCCAGTTGGTAAGTTGTCAGCAGTATCCACATATCTGTATGCAAATACTAGTATCTATATGCATTTTGGCCATCAATTCTCGACTTTGCCATTATATGTTTTGTCAAATTACCAGTTTGATAAACTAATTGAATTTTGTTTGCAGGAAATCCAGGTAAAGACAAACCATCAGCTGTTGCAACTTCCAGGGTCAAATTAAGTTATGCAATTTTGGCCCTTCTGATGCTGCTTGCCCTCTAATTGACTGTCTCTCATATTACCATCCTTTTTCTACTAATGAGAAATTATCTATTAGAATTTGAGAAAATAATAAATTATCTATTAGAAGGTGTGCAGATAATAATAATAATAATATGCGGCCATTGTAGGAAGCCACATTGAACAGAGGGCCTTTTGTCAAAACCAAGCTCTCTGAATCTCATTCATAGTATCCCGCTTCTACTGTTATGTTTATGAAAAGGGGCCTTTGTGCAGTTTCAATTTTTCTTATTGTTATGATCAACTCTCACAAGCTTTGAAGTCCTATGGAAATCACAATGACAAGATCAAGAAATAAAGGAATGAACCCCAAGATTTATTCACGGGGTTCAGCAACTGCTTACATAGGTTTCTTGAGTCACTTGCACTAACGATAAATCCCTGGACCACTTCAGTTTTCATTAACGGCTACCCCAAGTAAACAATAATATCTCAGGATAATGGCATCTGAAATGTTTAAAACTGTGTGTTCCTCTTGCGGCTTGTTTGCTTTGGTGGACTCTACACAACAGCAAAAACTACTTTAAATCTTGTCTATTGAACTGTATAATTCAATTTGGTATTGAGTGCTAAAGATGACTTTAAAGAATATAGCAGTTTAAACAAAAGGGGAGTGCGCGCAGAAAGGTATAAAGCCGGATGATGTAGAATGAGAGGAACATGATTTGTCACACTTTTGCTAAAGCTGGATAGATGCAAGTTATGCTGAGTCGAACTTTTCATTTTATATGTCATCTTATTTGAACTTGTGGGAGTGGATATCTATTGGAAAACTATATACTAAATTTATTAAATTGTATTCCGTCAAACAGTAAAAAAAAATGTTAAAACTTTTCTCATACTTAGTATAAAAACTTAAATTTTTAGATATCTGAGACACACAATTTTTATAATTGGCTGAAAACTTGAATTCAAAATCTTTGCCTAGTCTCTACTATAATGCATTCATATTTGCTCAGTGATTAATAATGTCATTTCTGAATAGTTAAGCATCGTTTTCTTTCGATTCCTGATTTAACATTGAATCCGAAATACAGAACAGAAAACAAAAGGAAAAAAAAGGCAAGTTTCATAAAATGATTCCATGACTATTTAGTATTTACACCTTGTTGAGCAAAACTCAATTTCAGACTCTAGAACCTGGCTTCAACATCTGGTGCAGCTTTATATCATTCCCACATGATAAACTCCCATTGGGACTGGTTTTCACACTCGTCAAATATGCTTCATATCCTATATGATGCGCCTTTGTTTTCCATCTGAATATCCTAAACTTAACTGCAGCTTCCACCCCAACTTTAAAATCTATATATCCACCGCGTAGACCTTGATGAAGATGTCGGACTGAGGCAGCATTAATAGGTATTTTCCATGAAGTGTTGTTCTTGCGCCCTTGATAAAATGGAGGAGTAGAATTTGTCCCAACAATGACACCTTTGAAATATAAACTTAGGAAGATTCCATCATAGTATATGCTAATACCTTTGTTAGGATTCGAGATTTTGAAATCGATAAGTATTAGAGAGGAGTTTCCAACAGAGGAATTCTTAGAATTTAGAGAAGGAAAGTAAATATTTGCAATGGTGAAAGATGGATTTCTTGGGATTAGACTTAGCCATATAACTACAGAAAACAAACTTAACACAGTTATTACCTGAAAAAACCAGCAGTAGATGCTGGAGTCAGTTTCACCAATTTTCATTTGTAGAGTAATGAAATGAAATATAAAAGAAACCGATTCAAAATTTAAATACTGGATTCTGGAATATGAAAAGAGAGATGGATTTGAAGAGGCATGTGCATGGCTGGAAGTTAGCAAGACATATGCTTGTGATCATGCTGTTTTATAGATGAACATTTTGTTCACTAAAAAAATTATCTAAAGTCTGCATGTCCATTCCTACGTTGGACGGTTTGCTTTACCAGCTGTACAAAGTTTTAACTAATTTAAGGTCGGGGAAAATTGCAGTGGAAGTCTTCAATCTATGTGTTTTGCGTGAACTGATTCTCAACCTTTAAATCTTAACATCTAAATCCCCAACTTTTCATTACCGTGACAAAAGTAGTCTCTGTCAATAGAATTTGTTTAAATTGCTGTAAAGTAAAAATGTTATTTGCAAGGAATGTGATATTTAGAGCATGTTCGGTAGAGTTTTTTTTCAAAAAAATTCATTTTTTTGCCTACAATTTTTGACTTTTCAACCATTTTTACACTACAAAAAAATTTGAAAAGTCGAAAAGTAACAAAAAAATCCATTTTTTCCCAAAAAAAACTCTATCGAATAAGCCCATATTAAAATGACGATGGATATATGAAAATAGTCAATAAGTTCTTGAACAAATTATCACATCCTAAGGCTGAAAAGATCCACACTGCTTGATTGAAGCCGGAGGGTTTTCTATAGTCAAACAAGATCACACAACTGGAGCTGATTACATGATTGGGGCCCTGATTTTATACCACAAAAGCATCCATTCTTCCATACTTTGCAGTGTGATTACTATGTTTTCCTTATTTGTTTAGTATGGTGCTTATGTCTTGCACCAATTTCATCCATTCTCCATTTGAAGTATTGTAATAATCTCCTATTTAAACAACATTTGTGTTGGTAAGACAGAGTCGAATATAAATAAATTTTCATACAATTTGGATTAATTTCAATATTTGTGATCGAATCAATAAAATTATGATCAAGGTAATGACAAGTGTGACCTTATTTTTTATTGAGATGAACTTCCCATCCTCGTACGTTTGCAACATATTTTAGCGGCGACTTGAATTGAAATAGCAACTACTCCACCTTGATAAAAGGTCCGGATGACCCGTTTGCATAGAAGACATAGATTGAAAACTCGTTTGCACAAATCATAGATTGAAGACTCCCGTTAAAGCATGATGCTTGCTCAAGAATAACATAATTGCTTTTATTATAATAATCAGTTGAAACGCATAGCTGAAAATTAATTGGATTTGGAGAAAAGATAAGAAAAAAAATACTTGGACAGAAGGCTATGATCAACTTCACTAAAGTAGCTTTTTGATCAAATCATAAAGCAATAAAGCATCTTCTGTCTTCTGAGTTAAGCAATTGAGCTAACAACGTAGCTTTAGGTATTTGAGTATCCCCTTTTTCTCATGCATCAAAAAGAGCCATAATCTTTGTGTATGGGAATGACAATATTTGTTTTAATCGGGGATTATATGTGAAGATAACCAACTTATTTGAAAGTTTTAGATTTTTTTTTCTTGTTTTTTTTAAAAGTAACTTTATAATCACAACCAAAACAAACTTAGTTGTTCTTAGTTAACCTTGGTACACACTCTTCTGATTTCACCTTGGGTATTAGTAAGCACATTAATCCTGCCCATTTTCACCATGGACTCCCCAAAGTCTTTGAAGAAAGTTGATCCATGAGATAGAGTTTGAAATTCAAGATATGATTTTGATTCAATGTCATCTAGTAGATCCTCATCTGACTGCAAAAGCCCTCTTCTTTTTGCCACAATTCTGAAATAAGACTCATCGAAGGTCTTGAAACTTCCAGGATCCATTTCTACTATCGAGTTCTGGTCTCCGGGCTTGCATTTCGTCTTAATTTTTTCTATATATTTGAAATTCAAACTGGGATCGGTATCAAGCTTTCCAGTGAAATTGTAGAGACGGTAATTGAAGGATGAGCAATGACAAATCCCAATTGTGTGTCCCCTAAACATTAAAATAAATTCCTACTGTTTCTTATCCTTTAAGATTTGGTAATATATACGACACAATATACTGCATATAAAAACTAGTACAAATCTTAAGCCCCAGACGGTAACAATCTACTCATGATGCTCTTTTTCTCTGGATGGAAATAGATCAATTTAACTGTAACTATGTTTCAAAACAGATTCCTAAATCTGAACTTCTCAAACAAATAATAAATAATTTATATTCGACTATTCGTTTAAAAACACATGCAGAAAATTAAACAAAATATCGGCTTACTTGAAAAACTTAAGCGATGTTCTCTTGCCTATTTTCAACCCGTTTTCTGTTTTGGATTTTTGAAAATAGTCAAAACGTGTTCTCTTTACCATTTTCGAAAATGCATTTTTGAAAACACACAAAAAAATTGCAAAGAAAACGGAAAACGGATATTTCATCATTTGGCGTTTTGTGTAGAAAACGCGGACTTAGCCAAAACTCGCGTTTTGGACGTTTTAGCCGTGGAGGTCAAGGTTTTGATTCTTGGTAGCGGAATTTTTTTTTTTTTTTTTTTCTCATTTTATGCGGGCGACAAAGTGATGATTTAATAATTTTCCGCGTTCTTTTAAAACATGTGGTTCCTAGTCCAAGTAGTCACTCCATTTCCGTAGAAAAGGTTAGGGGTTCAATTCTCTTTTCCTTTCCAATCTTTTTAATGGTTTTTAAATATTTTTAATTCTATAATTAAATGTTTTTAATTTTTATTAAATATTTTTAATTCCAAATAATTAATTATTTTTAATTGTTGTAAATATTTTTAATTGTTTTTAATGGTTTTTAAATATTTTTAATTCCATAATTAAATGGTTTAATTTTGTTTAAATGTTTTTAATTCTAAGTTTAAATTGTTTTTAATGTTTGTAATTTCATAATTACATGTTTTTAATTGTTTTTAAATGTTTTTAATTCCATAATTAAATATTTTTAATTTTTTTTAAATATTTTTAAATAATTGTTTTTAACTCCATAGTTAAATGTTTTTAATTTCAATTTTAAATTGTTTTAATTGTGTTTAAATGTTTTTAATTCCAAGTTTAAATTGTTTTTAATTCTAAATCCAAATTTCTAAAAAATTTCAAGAAAATGCGTTTTCGAGTTTTCTGTTTTCAGAAACAATTTTCGAAAATTTCAAAAGGAACGCATTTTCAAAAATTTCAAAACAAACACACAAAACACAAAACACAAACGCAAAAAGAACACTACCTTAGTATTTAGAATATGTCTCGTTGATAAGGTTTCTACCTGAAAGCAGTTTTTGTCCTCGTATCAAAGACTGCAACCGAAACTTTTAAGCTCCCAAGCTCGTCTGTATCTGTCTCCATACTGCGGAATATAATAGTCCAGCAGATTGTTCAAGCATTCATCACAAGTTGAAAAGTTGAGATTGAAGGTTATCACCAACCTATTTGAACGTTCTAGATTTTTCTTTGTTTTGCTAGAATTTTCTCTTGTGCCATATAAATTAGGAATGATCTAGAACAATGAGGATGATTTCATTAGGACTAGAATTTTCTAACCTCCATTATAGAACTTTCTAGATATATTGTAACCAAGTATAAATATGCTAAGAGTGTAGTGTGGGATAGTAGGTAATGAGTGATGAGTGAGATCACAAAAGAGTGTGTTGTGTTCCATAACAAAAATATTGTACAAGTGTTTATATAATAAAACAAGTTCTCTTTTGTGTTCCAAATCCAACAAGTGGTATCAGAGCAGGTCGATTGAGGGCCACGTGTTTCCAGAGCAAGGCAGTCGAGTGGAGATTATTTTTGAGCTTCTGTAGATCGTGCACAAATTGAGATTGTGAAGCTTCAATAAAGCTTTTTTGGTAACGAGGAGGTTATTCAAGTCACGATGGGCGACCTACAAGTGATAGGCGGAGTGAAGAAGCTCAACAATCAAAACTACACCATATGGCAGACATGCATGGAATCTTATCTCCAAGGCCAAGACTTGTGGGACGTAGTTGGCGGTGATGAAGTGACACCATGGGAGGAGGCCTTGGGAGCTCGAAGAAATGGAAGATTAAAGCGGGTAAGACCATGTTTACGATAAAGACAACAATTGATGAGGAATTATTGGAGTACATAAGGGACAAGTTTACGCCAAAGGAAGCATGGGACACATTTGCGACTCTGTTTTCAAAGAAAAATGATCTAAGGTTGCGACACGGAGAGCGAGCCACTGTTCATCACTCGGGGAGATGACGATAAAATAATATTTCAACAAGGTAAAATCTCTGTCGTCATGAAATCTACGAATTAGATTCTTCAAGTAAAATTTGAGAATCTAGGATGAGAAGAATAATCATACATGGATTGAGACACGAATTGAGAGGCTTTATTGCCGCAATACAAGGTCAAGGTTGGCGAGCAACCTTCATCTGGTCAACCTAGAAAATTTGCTAGCCGACCAAGAGGCGTTGACTAAGCAAATGCTAGGGGTCTCACTGAAGAAAGAAGATGATGCATTGTTTAGTTATAAGAGAAAATGTCGATCCCCTCGACAAAATAATAAAGAAGAAAAACGCATTGAAGGTTCTCAAACAAGGGGAGCTCAAGAAAATTGCGACGAGAGAGGTCAGTTGTCCAATAGATATAGGCGACCTAATGGCTCTTGCTTTGTATGTGGCAAACGAGGTCATTACGCAAGAGATTGCCGATTTAGGAAAAAGCCAGCAGAAGGAAATATGGCAACCTCCAACGAGCAAGAAAAATATAATAGTGAAGAAGAGTGGGATGCTGAAGCGTCGCTCGCACTAACTGAACAAACTTATGAGGAGGTGAGCAGTTCAAGACTTCAGGAAGAATCGGCACTAATGATGGTCGTCCCTAGGACAGATAGATTATGAAAATGATTGGATTGTTAACTCAGGATGTTCCAATCACATGACAGGCGACAAGGAGAAGCTGCAAAACACAACAGAGTATAAGCGGACACCGCAGAGGATGGAACTGCCAGATTCAAAAGAAATTGGAGATAAGTTGCAAGAAGAAATCGTAGAAGTACAAAAGAGACCTGAGGAAATTGAAAATTCACAGGAGTCAAGCGATGGAGAAGAGCCTATGAGGACAACGCAAAGTCTATGGCAAACTGGTGTGCATCAATCAACAGCAGAGGCTGAATATAGAGCAGCAGCAATGGCAGCTCAGGAAAGTACATGGCTAATGCAGTTGATGGCGGATCTATATCAACCGGTAAGCTATGCAACACAACTATATTGTGATAACCAATCAGCTATTCGCATAGCGGAGAACCCAGTGTGTCACGCAAGAACTAAGCACGTGGAAGTCCACTATCACTTCGTTAGAGAAAATGTGCTTAAAGGAGAGATTGACTTGAAGCATATCAATACTGAAGAACAAGTGGCAGATGTGTTGACAAAAGGTCTTAGCGCTTCAAAATTCGAAGGGTTTCGGACACAACTGGGAATAATGAGAAGAAAAGAGTTAAATCAAATAGTTGGTGCTAAAGGGGAGAATTGAAGGTTATCACCAACCTATTTGAACGTTCTAGATTTTTCTTTGTTTTGCTAGAATTTTCTCTTGTGCCATATAAATTAGGAATGATCTAGAACAATGAGGATGATTTCATTAGGACTAGAATTTTCTAACCTCCATTATAGAACTTTCTAGATATATTGTAACCAAGTATAAATATGCTAAGAGTGTAGTGTGGGATAGTAGGTAATGAGTGATGAGTGAGATCACAAAAGAGTGTGTTGTGTTCCATAACCAAAGTATTGTACAAGTGTTTATATAATAAAACAAGTTCTCTTTTGTGTTCCAAATCCAACAGAGATCTCTTCTACATTGAACAAAACCACGCCTCTTCCCCATCTCACCAACATCCAGTATGCCCTCCTGAAAGATCAAGAGTTGACTTGGAGCAGTAGATGCAGGTTTCCTCATGAATTTATTTCCTCGAGAAACCACTCCTGGATCTTCATGTACAAGGGGGGCAAGCGGCTTTTGTATACACCTCATCTCCATCTCCAATGAAGTTCCTGAGTGAATAGCATAGGAAACATAATGTTAACATAAAGCCACAACCAGTGAAGGTTTTGCACTCACTTGATTTTTCAACCATGTCTTTGTGGAACAATTTTGAGCAGAAATATTACCTCTACATTGCAGCAGGCCATAAATCAAGGTAGAGTTTTCTCCCCATGTGGCTGTATAGAAGCCATTGTGAATGGTCACATTTCCAGAAAGTGAATCAAGATGCTTATTATGGATAACCATGAAAAATGAGCTTGATATGTTACTGGTGGTATTGTAAAGAAATGTGTATGGCTAGACGAAAATAAAGCAACACAAGGGCTTGAAGGTAACAAGAAACATGATAATATAACAAAACCATTCATTTTGCAGTTGAACATATCCATCATGTTTATGAGGTTTACAGGTTCGAATAGGACATCATTTATACTGTGAGTCACTCAAGCAAATTGACATTAGTAAGAACAAGTCTGCTAGAAAATAATATTCAAGCTACCATACATTAACTTATTTACAAGACAATTGGTCCAACAGAACTGTCAGTTAATGACCAAAATTTGTATCGATTTAAGACAAAAGGAGTAAGATAAAAGAAAAAGAAAACCGGTGGACTTGGCCAAAATTTATTAGTTTACAAGTAATCCAATTGGATTTAGTCACAAGAGTCACATTTTATACCAATTGTACCTCAAAAATTCAGGATTCATAGGCCACACGTGCTCCCACTCTTCTAGATATGGATGGATGACATATTCTGCATTTGCCATTTGCTACCATATCACTGAATCTCAGCAATGTCAATGAGGTTGAAACTGAACAGTTACTTTGATGCTAACCAGTTGGGATAAGGTGGAATAGGTGCTTCACTGCTTTGTACGAGGTGATTAAACATAGTGTTGCAATATATAGCAGCAAATATGACAACCAGTTGGGGTAAGGTGGAATAGGTGCTTCACTGCTTTGTACGAGGTGATTAAACATAGTGTTGCAATATATAGCAGCAAATATGACAAGAGATTGAGAGGAATTTTTATTCAATTAAACTCAATTATGATTAATTTCTGGGAAAACATCAAAATGGACAAGAAATAGCTGTCAAAATGTTGTTAAGGATTCAGGGCAAGGTGATTTAGAAATTAAGAATGAGGCTTTGTTGTAAGAATTAGGTCAGACTAATGAGCTTCTATGTAGAAGGGACGGATAGACTTCTTGTTTATGAATTTAGTATTGACTAGCAGCAAAAAGATAAAATATGTGCTTTCTCATAGCATATGAGGGGTGTGTTGTAAAAATAATGTGATTGCAAGTGCACAATATCGTTAACAAGTAATAAAGTGGACTTTTGAGTCCGGATTATCGTTCCCACGAAGACTATCTTATTTAGATACTAGTTAAATTAATCAAAGTACTAGTATAGTGTAAATAATTTAAAATAAATTGAGTTGAAAGATTTAAGCTAAGACTTTGGATTTTTTGAAAATAATAATAAAGCGTAAATCAAGAATTAATAAAATATGATGGTTGAAGCGTTTTGATCTAACGAATTCACCTAGTTGTCATCTCTAATTCCTCCTCTCAAAATTTATTCCTAAAGTTGTATTCGATCGAATTCACAAATTTAACCTAATTTACCTCTCGAGTTCAAATTAGTCCTATCTAATTAAGTCAACTTAGGCAATGAGAATGGTCCTTAATTAGATGCATTAAATCTCCTAAGAATTCAATTCAAGACCGTGACAATAACAAAAGCGTATCTCTACCTTTATCCAATTGCGATTTTACTACGTGGTCTAGATTAATAATTTACCTCTCGGTTCATTACAATCCTCAAATCAATGACAAATAATGGCCAATTATCTCAAGCATTAAGAAAAGAAGTAAAATCAAATACTTAATCAATTTATAAATCAAAACTTGAGGTTCGAAATTAAAGAATTAAACTTAGGTTACATCGTTCATCCAAACATTAAATCTAGCTATTCATGACTCGGGAGAAAGAAAAGATGAAGAGAAGGAAAGACATAACTTAGGATCTTGAAAATAATAGAGGAAGAGACGTTGACTATCTTGCACCAAGAAATCTTTGTCTTCAAGCTCCAATCTTCAATTCCGCCTTTGTTCTTCGTCTCTTTGTATCTCTCCTCTCTATATGATTTTTACAAGATTTTCGACCCACATTATGAGTGTATAACTCATATTTATAGTTCCCCAATAAGTCCTAAAAGATCCCTAAAAATCGTGGGTTACAAGTTTCCAAATTGCTTTAGGACTCGAAAAAAAGGAAATAAAATAACAAGAAAATCCGCATGCAAATATTGGCTGGCGAACGCCTGAGCATGTTGATGGGCGCCGAGTGCCAAAGTTACAAGCCTCGATCGCTTTGCATTATGTAGGCGGGCGTTCGCCCGGCTTTGATCTGGCGTTCGCGGATCTTTCTCTTCATATCTCTGCGCTGTGGTCCTTCAACTTTTGATTGTAGTCATTTTAGTCCTCGATTTCTTCTTATATTTCAATTTAGTCCTCTTTTATTTGCAGTCCCAGTCCTTCAACTTCAGTATGTTTGCAAATTGATCCCCATCTCTAAGTTTTCGTACACTTTCGGTCCTTTTCACCTATTTTGCTTTGTTTTCTCCAATTCCATCCGATCTTGGGTTTTGACTGAATTAATTAAATCAACACACAATTACGTAGAAAAGTACTTATGAGCACTTACAATTGTCCACTTTTAATGGTCTAGATAAGTGTAAAATCACACTTATCAAATACCCCAAACTTGAACATTTGTTAGTCCTCGAACATAACTAATTACTTAAACACACTAAATAATATTAAAATATACTATAGTAGATATCTTGCCGCATTTGCCTCATGTTTTTGAAACAATCAAACAATTCATAATAAAATTTCTAAATCATGCTACCAAAATCAATCAGTTTTACTTATCCAATGCTCGCGGATATATGTGTGTCACGATAGTCAATTCAATCACCATAAGCCGTTTGGTTGGTGATATTATGCCCCAATGGTCAAATATTTCCTTTCTCGCTCAGAAGAATACACACCCCAAACCGATATTCAATTTTCTCACCCCTGGGTATTAGCTCTCTGATTGCCCTCAAAACACTCATTCTTTTATCGCTCAAAAGTTGGTTAGGTCTAGCCAATACAATTGCTATCTAGATCGTGATGATTCTCCTTTTATCGAATGCTTTGGCCATCAAGCGTCCACTAGGTAAGTCAAACCCACTAGTCATCTATATCCCCAAGTTATGCGCACAATGGTTCAATCTTCTTTTTTTTTTTTTTTTTTTTTTTGGATATATATCTTATGTGTAAGACCTCACTCCCTTAAGCTTTCTAGATGACCTTGTGAGCGAGCTTTAGGCCGATGGCTCCAGTGTCCGTTAAACCTTAGGGCACCGAAGTTTTGAGAACTCCAATGGACTTTATCACTCGAGTCAACTAGGCTACGAAGAGAGGTATAAGATAATGCATGTGTCATGCTTTTCAATTTTTTTTTTTTTTTTTTTTTTTTTTTTGTTGTTTCGCAAGATAAAGAGGTGGGGATTAGATTCCTAGCATCCGGTCAATACCTAGATTCCACTTGGTAGCCAAAGTACACTCCACACATATATTACTCATGCACGGAATCAATACATATCTAAACAACCGCAATGGTTTAACCACCCCAAACTATTCTCTCAATTGGTTAGGTAATTGAGTAGTCAATTGGTAGTTTTGGTTTTCTCAACTGAGATTCACTACTCTTTCACTGCATTCTATTCAATATACCAACCTAGCGTAGTGAAATTCATGACTATAAATCACACTTAATCGTTTCTCACATGGATAAGTAAAGTCTATAAAACAAGCATAAGTAGCATAACATAGTCATAATTCATGAATTGATATCAGTTTCAAATAATATCATCATAGGCCGGCAAGGCTATCCAACATACAAGCACACAATTTTTTTTTTTTTTTTTTTTTTTTTAAATAACACCCAAAAATAACAAAAATACTCAAAATCACCCCCAAACTTAAAGTTCACATTGTCCTCAATGTGACAAAAGAAAAGCTAAGTAAATAAGAAATAAGGAAAGAGACAACACGAATCAAAAGGCGGAGATAACAATCGGACTTTTAGCTCATCAAGATGCGCATTGGATTGGAATGACGATGTGCAACCTGAAATATGAAAAACAATAATGATTAAATATACGTAATCACTAAAAAAAATGGGAAACATGCTCTACTTTCTAATGCAGTCCTAAAATTCTACATGCAATGCAATAACTATAGAAAAGATAGAAAATGGGTTGCCTCCCATTTAGCGCTCGAGTTATAGTCTAGAGCTCGACTCTTTTGCAAGTATCAGTTATGGAGGCTTGAATTGATCTTTGGAAGTCTTGCATTGCTTGCAATTGCCAGCTTTGCACGCTTTTTCCTTTGCTCTCCATATTTTAACTCGACCCTTTTCATCTTTAATTGGTGCAACTAGTCCACCTGTATCCGGTTTGCAGTTTTCTTGGCCAATTATTACCCCTTCATCAACTCTAAAGCACTCCTCGAGGTCGATTGGTTGCTCGGGTATGGTGTACATACTGAATACTGCTCGTTCATCCTGTACCCTCAAGATTAGCTCACCCTTTTCAACATCAATAAGGGCCCGACTTGTTGCTAAGAATGGTCGTCCCAAAATGACTGGCATATTGCGATCCTCTTCGATGTCAAGGACAATAAAATCAACTGGAAAGAAAAACTTTTCCACCTTGATAAGCACATCTTCAACTACACCCCGTGGGTACTTGATCGATCTATCAGCAAGTTGTAGAGATACACTTGTTGCTTTCACTTTTCCCAACCCTAATCTCCTGTAGACAGAAAGAGGCATTAAATTTACACTTGCACCTAAATCACATAAAGCATTAAAATTATAAAATTCTCCAATTGTGCAAGGTAATTTAAAACTCCACGGATCTTTTAACTTTGAGGTAACTTATTGAGCAGAATAGCACTACATTCCTCAGTTAAAGCCACTGTCTCGTTTTCATTAGGTTTTCTCTTCTTGGACAACATTTCTTTCATGAATTTCAAATACAATGGCATTTGAGCTAATGCGTCGGCAAAAGGAATGTTGATATGCGCTTCTTGAAAACTTCAAGAAATTTTTCAAGCGCTTGTCGAGCTTGTTCTTATCGACTACGAGGAAATGGAATTGGTGGCACATAAGCTTTGTGAGAATTGGCACCCTCACTTGTGATGATTCAGATGATTCTTTTGCAACGTCTTCTTTTGATTTCTCATGTTCTTTGTCGGTTTCTTCTTCCTTAATCATCAAGCTGTTCATCATTTTTTCTCTGTTCTTGTCACAAGAATTTCGCGATTGTACCCCGCTCCTAGTAGTGATGGCATTTACATTCTCTTGGATTTGTTTCGTAGTCTTTGGGTAAAGTGCCCGGTTTTCTATCGACAATTGTAGGGCTAGTGACCAACCGAGTCTCTATTTTTCGATAGACGCTTGCGATTTTGTTGTTGATGTCCAATCGCTCCAATGCTTGATCGATTTTACGCATATCTTTGTTTGAACATCTCTCCTAAACTCGGTCCTCTTTCTTGTTGAGCATTATATGCATTACCACTGTGTTGATTCTCAGACCATCTAAAATTGGGATGTTGTTTCCAACCTGGATTGTATGTTTGTGAATATGGATTGTACTGTTGATGTGTATTGTTCTGCACAAAATTGACCTGTTCTGGAGAGGCCAACAACATACAATCAGATGTTAAATGGTTAGCTCCACAGTTCTCGCATATGATGGTTGCTTGGATTACATTCACTCCTTGCATTTGTGTTCTGACCAAGAGCTCCACCTGCTTTGTCAATGTAGCAAGTTGTGCATTGGTAGCTGACAGACCATCAATCTCATGTATGCCTGCTACTTTTCTTGGAGTGGTACGATCAGATGAAAACATGGTCTGTGTGTTTGCAATCAGCTCATAGAGATCCCATGCTTCGTTGACATTTTTATTCGCGATGGACCCGTTTGCAGAGGAGTCCACTGTCGATTTAGACTGAGGAGATAGCCCAGAATAAAAATATTGAGCCTGTTGCCCTTTTTTTATGCCATGATTTGGACATTTTCTGAGCAATTCCTTGAATCTGTCCCAAGCTTCATGATATCTTTCGCCCTCCAGTTGTTGGAAAGTAGAAATTTCCAACTTCATCTTTGCTACTTTATTTGGTGAAAAGTATTTGTTGCAGAAATTTTCTAGCCAAATCATCCTGGGTTGTGATACTAGCATGTGGTTACGAGTCCAACCATTCCGAGCCCCATCCTCAAAGTGTAGGGAAATAATCGAGTCTAATAGCATCTTCATTCACTCGTGAAACCGAAAATTATGGAGCATACGTAGGAATCGGAGAGATGAGTATTAGGGTTTTCGATCGCCTTTCCATAGAACCGTAGGTTGTTCTTTGAAAAGATTAATCATGTCGGCTCTTAGTTGGAAGTCGTTCAGACCAAAATTTGGATAGATAATGCTTGAACGATCGGGGCTGCTTGCTTGGGAGTTAGGAGGCCGAGCCATTGGCATGTTTCCATCGTCATCTTCTTCCTGTTCTTCATGTTGTTGAATTTCTTTGAGTTGCCATTCGGCCGCTCTTGCGACCTCTTGTTCAAACTCTTGTCTCATTTGTGCATCGCCATCGATTTTTTGTTCTTTGGTCTTCTGTTTTTGGTTTGTGTTCTATGCGTCTTTGTGCGAAAATACGTTCAATCTCGGGATCGAAAGTCTCAAGATTGCCGCCATGCGTTTGAGAGCATGCAACAAACACCCTTTTCACGTAGTATATAAAAAAAAAAAAGAAAAAGTATCAAGAGAAAAAAAAACTTAACTATAAAATTAATTTAAGACCGATAATAAATAAGAAATAAAATGAAAAGAAAGAAAATAGTAATAATAATAATAAATAAATAAAATAAAATAAAACTAACACTAACGATTAATCTAAACTAATATTTAATAAGAATAGTCCCGTAAGAATGGCGCCAAAAACTTGTTGTAAAAATAATGTGATTGCAAGTGCACAATATCGTTAACAAGTAATAAAGTGGACTTTTTGAGTCCGGATTATCGTTCCCACGAAGACTATCTTATTTAGATACTAGTTAAATTAATCAAAGTACTAGTATAGTGTAAATAATTTAAAATAAATTGAGTTGAAAGATTTAAGCTAAGACTTTGGATTTTTTCGAAAATAATAATAAAGCAGAAATCAAGAATTAATAAAATATGATGGTTGAAGCGTTTGGACGAACGAATTCACCTAGTTGTCATCTCTAATTCCTCCTCTCAAAATTTATTCCTAAAGTTGTATTCGGTCGAATTCACAAATTTAACCTAATTTACCTCTCTCGAGTTCAAATTAGTCCTATCTAATTAAGTCAACTTAAGCAAAATGGAATGGTCCTTAATTAGATGCATTAAATCTCCTAAGAATTCAATTCAAGACCGTGACAATAACAAAAGCGTATCTCTACCTTTTATCCAATTGCCAGATTTTACTACGTGGTCTAGATTAATAATTTACCTCTCGGTTCATTACAATCCTCAAATCAATGACAAATAATGGCCAATTATCTCAAGCATTAAGAAAAGAAGTAAAATCAAATACTTAATCAATTTATAAATCAAAACTTGAGGTTCGAAATTAAAGAATTAAACTTAGGTTACATCGTTCATCCAAACATTAAATCTAGCTATTCATGACTCGGGAGAAAGAAAAGATGAAGAGAAGGAAAGACATAACTTAGGATCTTGAAAATAATAGAGGAAGAGACGTTGACTATCTTGCACCAAGAAATCTTTGTCTTCAAGCTCCAATCTTCAATTCCGCCTTTGTTCTTCGTCTCTTTGTATCTCTCCCTCTCTATATGATTTTTACAAGATTTTACGACCCACATTATGAGTGTATAACTCATATTTATAGTTCCCCCAATAAGTCCTAAAAGATCCCTAAAAATCGTGGGTTACAAGTTTCCAAATTGCTTTAGGACTCAAAAAGGAAATAAAATAACAAGAAAATCCGCATGCCAAATATTGGCCTGGGCGAACGCCCAGGCATGTTGAGGGCGAACGCCCAGGCCAGGTTACAAGCCTCAGTCGCCTGCTCATGTAGCTGGGCGTTCGCCCAGCTTTGATCTGGGCGTTCGCCCAGATCTTTTCTCTTCATATCTGCGCCTGTGGTCCTTCAACTTTTGATTGTAGTCATTTTAGTCCTCTGATTTCTTCTTATATTTCAATTTAGTCCTCTTTTATTTGCAGTCCAGGTCCTTCAACTTCTGTATGTTTGCAAATTGATCCCCATCTCTAAGTTTTCGTACACTTTCAGTCCTTTTCACCTATTTTGCTTTGTTTTTCTCCAATTCCATCCGATCTTGGGTTTTGACCTGAATTAATTAAATCAACACACAATTACGTAGAAAATCTTATGAAAGACTTACAATTGTCACTTTTAATAGTGCAGATAAGTGAAATCACACTTATCAGGGTGTCAAACAGTCTGGCTGGACTAGCAGAGCCAGTTTGAACTTTGAAGAAATGCCAGGGATGGACCAGTCACGGCTTGTATTGGCAAGGCATTTGCAGCTTGGCGGGCTAAGCATGGTTTACCATTTTTTTAGGCCTGTCTTCTCCAGCAGCCTGGGCGGCCTGACGGCGGAATAAAATATTAGGCAATCAGGACGGAAAAGGAGACACAAAATCATCTCACTTGGGCATTCCATCGAACACATAGTCACTTTAACAACAAATCCCCAAATTTAAGTTCAAAAGGTACAGAATTCGCAAACAGATTGAAACTTTTTCACCGGAAATGTAAAAAATCATCAAGTCAACATTTTTAAAGAGAACAATTTGAACTGGTCTATGTAAAACAACAGCTTCAGCATCACTGCACAAGGATAAACAATCAGCATCACAGTTTTAGCCAGCGTGACATGAGTGGCTAAATCAGTTAGATTTATATTCTTTGATTAGCAGAATAATCGGATTGGTTTGTTAGAATCTCTAGAATTTCCTCGTGCAATGTATATATACAATCTGATAGTGTTGAGTTTAATGATGTTACAATATCAAATATTATAACTAATATCATCACAATTCATGTTTGAATGTGAAATACAACAAGAAGAAAAACCACAATTTTGCTCCTTGTCTTGCACCAAACTTGAGTTGTGAGTTCAGATTTATGCGACTAGGAAGACCGCCATGCAACCCGAGAGAATGTAAACCAGATTTGACCAAGAAATCCACCGGAAGTGACCAATAATTTGAAGCATTTAATCCAACCTCACGTGTAGGAGAAGAGATACAAAATATTTCAACTTGTCAAACGATAGAAAGAGACAAAAAACTTTCTTTTATTCAAATTCATGTAAATAAACACAAGACAAAATCTTGACTATTCAATAGATCAAATGGTCTATATTAATTCCAAACAAAAACAATAGATTAGTGAGCCACACTCACGTATAGAAATAAATATGTGCTTCGAAATATTTTTTCCCTAATTCAAATCTTGTTCCATCCTTGTATTCTAACAGCCTAGAATGAGTGAAAGAGACCCAATTTGTGTCTAGAATGGCACTTCATTCAACGTTCATGACAAGTCTAGAATAACTTCAAACGTGATCATTCAATACTGGTATGCATCACATTCATTTCAAATTTCATTTTTGTTCTTCTTTTCTTTCCTTCTCTGGCATTGTTAGTAGCAAAGCTTCCAACACAGGAATTGGGTAAGGCTGCTGCTGGCTGACGCCTTTAGGAACAGTGAGGCTTCTTGTGTAGAATTCAATTAATAATAATTACTGGCAAATAGAATTCAGATTAGTAACACTTAGAGGGCAAGCAGCATCACAAGTAGCAATGATGTATATCTGAATTTGAATTTGCCAGTTCCAACAGCAAGAGATGGTTTGGTTTCTCCTGTATTTCCTGCAAACAAAATTCAACAAGTTTATAATAAACTGGTAATTTGAAGAACTTATAATGGAAAAGTCGAGAACTGATGGCCTGAAATGCATACAGATACTAGAATATGCATATGGACATATGTGTTGAACTATGTAGAGCGTAATCGTAGTATGCATTTATCTCTTCCATCGTAGATCGACTTGTAGAATCTGTGCGTGCTTTGCTCATTTTATTATTAAAGATTAAGGCTTAATCCATAACAATAACCGACACACATGCCAACTTACCAGTCGAAGATGTTTCGTTGGTGAGGTTTCTATCCGAAAAGGCACCAATCACGTCCTCGTACCAAATGCTACAGCTGAAGCTAGAAAATTCCCAAGCCCGATTGCCTCCAAAATGCGGAATATATTTGTCGAGCAAATTGTTCAAACATTTGTCACAAGCCGAAACATTGAGATCTCTTCTACATTGAACAAAACCATGCCTCATCCCCTCCTGGCCAACATCCAGTATCCCCTCCCGAAACATCAGGGGTTGACTTGGAACAGTAGATGCAAGTTTCCTCATGAAATTATTTCCTTGAGAAACCACTCCTGGATCTTCTGTTAAATTTATGGCAGTGGCTCCTGTATACGACTTTTCGCTCTGTCCAATGAAGTTCTCAAGTGAATAACGTAGGAAACATGTGGGTAGCATATAATCAGATTCCGTGCTGTTTTCACATGTGCTGGATTTCTTGATTATGTTGTCAGCACAAGTCAGAACAATTTTGCGCAGAAATGTCACCTCTGCATTGCAGGAGACCATAAATCAAGGTAGAGTTTTCTCCCCGTGTGGTTGTGTAGAAGCCATTGTGAATGGACAGGTTTGCAGAGAGTGAATCAAGAAGCTTATCTCGGTTAATAATGAAGGAGCTTGAGATGTTACTGGTGATATCGAAACAGAAATAACGAGGGGTCGACGAAAATAAAGCAAGACAAGGGCAAGAGTATAGCAAGAAACATGAGAATAAAACAAAACCATTCAATTTGCAGTTGAACATGTCCATATCCACCATTTGTATGAGGTATATATGTTCTTTTACTTTTTGCTGATTTGTTGAACAAATTTGGAGACTTGAGAACATTATATACAAATTTGAGATATTCGAGCAAATTGACATTAGTTTGAACTTGTACTTTGAACGAGTCTGATAGAAAAATAGACATTAGTTTAATTACCACTAACTCTCAAACACAAGACATTCAAGCAAATAGACATTAGTTTGAGAAGTATACTTAAAAAAAATACTCAAAGCAAATTGACATTATGAGTTATGTTATGACAAGTCAAGTAAAAAAATACTCAAATTGCCATATATTACTTATAAGTAGAAAACAAGTTGCCCATGAGATTTAAAAAAAAAAAGGAAAACCGGTGGAGTTGGTCAAGTGCATTAGACTTGCGGGAAATACAATTGGATTTAGGGGATGGGTTTTGATCTCCTACCCACTTATAATATCCATACTGAGGTGGGATCACATGATTGGTAGTTCATGATCTTACACTCATTATGTTTATCAATCATGTGGTGCCACTTCAGCGTGGACATTATAAATGTGTAGGAGATCAAAACCTTTGAATTTAGTCATAAACTTGTATAAGACTTGTTTATTTTATGCTAATGTGTGCCTCACAAGTAAAGGCTTCATGTGCCATCACTTACATCTGATGTAGTCTTCATTAATGATCTGAGGAAATATAACCATCTTCCATCAGGACACTGATTTAATCATAATTATTTGAAACAATAAAAGCATTTTCTGGGACCAAATGGAAGAAAACAGGATTTTCGATTTTAAAAAATGAAAAAGAAATAATAGTAGTGGGCTGAATGCGAGTTTTTGTAGTTTCGCTACTGGGCCGCCTCATTTGACCATTTGGGAATTGGAAAATAAGTTGTCCCAGTAAAGCAATGTACCAGGTAAAAACGTAAAATGAAAAAGAAATGTGGCTGCTGGGATTCGAGCCCAGGTCTCCACGGCCACAACGTGGAATTCTTACCACTAAACTACAGCCACTTTGTTGTTAGCTTATGACTGAATTAGAAATGTGTTCTTTACTAACTATGAGTGAGTTCGTGCATGGAAGTAATGTCACAATAAAAACTGCCTATTATTCGAGCATGATATAATTATCTGGAAATTAAACACTTAAAAGGAAAGCTTTTAATCTAGTCCATGTATTTACATGTTTGTGTAGCTTCGTCATTATTTATAGGGTAATTTACACTCAAGGTAATCATCTTTTTCAATTTTAGCAATTTCATCATAATTCAATTTTAATAACACATATCATCTCAACATTTAAGTAATTCGCGCAAATAGTTATACCCGACAATTTTTCCCTCAAACTTAAATAAACTAAAAAAAATTGTAATTGAGATCCCTAATTCTTTCAAAAGTACAAATGAGTCTCCAATATTCTTACTCTTTAAAAATAAAGATTAAGAATAGTAACTCGCTTTATTAGATATTGGCAATGTTTGTTGAAGTAAATGGAGCTAGGCAACAATAGTAGCATTTGGTGGATGCAAACATCAGATTCAACAATTAGATTCTTAGACCACATATTACAATATTCACATGCTGGATATTTTGTATGGTAGTCATGTTCTGCCAAGTGGTAGTGGTGGTAGTGGTGAAGTAGGGACAAGGTTGTGGTTTTGGCCGTGAGTGGGTGAGAATGTTGGAGGATTCATTTGTACTTTTGAAAAAATTAAGAACTTCAACTGCAATTTTTTATTTTCGTTTTATTTTTTGTTGTTATAGTATATTTAAATTGAATGAGAAAATTGTCAAGAAGGATTATCTATGCAAATTACTTAAAAGTTTGACACGTGCAATTAAAATTGAGTGTGACAAAATTACTATAAATAAAGAAGGATAAAAACTCTTAAGTGTAATTTACTCTTATTTATAACTTAATTTCTACCTTTTTTTTTATCTAACCATTTACTTGGATAGGTTACATTAATTGTAATCACAACAATACAATTGCAAAAGGAGATAAATATAAAGTAAGCTAATTAATACAAATTTGAATGTAAGATGACATAACTAGTCAGATTTTTCTTTTACCAAGATTACTACCAGTCAAGAACTAAATGGATAAAAATGATTCAAAGTGTCTTAAAAGTAGGATTCCTGTATCGTACCAAAATTCAGTATTCATAAAGTTGATACCCACTATCGATGATATTGATGTTAGATAATAAAAGGTAAATTGCCTAAATCCTAACTTCATCTACCTTTTTAAAATAATTTTAGATAACGATATAAATATTATTTTAGATATCGGGTGTCATGCGTGTGTGTTGATTAAGAACAGTTTTATTGGGGCCTCAAAGAAGAAAACAAAATGCAGATGTGGAATTCACCAACTTTAATGTCTCCTACTAATTAATGATTGTCAATTCTAAAATCATCATCTTGCCAACACTTGTTAAATTATAAAGATTTCATCGGTCCAACCACAATAAAACATGTTTTTAGCCATGTGGCTTGGGCTCATATACATCAATGCATCTTAAACATTGCATTCAAACGTAATATTGATGTGTAATAAATAAACCATCAAATTTAAAATTGATCTTTAATAAATTATATCTACAATTCAAAACTATTTTATTTATCCTAAAATAAAAATAATTAAAAAAAAAAAAAAAAAAAGAGATAGAAAATTCAACTCTCTAAAATTATAAACAAAATCAAATAAATTGTTGAATTGACATTATTGTACAATTAATATTTTATTTATTACTCTTTTATTGTTCATTATTATCGTACATTAATTTTTTAACAATTTATTAAATGTACAATTAAATTTTTTAAATATTTAATATATTAAATTAAATATGAAGGTGAGAAGATGATGTCAATTTTTTTTTCACTACATAGATAAAAAAAATGAGAAACGGATTTTTAAAAAAAAATGAATGGAAAAATTGCAACATTTTTTATTACTGTATTAAAATTCAAATCATGGTTGTCAAGACTGAAATAGAAATAAAAAGATTGTTTTTAATACATTACATCAATGATTATAGTTCACAACTAACATTTTATTTATATATATATAAAAAATAATAATATGTTGACACTTCTTTAGTTTTTGTTTCTTACTTACATTTAGTCATTTATGTTGTTTTAATATATACAAAGGATAATATTGTTTACAAAGAGCTACTACTCTAACAAATGTAAAATATTATATAGTCAATCATTACATTATTTCACAATAAAATTAGTAATTATTAAATTTATTTTTCGTAAAATGCAACCTTAAACATCCTTATTAATACATTATTAATTCCATAAGTTTTGATATCAATAGTTTGTCAATAACTAAAGTTCAAATCACCAAAAGTTCTTCATTGAGTTCAAGTAAACCCATTTTTATTGCAATTGTACTTTTGTAAATAAAATATCAACATCGAACAATACAATACAACATATTATCAAAAATTGTGTTTTTTATCTTTATTGCAATTGCTATTTAAATATTTTAATTAATAACAATTAAAAAATAAAAAGTTTGATAATATTAAAGATTAATAATATGATTACAAAAGCACGTACAACACACGCGTGTCTAACTAGTACATCTAAAAGACCCTAAAAGGGTTAAATATTTTTGGACTAAAATATCCTTACTCATATTTTAGATTTTCCAATTTACCCATAAATTTAAAAAGTCTTTAAAATTGGTTCAATTAAATCTTAATTAATTAAGACTTTTAAAATATTCTTCACCTATACTACATCTGACATTTAAATCTTAGTTAATCAAAGCCTTTAAAATTCTTCACATATATACCTCTACATCTAAAATGCACTAAAAGGGATAACCATTTTGGACCAAAATATCATAACTCATATTTTAGATTTTTCAATTTACCCTTGAATAATATAAAAGTCTTTCAAATTGGTTCAATTAAATATTAATTAATTAAGACCTTTAAAATTCTTCACCTATACATCTATGCACACCCATTCATTTCATGAATTAAATATAATTAATTGAAAACACTACCCTCCAACTCTAATCATCACACATCACTCTAGTTCACTATTGTATCAATTTATTCATGGATCGGATGCTTTTTGCAACAGTAGATTGAAGATCATAAACAAAATTGTGAAAATACCATGGATCAATGAAAACTATAGTGATAAATTACTCTGCGTGCCTATTAGGTAAAATCTGAAATCGTTATTATCATAAATGGCATAATAAAAAGAGAAATATTTTTGGATCAAAATATCTTCACTCATATTTTAGATTTTCCAATATACCTTTGATTAATTTAAAAAGCCTTTAAAATTAGTTGAATTAAATCTTAATTAATTAAAGCCTGTAAATTTCTTCACCTATACATCTACATTTAACAATTAAATCTTAATTAATTATGAACTTTATAATTCTTCACATATGTACATCTATATCTAATCTACATCTAAAAGGGATAAATATTTTTAGACCAATATATCATCACTTATATTTTAGATTTGTTAATTTATCCTTGATTAATTTAAAAAGTCTTTAAAATTGGTTTAATTAAATCTTAATTAATTAAGGACTTTAAAAGTCTTCACCTATACGTCTACACTCACCCCTTCATTTTATGAATTGAATATAATTAATTAGAAACACTAGCCTCAAACTCTAATCATCACACATCACTCAAATTCACTATTGTATCAATTTATTCATGGGTCGGATGCTTTTTGCAACAGTTAGTTTAAGATTGTAAACAAAATTGTGAAGGAACCATAAATGATGAAAACTATAGTTGAAAATTACTATGCGTGCTTATTAACTACAGCCTGAAATTGTTATTACCACAAATGGCATAATTATCTTGAAATAGATGTTGATATTGGTAGTTTAGCAATTGCCACCACAGTTTTGCTCCTGGCTTTGGGATGCGTTACGTTATTGATGGTGGACATGAGTTTTTTGGTGAAAGCACTGTCGGAGAAAGAATTATCCGAAAGATTGTTTGGTGCTGTCAGAATTTTCAAATGGAGGTGGATTCTACAACATTTGTTGATAATACCATGCCATCGAAGAAATTTTTGCCCTACGAAGATGAAAGTGAAAATAAAGATGGAAAACTTTTGTATATTTGCAAATTTGTATATTTTACATTGAAGACAAATAGTCCTAATAGATACATAATTCTTAGCATAAAGGATCTTTAGAAAACCAACATCACCACACACTGACAGTGGAGCATCAAATGAATAAAGTTACTTATGTCTTAACTTTTATATACGAAAGATAGATGTACAAAACATGGATATGAGTTACCAATTATTATTGGTTTATCATCGCATCCTCTTATGTGGAAATGTCAATTTTAGTTTTTTTATGCTTGAATTTTCGTTATAAAAGTTTAAAATGATATGTTTGAACTATTATTTTTAAATTGAAATAATTTCTTACAATCTGTTAATTTTAAAATGTGATGGTACTTAAAATATTAAGATTTTTACAAGAATTTTATATAAAAACGACATCTGATATATCAAGTGTACATATATTAACAAAAATCAATTTCAAATACCAAAAAGGTAACTAAAAACTGATTTCGAGTTCAAATGGCTGGCAATCAAGTAGAATATAAACCCAAAACTTTCAATTCTTGACAAATTATAATTTAGTTGCTTCTTGCTATCTCGAGCTTCTTTTCAGAAGTTCATGATCCATCATGTTCAGCACTCAATTGTTTTTCTCGAATTTTTAAACAAATTATCAGTTTCTTTAAATTTTTAATTCAAGTGACCCGAAGTACTAATTGATGATTGGATAGATAAAATAAAGAAATAAGTATCGAACTTTTATTATTTAAAAATTTTAACAAATAAAAATAAATTAACAATATTATTACAAAGCATGTTAACTAGTTTATTATTAAAAGTAGGTAAATGAAGTATTACATTGTTGTTTTGTTTGTCTTATATATCCTACCCTTCCCCCAACAAATATCTCCTTTCTTATATTGTTTTTAAGCCCTTATTTCAAGTTCATTACTCAACCAGAAAAAGTACATAAAAATGATGCAGAAAACCCTGAAATTGCTCCTCCTATTCACAATTCTCACCACCTTCGATATTTCCCATGCAAATCAAACAAAACCTGTTACAGATATGCTCACATTTAATCAAATTATGAACTTTATTCATCAAAGCATACAATATACCAATATGAAATTAACACCTCCATTTCTGGTAGCCGGAATTCTATGCTTTATGGCTGCCTCCATTTCAAGTGCCGGTGGAATTGGCGGCGGAGGCCTCTTTATTCCCATTCTCACCATTGTTGCCGGTCTGAACCTAAAAACGGCCTCCAGCTTTTCGGCATTCATGGTCACTGGAGGCTCAATCGCTAACGTCGCCTGCCACATGTTCGTCAAAAGTACAAAACATGGCAGTATTAATTACGACATAACACTATTATCAGAGCCTTGCATGTTGTTGGGAGTTAGTCTTGGAGTTCTCTGCAATCTTGTACTTCCCGAGTGGCTCATCACAATACTGTTTGCAATTTTTCTTGCTTGGTCTACCTTCAAAACATGTAAATCTGGGATATGTTATTGGAAACTTGAATCAGAAGTTCTAAGTAGAAATATGTACTTTAAATCAGAAACTGGGGCAGAAGATCCTCTGTTGAATGAAGAACCTGCAGGGTTAAAATCGGATATTCCATGGATGAAGCTGATGGTGCTGGTGATGGTCTGGTTTTCCTTTTTTGTGCTCTATCTACTTCGTGGAAATCGCTATGGACAAGTATGGTTGTGCTTTCTTATCTTCTTCGAATTTAATATGTTATCTTTCTGTTACATGTATCATAATTTTATGCGGCTGTGTTACACTTAGCATGCAATATTGTATGTTAAATCTTACTTTATTTATTCATTTTAGTGTATTGTTATCAACAAATATGAACTACTAGGAGTATATTTTGAAAAATATAAATAAAATTTATTGTTCCAATTCCAATTATAATAATTACATTTAAAGGGAAGTAATAGTCTTTCTTTCATGACATTTTTAAAAAGAGAAATTGCAATTGGCTAAGTGAAAATAAAAGATAGGAAAAGGAAATGTAGATTCCCCCAAGGAAAATTGCAATCCACATTAATTGTTGCATTCGATGCTCTTCATTGTTGGTTAAAAGTAGAACCAACCAAATTGAAATAATGATTTGCATATGTGATTATATCGTTTCGTTCTTATGCTAATTAGTCTAGTTAATATATAAAGGCTTCTAGTACAAACAACTAAAACAAACCTGAGGTTGGTATCAATTACGTACAATATCAGATGCCATTTTTGACATGAGGTTGGTATCGAAGTGGTTATACAAGGTTTTCACATGATGGGACATTTTTGACATTATTTATTATGTTGTTCTTCTTCTTCTTCTTTAATATTACCCAATATTGTCAATCGATTTTCTTATCAAATTAAACAAGTTGTGGATAAATTTAACAAGTAACTTTGGCAGCTATTCGATGAGTCGCCTTGTTGTAGTACATGTAAATGTTCAACTATGCAGGGTTACATACATATAGAGGCATGTGGAGTCGGATACTGGATCATCTCATCACTCCAAATTCCTCTCGCCATAATTTTCACGACATGGATCCTGTGCAGCAAGAAAAGCCTCGAGAATAACGTTTCCAGTCAGCAGGTATATATACTTATCTGAACATAAACGTCAGGTGTTTCATCTAGGGTATCAGACACTATTGGTTATTCAAGATTAATTATTTATATACTTGATGAAGGAAACTGAAACTGAAACTGAAATTAAAGGTCGACCATCAGAGAATTTCTTGTTCCCAATAATGGCATTGCTAGCAGGGGTTTTGGGTGGAGTTTTTGGAATTGGTGGTGGCATGCTTATAAGTCCACTTCTTCTACAAATGGGAATAAAGCCTGAAGTAAGTTAGCTTGAATCCCGTTTGTCATTTTACCTTCTTTGCCTCGAAAAATGATTCTTTGCATGTTTGTTTCAGACGATTCGATAGTGTGCTGAAAAATATTAAGAAAGAAAGAGAAGACATGCATTTTTACCCTTATTTAAACCAGATCCATCTACTAATCGGAATCCTTTCACGTTATTGTACAGGTAACAGCAGCAACCTGTTCATTCATGGTATTCTTCTCCTCAACCATGTCAGCTATTCAGTACTTATTGCTGGGCATGGAGCATATTTATGATGCCCTGATCTTTGCATTCATTTGCTTCATTGGGTCACTAATCGGATTAATTCTAGTACAAAGAGCCATAATAAAACATGGGAGAGCCTCCCTCACTGTGTTCTCTGTTGGAACAGTGATGGCTTTTAGTACTGTTCTGATGACTAGTTTCGGAGCCGTCGATGTTTGGAGGGACTACACAAGTGGGAAAAGTATGGGGTTTAAGAAACCTTGTTAACTGATACCTTTGTTTATCAGTTTATGCATGTTTTTACCAACTGAATAAATTTGTCTTTAATCAGAGATTTCACTTCAGTTCATATGATTTCAGCATATTTTATATGAACACGTGTTTTATGACATAATTCATAAATATAAATCTACAAATAAAGGTCACTAAAACAGCAAAATAATCAGGTTTTGTCAACAAGTACAACGGTTATTTAAGGAGTCAATACAAGTTGTGAGTTTCTCCAAAATAATTATCATCTGTCTAAACCAGCCTCAAAAATCCTTGAGAAAAAGAAATGTCAACAATTTTATCGACACTGAACTCAAGCAGCTCATCAGGCAGAACATCCAAAACTCAAGCTACCGGGGGGAGAGCATCATCCTCTGAAGTATCGACAGTGGTAGGTGGCGTGAATCGCCACATTGGAATTCCAGGGTATCCAACAAACGGCACCAACTTGCTGCCAACAACTGGATGTGAGGCTGCAAATGGCGCAGGAACTGGAGGGGGTTGAGTTAAAAAGCCCTGTGAGGTGTTCAATGCTTTCACCTGTAGCTCAAGTTTCTCTCTCTCTGTTTTTAGCTTCAACTTCTCATCTCGAAGTTCATTTTTCTCGGCCTACAAGATTATTAGTATGATTAAGGAATAAATGGAGCATGGCATTCAAACCTCCTAAAGAATAGAGCAATTGTATTTGGATGTGAAATCTTATAGACAAGTCACTACCTAACAGAATTAACGAACCGAAAAAACAAGACTCACCTTCAATTCATTAACCCTCTCCTGCAAACTTTTGTATGATTCTTTCAGCTTCTGGGCTTCTTCCCGCATTTGAATCACCATGCGAACAGCATCACTCAATACAACAGTCTTATCCATTTTAGGTGGCCTTCCAGGTTCTAGGATAGAACTCAATTCTTGGAACCTGGATATAGTAGCAAGGTCAACATAAACACGAACAAAGATGCACAGCTAAAAGATCACCACATACACGCAACCAGCACGCCGCACGTGCGCACAAACAGTAACACAAACACAGACACGGACATGCAGACACACACACACACATGCGAGAGAGAGAGAGAAAGAGAGAGAGAGAGAACCTGTCATTCAACCTATCCCTGCGGATTTTCTCCTTGTAGGCTTTGGAATCGGATGCATTACTAGTTCCAGACCTCATCCTATAAGGAAACAAAATGCAAACACAGTAACAAAAATCATTAAGGAAGTGGACTGATTGGAAGAAAATATTACCAAACAAAATTAGTTCAGTAAATTCCCTTACAGTTCAAACAAAACTAAAAGAAAAACAAATCTGCCCACACTACATAATCATTGATGTAATATGCTAATATCACCTATTTTCTTTTACTCAGATTGAAAACAAAATTATGAAAAAATAACATACACACCTCTTCCTTGGGCCGAACTCCTTCACACCATCTGAATTTCCAACAGTCATCAAATTCCACACTGATACACAGTAAAGAAAAACGGGGATGTGCTCATAATAAGGAGAAACTATTTGTGCCAAACATTTGATTCATCGAGCTATCTAATAGATAACAATGTCATAAGAATAAGATAACATTATTTTAATAAACTCAAGTCCTTAAATTTCCTGAAATTCAACCTCATTTATTACATTTCCTTGGGTTGAAAATTTAATCTCTACTCAACCGTGTATAGCAACTGCAAGTTCAATCTATTCCTAACAGAACTACATTACCAGCAACTGGATATCAACTCCATTTTCACTTAATCTTATAACTCGTTTGATTCCATCATGCTTGGATAAGCATAAAAAGTTTACTTTTAAGCAAGTATGAAAGCCTGTTTCAAAATAAACAATTTTTTATTGATGAAAGTACAGTGACTTTTTACCTAGAAGAAAGGAACAAAAGTAAGTTCATAAAATTAGTTATTTTGGGTTTAGCCAAAGATGCTCTAGATTGCATCTCTAACAATTGAAAATTAAAATTAAATAGTAAAATTCAGAGTCGGGAAATAGCTAATGCAAAACCCACTAAATTCAAAGTTGAAGAAGAAGTAACCACATCAAATTAATCAACACATATGAAGAAAGTAAGAAACTACATGACCCAAATCCCAATAAGCTGAATTCAGTATTTCATAAAGATTAACAAACCCTCAGTGTCATACTATAGCTATAAAAAATCAACAAAAGAGAAAGAAAAACAAAAAATTAAACTTCTTCCACCAAAACAAAATAATTCTGCCATACAAACTAGAAGTTGTATCTTAAAATCACAATTCACACACAAAAACAATAAATCATGAATAATTCATACACAAAAATAACCAAAATTGTATTTGCATCACACGTAAAGTATTAAGTATAGATGATAAAGAAAAGTGAACTGAAAAAAGGAGATACCTGAGAGGAGTAGGTGGGACGAAAGCATTATGGGGTTGGGTCCAGTGAAAGGCGGTGCCTTCAAGAGGAGGGAGGTCGCCGGCGGGGACCGGAATGTCATCAAGTAATGCGTAATCAAATTCCCAGTTGGAGGAGTTCACATTTTCCTCCAGAGGAGACGCCATATTCTTGGCGCCGGAAAAGGGTTTCACAGGAGGTACAACAGGAAGTGATTTTCTATGGGTTTATTTTGTTTGTTTTGGAGGGGAAAAGAGAAGAAAGAAAAGAAAATTAGTACTGTTGTGGTCTGGAAAGATTAGGGAGGAAAAATTGGAAAAGGAAAGGAGTGGTGGAGAGAAAAATTTCGTGGCGGGCGTGGAGTCATTGACGGTTATAAAGTGGGGCTCACAGGTGGCGCCACCACCCACTAAAAGCGTTTCTTGAAAATATTCAGTTCTTTAGAAAACTACTTTAGGGCCTGTTTGATAGAGATTATAAACTAGTTTATAAACCAATTTTTGGTTTATTTGACCAAAATTAGTTTATTTGAGTTGAAATTGTTGACTTTTCATGTTAAAAGTGGGTTGAAAAGTCAAAAATGATGGTTGAAATAAACCAAAAATAGTTTATAATCCATGTCAAACAAGTTCTTAATTTACATACATATCTGGTTTCGAAAATGAATAAACAATTATAGCATCTCAATGCAACAGTAGATTCTTAACAAAATTTGTCATATAAAAACAGTCAATGACTCTGTCAGATAGACGTATTAACCAAAAAAAAAGGCAATATTTAAAATCTCATCTAAATTTTGAAATTTCGTTATACATACTAATTCAACAAAATTTAAATTTATTACGCATATTTAAATATAATTTTATTTTTATTTTAATATAATAAAATACACATAGATATAGAAATCCATATAATACATTAGACACTAATACTCTTTCAATATTTATGTCATTTAGATAGTAATCTATATGTTGGAGGAGTAACCTCCTATCTCTATTGGGCAATTGTTATGTTGTCCACATCCAATATATCACTTGCATATTTGATAAATTGTCCACATAAGTAAATGTCACATTTTTAATTCATCCAATATGTAATTGTCACATTGATTGTAGGCAACATACCAATTGCTCACTGAAAAACAATAGATCACTTCTCCTACATGTTGCACTCGAGGTGCTCTTGAAGTGATATATTCTACACCAAGGTAATTTATAACTAAGGATTTGTTTGATAAAGTTTTTTAATAAAAGTTATAGTAAATTTTGATTAAAAAAATGATAAAATATGTGATTGAAAAATTGATAAAAAAATATAAATTTTATATATTATGTAATTATAATTAATTATTGACTTTGGTATCAATTTTTTAACTTAAATGATGACTCCCTTCTTATAGTAATAACAACAAAATATGTATTATAAGAGTAATTGTTAAATTTTACTAAAATTCTTTGAGACGTTATTTTTATCCCGTTACTAGAGATGGCAAAAATATCCGATCCACCCCGAACCCGATGGATACCCGATCCGAATGGAGCGAAGAATACCTGATCCGCGGATCGGTGAGGTGGATCGGGACAAATTTCTGTGATCCGCCGCAGATCTCGGGGGCAAGACTGATCGATCCGCCCGCCCGAATTTAAAAAAAAAGATTAAAATATTGAATTTATATTTTGTTTTATATGTGATTTGATAATTAAAATATTTTTTGAATAAAAAAGTTATCACCTTCGACATATTGTGGACCTTGCACAAGGTTTAGTGAGGAGGATGATGTTGTTTAAACCTTATAAGATATAGTATTAAAAGTTTGTTTCAATATATTTTAAAGTTTTTGAATGTAAAAAAAAAAAATATGGATCAAGATACGGATCGGGGCTCTGATCCGCCCCGATCCGTATCCGATCCGTCCCGATCCGCCCCGAAAAATGACGGATCGTGGGACGAATTTGGATCTCCTACAATTATTGTGGGGCGGATTTGGATCAGGCTGATCTGTCTCGATCCGCCCCGTTGCCATCACTACTCTTGGATTATTTAAAATTGAAGTGAAATATAATAGATTTAAGATTGTCACATCCCATCACCTCGACTAGTCCACTAAAGGTACATTTATTGCATCAACAATCTCCTCACAGTGACGACAGTCGGTGAATTTATTTGAGAATATAATGTCATTTTCAAAAATAAGGATATTATATTTTAAAGAAATTGTTGTAAATGGTCCTTAATTTTTATTCTTTTGTAAAAAAATCTCAAACATATGATTTTAGTTGCACAAATCTTTTTGAACGGAATTATCTAAAATGTCTGTTAATTTTGTGTGTAATTTACACACTCCTTTAATAGCAAGGGTAAATTTTTCAATTTTAAAATAAAATAATTAAATTAAATTAAAAAAAGAATTAAAAAATAAATAGAAATATCATCGTCTTCAACAAATTTGTAGTGATTAGTTCAATTTTTGAAATTCAGATATGCTACTTTATAGTTTTATTTCCATTGTTGTTTCGACTTCCAAACTTTTGATAATTTTGAAGTGTTTCGGTGTTGTGATTGGTGGAGGTGTTTGGGGAGAAGAGAGTTAACATCGCCGCTTGGCGATTGGTTGGTTCACCATAGTCAATGGCTTGGGGAGAGGGGTGGTCGCTGGAGATGGTATATGGAGAGACTTCCAACTCTTTTGATGATTTTATTAATATGATTTCAATCACTTAATTTTGGGTCAAACAACATGTGAAATCCACACAAGTTAACGGAGAAAATATACAAATTTGGTCATCAAATATACACCTAATATCCACGTAACATCTCAATAACTAGTAAAATATTACACAAAAGAGTCTTTTCCAATGTATTATTCTTTCAATGTGTTCATTAAAGTTAGAAAATTTCATTTCTTCAATTGGGTTGAAGTGCAAAAGAAAAGAATAAGGTGATGCTATTTGGCTCTACGAGAGCCATTGAATCAAAATACACAAAACCATGAAATGACTCCAAACACTGGCAATAATTTTGTAGCTATATACATATGACATATGGTCCCCTCCCACTTAAGATTAGTAAATTGCACGAGGAACCAGAAAGAAATGAAGAAAGAACTTGGTGTACAATATGTGTCTGCAAGTTAAATGAATTAGAGTTAAATAACCAATCAAACAACATTTATGTATTTGATTTTAATTAAAATTATTTTTTATTTTTTTTTTTTTTGTAAAAGTTGATAAAATGCGTGGTTAAAAAAATGTAAAAAGTTGGTGAATTATTATCTTACGATCAAGTTAAAAACAATGGGCGCAAAAAATTCATGTACAACTTTAATATTATTTTCTTTTAGGGTCTGTTTTGGGTTTTTTTTTCCACCAATTGTAGGTGGTGTCGATCATGAGATGTTAAAAAAAATCGAATTTAGTTTTTTAAAGATCGATTTTAGGTGGTTTAAAAAAATCACCCAAAACCTGTGTAGTATAATTTATGGTGTATTTCTCAACTCTAAAATCGATAGTTTTTTGCCATTTTTCAAATTACCTTACAGTTTTTTACCTTCTCTAAAATAATTATTTCTAAATTTACCCTAAACCTAAAATACATACTCCATTTTTCATCATCTCTCCAAACACACATTTTGCATCTTTGTTTATGTGCTATTGAATTGTTTTTGAAAATTTTTGCAGTCAAATATATATATACACATTTAAATTGTTACATACTTCATATTGTTTATACATACCTACTTTTTTTAATAAATGGTTATATATGTAATTTTATTCTTTTAAAAAAAATTTAGAATTATTGGATAATAAACTCTCAAGCATGAATTTGATTGTTTTAAAAATCATTACTAAAATCACCCAAACTCAGATCCCTCATAAACGTTCAAACCAATACTTTAAAAGACTCTCATAACCGATATTTCAAAACTCTCAAGCAAGCTCTTAGAGGTGGTTCAAACACTCCGAAACCTAAAGGAGAATTTTTCAAGAAATTAAAGAAAATAATGGAATAAATGATTCAATGATGCTTATCTCTTCTCAAATATTCTATCATCTCATTACTCTCTATATAGCTCATTCAATTCATTTGTTGACTGAATATCATATCATAAAGCACCCGCTACTTTTAAATGCTTGTAGATTATCATTATACAAGAAATATCTCGATAAAAGTTTAGGACAATCAAAACGAGATCTCAACAAGACTCATATTATTTCCACTACTAGAGTTGGTGCAACACTCATGCAACTTGCATCATTTTTTGGTCAAACGAAATTTTATTAAATAACATCAATATTCTTCTTGAGCATTTCAAATTTGCAGCTAATTACATAAAACTTATTAATACGATCTTTTCAAACCAGTATATACTCAAAAGGAAAGATGTTGAAGATTGTGAGCCACAGCCCTTGAAAGGGTATTCCTTTGGCCCGTCGATACCCGAAGAGTCTAACGTCCAAAAATCATCGAATAAGGTACAAGAGAATCAACAAAAAAGATTGGCATTTTTCATATGCCGCATCACTTGATTCATTGATATTATTTTTAGTGCTTTCAAGGATTATAAGGCGAAACGTGTTTTTGTCCCCATCCCAAACAGAATTTAGATGCTGCTTTCACGATTTAAAAATATTCCACAACCAAACATAGTGATTCATGCACATCAAATGGGAATCTTTTTTAAACGTGAAATTTGCTTTGTAATGATTAAAATTTATCTATTTTATTAAACGTATAATAATTGCATGACTTTTTCACTGTCAAACATACAAACCATTTAGTGAGGATTCTAGAGAAATAAAAGGTTGGGATTAGATGAGACAAATAAAAATTAAAAATCGATTAAGTTTCACATTGGGGCTATATGTGTAAATTTATAAGAAGTTTCACATAACTCAAAATTAAAATTGTATAAGTAACCGTGGCGGAATCAGACTTTTGAAGTTGGAGAGTTCCAAATAGAAGTGGGTAGGGGAGGGAGAACCGTCTCATGGAATTTTTTTTTCTCAAACCACTTTTAAAAAAACTTACCATCGAACCAATTCTTATGATAATCTAATATTTTTTTACAAGTTATAGTCTTTAAAAAAAGAGGAAATTGTGCCCCCTACTGTCATTTTATAAAATAATTCCACTTCTACTTTTCATGTTTTTTTATTCCAAGAATATTGGGTGAGGTGTAATTAAATTATTATTTTATTAAAACAATATATCAAAATAAAATCTCTTCATCCCCAAAATAACTCTCAACGTAGAATCTCAATCCCTAATCATCCGTTATAATCCGGTGACCAAATCTAACCAAGATCTTTAATTTTCTAGAGTTCTTGTACTATCATCCATTATTCATGTATATTCAAAAACATCATATACGAATTTCAACCTTTTTTTACTTCTCATTCTGATCATTACCCATTTCGCGGTGAAATTTTTTTTGGAAAACCCTAGCCACGATTTTTCATTTTATAAGCATATGCAATCATTGATTCACCGTTATTGAAGGCAAAATCCACCCATGGACACTCCAACTAGAAGATTAATTCGATATCTTGATCGATTATAATTCTCTTGTTTATTTCCTCGTCTAGGAAAATGGAATCACTTCGATTGGAGCGTGGGAAGAAGGCAATTTACAACCTAAGCAAAACTTCATATGCCGGACACATCACTCTAATCAATAAACCACAAATGAAAAGACCAAATTCGGATATTGGTAATAACCATTATACTTTATTCTACTGTAAAATAATCATAAAGTGTGTCTACTCATCGAGAAGCATCAAAATCACGAAATCCCACTAAACCAAAGATACCATCAAACGATACAACACCCGTATGAGCTATATGCTCGGTGAAACACCTCATGTAAACCCTTGGTGAGCGGATCCGCAATTATAGAATTTGCACCAATATGCTCTATAGACACCGACTACTCACGAACTCTATCTTTAACAACAAGAAATTTGATGTCTATATGCTCGACACCGTAGAGTTTATATTGTTGTTGGAATATCGCATAGTCGATTTATTGTCACAATATGTCTTCAATGGTCTTTCAATACCATCTACTACACGTAGCCCAGTGACAAAATTTAGCAGCTATATCCTATGATTAGATGCATTATAACAGGCTAAGTACTCAGCTATGGTGGATGGAGCTATGAACGTCTGCTTAACACTCTTCCATGATATAGCTCATCCAACTAGCAGATAAATATAGCCTGACGTGGATCTCTTACTGTATTGGCATATAGCAAAACTGGAATCAGAATACCTAATGATCTCTAAATAATCTGACTTCCGATAGGTGAGCATGAAATCTTATGTTTTCAGTAAATAGCGTATAACCCTTTTCGATCGCTTTGCAATGATCCATCACAGGGGTTACTTAAATATCGCTTAATAATCCCACTCTGAACACTATATCCGAATGCGAACATACTTGAAGATACATAAGATTCTATAGCCGACGCAGCATAAGGAATCTTTCGCATTTCTTTAACCTCAACTTCATTCTTGGGAGCATTGATGAAGTTGAACTTATCTCCTTTAGCAATGGGCATATCTTCGTGTTTACAATATTTCATGTCGAACTGCTAAGTAACCTTTTGATATAGCTTTTTGTGATAATCCAATGATACCCCGAGAGTGATCTCGATATATATGTATGCCTAATACAAAGAGACGCCCCAATATCTTTTATTTTAAAATTCTTCGTTAGAAATCTCTTGGTTTTGTGAAATAAGCCTATATCGCCGCACATTAGCAAAGATACCATCAACATATAATACCGTAAAGAGATATATTTACTTGCTTGAACTTATGGTACACACAATCATCAAGATGTATTTACCTCAAATCCAAAGCGAGATAATGACTTTGATGAAATTTGTATGACCATTGACATGATGAATCTTTTACTTGAGATACCATAGAGATGAATTTCTTTAGTCGAGCAATATACCATATCATATCTTTGGATCTTCCTCAACATCATTTATCTGAAACAAAAATTTACATATCCTGACAAATTAGCCCAAACCAAATGTTAAGCTTATATATCCCTAAACGTTTTCTCGATAAAACATCTGTTGACCACAATGAGAACACATTCTTTGTCCTGTCAGATGTAAGCCAACTAACTCGATCAAAATAGGTACTATATTTACATAAATGTGAGAGAAGTTATCATTGGGTGTTAATAAATATATATCAATATAACAATGCTCAATGCAAGTGCTTCAGATAGTTTCATCTTGTGTGTGTTACATTGACTGCGATGTTACAAAAATACTACAGTATATCGTTAAGTCTTTTTCTTCTTGGCAGTGAGATATGAGCTCATTAAGAGTCCATTTATTCTTTTTGGTGTCGCTTAACCTTTCTTTGTGATGAGTCATTGTTCGCATAAACAATGATCCCAATTTTTCAACACACACATCTTAATATTCTAAAATAAGCAAATCTATGCGATAGATGTGACTTTGGCAACGTATCGTTTCAATTGATTTATTTTGAAATATAAGACGATTAATTCAATGATTTGAATATATTTTGGGACTAAATTCGAAAATTACAAACTTTAAGGGCCTAAGATTTTAAAATCTGAAAATTTTAAGGACATAAGATTTAAAATCCAAATCCTTAAGGACTAAAAATCCAAAAAATCATGTATTTTATTAGCAGGCCCATCACAAGATACCTAGTACAACATTAACATTTAATTTTTGGATAGAAACATCAATTGTAAATGGTACTCTCTGCGCGGTAATCAAATATAGATAATCTGTCAAACAATAAGTCTTTCTTTGAACCGACTTATTGTCCACATGAATTCTTTATAATTATCACATATTTACTGCCACATGTATATTTGCTATTTGGTCAAACAATAACCTTCCTTTGGGTCGATCATTGTTCGCATAAGTAACAGATATACTCATCTTTATATTGCAAAAAAATAAATCAATACAATAGATGTTACTTTAGCAACATATCGCATTAATATTGTTCACTTCAAAATATAAGACATTTGAATCAATAATTTTAGAATTTTCGGAGAAAAACTTTAAGATTTAAAACTTAAATAATTAAATACTTTAAGATTTAAAAACTTGAAATTTTAATACTTAGGGATTTAAAATTTAGGATTTATGAAGTTTTGAGATTGAATCCTAAATTTTAAAACTTTAATGGCCTTTCTTTAAAGAAATTTCAAAACTTTAGGGTTAAAATTGCAAAATTTAAAATTTTAGTGGCTAACTTATGAAAAATTTCAACTTTAAGGGCTAAATTGTTAAAATCCCATAACTATAGGTTAGATTACTTAATATTTAAAACTTTAAGCTTAGTTTTAAATTATCATAACCTGAGAGATTTAAATAATTAAGTTTTAAACTTTAGATACAATATAACCTAAATCTCCAAAATTGCACAAAAAACCCTCAATCCATCTAATTCTCAACTGAAGTCCCGTTTCTAAAAGTTGCAGCTAGGGTTCAAAACCCTAGCTGTCAGCTATCACCTCCAGATCTGATGGACGACTATTTCTCGACAACAGCATCTTCGGCGGGCTCCAGCGACGCTCCATCCAGCAGCGCCACGGTGGTGCTGCTATGTTCCTTCCAACAGTGTTGCTCCGGCGCTGCTGTTCTTTCCGACCAGCAGCGACGCCAGCGCTACTGCCAATCTCCATTTTTTTTTTAATCTTTAATTTCTAATTCTTTAATCTGGATTTTTCTTTAACAAAACAACCCAAATATATTCATCATACACATAATGATTTTTACAAAAAAAAAAAAAAAATCTTATAGGCATATTCATCCAAAATCAAAACATGTATTTGCAGAATAAAAAAAATAAGGCTAGATCTGACATACACCTTTTTCTTCATGTGTATGGTTTGAGCATTTAATAAATTGATCAAAACAATTATCATACTAATAATTCAACATGATATAGGCTCTGATACCAATTGTTAGAACTAAATTCTATAAGCCTTTAATTATATACTAATAATTAAAGAAACCATTTATCATGCCAAAATTACCAAGTATAATAATTTAGAAGAATACTTGTCTCTATTGGTGTTGAAATCGAGAGGGTTTGATCTTCCATAGTCTAATCACCTCAATAATGCTCAATAAAATCTCTGTCTATAATGGTGTAGAAGAGAATAACAAAATTTGTGATTGACCCAGGAACCATAACCCTTTTTTATATATTTTGTATACCCTAGTCCAATTAGAAAGTCCATCAATCCTAATTGGATTAAGATCTGGTCTCTACACATTACAAAACTCGTACTCAGTTTAGATGTTTATAGGGCTCAATCAACAGATCACTTAATAGCCCTCTAATTAGATAGCTCATATAATTGTAATACAATATATAGCCCATTATAGAAATAAATAATCCAAAAAAACAAATTTTACAAGTGCACGATGAAACATTTATCTTTTTCTCTTATTCAATCTTAAATTGGTTAAATTTTGAAATAAACAATTTACTTATTTTAAATGAAAAAATGAAATTATTTCCAAATTAAGTAATTATTTTATTTAACAACAATTAAAAAAAAAAAAAAATGTCTAGACATGTTTACAAATAAAAATAAAAATAAAAATAACGTACTTCAAAATAATTTTAACTTAAATTTGTCAAACATCGTTGTTTAAGAGCATCTCTAATATAGTCTATATATTGCTATCTACATGACATGTAAGTTGAAAAAATTCTAGTTTGCGTGACATTGTTGTCTGATGAATGAACATTCAAGTCCAAAATTGATCTCTAACAAATTTTGTCTACGACACAATAGTATTGTCTATATGTATTTTATTTTCTTAAAAAAAAAAAAAAGTCACATTTAATCAAGGATAAATTGTAGCTAGTGTCTCCAACATTTGACTTCATTTGCACTTGTATACTCAATATTTAATTCTTAACATCCATCACGTCAACCTTTTATATAATTAGTAGCTAATGTCCTTTGTGACCAAAACACCCCTCAACCTTTTATATAATTTACAATCTTTTATGCTATTTGATGTCTTATTAAAATATTTCACAACATTTGCATTTGTTTATTGATATAATATTTGATTGTGAAATATTGTAAATTTGTAGGTCACAATAACTGTATTATTGTTAGTCAATCTAAATAAATGTATTATCCAGTCGAAATTAAATTTTATTCTATGTATTATTGTTATCAATAAATTTTGTATTTTCAATATTAATTATTGGAAACACTTATTAAATTTTAAATATAATGTGTCTTTATAAAAATAATTTTTTGTTGCCTATATTACATTATTAATTATACAATCTATCACAACGGTAACTTGAAAAGGATTAAAATACAATATTATAAATACACCACGTGCAATGCATTAACCAAAAACTAATATTTTGAAAAGACTCGAGCGGGATTGGAATTATATAATTTTAAAAGATTCAAATATTTATAAATTGTGTTTTGTTATAAACACTATAATTCATTACCATAATATATTTATGGACTAAAATTAACTATTTTATTAAAACTTAATCGGATTGGAATCATATTATGGTAATGAATTATGATGTTTAAATATTTATAATATGGCATCAAATATTATAATATTTACAATATATTACAATCAAATATTATATTAATAAATAAATGCAAATGTTGCGAAATATTTTAATATGGCATCAAATAGCATAAAATGTTGTAAATTATATAAAAGGTCGATGGGTATTTTGGTCACAAAGGGCATTAACTGCTAATTAAATAAAAAGTGAAGTGATGGATGCCAAAAATTAAATATTGAGGATACAAGTACAAATAAAGTCAAAGATTGAAGACGCTAGTTGAAATATACCCTTTAATCTACTTAGCAAATATAATTTTTTTTTTTACGTCAATATGTCTAACAGAATTTATGAATATAGACGAAACCCTATAAAATATCTATTTTTTCTTTTGCCACATCAATTAGACAAAGTGTCCGTCAAATTTCATGATTTTTTTTTAATTAAACATTGTTCATTAATTACATAGCAAAATAGTTTTCAATATTCCAAAGTTGTATGGGAGATGTTATGCGCTTCAAATTTACTTCTATGTAATTTGTTTTAATAAAAATTTGTAGATAAATTTTAGGGTAATTTGCATTTCTACATTCAATTTTTATTTTTTTAACATTTTTATTTTTAACTTTTCATAAATTAATAGTTGTAGTCCTCGTGAACACTTTCAATCCAAAATTACCATTAAAGAGATGCAGAAGACAAAATTACTCTTTAACTTTTAAGTAGACAATAAATAAATGGAAAAAAAAAAAAAAAGACAACGCCAAAATAAGAAGAATAATAAATTAAAAAAGGTTAATTACACTAATAGTCCCAATTCTTTCAAATTTGTAACGATTTCATTTCCATTCTTTTTTTAGCAGATATCATACTTATTCTTCTATTAATTCTCACAGATGGTCCATAAATCACTATTTTTCACTATTCTGACAATTCTATGACAATTTTACACATTGACTTAAATAAATTAAAATAATAGGAAAAAATACAATGAAAACATTGCAATTGGACCCTTAACCTTTTCAAAAGTACAAATAAATCTTAAATAATTTTATTTTATTCAAATAATTGTTCTTCCCCAATTCAAAGAAATCATCTTTTCTCATCCCATCCCATCCTACCCTACCCTACCCTACCCTACCCTACCCTACATCTACATCATCGCTAAGTCTGCCGCCATCAACATCCTGTTGGGCATGACATGAAACCCAATATCAGCCACGTAGAAGTGGCCGCTGCCGCCGCCATGTCTAAGCTCATCTCTCCCTCTTCCCACACCTTCCAGCTGGTCAGCCACTACCCACTTCTACAGCTGGACTGACATCAAATATGACAATACTAACTCCTTTGTCACCTCCATAGACCTCAACTCTCAACCTCTCTCTATCGACTTCCAATCCAACCCATAATCATTTTGTTCAGTCTCAGAAGCATGTATGTGTGCAAATTCAACAATCAAGGAATTCTCAAAAGGCACAGGAATTCTCAAAGAGGGCACTAGGAGTACTGATAAGCACTCCAAATCAAGGATGTCAAATCTGAAAGCAACACCTTCGGGGATTGGGTCGGCCATAGAGGGAAGCCAATGGGTGAAACTCGCCTTTTGGCAAAACTTCATCACCTGACAAAGTAGGCTCCGTAATCCACAGGACCAACCCTTAAATCAATCCATAAATACCGATCTTTTCTTGTCCAAACAGAGCCCAAGCATTTGGTGAAAGCCGGGAGGATCACTGGGGGTGTAGTCAGAAGCATATGGTTTAGATCGGGATCCCAAATGAAGAATATAAATGTGGATCGAGTTGATGGGTTTCTCCTTTTCAAGTCTGTTTAATAAATTGATAGATATCATCGAGTAAGTGCCCGAAAGAGAGTTTTTTTTGGACAAAAGAGTTTTGAGTTGGGAGATTTAGTTGAGTTCAAAGTGAGTTATCTGACAAGAAAATGATAAGAGATGATCATGAGAAGGTGGGGGGGGGGGGGGGGTGGGGGTGGGGGTGGGGTGGGGTGGGAAAGATTATTTCTTTTGAGTTGGGATGAACACTTATTTCAATAAAATAAAATTGTTTAGGATTTATTTGTACTTTTAAAAAGGTTAATGGCTCAATTGCAATACTTTCATTGTATTTTTTTCCTATCATTTTAATTTATTTAAGTCAAGGAGTGAAATTGTCATAAAATTGTCAAAATAGTGAAAATAGTGATTTGGGGACCATTGTGAGAATAAATAGAAGAATGTGGATGATATCTGCTAAAAAAAAAGAATGGAGATAAAATCGTTACAAACCTGAAAAAATGAAGACCATTAGTATAATTAACCCAATAAAAAAATCAGGTCATTTCCCCAAAATGCTCAAGCCAACCCAACCACACACCAACCATAGCGGCCTCTAAACCCATGTGACAATGTCGTCGCCACCACCAAATCTACACATTTTCATTTTGAGATCCAAATTTTATTTTTTCTAGTTTATTAGTGAAACATAGCTACGAATAGACATTCATATTACATAGAGTTCTTTAAATTTGTCCAATTCATTAGTTTTCGAACTAATCAATACCAATATTCATTGGCTCTACGATATTCTTCTTCTAAAAAAAAAAAAAAAAAAAAAAAAAAACAATTTGGTCAGTAAGGAATATGTATAATCCAAATCCCAATTTTTAGTTCTTGGATTAGTGTCGAACCCACAATTGGATGTGGTAGTATAATCGTCAGCCATAAAGTAAGAGGAATTACGGTTGGCGAGATAGGAAACTAAATCAAAATGAGATGTGATTATAGTATCAAAGGTAATATTAGATAAATCTGAAAATGTGATGTGATTATAGTATCAAAGGTAATATTAGATAAATCTGAAAATGTGATTTAGTGGAGGAAAAGTTTTGGAATGCAAAAGAATCAATAGTTTATTGGAAACAACAGCTTTTATTTATGGAAGTACTAAAACCTTGTGAACAATAAAAAACATTGACAAAAAATTGTCTACAACTCATTACACAAATTGGTACCAAAGTGACATTCATTCTCCTTCCTCTCCTTCCCCTTCCCTTTTATTGCACAATCTTAGAAATAATTTTTTGAAAATATTTCTCTGCCATATGTTGATGGTAGCTGTAGCCAGGGTGGATGTCAGATGGTTCAGTTTGGAGTAGTGGGAATAACCAGAACCATCCATTTTTCAACCGGAACGGTTCGAGTTCTACCAATTTTTTTTTTCACTACAGTCAATTCAAATTAACCATATATATAAATAAACAAATTTGCTAAATCTGCATTTACATTCAACATTTAATTATCAATGCTAGTAAGATATCAAGATGATATTCAATAACTTGAGTCTGTACATACCAAAGTTCTCAAATAGTAATGGGCCGGTGGCTAATGGGCATGGGTAAATGGGTTTTTCCTTTCGGGTTAATGACTATTGGGGGTAATTTGGTAAATAAAAATATGAAAAGTATAACTCCAAAAAAAAAAAAAAATTGAAAATTGGAAAGTGAAAATAAAAATAAAATAATTCGGGTATCTAGAATCGGATTCTAAGAACTGAAAATCTATCAAAACCACCAATTGTCAGTTCTTTAGAACTGAAACCAGATTTTTAGTGATACGAACTGGACCGGATCCATCGATTCCAGATAAAATGACCAGGTTAGCGGTAGCAATGGCAGAAAGGGTATGTGGTTGGTGGGTAAAGTAGTAAGAGCATCTCCAATGCACTCTATGGATTATGACTGATGTGGCAGTTAAATATAAGGACTTCTAAATGAATATGTAATAAATAGATTTGAAAATCCAAAAGTTCTCTCCAATGAGTTCCTTCTACAATTCAATAATGGTGATTACATGGCTTTTATTTTTTAAAATTAAACAATAATAAGACTGCTAAAATTTTCATAATTACACTTTTGTGAATTAAATTAAGTCCAAAATTAAAATAATTGTTGAATCATCCAATCTCACAAAATTTCTACATGTAGAAAGAAAGACCCACACATTTTTATTTTATTTTACGCCACATCATTTTCAACGTGGTGTTTCACATAGTGCATTGGAGATGTGAATGAATTTAATACACATTATCTATTTGATGACATGACACTTCATTTTTTTTTCAATCCATGATTTGCATTAGAGATGCTCCAAGGGACTATTGAGTAAGACAATCTGAATTTTTCTTATCTTAAGGGTAATTGTGTCTTTCTCCAATCAACGAGGACCAAAATCGCTAGTTAAGAAAGTTTAAGGATTAGAACGTCAAGAAATAAAGAGAAGAAGTGCCAATGGTATAAAGGTTGGGACGGTGGCCACAATTTGACTTTTTAAGAACATTACTTTTCTCTTTATCTCATGTGGCTATACAGAAAAAACCCTAGCTTCTGAAGGCAATCTATCTCTCTCTCTCTTGATTTTCACTCTCCAGAAAAACAAAATGGTTAAAAATAGCGAACCAGAAAAGACTCCGGAGTCAGAACCGGAATCCGGCGCAGAAGAAGACGAAGCTTCATCTGAAGAAATCGGGTCCTCCGACTCCGACCCGACTCCGACTCCGAACAAGAGGAATCCCAACCCCAAATTACCCAAAAGCCCTCCACTGCACCCGCCCCCAAGAAACCCAATTCATCCTCTTCCTCAAAACCTCAGCTTTCCTTTTCAGAAGAGTCCGAATCCGATTCGGAGTCGGACCAACCCGACCCGACTGTCAAGCCCCTTGCCTCCATGCCCATGGACGATCCAAATGAAACCGCTACAAGGAAGCTCAAATTCAAGCCCATTGCTTCCGGACCCACATCTCCGACCAAGTCCGTCGCCGCAAAACGCCCTGCTATGGAGAAAGGGAGTGATACTAAGGACTCTAAGAGGCCAAAGAAAAAACCGGAGCTCAACGCCGAAAATTCTGAGAAAAAATTAAACGATGATTCCAAGAAACAGCTATTCCAGAGACTGTGGAGTGAGGAAGATGAGATTGTGGTTCTTAAAGGCATGATCGATTACTTTGCAAAGAAAAAGACTGATCATGTTGCTGATCTGAATGCATTTCATGATTTTATTAGAAAAAATTTGCATGTTGATGTGACCAGGGCTCAATTGCAAGACAAAATTCGTAGGTTGAAGAAGAAGTACGAGAATAATAAAGGTAAAGACAAGAAGGGTAAAGAGAGGACCTTTACAAAGTTCCACGAGCAAAAAGCTTATGAATTGTCCAAAAAGATATGGGGCAAAGAGAATGGTGTTGATAATGAGGGTGAGAAAGTGATAGTGAGTCCAAAGGCAAATGGCAGTGCTGTGAGGAAAACTCCGATTAAGAGGGCTAAGGTTGAAACCGGGGATTCAAAGGACGCTAAAATAGTGGAGAATGCGAATGGTGATGTGGAGATGGTGGTGGGGAAGAGTGAGAGGTTCCATTGTGGGAATTTTGAGGAGTGGATTTTGAGGTCTGGGGTGGAATTGATTGAAGAGGAGAAGAGGGTCGAGATGGAAAGAGAGTGGAAAAAGCTGAGGGCGGAGGAGACTGCACTCTACCTAAAGAAGCTGGACTTGATGTATACCCATACAAAGCTCGTTTTGGATGTTTTGAAGTCGTCAGAGCCTTGAAATAGTGAAGAGGTATTGCTTGTTGTTGTTCTAAGGCTGATATTTTGTCGTTAATCTATGTTTTGAGCTCATATTTAGTATAATCACGAATTTATAGATTCCTAGTTCACAATCAGTCTGTTGTCATGAAAACTCTAACAAATGCTCTCTATGATTAAACTTTTTGATATCAATCTTGATTACCCAGATATTTGTTTTTAGTATGTGTTGTGTAATTTAGGCTTGCTATTTATTGATATTATGGTACTTATTTCTTATCATTTGGCATATCCTGTCATATCTGATCTTGATTAGAATATTTCCTTTGTTTGTTGGAATTTCAACATACTCAATGTAATTTGTTTGAAGTGGCTAAAATACTTGTATCATTTTGCTCTGTCTATTTTGTTTCTCCTGTGACTCTGGGAGATATTTTAGTAGTTAACAAGGACATGAAGGTTGCAGAACAATGATAAGGAAATTGAGAATGTGGAAATGGTACAATCTTTTATAGGGTTCCTCTGAGGCCAACAACTGAATGGACCAATTGATCATTTTGTGTTGATTATCTCTAAGTATCTCGAAAAAGAAATGTTACTTGGTGTGTTTTAGGAACAAAATAATTACTTTTTAATAGAAAACTGAAAAATTCATACTAAAGAGATTTGATCATTGCATGTACTTCTGTGGATCATTGACTGTTTTTTATTGACACTTGATTGACATTCACTTTTTGAGATGCACATTTTGCAGAGGAAACAAATGATTTTAATAATTCAGCAAACAATTTTTCCAGTTATGGTATTTGATAAAATGTCTGAAGGGTCGTGTTTTGTCTTATATTCTAAAATCCTTTCCCACAGCACAAAAAAAGAAGGCTAGACTGTTCATTAAATACTTGGGAAATTGGCGCAATTGGTTCTTAACCTCAATGTTTAAAAAGGATTAATCGGGTACCGAGTCATTATGCCGCTGTGAAGCGAGGCGTAAACTTTGAGGCGCTTTGAGGCTAATAAATAGTTCGAAAAGAATATAAAAGTAAAAATATGTGCTCATACACCATCTTAAAAAATCCGTAATAAAACAAATTGATAAAATTAGAACTTTAGCTTGCAAACAAACATAAAATAAATAATAAAAAGAAGAAAATAGCCCAAAACGCTAAGGCCAAAAATAGAATGTCCAGGAAATGTAAGACAAACGGGCAAACGACTTAGTCGTCTTGAAGTGTGAGCCTCACTAAGTTGAGGCATAACCCTCTATAAATTTAGGCGTAAGGCTCACAATCAAAAGATTAAGGGGGCGGATTGGAGTCATTTTGCATAATCCTCGAATAATTTTTTTATAAAGTACCTAACCTATGGCCTATGTGCGATTTCGGTTTCTAACATTTTTTCTTGGCACAAACGTTCTCAACCTATTGTTTTGGTGCACAAATGGTACTTTTTCACAGTTTTTTTGTCTTTCGATGTTTTACTATATTCAATTTTTTTCGAAGTAAACAAATTAATAAAATATATGCACCAAAAAATACGTCTAATCTAATAACCCAGCTCCATCACCGTTGCCACCGACAACACCACCGAAGGTGGTTTGGGTGATGAGTCTAGCTTTCTAGTGGCGTCATGGAGCTGAATATTTTTTTCCCCATGTTTTGGGCAAGTCAAGCTAATTCCTGTTGATAAATAATTCATCCTGTTAATTGGAGTTCATGGAAAACCCCCATTTTCCAACAGTAGCTACGCCAATGACTTGGTGTTGGTTTTTTCTTGGACACAATTCGAACTTTTCCTTATCCAAAGGGTCCACCTAAGATGAATGCAGTCTCTTAAGCCTTTCGCACATTTTATGGACTTTCTTCAGTTCAAGCACTGAAGAATTGGCTGGTAACAAATAAACAAAATAGAAAAATAAAAATGCAGAAATAGAGAAAGATGAGGGGTTCCAGCATCCTGATGAAATGTATGTCTATCATTCATAACATTTGAAAAGAAGAGGATGCTCCACGATGGAGTTTTCTGTATTGGACAATTAATCGAACATATAGAATGCAGGAGCTAAGTATACAATATATACAGAAATAAACCAATACAGGCATACTATCCAAAATCAGAAAAATAGCAAATGAGAATGACATGCCTATACAAAGCATCTAAACCAAAAAAGTAACAGAATGCACAGAAATAAATCAAAGGCCTAGCATCTTTAAACCAGAAAAGAGAGAGTAGAGCAACAAGTAGAGAGTAGTAAAGTTGTGACAGTTGCCGGAATTGGGGTTGGCAGGTGGCAGGTGGCAGGTGGCAGGTGGCAGCCAGTAATGTGGTTCGGGGAGGTGACATGAATGGGGAAATTGTTAAAGTTCCATTGGTTTCTGATGATCTCGTATATGTGTGTATATGTGTAACTGGACTGCTGTTGTTCAGTTCTATATTAAACCAACATTCTTGCCCAAATTGTGTGGGATCTTGGACTCAAGGTTGTGGTTAATCCCATTGAGTAGCAGCCCAATCTTTAACAAAATTCTTCTAAAATGTCTGCAACATTTTGTCATCCAAAGGGGTGCCATTACCAATGCCTGAAAAGGGACCTCCATCTATTTTTGCTTATTGAGAATTTGTTAAGATTGTGAGAGAGAGAGAGAGAGAGAGAGAGATTTTGCTAGATTCAGGTAAATGTGGTGGCTGGCTGAGGCTAGGTGGTGTCGTCGGCAGTGGTGTGAATGTGACGGGCAGTGGGGTGAATGGGGCTGGGGTTGTTGGGGCTTGGGGGGGTTGGTTGGTTGGGAAGAATAATGTAATTTTTCTTTTCATTTTCAATTTTAAAACCAAGTGACAAATTAATTAAAGAGTGTTCAGGCCATTTTACCCTTTAAATGTTGAGAGTTTGAGGTGCACGCGTGCACTTAATGGCTAAAATTAACGGAAATCACCAGTTTCACACCAAAACAATAGGTTCAGGATGTCCGTGCCATGAATAAAATTTTAAGGACTGAAATCGCACACAAGCCATAGGTTAGGGACTATTTCACCAATTTCCCTAAATACTTCATCCTTGTGAGGATGATAAGCTAGAGTCTGATTTAGATTTTATATTTTACTTTCCATTTGTTTTTGACAGCATAGATAATGTTGTAATGTTCTCTTTTATGACATATTGCACATCCGAGTTCAGAGACCACCGTCAAGTGATATCTGCACCTTCATCTTTCTTGACGGTGTGTGTTGTAACCTTAAGTTCCCCTCCAATTCAATCCCTGTTTGTTAGGTATTGTCGTGTTATGAAATAAATTAGATTAGATATACAAATTATGAAATATTTCAGGATGGGATTGATGGTTGAAGGTGGTCAACGGTTTGCATGGGCCATGAGTTTGGAAAGTTCAAGCCTTTCCTGAAGTGGTCGGAAATATTACGGATTTAAAAATAAATAAAAACTAGATTTGCTTGGGCAGTAGTTTTGTCCATGAGGTCACCAAACTCAAATTATTAATATGCAGACGGGAAATCATAAATGTCATTTTAACATCTCTAATTGGTGAAAATTATAGTATCTTGAATTCTAGACAAGAAAATCAGATTTGTGTTATCATGTCATTTTCCATTTATATCCTTGTAGAGCCTTGGGCTCTAAGTTAATGTTGGAAATAATTTGTGCTATTTCTTTTTACATGGCATGCTAGTCCACTGAATGTTGGATAAAACCCTTTTCATCCACGTATTTGATTTTGTGCCTTTTAATTTGATATTCACATCTTCAATAAATTGATCTTCATTTCTTGATACTCTGTTTGCTTGAAGCTAGAGGGGAAATATTTCCTATCCCGTGTTTTATGTGTTTCTACTATCCTGATTATTGCTTCTTGAAAGAGATGTTTCCTTTTCTGTGTTGTTTGATGATTATGCCAGCTTAATCAATTCCTTTTCCATACGCTCTTTTCTATCATCTTGGGTTCCAGTTCTGAAAAGATAAAAGAAAAAATACTTTTACCTTTGTTGAAATATTAAGTTGCTAGGTTACGTTTGTCTGAATAGTTGTGTATCTTCTTCTATATGTGCTGACATTTGAGATAGGATTGAATAGGCCGATTTTCACCATGTTGATAGTCATGAATGGTGAAAAAATTAATTGACTACTAATTTGGATGTGATATTCAAGGACGAAAAGATACAATCATCTGAGATCCTAAAAAAAAAAAAAATTAGATCCAGAATCATAAAGAGCACTAGGAGCATAGTTTAATCAGTTTTAAATTCGTCAAGTTTGAGAAATTGAGAGATAGAGAAGCGGTGGGGTTGGGGATTATGGAATGCTGTGACCGGGCATGCTTCCAGGTTGATTCAGTTTCTTCTGTTGTTGAGTGGCGACAGCTCTGCAGAAACATAATAAGCAACCGAAAAGAGTCCATGCATAAAACACATAATCCCCCCAATTGATAGCAGATGATGGTGTGCTAATGCACAATCTTTTCTTGACCCTGAGTTTGCCAGCGTCCCCAGATTAGCAGTGTGAATGCAACAGGCGAACATAATCCTGATCCATCATCAAGGCTTATGTCAGATTGCAACCCAAGATGTCCAGGACCAAGAGAATTAATGCAAAATGGCTTCATCCTAAAGAATAATCTTGTCTTTTGTTATATGACTGTAGAATTAGAGGTATAACCGGGCTAGTGGACCAGTACGACCGGTTTGAGGTGACCTGACACAACCCCTTTTTTATTTAGGCAATATGCCCACGATGGCCCCCCATGCAGGCTGTGGGCCCCTATAGTCTGGCATGGCATGGCTCGGCTGTAGGGTTAGTTTAGGCTGTGCCTACCCTACACATTTTGTCACCCCTAGTTCGAATATTACCAAGTCAAAACGAGGGAAGCAGACACTCGCTTTTTGTTGGGAGAAGCTTGATCCAGATCTTCATTTTTGGACTTAGATATGAAACTAATGCATCCACTATGCAAATTGAAAATAACGTGTGCCAGGAACAATAGTATTACTACAACCAAGCCTAGTTTGAAAGTTTGGTGGTTCAGGTGACATTCAAAACTCCATATCCTGAAATGGTTAACCTGTTCACAGAATTTTGAAGGAAAATCTAGTTCAACTTTCATCCAACAAGTAATTGAAGAATATGATAATAGAAACCTTGTTCTGAGCTATCTCAGCCTCGATTCCAAGAATTCCTGCTACAATATATCCATAACCACCATCAACAAACATACAAGAAAGTCAATCTTTTTCGCCATTTCTACAGAACCGGAGACTCAGAAGAAAGGGTGCCTCGCTTGGAGAATCAAGAGATACCTTAAATAAGCAATATGCTCCTTAGTGATAACACAACAAAATAAGGGCAATGAGAGAATCATAACAAAGTAGATGGATCATACAGGCTAAAGAATGTACGAGATATGAGAAAGATTAGCTTGTGTTATCTGAGAAAAGGCTCATTTTCTCTTCAAAGAAATCTTTACACTGCATGGTTACTCAGAGCATAGTTGTGTTCCTGATGGGCAATGTGCATTTAAATGTTAGGGGAAGGTTTGCTTATGGAGGGTGTTAAGGGCATAAGATCAGGCCGAGAGGTGTAATCGATGGATAACATGTGAAAACTCTTATACAACCAACAGACGGAGGAGACTAGGTTAGTCGTTAGTCGAAGTATGGTTATTGGTTCAAGATCCTAAGTTGGTGACCCTAGTACACAAGTGAATGTACATTCTGGAAAATATTTATAAAGCCTAATGTTTTCTAAATAATGTAACTAGGGGGAAAATTGGTATTTAATTTTCTTTATGCTTATTAATTAACCTATCTGTTTTTTAAATTTATATAAAAAATTTACGAGTCTATCAAATAACTAATAGCTACCTTAGGGAAAAATATTTTCGTTGTCCAGGGTAAGTCTTTGGTTACACGACAAAACTTACTTATTTGATATTATGGATGATTCTTTATTGAAATAGTGAAATCGACAACTATAAGTTGCCCCTAATTAGATATCAATCTGGTAAGTTGATTCGGTCTCTTGCTCTTTCTTCTTGTGCCTATTTTTTTTGTCTTTATTTGGAATAATCGTTGGATAGATTATAGTTGATTACATACATTAATAGCATAAATAAAAAAAAAAATCAACTGTATGGGCTTAGTATATGGTTAATGGTTAAAGATAAGTCTTATCTTGTTTGGTTGGAATTGAATTTGTGATAAACTTTTATTTGAATAACAATTTAAGCAACAAATGAGGAGAAATTTTATCTTCAAGAGAGGAGGACAAATTTTTGTTATTCCAATGCGGATTTACTCTTTTTTTTTTTTTGTTGGTTGTAAAGTGGACATACTTGTTATAATACTGAACAAATCTATTTCTAGACATCCATATCTTAGGCAAATCTCCGCTGTTGCCGTCACCACCTCCACACCACCACCAAGGCCACCACTTCATCCATTTTTTTTTCTTTTGTTTAATTAAGAATAAGGGTGTCAATTCTTTTTTTACGAAAAGATGGTTTTTTAACTGTGTTTGTTTCATTCTTATATTTAATTGAACGAAATAGGATAATTATAAATTTGTTATTTAGATAACTATTATTTATATGATTTTTATTTAGATAAATAGTTTCATTCACACATTAAATAGGTCATAAGATATAATTTTGAAATCTTAAATTAGGGGGTGTGTTTAATTAAGACTATAAGTGGATAATTTTTGTAGAATTCATGAACTTTTAAGTGAATTTTATAGAATTATTGAGAATTAATAAAAGACTTTTTTAAATTTGTGTAGACTTACATTTTTTTCCAAAAAATATGAAGCTAAATTTTTATATAATATTATATTATTTTGAGTAACATTTCGTATGTTCAAATCATTCACATAACATGTAATTAAGAACTCAATGTGATAAATCACATTTCTCATGTCAATAAAAATATTTATTAAAAAATATAATTTTATTTAATAAATTTAATAATTGAGAATTAATATAAGTCACATCAATTAACAAGTAGAGTAATGATTTCATACTCGTGGTTCTTAACGAATAACATAAATCTAAAAAAAAATTAATAACATTTTAGTAATATTCAATAAAAAATATCAAATATTTAAAACATCTTGAGGTAGACGAGAGAGATAATAGAAAATCCTATAAGTGAAAAAAAAATATGTGGTCCTTATTTTGTGGCTATGGAATCTTCACATCTTAAGGTAGATGGAAGATTTTTTTAGATTTGCTATTTATAATTTCTGTTAAAAGTCTCAAGAAGTCTTTGAAATTTTGGGAAGTAGAGAATTTTTAAAAATCATTTTCAATTTGAATATTCCATGACTTGAGTGTTTTAAAAATTTTTAATTGAATACCTCATGATTTTTAAAGATTTTTTAAAGTTTCTAAAAATTTATTGAATACACCAATATTTTTAGAGATATTTTAAAAATCTACATTGAATATTTTAAAATTTTAAATTTTAAATTCTTAAAAGTCATTAAAAGTCTTAATTTGTATTCTAGTCTCATGACTCGAAACTCGTAACCTTGTAACCCTAGAAATCTATCTACGTCTGTGGATATTTTCTCTGACCTGTCAATCTATGGATCCTATGCAAACTTGCGATGTTTCAACTAAAATGGGACTTGCATTGCTTGTAGTTGTCGATTCTATTTTTTGTAAATGAAAAATTATAATTTTGAGACATTAAAACTAGGGATTTTGGTGCAAATAGTTCTTCAACGTATGTACTTAGTGTAGTTTTGGTTTATAATCTTTTATTTTTTACTAAGAGGTCTCTAACTTATGCATTTATTTACAAAACTAGTCTCTATAGACAGAATCCGTCCAATTGTGCCGTTAGCCATTAATTTGTTTTGGAATTTTAGCGCAAATGGTCCCTAACCTTTACTCTTAGTGTGAAATTGGTCCATAACGTTTATTTTTGGCATACATGTCCATAACCTATGTGTTTTGGTGCGAAATTGGTCCTTATGGGATGAAAAAGATAAATATACCCTTAGTTAATTAGAAGAAATTGTATGTAGATTCCTAATCATTACAAAATGTGCAAATAAGTTCAATATTTTTATTTTTTATAAAAAATTAAAGAAAATTAATGAGTTTTTTTTTTTTTTAGAATTAATACTTTAGTAATAAATATGTCAAATAAAATTATTATTTTTATTATTAAGTAAGTATATTATTTAAAATTTAAACTTTTATTTTATTGTTGTATACAAAAATAATTTTATCACAAACTTGATGTACAAATACTTTTATTTAATTGAGTTATATATTTATTAACTACAAATATTAGATATCCAATTATATTCTTCATATTTTAATTTATATTTTAATTTTCGCTCAAAAATAAAACATTTAATGTGTAAATTAAATTTTATTAGTATTTTTATATTAAATAAAATGTAATAAGATTAGTTCAAGTTATGTAATAATTTTTTATTTAATTTATTTATTTATTTGTGAGTAAAATGTAACTATTGAGTATTTAAAATTTTACTAGATTTTTTGGCATTTGGTATGGTGATAAAAATTAGTATTTTTATTTACCAAATTTTATTTTATTAGTATTTAACGTGGTGATACATTTTGTGCGATAAATTAAAATATGAAGAATATATAATATTAAAAAAATAATTTTGTCACAAACTTGTGTACAAATACTTTTATTTATTGAGTATTTGTTTTTTACAAAAATGATCAATTATATTCTTTATATTTTAATTTTATTTTTATTTTCGTTCAAAAAAAAAAAACACTTATAATGTAAATTAAATTTTATTAGTATTTTTATATTAAATAAAAATGTAATAAGATTAGTTCAAGTTATGTAATAATTTTTATTTAATAAAAATATAATAAAAATTTTATTTTTATTTGACATGTCGTGTGATTGTGAGTATAGTGAGTGTGTGTACATACTATTGAGTATTTATTTTTTTGAATGCTCACGTTTCAAATTATTTTATTTATTTAACAGGTTTATTTACTAAAATTAGTATTTTATTTTATTTTATTTATTAGTATTTAACATAAAAATACTAATAAAAGTTAATTTATACATTTGTGATTTATTTTTGAACGAAAATAAAACGATAAATTAAAATATGAAGAATATAGTTGGATTTCTAATATTTGTAGTTAATAAACATATAACTCAATTAAATAACATTATTTATACATCAAGTTTGTGACAAAGTTATTTTTTTATATAACAATAAAATAAAATTTTAAATTTTAAATAATATAATTACTTAATAATAAAAATAATAATTTTATTTGACATGTTTATTACAAAAGTATTAATTTCAAAAAAAAAAACTCATTATATTTTTTAATTTTTTATATAAAATAAAAGTATTGGGCATTTTGTAATAATTAGGAACCCGCATACAATTTCTTCTAATTAACTAATAGCATATTTGTCTTTTTTATCTCATAAGGACCAATTTCGCACCAAAACAGGTTAGGGATATTTATGCCAAAAATAAACGTTAGGGACCAATTCCACACTAAGGGTAAATGTTGGGGACCATTTGTGCTAAAATCCCAAAACAAATTAATGGCTAACGGCACAATTGGATGGATTTCGTCCATAGGGACTAGTTTTACAACCAAATGCATAGGTTAGGGAGCTTTTAGCTAAAAATGAAAGGTTAGAAACCAAAACCGCACTAAGTACATACGTGAGGGACCATTTGTGCCAAAATCTCTTAAAAATATAAGAAACATCGAACCTTAAACACGCTTTCTTGTTGCCTCGTGGGTGATGAACTTGGAGGGCTGCTCAATGTAATAGGCACGATTAACATTCGTGTCCTCAGAAAGCATAATAAAATTTATTGAGCCATTCCACAATTCTCGTCTCATTTTCTATTTTATTATGGATTAATTATATCATATAATACCGAAATTTGTGCTACTATACTTTAATTTGTTTCATTTATACCACCGAACTTGAAAATTATTTTCAATTAAATCACTTTGTTAATTAGCCGTTCATTGTGTGACGAAAATTCTGATGTGACGTTAACGTGCCGTTAAATGATTGATGTATCTTCGAGTTTTGAAAAAATTGGAGATGAAGAATCTGATTTGATTTTGAGAAAATTGAGAATTGATGAACGACAATTCTTGACCAAAGTCGTTTAATTGATGTGACAAAATTATTTTTTATTTTGAACTTCATATACATGGACAATACTTTCACATGTGGCGAGATATATCAGCTATTTAACAGTCCTTTAATGATACGTCATAATTTTCGTCACATAATGAACGGCTGATTAACGAATTGGTTTAACTGAAAGTAATTTTCAAGTTCGGTGGTATAAATGAAATAAATTAAAGTACAGTGACATAAATGAAACAGAGTATAAAATTCAATGATATATGATATAATGAACTCATTTTATTATTATAGCTCGAGTCATTTTTAACTTAAAACATAGAGTCGAGATATTTTAAATTGAAGGCATTGTTGAACATTTACTGGATAAAATAATTTTTTTCAACATTATCATTTTTTATTTAATTTTACTTTATATATAAAGTTAAAAAATAAGTTTAACTAGTTTAAAATTCAAATATATAATAATTAATATGCTAAATTTTAGGCACTAATCTTTATCACCATTAATTAGATGAGTAATTAATGCATTTTCCCAAAATACTTCCAAGTTTCACAATTCTCAACGTTTCTTTCCATATACGTACCACAAATTACAACTTTAATACGTTGTTCGTTAACATCTAACATGCATGCTTATTCTTTTGTTGTTGAAGCATATTAACAATGTGCACATATGTTGAAGGGAGTAATTAAGTTATGTTAATTCACATAGAAGTGTTCCAATTACTTTAATTTTCATCAATTGAATGGAATAATTTAGTAACAATTAAGTTTAAAATTATTTTAATTCCGTAACAATTACGTTAATATATTGAAAGCACTATATAAATTTTTCTTGTATTTTATTAACCATCAAAATGATAATACGATAAACATATTATACAATGAACACTTTTTATCTGATTGATAAGTTGATCGATATCTTTATAATCGTTTTTAATAACGATACTAATTATAAATGATGTTATTCAACACAGAACACATAGTATTATCCTAAACTATTTTCATTGCAGTTTAATGTGTAGTACTTAACCCAATTTTGTTTCAATCACGATTCATCAACAATTTTGGATAAATGTATATGGTTCATATAGTTCAATATTTCAATTTGTTATTTTAATTTTCTAGATTTCATCAAAAATTCAAATAACTAAAACACTGAATACAAATTAAATCAGATATATACCCTGATGAACTCTTCTTGATGTTAAATTCTCAGTTTTCACAATCAAGAATTTATCGTTAATAGTGAATGTTACAAATCTGACACGATTATGAAAAATTGATTGTTATGCAATAACAACGTTAGTTATGAGTCACATTGCTCATTTCATTCACAAGGGTTCAACCATGTCTCAGACTATAAATTACAGTAAAATATTTCGATGTAAGGATATATGATGTTGTGACAATATTCAGTAATAGAGACGAATTACAGTGAAACCTAATTGTGAAACTATCTCTTGTTGAAAACGTCTACAAATGTAATGTTTGAAATTTAAATTTGGAGATGATTATGAGATAATAGTCATCCATCTCAAAAGGAAGTAATGATCGTACCAAAATAAAAGAGATAAGAATTGTTAGTTTGCATTTATTATCTAATAAATATGTTATTTTGATTTACTATTTAGTATGATTTTATTTCTTTTTTTCAATCTAAATAATTTGTAATTTGTAGAATAAAAATAGAAATTTATGTTAATAACCCGTTTATTAAAATTGCCTGAAGTGAGACCAAGTTGGGCTCCATTCTATCTGTCAGGCCTTTCTAGTTTGAACTACGTTATTATCAAGTTTGGTATGTTGGTCATTGATGGAGTTCTGACCATAGTTGAGTTGGTTGTCAATGTGATAAGAGTTGTTGTTGTAATTAAAATTCTATGGTATGATATGGGATGAGATAGAAGACAATGAAATTGAACAAAAAATTATTGTTAAATGGTTGTTTCGTGAGAATAGAAGACAATGAAATTGAACAAGAAATTATCTTTAAATAGTTGTTTCATGACGAGACTTGTCTTGAATACTCTGCTATGAATTTTAGAATTTGTGATCAAATTTATCAAGACAGAACTTCATGCTTTTTTTGTTTTTGTATTTTTAGAACTTAACTTCATGCTTTTTACGTCTCTAACCAATATTTCTATAAAAATTGACCCTTTTCTTTGCTAATTTCTAATAAATTATTTATTTCATAGAAAATTAGTTGGTTATAAATTTGTCAACTTTATTAAAACAAAACATGTTATACATTAAAGGGAGTTTTGAAATCTACTCAAAATTAATTAAAGAGTGGATTGAAAGAAGAGGTGGCAAATAGGTCGGATTGGGCGGGCTGGCCCAACCCGTCAAAGTTGGATCACACTTAAAACTAGTCCGAGCTGGTTCAACCCAACCCAACGAGCCAACCCGGCCCTAATTTTATTTATTTATTTATTTTTAAAATAATTTTATGTTCGAAGGATATTTGTTTAATGTCGGAAAATTCGATCAAATATATCATCTTTTATAGTATCGACTTCTGTATACTGAACTAATTTTTAAAACGTTTTGAATTGAAAAACCAATTAACAATCCAAGTTGAAAATCTTTTACTAAAATATTGAAAGATTCTGAGCTAACTTGGACCATATATTCTCATTCTACGACAAATTTTTTTAATTGTTTTTTGTGAAATAGGTCTTTGTTGTTGATTTTAAGCAGTTTTTTTTTCAAAGATTTAATAGATTGAAACCTATTTCGAATCAGTACAAAATTTGGAACATGGGTCCACAAAAGTTGAAAATTGTGTGCATAAAAACATATATGTTCTCCCTTTGGTGTGCTGTTCTAATTTTATCCATCATCCGGCTGCTCAAATGAAACAAGAGGCAATTTTTTTATTTAAAAAATAATAATTGTGAGCCAGCCCGGGCTGGGCTATATAAGCCCGTTTTAATCGGGCCAAAATTTTAACGGGCCATCCTAACTCAAAATTTGGGTTATACGAATCGGCCCGTCAGGCCGGACATGTTTTGCCATTTCTAATTGGAAATATGATAATTTTTTATCATATTTGTAAATATGTCATTTTTTGTATATAAAATTTCAAATATACGCTTTTGTAAAAATAATACTTTTGTTTGTGGTTAAGATTTAATGGTAGTTGACAGTCATACAATAGCTTCTAGGAGAAGCTATTAGTTTAAATATTTCGATATCAAAAAATACTTCGACAATAATTGGTCGACATCAACCAAATAATGTTGATGTCTATAATTTTTTTATCGATAATATTGACAAAATAAATACACACAAAATAGACACTAAATTAATAACTTTTTCATATCTCCCATTTTATCGATATCGACAAAATGGGCCAAAGCCTTTAGCCCATTTTGTCTGAAAACTGAATCGACAAAATGGGAGACATCTACAAAATAGGCGCTCATTTTGTTGATATCTTATGTTGATGATGTTGACGAAATGATCGTCTATTTTGTTAATGAAGAGACGAATTTTGTGCCCTTTTTTTATACATATTTTCGATCAAATGTAACCAATTTCATTCTTCATCAACAAATTATATCCAAAAAATTGTAAATTAAATTCAATATCTAATACAATTCTGAATCTACTAATATACAAATATCGAAAAAAAAAATTTACCCAACAAAATAAAATATATAGACAAAAATAGAGATACAATATATCAAATTTAAGTTTTATGTAACCTACATAAAAAATACACTAATTTTTAATAGCTTGTAACTAATTTCAAAATTTTAAAATCGATCGACTTCTTCAAATGACTCAAAAATTAGTGACAGGTTTGACAATATATTTGAATCTGGGATAAGAATGAAAGAATTCGGCCACAAAAATAACAAAGCGGAGTGGGACATGGAGCTTATGGCAACGATAATTTTGTCCAATTTTTTGAAATTTGGTCAATTCATTAAATGTTATAAGAAAACAGGATATTTCAAAATACAGTTGTGAATTTAGGTAGTTTGTCCAATTCTCTCTACATTTAAATGAAGAGAAAAACTTTGAGAGGATGTTCATATAGGAGGGGTTATGTTGTTGCCGGGTCGGGCAACACATAATGTTCGAATTCATGTGCCCTCCCCAATCCAAGTTTTTGGTCGAATGCACGGTTTCTTGTGTCGAGGCACAACCCCTCGCCACAAAAAATTTTTCAAGAATTGGGGTTGGTCCCTTAATTCCTTTTTAATTAATAACCCCTATTTTATGAATTGTGGCTACTTTCATCCACATCTTTTAAATTCTTCACTTTTATTGCAGATAGCCTCCAATTGTTATTTGAAAGTAATAATAATATATAATAATTTATTCTTCATTATTTATTCAACCAAAAATATACGTAAAATAAATTCAAATATAGTATTCGCGATATTCCAAATATATTAAATTTATACAAACGATAATGCAAATAATCTTAAACCATAAATTACAAAGCAAGTCCGAGTGTTTGATCCGACGACCGATTTATCCTTGATAATAGTTCTAGTCAATCTTTAATATCTCGACATGGAATGTTGGCTCATGTGGTTTCGGAGTTGGTTGACGATGCATCTTTAACAAATGCTCGCAGTACTTTTCTATTGATTGAATTTAAAATTTTGCATATACGCGTAAAAGATATTGACAATAGAGACGATATTGGGATGAGTAGAAATAAAACAAACCAGTGGGCACGACAAAAGAACTTGTCCGACGTTGCAAAATAGGTAAATTAATTATACGTGTTAATTGATTGATTATTTTCATAAGTAATGAGTTGTACATTTTATTTTCAATATTTTTTTTTATTGTTAGATTGGACAATACATGACCTCCATAGTACGATGTGCCGAACCTACATTACTCTCAATCGGACCCACACTATTCATATGATGCGCCGAACCTACAGTACTCATATGATGCGCTGGACTTACGGTACTTATATGATACGTCAGACGATAGGTTTCTGAGCATCAAGCAAGAACAACTTCAAGTTGTCCCCGAATTTTTTAACAACCAGTACCCATTCTCTTAGATTAAGTTTGCTTTGTAATTTATGATTTAAGATTATTTACATTATCATTTTGTATAAGTTTAATATGTTTGGAATATACTTAAATTTAGTTCATGTATATTTATAGTTGAATAAATAATGAGAAATAAATTAATATACATTATTATTGCTTTCAAACAATAATTGGGGATCATATGCAACAAAAAGGTGAGGAATTTGAAAAAATGCGGTGGAAATATCCACAATTTATAAAATAGAGGGTATTGAATTGTTAAAAATTAGGGGGTGGGGGTGATAACCAGCCGCAATTGTTGAAAAAATTTGGGTTGGGGGTGGTTTAAAAGGAAAAGAGGGAGAGGGGTGGGGTGGGGGTGGGGTGGGGTCTGGCGTCAAAAGGGAGGGTTTCAATTGTCTGACCGCCCGACACGTGGCGGTCGGTAGTTATGTGTTGCCCGACCGGGCAACACATAACCCTCGCTCATATAGTCTCACAAGCACGCCTAACCACTTAAACGATGACATGTGGTTTTTGTGTCCTATTTTATTTTTCTCTATTTTTTTTTTCCAACTTACTTACTCAAATCATGACACTTGTCTTTTGTGTAAAATTTAATTTACTTTATTTCTTTTTCTTATTTTTTTTGCAAATTTAATTTTTAATATTATCCTAGTCTTATTATTTTATCCGAAAGTTATTTGACATCAAATTTTCGCTAAAAATTTCAGTTAAACACCTAAATTACGTTTGAAAACTCTAAACTTAATATTCAATAAATTGATAATTTTAGATATTAACAACATTCTTGTCAAATATAATAATTCAATACCAATTATTTTTTTTCTTTTTTTTTAAGCTCAAAGAAAATTTATTAGTATTAATACAAAACAGTAAAATCACAAATACTTGAATATAAAACTAGAATCTCATTATGAGAAATTAGAATATGTCACAATGAAATGGAGTTGACTCGGGCATATGTAAACAATATGTACAAATGTTGTAAATTTTAAAATTTTGTGGGCATTGTCAAAATTCAAAATACATGACCTTAGGACAACATATTTTATTACGAGCTACTATGTGACATGTTTCATTTTCTCATAATGAGGTTATGCTTTTATGATCAAATATTTGCGATTTTATTGTTTTTGTATTAATAGTAATGAATTTTCTTTGAACTTAAAAAAAAAAAAAGTAATGAGTATTGAATTATTGTATTTGACTTTGAAGAATTTATTAATATCTAAAATCATTAATTTATTGAATATTAAGTTTGCAGAGAAAAAACTTCGGTACGACACTCATATAGTCTTACGTAGTACGCCTAACCACTTAAATGATGACACGTGACTTTTGTATCCTATTTTATTTTTTTCAATTTATTTTGTTCTTACTCATCCACTCAAATGATGAAACTTGTCAATTGTGTAAAATTTAATTTGTTTTATTTCTTTATCTTAATTTTTTTTGAAATTTAATTTTTAATATTATCTGAGTCTAATTTTTTAATCGAAAGTTATTTTTACATCAAGTTCTCGATAAAGATTTCAGTTGAACATCTAAATTACGTTTGAAAGTTCTAAACTAAATATTCAATAAATTTATAATTTTAGATATTAATAACATTCTTCAAAATCAAATATAATAATTCAATACCAATTATTTTTTTTCTTTTTTTTTAAGCTTAAAGAAAATTCATTAGTATTACTACAAAATGGTAAAATTACAAATACTTGAATATAAAACTAGAACCTCATTATAAGAAAGTGGAATATGTCACGATGTAATGGAGTTGGCTTGGGTATATTTCATTTTCTCATAATGAGGTTATGCTTTTATGTTCAAGTATTTGAGATTTTATTGTTTTGTATTAACACTAATGAATTTTGTTTGAACTTAAAAAAATAAAAAATAATGAGTATTGAATTATTATATTTGACTTTGAAGAAATTTATTAATATCTAAAATTTTTAATTTATTGAATATTAAGTTTAGACATTTCATACGTAATTTAGGTGTTCTACTTGAATCCTTAGTGAGAACTTAATGTCCAAATGACATTTGGATAAAAAATAAGACTATTAAAAATTAAATTTAAAAAAAAATTAAGAGAAAGAAATAAATTAAATTAAATTTTACACAATTAACAAGTGTTATCATTTGAGTGGTGAATTAGAACAAAGTAAATAGAGAAAAATCAAATAAGACACAAAAGTCAAATGTCATCATTTAAATAGTTAGGTGTAACACGTAGGATTATATGAGCATCCTACCAAAATTTTTCTCTAAAATCAGACACTCAACCTAAATTGTCTTGGACGTGTTTAGATGATAAAATCATAGACACTTTTTCTTCACGTTTAAAAATTCACACTAATATTTCGTCTTTCTAGTTTTGAATATTATATTAATAATTGACTATTTTTTAGTCATGTCTCATTTAAAATGATGTCAATATACTTAAAATGACATTGTGAACTAAAGACAAATTTTTTTATAATTAGTTGTACTAATTTGATCAAAGTAAACTATAGAAATATAAATGAATTGACAACTTTATATACTTGGCACGTTTGACATGATTTAAATCTTAAACATATAAATTTTCATATTTTGTTAATCAGTGGTATTACTTTTTTGAATAAATATGTTTAGATAATTATATATATCGTCTATATATATAGTATTTAATATAAAAAATTGATTATTTATAAGTAAAATTAAATATGAACAAAAAGAATATAATGATATTCTTTTGGTTAATATATTAGATTAACGTAACATTTTTTTTATATAACACGGTCATCAATTAATAATAATATTGAGGGAATTTAATGTTTTAATAAATTAACGTATACTATTTTTAGCTAAATTTTACATGAATTATAAAAATCAAATGCTTATATTTAATATCTTGTTTTAGTTTATCAATTTATAAATATGAAATTTTATTGATTATATAATTAATTAAAAAAACTTTTAAATTATTTATTACCAAATTATTCAATAAATTTTATGTTGATATAGACATTTTAGGTATATCGACCTCATTTTATATAATATATGGCTAAAAAAGTAAAATATGATACAAAATATTAGAAATATGGATGGTTAGTGTGATTCTTTAAAGGTGAGGTGGTGTTTCTAGCATTGTCTCTTTATTAAAAATTAGTTTTCGTAATTTGGACTCAAAAGGTTTATGTATTTTCTCGTAATGTTAAACTAACTCATTTTAAATATTAAATTACTAAAAATATAGATTTATTTATCCAAATAGTATCATCAACATGCTATTACTATTAGTTGTGGATTAAATGATTGATCCCATTCTATAGTTTTAGTATAAGAGGATTACAAAGTTACGTCTCTATGACATTAAAATATTTGCGACAACCCAAAAATAAAAAAAAAAACCTTGAAAAATATAATTAAATTTCACACCTCCAACCCCACTGCCTTTGGTTGTCGTTGTTAGTCAATGGTTCTTATTCAGTGGTCCTGATCTTCTCCTTACAATGGAGAAGATAATCTTCTCCACTGCACACATGTTCACTTTTCATTAAACAATAGAAATTGGTTAACATTAAATGAGTTATATTTATTCAATAAAAAGTGAACAAGTCTACGGTAGGAGAACATACATCTTCCCTATTATGAGAAAGAGTTCAGGACCGTCTTATTCATTATTGGAGAAAAGATCTGACGGGGTCCAGATCATTTCCCCGTCTGGGAAAATGGCGCCCCCCCACCCCCTCAAGCCCCTACCCTCCCTATGCAAATTAACAATCCCAAAGCCCCCAACCCTCAGCTTTTATGAATTAACAGCCCCACCCCGAACTTGCCCAATTTGCAAAAAAGCCCTCCCCCAATTTATTTTAACACCCACCACTTTTCTCCAATATCTCATTTTCAATCACTCACATATTTATTTACCACCAAATTTACATCCACATTATTAATATAATTAAATTTATTAAATTAAAAATAATTTATTATTATTATATTCATTGTATTTGTTTTTAAAAAATATAATATACAATAATATTTATTGGGTTAAATATTATTTATATCATATAATAAATAATATAATTAACGTTAATTTTATTATTAAGATTAGAGTGAGATTAATTAATTAGTTTATATTTGAGTAACAAATTAAATTTTACTTTAAAAATAAAAATAAATGAAGCGTGCATAATAAATTTGCTCTAATTAACAATAAACACACACAAAGAAGAAAATAATATTACATTAGAAATAATAAATTAGTGACGAGGGTTAAAGCGTGTATCATACTCCCGTGGGTCTAGGGAATATGTTACATTTTTTACTGCATGTGATCGAGTATTGTGGATCCGGAGCAATAAGTAAGGAAATATATAACATTAACTTACCTATTTTGAAACGTAGGACAATTTATTCTATCGTGGCCACTGGTGCCATATCAATTATATGTGCAAATAAAAAAAACATAAAAAACTGTTAACAATATTACAACTAACTTGCAAATTACAAAAAATAATTATGTTTGTATAAACGGAAAAAAAAAATTAATAATTTATTAATAACTTTTGAAGAATGTGAAAAACAATAAGTGGGACATAAATTTGGTAAAATAAATTTAGAGAATAAAAGTGATTGTAAACGTTTGATGTTGGTCAAATTTGAGTAAAGTAAATAAAGTAATTGTGTTGGCTAGATTTCAAAAAAAATATGTATTTTGATAAGAAGGAAAAAATATGTATTCTATAAAGATGGAAAAATATGTATTTAATAAAAAAAAAATTGTTATGTTAAGTGGTGTATAAATAGATGAAAAAAAGAAGGAAATGGATTTTGTTTGGGGGTGGTGTGTAAAATTAAATGAGGGAGGGCTCTAAATTAAATAGGGAGGGATTTTACAGGGTGGTGGGGGAGTTTTTGCGGCGCTAGTTTGGGTGCTTTTTTCCTTACAGAGGAGTGGGTGAGTTGTGTTTTATTACAGAGGGGTGGGAGCAGGGGTGGTTTAAAAAAAGAAGAAGAAGTATTCATTGGCTGCTTGACACGCAGCCCAGACGGGGAAATGATCTGGACCCCGTCACGGGGTCCAGATCTTTTCTCTTCATTATTGACCAAAGAGAAGTAAAGACAAAGTATGGAAGAAATTTTCCATGTTTTGGACCACGAAGTGAAATTTACAAAACCACACAAAAAGCTAGGAATTATTAGCCACAGAGTTGGTCTCGTCAAATCAAATGGTCACTGTCACTGTCACTGTCACTTTCACTGTTCACTGAACAAATAAATGCTTGAAAACAACACCATTTCTAATTTCACTCATAGCCACACACCAGTCGAGGAAGAACAAGATCAGCAACAGAAAATAATGACAAACGACAATGTTCGAATGATGAAACTGCATTTATTGATGTCGGGTTTGATGTTCTAAGCTAACGACCACCCAAGAGCTAGAAAGGAAAATGCTAGTTGTACACTTAAAATGTACACCATGGAGACGTGTCAAATAATGATTGGATCACTTTATTTATTTGGCCAAATAAATAATAATTTCACCCAACTAGTATTTGACACATCACATAATATAAGTGATGGTGTAATTGAGAGTGTACATATAGCATGGTCCAAGTTAGAAATAATGACTTGTGCCTCTACCAAACTCAAATTTATAGTTTCACTATCTGTCTAGTGTCTAGTGTCTAGTGTCGATCTTTGAATTTGACAACGAACTTGAAAAGCCAAACACTGCCATTGGCAACAAATAGACTGCGGATGGCCTTAGCAAATGAAATTTATGCGTAAGCTAATTATTCTATGGATACAAGAATATCTTTCTACATTAATTAAGTAGGGCAGTAATCAGCAGGTGGACTGTTTTATCCGGCCCCTTTGGAGGGCAGCTCTAATTAAGTATACAACAAACTATTAATTTCTATTCTTTCTAATATAATGTTAGGGTAATTAACCACACTCAAAATCTCTAATTATTGCTCACTTTTGTATTTATGTTCCCAACTGTATTTTATTACATTCTTATCGTCAATATATTAATTTGCACATTTTATCTTTGTCTTTAGTGATGTTTTTGTCTAAAAAGTTAATTAGGAGTATGTAAAAAGATTTTTTTTTTTTTTTTTTACATTTCATTTTTTTTAATAAGAAAAATAAATGATACATACAAAAGTTTGACAAAATATTTGCCCATCATTTGAATGCACATTAGTAAAATCTTTAGACAAAAATCGTTATTACAGATAAGATGTGAACATTAATTGAAATTTAATCATAAAAATGCGACAAAATAAGTTAAAGACATAAGTACCAAAATATTAAAAATTAGAGAAATCTTTATTACAATTAAAATATAGTATAAATAATAAAAACTATAGCACTAATATAATGAGAAAAGATCTGGACCCGTCACAGGGTCTAGATCAATTCTTGTCTGAGCTGCGTGTCAATCACGCAGCCATTCCCCTCCCCTTCCACTCCCTATGCAATAAAAAAACAGGCCCCCACCCTCGAAAAAGTCACCCCCGCCCTATTTAATTTTACAGTCCCTCTCATTTAATTTTACACCCCACCCCCAACAAATCCATTTCCTTTATTCCTTTTCCAATCAAATACATATTTTTCTATCTTTATCAGAATACATATTTTTCCCCCCACATCAGATTACATATTTTTCTTGAAATTTGACCAACACAATCGCTTTATTTACTTTACTCAAATTTTACCATCATCAAACATATCCAATCACTTTTGTTCTCTAAATTTATTTTACCGAATTTGTGTCCCACTTATTATTTTTCATATTCTTCAAAGGTTAATAATAAATTATTAATTTATTTTTTATTTTTATTTATTTGTACAGATTTATTTATTTGTAATTTGCAAGTTAATTGTAATATTGTTAATAATTTTTTATTTTTTTTATTTGCACATATAATTAATATGGCACCAGTGGCCACGATAGAAGAACTTGTTATACGTTACAAAATAGGTAAATTAATGTTATATGTTTTCTTACTTATTGTTCTGGATTTACAATACTCGATCACAGACAGTAAAAAATGCATCATATTCCTTAGACCCACGGGAGTATGATGCACGCTTTAACCCTCGTCACTAATTTATTATTTCTAATGTAATATTACTTTCTTCTTTATGTGTGTATATTATCAATTAGAGCAAATTTATTATGCACGCTTCATTTATTTTTATTTTTTAAGTAAAATTTAATTTGTTACTCAAATATAAACTAATTAATTAGTCTCACTCTAATCTTAATAATAAAATTAACGTTAATTATATTATTTATTATATAATATAAATAATATTTAACTCAATAAATATTATTATATATTATATTTTTTAAAAACAGATACAATGAATATAATAATAAAAAATTATTTTTAATTTAATAAATTTAATTATATTAATAATATGGATGTAAATTTGGTGGTAAATAAATAAGTGAGTGATTAAAGAAAGTGGGAGATTAGAGAACAGTGGTGGGGTTAAAATAAATTGGGGTGGGGATTTTTTTGCAAAATGGGTGTGTGTGTGGGGGTGGAGGGAGAAGGGGTGGGTGGGGGTGTTAATTTGCAGACCGAGGGTGGGTGGGGCGGGCGCCATTTTCCTCAGACGGGGAAATGATCTGACCCCGTGATATAATTACCCATAATGTTATCATAGTGTGACTAAAATGACGTTTCAAGCCCAAGCCCTTTTAAGTGAAAACTGCGACTTCTGCTTGCTGATGAGTAAATGCCCAAAATGCAGTCTCAGCCGTTGATTGTAAGACTAGATCTCGGCTGTTGAAATGGCATTGGGCTCCTCCTCTCATTCTAGGGTTCATTTCATCGTGCCCAGCTTTCTCTCTCTCCCAATTCTTTGCTTCTACTTCTCTCTAACTTTACGCTTTTAAGTAGTGATGGCAACGGGGCAGATCGGAGCGGATCGGCCTGATCCAAATCCGCCCCACAATAATTATAGGAGATCCAAAATCGCGCGCGATCGATCCGTCATTTTCCGGGCGGATCGGGACAGATCGGATACTGGATCGGGACGGATCGAGCCCCGATCCGTATAATCGATCCATATTTTTTTTAGCATTTAAAAATTTAAAATATATTGAAACAACTTTACTACTACTATACTATAAGAGTTTAAACAACATCATCCTCCTCACTAAACCTTGTGCAATGTCCACAATATGTCGAAAGTAATAAATTTTTATTCAAAAATATTTTAATTATCAAATCACATATAAAACAAAATATAAATTCAATATTTTAATTATTTTTTTAAATTCGGGCGGTATGGGCGGGCGGGGGGAGGCGCCCGATCCGTTTTTTGCCCGAGAGATCGCTGGCGGATCACAGATATTTGTCCCGATCCGCGGATCAAGTATTTTTCGCTCCATTCGAATCGGGTATCCATCGGGTTTGAGGCGGATCGGATATTTTTGCCATCTCTACTTCTAAGTGAGGGTATTCTGTGATTTTGTTTCCCAAACCTTGTTGCTACAATAAATTTCTGTAAGTTGATGGTAGTTTTTAGGGGTTTTGTGAACTTGACAAGTCTGTTGTGGTTCTTTGTGTCATGCAATAGTTTGGATTAGAGAGTTCATGTGCGATTCGGGATCTCCAGACCAGCTCAAGACATTGGGGGGATCTTAGGCGGAAATTTTTTAGAGAACCTTTTAAAAATAAAAAAACAAAAAAAAATTTGTCTCGTCAAAATATCTGATAGATTGTGTCACTGATAAAGAGAAAACTAATAAAAGTTTAAGATAAACTCTTAACAACATTAAAAGTTTTATACTAAAATACAAATTTTAAAACATAATACATATTGTCCAAAAGCTACTAAACAACCAACTACAATCTAAAAAATAAACAAACGACAATAAAAACAAAACTAGTTTTTGAAACACGAGAGAGGTTAGTGCAAAACAGACATATCAAAAAAATTTCTCTAATTCTCCTGCATTTGACAATAAAACAAAGATCTATGTAAATTTTTTTTTTTTTTGCCTTTTAAAATGCAAAATTAATTATTAGATTATTATATTCAAGTTTATCCAAAAAATCGTATTCAATGGACAAGAAAGCTAATTCGTTCAATCTTTTTTGCAAAATAGTTGATTTCAAATATGACTTTATCAACTTTAATTTTGAAAAACTCATCTCCGCATAAGCAAGTGAAACTGGAATTATTAACAAGATTCTATAAATTAACAATGCGTGCATTTAAAAAATAATCGACTTTTTTTTTTGTACGTAATGAAGAATTTTCATTGGATTGTTCTCCTTCTTTTGAAAAATCTCATTTGACACTTTTAATTCTGAAAATAAATCTGAATCATCTATATCTAAAAGTTCATGTTTTAAAATATTTTCGAGACTCAAACAATACTTTTCTAAAACATTTTCATCCAATGATGTGAGGTTTTATTGGGTTAGGTTGTTGTAGGTTGGTTAGATTTTATTTTTGTTTTTTTTTTTTTAATATTACATATTAAAAAATATTTAAAAAAATTGGGAGCCTTCCGCCTAAGTTGTCTAATACGTTAAGCCGGCTCTGGCGATCTCTGAGTGAGATCTGCTGTGTAAACTTCATTTTGTAATATTTTTTGGCTGAAATTAGTGTGAAGGGATATATCTACAATTGTAAAGTCTCAAAGACAGAAGTAGTCAAGTGGTGGACGAACAAATCTTTATGTTCTCGCTTTATTAATTTCCATTTTATGTTTATGATGTTTGGTGCACAAAGACGTTTAATTGAGTGTTAGACAAAATAGTCATAACATGTGGTATTATAGCGTTTCTTGATGTTTTGTCTATTCAGAGCTCAACGACGTCCCTCCTTATTACTAGGAATAAAAAGTTTAGGACATTAAGACACATTGTTGAAAGGTTTGGGAGATCTTCTAAATTCTCTCTCTCTCTCTTTCTCTCTCTCTTACTGTTTTAGTTTATTTAAATTGGTGGGCAAAATTGTCAGAAAGAACTATTGCGAATAACTGAAAGGTTGAAAATGATATGTTCGAATAAAACTAAATGGAGACAAAATTGAGATAACTTTAAAAAATTGAAGACTCTTTAGTATAATTTAATGTATAAAAAATCTTTGGAAGGAAGAAAAGACCCCTCTTCCGTTGCCAGCCTCAGAATGTATTTGTGTCAATATCACGTTTTACACCAAAGTGTGAAACACATTTGGCTTGTCGATTTGACCAAAAAGAGAAATCTACATTAAAACTCTCAAAAACTTATCAAGTATGAGCTTCAATGACTTACTTGTACAAGTTGTTGAAGTAATTAAATAATCATTAATCATTCCAAACGTGAATCATGCATGGAGACGCCTTCTAGAATTCATAGTCATCCAACGGCAACCACTGCCAAAAACTGGTGAAACTTTATCCGTTGACCGACTTAATTGTTAGAATTGAATTGTTATATAAATTCTTCTTATTTTTTATTGTCGAACTCATTGACAGGCAAGTGATTTTTATAGTTATTAGTATGTAAAACGTCTGTTGCTCGTGATTTAATAATGATATTGTGAAATATATATTTATTTAAATATTTAACTAATTATAACTTAATTTAATTCTGCATTAAAATACAAAAATCTGACATTAGAAAATACGGTGAAATATAATATTTGTTGTTGTATTCAAACAAAATACTTTTTACAATTATGTGGCCAGTATTCAATATCTATTTTTTAAAGTCTGTAATATAGTCAAATAATGCCAATTAAATAACACAAATAAAAAGAATAAAAAATAGTGTACATAAGTTCTTAAATATATCGAGCACTCAAACTCATTGAATTTTATTGTTTTATGAGATGAACAATGACTTATAACAAATCTTCGTAGTTTAATATAGCTCTCCAACTATGAAGATGTTTTAACTCAAAATATCACATGCAATTTGGGCTCGTAGAGACCTCAAATTAGGTAGATTTATCAATCAATATATAAAAGAAAACAAAATAACATTTACATTGGAAATTGGCAAAATTAAACATTCTCATTTGCACAATCCAATGACCAGATGTCTTCACGTGAAATTATCCAAATTGTAATGAAGAAATAATGTAATATTGCCAAAACTAAATATTCTAGCGATTTAAGCGTCTTGTTCACGTTGGAGTATAAATAGTTAAGAAAAATTAGTTTAAACAAAATAGATAACAATTCAATTCAAAAGTATAAAAAAGAATAATAGAAATAAGATAGGTATCAATAGTGGATTGAAACTATTATTGAAGTTAGTGCACAAAGTTTTTTTCGTTTAGAAAATCTGAAGCCGCAAGTCAATTAAATATGTAAACAATATACAAATACGCATGGACATGCACAATAATTAAAAAATACATCGTAACTTTTATAATCCAAAACAATTTTTTTTTTTTTTAAAAAACGAAGAGCATTGAGAAATGATTATTCACATTAACTAAAAAAACCAAAATTACAAATACAAATCTTCAAATGAAGTCTTTATGGACATCACAAACTACATAATTACCTTCAAATTAAATAACATTAAACCTCATATTAGACCTTAAATAAGCTGAATAAGTTGTTGGTAGAATGTCAATTACTATTAATCTTATAACTGACCAAATCCGTTCTCATAATTCAAAGAAAATATTTTCAAAAGGAAAATGCTTCTTGTCTGAAAAAATGTACAAAAAGATGACAGATGAAGAGAGTAAATAGAAAATCTGTGCAATTTTTTCAGACACCAAGAGGAGTCCTTTTCAAAATCCATTAACTAAATATAATAAGTAGTGATTTAGTCTTTTCAACTTCTAAGGACTATATGTAGTTATAAATATTAAATTAGGAGTTCAATGATAAATTAACTCAATGACAATTTAGAAAATATAAAATATTAATGAGGGCATATTTGTCCAAAAATATTTTTCTTTTTAAGTCCTTTTTAGATTAGTATAGATATAGATATTGATTAGAATCCGACCAGACCAATTACGTTATTACATAGATAGATCAACAAATAAACTACTCTAAATCTGTGAGTATTATATCATCCTGCAAATGGTTGGACGCAGACCTGTTCTAAAGACCGGGCCAGGTCAATAACCGGGTCAAAAACTATTAGTATGCGTGGGAATAGTGAGAAATGTCCGAGTTCACTCAGCTATTTCATTTGAGTAGCCTTTGACCATTTTTACTATATTAAAACTTCTAAAATATATGTATAAAACAAAACAAAACAAATTTTCGAATATAATCTCGTCTAAACCTCCGCTTATTCAATTTCATACAATTCAAATTCAATTAAGTGCCAATCCATATGTAATGAACAAGAATGAGACTTCCAAATTTTGCTATTTTACAAGAAAATTCTCATCTCATTAATCTCAAATTAAACAAGTTCAAATAAGTGCAGAAAATCCTCTATTTCAAAGTTAGAACCCAATCATTCTTAATTTTTGTATAATGTGTGGTTATTTCTTATTCTTTTAGTTTATGGTGGATTTGTAGTATAAATTTTGATAATTTTTATATAGTATAAATTTGTGATATTTGCTTTAAAATTCTGTAAATATGAGCCCACTTTGTGAAATATTGAAATATTGAGTTGAGTTAATTAATTGAAAAACAAGTTTAACTGACACAAATCGACCATTTAAAATATAAAAAATTCTAATAGGTTAGAAATTCTATTATTTTAATTGACTTAATGACGGTGTGTTTAGGAATTGCCCCTAAACAACCTAAACCGATATGATGATTTATTAGGGTCAATTCCTAACCAATCCTAACTAACAAGGACATTTAAATGTTTTACTATGTAAGAGATATTTACAACTTAAATTTTATAAGTTAAATTCTTTGCTTAGATGACATGTTTGACTATGCGTGTTTGGTAGTGCTGAAATTATAAATTGTTAGTGAATGTGTGGATAAAAAGTGAATTGTAAATTATGGGTCCTATGAAATGTGTGGATAAAAAATATATTTGACCAATTTAACCAGCTGAAATTATAATTTAAGCAACCACAAACATGTGCTAAACCATTTAGTGCATGTTTGATGTGGATTATAAATAAAAAAATAGTTTATTTGAACCACTTTTTTGACTTTTCAAATCAAATAGAGTGTAAAATGACAAAATTGTCATTAATAATTTGAATTAATATTTTGTTGATTAAGGACAATTTTATCATTTTATGCTTTATTTAATTTGAAAAGTAAAAAATAAAAGTTGCTCAAATAAACCATTTTTTAGTCTATAATCTACACCACAAATGCATAGCTAGTCGCGGCCATAATAAGAGCTTGTTTGACAAAGCTTAAAAATTCATTTTAGTTTTTTTCAGCCGTAATTTTTGACTTTTCAACCCACTTTTAACATGAAAAGTCAACAATTTCAACTCAAATAAACTAATATTGGTCAAATAAATCAAAAATTAGTTTATAAACTAGTTTATAATCTCTATCAAACGGGCCCTAAAGCTGATTTCTAAGTTTTCAATTGGAACTCAAGCTCGAAAAGTGAGATTCTCGTGTAAATTCATGACAGCAGCAAATTTAAAATTGAATTGCAAGATGACGATAGGTATAACAAAAAATAATATAAAATAAAATAAAATAAAAATTCTAAATCACTATCACTTGCCGTAAATATCTTCCATGTCTGACGGTCTGTTGCTATTTTTCGTGTATAAAAGTAGGATAAACTCGATGTTAGGGCATCTTCAAAACTACTTCTGTTGTTTACTAATTCACGAATTCCACAATGGAAATGTCAAGTGAACAACAATCTTTCAGCAGCCAAATGAAGATAGAGTCTGTCGAAAGGCGAACTGCTAACTACAAGCCAAACATCTGGAATTACTGTTTCCTACAGTCTCTAAAAAACACATACGATGTCAGATTTCCTGTTTTTTGTTTCCTTTTTTCTTTAAATTAAACCATAAAGAATAAACTTTAGTACACACTTTGGAGGGGATCAAAGTGACCTGGAATTGTACTAGGTTTTTGGAGATCTCTATAATGCACGTCCTTGTAGTAACAGTTTTGGGTTCTTTTTTTACAGGAAGAGAAATACAGAACACAAGCTGAAACATTGAAAAGGGAAGTCTCGTGCATATTTGATGAAGAGAAGGATCCAGTGGCTAAGTTAGAGCTTATAGATTGCATTAGCAATTTATCTCTTTCTCACTACTTTGAGAAAGATATCTATGAAACCCTAAACACGATGGTGAACGTGAACAACTCTGGTTCTTGCATGGAAGATAACCTCTACCGCACTGCATTATACTTTAGAATTCTTAGGCAGTATGGCTATGCGATTTCACAAGGTGAGAAATTCTCCTCTTTTTGAAGTCACTAGTAACTATGACACTATGTCTATTTAGATATAAATATGTTTGTCATTTTTCTAATAGTTAAACGATGTGATTTAATATGTTATATCATAGCAAAGAGAGATGTTGAGTTCAAGTCTTGACAAAAGTTTTTTATATTGAGTTGATAAACAAAATAAACAATCTGACGTCATGCACATGAGCAAGCATGTTAAAGTTATGATTTTAAAAACATTAGTATTTCCCTTCTCTAGCTAAGACGTGGTTGAACATAATCCCGGTACACGCACAAGTTCACCAGCCAAAAAAAAAAAAAAAATGCAGTCACCGGCCAAATTTTGCATGCATGTGAACTTGTGAATAGTGACTGGTGCAAGGGGATATCCAGATGTTCTGATTGGTTGCTTTAAAATATATTCCAAAAGCTTTTTTTTTTTTTTTTTGTAATTGACAAAAGAATATGGAAACCTTATTTTCCTCCAATTTTATGGTTTCTAACTTGGGAATATTCTGGTGAAACTCAGATGTGTTCCTTTGCTTCACTGATGATGTGGGACAATTCATGACAAGTGAACATTTGGATGCCAAACCGATTCTTCAACTTTTGGAAGCCTCTTATCTTGGCATGGAAAGTGAATGCTTGTTGGATACAGCCAAAGTTTTTGCCACAGAGAATCTGAGTGCAAATCATGAATTATTTTCACTGCCGTGTCCATTGCATTTGAGCGTCGGATGGTTTAATGTCAAGAAATATATTCATGTGCAGGAAAAAGAGAATAATAATACTAATAAGTCTATGTTGCTTCAGCTGGGTAGACTTAACTTCAACATGGTTCAAGCCCAACAACAGAAGGATCTCAAGGAGATTTTAAGGTAATTATCTTTTGTGTACATGGTCATCAAACGCAAGCAAGACAACCAGCTGTGTCCCATGTTCTAGATTCAGTCGCAATCTCTATCAATTGACTTAGATTTATGGTGATGACTCACCAAGTAAGAGTTACGTCCACTTTAGCACCTCAAGTTTTCAAATAGTGGTTCAATGCTATTACTCTGTCTCAGGAAAAACGGCCTCTAAGCATTAGGACACCTGAAATAAATATTAAGTTGATCGGTTGTTGGCGGTCGATGGGATAAGTGTATAATATGTTTAGACTCTAACATACAGTCTGCGTAATAATTCAATTTGAATGCACAAATACAAAGCTCAATAAATTTAATTTCCCCCTTGTAATTTTTGTTAGGTGGTGGAAAGATCTTGACCTTTCAGAAAATTTAATCTTCACAAGAGATCGAGTAGTCGAAAGTTTTTTGTGGGCAGTGGGAGTTGCTTCTGAGCCTCAGCATGAAAGCCTTAGAAAATGGCTGACTAAAGTCATCATGTTCATCTTGATAATCGATGATGTCTATGACATTTATGGTTCGAGGGAAGAATTGGAGTGCTTTACCCGTGCTGTTAATAGGTATTATTATTTTAGGTTAAACCCCAATTCATACTTTTAAGAACAACAAATATTTATAGTGATTCACGTACGTCTTCATTTCAGGTGGAATCCCACAGAAATTCAGCAGCTGCCAGAAGCCATAAGGAGATGCTTCTGTGCACTATATGATACAACCAACGATATGGATCTGCAAATTCAACAAGTAAAGGGCTGGGATTCAGTGTTACCTTATTTAAAGAAAGGGGTATACCCTACTTATTATTCTTAAACTGTATCCATTATCATTTTATTAATATATAATTGCCTAATAAGATTTATATTTGTCATCTATCAGTGGGCAGATTTCTGTAAAGCATTACATGTGGAAGCAAAGTGGTACCACACAGGATATACCCCACGACTATGGGAGTATCTTGATAATGGTTGGATATCCTCATCTGGCCCTCTGCTTTCTATTGTTGCACTATTTGGTGTAGGTCAAGATTTAACAGAAACCATCCAAATCCTGGAGAAGAATCAAGAAATTATCTACTACTCGTCCTTGATAATACGTCTCTGCAACGATCAAGGAACTTCAACTGTAATCATTCTTTCAACTTGACTGGATAAATAATTTTTTTGTTAAAATTGTAATGGACCGTGTTTTGATTTTTATTTAATAGGCCGAACTGGAGAGAGGTGATGCACCTTCATCAATCCTATGTTACATGAGAGAAGCAAATGTTACAGAAGAGGAAGCTCGGGAACATATCAGAAACATAATTACCAACTTATGGAAGAAAATCAATGGATGCATAAATGGTTCTTCTAATAATTTGCTGCAAACACTTGTTAATATAGCGCGAGTCGCGCATTTCATTTACCAGAATGGAGACGGATTCAGTGTTCAAGATGGAGAGACAAGAGATCAAGTCTTGTCTTGTTTAATAGAGCCTCTTCTTCTAATTTGAGTTGGCAAAAACTGCTCCGACATAGAAAAAGTGCCAGAATGGAGAAAAAATATTGTATCTATACTAATAATGCTGATTAGTGTGGGATTTTGGCGATCCAAAGTGCTTAATAAAAAGATTCATTACTTTTCTCGATTTCAAGAAGTACAATATTATTATCTTGAAGTGCTTCTTTTCTTGTTAAAGACTTGCATATGTATTACTTTTGTGGGTTATAGTAGGATGTAATTGTCGCATTTTTTATATTTGAATTGAACAACTAATTACAAGATCACATCATCATACGAGTTCTTATAAATTTGTATATTCAAGTGGTGAAATATAAAAATGACACGATCTGTCCCAAACAATATTTATATACTCGAGACGTGACGTGCACCGATGATAGATACCAACTAGAGGTTGGACCACCATCAAAGTTACTACAATTTACAACTCATTATGACTTATTTTTAAGAAAATTTCAACATTATCTCCTCTATAATTTGGACTAACCATCTTGAAATAAAATATCACATATCCCAATAACACTATTCACAATTAAATAGAATTATTTGCCTATCCAATACCCACAACAAAACAACGCGATAGAGACTAGTCGAATTGTAAAACTTTTACTATTTAAATAATATAAACTATATACAAAATATACAATGAGCTCACCTAGCTATTTACAAGTGACGTAAAATAATACCCAAAAATGAACACGTGTTCTCAAACCGATTATCGGGATCCGAGACTACTCTATTATGATAATGGATTGAGGCGGTGAACAAATTTTAGAGATGGTCGGTGGAGGAGATGATATATTGGAGATAGATTAAGGAGGTGAGCAGATTTTGGAGATAATCGGTTGAGGAAGATGCTTAATCAGTGAGATGGATTGAAGTGATGAGCAAATTTTGGAGGAAAAGATTTTGTGAGGGGGATAAATTGAAGACGTAGTAACATATAGATGTTTAAGTACTTTTTTTCCGTAGCGGAGAAAATTCCATACGGTCGTGATGAAATGAATCGTACAAACTAGTTTCATCGTGTGGCACTGACTTCAAAATCAAAAGGATGTATCTTCAAAAGGTGCTCGAAAATCTAAACCAACATTTACTTCACATTAATTTCAAGCAAGTAATATCATCTCATATTCATAGTGTATATATCAGCTAAAATATATACTATAACTTCATCACATCACAATATATTCAAAAATCTCACCAAAATGTACCATCTAATTAAAATCTATAGTGTAGTCATACGTGTGCAAACTGCACCAAAGCTACACATCCCCGTACACGGGATTAAGGCCCCTTCAGTGCACGGAACTGGGTCCTAAAATTAATCATTTAATAATACATCCTAGTACACGGTCAAGTACTTCAATCAACTATATGTACACGGCCAATTAGACACGTCAATGTAATATAGAATACGGTCAGGACCCATCAGTGATAAAATCATGGCCACTTTTCTGGTAGATTTCAATATCACGTATTTCTCGCATTCCATTTTTCAAGTAATCAATTTACAATATTTGTAATTTCGCAAATATTATAACGTAATAAACATCTAATTATAATAAAGTAAAATGACAAATAATTCCTTAAAATCACACGTAACATAATAATATAATTAATTATTATTCTTTAGAAATATTTAATTTTTTTTTCCATTCACAGAATTATCTATTGAAGACTTATAACCTGTTGATAGACTGATTCGATATTCGAGTCACTTCCTAAGATAATAATAAAAATTTTCAAGTCAAAACTCAATTATGTTCACTTCAAATTGCTAATAAATAACATGGGACAATTTCACATAACATTTTATCTCCATTTACTCATTCAAATTCATCGTGTCGTCTTCTCAATCAAATTCATCTTGTTGTCCTCATACAAGTAGCCAATTTCTCATATAGTATAATAAGAACCAAAATCTGAATTTGTAATTTGAAAATAAAATATTAGAAATCAATTCCTTCCAAACACGTATTTCGGTACCCACGTCTCTCTCTTCTAACATATTTCAATCCCTATTTGTTTATCTCACCCCCAATACATTTAATTAACATAATTCCATAACAATAAACATTTCAAAGTAACTTATGTAATTTCACTTGGCTGACTTCATAAAATAATTGAATAATTAAAATAGAAGTCAAATTTATTGATCTTTAATTGTAGTTAATTGATATTACTTATAATCAATATTTTAAAAATCGACCTGGACATCAACCCGAAAAAGTGAAAGGGTCAAGGGTCAATGGGTCGAACCGGGGTTGACCGGTGATTTTTAAAAAATTAAAAAAATTAAAAAATTTACAAAAAAAAATGAAAAATGAAAAATAAGTTTTTGGAAATCACAAAAATTGCTCAAAAGCAATTTTTTTGGTTTTTCATTCTTTTAATCCATTTCGTGCAAGAAGAGAGATTAATTTCATTGGTCAGTTATAATTAATTGTGAAAAAAATGATTTTAAAAACAAATAAAACCGGGAACGGTTCAACGAATTTCTCAAAACCGAGTGGGTCGATAGGTTTTTGGGCGGGTTTTTAAATAGAGGGATTTTCTGCATAATCAACTCGGTTTTGGGGCGGTCCAGTTTTTTCTGGGGTTGAGCCGTGCCGGGTCGGAAAGGTTGTTCGATAACATCGCTTATAATTCTCTTTTTTGTGAAATCTAATAATTGAAGCTAGGAATTGAATTGCTAATTCTTAATCCACTATAAACACACAATTAAATCAATTTTAAAATCAAAATTTCCCTTAACTCGTATTACAGTCAAGAAAATGAATTATTTCCTCCAAGTTTCAACTTTCTTATTACTTTTCCCACTTTTCTATTTTTTTTCCCAATTTCTAAATTTGTAGTATCAATTATGGTATGAGTAAGAAAGAGAAAGATTAGGATGGCTGCTGTATTATTATTTATTTATTTTTGGCTGAAAGTGATAAAGTCAAAGAAAAGGAAATATTGAATTTGTTTTTAAATGCCCAAGTATTCCACCGCCTAACTTATCCTTTTTTTCTTTTTGTCTGGACTAATTTGATCAAATAATTAACATTTTACTAGACCTTTAAACTTGACTAGGTTATCACAAAAAAGACATAATTTATAACGTGATCAAAACTAAATCGTTCACAATCAATAAATAAAGTCAGGCGCTTTATTTTAATAAAATTGTATTGTTCATATTTCAATTTGATATTTATTTTCCGCATTACAATAAAATTAGGGGGGGGGAGGGAGGGGGGTTGTTGATGTTGTTTTCGTATGTCTTATGGATTGCCTGCCAATGATGTCTCTTGAGTATTTTTTTTATTGGAAATTAACATATATTGATTCAATATGTCCTTAATTTATTTGTTGAGCTTATTCATTGTGAAATTGTTTGAACACTTTGAGCACATAGCCACGATCAATTAGTTGCTGGGTAGACTTAGAAAAAAAGTTTATATGATTTAAGTAGTTCTTAATTAAGACGTGAATGAACTACATAATTGTTTGGACTAAGTCAAAATCCACACACTTTTTACAAACCATTTCCCATCCTTTTTTTAGGTAAGTTTGGAAGAATTTGAACTTGTGAACTTAAACGTTTTAGAGAATTAATAGTTCATAGTTTTAATATGAAATCTAAGATATAAGTTTTTTAAGTTCATAAGTTCGAGTAGAGAATTGACTTTGAACTAGAATTCTATTCTCTACTATATATTTCAATAAAATACATTATACTAGTTAGACCAATTCAGTTTTTAGTAAATGCTACATCGTAAATGTATCACAAATATGTAAGGGGTTTACCCAGGAAGGGTGCTATCTTAGCTTTATAGTGAAAGCTACCGACTATGATGAAAAGATAAGAAATAGAATCATAAAAATTGTGTAATAGTATAAAACAAAGTAAGACTGCAATGCACGACTAAGTCTTGGACACTAATACGTGGGTCTTGATGACTGATAATTAGTTTGACTTGCTCAATTTCGACTCTGACACTAGAACTTTAGAAGTAGAAAAGGGCTGGATAGGATTTATGAGCTACTTACCATCTAATTGCTCATTTTCAAGAGTTCAATTTTTCTAGTCTATGTGATAAAAATTATAAGTGTTGGAGAGATTGATCTACACCTCTTGTAGGACGCCCTTAGGAATGAATTGGTCGATCTTCAAAAGAGTGTAATACATAATTAGTGAAGTAAGATGAAAATAGACTAACGGGTTTGGGAATGAAAGGGCAAGAGTTCTAGAGCAGGGGTTGGGCATAATTACCACCAACTCGATCAACCCAACCCAACCAAATAGAATTGGATTGAGTTGGTTCGATTTTCCATGCTTGGATGGTTTGGTTCGGGTTATTGAAAAAAAAAACCGGGTTGGATCGGTTTGTGTTGGGAGAAATAAACCAATCCAACCTGAATATAAATCGAACCGAATTAAAATGTGATAATTTTGCCACATACTTGATTTTATGTAAAAATTCTATAATTATTTTTTAATATTTTAAATTTCAAATGTAACAAATGTAACATACATTTTTTTATAAGAAATGTAACAATCGTAACAAATGTAACAACAATTGTTACAAAAATAAAAAACAGTATTTTTAGAATAAAAAAAAGTTTGATAGTATTTTTAAAATTATTTTATAATTTGTAGTGTATGGTATAACTATCCCAATTAAAACTATAATAAATAGTGGATCAAATCTACTTTAATGGGTATGAATTACGATAGTTTATTGAAGTTTACATTTAATTTGAATATATGTCCAAATTTTTTATTTGAATATACTCATACATGTCCAGATATTTTTTTCAAATGAGATTTAAATTTTTGATTTGAATACAGTCCAAATGTACCTTCTTAGTGATATTCCTTATATATATAATAAAGTGGGCTTTAGAATGGTTTGGACTATTGACAATTACAATTTAAATTTTTTTGGTACTTTTGAGATTTTTTTGGATCAATAGTGCAATTTGCCATTAGGACCTAAACCAAACCATCTAATCCAAATCAAATCGGCCTAATATTGGTTGGTTCGATTTGGGTCAATTTAGAGAAAATTACACCTATTACTATGTATATATAATATATTCTTAAATTTACTTTTTATAATGTAATTATTCTAAAAATACTGAGTATTTTATATATATATATTTACAAAAAGGAAATACAATTTATTTTTCAATTAAACCCGCATACAGAGAGAGAGAGAGAGAGAGAGAGAGAGAGAGAGAGAGAGAGAGAGAAAATCGTCGGAGAGAGAGAGAAATCGATTTAATCTTCACAAACCCTATTCATCACACCAATCTAGCCGAAATTGCCGCCAACCGTATCATCTAATCTCCTAAATCTCTAGGGTTCTATCACACAACGAGAAAAACAGAAATGCACAAATTGAAGGAAGTCGCTGGCGAATGGGTTCGTTTTCGTCGAAAGAATCGCACAAAAATGAAAGTATAGAGAAACCTATTTTGAAGGAAGTCGTCAGCGAAGAGGTGCTTACTAATCTGTTGCAAACGTTGTTACAAAATCAATTTGTATCGTCCATGTTCTTAATCTGTTGCAAAAATTGTTACAAAATTAGTTTGCATTGTCTCTGTTACTAATCTGTTGTAGACGATGTTACAAAAATCTGTTTCGTTGTTTCTGATATTAATATGTTGTAAACATTGTTACAAAATCAGTTTGCATTGTCTCTGTTACTAATCTGTTGCAGACGATGTTACAAAAATCTATTTCGTTGTCTCTGTTATTAATCTGTTACAAACAATGTTACAAAATTATGTTTTGTTGTCTCTGTTATTAATTTGTTGCAAACGATATTACAAAAATCTGTTTCGGTTATAAATATGGTGATGTTATCGTCGGACACGATTTGGCATGAAGAAGACACTTTGCATTTGGCAGAGACGAGTTTGCAGTTTATTGTAATCTTGGAGAGATGTTGAAATAATTAGGATTGTAAATGATCTTTATTCAAATATAGAATCCTAATTAAGATGGTAATTAAGAGTTAAATATGGCGTCTTTTGATTATAATTAATTAGATTTGAAATAATTAAAAAAAAAAAAAATCAACCTCATCCAGTATTCATGTAATTTAAAAATGGTAACAGTGTTTTTATAAATATTAATATAAAATTATTGATGAAAATTTCCCGTCAATTTACTCACACAAATTGAGTTGATTTAGTTTGGATTGGGCCCAAAAATGCAATCAACCCAATCCATGCCCATTCCTAGTATAGAAGTTGCTTGATTGTATAACCCTATCCCAGTTGCTGAGAAATAACTGAGAAAGGCTATTCGCACACACACAAAGAATGAAATGTAGAGTGTGTTGGGCATTTGAATTGAAATCATATTGTTTTTAGATATTTCTTTGAATCACAGCATAAGACTTCGTGTACAAGCCGGGTTTTTTTTTTTTTTAATTGTAGACTCAGGGTTTTCCAATGGTATTAGATCCATAATTTTAAAAATTATAAATTTTTTAAAATTCAAAATTTTAGTTCGAATTTCGAATCTCCTGAGGTTCTATTTCGAATTTTCTACAACTTTGCAAAAATTAACATAAGTGAACATAGGAAGCTCCATTTAAGAATTAGTTTTTTTCATTTGAAAGTAAACTCATAAAACTTTCTAATTATATAAGATTCATAATCTGAAAGTTTCTTATTTAAAGTAATGTGTTCTTTGAAGTACAACAAAAATTAATTGACTCACAGGTTTCAGTGGTAAAAGATCGTAATCTTCGAATTTCTAAAATTCAGTAAAATTCAAAACTTCAGTTGAAAATTTAACGTAGGAAGCTTTATCTTTTTCATTTGAAAATAGACTTGCAGGACGTTCCAATGAAATAAGATTCATGATTTGAAATTTTCTAGTTAAAGTTGTTTATTCACTAAAATTCAACAAAGTTTCCTTTGACTGAAATGAAATATTTGCGGCATTGACGAATATGCTGATAACTAACGGTGGAGTTTCCATTCCTGAATTGTTTGTTTCATTTGAAAGTGGTCTCATAGGACTCTCCAATAGTTTAAGATCAATGATCTAAAAATTTATGAGTAAAATCAGTTTATTCATTAAAATTAAAACAAAAATATGCTAATATTGTTGAAATAAATATATATACTTACTTCAAAAAATATTATAATATAGTTTCTAGCCGAAAGTTCAATGGACGGAATATAAGTTTCAACCTCCTCTTCACGAATAAATCTCTGGTATGCACCACATTTTATTTTCCTGCAAACAAAGTCTGCTTTTCAAGAAAAACAGCATCAAACATATAATAAAATAAATTAATGTTAAAATTAATATAATTACTTCAAAGATATTAAATATTGTTTCCAACAATAGGTTCAATGGATGGAATTTACGTATAAATCTCTAAAACCCAACTCTGCATTTTATTTTCCTACGTACAAACAAAGTCTCTTTTATCAAACAAAAAAAAAAGATCATCACACATACAACAAAATAAAATGAAATTGTCATTTTTATTAAAAAAAAATTACAAATCACATATATTATACATAATAGATGAAGAACATTTATATATATAATGGGATAACAATTGACGAAGCTCTAATTAGTATGAAACTGGAATACTTACAAGTTACAAGATTTGGTGAAAATCCAGCATTAACAGAATCTAGTCTAATCTTTCGAAAAGTGGATAGTAATTTATTTTATCAAAGTATTATACCTAATCTCTGTTTAATCACTATAGTTGAACAAAATCTGGTTTAGTTACAATATTTAATTTAAATATTACCCATTTGCGTGTTTAGCTTATTAACTTTCACTTATTTTGTTTAAGTTTCAATTTTTGTAAATACAAGCCCGCGTAAATTACAGTCCTCCAAAGTGAGTCCTCCAAAGTGATTCAGCTTGAATCAGGCATTTGTTATGAGTGCATCTCTAATGCACTATGTCTATTGCTTTTTAGACGTGTCACATAAGCATATATAGATGGGGTTATAAAAAACTATCTCCAATACATGTTAATGAGGACTCTGTTTAGCTGATTTAGTACACTAAAAATAGACTCCGTCTAGAAGTTGGTCTAAATTTAGACAGAGTGACTCAGCAAATTTAAATCAATCTCAGTATTTTATTAAAAAAAAAAAGACATACAAGAAAAATATAAATTGAAGACCTGCCAATTTTTAAAAAAAAATTTAATGCCACATAAGTGATAATATTAATTTTAAACGGAATCTATTGGATTTAATTTATAATTTGTTGTATATTTGATAAACGCGTAGTCATTGCGTTTGTAAGTTTGTCTATTTTACCTGCCACATAAACTACAATAGACGAAGTGCATTGAAGATGTTTTGATAGACCTTGGGGGGCATTACGCAATCTAACACAAACTTACATATATAGCCATACATACTCCTTTATATTTTATAAGGAAATAATTTCATCATACACGGTTTTACACAATTAAAAAATCTAATCTTTAATTATTGACAAGAGATTAAATTTCATTTTAAAATGTAGTTTAGACCTTAAAACAAAAAGTGGCATGGAATTAATAACATGTGTCTGGCCCACAGAAAAATGAGCGTGCACTTAGCAATGATGATCAATTGAGAAAATATATAAAAGGTAATAAAACAAGAGGTCAACTTCCATTATACATTCATATAATTTAAATATTTATAATCCAAATATTACCCATTTCAAAGTTGTTTCATGATGATGTAATAAGAATGTCATGACCATCAAAAATAAGTCAACAAGTCAAACAATTAGTGACTTGTCGTTATGTAGAATGAGAAAGTCTTCCATCTTATTCTTTTTGGTGGAAATTCAGTTTTTGTATAATTTTAAAATTATTTTTTGTATATATGTTTTTCTTTTTCAAGTCAATTCAATTTTATATTGTGGATTGCCTTTAGAATTAGGAAGAGTTGCAATTAACTATTCACCTATGGAAAAAAATTATGAATATTTTGTAATTGGATCATAAAAGGTTTCACCCAAAAAAAGATAATTGTAAATCATAATATTTATTAATGATTAATTTGCTAATATAACCCCGATTTTACCATATATTTATGATGTCTATGTTTTTAATAACATACGGTTGAGTTTTGAATTTTACTATTTTTTATTATGCTATCCTATCTAATTTATAATACATACAAATTTATTTATTTATTTTTGTTTCAACTGACAATCGACACAATGGAGGAAAATAATTAATGATGGAGAGCAACAATACCACTCTTATGCCAATGAGTTGAATCACTCGAATGATGGTAGTTGAATGTCATAAAAATCTTAGTCTATCCTTAATGGACACTAATTAGTTTTCAGATAAGATAGTTAAAGTTCGATTCTAACAAGTGGTATCAGATCCTAGGGTCAAAATTCCGAACCACAAGAACACCATATTGAGAGATGAATTGTTGGGGAGCGAACAATATTGCTCTGAAACACATCATGTTGAGTCATTCAAATGATGGTGGTCGAATGCTATAAAAAGTTTAACATACCCTCACTAGATACCAATTGATTTTAAAACGAGATAGATAAAACTCGATTTTAACAATTGATATTCTACAATAGCAAATTGATAAAGTGCATAAAACTTGTAAATATCCAGTTTCCATTTCTTGATTAACTTAGTATTAACTTTTCCAATTTTTAATGTATTATATTAATTATTTGCATATTGAAGGGAATGACCTTTATGTGTATATAAATAAAATATCCTCGTACCCTTTTTAAAAAAAAATTATAGAAGCCTCCTATAGTATTTACTATTTACTTTTTCATAACAAATTTATCCAATCAGCAAAAAGTAAAATAAAAAAAAAATTATACATACCATAAGAAGAAAGAGCAAAATGAGAAATTTATTTTAAGAAGGGAGGTTTCAATAATTTTTAAAATCAGATAAGGTGTCTCTGTATTTACCATAAATTTCGGAAAAAGGTAGTAAAAAAAAAAAAGGTATGGTTGAGATTCTTTAGATAACCTCGTGGACGGTGGACAGAAGAAAAGGGCAAAACAAAAGTTGCAGACCGGACAATGAAGGGTCATTGAGGGAATTGTTTGGCACTTGGCAGGGGTAATCATTCCAAATTGTGGAGGTGGCGATAGGACGGCTTAATAGATTTTAGGGTTTGATTTCTTAATTAATCATACATTTATTCTCCAAGCTCAAGCATGCCCATATATATTAATAATTTTACAAATGTCTTTTTAAGAAGATAATTATCATTTTAATATGATTTTAAAAGAGTCACAAGATGAAGGAAAGTATATAAACGTATGAAACTTGAAATAATAGAAATTTGTGTTAATTTTTTAAAAGAACAAAATAATTTCTAAAATTTTTAAAAACCCTCAAAGAAGGTCTATTATGTGATTTGATTTAAAATAAAATAATAAATTGTACTTTCTTATCTTTTTCTTCATTTTACACCGACACATTAATTATTGCGTGGTAGACTGCCACGTGGTCATCTAATTCTTTTATCATTTTGTCAATCTCTACACCTCAATGTGACCTCATATTGACATCATAGAGCATACAATTAGTAGGGTTTGATTTATTTTAGGCATTACAAAATAATCTTTTACATTTTCCTGTCAAAGCAAATTCGAGTATCATGTCGCGAGTTGGTTATATTATCTCAATACGACCACTTATATTAAGTATTATTACTCGTCAATAGATATATGTGAATTTTATGATACAAAATATTTATTCGATTCGACAAAACACGTATGACATATATAAAAATTAATTGAAATTTTGGTATAAATAGTCCATAACGTATGATCTTAGTGTATTTTTACTCTCTAACTTTTTATTTTTGACTAAGAGATCCCAAACTTATTCTATTAGATGCAAAAGTCCTTGTAAACGAATTTCATCCAATTTCTCGTTAGTTTGACGCATGAATTGAACTTTTTTTTAAAAATTTATTTTTATTGTAGAGGAAAATTAGTCGAGTCACTTCAAATAACATGGAAAAATTTGTCAATTCTTATATAAATAATAATAAAAATGATCACCTTCCTCGCCCCACCCTCACCTTGCCACCCCTCAATGTTAACCTATAAGTAACTTTATCCTTAATGTTTTGATCATCTTATTTTACTAATAATTGATCATCTTGTTTTACTAACAATTGGCTTAAAAGTGTTTATATTCTTCAAATCATTCAAATCAATCATCGTTAAAATATCATGATCAAGACTATACTACAAATCGGATGGTAAATATCAAAATGAATTATCAAAAACAAGAGTTGAAGATTCAGTATTCAAGAAAAATCGAAGATTAAATTTTTAGATCAAATGTAAATGTATTAATAGTTTAATACTTTGATCTTTAGCATTAAATGATAAAAGCTCAAAAATAATTTTATGCACCAAAAACTAAGTTAATATTACTTGCATAAAAAAATTTGAAGGCAAAGAATCCGGTCAACCGAACTTAAATTCGGTCGACTGGTACAAATGATAGGTCGACCGATTAGTTGTAAACTTAAAAAAATATAACCGTTTTGATTCTGACTTTATACTATTCAAACAATTATTTTTTGGTCATCCGAACTTTTGTTGGTCGATCGATTCATCATCTGACTAGACAGAAAGTTTGAAAATAGTTCTTTATAAATCGTCTTTCGTTCATTATCATCAAACACATTCACAAGAGCACAAAGCGAGAAAATTATCTTGAGAAAAACTATTTAAACATTTATTGCTTTTACATCTTCTAAATTATTCATTGATAAAACTTTGATTGATTAAATCTAACTTTTTAAATCATCATTTTTATTAAAGTTTCTATTAACTCTTGAACTTTTCATTTATTGTTAATTATTTAAGTGTTAGTTTCTCTTGGTACTTAACTTGTATTTGTCATTTATTAAGAGAAATAAATTATTGTAAATCAACTTCTTCATATCTTTGGTTCATATTGAGGTCCTGTAAACTTCAATATTATATAATGATCGATGCTCCTTGTTTTTTAAGTAACTGGAAATGTTGCAAGGGTTTTGATTGCACCATAAGTTAATCAATATAGTGGAAAGACCGTGCTTGTGATAGAGAGTTTGGTAACGGAGAACGTAGATCATTGGTTTGGATTGAATCTCCATAAACATATCGTTTGCACTATCTATCTACCATTTTATTTATTTACATTGTGCTTATATTTATTACTTGATTAATCTACATCTATTAAGTTCCTTATTTTGAGATTGTTTTTCCAAAAAGTTTGTAAAAACCAATTCACCAACCTCTTGGTTAGTTATTCTTGGGTTATCACCCACCATCTCCACCGTCACTCCCTAAAACTGCCATTGTACGACAAGTGGGTTGGTTCCATTGTCAAATACTTGCATGGCCAGTGTTGGTTCGAGACGAGTGATCGAAGAAGACCCATGTTTGTTGTTGTATTTTAATTTATTCTTATTTTTAGTTTTGAGTTAACAATTAATTTCGTAAAAAACTTGTAAGTTTTGAATGTATACTATAATTTAGAAGTCTAATTTGTGGAATTCACTTTAGGCCCCGAAAATCACATAACCGATCCCGAATACCCGATAAGAGATTGCAATTGACATTCTACTGTGACCATAGGCGGATCCAGGATGGGACCCTGGGCTGTAGTCCAGGGCTGCCCAAGCCCAGATCTAAGGTCCAATACAAAAAATTTTTTAAAAAAAATTTATGTTAATTTAACTCAGTCCAACTTTTTAATTCATTTTTTAGACTAATTAAATACTCACATGACCCAAACTAGGACTATTGCATATTAGCACTTCCTAATTTCACGAAATTCAAACTTCAAAAAGTTCAAAATTCAAAAGTAAACTTAAATTTTTTAATTTGTTGCACCTTTCACTATTTTGGTGTTGAAACATCAGTTTATTTTCTTGTTTAGTTGTAATATTATCCTGTTGTATATGACTTACTTATATGTCGTTTAATTAAATATAGAATTATAATATAATTATATATAATACTATTAAACGGTTTAAATATTTTGTGTATCGATTACATAGCTTAGTTTTAACTAAAATAAATATATATTATATTATAAAACAATTTGTGTGCATCGACTACATAACAATTTTTGTTGAGAGGACCTTGTTAATAAAATAAATATAGATTTTATTATAGAAGAATTCGCAACTGTAAAAAATTGTCGGGACAACTTTCTTTAGCTAGTTTTTAATCTTAAATATTTTTGTGAAATGACTTCTTGAATAAAAATAGCTAAATAATTGTAGTTTGAAAAAAAAAAAAAAAAATTGGCCGCAGCGCCCCCAAACTCCCATGAGAGGGATTCCTCATTACTCCGGCACAGTTCTTTGTCATGTCTTGATTTCACCCCTGACTCCGACTATTATATGAACTGGTGAAATCAATACTATAGAATATCATACATTTAGATCTTCAGTAACTGTGGCTATTGTATGAGCTGGTGAAATCAATACTATAGAATATCAATACTCTTAATGACATGTATGAAAAGAATTTTGAAATTAAAAAGTAGAAATTAACTGTTGTCCTGGAGAATTTGGAAATGGAGCAAGTAGCCCCCTAACATATTTTTTCTGCGACTATTCATTAATAGTTTAGTACGTGTTGGGCTTCAAACTCAGCCAGAGAGCAACAATAGAGGTTTCCATGGCTTACACCGACATTGTCTTCCATACTTGTAGCAGAAGGTGAGTATGTTTAATAAAGATTTTTGTAGCAATAAGTCTTAAAAAATATGTGAATAAAAAATAGGTAAAAATGTATGGATAAAAATAATATTTGACCAGCTTAAGTGTTGACAAACATACTCTAAATTAGCGCAAAAGCTGCACTGCCATACGTGAAACTTCATCATAGCAGCGTATTAAGACGTTGCCACGGTTTCTTCTTGTCCATCACACCTGTTGCATGTTGTTCCAACTAGGCAGGGTCGGACTTTAGGTTTTACAGACCTGAGTCGAACTTTAAAACTTGAGCCCCTCAAATCGTAGTACGTATTCAATTTTTTTTTTCCTTTCATAAGAGCTTTTTTAGAATTAAATCAATAAACTCAACACCCAATAATAAAACAATAAACAAAATTTAACATCCAATACATACTAAACTACAAAAATCATGAATGCGGGAATAACATGTATTGATGGTTTAATAAATCTGAACTTAAAATTCATCAAAGAACATAATAAAGAAAGCAATTAGCATCCCCACCGCCATAGCCAAAAAAAAAAAAAAAAACACGTGGGTCTATGTGCGTGTTCGAAAAATTGATGCAGAACGTGTTTAAGAAATTGTTAAAAATCAAAATTTTAGATGTTCTTGTCACATCTTCTTTTATTACCCTTAAGTTACTTAATTATGGCGTTTTCCTAAATATTCCCACTAATTTCTTTCTCGTTAATTTAATTTTATTTGTTTGAGTATATGTGTGTGCCTTTGAAGGATGGGAGGTTGCATAGCTAAGCCCATAACTCCCCAAAAGTCGAAGGAAATTCTTGTGGCCTAAAAGGAGTTTAGTAACTTCATAACTATAAAGTCATTTGGATAAATTACAAGCAAATTGTGTCCCTAGCTGCTATTGTTGAGGTATAGGAGGGCGTGGGATAGATACATGTAGTTTTTATCACTTTATGGAACATGAATGGATGGGTTACATGAGTAGTGGATTTTTAATTGGGTAATTAGGTGAGTTTTTAATTGGGTAGTTTTTTAAATTGGATGTGAGTTTGGGTTGATTAGGCCAATATTTTCAAATAAAAAAAAAAAAAAAAAAAAAAAGAAAAAAATAATATTTTTTTAAAAAAATTTATGGATCCTCAAAAATTTTGGGTCTGAGACAACTCTCTTGGACCTCATATAAAGTCCGGGCTTACAACTCGGATGTGCCGATGATGGAGATTGGTGTTTGTAGTCAAAATATTTAAGAAAAGTCTTCCGATTAAAATTTTGATTTTACGATAGAATGGTGGGGCGACTTCTCCCCACTTTTTCCTACCATTAATGGTAGTTTTAAGGGAAGTGACGGTAGGGGTTAGGGGGGGTGCCTTACAATAAAAATATATTAAGGAAAAGTTCAATTCAAATGCCTAACTAATGGAAAAATTGGATGAAATTAGTCTATATAGACCACTTTTGTACCCAATGGAATGTGTTAGGGATTTTTTAACCAAAAATAAAAAGTTAGACAATCAAAAACACATTAAAATCATACGTAATATGTTGGAAACTATTTGTGCCAAAATCTTCATGAAATTCATAAATTTGATAATCTTTATATATTACTCCATGGTGGTTGTGCTGGAAATCCACGATACGTATGGTAACTGACTAAAACATTAGAATCAAATTGACAACCTCCCCTTAATCATGAGTGGCCGAACTAGTTAATTAATTACTGTTTTTAAAAAAAAAATACAAATTCTCTATAACTCCAAAGTTTTCACTATTAATAAAAACGCCCAACCAACTTCAACATCGTAACAAATAATATCCTACGACGAATTATGTATACATAAATATGTGTACATCACATTGAAAAAGTTTCGATTGTGTTAATTAAGCACTTCCCAATTAAATATATGAATAGTGCTATTCATCAGATGAACAACAGTTTTGTAACTGTGGCCGAAATTATAGTCACATTTTTAATTATTTTAAGTAAAAATCTGTAAAAAATAAAAAATAAAAAATTTAGGATTTATTTGCTCTTTTGAAATAATTAGGGACCCCAACTACAATTTTTTCATTATATTTTCTATTTTTTTCTATTTTAATTTATTTTAACTAGGGGTAAAATCGTCAAAAAGTAATATTTGGGGACTACATGTGCAAATTAATGAAAAGATGATGACGATATCTATTAATACAATTGAATAATGATGATATGATTACAAAATTGAAAGAATGGAGACTGTGAATGTAATTTATCCTTATTTTTACTTTAAGTTATACCTCTTAACTAACCACACTTATATTAATCTTAATAATGATTACCTTAAACAACAATATTTCCTTAAAAGACAAACATGGATAATCCAAATTAGTGTTTGGTGCTAATTAAAGACAAGCATGGGGTGTATGAAGTGATGTGCCGCAGTGCCGGTGAATGTGTGAGTAGGAGAGTTTTACACTGAGTCTTACTTTGACTTCTTAATTCTCATTCATTACATTCTTGAACAACTAACTGTATTAGGTATAAATGGTAGGAGGGAAAAAAAAAATGGTAGGAGGAGTCATAAGCCATGACGTGAGCGTTAAGGTTGAAGTGGTCATTTTCTTAAACAGAACATTTTGATTCCTATGTTGCAAGAAGACAAGTAGATAATACGAAGAGTGGATGGCTCTGACCTAATTCTCTTTTTGAACCAAATTAAGGAAATTGACCATGGTCGCAAAAATGAAAAACAGAAAAATGGAAAAGGATAAAGAGTTGTAAAACATTTTTAGAGACAATTATAAAAAAGTAGGGGCGTATTCAATTAGAATTTTTAAAATCTTTTAAGAAATTAAAAAGTTTAGGGGTATTTAATATATATTTTTAAGACTTTTTAATAGTATTGAGACTTTTATAAATTTTAAAAAATTCTTTAAAAATCACGAGATATTCAATTAAAATTTTTTAGTAGTCTATGTAAGTTATGTGATATTCAAATTGAGAATGACTTTTAAAGAATTCTCCACTTATAAAACTTTTGAAGATTTTTTGGTGGAAAATATAAATAGCAAATCTAAAAAACACATCCAGTATATCTGTGAAATTTGTGAAGACTTCAAATGTCCCAAAATAAAGAACGCATCTTTTCTTTTACTCTTAAGATTTTCTTGTATCTAATAAAAAGTAAAAATATGTTCTAATTTTTTATATTATCTGGAAAATATGAATATTTAAATTTACAAAAAAATGTTTATGTTGTTGAGCATTGAATATGTTAACTTTCATAATTGGTTGGTAAAAAAAATTATGGGTCATGACTCAAGAGGAGCCATAGTCAAAGGTCAAAGCCTAATCAGTCCTAAATGGTAACCTTAGTAAATAATTAATGCTATTGAATAAATATTTTAAATTCATCTATAATGTATTTAAGAAAACTTTGTAATAGATGACTTTGTTACAATGTTTGAAAAAATTTCCTTTTCATTTGTATAACTTTGTCAAACTTTGAAGATGGGACAATATTAAAAAAGAAAAAAAGAAAAAAAGATTTTATCAATTATAATACAATCATATTTTATTTAATATTATATATCTAACGTTCTCTTAAATCACATTAGAGGCATTATTTTGTGATGAACAATGTGAGAAAGAATTTCCTTTTACTGTTTATAAGACCTTGCTTTATAATATGGAAGGTTTTGTTAAGTTCTAACAAATCTATAAAAGTCACTTAAAAATCTATAAATTCTACAAAAGTAATTCACTTATAATTTTTTTTAAAAGTCTCAACAGAATATATTCCTTTAAATAGGGATGACAATTGGGCGGGGCAGCCATTACCATCTCTGCCCTGTCGGGGAGTTTTAGGAGGCTAGGAGGGGAACGAGACGGGGATTGATAAATTTTTATTTATCGCTCTATTTAATTAATTAATTAATTTTTAATATTGATATTTATTTTTTAAATATGCTTTAAATTTAAAAAAAAAATTAAAATATTCAGAAGAAATTTTGTGGCAGAGCAAGGCAGGGCGAATGCATAGACCAACTATTTTGCCATCACTACTCTTAAATGAATATTAGAAACACTCATCCTCGTTTTGAAACTTAGAGGCACCTCTTGATATCTAGTTTGCACAATACATTCCACTTTTACGACTTTTAAGATATTATTTAAAAATAAATAAAATTTACTCAATCAAAATATAGTGTCTTTGCCAATTATTATTATCATTATTATTATTATTATTATTATTTTAAATTCATCTTCTCCTAACCCTCCATACGAGTCATCCCACTCAACCTACTTCCCCAAGTTGGGTTGTTGGGAGGGACTATGCCGAGATGATTTTTATAATTTGTTTTAAGGCAAGGGTTATTTAGGCATAAACATATATTTTATGAAAATAATTTTAAGAGTAATTATATTCACACTACAATTATTATGATCTACACTACATTTAATTGCAATGAAGGTCCCCAATCTTTGACATTTTAGTATTTATGTCATCAACTTTTTTCGTTGTATTTTAGCATTTATGTCTCTGATGTTGATTTTTGTCCAAATAGTTTGTTAATGTGCATTGAAATAATAGGAAAATATTTTGTCAAACTTTTGTATTTGTCATCTAACTTGAGTATTTAGCAATACTAGAGACAAAAATATATTTTTACGCTATCTTAATTAATTTTTTGGACATAGTCATCATCGAAGACAAAAATAAGATGTGCAAATTAATAGATTGATAATAATAATGTGATAAAAAATAGCTGGGGACATAAATACAAAAAAGAGAAATAGTTGAGAGCCTTCATTGTAATTAAAATGTGGTGTGGTGTGGTGTGGTTGAAAAAATATATAGTATAAATATAATTACCCTAACTTTAATTTGCATTCTTATAATCAACCATCCATTAATTGACACATTTGTCCTTGATAACTATTTCTATTCAAAAAATCTATTAAAACGACGTAAAAGATTTATCTGCACATTATATTTTTATATAAGCAAAAAAAAAAAAAAGAAATATAAAAGTGCAACATGATATTTGTCCTTCATTTCAAATCACAATAATCAAACATTTAGACAAAAACCATAATTGTGAATCGGATGTATTTATTCAATAGAAAATGGAAGATAAAAATACTATAAAAAAAGAAGAAGAAGAAATATAAGAACCAAAAAAAAAAAGAAGAGAGATTTTTAGTAAATTAAAAAGTAAAACAAAAAAAATAATTTGTGATTAGAATATGACTATGGGTTACTTAACCATATTATTTTTATAGTTGTCTTAATTTTTAAAATTATAAACTTTGTTACAATCAAGTAAGTTCGACACTTGAAAGGTCAGAAGGGTCCAAAGTGTCGAGTCATGCGCGTGTGGTTTGTGGACCCTTCCTTTGACTCATCCGAGCATCCCACACCACAAGAATTATAAGCACTTGCCTTTGCCTCCAACTCCATACAGCCCACTCAGTCCTCCAATCTCCACCCTTCAAGACTTCACCCACCCACTTTAATCCCCGCCGTGTACGAAGGCGGGAACTGGGCCGCCACACGTTTCTTAGAAACGAATGATGAACAATTCTTGATTATATATAGAAAATATTGTCAGTGTTTGTTCGATATGCATATATAAAGTAAACGAACATATTTTTGTAAGTAATCTCATCTCTATTAAACTCCACTAATTTAGACCCGAGTTCGTAGTGGTTGTTTTTATATTGTGATTTCAAAATTTTGTATTGTAGTTGCCTAACGCGGAGAACTTACAATTCAACCTACTCATTCCTATTAAAACGTTTCTAGTAGGTCAACTAAATTAATTTTTAAAAAATATATACTTTAATATATTTAGGCTCGTTTGTTTTTAATTAAAATTTTATTAAAAAGTTGAAGTCAAAGTCAGCAATTAATTTTAATAACACATTTCATCAACTTTTATCAACTTTTTGATTTTAATCAAAATCAAACACACCATTAGTTTTTATTTGATACATTAGACTAGACTAGACTATACATTACGATAGATATGCTCTCTTCTCCGTTCAACTTGAATTCAATTTTTACAATATAACACATCAATCATAATAGTGTAACTCATGACTTATTTGTAATTGATCAAATACATTTAATGCAACAAAAATTCTCTGCGTTGAATATATAGTTTGCTTACTAATAATTAATTGGACTGTGTGAATTAAAAGAAATTAAATAAAGTCTAGCGTCTTCACTTTTTCATTGAAAATCTAATTGTGGAACTGACCTAACCTGCCTTTGACTTCACAAGTCAACGCTACGCACTTCAAATTTATAGTTCTATCTTTTTCTCTCTCTCAAGGTTGACATTAATACCATATTCCTAGTTCAGTGAATCAAGTGGTTCTTGAATTCTGGTTTAGTAGACATGTATAAATTAACTAGTAAAAAAAAAAAAAAAAATCTTATAATATAATGTTCGATAAAAATGCAATACTACTTTATATCCAATATTAATAAATTTATATAGGCAAAAGGTCAAATATTTGACCGAAAGTGTGATGCGGCAGCCACATATCACATCCCTTTGTTTATAAGCAAGTAGAAATTTTTAATTTATGGTTGATACATGAGTTGTCTAGAAGCGGAAAAGAATAAAATAAAGATAATATTATATATGAAGGAGGAGAATTCGATCCAAAATTCCTTTTTCCTTTTGGTTGTCATTGTTCAATATCAGCTAGCTCTTTTATTTATTTTTGTAATCAAAAATCCCTTAAAATGTCAACCAGATAATGGTAGTTTAAATCACGTGTGGTACTCCTCAATCGTTTCACATGGTTGAAAGCAAAATTTAAATAAATAAGTTAAGAGTATATAGAGATTTTGAATTCGAGTTTTATATATTATTATCAATTTATAAAAATTGTATACGTATCAAATATTTAATAACAAATTGAATTTGGTATGCACGTATAGCAACGGGTTGAATATATAAATTTGAATAAAAAAGTTGGTTTATTTTTTAATAATTTAAAATTTTAAATGAGGTAATTCAACACGAATATGTATACGCGTGTGCATGTGTGTATATTTTTATATATACAACACCAAACATAAATTTCACTTGCATATAAATAATATGAACCAAACTTGCAAAGAACACAAGACATAGCTAGAAGCAAGAAGAAGAAGAAGAAGAAGAAGAAGAAGAAGAAGAAGACGTGTGCTGGAAAAGAAGATTAATTTGGTCAAGCACTTGAACAAGAAATTAACAAGTAATTGCCATGGCAGAAGAGTACTTCCAAGGCGAGGTTTGTGGAGGAAACTGGTGGAATTTATCCAGAAATATATTTGGTTCTTCCTGGTGTTCATCCAATATTAATGAAATCGAAAACTTTGGATGGCCTAATGACATGATAATGGACATGAACACAAGGTCTAACGAAGACTCGGGTTCGCCTTCTGATGGCTCTATAGTACTCCAAGATGTTCAAAAACCTCAACAACCAAACTCAGAATTCATTGCCAACGGCAACATATCGATTGGTTCAACCCTACAAATGATGGGTTTTGAAATTTCATCGTCAACACCTGATCATTGGAACCAAGATTTATTGTAAGTATGAAGTAGTAATCCTTACTCTTCTGTGTGTTCTATTGGGTGCCCAAAAAGAAGTATATTTTAGACTTATTTACCTTGTTATCATATATGAAAAAGGATGTCAAGTTGATGCAATATAATCTCTTTTCTTCTTATCATTTTGCAGCCATGAAAATGGTAGAATATCTCAGGGAAATTGTGCTCACATACTGCAAGAAAAACTGGATTCAAGCCCGAATTATCTTCAACAAACTGGGGTACTGAACTGTCCACAGATCCAAAAGGACTGGAATTCCAAGAACTGGGGCCAAGATTCTTCCATTAACACTTCATCGTTGTTGAAATCTTTATTTGATACTGATTCTCAACCGCATGATTTGTCGTTAGATAACCGGGCAATGAAATATCAATCTCCTACAAGTTACCGGATGAAGTACTCGAATGAATTTTCACCTTCTTTGCCCCATCTATCTCCCTTGATGAAGCCTTCAATGCCAAATAAACAACCTGCTAATCATTTACAGTTCTCTAACAACACACACTTGTTGAATGCCAAGGCTGCATCTTTGAATGATATTCGAGCAAGTTTTCTCTCTTCCACACAATCCCAGTTGCCCTCATCAAATATCAATGCGAAACGTAATCTTCCCAAGGTAAATATCATTTGTAATATACCATGTAATAAGAATTTGTTGGATGTGTGGAGTTCAATAATATGTACACTTTAAGGGGCCGGATTTTTGTGCACGAGGAAGAGTATCTTCATCTTGAATAGACTAAAAAATCTAATTTCAATTTGAAAATGAATCACTGTGAATCCTTATGTTTGCTTTGTATGGGAGTTCGATTTCATAAGATTAATTATTGCCCTTGTAACAACGGAATAAGGCTTCATTTGTCACAAAATTTTCAGGGTGTCGAAGAAATACGAGAGTTAAGCTCAGTGGCAAAGAAAACCAGCAGCGAACCTGCATTAAAGCGTCCGCGAATTGAAACACCATCACCATTACCGACCTTTAAGGTACTACATAATTGATTGAGCTTTTTTTTGACTAAATTAAGCTCATGCTTTTCCTTTTACAAGTAAAATCATTATTTGTAAAAAGAAATGGATGAGAAGTGTTTAGCTTTTGTTATCAGGTCCGAAAAGAGAAGCTAGGGGACCGAATAACTCTCCTCCAACAGTTGGTTGCACCTTTCGGAAAGGTAAAATACTTAATTTTGAAAGCTAATTATTATTTGTAATAAATACTAACTGAATGTTATGTTGTTAATTACTCTTTCAGACTGATACTGCCTCAGTTCTCTATGAAGCAATTGAATATATCAAGTTTCTTCATGATCAAGTCAGTGTATTAAGCACTTGCTACATGAAAAATGGATCGTCTGTTGAACGTCAACAGGTAATTTCCTATAATGTACAATAATTCCATAAAGGCTAGCCTTTTGAATTAAAAAAAAAAAAAAATTTGGAATTCTAGGTTCCGTTGTGGGCTTTAACTTATACATGATAGTGCGTTTTAACCTTTTCATCAAAAAATTAACAACTAAAATATTTTGTTAGTATTATTACTCATATTATAAATAAATCTTATTGATGGCATGATGCAATGAGTTGAACTATTTGTTTAATTAACATATCTTTTTTATATTTAATTGATGCTAATTAGCTATTTCAAAATTAAACATTGATTAATCGTGGAAATATAATTTTTATAAAACATTTATGTGCTTTCACTTGTTTTTCATTTCCTTTTTGTGCAACCTAGGTAGGTATGACGTAAAGATGCAATTAACTGCAAAATGCACAAATTTTACTTAGAAGAATGTTAAGGATACAATTATTTGATAATTTTAGAATGATCATATCATAGGTATTTTATGCAGGGTGCCGATAAATTTACCGGCAAAGAGGGGCCAAAAGGGCCAAAACAAGACCTAAAAATCCGAGGACTTTGCCTTGTGCCAATATCATACACATTCCCAGTTGCTGCTGAGACTGAGTTTGGAGGAACATTCAGGTAGAGACAAGAAGCAAGAATATTTCAACTTATTTTCAATAATTAAGATCCATGTCAATCTGGAAAGTTGGATGAAGACAGCCAATGCTGGGTCATTTCATGTAGGCAAGAAAATGATTAGGAATCAATAATCTCTGGGTTATAGTTAGGGGTAGGTTTATTAGGGACAGGAACAGGTGCTAAATTTAGCTATATTTTGGATTAGTTTAGAGGGATTATGCATTATTGGTTTGAGCTGAATTTAGCAGATTTTAAGGGGTTTTTGTTCCTGTTTCTATGTTTCTATATATTTTATGTAGGGTGCCACCACCTTTTGATTAATTTATGTAGAAGATGAAAACAAATAATTATTGAACTGAAGTAAATAAAAAAAAAAAAAAAGTGTGTGGAGCTTCTTTCATTGTTCTAACTTTAAAGTTGTTTAATAGTTTGTGGAATGTTGAAGTGGAAGCCACAGAGCTAACATCCCACTACTTTGAATTGAATATATATATAGAAGGGAGATGTGTGACAAAATATGAACAAAAAAATTGGTATTATTATGCAGATTAATTATGCATACATTAATGTTTATGTTTGTCAATTTTGTAACGTCTATAATAATACATATAATGTGTGTATAATTTATTAGACATTATTCATACTTTTTTTCTTTAATATAGTTCATTTCAACTTATTAAATATATGCCGATCGATAATGAAGATTGAAAATTAATTAGATTGTCTTTCATATAATGGTAAATTCGACTTTGATCAATAAATTAATCTAAACAATCAAAATTAATATCTTTATACATAGTTTATAAAATGAAATAATAGTTCGACGCATTGCATTGATTATGCTGTAAAATTGAGCCTAATCTTCAAATGACAATACACCATTGAAGAGAATTTCAAATAAAAAATTTATGCAAGTTTTGTATGTGGGAAAACAAGGTTCTAACCACCTTAATAATTAATAATGTTACTGTTATATCATTCGAAAAACTGGGTGCACACACAAGAGGCCTGCATAGATACATCTTAGCACTTCAGATGCTGGATTTGGACACACCAATGAAGTATCCAAAATATCCGTAGGATTTCCTTCATTCCATAATTTCCATGCCTAATTAAAGACAACCCCGAAAAAGAAAACACATTAGCAATATTCCAGTAGGGTTTATTTTTGTCCGAAAATTGTGCTTCACTTAAGATTAAGATGCTAAGTAGAAGTAGAAATAATGTAGTATATATGAAATTCACATGTCCCAAAAGGTTGAGGTCGTGATCCAGATGGTAAAATCCTCGATTCTTCTTGCCACTGATTAACTCTCAGACAAGCACCCCAAAGCTAAATATGTTTGATTTCACACAAAACAGTTCATCTATTGCATATTCAGGAGCCATGTATCCACTAAATGGGATAAAACCAATTTTAGGAGTGAAAGAAACTAAGGCAAACAGGAGAAAGAGAAGGAGAGATAGGGGAATGATGAATGCTTACTAAGTCCCCATGACTCGTTTTGTACTTTCTTCATATTGATCACCTCCAAATGTTCTTGCCAGGCCAAAGTCTGAGATTTTAGGATTCATCTCACCATCCAAAAGAATGTTGCTTGCTTTCAGATCCATGTGAGTTATCCTCAATCTTGAATATCAATGGGGGTAGAGAAGTCCCCAGGCAACACCCACTATTATGTCAAAGCGCTTCTGCCAATCCAAGGTCGAATCTTTTGTTCGATCTATATACAGATTGATCAAGAATTTGGATATTTAGATAGTTTGGGAGAGGGAGGTGAAATCTGTTGGTTGAGAGGGACTTAACTGAAAATGAACAAGTCCAAACTCATATTGGGCATGTATTCATAAATCAAGATCTCTCTTCTCCATGAATGCAACATCCCAGTAGCCGAACAAGATTGCTATGTTGCAGTTTTGCAATATAGATAACTTCGTTTTTAAACTCTTTGATGCCATGTCCCGAATCCTTAGAAGTCTTTTAACAGCTATTTCTTTTCCAGTTGACAAAACACCCTACACCATATGTTGACATTCGACATTACCTAACTTGCCTAGAAGACATGTAAGTTCAGCAGGATTTGAGTGGGCAAATAAATCTATTCTACTAAACCAAAAATATAACTATGAATACATGATCGTTAAATTTGGATATCTGACAGGTGAATAAGTGCTTGTTTGGTAAGGATTAAAAAGAGTTTTGTGGTTTATTTGCTTTTGACAAAAGACAAGCCGCAATTATTGACTATTCAACCATTATTTTTGGAATTTTGTTTGTGATTTTAACCCAAGGTGAACTCCTTTTTTTAAAGATGATTGACTAAACAAAAAAAAAAAAAAAAACCCTTTTTAATACCTATCAAACAAGCGCTAACTTGTAAACAGGGCCAAAACCGTCTTCCCCAATTTTATTTGTAAATGAGAAATCATCACTACCAGCTGAAATTGTGGAAATATCAAATGCAGGTAACTCCAGGTCATCGTCTCCTATGTTTTCATTGTTATCTTGGCTTGGATAACCTCGTCTTTGATCTGCCAAAATTGACAACAATTGACAAAATTTCCAGATTAACAACAGGAATGCCACAATTCAGAATGGAATATTTAACTTCTGTATCTCTTATTTCCCAGTTATTAGATTTCAAAAAAATCTTGAATTTCCAGGTCAATGTGGATCGCCCTAGAGATAAGTGAATATAATAACTTAAAAAAGAGTAACAGTATACTTGTAAGATGGCCTACTTTTTTTGCAGCGATGTTCTATCTTATAAATTTTTCAACTTCAGCTCTGGTTTAGCTACATAAAAAGGATCTAACGTCATCACAAAACCGGCAAAGCGGCCGATTTTCAGCATTTAACAAGAAATGCTTCAATTGAGTCATTGAATTAGGTATTTTCTCAGCGGATATGACTTAATATTCTGCAGTTACTTGCTTATGGTTGCAGCCATCGTGATTAAATCCACAATGGAAATTTAAAATGGAGACTGATATGTTATTTTATTTAAACTGACCTAGCATGAACCTGATGAGCTTGGGTAGTCAATCAAGCCAAGTTTTGGTTAGTCATGTTCAGGTTCAATTCCTAAGACGAGGGAAAGTTACCTGCACTAACTTTGGATCTTAGCTCTATGGAACAATGTGTTGTAGTCAATGTTGGAAATTGGTTTAAATATGTCGAGAAATTAACTAAGTGTTAAAAATAACGTAAGTGACTTCGTGTCAACTTAGACAAATATACAAGACCCGACCCAATCCGTTTAGGCAAATTTGTTTGCCACTTCGACGCCTCGGGGGCAACGCCCGAGCGGATCGACACCCGGATCGGTCGCGGGGATCGACCTGCCCGGTCGGATCGCTGGGTCGAGGGGCGCCCTCATGGGGGCTCGGGGGCAACGCTCCCGGACAGAAAATTCAGATTTATCTGTATATTTAAAGGGTATATTTGACATCTCGAAACCAATATCGAATGAATGAGAAATTACGAAAAAGGACAAAATCGGGTCAAGGTTTGACCCATGCGATCGCATGGTTATTTTAATCTGCGATCGCAACTTGCTTAAAATTTTAACAGAATGTATTTTGGTCCTTCCATGCGATCGCAGGAGGCAATCTGGATGAAGATCTGTTCCAATTTTTTGTACCTTGCGATCACAGCTTGGTTAAACCATGCGATCGCATAGGTTTGCGCGAACAGATATGTCCTTTTGAAGGGTTGCACAATTTGGTTCATTCCTTTTCGTTTCCAACCGACTCTCCAACGTTAAAAAGGGCTGTGGACGTCCATTCTGAAGAGTAATTGATACAGAAAACAATTTGCAAACATAAAGCATTCATACTTTTCATCTTTGAACCAAATTTATTGTATTTAAGTTGCACAAAATCTGGTTTTCATTTTCATTTCATCCCTTAGAGTACAAAACCTTTTTGGTTACTTGACTTGAGTTTTTGTAGTGCTACAAAATTCAGCGAAACGTTGAGTATTTGGGAGTCATTTGCCAAAGACCGAAAAACTGTGCAAGCAATATTTTCGACTTAACCGAAAAGTTCAACTCTTCGCACTACAAGAATTTTTGGTTATTGGGACGTACTACTAAACCGTTATAATAAGGTACCCAAACCGTAGCAAAAAGTATTTGCAACGGTTTTGTGATGGCAGCAACAAAGATAGGGGTGTCACGAAAAACTTTATATTACGGTTTCCTAACGGTTTAGTTTCCAACGCAAATAATAGGTGTTAAATTTAAAATCATTTATAACGAGTTAATAATACTTTTATGACATTAATTTCATCGTCAGTAATAGACTAATTTATCAAATAATTAGTTATAATGAGAACATTACCGTCGTAAAAAAGTTGATTTTTTATATTTTTTGCGACGGTATTATGAACGTCATAACTAAAAAATTTTCGAAACTTATTGGTCACGAATAACTTTTGTCACGATAATTTTTTTGGTTTTATATATTTTCAATTTTATCCCATTAAAGTTAAAAACTCGACATGAATGGAAATGAAACCAAATTACATATATAAAGTAATGAGAACTATATTGATTTGAAATTTTGTTTACTAAATAATAAATCCAATAATATATCTAAACAAACTCCACAAATGACATAAATCAAAACAACTATATATCTAAAAGTGTTATCAAATATCCAATTCTTTTCTCACAAAATAAACAAGATCTATAAAAAATAAATAAAACTTAAATGTTCATCTCGTTGATTGTCAAATACTCTCCAGATATGCCTAATGAGAATCCTGAAAAAATAACATAATAGTCCATTAGATAAAACAAGTAGCAATATTGTTTAACCAACACAATACACAACTAAGATCTCAGTTCACCACAATATATAGTAAACAAAGATTTCAATCCAACACAATATTAGACAATAATTTTAAGTGATAACATCTTTGTTGTCATCTCACAAGGGTGGGGTTCCCAATCCTATTAAATTCTAGCAATATATGAGAAGCCAAAGCTCTTTTTATAGTTAATTCACCTCTAGCCCGATATAGAGCATTTGTTCGAGTAGCAATTTCGTCTTCAACCTTTAAAAAATAACAATTTATTTCTCATTCTTTTATTATTATTGCAGAGTAAGTATCTAATTTATAAAAAAAAAATTCTAAATTTTTGGTTACCATATGATCGATAATATGAATAACATCGCAAACCTCTTCTTGTTGGGAGTGAGAATGAACTTGTTCACGGGTATTTCTATTTGTATGTGAACCGGACGCCTCCATAACCTACATACATTCATTCATTAGATATTCAACTCAATAGAACAAGATACTCATAAAAAATCTTAAATTATATGTGTACGTAAATACCTGGAGCTTACTTGGGAACAACAATTCACCTCCTGCACTTTCATAATTTTTCATATAATTACAACTTTATTAGTATCAATAGTAAAAACAATGTAAAAAAGAATCTCATTATCCACCAACATAGATAGAATGCTAAGTTGTAATTGCTGCTTTCTAGAGACTACTAAGTATCAAGAAACCCAGTAGTATCCTATATAATGTAAAAACATGCAAGTAATGGAAAAGTATTTATTGTTTTGAAGTTAAATGATTTTCTAATTCACAGCTTCATCATGTCAGAAAGTTCACAAAAGAAATCATTACACAGATTTTCTAGGATTAGTTATTAAAATTAGTCATTAAAACTATTGAGATATATTAGGCGGACCCTAAAATCTTAAGCTACTAAAATTATCACAACTATGAAACTTAAGAAAAAAAAATAACAACTTGGTAGAATATACTTAGATTGATCTTTTACAGTTTCAATCCGAAATCTCGACCGCCAAGTAGAGCTCCAATGTGATTTCAATATACATATTAAACAAAATATATGAAACACATCTTGACATTGATACATTGGCAGATGTTACAAGGAAAATATTTGACAGCATCAAATTAGAGCACATAAATTCCCAGTTCCCACCAATTAAATTTAACAAAGCATATGGACCAAAGTGGTAGTTACTTAAAGGTTAATATTAGAGAGAAGCGAATCTAGCAATTTAATCTCCATTAGTTACAGAAGATTACTATCCCATGATCTCTCTATCTCTGCCACCCCAAAAATGAAAGGAGAAAAAATTCTAAATGAATCCTAAATACCGTATCTGTGTATACTGTGTAAAAAATTGTATTCTAGACTAACACATAATCACCAAAAACCATGTGGAAACAAATGATCAGACAGTAGCTTGACTCATAAGGTATGATGGTGATAATGAGAATTGTTGCTTAAAGTTGAGGATGCCATGATGCCATCTCAATTTAGTGTGTTTCAGTATCCTATGTTATTTTGTTTTTTCGTGCTTGTTAGAAGTCATCTGTGCTTTAAACTTTTGAATAGGTTTATGATGTCACAAATTTCTTGGAAGACCAACCTCAGTGTGCCCTTCACTTGCTCACTAATCTCATTATTTAAAACAGCCACGGTTATGATCAGTTAAAACAGTCATTTTCCATTGTTGATCATAGTTCCCCAGGTATCCAACACACTTGCACAGATAAAGAAACAAAAGATGATATCAAATGTTATAGCTATATTACCTATATCACTTGGGGAAGTATTTCCATTACTATCAACCAAAGCATCTGGTGTTTTTACTTATATATTATATAATCTAGCTCCTGTCACTTTGACTCACTATCCGCCAAAGGGGTTAGGAAGTAATCTATTTAATTAATCTGCAAATCTTAGACGATGAAACAATTTGTTAAATATATTTTGGATATTTGAAGAACATATTATTAGCATTACTTTTTGTTTTTGTTTTTGGAGGTAGGCATCTTCTTAGTTAGAATTCTCCTGCTTAATCCAAAAATTCATAACAGCCATTGATTGAAGAATCCCCAATCTTTCCCCCTTACCTTTCGACCAGGAACAAAAAAAATAATTATCACAGCAGTATTCTTCCTTAATAAACTTTATAGTTTCCATCATATATCATTTTCTGAAATAAAAACATCAATTCTTTTTATCAATGTCAATCTAAAACCCAAATCAAGAAATCAAAAATCAAACACCCAAATCAAAAAAAAAAAAAAAACCTAGAAATAATTTGAAAAATAAAATCTATCTATACGTGAATCTTTCAACCACAATATGAGGAATTGATTATTAACATATGCCGGAAGAAGATAACAAAGAGTGAGAAATTCAAATATAATGGGAATGAAAATCCAAGGCTTTGCAATATACCTTAATGATTTGGAAACCAAAATAGAGTCACATATTGGTTATCTTTCCGAAATCGTCATCTGCATCTGCTAATTTCGGTCAATTATGATTTGTTGGCCAAGAAATAGAAGGAGAGAGGAAGGATTGCAGAAGGATTCATATATTTTGGAGATAATCTTCCGAAGGGAAAACAAGTGAAGAAGGAAAGAAAAAGTGAGAAACGTGATTATGATTAGGGCAATTAATTTTAGAGGGAGAGGGAGTGAATTTTGGCAGTGGGCGGGAAGAAAAATTAATAGATAAAATAAAGCTTTTGCAACATATACATATAAAGTCGTAATAAATAATATTAATATCTATGATGGTCGATTAGGAGTGTCAGTAAATATTGATTAATATAGATTATTTAAAATTAATACTGTTAAAAAAAATCTTTCATGACGGTAAAATTGAAAACCGTCATAAAAAATACTTTATATGTGTGATGATTATTGCCGCAGTAAAAAAATATTATTTACGATGGCATGTGTCGTTTTTCTTGTAGTGTCGGTTTAATTATTTCTTCCATTTCCAGATTCTCGGTTCTTGTTTTTTATTGCTTTGGGTCACTTCCACGAATTCCCGCCAACAGTCAAAATACAGAAGAATTTTTTATTCAATCGTGGGATCTAAGCTGTCCGGGCTATTTTCGATGTGTTTCTCCTCTCTTATTCTGTAAAATGGTGAGGCTTCAAAGAACTGTATAATTTTCAATCTATCGGGCTCGTGTACAATCCCAACGCTATTTACAAACTCAAGTTCTAGAAATCACGAGATCCGGGCACCCGTTAACGTACCCAAAGGGCCTGCAGTAGTCTTTATATGGTGAATCATCCATCAACATCTTGATATCAGTGGAAACAATTTAACAAACAAGTGGACGCAATGAATGAATAAATAAACCAGTAAGGCATTAACTAATTGCCAAAGACTTTATAACCATGGGTTGAAAATGCTTTCCTCCTTTTCTGTTAGCTGTCCTCTCACAGTAAACGCAGCAACCGATCGATTAGGCCCACTACCAGAAGGAATGAAATCACAGACAATTGTGGTGGTTGTTGGGAATTAAGACCAAATTCTTTATTGTCTACAAATCTTTGTTTGCGAAAAAAATAACGAAACAAAAAATATATAAAAGAAAGAGAAATATTTATGAATTTTCAAACCTTTCACTATATGAAAAATCATTATAATCATATAGATTTCACTCACCCAAATCCTCGAGTATCTTAAGAAAAATAATATCCTAAGCTTTACTGTACTAACCAATTCTACTCTTTGTACAACCTACAAAGAGAACAAGAAAAACAACTAGGATGTTAAGCTTACAATTTTTTCCTCAAAAACTCTCAAGTCACATCTACAAAAGAGAATTAACCACGTTAATTTATAGTTAACGTATGACTTAATTTTCTTCCAAGTTTCGACTGCCAAAGAATTCAAGATTTGGAAACTTGTTCAATTTTAGTCGACCTAGATGTCTTCCAAGTTTTGACTACCAAAGTGTCCAGAAACTTGTTCAATTTTGGTCGACCTAGATGTCTTCCAAGTTTTGACTACTAAGTTTTGAGAAAATATCCTAATAATCTCCACTTTGATGAAAATCTTGGACACCTTGGTAGTTGCGGTAAAAATTAGGATATTATTTTTCTTGAAATACTTGGAGATTTGGGTGTGTGAAATCTATATGATTGTAACGATTTTTCATGTAGTGAAAGTTTTGACGGTCCATAAATATTTCTCTATCTTTTAAATATTATTTTTCCTCTGAACAAAGATCTTGTGGGTAATAAAAGAATTGGTCTCAATTCCCAACAGTGGTATCAGAGCATCACGTCGTTTAAAGTGTTGGCGCACAAAAAATATATGTCTATCAAATATGACGTGGAGAAATTTGACGAAAGAATCAATTTTATCTTGTGGCAAGTACAAGTCAAACATGTTTTGGTTCAATATAGACTACACAAGGCTTTGAAAGGGAAACCAACCCCCATTTTTGACAAAGATACTGAAAAATCGAGTATGAGGGATGAGGTTTGGGAAGATTTGGATTTGAAAGCTGTAAGTACGATACATCTATGTTTAGCTAAAAAAATTTTTGCAAATATTCATGGAATATCTTTCGCAAAGGAACTTTGGAAAAAAATTTGAACAGTTGTATCAAACAAAAAATCTTTCAAATCAGTTGTACTTGAAAGAATAGTTTCATTCTTTGCGAATGAATGTAGATAAAAAAATTTCAGACCACCTAAATATTCTCAATGTGGTAGTTTCTGAACTAGAGGCTATTGGAGTTAAATTTGATGACGAGGGTAAAATGTTAAGACTCATCTGGTCTCTTTCATCTTCCTATGAACACATCAAACCAATTTTGATATATGGGATAGAAACTGTAAGTTTTGAAGAAGTTACAAGTAAATTAATTTTTGAAAAAAGAAAGTTGAGTGGTGGAAGTAATATTTCATCAGAAAACTCATTACTTGTTGCTGAAAAATGGAAGAAGAATAACTCGAGAAAAGAAAAGTACCTTGTTGGAATTGTGGACAACTTGGTCATGTGAGGAAAAATTGTTCAAAAGGTACTAATTGCTCGACATCAGATACGGACAATATGTCTCTCTTTATGGGAGACGATGATGTCGCTTGAGTAAATATTTACATCTTCGTGACACGTGCTAGTTGCCATGATAAAGAATGTGTTACTACTAACGGATCTTACACATGGGCATTGGCTTGACATTAATGCAAGATGTGTAGTAGAATTGATGTCGATGGCTAATGAACTTCCAATTAAGTCAAGCAAGGAAGTTGCACTATAATATTTCAGCAAATTTTTTCACCATGAGCCAATAAAATTCTTAGAATTCTTTAATTCTAAGTGATTATACTTATATGATGGAGTATGTTAATTCTCTTTTTTGAGAATTGAGATTGTCAAATTTTACCAGTTTTTTTAAGTAATGAGATGAAGAGATGTAGAAGAGATATGATTGAGTTTTAACTCGTTTTGAGAAAATATCCCACAGCAGTTCTCTTAAACTTCTTGTGTGATTCTTTGTATCAACAAACACATATTTAGTAATTGGGAAAACATTTGATCCCTTCTAAATATATTTCCTGCCATACACAAATCTAACAAACCATTCCATTATCTGATCACGAGAAAATCATAAAACCCAAGTGAAGTCCATTGATTTGTCCCCTAAAGAAGGCAACCCTAACAAAACACAGTACAAGAAATTGAAAAATAGACAAGAACACCACAAATTTATCGAGGTTTTGCGTAGAAGACACCTAAGTGCACATGGACTCCAGTTGAATCATCTGCAGTACTAGAAAGTAGGGAGATTTTATTATAAGAAATGGAATGAAAAACACTGAAAACGGACACGGCGAGAACACTGATTACAGACACTTTCAGAACCTTTATCAAACTAATTAACAGGCAAACTTCTTGAAAAGAATTATACATCTAACAAAGGGAACCTAGCCAAGATTCTATTTCTGGAACAAAGAATGTGAGATTAGGGGAGCTAGGCATATGGAGTAAATAATGAGTTTAGGAGATTAGGCTACTCTGCTAACATTTCTGAACAAACCTTAATTCCCTACACCAATACAAGAATGCGTAATATACATGTCAAGTGCAAGTTAGAACTGAAAATGAATAAGACTTGCAAAGTTCAGAAGCTGGAATTCGAACAAACACGTCTTGTTCTCCATTAGAACACGTTCTTGTTGAGTTGTAAAGTTGTCATTTGTGTTGTCATTTGTATTTGTAAAAGTGTTATTATCACAAACACGTTTTTGCTTCTTATTCATTTGTGGTTCTGTATGTATATACACTAAACAGTTTCAGTGTATGGTTAATTAAGTCAATACAGATATTTTATTCTCTCTCTCTGGCTTCGTTATTTCCTCTTTTGAAAACCCTAGATCCCCTTCCTTCGTTTCATCTTGGTATCAGAGCCAGGTTGCTTCACAGCCATGGATTCTGGAACCTCAAATGTTCCTCTGACTGAAGACGCCACCACTGGTAGCCTTCCGCTTACTGAAAGTGTTGCCGTGACTGGTGTTCTAAACAGTCTACCCACTCTCTTACCGATAGCGATGAAATTGGGGAGATCGAATTACAATTTTTGGAAATCTCAGATCATGCCTACACTCCGGGCATACGATCTTGAAGGTTTCATTACTAGGAAGCATGGCTCGTCCTCGAGAAGATGATTGAGGCCGGATCTGCAGATCTGGGGTGAAATCATCAGGCGAGTCAACCCTACCTATTCTCTGTGGTTGCGAACGGACCAACTGATTATGAGTTGGCTTCTTGGTTCAATCTCTGAAAGCATGTTTGGACACGTAGTCGGATGTGCCACTGCAAGTCAGGTTTGGCAGACATTCGAGCGATTATTTGTGTCTCAGACGAAATCTCAAGTACTACATCTTCGATCTGCATTGCAATCCACAAAGAAAGGAAATAAGTCAATCAATGACTATTTCCTTTCAATGAAGGAAATCGCTGACAATTTATCTACTGCTGGTAGTCCTGTGAGTGATACAGACCTTCTAATGTACATTTTAGGGGGCATTGGTTCTGAGTATGATGCGGTTGTGGTCAATCTCACTTCACGAAGTGAGGTTGTTACCCTACAAGAGGCTCAGTATCTTCTTCAATCACATGAGATGCGTTTGGATCAGTTATGTGCAGTCTCCACTATTGATTTTGGTGGTGGTTCTGCAAATTTTGCTGCCAGGAAAGGTTTGAGGAAATCACGGACGATCAAATGACATCTTCCTTTGCCGATTCGGTTATAATCACCGAGTGCGGTAGAGGAAAAGGCGAGAGGAAACAGAGCAAATGTACAATACCAAATCTGTGATAAGGTTGGGCATACTGCGTTGAAATGTTACAAGAGGTTTGATACATCATTCAAGAGTGAGATGAACTCTCCTCAGAACAGAGGAAACTTCAATCATTCTCAAGCCTATATAGCATCACCTTCTACGGTTAAAGACGATGCTTGGTATGTGGACAGTGGGGCATCTGATCACATCACCTCTGATATTGACAATCTCCATATTCATACTAACTACAGAGGAAAGGGTAAGCTCACAGTTGGTGATGGTAATGCTCTCTCTATTACTCATGTTGGTTCATCCATTTTTAACTCTAACATACATACTCCGTTATTTCTGAAAAACATATTACATGTTCCATTTATCAAGAAAAACTTACTTAGTTTGTCAAAATTTCTTGCTGACAATAACCTGATAGCTGTGTTTGAAAATGACTCTTGTGTCTTTAAGGACAAGTTCTCGAAGCTGGCTCTTCTTCGGGGAAGGCTTAAGCATGGACTCTATCAGCTAGATGTGTCCAAATCCACTTCCAAATCCACTTCATTATCAAATTCTGACTCCTGTAACTCCAATTCTGCTTTACAAAAACACTTGAATTCTGTTTCTGCCTTTTTCTGTACCTATTTGAATAACAGTGATGCCAACTTATGGCATCAAAGACTGGGACACCCCAATAAACATACTTTGCAACAGGTTCTGAACTCTTTAAATATTTCCATTGATGTTAAAAGGTGTGTTAATTTCTGTCAAGCATGCCAATATGGGAAGTTATCTCAATCTCACTTTCCTTTATCCTCAAATTGTGCTAAATCTTCCCTAGACATTATACATACTGATGTTTGGGGACCCTCACCTGTCACTTCCACTGAGGGCTATAGATATTATGTCCATTTCATAGATGAGTACTCTAGGTTTACTTGGATCTTTCCAATGAGACTTAAATCTGAACTAGTGTCCATATTCCAGCAATTTCAGCATTTTGTTGAAAGACAATTCAACAAGAAAATCAAATGTGTTCAATCTGACTGGGGAGGGGAGTATAGGAAACTTGAACCATTTCTTACCAAACTAGGGGTTGTGTTTAGACATCCTTGTCCTCACACTCACCAACAAAATGGCAGGTCTGAGAGAAAACACATACACATTGTAGAGACAGGGTTAACTCTTTTAGCACAAGCCAGTATGCCTCTAAATTTTTGGTGGGATGCCTTTGGTACAAGCACTCTACTCATCAACAGACTTCCAACTGCTACTCTGAATCATAAAACTCCTTATGAATTGTTTTTTAATGAGAAACCTAGTCTTAGTCATTTCAGAACCTTTGGCTGTGCTTGTTTTCCTTTTCTTAGACCATACAATAAGCACAAAGTTGGTTTTCACACAACACAATGTGTCTTTCTTGGATACAGCAACAAACACAAGGGCTATAGATGCTTAAGTCCTACTGGAAGAATCTATATTGCCCAAAGTGTAACATTCAATGAAAACTGTTTTCCCTTTACTAGTGGTTTTAACTCTCCTATGAAAGTTGCCTATTCTGATCAAATCTCCAATCAACTTCTTGTTCACAACTGGTATTCAGTAAATAAGGACACATCTGAAGGTAGAATACTTGACTTTGCTACTTCTCCAAGGATGAGTCAGCCACAGAATTCTCCTTCACCATTCAGCCAACAACAAGAGTCTCCACAGCCATATAATCATCCACAAAATCCTTCATCTCCATCTATTCCTAGTGCTGCCTCCACTCACCAACAGGACAGTCCTTCATCTCCATCTATTCCTAGTGCTGCCACTACTCACCAACATGACAGTAACCATGTGCCTACTTCAGATCATACTTCCAAGCCCTCCACTACACCATTTCACTCAATGCAAACTAGATCCAAATCAGGAATTCATAAGCCAAAATCTTTTGCATATATGTCCTCCTTATCTCAACCTACTGAACCAGCATCTGTAAAAGAAGCATTGCTGGATCCAAAGTGGGTTGAGGCTATGACTACTGAATTACATGCTTTAAAAGCAAATCATACCTGGAGCCTTGTTCCATCCACTGATGATCTGCATATAGTTGGGAACAAGTGGGTTTTTAAAGTGAAATACCTCTCAAATGGTAGTGTGGAGAGATATAAAGCCAGACTTGTTGCCAAGGGTTTTCAGCAAACCCCTGGTATTGATTACTTTGAAACATTCAGTCCTGTGGTGAAACCTTCCACTATAAGGGTAATTCTTTCTTTGGCTGTTACCTATGGTTGGGATATTCAGCAAATAGATATTAATAATGCCTTTCTGAATGGGGATTTGCAAGAAACAGTTTACATGACTCAGCCTGAAGGCTTTGTAGATGAAAAGCATCCAAATTTTGTTTGCAAGTTGCATAAGGCCTTATATGGGTTAAAACAAGCTCCTAGAGCTTGGTTTGACAAATTGAAGCGAGTGCTTGGTTGATTGGGGTTTTACTGGGATCTACATCGACACCGGTTTGTTTATTCATTTCTCTCTTTGGAAAACATTTGTTTGTGCTAGTTTATGTGGATGATATTACGATCCTTTGGAGATGATAAGAATCAAGTTTTAAAACTTGTTCATGATCTGAACATGCGATTTTCCTTAAAAACTTTAGGAAGTTTGAAGTATTTCTTGGGTTTTGAAGCCATTAGAGATCACACTGGGATATATTTGACTCAATCAAAATATATCAAAGATCTTTTGGCAAAAACAAATATGTTGGGAGCAAAAGGGTGTGACACACCCATGTGTACTGGACAGAAATTATCCCTGACTGATAGTCCTTCCTTTGAATCTCCTACACTTTATCGGTCCACCATTGGTGCTTTACAGTATCTCACTATGACAAGACCTGATATTGCCTTTCCTGTAAATAAACTCAGTCAGTTCTTGCATGCTCCTACTGTCTTACATTGGCAAGCTTGTAAAAGGGTCTTGAGGTACTTGAAGAATACTACTACACTTGGTCTTCACTTCAAACCAACTGCCAGTCTGACTTTAGAAGCCTTTTCAGACGCTGATTGGGCTAGTTGTGTGGATGATAGACGATCAACTAGTGGGTATTGTGTCTTTCTTGGTGGGAATTTAATTCAATGGTGTTCCAGAAAACAAAAAGTGGTTGCAAGGTCCAGCACCGAATCAGAATATCGGGCACTGGCACAAGCAGCCACTGACATCATTTGGCTTCAAAGTCTGTTTACAGAGTTACATATTTCTTTACATTCTTGTCCTATTATCTGGTGTGATAATGTTAGTGCAGGTTCTCTTGCTACTAATCCAGTATTTCATCAAAGAACAAAACATATAGAGATTGATATACATTTCATCAGAGAAAAAGTCATTGAGAAAGCCTTGCAAGTGCAGTACATAGCTACAGAGGATCAGGTTGCAGATATGTTAACTAAGCCACTGGCTGGTGCAAAGTTTGCTACATTCCGGGACAAACTTACTTCAGTTCGTGACAAGCTGGACAATGACAAGCTTGCTGATCTTCCTCAGCCGCGCTTGAGGGAGGATGTTGAGTTGTAAAGTTGTCATTTGTGTTGTCATTTGTATTTGTAAAAGTGTTATTATCACAAACACGTTTTTGCTTCTTATTCATTTGTGGTTCTGTATGTATATACACTAAACAGTTTCAGTGTATGGTTAATTAAGTCAATACAGATATTTTATTCTCTCTCTCTCTGGCTTCGTTATTTCCTCTTTTGAAAACCCTAGATCCCCTTCCTTCGTTTCATCTGTTCTAATATCAATCAAATCTCCGAACCATGTTATACATTCACTGACTTCTGCTCTAGCATAAGCCGTGGGTGAACAATTCCTCAAACAAGCCTCTTCGCATTCCACTGCACTAGTTATAGTCCTATTCACCACAAAATTTGATGTATCAGGCAATTTCAACCCCAAAAACTTCACGAATCCAGTTGGTATACTACAATTCATTGTCGACTTCCGAACACAAAAACCTGACCAATCAAATTGTTCCCACTCCTAGGCAATTACAAATTGGCGAGCGAATGAGTTTACAAATGCCAAAACTACGACATTTTGCATATTAGTCACAAGTATCAGTTTGCATTGTGGCTACGTCAATCCACTAGTTACGCGTTTGGCTCCACGTAACATGCATAATGAGTCCAGATTGGTTCACGATGAGCCTAAATATGATTTGCTCATCACTATTTTCAAATGTATAATAGTCTTTGTTTGCATCAAACAGAATGATAGGGTTAAAAACTGTATTTTGTTGGAGAACAGGGTATTCACCAAATCGAACACCATCCCAAGGTCCACTTCTGTATTGAATCTGTGATATGCGGCACAGAGGGTCCATCTTGTATGTAAAATTAAGTCACTTGAAAGACGTAATTTATATAACAAATTTTGACAGTTCTACACATGAGGGGGCGTTTAATAACTTAAGCTTTTAGACGAAGTAGTTTAACAACTTAGAGATGGATCAGGTGAACTTTTCTATGATGTCAAGTACCATTCCTGGCTGGTTCCCAGGTTCCATTTCATTCCAGGAATTAATGCATCACATGGATTATCAAAGCTTTGCCACAAAGAATCAATAACCTCTTTATTTTTAACATTCATTATTCATTTTACTTCTTCCAATAATATTTAATATTTTTTCTTATATTTTATTTTGGCACGCTTCCATCCTAATTATTATATAATTTTTTTTCACGTTTTTCTATTTTATTTTGTATATACTATTTAATTTAGTCAACATATGAGTATTGAAATTTGGAATTCTTTAAATGTATTTAATTATAATGAGTGGTACGGAACCTTTTTGCAATGATATTAACTTTTTCGTCAATTTTCTTTAACCTTTTCTGTCTTACTAGTTAAGAATACGTCCATTGTACGTGATTTTGTAATAATATTGTAATTTTTTTTAAATCATCGATGAATATAACACTTATAAGAAACTCATTTTCAAACATAAGTCAATTCATGACTATGACTAAACAGTCAAATTTCATTGTAAAACAGGTGGTTTATAAAAACAATACATGGAATACGTGAATGTTTAGTTTGAAGGATTGTTGACTCTCTTTTAATTATATTTTGGAACATACATATAATGGTATATCAAGAAAATACAACTTTTTTTTTTTTTTATGAAAATTAATATCAAATTCTAAAATACACGAAAAATAGTAGGCAAATCACAATTTTTCATTGATTTTCTGTATTTATATCATTATAAAAAGTACATGAAACAAAAAATTTAGTCGTTTTTAATTTTTTTTCTCTTCAGAGAAAAGAATTTAAAAATTCTTTGATATAGAATAAAGAAGAATTTTCTCCTACAATATCCTCACTAAAACACTAGTCAAGACATTCAGTTTTAATCCACTCATAAACTTAAGATTTTTTTTTCGCTACATGCATTCTTTCGCGTAATTCTATTTCTCAATTATTAATAAATTTCAAGAACATTCAAAACAACTAGATACTTAGATAATCCCCTTCTTAATAAAATTTATGATTTTAACTCATCACATAAAATTAACTTATTATGCAAGATTTACCTTCACCTTATACATAACACGACTCAGTTTATCCAAGTTATGTTTATGTAGTACATGTTAACACTCTTCTTAAGTTACAGAGAGAGCTAGAGTAACATCAATGCTCTTTGTTCTAACTCGAACAAATATTATAGAAATCAAAATTTAAATAAATATTTAGCATATTATTATCATATACTCACAATTAGTGAATCTTTCATGGTAGAGGTGTCAATTTGGGTCGGCCCGCCTCTGATGAAGCCCGGTGACGGTCCGCATTAGAAAAAGTTCGCACCACGACGGGTTGCGGGTTGGGCCAACCCAGCCCACAAAAATTGAACACGAGCCCGGCCCACCCGTTGGCCCATCCTGGTCGAGCCCATGTGGGTCGCAGTTCGACCCAGTTCGACCCGTATTAATAAAAAATTAATTTTTTTGAAATTACTAATAAAATTTAGTTACTTATTGTAATTCAAAAAAAAAAATGTCTACATATATAACAAAAAATGTGATAAAATTAATAAATAAAAAATAAATAACAATGATAAATTCACATTTTTTAATTTTTTAATTCAATTTCTATTTTTTATTTATATATTTAAAGACTAAAACATCATACATCTATCACATTTTTACTTTCAACGGCTCTATGCCATTTATTTTTTTAAATATCATTTCAAATATGAAAGTTTGAATTTTTCGCCCATTTTTTTTTAAAAATCAAAGCGGTTCATGGGCGGCCCATGGTTCGGCCTCTTCGACCGTGAACGGCCATGCGGGTTAGCCTCCTCGGCCGTGAACAGCCCGCCCGATTCACGGGCCGCCCATGATTACAGGGGTCGAGGTGGGTCAAGCAAGCAAGTTCGGGTGGCCCGCCGTCTTGACACCTCTATTTCATGGTATCAAACTAATCAAAGATAATAAAAACATTCCATGCGTGGGAAAAAAATTTCCAGACAACTAAAAATAAAGAAAAACAATAGATGAAGAAACCATGAATCAATAATAAGAAAGTCGAATTCCTCTTGTATTATTATGTTAATAAAGAAATTTGCTTACAATTAAAGATAATAATTTTAATGCATAAAAAACTTTATTTTTATTTCTTTCTGTTAATTACAACATATAATTGAATTTAAATGGGAAATCCACATTCAATGATCCAAAATGCAATATTTATTTGGTATTAAATATATTTAATTAAAGCTAAAATAAATAATACTAATTGAAAGATAATTTTAGAAATTATAAGTTATGTTGACGTTGGAAAATGGTTTGCACTGATTCCTAGTCAACTTAAAGATAAGTATTGAGGTCGGTTATGACCGTAGTAAGTGGCAGATAAATAAGTATATAGGAAGACCTGATTGTATGATCTTTGTAAGAGTGCTTTTATTAAGCAGTTCAATGTCCCTCTTGGAGTACATTTATTTCTCCTATTTATAGGGAAATATGTAATGATTCCTCTGTTTAATCTTTGAGATGTGTATTAAATGGCCTATCTAGGCTAGGCATTAAATGCCAAGGTAGGCACTTAATGCTTACAAGACATTCCCTTTTTTAGGACATTTATTGTGAAGGGACGTCTGACATAGGGACGTCATGAGTCATTATGATGACGTGAACATCAGTTCGGACACATGGGCCGAAAAAATGGGAAGGTTGTTGGCCGACGTCCAGACGATGAGGGAGGAGGGGAAGAAAGTGCGGGCCGAGCTTGATGAGGAGAGGAAACTCAGGGCCATCTCCGAGGACGGCCTTATGAGCAAGGACGAGGAGCTGAGGCGGAAGGAGGCTGAATTGAATGCCATGGCGGCGGAGCTGGAGGCGGAGAAGAAAAATAAGGCCGAGCTCGTGCGAGAGCTGGAAGCCGAGAAGAGGAGCCGTGCTGAACTTGTGGCTTCTTTGGACAAGGTTGTAGACCGGGACGAGGCCGTGGCCGATTTTAAGTCCTCCGATGCTTATCTGGCCGAGCAAGAGATGGTCTACTTCCTTACGATGGAGGAGCTGATTGAGACGGCAGCTGAGAAACGTCCGGACTGGGATGTTCAGTTCCTGAAGGATGAGCTCGCCGAACTGAAGAAAAAATCTACGCTCAATCCTCTATCCTCCGAAGAGGCAGATCAGCCCGGTGCCGAGGATTGAACTTCTGTACTCTCTTTTTTGTTTGTACTGTTTTGAATTTTCTTTTGTTTTAGAGCGACCTTAGTAATGAACTGGAGTTTATTTGTAAAGTACAGCCTGTTATTTCGACTTCGGATGTATGATTTCTCAAACATTTTGGACTAGCTATTAATCCCGATTCTGCTCACGCCTTAATTTCAACAGAACAACTTGATTTCTAATTTCACGAGATCGACCATGGACTTAGGACACTTGAGTCTTTGACAAATTTAATCAATTAAATTCCAACTTCACAATCGACCATGGACTTGGACACCTGAGTCTTTGACAAAATTTAATCAATTAAATTCCAACTTCACAGATCTGACCATGGACTTCCGATCTCGGAGTCTTTGACAAATTTTATCAATTAAATTCCAACTTCACAGATCTGACCATGGACTTCTGACCTCGGAGTCTTTGACAAATTTAATCAATTAAATTCCAACTTCACGAGATCGACTTTGGACTTACGACCTCGGAGTCTTTGACAAATTTAATCAATTAAATTCCAACTTCACAGATCTGACCATGGACTTCTGACCTCGGAGTCTTTGACAAATTTAATCAATTAAATTCCAACTTCACAGATCTGACTTTGGACTTCTGACCTCGGAGTCTTTGACAAATTTAATCAATTAAATTCCAACTTCACAGATCTGACTTTGGACTTCAGACCTCGGTACGTGGGCGATCTGGAACTTCAAGAACGAGGCCCGACCTGTAGTCAATACTCGGGTTGGATGGGTGGAAGAGTCCGAACTTCCAACAATTGAATGACAGTTGCCCCAAGTTTCCAGATCGGCGCAGTGTATCTAGGTCGGCGTGTGGGACGAGCTGAAAGTTGAATTATTTCACATATTTGGGAAAGTAGTTAGGTCTCACGGACGAACTAACTCAGACTAGTTCGGTCTCACAGACGTACTATATTCCTCAGACATAGTATGTCTGAGATGAATAAGCTTTAGTTTTGGTGTTGGTGACGCAGCACTTACGCCAACCAGCCGGGTCACACGTTCATGTGTTCAAGAGGATTGCGACCTCAGTCATCCCTTGTTAGGTAGGAGCCTTTCTAGGCTTTCAGATTTCAACGTGAGCCCTTTATTTCGTAAAATTTTCTTCATTTCATAAATTTGAGAAATGATTACAAGGTGGAAGCCGTGGCTTCTTTTGACAAAAGTAGCTTACGCCCGTGGGCATAGGTGGATAGTCTTCATTGGTAGTACTTCTTTAGATGCTCGGCATTCCACCGGATGCGCGCGAGTGATAGTCCATACGCATTACGGAGCTCGTAAGCTCCATTTCTTAGAACAGCAGTGATCTTGTAAGGTCCTTCCCAATTTGGGGCGAGCGTGCCCGCTTGACTTTCTTTCGTTGCTAGGGATACCTTTCTTAGGACCAGGTCCCCAGCTTTGAATTTCCGCTCCTTGACTTTGCCGTTGTAATACCTTGCACTTCTTTGCTTGTAGATGGCAGTTTTCAGTTCTGCCCCCAGCCTTCTTTCCTCCAGTAGGTCGAGCTCGGATCTCAAGCCTTCGTCGTTGTGATTTTCGTCAAACGTCCGAACTCTATAAGACGGGAGCTCGAGTTCGACCGGTATGACGGCTTCTGTGCCGAAGGCCAGTGAAAAAGGTGTCTCTCCCGTGCTTGACCGGCATGTTGTTCGATAAGACCATAGCACACTGGGGAGCTCTTCTGCCCAAGCTCCTTTCAGCTCATCCAAGCGTGTCTTCAGTGTATGCTTAATAATTTTGTTTATTGCCTCAACTTGTCCATTGGACTGGGGGTGGTTTGGAGTGGAGAAGTGCTTTCTGATATTGAGGTCTTCACAGAATGACCTGAGTCTAACATTGTCGAATTGCTTGCCGTTGTCTGTGATGATCGAATGTGGGACTCCAAACCTGCAGACAATCGATTTCCATATGAACCCGGTAGTTTTACGCTTTCGATTATTTTGCAAGCGGTTGCTCGCCTCTACGCCCATTTGGTGAAGTAATCCACGGCAACTATGGCATACTTAGTTCCACCTCTTCCCACCGGCATGGGACCGATGAGGTCAATTCCCCATTTGGAGAAGGGCCACGGACCGAGGATCGAGGTCGACTCTTAGGGTGTGCTTTGATTGAGGACCAAATTTCGACATTTGTCGCATTTCCTCACGAAATCGATGGAGTCCTTCTTCATTGATGGCCGAATACCCTTGCCTCAAGATCTTGAGTGCGAGGGAGTGCCCCGGTGTGGTTGCCGCATAGTCCCCGTGGACTTCACCGAGGCGTGTTAGCTTCGTTTTCCTTTAGGCACCGCAGTAGAGGGAGCGAAAAGCCTTTTTTGAACAGGATGTTATTGATTATAGTGTACCTTGCTGCCCTGATTCTTAACTTTCTAGCTTCCCCGCTATTTGGGGGTGCCTTCCCATCCTTCAGGAATTGGATGATCTCGTCAGTCCAGCTGGAGATCAGTTCGGACGTGTTGCTAATTTGCTCGGTGAGATATGGCCGGGTCTGGCCGAGTCTTCCAATCGGGATGCTCTCCGACTCTTCTATGCCCTTGCTGGTAGAAAGTCTTGCTAGTGCATCAGCGAGGCTATTCTGTGTTCTGGGAATCGGCTAACCTCGACGGTGGCGAATGATTTCAGTTCCTGTTCCACAATGAGTGAGTAAGACGCCATCCTATCGTCTTTGGTTTGGTAGGACTTATTGATTTGATTGACCACCAGTTGAGAATCGCTGTACACGAGCAGTTTGAGTGCACCCATACCTTTCGCAAACCTTAGGCCGGCAATTAGGGCCTCATACTCAGCCTCGTTGTTTGAGGCACGGAAATTAAATCGTAGAGATTGGCGCGGTGGCTCCAGGTGGGGCTCATCGGGACTACTCCGGCTCCGGCCAGAGAGTCTCGATCGATGAGCCATCCACAAAGAGAGTCCGAAGCTTCCTCCTTTCTCGCACTGGGCTCGTGCTCCGGTGAACTTGGCGATGAAGTCTGCGAGCTTGACCTTGATTGCGGTCCGTGGTTTGTAGTGGAGCTCAAACCGCCGAGCTCAACCGCCCACTTCATAAGTCTCCGGAGGTGTCCGGTTCTGCAGGACTGTCTCGGAGGATAGTTTGGACAGACTGTATTGGATGTTGCAAGAAGTAGGGTCTCGAGCTTTCTTGCGAGACATGATAAGGGCATCGTCAATTTTTCCATCGGGGTGTAGTTAAGTTCGGCATCGTGTAACGCCTTTGCCGACATAGTACACCGGGTGTTGGATGCCCTCGTCCGCCCTTATGAGTACGGAACTAATTGAGTGCTTTGAGGCGCTAAGTAGAGAGTAAGGACCTCCTTCACTAGAGGTTTGGAGAGTAGTGGAGGTCGTGCGGTTGCCTCTTGACTCTTGAATGCTAGCCGACATTCCTCGCCCACTTAAACTCCTTTCTCCGCGTAAAGCGTCGAAGAAGGGTTTGCAATTGTCCGTCGATTTTGAAACAAAACGACTAAGCTACCGCTATACGCCCCAAGAAGACTACTGCACCTCTTTGATCTTAGTAGGGGCCTCATCTCTTGGAGAGCTCGATCTTTTCCGGGTTGGCCTCGATTCCTCTTGGTGGACCATGTACCCCAAGAACTTCCCGACTTTACACTTTGAAGGAGCATTTGTTAGGATTGAGCTTCATTTTATATCTCCTCAATTATGGAGAACATTTCGGAGAGGTGCTCCACGTGGTCCATTTCCTTGGTGCTTTTGACAAGTATGTCGTCAACGACACCTCAATAGTTTTCCCAATGAGTTCGGAGAACATTGAGTTCACCACCGTTGATAAGTGGCTCGGCGTTCTTCAACCCGAAGGGCATAACTCGATAGCGAAGACAAACCTCGATCGGTGATGAAGGAGGTGTGCTCTTGATCATCCTCATGCATTGCAATTTGATTGTAGTAGAGTACGCATCCATGAAGCTCAGGAGCTCATGCCCAGTGGTGGCATCCACCATTTGGTCTATCCAGGGAGTGGAAAGTCGTCTTTAGGGCAAGCTTTGTTCGGATCGATAAAATCTATGCACACCCTCCAAGCTCATTGCTCTTTTTACGAGAACAGATTGGCTACCCACCGGGGTAGAGCGATTCCACGATGAAGCCGCACTTGAGTAGTTTATCGACTTCCTTAGCTAGGGCCTCGTACCTCTACGGATTGAGAGGACGTCGGCGTTCTTTGTTTTGGTTTGACGTCGGGACCGGTATTCGATCCCGTGGCACGCGAGTTTGGGATCAATTCCTTCCATGTCTGCGTGTTCCCATGCGAAGACGTCAGTGTTGCTTTTTAGGAAGGTTGTAAGTTGGGACCTTACTGGTTGTTTGAGTTCCTTTCCGATGTGGAGGACCCTTTCAGGTCGGCTGGGGTCGACCTCTACTTGCTCCCAGTCTTCAACTGGTTCGACCTTCCAGTAGCTCTTGTCTTGACACAGGGGTCGAGGTGACCCAGATCTTCCGCTGCTTCCGCCCAGATCATTCTCGGACTTCCCGGTGCAAGCTCGGCGTCGGTCCGGATTGTGTTTACCCTTGCTCGGGCGAAGTTGAGGTTGCGCTCCTTGCTACCGGTTGGCTTCCCGACTACTCCTACCCCATGTAGAGTGGGGAATTTGATGGTGTAGTGATAGATGGGCCTGGTCGCTTTTAGCTCATGCAGATTGGCCGCCCCTAGGATGGCATTGTAGTTAGATGGGAGATCTACAATTACAAAATCCGCAATGATCCTCCCGTGATGGGGAGGCAATCCGAGCTCAACCACCAGGCGATCCGCCTGGGATTTACACAATCCCGGTGAACCCTGCGGGGGGCTTTGGGAAAGGCCTAACGTCGAATGTCGAGATCCATCCGATTGAACGTTCGAGATATAGGATATTTACGGAGCTCCGTCATCTACCGGTGTTCGATGGATGTTGACGCCGGAGACCCGGCATAGTAATGACGAGTGCATCCGAATGTGGTTGCAATACATGGGATGCGTCTTCCTCGGAAAAAGAGAATTTTTCCGCATCGTGAGGGTTAAATTGTTGTACCGCTAACACTTGGTAGCTATTGTGAGCTTCCACGGAGGACTTACTGGTACTGTCTCCTTGATCCTTCCCAGTCGACTCCCACCGACTATCATGTGAATTTCACTCGTCGGGTTGAGGTGGAGGTGGAGGTGGTAGTTCACTCGGTCATGGACACTGGGAGGCTCGGGCCCACCGGATGGCGCGCTAGGAACTCCTTGGTGGCCTCGTCTAATGAGGCTTTCAATTTCTCCTTTTAAATCACGGCAATCATCCGTGTCGTGCCCACCGATCGATGGTACTGCAGATCTCCTTTGGTTTAGCCACGATGAGTTCGCCTTCATAGGAGCTGGACTTTTAAGGATGCCCTTGCCTTTGGTTTTCGTTAGGACATTCTCCGGTGAAGTGTTTAGGATATGGTATCCACGGTACCTCGGCGTGGTGGGCCTTGGACGCCTGCATCTTTGAAAATCCGGTGTTTTCTTAGGACTCTCCTTCTTCTCCGTTTTCGGGTCTTTCTCTTTACCCTTCGTGCTCTCCTTACGATCAGGGCGGTCATTCTCCTGGTCCGAGGTGGCTTCCTCAGCGCCGATGTGTTTTTCAGCTCTAGCCAGGAAGTCTTGGTAGGTAGCAGGTCCGTCTTCGTGAACGGACCACCAGAACCGAGTCCGTGTTCTTAGTCCTGACAGGACTGCCATCAGGGCGGCATCATCTGATATTTTGTCCACCTCCACTATCCTCTTGCTAAATCGATCCATGTAGGACCTCAGTGTTTCAGTTCGGCCTTGTTTAATGCCGATAAAGGCGTTCTTTTCGGGGTGGATCGAGTTCTTGCCCCCATGAAGGTGGAGACGAACTGACCTGAGAGGTCATTCCAGCTTCGAATGGAGCGCGGTGGTAATTTTTTGAACCACCTCATCGCTCTATTCCCGAAGGTGAGGGGGAATGCTCTGCACATGATAAGCGTCGTCGGCTGGCTCCTTGGAGTTCCATCCAAGAGGTATACTGTCGAGGTGGCCCGGGATCATTGCCATCCTCATAGCTAGTCAAGCTGTGGCATTTTCGGCTTCTCCCGGTAGAGGTTTTGCCAAGATGTCCTCCGTGAATGGGGAACTTTGTCGTGGTGACTTCGTCCGAGGTATTCTTTTGCTTTGCTTCCGATTCGGCCGATCGTTGCTTCATGAGTTCAAGCTCATCCGGAGTGTTACAGTACACACTCGAGGCCGCCATGGACAGAGCTTTCTTCTTTCTTTGTGCCTCTTGTTCGTGAGGGACTTGAGAAGAATGACCTAGGCGGTCAAACACGCTAACCCGACCGTTGCGTGGAAGCTTTCTGTGGGGACCTGGAGCGCACACTTTTTCCTCCCTTACTTTACGATGGGCTCTTCGATTCAAGTCTAGTCTTCGTTTTACTCGACTGGCTCTTAGACTCATCACAGTCTTTGGTGACTCACTCGACACGAGTCGAAATTGTTTAGTAGTGGCTTGATTTCTCTCGAGCCGTTCAATAGCTCGAGTTAGGTATTCAAGCTTCATGAGGGACTGCGTCTCCCTCGAGCACATGTGTTCAAGTCGAGGTTTCTCCCTGTTGTCTCGACGGAAGACACGGGAAGGTTGACTGCTTGACTCCGGTTCCGTGGCTCGAGCCCTCGAGTCATGACTACGACTCATGTTTGGATAATTTTTGAGTGTTTTGGTGTGGTGTATGGTAATTGTGGAAAATGGAGAGCCTTTTTAGAAAATGAGGCCCCTCCTTCTAGCCAAACTGCTGACGTTGGAAAATGGTTTGCACTGATTCCTAGTCAACTTAAAGATAAGTATTGAGGTCGGTTATGACCGTAGTAAGTGGTGAGATAAATAAGTATATAGGAAAGACCGATTGTATGATCTTTGTAAGAGTGCTTTTATTAAGCAGTTCAATGTCCCTCTTGGAGTACATTTATTTCTCCTATTTATAGGGAAATATGTAATGATTCCTCCTGTTTAATGCTGAGACAGGTATTAAATGGCCTATCTAGGCTAGGCATTAAATGCCAAGGTAGGCACTTAATGCTTACAAGACATTCCCTTTTTTAGGACATTTATTGTGAAGGGACGTCTGACATAGGGACGTCATGAGTCATTATGATGACGTGAACATCAGTTCGGACACATGGGCCGAACTGGATTTCTCGGACGAGGTCCGACCTGGTTCCTTCTTCAGGTTGACCTTCCACCGACTCCGGGAGAGTATGTCCGAACTGGAAGAAGTTCAGCTTTACCACGGGTCAGCTATCTTGCACTCAAAACTTAATATTTATCGTGACAGAGCCAGCCCGGATATCAACAAGTTACTTGCGGGGCAATATCGTCCATAAATATTTCTCCCATATTGGGACTTTTATATGTAGTACTAGTTAGACACGCGTGCGTTGCACGTACTTTTGCATTTATATTGTTAATTTTTAATATTTTAAATTTTTTTTATTTTTTAGTTGTTAATAATAAAAATGATAAAGTAGCAATTGCAATAAAGATAAAAAAATATGGTTGTTGATAACATATTGTTTGTATTGTTCGATGTTGATATTTTATTTACATTTATCGAAGTACTATTGTAATTAAAAATGAGTTTTATATAGTAGTAATATGAATAGTAACTTGAATTTAGTGAAAAGATTTTGGTGATTTGAACTTTGATGATTGACGAACCATTGATATCAAATCGTATGAAATTAATGATATAATAGGAATCTTCATGATTGTATTTTATGAAAAAATTAATAATAATTATTTTTATTGGAGAGAATGTAATGATTTATATAATATTGTACATTTGTTGGAGTAGTGACTCCTTATAAACAATATTCTTTATGTATGTTCTCTTTTTAATAAACGCGTCTAATTTAACGATGTAAATGTAAACAATATAAATGTAAGTAAGAAACAAAAACTAAAAAAATTTACAATTTTCCCATTCTTATTTTTTGAAATTCATTTCTCATTTCTTTTATCTACATAAGGCGAAAAAATTGAAATCGTCAATTTTAAATGTACATTTAATAAATTGTTAAAAATTTAATGTACGATAATAATGAACAATAAAAGAGTAACAAATAAATATTAAAAGATAATTGTATTCATTTAAGTACAATTACAATTAGAGATGAGTTTTATATATTGATAATACCAATAAAAACTTGAACCCAGTTAAGACTTTTTGGTGATTTTAACTTTGATGATTAACGAACTATTGATATCAAATCTTATAATATTAATCATCTCCAGTGCTGCATTTTATGAAGAATAAAATTAATAATTTTTAATTTTATTGTGAGAAAATATAATGATTGACTACATAATATTGTACATTTGTTGGAGTAGTAGTTCATCGTGAACAATATTCTTTATGTATGTTTTTTTTTATTAAATGTGTTTGATTTGACGACGTAAATAAAATGTCATAAATGTGAGTAAAAAACAAACATTAAAAAATTGTTAATACTTGTCTATGTTGTAAGAATATTGTTGACGGACAGAGTAAAAATATTGTTGACGAACAGAAGTAAGATGAGAAGAACATTATATATATATTCATTAAATTAAATTAAATTAAAAATGAAAAAAGTTTCACATGTTGTTCTAAATTGTAGTATATGTTTGGTGCGATTTAAAGATTTTGAAAAAAAAAATGGTAAAATGTGTGGTTGAAAAGTTAATAAAAGTTGTAGGTCCCATAAAATATGTAGTTGAAAATGAATTTTAGAAAAAATAATTTAAAAAAAGAACTAAAACAAACATGCTCGTAATCACTGTAATCTAATGTATTAAAAATAATCTTTTTATCTCTATTTTAGTTTTGACAACTACGATTTAAATTTTAATGCGGTAATAAACAAAGTTACAATTTTTCTCATTTTTTTTTTGTTGAAACTTATTTCTCATTCATTTTATCCACTTAATGCCAAAAAAAAAAAAAAAGTGAGATCATTTTTTCACTTTTATATTTAATTTAATAGATTAAATTTTTAAAAAATTTAATTTTATATTTAGTAAATTGTTGAAAATTTAATGTACAATAATGATGAACAATAAAAGAGTAATAAATAAAATATTAAAAAATAATTATATATTAATGAATACTAAAGATGAATATGGAATTTCAAAAAATTTGTAAGGATAGAGTAGTCAAAAAATGTTTCTCAATTTAAACTTCTTTTAGATGTAGTAGAGATAGATTTGTGAATTAAAGAATTCTGTTTTTCATCTTGCAAAACTGTTTGTGTCCATTGTTGCAGCCATCTGGATTACTGACCTTTGACAAAGAAGATGATCAGTCAAGGAAGGCTGGATTACTGACGTTTGACAAAGAAGATGATCAGTCAAGGAAGGGTAGAAGCACTCAGATTTCAGATTTCATTTCAGATTCCAGTCAAACCCAAAGAATACGAAGCAAAATATGTTTATGGAATTATAATATATATAAAACAAATGTAATCTGAATACAGTAAACGAGTATTTAATATATATAAATTCTATTGGCCATAAATTACTTCTTAATTTATTCCAAACAATACGGTAAAAATACACTTGTGATTGTTATGAAGACTAAATTAATTAATCATCCAATGGTAAAAATGAAGATAATCGGAGCATTCTTTCAAAGAATACTCCTTCTCTCATCTGCCATCAAGAATTGTAAATGAAATTTTGTTGGTTTTGTTCGAAGAAGATCCTAAATGAGAATGATTCCACCTATCTGTAAATAATGGTTCCTTTGGCAGTGGCAGATCAGCAATTTCAGTACTGAGCATTGAAAGAACGGTTGATATATTGGGCCTATTTATGGGGGATTCTTGGACACACAGCAATCCAATGTGCATGCATCTCGTGATTTCTGCATACAAGTTTGGATTTGTTATTCTCTTGTCTATGAGTTCCTCAACATTGTCCTCGTTCCATAATTTCCATGCCTGAAAGTATATGTAAAACGTTCCATTAGACACAAAGGTTGCACCACATAAGAAACTTGCACAGAAAGGAATTATACAATCCATCACATGGGAGAAGAATTTGATAGGACTTACATATCCAGAAAGGGTTAAAGACAGCTCCTCGTTGTAGAAGTTTGTGTTCCTTCTCCCGCTAATGATCTCCAATACAAGAACTCCAAAACTGAAAACATCGGATTTTTCTGAAAATCTCCCGCTTAATGCATATTCCGGGGACATGTATCCACTGGCACAACATGACATTGCAATCATGTCATAAACAAATACTAATATTACAACAATGTAAACGTAGCAATTCAGCATATGCTTACTATGTTCCTACAACTCTTTTAGTTTTGCCTTGATCTTGATCGCCTCCAAATATTCTTGCCATTCCAAAGTCTGAAATTTTTGGATTCCACTCGTCATCCAGCAATATGTTACTTGGCTTCAGATCTCTGTGGATTATCTTCAACCTGGAATCCCTGTGTAGATAAAGGAGTCCTCTGCCAATACCTTCAATAACATTGAATCGTTTCCTCCAATCCAGAACCATTTGTGATTGATCTATACGCACAATTGATATCAGAAGGTCTAAACATATCTTATGTTGAAATGAAATTTTTACTATTGAAAATGTAACACAAAACAGAGCTAAACTCACCAAAGAGAAGGAAATCTAAGCTTCTGTTTTTCAGATATTCATAGATCAACATTTTTTCAAATTTCTCTACACAACATCCCAATAGTCGAACAAGGTTACGATGTTGGAGTTTAGAGATCACTGCAACTTCATTCCTAAATTCTTCCATTCCTTGTCCCGATGCCGCTGAAAGCCTCTTTATTGCAATTTCTTTTCTGTTTGCCAACATTCCCTACATAAAAATATCACTCATTTCAACATTAACTATCTTATAGAAAATAAAATTAATAGGGAACCGGTACATAAGCACGGAAATTACCTTATAAACAGGGCCAAAACCACCCTCACCAAGCTTATTCGCCTTGTGAAAATTGTTTGTTGCATTTACAAGCGTCTCAAGACTGTATAATGGTAACTCTTCAATATTCACTTTGTCTTCCGGGTTTCTAAGCACAATCGGGCTTGAATCCAACAAGTCTGCTTCCCCAGATTCTTGTTGTTCAATTCCATGATTGACTTTTCTCTTAGACATGCACAGCCAAGATAAGAATAAAGAAATGGATACAGCCACCAAACTGATTATTACCAGAACTATGATAATCATTTTCTTGTCTTTCTGCTTATCTGAAACAATACAAACATCAAAAACAGCAGTTGACAAAATAAGTGTGAACAAAATTCTTAGACAATACCTCTCTCTGAGTAGGGTACACGAATGTAGAGAAGTAAACCCGCACCATCCTTGTATTGTTGAATGTCAATTAAGTTCCCACTCCAGTACATACAACCTATATCTGCATCGTAAGAATAGGCTACGCAGGAACAATTCCTTAAGCATAGACTTCTGCATTCATTTTCGAGACCAGGCGACCACTGAATTAAGTCTGGCACTTTCACCTTCGTTAACTTTGAGAATACGTCCTCTCTGCTTTTATCGGTCCCATTATTACTTCTTTCACACTGTAATGGCGTCTTCCTCTTGCATCCACCACTCCAATTCCCTCTATCCCATCCCTGCTTGTTCTTTGGTTCATACCCTCTTACACATTGACATATTGGCTTATTATTTTGGTTACAGAACCCAAATGGACCACAGTTGTTATATACATCACAATCAACATCCGGACCCTTAAACAATCGATCCCAAGTACCGGTCTGATTATTCCATACTTCCTCCATTAGAAATCCCTCTGGATCTACAAAATTTTTTATTATTAAGTTTTGACGAAAATTTCTAGTAAAATAGTATGTACCAGCTTCATGTACAACATTGAATCCGTCAACATACACCGAATACATCCTCGTTACTCCGGTAAAAACCCGACCATTCCAGGGACCGCTCCTCCACAATGGACGACCTTGATTCCACGAGAAAAGTTGTGGAACGCCTATAGTAGCAACGTGTAGACCGACAGTATAATTTCCATAATTTGGATCCTGAGGAGTTCTCCACGAATTTAGCATAACCTTTTCGCCTGTTTTTACGTTGTGACTTAATCTCATCGTAGGCAGAAAAGAGTTTGTTGGGTGCTTGTGACTTTCCCACAATGAGACATCATTGGACTGATCGCGTAGAATAAGGTTTCCATTATCTGTTAACTGGGCAGATGTATTTCTTGGGGAAGTTGTAGCACTTGTGGACCAAACAGTCTCGTTGATTCCATTCACTAGTACGATGTTACCATCGGACGATATCTTTATGGTCCCGGAAGAATCATTGAGAGGTCTATCTCGATTGGCAACCCACATGACAGATACGTTATAATACCATATGCCCATGTAGCGTCTGGTGGTTCCGTTGGGGCTGAAGAATCCCAAAGTGAAGACCTTGCCTTGGGAAACAATGGTGTCCGAATCCTTGAGGACTATATTGGATGTAAGGGTGTCTGTTTCTAGGCAAACTCCAAAACTTGAAAGACAAAGTACTATGACTATAACGGTTCTAAAGTAACAAAACTCATTATGGAGTGAGTTTTGACTTGGATCTAATTGAAAAAAGGGATTCAGCAGCATTCTGATGATCATGATTTTATTTGGGAGTGTTTGTTGCAGAGAATGTATAATTGCATTGTTAAGGTGAATCCATTGTTAATTGCACATAACAAGGCGGCATTTCTACATATTATAATTATATTTCTTTTGTGAAAATGTTTCGCCTAAGAAATCAGTATTGACCACTGATCAATTCTAGAAGCACTTACCTGAATTTTATATACTCTAAAGTCTAAACTAGCGATGCCATTTTTCTCACTAAAAAATGGGACAAATGCTTAATTAAACTAATTAAAAGGTGAAGGGTCGTTGATATTCATAGCCATCAGATTTGATTTCCAATTTGTTTCTATACATCAGCCGTTTCAAATGGTTGCCTATTGCATATTCATAGCCATCAAATGTCTGATTTCACAAAAAACAATCCGTCTATTGCATATTCAAGAGCCATGTATCCACTATTAAGACTTGGAGTTCCATCTTAAAAGATTAACCTTGTTAAGAGGTGTAGCATTTCGATTTTTAACCAATGTGGGATTCATCCCTTAATATGTCCCCGCAAGATGGTGGCTCGTTTTGAAAACACCAATCTTAGAATTTGTATGCTCATTTTTGAGTTTTAATCGGATCGAATTTCCATTTGAAGCTCAACGGGCTTTGATACCAAGACTTGAAATTCCATCTTAAAATGTCAACCTTTTTTAGAGGAGTATCCCAAATATTATATATATTGATTAATATTTCAGTTTTTAGCCGACGTGGGATTCAACCCTTAACATCCACTACATGAGATAAAACCAATTTAGGAGTGAAAAAAACTAAGGCAAACTGGAGAAAGAGAATGGGGGAGAGGGGAAAGATGAATGCCTACTAAGTCCCAATGACTCGTTTTGTACTTTCTTCATATTGACCCCCTCCAAATGTTGTTGCCATGCCAAAGTTTGAGATTTTAGGATTCATCTCACCATCCAAAAGAATGTTGCTTGCTTTCAGATCCCTGTGAATCATCCTCAATCATGAATCTCAATGGGGTAGAGAAGTCCTCGGCCAGCACCCACTGGCCACTATTATGTCAAAGTGCTTCTACCAATCCAAGGTTGAATCTTTTGTTCGATGTAGACATATTGATCAAGAATTTGGATATTTCGATTGTTACACCGCACTCTATTTGGTCAAAGTCAAGAAATCATTTAGTCAAGTCAAGTTAAGTCAAAGTCAAATTAATGAACTAAAATGAGATAGTAGATTTGCTTGTGGGCCATTTTGCAATTATAGGAACCTTGGAGTAAATAATAAATAGATGAAAGATTTGGGGTTTAAATTGAAATTTAGAAGTAGGCCTACCTAAACAATTAGGGTGTGGTTGTTAAGGGTGCGTTTGATTGCAACCTTTTTTCCATCTATTTTCCAACTATACATTTGATAGCCACATTTTTTCATGGAAAAAGTATTTTCCCAACTATTTTCCAACTACACATTCGATTGATTGTCATTTTTTTTCATGGAAAAAGTTTTCTCATTTCTATATAAATGGCCATATTTTCTTTAAAAATAAGGAAAACATTTTCTTAGTGGGAGAAGAGGTTTTATTTTCTATGTAAAATTAATTTGTCTTCTAAGGGTGTGTTTGATTACACAATTGGAAAATAAAATGAATAATGAATTCCAACTTCAATTGAAAATAATTCCCCCACCCCACCTCACCCCACCTTCTCCTCCTCCTCGCGATGATTCATTTTCCTTGTTTTTGAGGAAAACAAAGCCATTTTTACATGAAAAATGTTGGCTATCAAACAGTTAAATCTGGAAAATAAACATTTTCCATAGAAAATGTGTGCAATCAAACACACCCTAAATTGATTTTTTCCAATTACAAATTCTTGGCAATTCAATTTCGTGGAATTTATTTTCTTTTCACCCAAATTCAATGCTTGCAATTAAACGCACCCTTTATTGTTTTCCAAATTTTCCCATTTTGGGAGAAAACACGAAAAGCAGGGTAGAACAATCGAGAAAGAAAAGAAGACAAGGAAAAAAGAAGAAGAGGAAAAGAAACAACGTCGGCCAATTGAGGTGGTGAGGGAGAAAATTCGATTAAAGCTTGGGTTTTTCACAATGTTTAGAAAATTGGACTGAACCGATCGAAAAACAGGGAACCGGTCTGATCTACCAATTTAACCTCGCATCAGAAAACTGGGGTTTTTAGCGGTTAATCCACGACCTGGTAGAATCAGTCTGGTTTTAATGGTTTTCCAGTTCGAAATTTTTTTAAGGCAAAATCACTCATTTCTGATTTGTTCCTAATTTCTTTTCCATTTCTCTCATTCTTCTTCTTCTTCTCATTCTTCTTCTTCTTCGGTGGTTCCTCATTTTTTGTGAGACTTTTGGATCAATTTTCAATTTTTTAATTGAAACTTATGAAAAGTCTATTTAGAGTCAAGTTTCGTGAGTAATTTTGTCTATAAATGTTGGTTTATTTACAAATAACTTATTTTTATAAATTTTGTGAGATTTTTGGATTAATTTTTAATTTTTAAATTAAAACTGGTTCGACCTTTTGACCATTGACCCGTTGCCTTTTCGGGTCGATGACCGGTCCGATTTTCTGAATATTGGTTTTTTATTTTCGTTCTTCTTTAAGAGGTAAGCATGTAACTATTAACTGAATAATTCTAGATTTTCTAGGATTTTAATTAGTAGGTTAAATTCACAGATTAATGAAGAAGAGATCACCCAAGCTCAAGCTTCTTACCCCTCATTAATTTTCAGCTGCATCAAATGTAAGAAAATGTGATATTTAGATAACCCTAAAATTACTAATCAAATTCTATGATTGAGTACATGTATAGCTCTTGGAAAGGAAAATTTTAGGTAGCTAATGAGAAAGAAATAAGATAAAAGGGGCTGAAAATGGAAAAGATAGAGGAACTCAATTGATTGTTAATTTCAGTAAAACAAAAGGTGGGAATTAGCTATTTCAATGCTTAGGTTAACTAATAAGATGAGTTTGTTTTAGTGACTGATTATTGTGTCTTTTCTTCCACAAGCATAAACATTAAACAAAGATAGGAAAAGCTTTAATTATTTTGTTTCTATAAGAAATTGGAACCAGCAATTTATAAGCAAAATCAAGGGCAATGAAAAAGTATTGGAAACTAATTTAGGTATAGAGAAAACCTTCATTTCTGAGCACCTTATAGGAAAGGATGAGAAATAAGAATTTGATGCAATAAAATGAATTGATATGGAGACTTAAGTGAACTCGATGGAAATGCATTAAATTGTGGATTTGCATTAGTTGATTACTCATTATTTAGTAGGATGAATTTTTAATTCGAGTACTTATATCGTTATTTCAGGATGTGGCATAGAAGTGGCGAAAGCATATTAATCGAACAAGCTGCAGCTTATAACTCTGTGAGTGGAAAAACTTATTTGTTAGAAAATAATATATATATATATATATATTATATATATATTATATTTGAATTGCTTTCATTAAATTTTATAAGATATACTAGTATTCAAATATAGCTTTTAAAATCACCAAGAAAGTACCCGATATTGTTATCTACTATAGTGCACAGAGGGACTTTGAGCAATATACTAGGGTGTATTATCAAAGGTATTCATGACCTATTTTTATACACTGAGGGGCTTTGGGCCGTGTATAAAAGTGCTTACCTTAGAGGTATTTGAGACCCACTTTCGTACACTGAGGGACTTTGGGCCGTGTACGGGAGTGCTTAGCCAATCTACACGCGTATGATCATGTGTGTGTGTGTGTGTATTAGCTCGTAATTGGTATGAATTACTTTCATTAGATTTTATAAGATATACTAGTATTCAGATATAGCTTTTAAAACCACCAAGAAAGTACCGATATTGTTATCTACTCTAGTGCATAGAGGGCTTTGGGCAATGTACGAGGGCGTATTATCAGTTTTTCACCATATTACAGCTTATCTAGTTTAGAGGAAGTTTAGAGGAACCAGATTTATGCTTATAGTATTATCTCATCGCAGAAATAATATGATGTCAAAATTATCTAGGTTAAAGATCTACATTACCCAATATACAGCTTGAGAAATCAATTTCTTTTTCATAACTATAGAAGGTAAAGTTTAAAAGTATCCTTATATTTTTAGAATTTCTAATAAGGTAAAAGTACAAATTAGATTTTCAGTAAATATGTTTATAAAAGAAAATATGCTTATTTTGAGAACTCTCCACTCACTAAGCTATCAGTTCATATATTTTCCTACGTTTTTCTTATCAAGTAGTAGTTGAGTTTTAAGTAGCTTTTGGAGAGCATGTTGAGCCAAGTATTAACTTGTAAGACTCAGTGAAAGATATGGAAGATTGAACGAGTTGTCTACACAAATTCTTGATTAGTATGTGTTTGAGGAACAAGTGATGGTTCCCAATTTATATCATATGTACTTGATTTGGAGATTTTATTGCTTTTTATGTTTGATTTAGTCCAAGTTATAGGAAAATTCTGCCAAAATTTTGTTAATCATCTTATGGTCAAACATAGGTCAAAGTCAGTCTTAATTGTGGGTTCGGTGCCTAGCTGCCACCCATCACGTTTCGAGTCTATTTGAGTGATTTGGGACGGGTTGTGTCATAGATAATTTGGGAGACGGAGATGAAATCTGTTGGTCGACAGGTTGAGAGGGACTTACTAAAAATGAACTAGTCCAAACTCTTATTGAGCATGTATTTGTAAATCAAGATCTCTCCTCCATTAATGCAACATCCTAGTAGCCTAACAAGATTGCTATTTGCAGTTTTGCAATAAAGATAACTTTGTTTTTGAACTCTTTGAGGGCCTAGTCCCTAATCATTAAAAATCTTTTAACTGCTATTTCTTTTCCAGTTGATAGAATGCCTGCAGCCTAAGATGAAATTCGACATTACCTAACTTGCCTAGGAGACATGTAAGTTCTGCAGGATTTGAGTGGGCAAATTAATCTATTCTACTAAAACAAAAATATGACTATGAATACATGATCGTTAAATTTGGATATATGACAGGGTAAATAACTGGTAAAGGGACCAAAACCGGCTTCTTCAAATTTAATTGTAAATGAGAAATCATCAGTAGCAGCTTGGAAATATCAAATGAAGATAACTCCAAGTCTTCATCTCCTATGTTTTGATTGTTATCTTGGCTTGGATAACCTCGTCTTTGATCTGCCAAAACTGACAACAATTGACAAAATTTCCAGATTAACAACAGGGAAGCAACAATTCAGGATGGATCTCATTCATAAATTTTTATATAACTTCTGTATCTCTTATTTCCCAGTTTGGCGATTTCAAAAAAAACTGACAACAGGGAAGCAACAATTCAGGATGGATCTCATTCATAACTTTTTATATAACTTCTGTATCTCTTATTTCCCAGTTTGGCGATTTCAAAAAAAATCTTGAATTTCCAGGTCAATATGGATCGCCCTAGACATAAGTGAATATAATCACTTACAAAAGAGTAACGGTATACTTGTAAAATGGCGCACTTTTCTTGCAGCGATGTTTTATCTTATAAATTTTTCAACTTCAGCTTGGGTGTAGCTACATAAAAAGGATCTAATGTGATCACAAAATAGGGGGCAGGCAAAGCGGCATGATTTTCAGCATTTAACAAGTAAATATGGATCGCCCTAGACATAAGTGTATATAATCACTTAAAAAAGAGTAATGGTATACTTGTAAAATGGCACACTTTTCTTGCAGTGATGTATTATCTTATAAACTTTTCAACTTCAGCTCAGGTGTAGCTACATAGAAAGGATCTATTGTGATCACAAAACAGGTTAGTCATGTTCAGGTTCAATTTCTAAGATGAGGGAAAGTTACCTGCACTAACTTTGGATCTTAGCTCTATGGAACAATGTGTTGTTGTCAATTATAGAAGAGTTTTTTATTCACTCGTGGGATCTAAATTGTCCGAGCTATCTCCTCTGTTATTCTATAAAATGGTGAGGCTTCAAAGAAGTGCTTAACTTTCAGCTACCGGGCTCGTATACAATCTCAACACTATTTACAAACTCAAGTTCTAGATATCACGAGATCCGAGCACCCGTTAGCATACCCAAGGGGCGTGTAGATAGTCTTTATATGGTGAATCATCTATCAACATCTTGATATGAGTGGAAACAATTTAACAAACAAGTGGACGGCAATGAATGAATAAATAAACCAGTAAGGCATTAACTAATTGTCAAAGACTCTTAATCAGGCCACTTTGGCTAAATGACTTTGTCAAATCCTCGGAATCGCAGAAGAACCTAACTTATATCAAATAAGTTTTAAATACCTCTTTTATATATAAAAGACTTAAATATTCTTATTTAATCACATCAATATGAGACCAAGCGTGTTTGTTAACAGGTTGATCTGTTAAAAGACCAACATGTCCTGTTAACAAAATTTATACAATTATAACAGGTGTGTTAATCTTTAAACGCGAATTTATACAATTATAATTGACTTTTTCAATTAATTCACTTCAAATGAACTCAGATTTGCAGAAATTTAAAGTAAAAATCACAATTTATACTTAGATTTATACATATTTTTATAATTTATACTACAAAATCCACAATTTCTATCGTGAATTAAAAGAAGAAGATAGGGAAGGATGAATTTCTACTTTAAAATGAAATTTCTTACATAAATGAGATGGGTTGGATTCTTACATTGAAATGGATTAGACTCTAACCTTGAAATCTTCTATTTTTCACATACAAATGAATTTGATATCGTTTGAAGTGATTATAAGTGGGGAAGAAGACATGATTATATTTGGTATTTTACACACCAAAATTAGTCAACGGCCATTTTAGAAAATTGGCCGGGTCGCCCGGCAATTCAGCACCATCCCCACCTTTTAACCATGGGTTGAAAATGCTTACATCCTTTTCCATTAGCTATCCTCTCACGGTAAACACAGCAACCGATTAGGCCCACCACCAGAAGGAATGAAATCACAGACACCGACCGACGCTGTTGCGGCGGTTCTCTTGGACTTCTTGTGCGAGTCAACATAAAATAAATGAAACAAATATATATAGTAATTGGGAAAACATTTGATCCCTTCTAAATATATTTCCTGCCATACACAAATCTTATAAACCATTCCATTATCTGATCACAAGAAAATCATAAAACCCAAGTGAAGCCCATTGATTTGTCCCTAAAGGAAGGCAACCCTAACAAAACACAGTACAAGAAATCGAAAAATAGACAAGAACACCACAAATTTATCGAGGTTTAGCTTAGAAGACACCTATGTGCACATGGCTCCTCGTTGAGTCCTCTGCACTAGAAAGCATGGATATTTTTACAAGGAATGGAATGAAAAACACTGAAAAAGGACACGTCTAGAACACTGCTTACAGACACTCTTTCAGAACTATTATCAAACAAACAGCAGGAACCGTTCTTGAAAAGAAATATACATCTAACAAAGGGAACCTAGCCAAGATTCAAAAACTTTTTTGGATTTTATGTTATTTCGCAACTCTACGGATCGAACCGGTAATAAAGTGGATTTTGACTACAAATATCATATCCATATGGACTTAGATAGTTCAATTGCAATTAAATTAACCTTAGTCGAATCAAATTAACTTTTGAAATTTGGGTTCTTAAACTAACTAAAATATTAAATAAAAATAATTAAATAATTATAATTCAACCAAATAAGAGATTAAATTTGATAAGAATTACTTTAACTTTGGAAAAGAAAAGTATTAGGATCCCGAATCCAATTATAGTTGTTAATTCCTCTATCTTGATTCTTGATTCTTGATTTTGACAAAGTATATCAGTTATAATGATCAATATCTCTAAATTGTTTAATAGTTTCTCTCGAATAAAATCAAACTTATTCATATGTATGACTCGACTATATCTCTATGACTAATGCGAATACACAAGAATGCATTAAGTTGCAATGGATAATTAAAGATCACATAAAGTATAGCGGTATATCTCTATCCCCTGTTTTCAATCTCTTGATAATAAAACAAACCATAAGAATCATACAATTATTATGTATATAATTGTAGATGAAAAAGAATTCAAAATTAATTATTCAAAACTATATTGATACAAATAGTCAAAAATCGAGTTTCCAAATAGAAAAATTTAAACTACAAGTTTTATCGTAATCCTAACATAACAAGGATTTAGCCTAACATACTAAGAAGAAGAAAATAAAAATAAAATATAAAAGCCATCACCCAGATAGAAAGAAAACTCAAAAGACTTTATCTTCGTTTCTTGTTTTTCTCTCAAAAATCCGCTTTCCAATTATGAGTTAATTACCTATATTTATAGTTCCATAATAGTGCCCAAAGAATCCCAAAAATCATTAAAATCGCGTCCCAAAAGTTTCATAATTGGAATCGAACACAAAAAGAAAACAAAATCCACACCGAGAGGAGTGGGAGGGGGGGTTTTTACACTTGGCGATCTCCCAGTGCATCCGATCACCCAGGTATACTGTTTTGCATTCTACTTACGTTTCTTGGTGCTAGGCGGTCGCCCATCTTAATATTTCAAATCTACACCTTTAGTCCTCCAATTTTGGATTGTGTCTTCATTAGTCCTCAAAACTTTCAATAGCCTACAAAATGGTCCTTCTTGTTCCAATTGAGTGAAATTGAATTCCCATATTCTCTAAATATTTGCCAAATTGTTGCTTTCTGTCTATGAGGAATGATCTACTCTCCATGTAGAGTAGATATAAAGGCCACCGGACACGTGTCCGGTGGCCATTGGATGAGTACTTGACTTTTATATCAAGCACTTTTTCATTACCCAATACGTGTCCGGTGGTGGGGAGTAGATCATTCCTCTTCTGTCTATTATTCTCCAATTGATTATAAACGGGTTTAAAACTGAAATAAAAAGAATAATACACTAAATTAAGTATAAACCCAATAAAATAACGGGATAAAAACTTAGTTTTAAAGCCTGAATAAGCCTGAATGAGTGCACAAAATGCGTTTATCAATTCTATTTCTGGAACAAAGAATGTGAGAGAAAGAATCGATGTTCTTGTTCCAAATTTTAAGAAGTTTGAGCAAGTAACTGATGATCAATGCTGCCTCTATAAATTGTTGGGAAGCCAGGCCTGGAGTAAATAATGAGTTTAGGGGATTAGGCTACTTAGCTAACCTTTCTGATCAAACTTTAAGGGTAAATAGTACAAAACGTCCCTACCTATTGAAGTAATTGTGCAAAACGTCCCTACATTCTAAATTTTGGCAATTTTACCCTTACCTACTGGATTTCTTGTGCAAAAGGTCCTCCAGGTCAAAAATCAAACAATTAACATAGGGGTAAATTAGTCCAACTATTTTTTTTCATATATATTCTTACTGTTAAAATCGGGCTTCCCATACAATTTTCAAAATTGCACTACAGCCTCGTCCCCCAAATCGCTATATTCAACAAGCTTTCCTGTAAATCGCTGCGCCAGCTCCGCCCTTTTCCTCCACCGCACACCACCGCCCCATTTTTCTTCTCTTTCACACACATTAACACATGAGACAAAGAGGAAGAAATCTTGGTCCCCGAATCTTGTTCAAGACGTGATTTCTTGTTTAAAAAAGGTAAAAAATAAAATAAAAATAGAGAGGAACACAGAAATTTATCACAATTATGAATAAATCACAAATAATGGTAATTAGCACTCTAAATTCAAAAAATTCAAGTACAATTCAACCAAACCCTAAAAAAAAAAAGTGAAAATTGAAATCGATAGTTTACCCTGCAACAATTGATCAGTTGCTTTCCTGGAAATCACTTCACAGTGCCATCAAATTTCTCCTTGTGTCTCTTCAATTCCAACTCGTAAATCAGAATTCCCCATCCAATCCTTATTTTCCCCTCAATTTCCAAACTCAAATTCTCAACTAATTCTACTGAATTCCGTTCAATTTCCGCACAATTCACCCAATTTCTCTTCAATTTCACCGAATAGGATCAGAAGGATCTGTAATAATAAATTACCCTCACATTTTCTTTGGATAATTCTACTTCAATTTCAGCGAATCCGATAAGAAGGATAATATAAATAAATATTGAGTGAATTGTCACGGAAAAAAGATATTTCAGAATAAATGTTTGCTTCGTTATCTGGTCACCATCAAAGTATGGAATCAGTGATGAAGCAAACGACACTCTGCTACAGTCTTTAATTAATATAAAAAGCTTTGATTTTTTTATTGCGGTAACGATGGCCGGTGTGAAATCGTGTGTACACACTGTCCATGAAGATAAACCAATTATGTGCAAAAGAAGTAATATATATTCAACAAGCTTTCCTGTAAATGCGCCTGCCAGGCTCCGCCCTTTTCCCCCACCGCACACCACCGCCCCATTTTTTCTTCTCTTTCACGCACATTAACACGCAGACAAAGAGGAAGAAATCTTGGTCCCCGAATCTTGTTTAAGACGTGATTTCTTGTTTATGAAGCCTTTTTAGAGGATATTAAGGCCTGCCGTGCAATTTTGAAAATTGCATGGGAAGCTCCTCAATTTTAAAAGAAGTAATATATATGTGAAAAAGTGATTGACTAATTTCTTGCTTATGTTAATAAATTGATTTTTAGTGAAGGACGACACTGTGAAATCTAGTAGGTAAGGTAAAATCGCTAAAATTTAAAAGGTAGGGATGTTTTCAGACAATTACTTGATAAGTAGGGACGTTTGGGACTATTTACCCAAACTTTAATTACCTACACCAATACAAGAATGCATAATATACATGTCAAGTGCAAGTTAGAACTGAAAATGAATAAGACTTGCGAAGTTCAAAAGCAGGAATTCGAAGACACATGTCTTGGTCTCAGGGGCAAATTTAAGGCTGGGCCGCGGCCCACCCCTGGACCACAGGTATAATATGAAAAAAAAAAAAAAAAAAAAAAAATTTAGGCCCAGCGCTCAAAAATAGTGTCCCAGTCCAATAATTTCAACCAATATTAGAGGAAATTGCGCCCCATATGTTAATTGTATAAATATTACCAATTTTACTTTTGTTGTATATTTATTCCAAGAATACTGTGTGATATATTTATATTTTAATATAATATTAATATAAATAAGAGAAATGAAAAGCGGCTTTTACCATTAATCACTTTCCCCATTTCCCCTATTATCCTCACAACCACAATCAAAATCCCAAAAATGGCGGAATATATTTAGGAATATATTTTCAAAAATTCTAATAGTATACGGTTCTTGTGAAAACCTACCAACCGAAGAAGATCTCCTACATTTTCGTCACTAATTTTTCATAATCTTCAACACCCATGAAACCCTAAGTTGTGATTTTTATCAAAAATGTAAGAAAAATAGCGAACAAATATTCATCCTAAACCCACTTCATCCCAATCATCTCTCCGTGAATGCACAATCCCAAAATCACTCAATCCCCTAAGTCTCTAGGGTTCTCCACCACCCATATCACTTAATCTCCTAAATCACTAGGGTTCTACATCTAGATGTAACCATCACCCCTCGTTATGCAGAAATTTCAATCGCCAGACAAAGGAACCGCACATGGATGCACATATTGAAGGAAATCATCGGCAAATAGATGCTTACTAATCTGTGGCAAAAGTTGTTACAAAATCAATTTGCATTGTCCTTGTTCCTAATCTGTTGCAAACATTGTTGCAAAATCAATTTGCATTGTCCATGTTCCTAATCTGCTGCAAACATTGTTACAAAATCAGTTTGCATTGTCTCTGTTACTAATCTATTGTATACGATGTTACAAAAATCTGTTTCATTGTCTCTGTTATTAATGTGTTGCAAACGTTGTTACAAAATTAGTTTGCATTGTCTCTGTTACTAATTTGTTGCAAACGTTGTTACAAAATTAGTTTGCATTGTCTCTGTTACTAATCTGTTGCAAACGATGTTACAAAAATCTATTTCGTTGTCTCTGTTATTAATCTGTTGTAAACAATGATACACAAATCTGTTTCGTTGTCTCTGTTATTAATCTATTGCAAACGATGTTACAAAAATCTGTTTCGGTTATAAATATGGGGATGTTATTATCGGACACGATTTGCATGAAGAAGACACTTTGCAGTTGGCCGAGACGAGTTGCAGTTTATTGTAATGTTGGAGAGATGTTGAAATGATTAGGATTGTAAATGATGAAAGAGAGAGAAACGTGAGAGAGATTAGATTGATGAGAGAGAATATTTTAATTAGTTATATAAAAAATCTTAATCAAAATAGTAAATGAGATAATTAAGTATTCTGTTACAATATTTAATCAAATAAATAATTAATTAAAAATTAGATGAAATCCAGTATTTTTGAAATAAAAAACATGTTACAGTTTTTTTATAAATAATAACATAAGTTGGCTTATTTGTGAAAATTTCCCCCAATATTAACCTCAGTAGCCCAAAGCCCCAAAGGTCCAAACCATCAGCTTTTTAAACTTGTAACCCCAAACCATGAGCCCCTAAACCCAATTTGAAATCATCACTCATCAGCAAGATTCGTCTCCTGCCCTAACTGCTGCTGAATTGAATTTTGCTGCTGAAAAATGGTTCCATTGTGCTGTTCATCGATTAATATTGCTTTTGAAATTTTAATTTTGCTGGTGATGGTTCATTTTGTTGTTCATCAATTAATTTTGTTGCTGAAATGTTCATTTTGCTGTTGAAATTATGCTGGTGATGGTTTAATTTTGATGTTGATAGATTAATTTTGCTTCTGAAATTTTAATTTTGGTGCTGAAATTTTGCTGAAGATGGTTTCATTTTGCTGTTCATTGATTAATTTGCTGCTGGAATTTTAATTTTGCTGCTGGTTTCATTTAAATGGATATAGAATTTGCTAGAGATAATATAAATGTGTATAGAATTTGCATGCGAGTTCAGATTTTTTATTATTCTATATTTTCGGAATCATCTCGACGAGCCGGTCAAGATTGATTTTTGCCATTTGAAGTTGTCTATGTAGTTTAAAATTACAATCTTTAGTTTGTCGTGTCTATTTTCATTTTTTTGCATTTATTTCTAGTTTATGATTTTATTTCAATTATAATTTATTTGTCTAATTAATTATGTGAAATTTCTTGATTTTTTAGAATATACAATGCCTCACAACCACCTCCAACGAAGAAAGAAAAAACAACATTACATTCTTTTTTCAAACCAAGAATAGATACACCAACTAAAGATTCAAATCAACATCAACATACTCCTCCAACTCATAATCAATAATCTCTTCCAACTCCATCTTCCGATATTTAGAGAGATCCAAGAAAAAGGAATAACATATATGAATATCCTTTTAATAAAAGTGATGAGATTAGACGAGCATATTTTTGTTGAGAGAGAGTTTATTAATAAAATAGATATAAATTCTATTATAGATAAATTGTAGCTGTAAAAGATCATCGAGCACAACTTTCTTTTATTAATTTTAGATCTTAAATATATTTGTGAAATAATTTCTTGTAAGCTTTTTAAAGATTATAACTTATTTGAAAATATTATATTCTCATTAAAATGGGTTAAAAAAAATTTCTGGGGCAGCATGCATGAACAATTCCTCAAACAAGCCTCTTCGCATTCCACTGCACTAGTTATAGTCCTATTCACCACAAAATTTGATGTATCAGGCAATTTCAACCCCGAAAACTTCACGAATCCAGTTGGTATACTACAATTCATTGTCGACTTCCGAACACAACAACCTGACCAATCAAACTGTTCCCACTCCTAGGCAATTACAAATTGGCGAGCGAATGAGTTTACAAATGCCAAAATTACCTCATTGTGCAAATTAGTCACAAGTATCAGTTTGCATTGTGGCTATGTCAATCCACTAGTTACGTTTGGCTCCACGTAACATGCATAATGAGTTCAGATTGGTTCACGACGAGCCTAGATATGATTTGCTCCTCACTATTTTCAAATGTATAGGGTTAAAAACTGTATTTTGTTGGAGAACAGGGTATTTACCAAATCGAACACCATCCCAAGGTTATCTTCTGTATCGAATCTGTGATCTGTGGCGTAGAGGGTCCATCTTGTATGTAAAATTAAGTCACCTGAAATACATAATTTATATAACAAATTTAGACAATTCTACACACGAGGGAGCGTTTAAATAAATAAATTTGTTTTGTTTTTAATAACTTAAGTTTTTAGACAGAGTGGTTTTAAACTTGGAGATGGATCATGTGAACTTTTCCATGATGTCAAGTACCATTCCTGGCTGGTTTTCACGTTCCAACCTTCATTCCAAGAATTAATGCATCCCATGGATAATCAAAGCTTTGCCACAAAGAATCGTTCCAAGAATAGTTTTGCCAAATATTGATATGCATCATCATCGTCGGCCAGAGAAGATTCACCTCCGAATAGTAGACTTGTCATAGTCAATCTTTTGCTTTCCCCGCTAAAAGTGAACTTGATGGTTTGACATCAATAATACGAAATGGGTATATTTAATAAATGGCCACTAAACTAATTAGAGGTTATTGTTTGCTCACTCAACTTAAAAAAGTTTTCAATCACTCACCCAACTTCTTAAATAGTTTATCATCATCACTTATTGGAAAAACGTTAAACTGAGTGGACATAAATTACTATTTGGTGAATGAAAAGTTGATGTGGCATAATTAAATTGTTAAAAACGTCCACGTAACAAACTCGTAATAGCCAACACACCTTTAGATTGTTTTAAAAAAAGTTTCTCCAACTTTGAAAAAATATTTTTAGTTTGGAGAAACGTCTTTTAAAGCAAGTTAAAGGCGTGTTTGGCTATTAAAATTTAGTTATGTGGATGATTTTAACGATTTAACTATGCCACATTAGTTTTCTGTTTACCATGTGGCAATTTTCGTCTATTTAGCCTAACATTTTCTCAATGAGTGATGGATGGTAAATTATTTGAAAAGTTGAGTGAGCAATTAAAAACTTTTTCACGTTGAGTGAGCAAATAGTAATCCTAAATTAGTTCGGTGGCCATTTATTAAATTTACCCAATACGAAATTGATATGAATTTCTCCCACATCACCGAACGGGCCATCAAGAGTGGGGATTCAGAGCTAACTTGTAGCCAGTATGCTATTTGTGAGGAATATGACTATATGAGTAGTTATCTTTAATGAAGTCACAAGTATTTTTCTACGAGTAGATTCACAAGGCACTTGCTATTATCAATCTACAACACTCAGATTCCTGACCTTTGACAAAGAAGATGATCAGTCAAGGAAGGCTAGAAGCACTCAGATTCCAGTCAAACCGAAAGAATAAAAGATGATATCTTCTTCATATGAAACAACATATGTTTATGGAATTGTAATATATATAAAACAAATGTAATATGTATACAGTATATCAGTATTTTAGTATATAAAAAATTAGGCCAAAAATTACTTCTTAATTTCTTCAATACAATACGTTTGTCATTTGTGATTGTTATGAAGACTAAATTAATTAATCATCCAATGGTAAAAATAAAGATAATCGTAGCATTCTTTCAAAGAATACTCTGTCTCATCTGCCATCAAGAACTGTAAATGAAATTTTGTTGGTTTTGTTCGAAGAAGATCCTAAATGAGAATGATTCCACGAATCGGTAAATAATGGTTCCTTTGGCAATGGCAGATCAGCAATTTCAGTACTGAGCATTGAAAGAACGGTTGATATATTGGGCCTATTTATGGGGATTCTTGGACACACAACAATCCAATGTGCATGCATCTCGTGATTTCTGCATACAAGTTTGGATTTGATATTCTCTTGTCTATGAGTTCCACAACGTTGTCCTCGTTCCATAATTTCCATGCCTGAAAGTATATGTAAAACGTTCCATTAGACACAAAGGTTGCACCACATAAGAAACTTGCACAGAAAGGAATTATACAATCCATCACATGGGAGAAGAATTTGATAGGACTTACATATCCAGAAAGGGTTAAAGACAGCTCCTCATTGTAGAAGCTTGTGTTCCTTCTCCCGCTAATGATCTCCAATACAAGAACTCCAAAACTGAAAACATCGGATTTTTCTGAAAATCTCCCGCTTAATGCATATTCCGGGGACATGTATCCACTGGCACAACATGACATTGCAATCATGTCATAAACAAATACTAAGATTACAACAATGTAAACGTAGCAATTCAGCATATGCTTACAATGTTCCTACAACTCTTTTAGTTTTGCCTTGATCTTGATCGCCTCCAAATATTCTTGCCATTCCAAAGTCTGAAATTTTTGGATTCCACACGTCATCCAGCAATATGTTACTTGGCTTCAAATCTCTGTGGATTATTCTCAACCTGGAATCCCTGTGTAGATAAAGGAGTCCTCTGCCAATACCTTCAATAACAATGAATCGTTTCGTCCAATCCAGAACCATTTGTGATTGATCTATACGCACAATTGGTATCAGAAGGTCTAAACATGTCTTATGTTGAAATGAAATTTTTACTATTGAAAATGTAACACAAAACAAAGCTAGACTCACCAAAGAGAAAGAAATCTAAGCTTCTGTTTTTCAGATATTCATAGATCAACATTTTTTCAAACTTCTCTACACAACATCCCAATAGTCGAACAAGGTTTCGATGTTGGAGTTTAGAGATCACCGCAACTTCATTCATAAATTCTTCCATTCCTTGTCCCGATGCTGTTGAAAGCCTCTTTATTGCAATTTCTTTTCTGTTTGCCAACATTCCCTACATAAAAATATCACTCATTTCAACATTAACTATCTTCTCATATAAAGTACAGATAATAGGGAATCGATATATAAGCACAAAATTTTACCTTATAAACCGGACCAAAACCACCCTCACCGAGCTTATTTTCCGTGTGGAAATTGTTTGTTGCATTTGCAAGCGTCTCAAGACTGTATAATGGTAACTCTTCAACATTCACTTTGTCTTCCGGGTTTCTAAGCACAATTGTGGTTGAATTCAACAAGTTTGCTTCCCCAGTTTCTTGTTGTACTATTATGTTTTTACCTTTTCTCTTAGACATCCACCGCCAAGATAAAAATAAGCAAATGGATACAACCACCAAACTGATTATCACCGGAACTATGATAATCACTTTCTTGTCTTTCTGCTTATCTGAAACAAAACAAAAATCAAAAACAGCAGTTGACAAAATAAAGAAACGAAAAATATATTTGAAATTGTGAACAAAATTCCTAGAAAAAACCTCTCTCTGAGTAAGGTACACGGATGTAGAGAATTAAACCCGGAATATCCTCGTATTGTTGAATGTCAATTAAGTTCTCACTCCAGTACATACAACCTATATCTACGTCGTAAGAATAGGCTATGCAGGAACAATTCCTTGAGCATAGACTTCTGCATTCATTTTCGAGACCAGGCGACCACTGAATTAAGTCTGGCACTTTCACCTTCGTTAACTTTGAGAATACGTCCTCTCTGCTTTTATCGGTCCCATTATTACTTCTTTCACACTGTAATGGCATCTTCCTCTTGCATCCACCACTCCAATTCCCTCTATCCCATTCCTGCTTGTTCTTTGGTTCATACCCTCTTACACATTGACATATTGGCTTATTATTTTGGTTACAGAACCCAAATGGACCGCAGTTGTTATATTTATCACAATCTACATCCGGACCCTTAAACGATCGATCCCAAGAACCGGTCTGATTATTCCAGATTTCTTCCAATATAATTCCTTGTGTATCTACAAAATTTTTGACTATCAAGTTTTTACGAAAATTTTGAGTAATATAGTATGTTCCAGCTTCAACTACAATATAGAATCCGTCAACATACACCGAGTACATACTCGATGCTCCGGTAAAAACCCGACCGTTCCAGGGACCGCTCCTCCACACTATTCGACCTTGATTCCACGTGAACATTTGTGGAACGCCTATAGTAGCAACGTGTAGACCGACAGTATAATTTCCATAATTTGGATCCTGAGGAGTTCTCCACGAATTTAGCATAACCTTTTCGCCTGTTTTTACGTTGTGACTTAATCTCATCGTAGGCAGAAAAGAGTTTGTTGGGTGGTTGTGACTTTCCCATAATGAGACATCATTGGACTGATCGCGTAGAATAAGGTTTCCATTATCTGTTAACTGGGCAGATGTATTTCTTGGGGAAGTTGTAGCACCTGTTGACCAAACAGTCTCGTTGATTCCATTCACTAGTACGATGTTACCATCGGACAATATCTTTATGGTCCCGGAAGAATCATTGAGAGGTCTATCTCGATTGGCAACCCACACGACAGATACGTCATAATACCATATGCCCATGTAGCGTCTGGTGGTTCCATTGGGGCTGAAGAATCCCAAAGTGTAGAACTTGCCTTGGGAAACAATGGTGTCCGAATCCTTGAGGACTATATTGGATGTAAGGGTATCTGTTTCTAGGCAAACTCCAAAATTTGAAAGACAAAGTACTATAACTATAACGGTTCTAATGCAACAAAATTCATTATGGAGTGAGTTTTGACTTGAATCTAATTGAAGAAAGGGATTCCGCAGCATTCTGATGATCATGATTTTATTTGGGAGTGTTTGTTGCAGAGAATGTATAGTTGCTTTGTTAAGGTGAATCCATTGTTTAATTGCACATAACAAGGCGGCTATTTCTACATATTATAATATTATTTCTTTTGTGGAAATTTTCCGCCTAAGCAAAATCAGTATTGACCACTAGGTCGACTAATCAATTCTAGGAGTCTATGCTCTTCAGTCTAAAAATGACACCCTTCTCAATAAAAAAGGGACAAGTGTTTAATTAGACTAATTAAAAGGTGAAGGGTCATTGATATTCATAGCCATCAAATTTGATTTCCAATTTGTCATGTAATTAGTTGTTTTTAAAAATTATTTAGGACCAAAAGCTATTGCTACAATATCGTACACAGCTTGTTGACTTGATGGTATTTTATTTTATTTCTATTTCTTTATTTATGATGGGAAATTGGTGCAAATAGTACATAATCTTTGTCCTTAGTATGGCAATGGCTTCTAACATTTGTTTTTCTGGCACAACAGTCCTTAATCTATGTATTTTGATAAGCAATTGATCCTTATTTGATAAAAATGACAAAAATATCCTTAATTTTAATTAGAGAAAATTATAATTGGATTTCTAACATTTATAAAATGTGCAAAAAAGTCTGATACATTTATTAAATAATATTTAATTTAGTATATTAAATATATCATTATAATCGTGTCAATTAAATTTTTCATAAAAGAAAAATGTAAAATTATTGTACTTTAGTTATATGTACTTGCGATGTGATATGAAAAACTTGAATAAAAATTAAATTAAATAAATAACAAAATGACGTGTATAATTTTATGACATTAAATCAATCTTATTTTTTTTAACATAAAAATACTAATACAAATTAATTTACTTATTATGTGTTTTTTATTTTTGAACGATAAATTAAAATATAAAGAATACAATTTGAGCTCTAATATTTGTAGTTAATAAGCGAATAGCTCAATTAAATAAAAATATTTCAGCATCAAATTTGTGACAAAGTTGTTTTTCTTTATATGTTGTAACGATAAAACTAAAGTTTAAAGTTTAAATAATATGATTATTTAATAATAATAAAATAATTTTAATTAACATATTTGTTAATAATTATGAACTTAAATTTTAGTTATTTTATAATAATTTGTAAAATATACAAAATAATCAATTCGTTAGTTTCTTTAAATTTTTTATAAAAAATAAAAGTATCATATAGATTTGTACTTTTTGCAAAGGTTATGAATCCAATTGAAAATTTCTCTAATTAAAAATAAGGGGATGTTTGTCTTTTCCATCAAATAATTATCAATTGCACACCAAAACACATAGATTAAGGAATTTATATGCCAAAAAATAAAGGTTGAAGACCATTTCCACACTGAGAGCAACGGTTATGGACCAATTGTGCCAATTTCCCATTTATGATTGGTAAAATCCTCAAAGCTAAATAAGTCTAATTTCACGAAGAAAAAAAAAACAGTCCATCTATTGCATATTCAAGAGCCACGTATCCAGTATTAAGACATGGAGTTCCATCTTAAAAGGCCAACATTGTTAAGAGTAGTAGCTCAAGTCTTATATGTTGATTAATATTTCAATTTTTAACCGTTGTGGTATTCATCCCTTAACATGTACCCACGAGATGGTAGCTCGTTTTGAGAACGCTAATTTTAGAATTTGTGTGCTCGTTTTTGAGTATTAATCGAATCGAATTACTCGTTCGAGTTTAATAGTTCGATACCATATTAAGACTTTGACTTTTATCTTAAAAGGTCAACATTACTTAGGAGGAGTAGCAGCCTAAACCTTATATGTTAATTAATATTTCGATTTTTAACCAATGTGGGATTCAACCCTGAACATCCACTACATGAGATAAAACCAATTTAGGAGTGAAAAAAACTAAGGCAAACCGGAGAAAGAGAAGGAGAGAGAGGGGAAAGATGAATGCTTACAAAAGTCCCAATAACTCATATTGATCACCTCCAAATGTTGTTAGCGAGGCCAAAGTTTGAGATTTTAGGATTCATCTCACCATCCAAAAGAATGTTGCTTGCTTTCAGATTCCTGTGAATCATCCTCAATCTTGAATCTCAATGGGGGTAGAGAAGTCCCCGGGCAACACCCACTATTGTGTCAAAGTGCTTCTACAAATCTAAGGTTGAATCTTTAGTTCGATCAGACAGATTGATCAAGAATTTGGATAATTAGATAGTTTGGGAGAGGGAGATGAAATCTGTTGGTTGACAGGTTGAGAAGGACTTATTAAAATGAACAAGTCCAAACTCTTATTGGGCATGTATTCGTAAATCAGGATCTCTCTTTTCCATGAATGCAACATCCCAGTAGCCTGACAGATTGCTATTTGCAGTTTTGTAACAAAGATAACTTCGTTTTTAAACTCTTTGAGGGCCTTGTCCCGAATCCTTAAAAGTCTTTTAACTGTTATTTCTTTTCCAGTTGATAGAACACCCTGTAGCGTATGATGAAATTCGACATTACCTAACTTACCTAGAAGACATGTAAGTTCAACAGGAATTGAGTGGGCAAATAAATCTATTTTACTAAAACAAAAATATGACTATGAATACATGATCGTTAAATTTGGATATATGACCGGGTAAATAACTGGTGAAGGGGCCAAAACCGCCTTCTCCAAATTTATTTGTAAATGAGAAATCATCAGTAGCAACTGAAATTGTGGAAATATCAAATGAAGGTAACTCCAGGTCTTCATCTCCTATGTTTTGATTGTTATCTTGGCTTGGATAACCTCGTCTTTTGTCTGCCAAAACTGAACAATTGACAAAATTTCCAGATTAACAACAGGGTTATGGGTATCTTTTATATATGTATTTGATTTTTCTTTAAAGGTTTGAAACTGTTTTTTAGTTCTTTTTATTGGATTTAATGTAAATCAAGAATGTGACTTGTGTTCCGAAAGATGCTATTCAGAAGCACAAAATATTTATGGCTTAAATTGTATCTGCAAAATGTTATCGAATGTTATTTCTCACAGTTTTCATTTTTTTAAGGAAAATTGGCGCAAATGTTTATGAAAATAGTCCCTAATTTTTAATTTTTTGACACAACAGTCCCTAACCTATGTATTTTGGTGCGAAATTAGTCATTATTTAATAAAAAAGACAAAAATACCCTTAATTTTAGTTTTAAAAAAAAAAATTGCAATTGAATTTCTAACATTTACAAAATATGCAAATAAATCCGTTACATTTTTTAAACAATATTTAATTTAGCATATTAAATATATCACTATAGTTGTGTCAATTAAATTTTTGATAAGAGAAAAATATAAAATTATTGTACTTTAGGTATATGTAATTGTTATGCGATGTGAAAAACTTGAATAAAAATTAAGTTAAATAAATAACAAAATAACATATATAATTTTATGACATTGAACCAATCTTATTATGTTTTTTTAATATAAAAATACTAACAAAAATTAATTTATACATTTTATGTTCTTTATTTTTGAACGATAATAAAACGATAAATTAAAATATGAAGAATGCAATTTGAGATCTAATATTTGTAGTTAATAAACAAATAGCTCAATTAAATAATAATATTTGAGCATCAAGTTTATGACAAATTTTTTTTTCTTTTTATGTTGTAATGATAAAATTAAAGTTTAAATTTAAATGATTACTTAATAATAATAAAATAATTTTAATTAACACATTTGTTAATAATTATGAACTTAAATTTTAGTTATTTTATAATAGTTCGTAATATATACAAAATAATTTAGTATATTATCAATTTGTTAGTTTTATTTAATTTTTTATAAAAAATAAAAGTATCGTTAGGAATCCAAATGAATTTTTTTCTAAATAATAGGGTATATTTTTCTTTTTATCAAATAAGGATCAATTGCGTATCAAAACACATATGTTAAGGATTGTTGCGCTAAAAAAGAAAAGTTAGGGACCATTTGCACAATAAGAAAAAAGATTATGGACTATTTACGCCAATTTTTCTTTTTTTTTAAGGGTGAATGTCTTTTTTAGAACCAATCCGATCATTGACCTAGTCGAAGCATTGAATCAGTGACTGTTTTTTATGTTTAAGTTAATGCAATTAAAATAACAAATAAGAAAAAGGTTTTATCGATCTTTGTAAGGTGGTAAATATTTGATATTTATGTATTCTATAGTCAAAACAAGAAGGAACTAATTTTCAAAGAATATTAATCATGGGGTTGAAAATGCTTACCTCCTTCACTGTTGGCGGTCCTATCACGGTAAACGCATCTAATGATTAGGCCCACTACCAGAAGGAATGAAATCACAGACACCGACGATGTTGCGATGGTTCCCTTCGACTTTTTGTGCGAATCTTTGTATTAACAACATAAAATAAAATAAAATTGTTTAGGATTTATTTTTCTTTTGTAAAGGTTAAGAGGTCCAATTCTGATGTTTTTTCGTTGTATTTTTTCCTATTATTTTAATTTATTTAAATCAAGAGGTAAAATTGTCATAGAATTATCAGAATAGTGAAAAATAGTGATTTTGGGACCCTCTGTGAGAATAAATGGAAGAATGGGGATGATATCTGCTAAAAAAAGAATGTGGATGGAATCGTTACAAAGTTGAAAGAATGAGGACCATTAGTGTAATTAACCCTAAAATAAAGGGTAAATAGCACTAGGAGTTCTGAACCTTTGAACGTTATAACGATGGGGTCCTGAACTTTTGTTTACTAGCAGTCGGAGTCCCAAATCTTTCAAACGTATGCAACAATGGTCTTTTTTGGACAAAAAATGTCAAAATCTCTGTTAATTCATCACGTGCGTCACGGGTGATGAATTTCTAAAGGGAAAAATTGTCCAATACTACTCAAATATCAAATCAAGGAGAAATTCATCAAGAAAGATTCAAAAGCCCAGAAATCAAATCCATCTACTTCAAATCAATGCTAGATTATTGACCCTTTCACTGTCAACAAGATGGTGATCTTCCCTTCTCGAGGCGATTGTAATGAGTTCTGCCGCGGCCTGGGCGTAACCGCACCACCATTTGCATCATCTTCTCGATAGAGATGATATAGTAATGTTACAATAGGAGCAGAAAGTTAAGGGTTTTCTCCAGTTACAAAAAGTGGTTGGTGGGACGGGTAGTGTTGAAATGATAGTGGCTGATTTTCGGTGGTGGAGGGTGGCAGAAGATTCAGCGTCGGCGAGTGGGTTACAGTGTAGAGACCATCTTCTTGATAGTGATGATATGGTAATGTTACAGTAGGAGCAGAAAGTGATGGGTTTTCTCCAGTTACAATAAACGAGTGGTGGGACGGGAAGAGTTGTGACGGTAAAGACTAATTTTCAGCGATGGAGGGCGGCGGAAGATTCAGCGTTGGCGAGTGAGGTACAATGTAGAGACCTCCACCACCACCACCTTCAGTTTCCACCAAACTCCACCACCAACTCCTGAGCCAAAACTCAATGCTCAAATTGTGCCAATAACCACCCATAATCCTCCAGAACCTATAAAGATGAACAGCTTTGACTGAATTTGTTTTTTCAATTTGTTTTTTCCTCCGATTGAATGATATTTGAGTAGTGTTGGACAATTTTACCTTTAGAAATTCATCACGTGTGGCGCGCGTGATGAATTAACAGAGATTTTGACATTTTCTGTCCAAAAGAGATTCCTGGTGCGTACGTTTGAAAGATTCGGGACTCCGACTGCTAGTAAACAAAGGTTCAAAACCACATCGTTACAGGTTCGGGACCCCTGCTACTATTTACCCTAAAATAAACTAAACATATATATTTAGTAATTGGGAAAACATTTGATCCCATCTAAATATATTTTCATACACAAATCTTATAACCAAATCCTATAAACCATTCTATTATCTGATCGCAAGAAAATCATAAAACCCAAGTGAAGCCCATTGATTTGTCCCCTAAAGAAAGGCAACCCTAACAAAACACAGTACAAGAAATCGAAAAATAGACAAGGACACCAGAAATTTATCCATGTTTAACTTAGAAGACACCTAAGTGCACATGGACTCCAGTTGTATCATCTGCACTAGAAAGCAGGGAGATTTTTATAAGAAATGGAATGAAAAACACTGAAAACGGATACGGCGAGGACACTGTTTACAGACACTCTTTCAGAACTTTTATCAAACAAATAGCAGGCAAACTTCTTGAAAAGAAATATACATCGAACAAAGGGAACCTAGCCAAGATTCTATTTCTGGAACAAAGAATGTGAGAGACTGAATGATGCCCTTGTTCCAAATTTCAAGAAGTTTGAGTAAGTAAATGATGATCAATGCTAACTATATAAATTGTTGGGAAGCTAGGCATGGAGTAAACAATGAGTTTAGGGGATTAGGCTACTCTGCTAAGAAGCAACATATGTTTATGGAATTGTAATCTATACACAGTAAATGAGTATTTAATATATACAAATTCTATTGGCCAAAAATTACTTCATAATTTCTTCAATACAATACGTTTGTCATTTGTGATTGTTATGAAGACTAAATTAATAAATCATCCAATGGTAAAAATGAAGATAATCGGAGCATTCTTTTGAAGAATACTCAGTCTCATCTGCCATCAAGAATTGTAAACGTAATTTCGTTGGTTTGGCCTGCTTGGCTTGAAGAAGATCCTAAATGAGAATGATTCCACCTATCTGTAAATAATGGTTCCTTCGGCAATGGCAGATCAGCAATTTCAGTACTTAGCATTGAAAGAACGGTTGATATATTGGGCCTATTTACGGGGGATTCCTGGACACACAATAATCCGATGTGCATGCATCTCGTGATTTCTGCATCGAAGTTTGGATTTGATATTCTTTTGTCTATGAGTTCCACAACGTTGTCCTCGTTCCATAGTTTCCATGCCTGAAAGTATATGTAACACGTTCTATGAGACATAAAAGGTTTTAAAAAAAAAAAGTCAAAATCTTGTATGTTGCATTGTTGCACCGCACAAAAAGGAATTATACAACCCATCACATGGGAGAAAAATTTGATATGACTTACATATCCAGAAAGGGTTAAAGACAGCTCCTCTTTGTAGAAACCTGTGTTCCTTCTCCCGCTAATGATTTCCAATACTAGAACTCCAAAACTGAAAACGTCGGATTTTTCTGAAAATCTCCCACTTAATGCATATTCCGGGGACATGTATCCACTGGCACAACATGACATTGCAATCATGTCATAAACAAATACTAAGATTACGACAATGTAAATATAGCAATTCAACATATGCTTACTATGTTCCTACAACTCTTTTAGTTTTGTCTTGATCTTGATCGCCTCCAAATATTCTTGCCATTCCAAAGTCCGAAATTTTTGGATTCCACTCGTCATCCAGCAATATGTTACTTGGCTTCAGATCTCTGTGGATTATCTTCAACCTGGAATCCCTGTGTAGATAAAGGAGTCCTCTGCCAATACCTTCAATAACATTGAATCGTTTCCTCCAATCCAGAACCATTTGTGATTGATCTACACAATTGATATCAGAAGGTCTAACATATATCTTATGTTGAAATGAAATTTTTACTATAGAAAATGTAACACAAAACAGAGTTAAACTCACCAAAGAGAAAGACATCCAAGCTTCTGTTTTGCAGATATTCATAGATCAACATTTTTTCAAATTTCTCTACACAACATCCCAATAGTCGAACAAGGTTTCGATGTTGGAGTTTAGAGATCACCGCAACTTCATTCCTAAATTCTACCATTCCTTGTCCCGATGCTGTTGAAAGCCTCTTTATTGCAATTTCTTTTCTGTTTGCCAACATTCCCTACATAAAAATATCACTCATTTCAACATTAACTATCTTCTCATATAAAGTACAGATAATAGGGAATCGATATATAAGCACAAAATTTTACCTTATAAACCGGACCAAAACCACCCTCACCAAGCTTATTTGCCGTGTGGAAATTGTTTGTTGCATTTACAAGCGTCTCAAGACTGTATAATGGTAACTCTTCAATATTCACTTTGTCTTCCGGGTTTCTAAGCACAATCGGGCTTGAATCCAACAAGTCTGCTTCCCCAGTTTCTTGTTGTTCAATTACATGATTGACTTTTCTCTTATACATCCACCGCCAAGATAAAAATAAGCAAATGGATACAACCACCAAACTGATTATTACCAGAACTATGATAATCACTTTCTTGTCTTTCTGCTTATCTGAAACAAAACTACCATCAAAAACAGCAGTTGACAAAATAAAGAAGCGAAAAATATATTGGGAAAGTGCGAACAAAATTTCTAGAAAATACCTCTCTCTGAGTATGGTACACGAATATAGAGAAGTAAACCCGCATCATCCTTGTATTGTTGAATGTCAATTAAGTTCCCAATCCAGTACATACAACCTATATCTGCGTCGTATGAATAGGCTGCGCAGGAACAATTCTTTAAGCATAGACTTCTGCATTCATTTTCGAGACCCGGCGACCACTGAATTAAGTCTGGCACTTTCACCTTCGTTAACTTTGAGAATACGTCCTCTCTGCTTTTATCGGTCCCATTATTACTTCTTTCACACTGAAATGGCGTCTTCCTCTTGCATCCACCACTCCAATTCCTTCTATCCCATTCCTGCTTGTTCTTTGGTTCATACCCTCTTACACATTGACATATTGGCTTATTATTTTGGTTACAGAACCCAAATGGACCGCAGTTGTTATATACATCACAAACAACATCCGGACCCTTATACGATCGATCCCAAGTACCGGTCTGAATATTCCATTTTTCCTCCATTAGAAATCCCTCTGGATTTAAAAAATCTTTGACTATTAAGTTTTGACGAAAATTTCTAGTAAAATAGTATGTTCCAGCTTCATTTACAACATTGAATCCGTCAACATACACCGAATACATACTCGTTACTCCGGTAAAAACCCGTCCGTTCCAGGGACCGCTCCTCCAAAATGGACGACCTTGATTCCACGAGAAAAGTTGTGGAATGCCTATAGCAACGTGTAGACCGACAGTATGATTTCCATAATTTGGATCCTGAGGAGTTCTCCACGAATTTAGCATAACCTTTTGGCCTGTATTTACGTTGTGACTTAATCTCATCGTAGGCAGAAAAGAGTTTGTTGGGTGGTTGTGACTTTCCCATAATGAGACATCATTGGACTGATCGCGGAGAATAAGGTTTCCATTATCTGTTAACTGGGCAGATGTATTTCTTGGGGAAGTTGTAGCATTTGTTGACCAAACAGTCTCGTTGATTCCATTCACTAGTACGATGTTACCATCGGACGATATCCTTATGGTCCCGGAAGAATCATTGAGAGGTCTATCTCGATTGGCAACCCACATGACAGATACGTTGGAGACATAATACCATATGCCCATGTAGCGTCTGGTGGTTCCATTGGGGCTGAAGAATCCCAAAGTGAAGACCTTGCCTTGGGAAACAATGGTGTCCGAATCCTTGAGGACTATATTGGATGTAAGGGTGTCTGTTTCTAGGCAAACTCCAAAACTTGAAAAACAAAGTACTATAACTATAACAGTTCTGATGTAACAAAATTGATTATGGAGTAAGTTTTGACTTGGATCTAACTGAAAAAAGGGATTCAGCAGCATTCTGATGATCGTGATTTTATTTGGGAGTGTTTGTTGCAGAGAATGTATAGTTGCTTTGTTAAGGTGAATCCATTGTTTAATTGATCATACAAGGCGGCTATTTGACTTATTTCTATATATTATAATAATATTTTTTTTGTGTGGAAATTTTGCCCCCCAGGCAATCAGTATTGACCACTAATCAATTCTAGAAGCACTTAGCTGAATTTTATATACTTTAAAGTCTAAACTAGCGATGACATTTCTCACTAAAAAATGGGACAAATGCTTAATTAAACTAATTAGAAGGTGAACAGTCATCGATATTCATAGCCATCAAATTTGATTTCCAATTTGTCATCATTATCAACCATGTCAAATGGAAGTCTGTGTTAAAACAAGAAATCTTTAAGTGTATATCAAATTTGTCCAAATTGCACCAATTTATAATTATTTGATGTTTGTATAAATCAATAATACGAATTATCATTCTATTCACTTTAACCCTTGATTTTCGATGATTTTCAACAACTGTTTTTTATATGGTGCCAATGATACAACAAGAGACTCACAAACAAAAATATTTATTGTCATTTTGCATTGTGAATGCTGAATGCTTCAACTAATCAACAAGACGGAAGTTGCTTTCTCATCCGTGAGAGTTGAGACCACGCAAGTATATATTCATCCAATCCAATTTGACCACTCAATTAAATATTCCCACAGTACGACTTGGCTAAAGTTTTAATTCATATATGACAATAATTGAGTGATATTGTCATTTTTTTATCTCTATTTCCAATTTTGCACGATGTTTGCACTAACGACATACAGATTCAAGTCAATTTCAAAACTTATTTGTTCGACCCATTCACACAACTAATAATCTCAATCTTATGACTTCGTAATAAAATATTTGTTGATCAAGCTATTTGATTGAATCATTTATAATTGTGTAGTGTAACTACGTTTAAATTATTATAGTGGATAATACAGGATTTGATACAAATTTTATATTAGACTTGACAATGAAATAAATGTCAAATAAAAACTTGAACATTGAAATTCCAAGACACGAAAAAGATGCTTTCTTTTAAAAAATGTTTCTCCCCTTCCAATAGAAAACGGCGATGTCACAAAGAGGTTCGAAGAAAATCTCTCTCAAGATACAATAGAAGTTGTTTAATTTAAATAGTGACTGTTTGATCAAACCAAAGAATATTCTGTATAGAAAATTTTGATGATGTCAGAAAAGCAAAGAAAAAAGAAGCACAAATGATTTTTTTGATAATTTTGCTATTATCTTAAATAAATTAAAATAGCAAAAATAAAAATTTAATGAAAAATTTATGGTTCGGGTACCTAACTTTTTAAAAAATGGAAAATTGTATCTTTAAATTCTATTATTTAAAATAGTTATTATTAAAAATAAAAAATAAAAAATTCTTCCTCTTCTCTACTCCCATCCCTGTGACCAAATTGGGGAGATTTCTTCCTTCGATTTCGAACCCAAACTCACCAAAACCAGATCCGCGTAGAACCAGATACAATCAAATTTAAGAGCAAAAGTGTACAAAATCCTCTCAATCCAAAAAATACTTGTTTTATGACTATTCACATATGTTGCGATTGCTTCAGCAAAACTGCATTAAAAAATCATCTATATCTACAAACTCAATTCATTGTAAATCGAAAAGTGATGGTAATTTTCTCAAAAATTAATTACAGAAATTAGTGGCGATTGACTTAGTTTATCTATAAAATTTTTTATTTTTTATTTTTTTGTGGTTCAAATTGCCCCCTAGAATGTAAGCTGGTTTATTTTCATCGAATGTGCACAAATGACTGATAATAGGGGATCATTATAGAAATTAAATTTTAAAAAATGTAGTTTCAAACTGGTTTACTGACCTTGGACAAAGAAGATCATTCATCTTTAATTTTGAAGAGAGAAGGAACACTAGAAGTGTTCAGATTCTAGTCGAACCCGAAGACCCAAAAATATCTTCATACGAAAGTGTTAACGATAAACAAAGGAGGAAGACTTAGTCAAAACTTCCCAAAAAGATATTTTATCTATGTTCCATAAAGATAGAGTTACTTCTTTAGAAAATAGAAGTAAGTCTATCTTTTTGGAACGGAAAGAATAAAAAAGCTATCACGTCTAATTGAGACAAACCTAATTGAAATTCTAAAATGGCTTTAAGACCCGAAAGAAAATTAGCAAAAGCAAAGCAAGCAAGAGGACTCTGTATGTCTATGAAATAGAAAAGAGAACCTCTTTATTTTTCATGTTATATCTAAAAAGATAAACAGTAGCCTAAAATGTGTATATACCTCTTAATTTCTTCAATACAATGCGTTTGCCATTAGGGATTGTAAAATCAGCCATAGGTAAAAATGAAGATAATCAGAGCATCAATTTTGAGAATTCTCATGTCATCTGCCATCGAGAACTGTAAATGTAATATTGTTGCCTGCTTGTCTTGAAGATCAACAATGAATCCACCTATCTGTAAATAATGGTTCCTTTGGCAATGGAAGATCAACAATTTCAGTACTGAGCATTGAAAGAACAGTTGATATAATAGGCCTATCTACGGGTGATTCTTGAACACACAACAATCCAATGTGCACGCATCTCGTGATTTCTGCATTCAACCTTGGATTTGATATTCTTTTATCTATCAGTTCCACTGTATTCTCCTTGTTCCAAATTTCCATGCCTGAAAGTTATATGTAACGAAAAGGAATCATACAAACTATTATAGAGCAAAAGTAATTCAAACAACTTACATATCCAGAAAGGCTTAAAGATAGCTCTTCATTGTAGAAGCTTGTACTCCTTCTCCCGCTTATGATTTCCAACACTAGAACTCCAAAACTGAATACGTCGGATTTTTCTGAAAATCTGCCGCTTAATGCATATTCTGGGGCCATGTATCCACTGTAATGATATTGCATATTAGCTAACCATATCATAAACAATAACCAAGATTATAGTTATCAATTCAGTACTGGCTTACTATGTTCCTACAACTCTTTTAGTGATGGCTTGAACCTGATCGCCTCCAAATATTCGCGCCATCCCAAAGTCTGAAATCTTCGGATTCCACTCCTCATCCAGCAGTATGTTACTTGGCTTCAAATCTCTGTGGATTATCCTCAACCTGGAATCCCTGTGAAGATAAAGGAGTCCTCGACCAATACCTTCAATAATATTGTATCGTTTTCTCCAATCGAGAACCCCTTGAGATTGATCTACAAGTACAATTTATATCAGATTGTCGGAACATAGGTTGAACATAACTACATATAAAACTATAAATGGAATTGATTGGATTTATAATTACACAAAACAGTTATATAAAACTAACCATAGAGAAACATATCTAAGCTTCTGTTTTGCAGATATTCATAGATCAACATTTTTTCATATTTCTCTACGCAACATCCCAATAGTCGAACAAGGTTTCGATGTTGGAGTTTAGAGATCACCGCAACTTCATTCATAAATTCTTCCATTCCTTGTCCCGATGCTGTTGAAAGCCTCTTTATTGCAATTTCTTTTCTGTTTGCCAATATTCCCTACAAAAAATATCACTCATTTCAACATTAACTATCTTCTCATATAAAGTAAAAATAATAGGTAATCAATATATAAGCACAAAATTTTACCTTATAAACCGGACCAAAACCACCCTCACCAAGCTTATTTGCCGTGTGGAAATTGTTTGTTGCATTTGCAAGAGTCTCAAGACTGTATATTGGTAACTCTTCAATATTCACTTTGTCCTCTGGATTTCGAAGCATAATTGGGCTTGAATCTGAAAACTCTACTTCCCCTGCTTCTTGTTGTACTATGTTTTTACCTTTTCGCTTGGACATCCACCACCAAGATAAAAATAAGCAAATGGATACAACCACCAAACTGATTATCATCAGAACTATGATAATCACTTTCTTGTCTTTCTGCTCATCTGAAACAAAACAAACACCAAATAATAACTAGAGCTAAAACACAGGCTAAAATAGAATTGTAGATTGTAAAAGATAGCTAAAAATACCACTTTCCGAGTAGGGAACCCGGATGTAAAGATCTAAACCAGCATTGCCCTCATTTTGCTGAATGTCAATTAAGCTCTCACTCCAATCCATACAACCTATAAAAGAGCCATATGAATAGGCTAAGCAGGAACAATTCCTTAAGCATAGACTTCTGCATTCATTTTCGAGACGAGATGACCGCTGAATGAAGTCGGGCACTTTCACCTTTGTTAACTTTGAGAATACATCAGCTTTGTTTTTATCTGTTGCATTATTATCTCTTTCACACTGTAATGGCGTCTTCCTCTTGCATCCACCACTCCAATTCCCTCCATCACATTCCTGTTTGTTATTTGGTTCATACCCTCTTAAACATTGACATATTGGCGAATTATTTTGGTTACAGAAGCCAAATGGACCACAGTTGTTATACTTATCACAATCAACATGCGGACCCTTACTCAATCTATCCCAAGAACCGGTCTGATTATTCCATACTTTTTCAGTTAGAGTTCCTTCTGGATCTAAAATACCTTTGACTATTAAGTTTTGACGAAATTTTCGAGTAAAATAGTAAGTGCCGTCTGTATTTTCAATACTGAATCCATCACCGTACACTGAGTACATATTTGTTGTTCCGGTAAAAACCCGGCCGTTCCAAGGACCGCTCCGCCAAAATGGACGATCTTGATCATACCATGAAAAAGTTGTGGAATGGGTACTGAAACTTGGGGTCTCACGGAATAATTGCCGTAATTTGGATCCTGGGAAGTTTTCCACGATGCATCACTTTCTGACCTGTATTTACGTTGTGACTTTATCTCATTGAAGGCAGAAAAGAGTTTGTCGGGTAGTTGTAACTTTCCCATAATGAAACATCACTCGACTGATCGCGCAGAACAAGGTTTCCATTGTCCTTTAGCTGGGCAGATGTATTCCGTGAGGAAGTTGTAGCATTTGTTGTCCAAGTAATCTGTTTGTTTCCATTCATGATTATGATATTTCCTTCCGAAGATATTGTTATAGTCCCAGAAGAATCATTGAGAGGTCGATCTCGATTTGCAACCCACATGACAGATACATTGGAGAAATAATACCAAATGCCCACATAGCGCCTGGTGGTTCCATTAGGGCTGAAGAATCCCAGTGTAAAGATCTTTCCTTGGGAAACAATGGTGTCGGAATCTTTTGAGGATTATTCTGGGTGTAAGGGACCACAAAGGACTATTAGATAATTTCCAATGCATTCTATCTATTATAGAGCTTGTTTGACGTGGATTATAAACCATTTTTAGTTTATTTCGGTAGTCGTTTTGACTTTTTCAACCCACTTTTAACGTGAAAAGTCAACAATTTCCACTCAAATAAATCGATTTTGGTCAAATAAATAAAAATTGGTTTATAAACCAGTTTAATAATCTCTGTCAAACGCCCATAATCTAAGTCTTTAAGTAAAATAGGCAATTTTCGGTCCACGTAAGACTATGTCTATTGAATAGACGGTAAATTATAAATTAAATCTTCAATGGGTTCCGTCTCAAAATTAATATTAAACTTATGTAGCATTAATTTTTTTTTAAAATTGATGAGTCTTCAATATATATTTTTTTGTACGGTTTTTTTTAATAAAATGTTGAGATTTATTTAAATTTCTTTGAGTCACTCCATCTGTAAGAAGTCTAAATTTAGAGCGGAGCCTATTTTTTAACTAACGTGTCAAATCGGTTGGATGAGAATCCGTCAAGATGCATTGGAGAGGGTTTTATAAGCTCTGTCTATATATCTTATATGGCGCATCTAAAAAGCAATAGGAGAGTGTATTAGATATGCTCGTGGCAAGTAAGATGAGCGGACTTCCAATCCATGTGGCAGCTACGTGCATAGAATGAGCGGTCAATTAAAACTCTTCTCCAATACCTGCATCTAAAATTAAATTTCTTTGATTCATTACATGCAGAAGTCGTCTATATCTTTTAAATATAGACGGACTTCTAGACGGGGTCTATATTTTAATGTGACACATCAGATAGATGGAGTCCTCGTCAACATGTATTGGAGATGATTTTTTTATAATTCTGTCTATATATACTTATGTGACATGTCTAAAAAGTAATAGACGAAATGTATTGAAGATGCTCTAATCTTAGTACTATAAGAATTCTAAAATAACAATTTTAAATATCGAGTAAGTTTCGACCTGCACGAAAGGCGAAGGAACTGAATGAAGAAAGGAATTCATTACCTTTATGATAATCATGATTTAATTTGGGTAGAGTTTGTTGGAGAGAATGTATATCCTTTGTGGTTGTTTCAGTATTTCTACATATATCATATGTCATAATCTTTCTTTTGTGGAAATTTTCTACGAATTGGACTTTAATCAGTTGTAGTCTTGTAGATGCACTAAACGAGTGAACGAAAAGTAAAATGGCGAAAATGTTTAAACAAATAAAAAGCTTGCCCCATTATCCAATTCACATACCATAACTAATCATATAAAGTATTGTGATTGACTTGTAGAAAATTATACTAATTTATGTGTGTTTACTTGTCATATTTTACAATTCAGTATTTGTCACAGAGTTTCTGAGTTTGTATTGAATGTGATATTAGTTATTATATTAATAAGTCAATAAACTGGTATATTACGCTATATTATTATTATTTTTTACTTTAACTATCGTTGAAGATTCTCCTTAGTGTTGACGGCCCTCAATATGTTTTGAATAGCTTACATAATTAAAATGTTATTTTTTATTTTAATTTATTCAATTCAATTCAATTCAATTCATATGGTACAGTATGAGGTACCAACCAACATGGCCCAAAGCATGTGCTCGTGTAATAATTTGTCAATTTTGAGTTGTACTTGTACATCAGTAATAATTAATAATTTGCAAGTTAACTACAAGTCTAAAACCGAATCAAATATCCCATAAGTAAGCCAATTATTTAGTACTCAGCGCCAGATTATTTTGTAGATGTTTCCAGTTTCATCTTGCAAGATTGCCATTAACTACTGTTTAGTAACTTCTCTAATTATTTTTCCCCAACTAGTGAATTTGTAAACTCTTAGCATTTTTAATTTCTCTTTTAATTATTGCTCACTAATTATCTCTTCAGTATGAATATTTTAGTTCTGAATATAATAAATACTTGAGTTAATATGTGATATAAAAGGTACTGCACCTTGAAAATGTTGAATTAGAGTTCCATATAATATATTATAATTTATTTTAAAGTGAAGAGCAACGGACGAGAAGATGATTTGTAGAAATGAAATGTAGAAAATTAAATAGGTCAAGATAAGAGTTGGACTATTTCTACGACTTGTTGGCACACGTCTTCTAGGATACAACGTCAACTTCTCCTAACAATAACATTGCAAATTACAAGATCAGCAAACCAGACATTATTTTGTACTCTACTTGAATGAAACTGGACTAAACTTAATATTGCATAATTTTCTTGGGCTCTATTGACATATGCAGAAAGTGCGGGGACAAAATGTAGTAGTGTGAGAATGTGAATGAATAATTCGCTTTGGAGGTCTATTAACAATAGCCGAAATAATACAAGCCACAAATATTTTTCAACATAGGAGTCTCGCTCAATCATGGAAATTTCCTGCTCGAGTGAGCAAATTTTTCCTCTAAGCAATTGACATTAGGAAAGTCCATATTGAATTCTGTAAATGCTTTGAACTTCTAATTCAAATATCATATCAATGGTATATCATTTGCCTTGTAGAGATTATGTATAAAATTTGGTACTTTAATTTCACCACATACTTCATCCAAATGCTTGAATTTCTCATTTCTTTTTATTTCCACTTCGAACTTCTATTTTCTCCTTGTTTTGCTTGTCAATTTCAGCAATGTAACTTGAGTTTGAAGAGTTCATCCTACAACCACAAAAAAATAAAGCCAATAAGAATCAAATTCATATAACGTTAGAGAGTCAAGATAAGTGTACTCTTATCAAGGCGCATAGTGTTTATGGTTGTTGAAGATTTTAGAATTCAGCATTCGTGCCTTGAATAGTGTTATTTCAAAATGAGTTTAATACAAGTTGGTGTGTGTAACGTATTCAGTTAAAAGTGTACTCTTATGGTATATGTGGTGAGTAAATAATTTGGCAGTGCTTATGTCAATGTATGTTTTCTTCTAGACCTGGGTTTCAGGTGGGTTGGTTCGAGAATTTCAATATCCGAAACTATCTGTTACAATTCGGCTATATTATAAAATCGTCGGTTTCGATTCGATTCTTCCCATAACATTTTTCTTTTAAAATCGTGAGTTGACAATATGTTTTGAAAAAAAATTAAAAATTGCAAATCCATTAATATTAAAGTACTTTAGATATTAAAACAATTACTGGAAGAATAGACACTAAAATTGCAAACTCATAAATTATGTTTAGAAAAAGAAAAACCACCTCTCAAAATTAAGTATTCGTTTCAGTTACAGCGGAGTTTCTCATTCGCCGTCTCACTTTGTGTTGAGTGAGAGAGAAGTGAGAGAAAGTGCGAGATATACGAAAATATTTGTATTGAGTATATGAGCATTTGAGAATTTGAAATTTGAGTAATTGGAATTGTGTCAATTGATTTTGAATTTTAGAGTTATGGATTTTGTACTTTTGGTTTGGGTCTTGGACACTTGTCTTTGGTACCGTAGTATTGGGTTGTGAGTCATTGAGTTATGGTGAATAAATGGTAAAAAAAATAAAAATTTATAAAAAATGACAAATTTGGTTCCAATCGAGTATCCACGGTTCTAGTTCAAAAATCAAAAACCGACCGGGACCTGTCGATTCTCAGTTATCGGTTCCGGTTCCTAATTTTATTTTTTTGGAACCAGACTGGAACCTCTGATTCTGGTTCGAGAAATTCGATTTCGGTTAAAATGCCCACCCCTATTTTCTTCGTTGTGTGAATTGTGTACCAGTTGTTGGAAAAATAGTTTACAATCCAAAATAAATTAAGCCCTTTGTTGATTAAAAAAAATATTAAAAATTTTATCAACTTTTTAATCATTCAAAATTTAATTATAACTACACATTTCATGGGACTTACAATTTTTATCAATTTTTCAACTACATATACATTAACTTATATCAAAATTTGCTAAAAGCTTTGTCAAACAGGCGCTAAAATTAATCAAATAATTCATTGGAGACGAATAAATATTATTTTAAAATGGGCCACCATACAAGATGGATATAAATGAATGCCATTGCTAAAATTTAATGGAAAAATTTATGGTCGGGCACTGATGATGCGTTAATGGATTCCTAAGTCATATGACTCAAACTTAATTCAATTAAAGTTATATTTCAACACTAAAAGACCAACATGCTCCTGCAATTGCAAAAATCACTAATTCAAACACGATATTGTTTTATTATGATATTATTTTATTAAGATAATGTTTTCTATTATACTGTTTTATTATGATATTGTTTTATGAAAAATACTTGATACTGTTTTACTTTTAATATTGTACACTAATTTTTGTTACATTATATCACGTTTGGCTAGGTTTATTAACTTTCTTTTTTCATACTTATTTTCAACAATATATTTCATGGGACCTACAGATTTTAGAAATTTTATATTGCAGTAGTTGCAGCAAGGAATGACGTCATAGCTCATGCAAAAGTAATAACAATCAAAGTCGTAGGTGGGTATTCAAATAAAGGTGCGCACCTTGCTATCATGAAAACGCCAGTTGTTACCATAGTGGCTGCATGAATCAAAGCGAACGCAAGAGTGGGACTCCCATTGGGTGACCAAGTATGAGATTCTATTTGTGCAAATTTCCCAACAGCACCAATAAGAAGTAAAATACAAATAAGAACAACTACACATTTTACTAATTTTTTTCAAATTTTTTTTTAAAAAAAATTTAAACTCCATCAAACAAATACACATTCAAAATTAAAATATTTTAATGGTTAAAATAATAATATTATTTCAAAATGCTCAATTAGTAGTACAAGACCATTGATACTTTTTTTTCATTCAAAATGATTTCAATCGATGATGATATTCTTTTATTGGATTGTAGTTTGTATATGCGATACTATTTTATTAAGATAGTGTCATGTATTGATATATTAAGATACTGTTTTATTAATATACTATTTTATTTAAATATTGTACTATGATTTTCTGTGAAAACATAACATTTGTGCTCACCTAAGCATGTATTTCTGATACTGTTATATTTACTATCTTTAACCATACGATACTGTTATATATAATTTTGTTATTATGATATTGACACACATGTACTTCTCATACTGTTTTCTATGGTACTGTTCTATTAAAATAATTTTTTTATGATATTGTTTTTCTATTGGGTTGTAATTTTATATTTTGAATGTGTGTAATACTTGTTCTTATTTACAAAGATGCTGATACTAATGTGCTTGTTATATTAATATAATAATGTATTTTTAATATTGAAATAATAAAATATTATTTATAATATTGTTTTATTAAAATACTGTTTTTTATGATACAATATAAAATAAAAAAACACATAAATGTGTGACAATAACATTTTGAAACACATAAAAATGTTGATATATATGAAATAAATGTTGTTTTCTTTTATTCGACCAAAAAATGATTACAAAACAATTATATTTCTATATATCAAAAAATTCATATCTCAAACAAAAACAACTCAATTCAAGAAAAATAAGAGAAATTATTAATAAAAATTGAATCAATCTACAAAATAAAATTCAAGAAGCAATTATTTCCAAAATTTTACACTCCAAAAACTGATCAATACTTCTCATAATCATCGTTATTATCTTATAACAATATCAATTTTTAAAGTTTAAAATTGTATTTTTTACATGAAAAGGAAAAAAAAAAACAGAAAATAATTGTGAATCTACTATTATCACTCACGAAAATAGTGAGAAAGGTTTAAGCAGCCAGCAGTGAGTTGTAAAACACCGGGGACGAGATACAATAGCCGATATAAGGTGCGGAAGAAGATGGTGGCCACAAGCGTTACTGCGTTAAAGTTTAAATCAAATTTAATTCTAATTAATATGGATCAAATGGGTAATTATGGAATCAATTGAAATATGACTAAAATAATATGACTTAATAGTAATTTTGAAAAGTATATTAATCTAATTTGAAACAAGTCACCTAAGACTGACTTATAGACAATTTTTCGTATAAAAAACTAAAACAGTATTTGAAAGACAAATCTCAAATATTTGTGTCCCTCATCAAGGTCACTGAAATTCAGATTCTATATTGCTTTGGGAATTCAGATTTCTTTGGGAAGTCTATATTATCAGAACTCAAATCAAACATCTGAAATCACATGCAGGCTTCAAACTCTCCAACATATACATAAAACTTCAATTAGACAAAGAAAATGGCGATCCAGCTCTGCCGTAACTTCCACTTGATATAACAAAGCTGGAAGAACAAGTTTGCAAAGCAATTTGAACAGTAACTTACAGATATGGAAAGCAGTGCAATCCATTTAGGCAGTGAACAAAAGAAAGAAACTCAAGAAAGTCAGATCGATCCAAACTTCACAGGATGAAAGTACAGCTCCCAAGTGTAAGCAGAAAGAAAGACCTCAACACTACCGCACTTCATTTCTCACATGGCACAAATCCAAATCGAGAGAGATCATTTCACTGGCTCGAAGTATCCCAGCGACACCCATCCCATTTGCTCAAGAAGTCTTATCCACGTCTGCAATATATGACCGCTTAAGAGAAAATTAGGCATTTTTTTTCCCAGATCAGTAAATAAAGGAATGGACATACTTATAGAAACCCAACCAATGTATGGTTTGCTAAAACATTCAAAATTAGCAAGACAGATAAATTTTTTGGGGGTCAGTGAATCATAACTAACAAAGAAATAGTGGCTAAACAACCCACGCATACCCTCACTCAACGCAAAGCTGATGATAACCAATAAAGGGCCTCTAGCTTCATGTACGGTCTCTTTACATGCGATAACTCAAAAACAAGCTCAGTGACAGCATTTTTGGTACCAATGTGGACAGAAATATTCGAAATGGTTCGACAACAAAATGATGAAAGAAGAAACTGATAGGCCCCCAATCAAATTCACGTATGAAAGACGCAAGAGACATGACCGAAACACGAAGGATCCAGTCGCATAACACACGCACCAGCAGCAGGAGATATTCACCCAAGCCAAGTGGTTATTATTCAGGAGGGTAGTTACAATAGTTTGTTAGGGAGTTGGGGAGTGGATATACATGTAAAGGGGAAAAAAGGGGGCCATTCATTCAGAGAGAAAGTGAGGAAGAACTTGAGGAGATCCCAGCTTCTCGAATTGCTGGTTTATTATTACATTTTGTTATTTTTTATTCAGTTGTTTACAGTTTTCCAGAATACAAATATACACACAGAAAATCACAAACTATTTCTTATTTTTGATAGCTTGCTCCGTCTTCTTTATTCTTCAATTGTTTCCAGTAAAGCCACGCTGCAATTCTTATCAGAAACCCAAATAGTGTTGGGTACTATGTTGCTTGTACTCATGTGCACGTGTTGGATACGGATTATTTAGGAATCGGATCCCATTTTTTCTTTTAAATTTAAGATATGGGGGACACATCTATAAATGATCCAAATTAAACACGAGTACGTTGATACGTCATAAAAACATTTTTTTTTTAATAAATTCATATACTAATAATTTTAGATGAATTTTTTTTGAGATACATGTATTATGGTAGCTCAAGAATGCTCCTACATGTAATTTGGATACACTAAGAACTAAAAGCTACTATGAAATATTTACTCATGAGTAGAGCAAGCTCTTCTATTCTGGTTCATGGTTTCTCTTGGCTATATGGTTCATCCATAGGAAATATCGAGCTCAAAAAATAGTGAATGGTTTTATAAAAACACAAATGTATGACCTCTCAGGAATTTCAATAGCACTCATATTCATCATTATAGGAACTAGAAACAAACGAAAAGGAAACAAAAAATGAAACATAAATCATGTATCAACTAAACCCTCTTAGAAACTTTCTTAAAGAGGAACCTAATGAATATATATATAATATATATATATATAATGATTCTCAAACATGGGGTCATCTAATTGATTGCGTCAATTTGTTTCTACTGGGTACAAATACATAAATCAGAATGGGTCCTCTAATTGACTAGCCCACAACCCACATCGTCATATTTTTATCCCACATTCCCAACCCGTCTAATTAATTTTCATCAATTTCCAGAAGGTTAGTCCGTCTCTCCCTCTTCCTACCTTCTCCATTTCCCAGAGATTTCTTTCTTTCTTCTCTAGAATGCTCCCCACCATCCACCTACTTATCCCTCTTCTTCTTGTCCAGGAGCTTCCTCTTTCATTCTTCATCTTTATTTCTCTCATCTATTTGCAACATTTTATTACTTTCACAACCCATATTTTTGCTCGTTGCTCGGTTTCCGAAACCCGTATTCAAGTCACGACACGGGTGCTTCATCCAAAATGGAGAGTAGGTTGGGAATGTGGGTAGTCCGCTCATGTACTATGTCGCCCTAATATTTTCTATATATGGTAGAGAGAAAACATAGAGGCGTGAGTTCAGAAACATATTGTAATCTCCTTCTTCATTATTGTGAAATTGTGCAGAGGCAGGTGAACATAGCTCTCGGAGTGAACCACTATAAATCATGTATTTTTACTTGCTTTCTATTTCTCTAATTTGTGTTGTTATTGCTCTCAATAATACGAAATTAGGCATTTAATGCATAACATGTAGCCCATGTACTATGATAAACAACACCACGACAGTTTTCGTCCGCATGGTTAAGTTTAGATTGTGTATACCTAGCTTATTCTTCACTATAAGCTCCATTCTCAATCCTACCCGAACAACTTAACTAGAACTTTTCAAATTATCCCATTCTTGGGATTTTCCTTACTAGTTATGAGATGTTCACTCCTAAACTCCCGCTCTCACACACACCTCGTGTCTCATTATAAAATCTGAAGCACGTAGAAATCTAAAATTTCAATTTAGTTGTTTGGGTAGCTTAAAGAAGAAATATATGTGACACCAATCTTCAATTTAAAACAGCCATGTGGCGGCTGACATTTGTTTCATCACGTTGTTATTTGTTACAAATTTATTTTTCCTTCTCTCTTTCTCCTTTTTCTTTTTCTTTCTTTTTTTTTTTTTTTTTTTTTGGGTGGGTGGGTGGGTGGGTGGGGTGGGGTGGGGTGGAGCCTTTTCATGTTTTTATGGTTGCCATTTTTCTTTCTATTATTCCTTGCATGAGGATATAGAGAGCTGACATAAAGCATGAATGCAGACTGCCAGACAACTCTTTAAACTGAATACATGTCCACAACGTACAACACATGACAACAGGTACTTTGCAAGATTATGATTCCAGAATAGCAAATAAAGCTTGCTGATGTTTAGTTCACTTGTTAATTATACAAGTAATGCAAACTGTTAGAAACCTTAATTTGGTAATACCAGATGGCCTTGGGTTTTATATCAATTAATAAGCGTAAAGTAACCTAATAATTCAACTATCAAAGCAGTGGTCTGATTCTTTATATCAAATATAATAGGTAAGGGTTTTCCCGAAGAAGAAGTTCGTAATCTACCCTAAGAAATAAAATTTTGTCAGTGCAGTAACTATAAGCATGAAAGAGTAATCAGAAATACTTTGTTGAGGACAGGAGCTCGTATGAGAATCTCTCTCTCTCTCTCTCTCAAGCACCCCATCATCACCCCCTCAAAAAAAATAAAAAAAAAATAAAAATTGAACACCTTCTTTTCTCCCTTCTTCCACCTTCTCCACATTTAATAGTTAGAGAAGAGTAGAACGTGTCAGCACGTCTGTCCACCTCGAACAGTAGGACCAGGCCCAACATCAAAGCAAAAGGAAAAAATCAGCTAGAATGATTTAGCTTTAGTTTCACCATAGGCCTGCAGGACATATTTAGTCTCAATCCACACTCGTGTATCTAGCTGTACAGATAAGTTCGTAAGATATTATGTTTCATCCTTGTATTTTGACAGTAAACTAGCCTTAGTGCTTGTTTGGTAAAGCTTTTTTAAGATTATAAGCAGTGGGTCATACGGAATGTGTGGATAAAAAGTAGGTAAAAGCTATGGGTCATGTGGATAAAAATGATATTTGACCAGCTTATAAGCTGAAAATGATAAGTGCACTATCTTTTCCTACTTCACGTTTGTTACACCAGGTCACCAGTTAAGTTTGCTGCAACATGTATCCATGCCCAAAGAAACTACAGTATACTTGTTTCCGAAATGAGTATTACAATTTTTTTCTTATCTGTATAACAGCACACAACCATTACCTTTGTTCTTGTGCTAATTTACCAATAACAAAATTAGGGTTCAGGTTCAATCATGTTCAAAACACTCTAGATATGATCTTTTAACATATAAACTTATTACCAAACATACATCATACAATAGCATGTACAACCACCTTCTTATAAGTTTTGGCAAACATAAATGGCATATTGCAATATTAGTTGTGTCTGAATCAAGCCGTAAGGTAAATAATATTTCAGCAATGAACTTTTGAAAAGACATTTAGTTAGAGTCAAGCTGTAACTAATTTTCTTTTGGGGTAAAATGTGGTTTTCTAAATTGCTGATGCATCCATGTGCTCTCAGAATATGCTATAACCACCTTACGTTTTTTGAAAGTTAGTTGCAAGCTGGGTCTCAAAGCCATAGGGGGATGCCAGTATGTTTTAAAAACAAAAATTGGCAAACACACAGCGGAATACATATCATAACCTTTTTTCTCTATTACTTTTTACTCCTTATTTTGTAAGCCAGGAAGGGATTTGGTTCTACCAATAACAGTGTGCAAGTCAGACTCTGTTGATATTCATTGTAAAAAACCCCGCGTATAAATTTGATGATCAAATGCAGCAGTCACTTTATACTTCAAACTTTGCCCAACGGAGTCAAGGCAATAACAGGCACCAATTTTGGAAATATGAGTTCCCACACCAAAAATCCACGCAATGTCCATCTAGTGTTTTCCAAAGAAACAGGCACCTCAAGTTTTGGCTCCACTCAAGTCAACAAAGTTTCACAGTCTGGGCTACTTAAACATCTCCTTCTCTTCCAATTTGCCCTAACAAGGCCATCTCCTCCATTAAACCAGACATATCTTTTTCAGCATATAATTCTCATAATAGTGATCTTCCCCTTCTAATAAATTTTACATAAGACTAATCATATTGCACATCTTTTTCAGTAAGCATTAATTTTTCCATCAGGATTGAAAAACTCAAGCACCAGAGAGTCATATTCAAGGTGAGCACAGTTTATCATTATTGTCAGTGTTATTGTTATTATTATTACTATAAAATATTCTTTCTGGGTTGTGTAATTATATTCCATTATAGATTGCTAAAAGATTCCATGTGAGAAGGGGGGTTTATCATTCAGGGAGCAAATTTTACTTCTAAATGGATGCTTATATTCTCAGTCAAAAGAAAGAGATGGGCAAAACAGATAATGGAAGAAAAAATAGATGCAAATCTCCAACATTTGCCCAAAAAATGAGACAGTTCTGTTGCATATCTGCACGTGAAATTGTACAACACAAGCACTAAAGATTCAACCAGCCAAAAGGTAGTTCACAAAAACAGATATGAATCGCGAAAATTTAGTGCACATTTCTAGGGGAAATGAATAATTATTTGAATGACAGCCAGCAATTACAGAACTGTTTATCAATGGCATCATAGTGGGAGATCGCCTTATGTGAAAACTTTAATGTCTATAAATATATGCATATCGACGCTAGAGATATTGCATATAGATTTAGCAAGTAGGAGGAGGTAGACTAATGCATCACAATAACATGGTCAAATGCAAGGGTCATGTCACCATATGCAGTGCAATAGAGAAGGCCACCAAAAAGTGAGCAGGCAATTCAAAGAAACCTAGTCTGGAAGTAACAGATCAGCTACCAGATGCATAATTAGAAGAGCACTGAATTTCGAAACTAATCACAATACAAAACTACCAATACACTTAATGCTCAGCAATCCAACTTATCCAGAAGCTAAGAGATGACAAGAAAAAACTCAACTGTTCAGATCCTAGCTCCTTACCTCGAACATGCTAACTCAAAACTTCATTGAGCATTCAGGGAAGCTTCCTAAAATCTCTGTCAACACACTGCAGATTTTTTACTCGGGGAAGGAAAAGATCAAAGTGAATAAGGAATAGAAATCGTTGCAAAAGTACCCTAGACATACTAAAATAGTGACTTTTGATAACATCACACAAAATTATGTTCTATACCAGCTGGTCATGAAAAAAATTGCACAGATAAACAATATAGATTGTGTTTATTTTTCTAACACTTCTTTCCTTATCAAGCGTGGACATTGTCTCAAAGAAGTATAGGCAAAAGAAGTGAGAGAAAATAAAATAAATAAACTACTTAACTCCCACTTCTACCAAAGTCCAAGTCATCCCGTTTTCCATGAAAACCAATCTCTCAATCCACATGTGAACTCCAGCACAAGCAATCCTTTTGGAACTAAAGACACAAACCTTCAATAAATCAACACTAAACCATCATAAAACCACTCTTCAAACTTCTATAGTAAAGCTTTATTTTATCCCTCTCTTATCTCCTTCCATCCATCTCTTATTTAGTGCAATATTAGAACACAAAGTCACGAAATCTATACTCACCATCACAAGACCAACAAGCTCTCACTTGCATTCCATAAATTGGGAACAACCAACAAAATTTCATATCTCAAGTTAAAGCTTATAGTCTGATACGCATTCTCAAATCATACCTGTAGTCTTGTCCAAAGCATCATGATACACCGGCTCCTCCTCCGGCACTGTATGAAGTCCCTCAACATCCTTTCTTGCCTTGGTCGAACCCTCACTGTCACTACCAGTATTAGCAGAGACTCCATCTTTCTCATCCGGGCACCTCACCACGACCACGGGGCATACGCAATGATGCACACAGTAATCACTGACACTCCCAAGCCTCCCTTTGGTGTGCCTCCTGGTTGCCCCAAAACCCCGGCTCCCCATGATCACTGCACTCAGTCCCAACCTCTCCACCTCCAGGCAAAGCCTTTCCTTCATGTCGTGGTCCTTCACTATGTGAATCTTGAACGGAATATTGGCCTCCACCAGCGGCAGCACCAAATCGTTCGCCTTAGAGGTAGTAAAATTATCAAATTCATCCTCCAGTTTCTGCTGGGAATTTTCATCCATAGCTGTAGTGATGTCAACAGAAAGATCAATGGCACCCCAATCGGCACCATACAGGACGGATGTGGGTCGAACGTGAAGGAGAATAACAACGTCGCCGGGACGTAGGTAATTCTGAACGGCCCAATTGACGGCAAAGGCACTCTCGTCGCTAAGATCGACTGCGATCGCGATCTTGCGATTGATCCCAGCAGTGGGTGTGGCGGAAGGGAAGCGTGGGGAAGCTGGTTGATGGAGGGTCGCAGCCGGTGCGCGGTCGGTTTCTGCCGGCGGTTTCTTGGATGATGCCATGCAGGGAAATTAAATTATATATATTATCTGTCTAATTTTTCAAGAATTTGGTGGATTGTGAGGATTTGAAGAGTATAATTTGCTTTTAGTGAAGAATAGAAGATTTGATTGTTCAGTATGAACTTTGGTATTTGTTCGATTGCTGTCGTAATCGTGTTCGGGGACGGTTGCTTTCACGAGTATGGCCAGGGGGAATGTGGAAGAGAAAGGCGAGGATGGGTCGGTATTGGGTGGTGCCGAATGCACTGAAATTCTTCTATCCTTAGAGAAGGTCATCTTTTGACTTTACACGTTTTGTTAAAAGGGAGGAAAATGAGCTCGGACTAGATCTGACCAAAAATTCCGGTCAGACAAGGAAAGCCTATCCATTTCCAAAAGACACGTACACTTATATTCCTCACAGTAAGTCACCATCCGTAACAATATCAATCCCCATACGAACCGTGGAAAACTAGGATAAAAATCCTAGGGTTTTCTATAATCCCCAAATTTCCCAATCAAACCTAGTCTCTCTCGATTGTCAATTTTCTTCCAAAATATGCCTCAAAGACACTCGAAGAACAACAACGATTTAGCTTTCTTCACGTACGATGAGAAGAAGAAACTTGGGTATGGTACTCAGAAAGAAAGACTCGGCAAGGACTCGATAAAACCATTCGATGCTTGCTGTCTGTGCTTGAAGCCATTTATTGATCCCATGTGTTGCCAGAAAGGCCACGCCTTTTGCAAAGAATGCATTCTCGAGTGCCTTTTGGCCCAAAAGAAAGATATTCAAAGGTCCTTGATTGTTTATATTTTTATCTCTTGTGTAGATTTGATTCTCGAATTTTTTTTGCTTAACTTCTGTTGTCAAATTTTCATATCAATTTGGTTATATGCGAATAATAAGGATTTTACATCCATATGAACTTGTAAGTTGGTCAAGAAAAAATAGTGGTTCTATTAATTATATGACTCATTTAATTGGGTGTTATGATTGGCTTGGGATCTTTTGATTTTGTGTTGAGACTAACGGGGAAGGTTTATGTGCAGAATTATTATTGGTTTTGCAAACTCTGGGATGTATTGAATTTAGGAGGTCTTAGAAGCTTAATTGAATTAAGGGGTTTTGAACTGGAACTCTTTCAGTTGAGACCAGACTCTGAATCTTTCCTTTAATTGGGAATGTCTTAGGAAAAGTGGGTTCAACAAAGTAGGAAGCACAGGAGCTGGATGGTGCTGGTTGACATTTCTAATTTAAGAGTGAAGCAGCTTCCTATTTTACCTGAAATGATGGCACTTTGTGCATTTTTGAGTTACCTAGTACATACGACAAAGCACATTGTGCAGTAGTATATCATTATTAGGTTTCTGGAAACCATAAATCCAGTACCATTCCCTGGTATTAGGAGTAAAATGCATAGGATTGGCTGCAACCACAAGATCATGTATGTTCCGTGCATAATATGCAAAGAGTAGGTCCGTACCCAAGCAACCTTCTTGACACTCGCTCTGGGTGAGGACCTTACTTATTATGGCCCTGCTGTTATTAGACCTTAAAACCGCATTAGTATCTCAAGTTTAGGTTTTTCATCATTTTCAAAATAAAGGAATTTTTTCTTTGACTGGTCCTGGAAAGCATTGAATTTCTTAAGAGGAAACTTTAGCTTGGATGCTTTATTAGCACATTTCCATAGGGTGTATAATAGAACTTGTGATTGTTTTGTTTTCATATGTTTTGGATCTTACTGGAAATAACTTTAGATTCTGTGGCCATATTATTGTGCCTATTTTACCTTGTCTAAACTTGCATAAGTTCTTGGTTCCATTTCAACCTGATATATGGTAGCTTGATGAATCCACTAATTAATTACTGTGTCCAAATGAATAAGCTGTCTTTGTAGTTTTTAGTTTTATAAGTTAACAGAGAAGAAAATTTGGGAGGGCTACCTGTAAATCATATTTCCTCTTCCAGCGGAGTTCAGGTGGGAGATTTTTAAGTGACTGTGCTCTGAAACATTATGTTTTTAATGAGTTTTAGCATACATAAACCTCATTTAGTTTATCTATTTATCTTGATGTTGTAAGTGTGTGAAGTATTTATCTGCAGAAAGCTAGCAGCCCATGCTGCTCAGAAGAAGCAGGAAAAAGAAGAGGAAGAAGAGAAGTTGATGTTGCAGAAGGCCCGAGACCTTGATGCATTTGATCAACAGAACCATGGGGCAGTGCCACAATACAATGATAAGAACTACAACAGGGACAAGAATGGTTTCCATGGAGCTAATAGTGTGAAGGCCACATCATATGAAGAGGAAGCGCTCCGTACAATGAAAGCATTTTGGTTGCCATCTGCAACTCCAGATGCTCCTGCAAAGATAGAGGCCCCATCAACAGACACAATCTGTCCAGAAGGAAAGGAAAAACTCAGGATGAAGACACTTTTCCCTATCTACTTCACAGAAGATACCAGCGCACAGAAGAAATCAAGTTCTCTTGATAAGAGCTATATCTGTCCTAGCTGCAAGGTCACACTTACAAATACACTCTCACTTGTAGCCTTGAGTTCTTGTGGTCATGTTTTCTGCAAGAAATGCGCAGAGAAATTCATGGCTGTTGATAAGGTTTGCCTAGTCTGCGACAAGCCATGCAAAGAACGGAATCTGGTCAACTTGGAAAAGGGAGGAACTGGTTTTGCAGGCCATGGAGATCATCTTGAAGCAACCGAATTTAAGCATTTAGGAAGCGGTTCAGGCCTGGGGCTTGTAAGACCTGCAATGAAGACTTGATTTTGCAGCATAATTCAATTTCAGTAGCATATATGTCTCTCTTTAAATTCCTTTGACATTGATACTTCGTATAATCTGTAATTGCATCTATGTTGTTTTTATTATCTTAATTGTGATGTAGTGTTAGAAATGCATCCTTTGTTGGACTCGGTTTACATTTGACGTTGCCCACAGAATAGCGGCAAATGCTTTTCGTTTCTTGGCTTCATAAACTTCACTTGTAAATGTGCAGAGAACTCATCCATTTTGTTCCAGGCAATTAATGTTAGTAAATTATCCTGATTTAAACTGTATGGAATCGTTGTTGCATATAGGATGCTTGTATCTGCACGAATGCCTAAAATTACACATTCAGGTGTTACGTCTGCATTATATTTGTTTGATTTAATTTCTGATAAAGGCCTTCTATTATTTTATGCTTCGTGTTTAGTCTGGTGATGACACTGGATTCATGTTTTTGAAATATGATACAATAAGATACTCGGATTGTTGTGTCCCCACATGTTTTGCTTTGAGGTTAAAGAGTTCACTTGTTGGTGTAGACTTTTGCTTTGAGGTTAAGGAGTTCACTTGTTGGTATAGACTTTTGCTGGCTGACTTCGATTAACAGGAAAATCTCAAACATGTTGAAAAATCTACAAATGCTCAAGTTAGCCTCATAACTGAGGCAATTCAGCTGGTCTAAGGACATGCAATTTTGTATTTATAGTACAACAGTAGGGGTCCTTCAGCAGATTATGTGAAGTCTTCTCGGCTGAATCGCCAGATTATATGTGAAATTATCTTGGATAATGTCGTTGGTTGCACAATTTTTGGGTGAATAATGATGCCTTCCTTCCTTGTTGGCTTCCAATGCAGCTAGTTTTGACTTTTTAGTTATTCAATTCACCGTATGGAGTTTGTGTGTTGCTTGTAACGATGCTCACCTCTTATGTGCGTCCTTCTCTTGGCCTTAGTTGAAGTCTTGTGGCTTGAAAATGCCTGACAAGCTTAGCATCATTGTATTGTGTTGGCTTCTGTGTAGCTAGTTTTGAGTTATTCAATTCACCGCGTGGAGTTTCTCTGTGTTGCCTACAACTGGGTCTCACTTTTTATACACGACCCTAGCCAAAGTCTTATGGTTTGACGATGCTTGGTGACTGATAATCAGGATGTGACCTTTGCATTTCTTTAAGGTTGAGCTGAACATCATTGGCTGTACCTAGTCAATAAGTATTTGACATAACTATAAGAAAGCATTTCCAATGTAACAATGTTCAATTGATGTGGTGATGAGGTGGAGGGGGCAAAACTGATATGGCAACATTTATTGTAGAAGGCCATCTAATTTTAAATATTCTGTTAAACACCTTTCATCCATTTTTTTCATTAAATTGTGTGTATCTCTCATCTATTTTTCTTACTCTTTCTTCTTTTCACACTCTCTCTCCTCATTTCTTTTCTCTCTCTTGTCACATAGATTTTTTTAGAAAGTGTAGCATTGGAGATGCTCTAAGCACCTAGGTGTCGATTGATAGTTCCAAGCACATCTTCTATAATTAAGGTTGTGTTTGATTTTGATTAAAATCAGATTATTATTTTTTTGTTATAAAAATTGATGAAATGTGTAGTTAAAAAATTGTAAAAACTTGTGTATTCTATAAAATGTGTAATTAAAATTAATTCTTGACTTTAATTTCGATTTCAACTTTATACCAAAATTTTAATTAAAATCAAACAAACGCTAAGAAATAACGTGAGTCTCCAGTCTTTGAGCAAACCTTCAGATAGGTTGCAATCCTTTCATGGGAAAACTTCCAAAATATCTTTCTACTAGTTAATTATCGATTTTGATGACAAAAATAAAAATCCTCTGAGTCGGTATAAAATTATTAATGTCCCATTCAGAACTGAAAATAAAGTGATTTTTTTTTTACATTTTGAATATTTGGAGAAAGAACGATGACTTTGACTTTACAAGTAATAGTGCAACGCTTGACTTATGTCTCAAAAATGCTGAGTCTGGGAAATCTTGAACGTTCGATTGTCAGACAAATTATTCAATCTCCGCCGCTTGTTGTTGCCGTCTCTTTCCGGAATTAGAGAGTTGCAAGTAGTGGTATTCTCGCCTTCTGATCTTGTACGTTGGAGGTCAAGGACACTGATCGGCGTCAACGTACAACTCGGTGATGCATGAAGATTTGACTCGTACCCATTCGCCAACATCTCTTGCATTGCGCGCAAGCAATCTAACCACCTCTCCTACAATAGCAGGATAAAATTAATCTCATTAGCAAAAATGGCGAATTAAATTAATATGAAAAGGATTTGTTGATATTAATTGTCTTATTTTGTCTAAAAACTTAAGGTGTTAGAGTGTACCAACACGACTTCGTGTGCGGGATTGATTAAAGATATGATACCTACATAATTTTTTCATATATATGAATGGATCTACACTTTATCTCAACTTTTTTGAGGAATAAATAAATAAATGCAACTGTGTATAATTTATGATTATCTCACTTGATTTACGTAATCACAGGAAGAAATTTCGTCTTTAAACGAAGAAAACTGCAGTGGAATCAAGTCCTGAGTTGCACAGAGAAGCGCTGAGGCTGCGATTGTTGATGGTTTATACTCCAAAAGCTTTAATTCTGAAATTAAAATTTTAAAACGATATTGGTCTCAATCAAGCTTATAAATGCAATATATGAATGCATATATGACATTAAAGTTACGTAAAAAAAATAGTAGATAATTACCGTGTTGAGAATTGAGGATAATATATGAAGCTCTTTGTTTGAGAGCCACGATTAACGAAGAACAGTTGATTTCGAAAAGAGAGATGAAATAATGGAGAAACGAGAATGGTGTGATGGATCGCATTCGCCATCCCAGAGCCGCCAGAATGATGGCCTCCATTCGCTGAACTGAATGTGCGTCGAATTCAAAACCTTTTTCTCTCTGTTTTCATAGAAGTTATTACGCGTTAATTTTGGCATTTGTAACTTACGCAAGATTCTCGTGAACTTATAGTTGATAAATGATATAGTACCTGTAAATCGGAGAGTGAAATTGATAAATCGCAGTTCCTCATCTTTGCAGCAAGCGAAAGGCTTGCAACCACCAGAATGCGAGCAATCCATGGCTTTTTCTCCTGGTTGAGTGTGAAGTTTATTATATTTTAAATACACCAATGTTCACAAATACATACATGAATAATAATATCAATATTTACCAGAATTTCTTGTTTAGAGAGGAAGCGATCGATGTAATTGACAGAGAGGTAGACTATAAACGGATCTAAACCATAAGACAGCTGCGCCTGACAAAAAAAAACGAAAAAAACGCAATTCAATTAAATTTTGACTCAGAAAGTAATGAATTTTCTATTTTCTGAATATTGAATTTACATGAAAGATTTGCGAGACGGCATGGCGGCGAATAAAGAAACGAAGGTCGGAAGATTTGAAGGAGATCAGACAAGGCATGTGGTCTGACTCATTGGCGAAGAGAGATGAAACGCTGTCGTATTGCTCGTCTTCGAAGCTCGCCAATGGATTTTCAAGAGCAAGCTCCATTTTTCCTTCAGTTCAACAAAAGAAGAGGTTTTTAGAGAGGGGAACAGGATATGAATGTATAAGTGAAAGTGAGTGCCATTTAAGCGACGTTGAAGCCTATGAGACAGAACTTCTTTATTTTCTGTGTCTTAAGACTCTTAACCAGGAAAAAGGAAAAAAAAAATGAAATATCTGAAAGATGACAATTTTAAAAGAGTTTAAAATACTGAAATTTCTGTGTAATTTGATTTAATTAACATTGTGTGACACGTGTTGCCCCCACAAAAAAGGAAATAAAAAAAAGAAATGGATATTTCGTGAACAATTAAAGACGGTATCTGAGAAATTGATATAGTTTGTCATAAACTAATACTATAGGGATTGTCACATGATTCATTATAGTGAGGCAGGGTGGGTCATTACGCTGATTGAGTCGCCTTCACAATGTGATCAATAACTACAGAAGATGGTGTGACACATGTGACTGCAATAAATGCCATTACTTAGGATGTTTGTCCAAACATGCTTCAACTAGTGTTTTTTTTTTCCAGAGCTTCGGTTAATGTATATTGTTACCGAGTGTATTGTATGGTGTAGAAGTCGGCTAAAAATAGCTACCACATCTTCAGGTTATATTCTCACTTGTAGTCTTAGTGAAATTTATTAGTACAAATTGATATTGATTTGTATGTTCATAGTCAAATTGAATCTCACTTAGTTTTATCATTTATGTAAGATGATGTATGATATTGTCTTGTTTGACTTAGTACAATTTGATATTGATTTGTACGTTCGTAGTCAAATTGAATCTCACTTAGTTTCATCATTTATGTAAGATGATGCATGATATTATCTTGTCTGATTCTTTCTAGATTGAACAAAAATTGTTCTGACGTAGTTAGAGAATTAACTCATTGTTTGATTATTTTGACATGCCGTTTACACTTGTCATGTGTCATAAATTCTCTCGATTTAAAGTCAAGTTAAGTTGATCTACGTCTATTGTTTTAAATAACATTTTGTTTAGATTCAATCGCATTGATGTCTTATTTATTCCATTCAATAATATTGACTAAACTGATTTTCTTTATTTTTTAGTTTCCCAATTGGACTAGACATTATCCTTCGAGAGGATGTCAATGAACCCGTGTTGCAGATAAAATGATAGGTATACACACTACATCTCTCTCATATGAAGACTAAAACAATCAATTTCTGGTTGTTAACATGTATTCATACTTGTAAGTCGCGAGACTTTTATAAGTGAATAGCACTAAGATTTAAACTCAAGCGACCAAATACTAAAGACACAACGTAATGATGGAATGATAGAGCATGTGACGAATTCTCTAACAACGTGACAAGATGAAAAGAGCAAGATATATTATTCTTTATTAATTCTTTAGCTTTGACCAATGACCTACCTCATATTGCTCCTGGACAATGTTAATTACTTTTGTATCACATTCTCTTCTGCTTCTTCTTTATTTCCATTTTGCCTACACAATATCTTCTTTATTGTTCCAAAGGATTCTCTGCTTTTTATTGATGCACGAGAAAGCCCTTAGCTCATAACAATTCCACTACAATCAATAGCTTTTGCTTTTTTCCTTCTCACTTTCACTTTCCTTGCTTTCTCCCAACTAATAAATTATTAAAATTTTCTTTTAATATGATACTGCATTTCATACTCTTATAAAATCAACGTATTATATATAAAGAGTACTTATCACAGTCTTCTCATACACATAATATTATCTTCGAGTCTAAATGATGTGAGATTTTTATTTGTACACTTTCAGTAATTCCCTTTCGAACAAAATACCACACTATCACGGTCCCCCTCATTCGATGACCTCTTCCATCTAAATTCTTTCAACTAAAAAGATCACAAACTCCATCAATGCCTACATCATTGCTACCTGATAAGTGCGTTTTATGCACTTATTTTGGCCTTTTAATTAATTATTTATGTCGTCAAATAGTTGCTTTTCTACTTAATCTAGTTTATTATTGTTTTATTTCGGTTTTGGACTTGTTGGTGAACAATTGGAGAAGTTTGGGCAAAAGAGCAATGATTTAGAAGATATCTCATAAGTTCAAGGACTCAATTGCACTCAACCCAAAGTTGAGGGACTAAAGCGGAGATGATGCAAAGTTGAGGGACTAAAGCGGGAGATGATGTAAAGTTGAAGGACCAAATTTGATGTTATGAAAAGATGGAGGACTGAAATTACCAAAACCTAAACTTGAAGGACCAAGTCGCAATAACGTGAAGGACCAAGTCGCAATAACTTGAAACAACAAAGTCGGGCGATCGCCCAACTTAATCTCGGGCGAGCGCCCAAAGAACTAACTGCATGTAAACAGAGACCTAATGGCCTCGCTCATGGCGATCGCCGAGGAAAGCGGGCGATCGCCCAGTGCATTTTTGTCTGCGTTTTTAATTCTTATTTTCTTTCCTTTTTAGCCCTAATTTCAATAGGTAATGTTTGACCCACGAATTTTGTATTCTTTGGAGATATTTTTGGGGCACAATTAGGGTAGTATAAATATGAGATATATTCTCATAATGAAAGAGGATTTTGGGAGCCGAATGAAGGGAAGACTAAGAAAACAAGAAGACAATGGACCGACAATCAAGAGTTTTTGAAGATTTCTTCTCCTTCAATCGATGCGGGTTCTATCAATTCTTGTATTTTTAATTTAATTATGTTTTTCTAATTTTCTTTAGCCAAGGTGAGCGATGAAACCTTGTTTTAATTAAGTAATTATTTCATTATTCGTTTAATTCCTTTTTAGGGCTTTAACGTTCATGGTTCGTTCTTAACTAGATTAATTAAATATAATTTCTTTCATCTTAAATATCATGTATTTTTGATAGTTAGATATTGGTTTAATTAATCCATGCTTGATGCTTAAATAGATTTTATTAATTTCTTTTGATTTTTCATCTTCTTTTATTAGTATTGGGATACATGGAATGCTTAGGTAATCTTTGATTCTTTGTCTTCTTTCAATAGAATTTGATATGAAAAATGCTTAAGTGATTTATGTTTGAAGCATAAGGAGCCTATATTTGATTTTCTACTTTTGGACTTAATTGATAAATCTTTAGGGGCGACAATAGATTGATTTCGATTGTCGTGTGTTTTCTTTGGGAATTAATGAATTGGATGATTGCTTAGTTAGACAATGGTGGATTCGAAACCTTGGTGTTTTTACACAACTTGAATTCTCAATTCATTTATTAGCTTATTTCTTTAGTCTTTTAGTTAAACAATTTCAACAACAAATCTTCTCAACTCAACTAGCCTAGAATAATGATTAATTGGGATTAAATTACACCTTCATCATAGCGAGTCTACGTGGGATCGACCTCGTTTTTACCTATCTATATTCCAAGAGATTCATGACACTTGCGAGTTAATTAAAATTTGACATCAAGTTTTTTTTGGCAGATTCTTACGGACTTAGCGTCTCGAATGTTAATTTAATTTTAGTTAATTTTATTCTTGACTAGTTATAATTTAGGATTTTATTTTGTTTATTTTATTTTCGTTTTTTATTTATTTAAAAAAAAAAAAAATTTCAAAATCAAAAATCGCATTGTGCATGCTTGGTCGTAGATCCCTAGAACTTAAGCTAGAACCACTAGATAGTGAGATTGAAAGAACTTTTGACCAGAGAAAACGACCTACTAATTTAGATAAGATTGGAGGAACCGAAGCAATAGTAGTTATGGGTGATGAAATTGTTGAGAGACCTTTTAGGGACTATTTTAGTCCATTGGCTAATTTGAGCACCTCATGCATACAATACCCACATGTAACTGCTAGAAATTTTGAGCTAAAACCGAGTGTACTTAATTGTCTTCCATCTTTCTATGGTTTAGATAGTGAAGAACCCTATAATCATCTGACTGACTTTTATGCTGTGTGTGAGACATTTAAATATGAGAATGTTTCTCCTGATAATGTTAAACTTCGTCTGTTTTCTTTTTCTCTGAAAGATAGATCTAGATCATGGTTTAATACGTTGCCTGCAAATAGTATTACATCTTGGGAACAAATGGTTGCTAAGTTTTTGAATAAATATTTTCCTGTTCACAAAACTAATGCTATTCGCAGGGAAATTTCAGAGTTTGTGCAGAGAGACGAATAACCATTCTATGAAGCTTGGGAGAGATTCAATGGGCTTCTTATGAAATGTCCACATCACGGTTATGAAAAATGGCACTTATGCCAATATTTTTTGGAGGGTCTACTATCACATATTCAAGAGTGGTTGATGGCCACAAGTGGTGGAGAGCTTATGTCTAAAAATGCTACGGAGATTTGGAGCTTCTTTTCAAAAGCGGTGACAATTCACAACAAATGAGCAGATCCTCTAGAGGCGAGCCAAAGAAAAGGGGTCTCTATGAGATTCGCAGCAGTGAACCTAGCTCGAAATCAAAGAAGTCAAGTGCATGATAGAGGACATCTCTCGCAAATTGACCTCATTGTGATCAATAGTCCTCCGAACCCGAAGCGGTCTTGAGCAAGCTAATGCCCTCAACATGATGAGGAAGCCTCCTTACAATCCTTACTCCAACACCTATAACCCGAGTTGGAGGGACCACCCCAATTTCTCTTGGGGCGGGGGTTTCAACAGATGATCTGAAGCAGGTCTAGCCCCTCAAAGCAGCTACTCAACAATTCAATCACAATTTTCACGGCCACAACCATGGGAGGAAGCAATTCATAACTTGACAAAAGCTACACAAGCTGCATTAGGCGCCAAAACCACACAATTCATCGAGTTTAAGAATGAAGTCGCGCGCCGGCCAGAACTCTCGTGCACAATCCATCTCCAATCTTGAAGACATGATGGGACAACTTGCTTCATCATCCAACAGTTGGCAACAACCATTGAGAAAGGAAGGTTCCCCGATCACCATTTCCTAATCCTAAAGGAGTGCAACATGAAGAGGCAAAATCAATCATGACTTTGCGACGCGTGAAACTCGTTTGACAACAAAGTGGACATCTCAAAGCAAACCACTTCTCAACCACTTTCTCCAGTCTTGTCCAAGCGATGATTCAATCCAAGAAGCTCCCAAAAAGAGGACAATGAGCCATCTTACATTCCAAAAGCCCCATATCCTCAGAGGCTCACAAAGGTAAAGCAAGGTAATTCCATCAATGACATGATGGACATCTTCAAGCAGGTAAGCATAAATATTCCTTTACTTGATGCTATTAAGCAAGTTCCTGCCTATGCTAAATTTTTGAAAGATCTATGTACAACAAAGAGACAACTACATATGCGCATAAGAAGGCATTTTAATCGAACAAGTTAGCTCTATAATTCAAAGCAACACTCCTCCGAAATTTAAAGATCCAGTTGTCCTACTATCTCTTGTATCTTAGGAAACCATAAAATTGAGCGAGCTTTGCTAGATTTAGGAGCTAGTGTTAATCTTCTTCTTATATTGCGTGTATATGCAACTTGGACTAGGCGAGTTAAAACCAACATCTATGATTTTACAACTTGTCGATAGATCGTGAAAGTACCCCAGGAATTGTAGAGGATGTTTTGATACAAAGTTGACAAGTTTTATTTTCTGTTGATTTTGTTGTACTTGACACTCGACCGATGCGAGACTCTACAAAACATATTCTGTAATTTTTTTGGTCGTCCTTTACGGCAACATCTAATGCTATCATTAATTGCGGGAATGGAGTTATGCAACTATCCTTTGGCAACATGACAAGAGAACTAAATATTTTTAATGTCAACAAGGCTACCACATGATAATGAGGATGTTCTTGATGTGGACATGATAGAAGCATTAGATGATGATTGTCTTGCTTATACTAATTGTGATGATGCGTTAAACATGTGCTTAACTCATTTGGGTTCTTATTTTGATATTGATAGTGCTATCAAAGAAGTTAATATTTTGCTTGCATCAGCACCTGTCATAGGTACAACTAAATGGAAACAGAAAATTGAGCCACTTCCAACGAATGCCAAAGTCAATAGGTGCAAGCAAAGCAGGTCCTCCAAATCACTATTCAGAGTGCCGTAAGGCACCCAGACAATAAGTCAAGCTAATGACTATAAATAAGCGCTTAATGGGAGGCAACCCATTTTCTTACCCTTTTATTTACTTGCGTTATATGTAGTAGTTTTAGATAGTTTAAATAATTTATTAGTTTTTATTGCACTGATTAGGTCTCACCTTGTCACGCGCAGGATGTCCCACGTTGCGAGCCGCTTGGATATTATGTAGGCAATCATCTTTTGACCAAGGGTCCCGGCACTACTTCTGAGTCCACTACATACTAGGCGGATCTTCTTTCTCCACATCTCTCTCGGGAGAAACCGATCTTTCCTACTTCTCTTTGCTTTATTTTATACTTACATTGAGGACAATGTAAGATTTTTGTTTGGGGGTGGGTTATAAAGTATCATGTTACTTTAGTACTTTTGAATTTACTTATCACTCTTGTCTCTATAAGCGAAAAAAAAAAAAAAAAAAAAAAAAATAAAAAAAAAAAAAAACAAACAAAAAATTTTTAGTTCTTGTTGAATACCCTACCGCCAATGATGATATCTGTTCAAAATTGAGTACATTTTTAGTAGACTATTAGACAACACTTGAACTCGTTCTTTTATCTGTATACTTATCCATGTTAGACCTGATTATGGAAGCACATAGCCACTATTGACTTATCGTTTATTGGAGACATGACTTGAGTGTTTGTGTTGATATTATTGACCGAGTATCATGATAAAAATTCCGTTCCTACATTCTTAGAGCTAGTGACTAAAGCATTTTTTGAGAACAGGTTTGGGGTGTTAAAGTTACTACTTACGTTTCTAAGACTTTTGATGGTTTGGGTTTTCTAGGTCTCATCTTTGGTTGAATGGGTTATAGTCGAGGAATCTAAACCGAGCACTACATGGTGATAAAATTAAATGAAATATCGACTCGAGCAATTAAGTTCTGTAAGGGTATCTTAAAACACGGTGCCCTATGGTCATCTCGACTTGGGATTCATCGGCCCAAAGCTCGCTACATGAGTCCCTGTATCTAAAATAAGAAAACAAAAAAAAAAAAAAAAAGAAAAGAGAGCGACATTTATAAATCTACATCTTCACTTCTCTATTATTTTGTGGGACTTGGGCAATTAAGTCCGCTAGGGTATTTTCAAACACTGGTGCCCTATGGTCATCTCGACTTGGGAGTCATCGACCCAAAGCTCGCTCTGAGGTCACCTGTAAAGCTAGTGAAAGAGAAGTATTGCAGGATGTAAGGCATGTTCACATGAGTTGAGTAAATAAAAAAAAAAAAAAGAATAGAAGTGCTCGGGAAGGATTGCTAGATTAGAACCCCAGACCGAAGATGAGAATTTAGAAATCTCTAACCATCCTAATTCTCGAATACAAGTGCTAAATTTACCACTTTTGTTGAAAAGAAAGAGCATTGTGATGATCAATAGATACCAACTTCGCTAGAACACCTCGGGATTTGAGAGAAAAGCTTTAGAAGTGTGATAACTTACGAGAGGTGTAAGGAATAAATGACTACAAAGGGTTCGAGATTGCTAAAATGTCAACAACACAATATTGGTCATGGTCTAATACGTGTATAAGTTTAATTTTTGGCTATTCACACACTCACACGAGGTCGAGCATCGGATAAGTGAAAATTTTTGTGCTGTTGTTTAATATCCTTTTAATAGTGTTGCTTTATTTTGAACTTGAGGCATATGGTAAGGAGTTTAACATTGACTAATTTTCCATGATTCTGTTAGCGTAGTTTTAATTTATATTTTTGTTTTGTTTTTGTTCAAGGACGAACAAAGGTTTAGTTTGGGGGTGTTTGATAAGTGCGTTTTATGCACTTATTTTGGCCTTTTAATTAATCATTTATGTCGTCAAATAGTTGATTTTCTACTTAATCTAGTTTATTATTGTTTTATTTCGGTTTTGGACTTGTTGGTGAACAATTGGAGAAGTTTAGGCAAAAAGAGCAATGATTTAGAAGATATCTCATAAGTTCAAGGACTCAATTGCACTCAACCCAAAGTTGAGGGACTAAACCGGAGATGATGCAAAGTTGAGGACTAAAGCGGAGATGATGTAAAGTTGAAGGACCAAATTTGATGTTATGAAAAGATGGAGGACCGAAATTACCAAAACCTAAACTTGAAGGACCAAGTCGCAATAACGTGAAGGACCAAGCTGCAATAACTTGAACAACAAGTCGGGCGATCGCCCAACTTAATCTTTGGGCGGCGCAAAAGAACTCTGTAAACAGAGACCTAATGGCCTTGCTCAGGCGATCGCCGGAGAAAAATCGGGCGATCGCCCTTGATGCATTTTTGTCTGCGTTTTTAATTCTTATTTTCTTTCCTTTTTAGCCCTAATTTCAATAGGTAATGTTTGACCACTTAATTTTGTATTCTTTGGAGATATTTTAAAGCACAATTAGAGTAGTATAAATATGAGATATATTCTCATAATGAGAAAGAGGATTTTTGGGAGCCGAATGAAGGAAGGCGGAAGAAAACAAGAGAAGACAAGCAATGATCGACAATCAAGAGTTTTTGAAGATTTCTTCTCCTTCAATCCATGCCGGGTTCTATCAATTCTTGTATTTTTAATTTAATTATGTTTTCTAATTTTCTTTAGCCAAGGTAGAGCGATGAAACCTTGTTTTAATTAAGTAATTATTTCATTATTCGTTTAATTCCTTTTTAGGGCTTTAACGTTCATGGTTCGTTCTTAACTAGATTAATTGAATATAATTTCTTTCATCTTAAATATCATGTATTTTTGATAGTTAGATATTGGTTTAATTAATCCATGCTTGATGCTTAAATAAGTTTTATTAATTGCTTTTGATTTTTCATCTTCTTTTATTCTTATTGGGATACATGGAATGCTTAGGTAATCTTTGATTCTTTGTCTTCTTTCAATGGAATTTGATATGAAAATGCTTAAGTAATTTATGTTTGAAGCATAGGGGAGCCTATATTTGATTTTCTTCTTTTGGACTTAATTGATAAATCTTTAGGGACGACAATAGATTGATTTACGTGTTGTCGTATGTTTTCTTTGAAAATTAATGAATGATTAGATGATTGCTAAGTTAGACAATGGTGGATTCCAAAACCTTGGTATTTTACACTTCTTGATTATTCAATCTCATTATTTTCGCATAATTAGTTATTCTTTAAATTAAACAATTTCAACAAAACTCTTTTCGATTCAACTAGCCGCAGAATAATGATTAATTGGGATTAAATTACACCTTCCTCATAGCTTGATCTCGTGGGATCGACCTCGTTTTTACTTATCTATATTCCAAGAGATTCAGTATACTCATGAGTTAATTAAAATTTGACATCACTACCCTTCCATGTCGGTGTTACTATATATGGATGATCCGCCACTTTGAGAGTTCACCGTACACAAAATCTCTTGTTATTGCAATCAACCATGACTCACATCATCGTTTGGATTTTTTAGCAAAGAAAATTCAACTTATGCGTCATATGTCTAATTTAGAGTTTAACTCTGATATCATTTGTAGAGATTTGGAGTTGCAATCTAAAAAGTTAACTTATCATCTGAGTGTGTTATCAATGTTGACTTTTGTACGCACATGTCTAATAGTTTCTTAGTCAAATTTTCATCTTGTAACTGTTTGAAAAATGAAAACCAAACTCGACCAAGAGTCAAAATTATTTCAATCACATTCTTGAAATCAATCGAGTAAAGGTCAAATATATATATGACCCTACAATCTCAAGGAGTAAAATTAAGGAAAAAATTAAAAGTATATTACAGTTTGTGAATGAGTGTTGTATAGTGAACCTTTATCAAGAAATATGTAAATGGCACGCTTAGAATGATAATATGTGGAGTAGGAAGGGACATTTGCAATGATAATATAAGTGCATGCATTCACGCCTTCACCCCCATGCAGATAGCAGCATCATTATTATTTCTGAGTGAAAGACATTCCAGTGGGCCTATTCTATTTGTAGTGCACACATTGTCCTGTAAACAAATACATCCCATTAATGGTTTGTGGGCATGCAGAGAAAGCTACTAAACCACTAAAACAGTTGTACGAGAGAGAGGTTTTTCCCCAAGACACGTGACTCTTGCGCGTTTGGTATGTTAGACTAAATATAGTTAAATATAAAATTAACAAATTTTATTTATTTATTTATTTATTTAATTTTTAATTATGTTGAGTTATATTCAATCACATTATTAAACAAAATATATTTGGTTCGGTTAGATAGAGCCTAGAGGTCCAACCGTTTGATCCCCTTGCTTTTAAGGAATCAAGTTCGATTTCATATTGCTGAAACCATCTTCCGTTTACTAAAAGTTGAGTAAAATTCAAAAAACAAATTGAAATGTTCCGGAAGATTATGATGTTCAACATAGAGGAAATCACATTAACATGGTGAAATTTAAAATTTAGAAAGATTGTGTTCAAATATGATGATAGAAATGATGGAAAATCAAATAATGGTGTTTAGAGTTTTGTGCTAATGTGATTTGAGGGTTTTGTGTGTGTAAGAGATGTATTACATATTTACATTCAATGTCAATGAATATTAATTTGGTAATTTCATTAATTCCTCCGTAATTTTAAATGAGATAATATTTAGTTTCTAAATTATAGTTGAAACAGTTGCAAAATAGATTTATAAATAAATAAATAAATAAAATTAATTATTTAGCTGATATGATGTACAGTAAAATTCTAAATCTTAAAAAAAAAAAAAAAAAAAAAAGGAAGGTGTAGGGACCTAATTTTCACTTCTAATTTTGAGTTTAGAAAAAATGAAAAATGCCTGGACCGTCCTGGCAGGTATTTGAAAGAAGGTCCGGCCCGGGCACGGTTACTACACTGAACATGTCGGCCCGGGCCCATTACTTCGACAACCCTAGAGCCTAGATGAGGTGGAATGAGCCTGGAATTAATTTCCCAAGTGTAAATTATGCTTTATACTATCTTTTTTATTTAATTTCTAATTTTACTATTCATTTTTTTAAAATATACTATGTCAAAAATTCAATTAAAAAAACATACTTCTGCCAAAATTCTCATCAAAATCACATAACTTCATTTATTTTACATAATGTCTATCTGAAAACTCTAAATTGTGTGAGTAAATTCATTAATCTAGAATCAAATTCAACATTTTCTTGAAATTCTATTGTATAATCTTCATGTCCATCCGTTTTTGCTCATATAGTACAAAAAAAATTGATGTAATGAACAAATTTAGTTGTAATTTCAAGCGACTCGGAGCATCAGTCGTCCGTAGAGATTATAAAAGTTATGGAGACTTGTTGTTGTCGTGTCACACTGAAATTTACATGGATGGAAAAAAAAAATTGGAATAGCATAGACCGGGTGATTATGCTAGAGAGCAAACCCTGAATGTCCAAGAAACAATTTGTGGCAGCAGAATGGAGGGGATTTGGTTTAGTAAAGTTTTATTGTTAACTCATAGAGAAAATGTGTTTTTTTCCCCTTTCTATCTTGCATTATTATTCTTATCTTATTGATTGTATTGAAGTTGCTAAATTGTGTTTGAATAGCTTGAAATTCTTGTTGTGAAATGATTAAATGGGACGTGTAATTGATAAATGTAGTTTATTTCTCAAAGAAAAGTATTGTCTATAAACTTGTACAAATTCAATTTGATCAGTTAAAAGATTTTCAACATGTCAGAATCATCTCACTTCATCTCATTTAAAAGTTTAAATCAATTGGGACACATTCATTTGCCTTCATCTCATCTCTTCACGTGTAACCTGAATTTATAAATAAATGACAACAAAATTTGAATTTAAAATTTTTGTCTTTAAATACTATATCTAAAAAATTGAACCATTAAAAATTAGAATTGTATATTGACTTAAATTAGTCTTTGAATGAAAAAGCTTGAAACTTTTTCACTTGTTTCTCGTATAGATTCAATTTGAGGTGATTGATTTGAAAAAAATGCCTTCTTTTAGATGTTTAATTATTGACTATCAAAAGTTGGAAACTTTGTAATGTAAGAAAAATATATTGAATATATGTACAATAAGATTTGATGTTTTATTTTAAAAGATCAATCTTATTAAAATTAGTAGTCAAAACATTTATAAATTTGTTTATTATTTTTCTATTTATTCGATGTGAAACTTATTCAGTAACATATTCTGCAGGATTGGAGCTTGTTTGAACACATTGAAATCAGTGTACTCATTTCAATTGTAGTTGAATTAAATTACTTGTTTAAATTTAATTAACTCTGATATTAAATTAGACCAGGCATGTTAATATTTATTTTATCTTTATATGAAATTTATGTCAACATATGTGCCAGTGTTAGGGCTTCTCCAACCGTGCGCTATAATGGCGTTTCACGCCAAAATGAAGTTGAATATGGCCTCCAACCGTGCGCTATATCACTACTCCATTTTGGAGTAGTGAGCGATCTTTGCCAAATTTGGCGCAACAATCATTCATTTGTGTGATTTTGATTTTTTTTTTTTTCCAATTTTGTCCTTCATTTTGGTCTTGTTAAATTTGTTGTTCCCTATATGTCTCTTTTTATATTATTTTGCAATGAAAATGTTTAATTTTATTTATGTTTCTTGTTATTTCATTATTATTTTAGTAATATAAAAATTGTAATCAATTAATAAAAATTAATTAATGTATACGTTAAAATAAAATTACTCAATAATTTTAAAAATAAAATGTGATAACTCCAACAAGACAATATAAATTATTACGACAACAACAACATTAAAAAACGTAAATTACAACATGAAATAATAGAGATAATTTAATAACGGTAAATCATTTCCGGATCCTCCAAAGTCATCAAAATATTGTCCAAACGGAGTTGAAGTGCTTTGAGATTGTTTGGCTAGCTCATCGAGATCGTTTTGCACGATTCTTTTTGTTCACTTCGAATAAACTCACGTAGATTTGGATCCGCAACATCATTCAAATTTGTGAGTAAAATTCTATTCTCCTCTCGAATTTCACCACAACCACTTTTTCTTCGCCACATCCACTTTTTTTTTGCCACATCCACTTTTTGCTTGATTTGAGCTCGTAGCATTTGGATATGATAATTTTGTTGTTTATCGTCGTTTCGTTTTGTCAGCCTTTCAGAGAGTTGTCGATTTTGTTCTCTAATTTCTTCAATCACTATTGCATTTTCTTCTTCAGTTTTCTTTTTTCCTTTCGCTTTTTTTATTCCAATTGGTCGTCCAGTAGAAGTACCACCTACAATTTCTTCATCTATCTGAAGAGAAAATGAAGACAATCCAGGAGACGCTGAGCTTGGCGACTCTGAAGTAGGAGACTCGATTGTGATGATGCAAAATTAACATTTTGCCTTTGATAGTCTGGTAATTTTCACTGGTTATCGTGTCCAAATTTTTACGTGTGCCTTTAGGAACCATACATGATCAAATTTGAACCCTTTCTTAAATTTGTCTTCTTGTGCTAACAATGTTTTCACCGATTCAACTACAATATGATATAAACGAATAAATTAATTTTCATAAGATATAATATTTATAAGCAAAAAAAAAAAAAAAAAACCTAAGAATACTCACTATATCTTATTCGATGCACCACTTGGATTCGAATATTCCACTTGTCGAATGCATCCCTTAGTTTGCCAATGCAAGATATAATAATGATCGACATGCGAGAGGATAATGATCTCGTGTTCGATATTGAGTGATATATTACGGTTTTAAGTTGTTATAATCATTCTCAACTCTTGACCAGAATTTATCTTTTGATTGGTTTATACCTACAATTGGATTTTGGGAAATATCTAGATATACATGTACTAAGTGTATGTCTTCTTCATTTGTGTATGAAGAAGATCGTGTAGTAGAATTCATTTGTAGGTGGTAAGAGTAAATTTCTAGGGTATAAGTTGTGAAGGTGAAATAAAAGTTAGGTATGGTATCCTATTTATATTAAAAATGAAAGAGATATGGCAAAATATAAACCAACGGCTAAGATTGGATGAAATCCATCTAACGGTTAAGATTTATTACGGAATAAATGATAAGATTTTACTAAAGAGATAGGGTAAGATTTGGCACATCTAAACGAACGGCTAAGATTAGATGAAATCCATCCAACGGTTGAGATTGATTACGTCATCAATGATAAGATATTGATAAAGAGATAGGGTATATCTAAATCAATGGCTAGGATTAGATGAAATCCATCCAACGGTTGAGATTGATTACGTCATCAATGATAAGATATTGATAAAGAGATATGGTATATCTAATTCAACGGCTAGGATTAGATGAAATCCATCCCAACGGTTGAGATTGATTACGTCATCAATGATAAGATATTGATAAAGAGATATGGTATATCTAAACAAAGCGGCTAAGATTAGATGAAATCCATCCAACGGTTGAGATTGATTACGTCATCAATGATAAGATATTGATAAAGAGATAGGGTATATCTAAATCAACGGCTAGGATTAGATGAAATCCATCCAACGGTTGAGATTGATTATGTCATCAATGATAAGATATTGATAAAGAGATATGGTATATCTAAACAAACGGCTAAGATTAGATGAAATCCATCCAACGGTTGAGATTGATTACGTCATCAATGATAAGATATTGATAAAGAGATAGGGTATATCTAAATCAACGGCTAGGATTAGATGAAATCCATCCAACGGTTGAGATTGATTACGTCATCAATGATAAGATATTGATAAAGAGATATGGTATATCTAAACAAAGCGGCTAAGATTAGATGAAATCCATCCAACGGTTGAGATTGATTACGTCATCAATGATAAGATATTGATAAAGAGATAGGGTATATCTAAATCAACAACTAGGATTAGATGAAATCCATCCAACGGTTGAGATTGATTACGTCATCAATGATAAGATATTGATAAAGAGATATGGTATATCTAAACAAACGGCTAAGATTAGATGAAATCCATCCAACGGTTGATATTGATTACGTCATCAATGATAAGATTTATAATTCATCTAACTAAAACAACTATAAAAAGGCAATCGGGTAATTTGCTAAATCACAATCGCTCACTTCATTCAAAACAATGAATCCTAATCTCGATGGTCCCTCTTATTCATCAAGTATTATTTCGTCTTCATCGTCCGATAGTGATAATGAGGAATAAGTATAGCTTACAAATGATATCGAAGCGATTAATGCGTAACAAGAAGATATTAGTCGCTTAATTGCCAACAACAACATTCTCATCGCCCATTATCTCGATCAACAACAAATACACCCCGTCCGTAGAGGCTCAATTGTTGGTCATGCGGTGATCAATCGCGATCGAGAAAATGCCGATACAAGGTTGTACAAGCGATTATTTTGCCGACAACCCACGGTACAATGAATCAATGTTTCGACGACGATTTGAATGTCACGATCTTTATTCCTACGTATAGTTCGGGCCGTTGAAGGTCATGACAAATACTTCAAGCAAAAAGGGATGGGGTAGGTAAATTAGGTTTGTTTGCTTTTCAAAAGATAAGCGCGTGTTCCGGGATGTTGGCATATGGTGTAGCGGCGGATGCTCTTGATGAGTACATTAAAATAGGGGAATCCACCGCAATTGAGAGTTTGAAGAGATTTTGCCGAGTTATTGTAGAGGTATTTGCCGATCAAGATTTGAGATCACCAAATGCTAATGACATTGCCGAGCTACTACAAATTGGAAAAGCGTGTTTTTCGGGAATGTTAGGTAGTCTAGATTGTATGCATTAGAAGTGGAAAAATTGTCCAACGGGTTGGGGTGACAATATTCAGTCGAAGTGGACACCCAACAATTATCCTCGAAGTTGTCAGAAATGACTATGATCTTTGGATATGGCATGCACATTTTGGTTTGCAGTTCAAACAATGACATCAATGTGTTAGAGGCGTCCCATTTGTTCGCCAATCTCGCTCAAGGTATTGCCCCTCCGCTAATTATGTATTACAAGGACAAGAGTATAATACGGGTTATTATTTAGTCGACAGATATACCCAAAATGGTCTACTCGTACAAACTATTCATGATCCACGTGGTCAAAAAAAAAAAAATACTTTGCAATGAAACAAGAAAGTTGTAGAAAAGACGAGAACGAGCATTCGGTGTTTTGCAATCAAGATTTGCCATAGTCGCGGGGAATGGCTCGATTTTGGAAAACGCGTGTATTGCATGATATAATGACTTCGTGCATAATTATGCACAACATGATTATTGAGGATGAACGTGATGTCGATGCGCCAATTGTAGATTGGGTGGAAGCTCCAAATCCAGAGGTTGAGATGGTTGCAGATGACAATACTCGATTTCAAGAATTTCTTAGTCGACATCGACAAATCAAGAATAAAGAAGCTCACATTGCGCTTCGAAATGCGTTGATTGATAATTTGTGGGATGAATATACTAATTCTGAGAATTAGTTGAAAAAAATAGTATATTTTATGTTCGTGTTTCTTTGTTTTCATGTGTTATTTTATTAATTATGGAATGTTAAATGTTGTATTTTGTTAATTGTGATGTTAAATGTAATGCATTTTTTAATGTTGTTGTGATAAATGCTAATTTGTAGGTAATTATTGAAAAATTATTAATTTATAATTTTAAGTATTAATAAATTATTTATATTTTCGTGATGGAATATTTAAGTAAATAATTTTTGAAATCAATAACTTGTTGAAAATTTAAAAAAAAAAAGAAATAAAATAGGTACTATTTATTTGGTGAAATTTTTGAAGATCATGGTTGGAGATGGTAATAGTGAATAGTGTGAAAATTGCACTAATTTGATGTAAAAGTTACACCATTTTGAAGATCATGGTTGGAGTTGCCTTACAGCTTAGTGTACTTCCCTAAGATGAAAGTCAAGTGGCACGTTTGAAGGTGAGAGGCGATGGGCGATCCTCTATTGCTTTATTTTACAAGTGGCACGTATTTAAAGATAAATTCGAGTGGGAAACTCAAATTGTTTTACTGCAGAACGAGGAATTCTTTGAAGCAAGACTATTTCTTGGACAGTGAGCAGCAGCAACGGGTGATGATAAGCACATTTACACCGGAGCAACACCCTGATCATCATCATCGGCAGCAGCAACAGTGGATTAAATTGGAGGAGACGGGTTGATTCTTCTTCAAGTTTTGGTTCCACTGTTGGGTTCTTCAAGCTTCGTCTTAGAATGTTAGGTGCCATCTATCCTCTTTTATTGTTGTTCTAGGGTTCCATCTTTTTGTTACTATGTGCCTTTTGGTATAGATTATAAACTATTTGACCAAAAAAAATTATTTGACAGTAAAAAATGACGGATATAAGGGTAAATTTTTTTGTCAAATTAACCATTTTTGATCAAATTAACCATTTTGATCAAATTAACCATTTTGGTCAAATAAACCGGTTTATAAACTCTACCAAACGGGCTATATTTATTTGTGGTGTACCAAGATTGTATTCTTGATGTAGTGTGTATGCTCACCTCTTGATTTTGGACATAAATCTTGAGAAGAAAAAATTGTAATCTTTATTTGGTAAATATTGGATTTTGTCGGTTTGCACAATCGATTTTTTCTTCTTTTATCTTAAAGGTTTTACAATATTAATGAATAATTTTGGTGTTATCTAGTTTGACTTATTATTTGTAATGAATCAAACTTCACCAAGGATGAAGTTAACTCAAAACCAGCTGAATGAAATGGAGATTCTGGATTTCCACTCAATTTTAAGAAATAAACTCAATTAACAGAATGGGTGTAAAATAAAAAGAAAGAAGAAGAAGAAGAAGAAGACTAAGAACAGAAAATGGAATTGAAGGAAATTTTGTACTGATAATTCAGTTACACATTACATCAGATTTCTTTCTCTCCTTCAGCTGCTTACATATATCAGCAAAAAAAAAAAAAAAAGTCTTTCCAAAATTCAACTTATAAAACGTAATACAATTAACTAAATTAATTCTGGATGGCAAAACGGCGTCGTTCCTTTACTTTTGAAATTCAGTTGAAACGGTTGCCCCTTGCTGGTTTCTCCCTTCTCTTCCTGCTTATTCTCTTCCTTCTTCCTTTCCACTGCAGCTCACTTCTTTCAGCTGATTCTTCACCATAACAACCCTCCCGCCTATCTAAACCTTGTCCCCAAGGTTTAAATGTGGGATACTGCTTCTGGATGTATGCTGAATCTTCCCACCTAGCCTCTTCTTCAGATTGGTCAGCCCACTGTATAAGCCACTTGACCTCAGCTTCACCTCCTTTGTAAAATATTCTGGTCTATACAACTCTCCATAGTTGCTTGTCCAGAGTTTCTGTATGTGTGCCCTCTAGCAGTTATGCAATATTAACTGCTTTGTCCCCAATTTTCTTTTTCAGCAAAGAAACATGAAAGGTTGGATGAACTCTAGAACCCACTGGGAGGTCCAATCTGTATGCTACCTCACCAATTCTTTCCTCCACTCTCTAACGTCCATAATATTTGGGACTAAACTTCTGGTTACTCCTCTTGACCACAGTTTGTTGCTGGTATGGATGTAGTTTCAAATAAACCCAATCTCCAATTGAAATTGTCTTTCTATTCTATTTTTGTCAGCACAGTGTTTCATCCTAGCCCTTGCTTGTGCCAAGCTCTCCTTTAGTTGTTGGTCCATCTTATATTTTTTCTGTAGAAGATCATTTACAGCAGCAACATTGGTCTGCTGGTAAGGTCCCATAGCAAGCTGTGGAGGAGGAATCCTATACAAAGCTTCAAAAGGGGTCCTCTGAATGGCTGTATGGTAGGTGGTGTTGTACCACCATTCAACCAAGGAAATCCACTTTACCCATGCCTTGAGCTTGACGTGGTCATGCACTGAGATACATTTCTAGGCATTAGTTGAGTATTTCATTCTGGCCATGAGTTTGAGGGTGGTTTGCTATGCTCATGTATAGATTAGTCCCCAAGTAACTTGAACAATTCTTGCCAAAATGTATTGGTAAACACCTTGTCTATGTCAGAGATGATGGACTGGGGACAACTATGTAGCTCTGACGTTGTCAAGGAATAACTGGGCAATCTTCTTTGATGAAAAAGGGTGAGATAAGGTAACAAAGTGTCCTTACATAGTGAACATATCAACAACCACCATGATCACATCCTTGCCTTCAGATTTAGGCAGCCCCTCCACAAAATCCGTAGATATGTGACTCCAAGAGTGTTGAGGTTCAGGAAGTGGTTGGAGGAGGCCTAGGTATGGGACATGTTCTTCTTTACATTTTTGGCACATATCACATTGTAGAACCTCCCTCCTTATATCTTGTGTTATGCTTGGCCAGAAAAAATATTGTTTATCTCTAAAAATACTTGTGTGAATGTCTAAATAACCCCCTTCTTGAGATGCATGAATGTTTAGTATAATTTTCTATATAATGTCTCGTCCATTGCCAATGTAGAGCTTGGATTTATACTTCAATATCCCATTGCAATATTGATACAAAAGGTTAGTAGATGGGTCAATCACAAGGGCTTGAATTTTCTCCTTAACAGTACCATCACCTTCATAGTTGCTTATTACCTCCTAGAGCTAAAGCTGGAATCAGCTGTGTTACAACATTACATTCCCTTGAAAGAGCATTAGCCATCACATTTTCTACCCTCCTTCTGTATTGTATCTCATAGTCTAAGCCCATGAGTTTAGTAAGTCATTTCTGCTGCAAAGGTGTAGTGACCCTTTGCTCGAGCAAAAATTTAAGTAACTGATGGTCTGTTTTGATGATAAAGTGGTGCCCTTCAAGGTAGTGTCTCCATTTGACCACGTCAATCACCAGTGCAAGTAGTTTTTTCTGACATTCCTAAGCTCCTCTGTCCAAAGGCTTTACTGATGTAGGCCAGGGGTCTTCTGTTTTACATTAGTACATCACCTAATCATCCATAACTGGCATCAGTCTCTATAATAAAAGCCTTAGTGAAATCAGGTAAGGCAAGTACTCCTCCTCATAGCTCCTTTCTTGCTGGTTGAGTTACCTCATTACATAAAAATTGTCCTTCTTTAATAGTTCAGTTAATAGCCTAGCCAGAGTGTCATACCCTTTCACAAACTTTCTATAGTAGCCAGTCAAACCAAGAAATCGCCTTAACTGTTTGAGATTGGTTGGAAGGGACCATGATTGCATAGCTTCTACCTTCCTTCGATCAGCCGCCACACCTTGTTAGTCTATCACATGGCCTAAATACTCTACTTTAACCTGCCCAAAAGTACACTTGCTCAGCTTAGCATAAAGCTGGTGCTTTCTAAGTACCACAGTACCCAGATGTTCAATATGGCTGGCTTGACAGGTCGTTGCTATATACCAAAATATCATCAAAGAAGACTAGAACATACCTCATCAATTGTTCTTTAAAGACTTCATTCATTAAACTTTGAAATGTGGCTGGTGCATTGGTCAACCCAAATGGCATAACCTTGAACTCATATTGCCCTTGGTGAGTTTTGAATGCTATCTTATGTATATCATCAGGCCTGACCCTGATCTAATGGTAACCATCTTTGAGGTCTATCTTTGTGAAGTACTTGGCTCTATATAGTTCATCAATTAATTCATCAATGAGAGGCATAGAATATTTGTCTTTCACAATTAAACTGTTAAGCTGTCTATAATTTACACAAAACCTCCAAGTGCCATCTTTTTTCTTCACCAATAATATAGGGAAAGTAAATGGGCTATTGCTTGTTTGGATGATCCCAGTTGCTAGCATTTCTTCTACAAGCTTTTCCACTTTCATCTTTTGGATGAAGGGGCATCTATAGGGCCTAATTTTAAAGGGTTGGACTCCTTATTTGAATGGGGTATGGTGTTCATGTAGCCTCTTTGGAGGCAAGCCCTTAGGCTCTTTGAAAACATCATCAAAGTCATTCAAAATTGTTTTTAGTTCTTTTGGGATTTTTGTCACTTTTTCCTCTACGATGGTATAAAGTTGTCCCACTAACCCATATGGTTGTTGGGCCATTAAAGATTTCATCTATGGGCCATTGATTAGTTCAAACATGCTGGTAGAGTTTCCATTGCAGAGTGTCACCCTTTCTCCTTTACTCTCCCTAACTGAAATTAAATGTTATAGGCCCAAATTAGCTTAGCCAATTAACTCCTAGAACCATGTCACTGCCCCAAGCTTTAGTGATCTCAGCCTATACTAAAACTCCATCCCTTGCATCTGCCAGACCAAAGGTTGGTTTAGAGACCTGCTCTCCAGCTTGTGTCCATTGGCTGACGATTCTTGTTAGTGGTCTATTGTTATCATTTTGATATCCCAAAGTGTGCATTAATCTGTCATCTATGAAACTATGGGTGCTTCGACTATTTATCAAGATAAATATCCTTTTTCCCCTTATTTCTCCCGAGATTATGATTGTCTTATGTATCAGGTTCCCCATCAAGGCATTTAGAGAGATTTGCACAATCCCCATATCTTCCTCATCAGTTAATGCCTCCTCATCCTCCACCTCATCAACTAACATATAATTTAACATTATGTTCTTACAGACATGTCTCACTTAGTATTTCTCATCACACCTAAAGCATAGTCCTAAATTTTTTTTGGTTTGCAAATAAGTAGGTGTAATGGTTTTGTAAGGAAAATCTGGTTGTTTCTTTTGGGATCTGGGCTGTGTGTCGGTACCTTGGGGTAAGAATATGGTTTAGTGGTCTTGGAATTTTTACTGATGGCCATTATAGTGATTTCTTACAACAAAGCTATCTCAAAAGCTTGTGTAAGGGAAGAGGGTTTGATCATTTTAACCATAGATTTGATTTCTCCTTTCAGTCCACTTGTAAACACATTGATATAATAAGACTCAAGTAGGCTAGGTAAAGTCTGCATAGCTTGAGTTTTTAATTCCTCAAATTTCTCCATATAGTTAGCAACCCCACCATACTGCCTAATTTTGTTGAAGGTTTCCACCACTTCCTCCTCAGTTGTCTTAGCAAATCTCGTGCACACCTCAGGGATCAGGAGTGAAGCCCCCAATCAGCATTTGGATGGCTGGATAGAAAACCATGGAACTAAACATCTGCCTTCCCCTTCAAGTACATCTCTGCTATGCCCACCTTTAAATCCTCAGGTATTTGGTGCAATTGGAAGTATTTATTGGCTTTCCTCACCCACTCTCTTGGGCTCTCACCACAAAATTGGGGAAAATCAATCTTAGGAAACTTGTGGTTCACCTTGGTATCATACCCAATCCTCCCTGTTCTATTATCACCACCAGATCTCCCACACAACACGCTTCCCTCACAACATGCTTCCCTCAAAAGCTTATCCAATTTTAAACCCTTCCACCTGTTTGTCCTTAGACATACTCATTTTAGCTAGTATAGCCAATATAGAGTCATACTTCTTGTTCATATCATGCATATAGTGTTCAATTTTTTCTCGTTTAGTACTCAAGGTTATCAAGATTTTATCAAAAGAGTCTACCTTACCAGCAACAACAGTGAATGCAGCCCCCAAATCATTGATGTCTTTATCAAACCTTTTCCAGCTTTCCTCGGTATCCTTCTGTCTAGTTTCCATCTTGCTTAGGATCTTAACTCTCTGATATCAATTGTAATGAATCAAACTCCACCAAGGATGAAGTTAACTCAAAACCAGCTGAATGAAATGGAGATTCTGGATTTCACTCAATTTTAAGAAATAAACTCAATTAACAGAATGGGTGTAAAATAAAAAGAAAGAAGAAGAAGAAGACTAATAACAGAAAATGGAATTGAAGGGAATTTTGCACTGATAATTCAGTTACACATTACATCAGATTCCTTTCTCTCCTTCAGCTGCTTACATATATCAGCAAAACAAAATAAAAATGTGTTTCCAAAAAACAACTTATAAAACTTAATACAATTAACAACATTAATTCTGGATGGCAAAACGGCCTCGTTCCTTCACTTTTGAAATTCAGTTAAAATGGTTGCCCCTTGCTGGTTTCTTCTTCTTCCTTCCTTGGTGGTTTCTCCCTTCTCTTCCTGCTGGTTCTCTTCTTTCTTCCTTTCCACTGCAGCTCACTTCTTTCAGCTGATTCTTCACCATAACAATATTCCAATATTTATATTGCTTGTGTTGGCTTGTTCGTTGGTTGAGTTGAGATTTCCTATTTTAATTGCACGGTGAAATGGGGACAATTATATCGTTGCTTTAGTAATATTATTGGTACATTGTTGCACATATATTTTTTCCTAACAAATTCAAAAATATATGTAGAGTGAAGTATACTACAGCCATGACTAATGTTGATCCAAGTGGAATCCCAAGTCCAAGCAGGCTAGAGGTTTGTGCGCATCTTTCTTTGTCAATTTTGCTATTACTAGGAAATTAATTGTTAAATTTCAAGGAAAAAATAAGGCAATGGTGGTTTCTTGGTTTCTTGGACTGGGCTCCCTTGTCCCATGGAATAGTTTGCTGACAATAGGAGATTACTACTATGATTTGTTCCCTGTAAGCACATCATATCCTTCCAAACCTCATTAACTAATTAATGCTATATTTTTATATTTGTAATTAGGCTTCTTTGTTGTTTATTGTTCCATGCTATATTTTTTCTTCTCAGTTTTGGACGTTTTATGCTAGACGGCTAATTCTAAAGTTTTGTTTGATTATTTGATTTCACTTGGTTAAAGGTAAAATGGTTTAGCCCTGTCTCTACTCTCTAGAAATAAAATGACAGAAGAAGTTATCAGTCAGGGGTTTATGCCTTAGCCTGGTTCAAAATTTTACAAACAAAATCCTAGTTCTGTGAGGGATGAAAATGGTGAATATTTCTAGCGGATTGGTAGTCCTTGCAGTAGTAAATATCGAATTAGCAACAAAAATATTCTTGCAACAGATAATGGTGATCCATGAAAATTTCCACCTTCAGATAAATGATCAAACTTTGGCATTGAGTTCCCAAGTCATAACCTGGATATATCTATGGTTGTCCTGTCTTCAAAGGAATACATGTTCTATTTAGCATACTAATTCAATGCTAGGCTCTGGGATCTAGTGATGCTATGTAATGTTGAATGTTTCTAGGTGGTGTTAATTACATTCATGGCTAAAATTAACAATAGCTCTTATTTTATTTTCACTTTTACATTTGTAATAGTAAAATTAACTTAAATACGATAAAATCTCCTTTTGTCTTATTTTAGACTGTAACCAATATCTTATCTTAGCTTACGTAATGGCTTTGCTTGCATATTCCCTTGCTTGCAGTTATATGTAAAAATAGTTAACCAAGTGGTGTGCTTAACATTGTTTAATTATTACTTAACTTTAGAGTTTAGACACTCGTTCACATATATACAACAAATTCTGATCTTGCTATATATATATTTTATTTTGAAACACAGTGGGGCAAAATGACGGTAAAATAAGAAATACTTAATATTTACATACTTGTGATTTTGACATTAATTATTTACGTTGCTACTAATAGAGAGTATGGGTTTTGATCTTTTACCTACTTATGTTGCCTACTTATAATATCCACGCTGAGATGGCATCACATGATTGGTTAAAATAATAAGTGTGGAATCATGAACTACCAATTATATGATGCCACCTTAGTATGGGCATTAAAAATGGGCAACATAAGTGAGTAGGAGATCAAGACCCAAGAGAGTATTTCCTATAATGAACATTGTGAAAAATTCAATAGTGTTGCTATTACCTTTTTTTTTTTTTAATAAAATAAATTATTCTTAGTTGGGTCACGCCCCCACTTGCCTATAATCCTGGCTCCGCACCTGGGCATGCCATCACAAAATTTGAAGAATTTACACTATTTCCTTTTGTTGTAGCGTTACCATCCCGCACGGGTGCTGACCCTTGTTTATCAACCCTTTGCATTTGGAACTACGGCAATACTTGCTTACAATGAGGCAAAGATCGATACAAGGAAACGCAATTTGGTTGGATACATTTTTTTCTTCCTAAGTACTTTGGGACTTCTTGTTGTGAGTTCTTCTCTTAGCCATTTTTGCGCCCCTCTTTTCATTGTTTTTCCTCACCTAATCTCCATTGGCTATAATCAATTTTCTATGTTACAAGTTGGATCTAGCAACATCAGGAAAAGGAGAAATTGGAAATTATATTGGCATTTGTGTATTTGTTGCTTGTTTTGGAGTTGCAGATGGCCTTGTTCAAGGTGGAATGGTTGGAGATCTATCTTTCATGTGTCCTGAACTCATCCAAGTAAATTTAAGCTGTTCTTTTCTCATTTGCATTGCGTTTTTAGCCTCTGTTTGGTGTAGATAAAACTTAGAGATTTTGATAAAAGTTGATGTAATGTGTGGTTGAAAAGTTGATAAAAGTTGTGGGTCCCATAGAATGTGTGGTTGAAAATGAGTTTGGGAAAAAATGAGTTTTATAAAATGGGGGCAAAACAAAAACTTAATAATTTTAGATTCTTAAATCAAATCTCTAGATTTACGGTTACCCTTGACTGAACTTGCAGTCATACTTTGCTGGTTTGGCTGCATCAGGGGCTCTGACTGCTGCTCTGAGGTTAAATACAAAAGCAGTCTTTGATAAATTTGATAACGGCCTACGAATGGGAGTTAGTAAGTAACTCAATATTATTTTACAATCAATGATTCCTCTAATATTTTGGTTTAGTTGTTGGTTTTGAATCCATATATCTATCTAGATAATTAGTCTTATTCCATAATATAACACGAGCCCAATAGCTCATTTACCATTCTGTCCTGTGAAGGTGTAAATATTTGTCTGCAAGAGAATTTTGACTAACATTGTTTCAAGGAGAATAAGAATTTTTTGTAATTTGTTTCAGTTGATAATTATGTTCTTGATTATGCTTTTTGCAGTGTTATTTCTGGCCATCTCATCTTTCTTTGAGTTTCTATGTATTCTCCTGTATGCATCGATCTTCCCCAAACTACCAATTGTGAAGTACTTCCGCTCAAGGGCAGCTTTAGAAGGATCGGAAACAGTTTATTCTGACCTGGTTGCTGCTGGAATCTACACTAAAGAGAGTGAAAGTGTAAATAAAGTTTCTGGATCTCAGAAAAGTTTGATTCTCAGTGAATAGATATTTCAAACTTTCAGGACAGGTTTTGTTATTACAGGATGACGAAGGAAAACATGAGCGGCTGAGCAATAAGCAGTTATTATTTCAGAATATTGATTATGCATTGGACCTCCACTTGATATACGTACTCACATTTTCAATTATTCCCGGATTCTTATATGAAAACACTGGATCCAACCAGCTGGGCTCTTGGTAAGTAGTCATACTTGAAAATGCAAAAACATTCGACTGTTGTAGCACCTATATGTCTATGACAAGCTAATGTAAACTCTCTTCTTGAAAGTTCTTATTGGAATATCACTTTTTCTTCTAGGGTTATTCGCTTAATTAAGGAGATGTTAAAATTTCTTAACAGGAATATCCATCTAGTTTCCAACCACCTGCAGTAATGGTTACTAAGATAAGTTTTTATGGATGTCTTATGAGGAAGACAACTCTGATTACGGCATTCGTTCTTCTTTTCATTTTTTCCCTTTTTCTTGGCCCATATGATTATCCTTTCCATTGATTTCCAGGGTTAATCTCAGTGGCATAATGGTTTCACACAAGTTTTGTTCTTGATATTTTGTGTAACGTTTTCATTGCAGTTATTCATTCATATGGTCCTTGTGCTTTTATAATAAAAAACCTTGTTGGCATAGCCATTGGACTACATGGAGCCTAATTGCACTGTGTACCTTTTTATTCAGGATATATTGAGTAGTCACACACGTATTACATTAGCCTAGTATTCTTATCATATATATAGATGACTTCATTGGGTATGGGGGATGGGCAAGGGGGCAATTTTGAAGTGTTTGAAAGATATTTGCTCTTGTGATCTACCAATTAATCAGAATTATTTTCACAAACAGGTATGCAGTTGTCCTGGTAGCAATATACAATATTTGGGATCTTATTTCAAGAAACATTCCGCTTATTGAAAGCATAAAGTTAGAATCCAGAAGGGGCCTCTTGATTGCATCCCTATCTCGTTTCTTGCTTATCCCTGCTTTCTATTTTACCTCAAAGTATGGATACGAGGGATGGATGATATTTCTTGTATCCTTCGTAGGAATGACAAGTGGCTACCTTACTGTGTGCATCCTGACTGCAGCTCCAAAAGGTTACAAGGTAAGTTGAAATCACAATTCACAAAATAAAACGAACATAATCATTCATTAATTTTTAATTTACAACCTTAATATGTATGAAATTCTTCATTTGTAGGCACCAGAGCAGAATGCATTGGGTAATCTACTAGTTCTATTTCTTCTTGGTGGCATTTTTTCGGGTTCTGCTCTTGGTTGGTTCTGGATTATTGGTAATGGAAAGTTTTAAGCCAATTACTATTAACGTACCAGATAAAGAATTATATGTTAGTATTGAAATATTTAATCTCGGTCGGAAATGAAACAAGAGTATTAAGTGACAATTTGTTAGCTGGCAACACATCCTTTTAATACATCAGCATTATGATTCTTGTACATGTATTAAAATTTTCACCCTTCATGTGGATAGATGTTTCATAATTGCAGTGATCTGATGCCTTCTCTCATGTCCTCCAAGTTTGGCGGAACTCTTGACTATTTATAAAGGAATGGATGCAACTCTGTTGGCTTTTCCTATTTCTGTAGTATTTGGATTAGCACATCTGAAAACACTTCCCCTGCATTATCATGATATTATAAGGTAGTGATTGATCATTTCTAGAATGATCATCAAAGAGTAAGCCACAAATCATATCAAGTTTTAAAACTGCATCCGACCTTTTAGAAATTGTGTCGATAACATATGTTTGATCAAATGGTTCTATCTAATTGTTGTAGGAGAACTGACGGTATTCGAAAGACATAGAGAATATATTTTTCTCGTAACATTTTCTTTTAGAATTTATGCAAGATTCAACTCTAGTTATAGTGGAGCTTTGAGTTTTATCTCCACGGTCACTACAAAACAAGTCCAAACTTTTGACGCCATTTTCTTTATAAATATTTTTCAAGGTTATTCAATTCACCTCACTAAATGATTGTCACCGTCAATTAAAAAGTATAAACTATTTACAAGGTAATGCAACTCTTTTATGATTATTGAGTGTGTTTGGAAGAGTTTTTTTGAAAATCTTAAAGTACTTAAAGAGAAAAATTGTTTTTGATTATATTTATTGTTGTTTGATTAAAGTTAGTAAGCACTTTTTAACTATTTTTTAACTCAAAAAATAGTTTAAAAAGTTCTAATTAAACTTTTACGAAAAGTTGCAATAAACATTTAGTGAAATTTAAAATTAGCAAAATTACCATTAATGCATTAAAAAAATATTAATTTATTTGCCACAATAATTATTTACATCAAATTGTCATTTTATATATTTGTATGGAATGAAAAATATGTGTAGGCATATTAAAAAATATAATACAAATTACATATAATATGTTTGATTTAAATAAACTAATTTTAAGTAAACATGATATATACTAAAATAATTGTGTTATCATAATTTTATTAAAATATTAATTTTAATAGTTATTATAAGATATGAAAAAAAAAATTATTTGTAAAAGAAAATAATATCCTCGTCCTACAAAAATAAACTTACTTCTATTTTTATAAAAATTAAGAAAATGTAATTAATATAGTTATAACTATAAATTTTACTTATATTTTTCTTAATATAACTTTATATTGAATAATAGTAATTCATATTTGTTGATAACAAGACACATTAAATAAGAATATACGGAAAACTAAGATATTAAATATACTATCAACAATAAAAGTTATCTATTATTTGAGAGATAAAAAAAAAAAAAAAAGATGGAGAGAGTATGAGATATATAATAATTAATTACTATTTATTTAAATAAATATAAAATTTATACAAAAATATTTTTAATAAAAATTATACGATTAAAAACTTTACTTACAACAAATGTGTCAAACACCCTCTTAATTTCCCCGTCATAAAGCCGTGGTAAAGGAATTTAGTGGGACAAATTACCCGTGGTAACTAATAATTGTGAATTATTGGGTAGCTCTTGATTTAGGGCGCGGAGACTTAGAATTTAGAGCGTTACAGACTTGTTCAAACCTTTAAACAAAAATTAATAGAAGAATTAGTCATATCGTGCTTACAAATCAAAATAAAACCCAAATGTATTATATACCCAAACCTTCCCCACGCGTCCTACTCGGTTAACGCGTTTCGATCGCGTCCAAATATATAAACCCATGTCGGCCCTCTAAACTCCAACCCAAGTACTCACCACTAAGTTTCCTTCCAATTTTTTTGTAACCCAGAATCTCAGTAATTAATTTTCCAGCTCATTATTAATTAATAATGGCAGTTACCGCCACCACAAGCTTCCAACGGCAGCAACCGCGCGCCACCGAATCGCCGCCACGTTTGATTCCTAAAAGGGGGCAGGTTCTTAGGAATGTTGTAAAAACTGTGTTTGCATGTTTCTTTTTAAGGCAACGGAAACAGCATTATTCTGAAAAATCGTCGGGGGTGTATGCGTCTTCTTACTGATTGCACCGGAAATGACTGAAACTACTGTAGAGAAAATGCATTGGTTTTTGCCTCCTCCGTCTCTCTTTAAACTTTAAAGGGACTTCAATGTGTAGTAATTTATGAGGCATAATTAGGTGAGATGATTTTGACATTTTCAAGGAATAAAATACAATTTGTAATAGCTGTTTATCAAGTAATAATAACGAAATACTAGAATCTAACGAAATAGACACGTTTAGGGATAAATAATTTTTCCTTTTTCATTCACATGAATCTCAACCATGGTCGAGATTCTTGAGAAATAATTTCTTTACTTTCTTGCTCGAGTTACGAGTCTCGACTCTTTCTTGCAATGATCAATGTTGTATTCTTACCCCAAGTTGAGAATAATTTTTTACCATGTTTAGTTTTTTAAACTTAGTTTCAGTAGCTCGATCAAATTAAGAATTGGACAAAAGAATATTAAATTGCCCACCAACAAACTACCTTAAATATCACAATAACATTCAATGAAATCAGATTAGAGAACAAATTGACTTATTTTATTAAGGCATTATTCTCGAGAAATCAAGATATCATAGGTCACAAGTAGAAAGAAATTAAAGCAGCATAGGCTTTTTACCCATCCATTCACTGTCTGCACGCATGCGCAAAAAGATACTAGATAATATAGACGATTTCAGGTACAAAATTCTGCGACAGCCGATAAGGCAGCACATATGAGAGCATAAGACAAAAAAATGTCAAGAAATTACATGCAACAAAATATCAATTCCGTGGGACGATGTACATTTTGATGTGTTCTATACTGTCAAAAATGTTATGCAGGCTCTTATTCACGGGGCCATGAGTTGTTCGATCGTGTAGGAAAGCGACTCTGCCCAGTCAGCTTTAAAGAGCAGCGTTTGTAGCGAATGCATTATGTCATAATCTGGATCCAGCTTCCGCTGCCAACCCTACAAATAAAAGCAATTAAGAAAAAAAAAAAAAAAAAAGAATTACAGCAATCCCCACAAAATAATTTGTTTATCGATCAAAAAGAGAGAGAATACATAAAATCAGGACACCGTAGCTCCTTCAACATACAGCAGAAATGACAATATCTTCCAAAATGGTGAAGTCGCAAGATAGACTAGACATGTAACTTGTTAAGGATTAATCCCGTAACTCCAAATACAACAACAATAACAAATAGAAGGAAATCAAAAACACGCAAAGCGCGCGCACAGATTTGAATGGTTTACTCTCAATGTGAGAGTGTTGTCCGCTTGCCACTGCAAGTTTTCACTGTAACGAAGAAGTGTACAAAGGGTCCCACGTGTCTCGTCACAAAATTTACCACCCTCAAATCCTTTATATATGATAAGAATATTATGGTGACTTAATACATGCATGGACTACTAAATATGCCCCTGTGGATCCAGAGTCGAGAGATAAGTAAACAGTATGGTCAGGCACCACACATCCAACATAACTCCTAAAAATTTTCCTTCCGGTAAAAGTGACAAATTAAAATGCTATACAGTGATTCTTTAGCTGCATTCAAGAACTAACCTTGTGACACCTACAAAGAATTTTCTTTCCATGAATTTTGTGATTCACATATGTACCACAATTACTTGAAATTTATAAGAAAACTACCTCAAGAACCAGAACTGTCACCATCACAGCGCAAACATTGCCATCAACGTTTACTTTATGATGCCTAACTTGCTCAAGTAATTGCTGCATGCACTCAGCAGGATGGACCAAATCACCTTCTGCAGTCCCCCAAAAATCAAATGACTCTTTCACTTCCTGTTAAAGCAAAGAAAGCAAAATGAAAAACACAAAATTTGGCAAAGATCAGAGGAAAATTGCAAGGCAGAAATGACTCCTAGACTTGGCTGCATCTTACACAATCTTTATATGTTTCTTAACTAAGACGGGTGTGGATAAAATTCACCTGAATGAAGGCCTCTGGCTTTGGGCAGTTCTGTTTCTTTGACAATCTTAGTGTGCACTCTGCTGCAGTTTGGCCATCTCTACTAGCAACAGCCTTAAAGAAGTCTACTAAATTCATCCTATCAATCTTAGAAAGTTCAGCAATCATGCCTACATCAAGGAATACAACATGAGGCTTTGATTTGAAGAGCCGCTTACGAGAAGGCTTGCTCTGGGCTACACGAACAAGGATATTTCCAGGATGCATGTCAGCGTGAATGAAATTGTCTATCTGACAAGGAAAAGAAAAAAAAAACATTTCAGAAAACAGGTCAATCCATAGGTATACTATAATCTCATTCTAGCAAAGGTATTTATTTTTGACTTATTGGTAAAAACAGTACGAGTATGAGACAGCCACAAATCCTAAAATACTAACTACTTAATGCAAAAGCATTGGAAATGATCTCCAAGTGGCATTAGCAATTAAGCCAAAGCCCTGATTAAGCATTAATCATTATGTTAACATAAGTTAATCTTCTCTCCATGTTCCTGCAAAAAATAGCTTACAAGTCAAGAGCTTAACCCCTAATAACATCTTCAACCTTGTTACAGAAAAACAAAACCTAATGTGTCAAATTAATCTTATTTAGATCAGACAGATGGAAATCAGTTACCCACTTCAACTGAACTGTTGAGTGCAGCAACATTTTGAAAAGGCTCAACTGGGTGCCAAGACATTTTACCTCCATAAAGTTGGCATAATCCTCAACGCAAATAATAAAATAATTCAAAAATAATATAAAGATACAGAAATAATATGCTTAATACCCCGTAAACCATCTTGAAAAGCCATAATAAAACAATTTAACAGACAAAAAATAGATCAATAAAATGGAAAATAATAAATAATCAAGATTGTGTTTGTTTTCACTTTTGATTTTGCTAAAAAGCTAAAGTGAAAGTCAACAATTAATTTTAACCACACATTTCATGGACCCACAACTTTTTACAACTTTTCAACCATATATTTCAACAATTTTTATCAACTTTTACAAAAAATCTAATTTTAATCAAAATCAAACACACCTCAAATTAGTAACCGTGAAACAAAATTGATAAAATCCATTACTGTGAACTGCATCTGAGTAAGTCAAGGTGTAAGCCTTGATAAATGGCACTCAAGGTTTAAGCTTTGAATCGCTTACAGTAGGCTTCAAGAGAGGTGAAGCTCAAGGCGTTTAACAAGATGAAGCAATAAAATGGGGCTGCAGCTAATTAACTTCGCTATAATCAGTGAAGTTGCAATAGCAACTTTTATCACCAAAAAAAAAAAAAATCACTTCTAGCATAATACATCGTATAAAGAAGTAAAAGAAACTATTTGTAATTATCATTACCAACTTACAAGGCATAAGAAACATTGAAGGCATGAACCAAAAAAATGATTAATATGTTACCAGTAGCATCTTCAGCAGTGCATTGGTTCCAATGTGTGCAAGAGCACTTTTGATTTGTTCATTTCCATGGAGCTCATCAACATAATGAGAAACACTTTCACCAAGCTCAAAAGTTTCCACCAACACGGCAGGATGTACTAGCGGGTATACAGGCTTTGGGAAAGAAACGTCCTTCGATCTGCGAAAATTATATATGAAGCGGTTCAAATGGGCAGCTTCACGTGCAAGATCAACTTGGGACATCATAAAAACTGCAAACTGCTGGACACTCTCATCCAATCTTAACCATTTCAGTGTAGGAATGAAATTTGAAATTTTTGCTACTATATTAATTATCTCGAAATCCCTTTTTATTGACTCGCCAACTCCTGGATGTCTCACCTTCACCGCAACAAGCATAGGTTTGATCTGACGACCGTGGTATCGAGACCGCAAATAAGCTCGATGCACTTGAGCGATGCTCCCAGATGCCACAGGTTCCTCCTCAAAGTCGTCAAAAATTTCCGAAATTTTACGACCAAAAGCTCTTTCAATAGTCTTCTTAGTGCAGTCAAAGCTATGTTCAGGTGCTTTTGTTTGAAGCTGCGCAAGTTCAATGCACAAATCTCTAGGAAAGAGATCTGGCCGCGTAGCTGCCCACTGACCCCATTTTATGAATGCTGGACCAGCTCTTTCTAGTGTCTGATGAACAATCTGAAGCCATATTTTCCTAAACTCAGGTCCAAAAGAATCTGCAAATGGAGCCAATGCAATAGTGGGTGTGAATAGAACTGCCAAATACAACGCTCTCAGCAACAAAAAAATGCCTTCCAACATGGAAAGAATCAATGAGGTCAAGAAAACATGCCCGTCCTGTGCACTCATGTAAAAATTATTCCTAGGCTGGAAGATATCTGTGTCTGACACTGCTTGCGCCCATGCTACCTGGCTTCCACAGGTTAAGGCAAATATACTAGGAACTACAACATAAGAACGGCTCAGCGCCAAGCTGACTGCTTGAGCAATCCTACTTATGGGTAATAAAGATCTCCCACTGTGTAAAGCCCTCTGTGACAACCTCTTCCACGTGACCTGGGCGTGATGTGCTACAGTATTACTTGCAGGTGAGGATGAAAAATGATTGAAGTAGCTATGGCAGAAGCCATTTCTGGATCCGTGCATAGCACTCCAAGGAGGTCTCCTGCTAGGAAAAGTATATTGGGAATACAATCTGTATTGACGAGAACACAACCCTGATCCAACAAGTGCTCCATATTTTGACCGTTCTGAATTGACACTAATCTGATTTTTGTGCAAGAATTGTCCAACTCTCCTAATATTCTCAATTAAAAATCTGCATTACCGTGAACATGTTCAGAATACCCACCTATAAGAATTTTTCTTTTCAAATAATTCACAATAAATATGCGGTAGTAATCATTCTAATGTTGTTTCCATGTTTTCACAGAGTTGACATACTCCAGAGACATTCAAAATTGACAATAGAAGTACACAGTTGCAATCTTCAATATTTGCATTGAATCACTCCAGTAGCAGTATACAATCTCAACCACCAAAATAGGCAAACTGGTGATTTAGTCAGGGAAAAATAAGAGTTTCCCACAATACTCGTGCTTTTACTCGCATATCAAAAAATAATAATAATTGATCTTTTCCATTTCAATTTCAAGAAGTTCAGAAATTATATGAGCAGATTCAAAATCTGCTTCCAAAAACTCACAACTCTTCCAAAAGCCCAGAGTATGCAAGCATTTGCGTTGACCAAGCAAATTAACTATATAGTAATGGGGTAAATACCGTACAAAACAATGATAGGAATAAACCACTTCGCAGTATATGGAAAAGATTCAAAGGCCCCAGAGTTCAAACTTTTTAAAAACAACGTTATTGATAATCAACGACATGAAAGATGAAAGATAAAAGATTGAAAACATAGACATAAAATTGGGCAGGCAAAATTAAAAAATCTAAAAAAAAATTAGAGGAAGAATTCAATTATAGAAATGGAAGAAAAAGATAGTTTCCGACCTTGACATGGTGAAATTGGGCGTGAAAGAAAAGTGGAGGGACTAATGAGCGCAGGAGTGGTATAGTATCGGCCACGAGCATTTTCTACAGATTGCCAGTGAATAAGATTGAATCATATGGATCTCGCAATAATATATTCAAAATCCGCCACCACCAACAATAACACCATCTTCACTCGGCTTCATTCTTACGTATAACATAAGAAACAGAAAACGAAAAATGGTTCGTTAATTGGTAAAGATTTGAGCTTTTCTTTATGGGTTTATCCAAACGAAATTATGCAAAAGATAGAGATTTATTGGGTTGCATCGGCGGCGAAAGATGAGAAAGGAAGAAAAATTGTCGCGGAGTATCGGGTTAGTGGGCCGTATGGTTCAGGAATTTCAATTTGGGTACTCTTAAAACGACAATTTGTGAGTAATATTTTGGGGAAATTAGTGAGAAGAGAAAAGTAATCCAACTTCTAGATAAAAATTATATATTTATTTTTAGGTAATTATATTCACAGTATAGTTTTTATTATATACACTACATTTTAATTACAATAAAAGTGCTCCAACTTTTCACATTTTGGTATTTGTTGTTGCATTCTATCAATAATTTTCAATTAATTTTCACATCTTGTCTCTTATGACGATTTTTGTCCAAATAGTATGCTACTTGCATTGAAATGAGTAGCAATATTTTGTCAAACTTTTGTAATTGTTATTTATTTTACTTATTTAAAAATATGACCAAAAAAAATCAAAGGTTTTTATCCCGCTTTTTAATTACAATTTTGGACAAAGGTTAGGGACCCAATCAAAGATAAAGATAAGATGTGCAATTAATAAGTTGATGATAAAAAACAGTTGATGACATAAATGTAAAAATGAGCAATAATTAAAGACTTTCATTATAATTAATATGAGGTGTAGTTAATAAAAAATGTAGTGTGAATATAATTACTCTTATTTTTATTCAACTTTTTATTTCTTTATTTTTTTTCGACTAAATAATCTTTTCGTAGCTATCCCGTGTTAAATTAACACATTTAATAAGGTGGACTAAACTTGTTCTTTGTAATTAATAATAGGAAAAGTGGGTTGGATTAAATTAACAAATAAGCAATTTTACTTATATAAATAAATAAGTATGGGTATACTTATAAATTAAATTTACTTATGATTAAAAAATTTGCTTAAAAATAAAAATTCACTTCTAAGTGAAAAAATTCCTTATAAGTAAAAAGAGTCACTTAAAAGAAATAAATTACTTATAACTAAAAAAATCACTTATAATTAAAAAAATCACTTATATGTAAAAAGAATTACTTTTAAGTACAAAATTCACTTATAGCTAAAAAATTTATGTATAAGCAAAAAATTCACATATAAGTAAAAATTTACCTGCAAGTAAAAATATTCACTTAGTAAGTTGAAAAAATTACTTATAAGTCAGTTGAATTTATAAGTAACAAAAATCACTTATAAGTAAAAACAAATCACTTATAACTCAGTTATAGACAAAAAAATTTACCTATTAGTAAAAAATCTCGTGTTAGTAAATTTATTTATAAGTAAAATATTGTTTATAGTTTTTTTAGGTGCAACACCACATTCTGTATGAGAATGAATACATCTTAATTCACCTTAATCATTTCATTTTTAATATTATCTCTCTTAATCATATCCTTTAATCAAATACAACGTATTAAACGAGTCGTAAGGACATAATTTAGATATATATATAAAAAATCCTTCATTTTATTCAAATAAAAAAATCTAATAACTTTTCATTTTTTTTTATATATTTTCTCTTTTCGATTACTGAAATAGTTTATAATTTAATTATCACATCATCAAAGCTCTTTTTATTTTGAGAAAATAGTGTATTTGTTCTCCAATGTTTTAAAAATGTAAAAGATGTACTCTTGACTTTTAAAAATGACATTTAACATCTCCATCGTTGGAGAAAATAAGTATGGTAGGTCTTTTTTGACGAAATTGACATTCCCTTCAAATAAACCAAAAAAATGACAAAAAAATAAAATAAAAGAAGAATAGAAAAATAACCAAATGAAACAAATATATTATCTTCTTCCTTCACCACAACTACCATCTACCCCACCAGTCATCTTCTCCAACATCCACCCCAAACTCCCACCTTTCCTAAACTTACCGCCGCCACCACTATACTCACCACCACCACCCCAAACTCCAATAATGGTGAAAACTTAATTTCCTCCCCTTTGTAACTCAACAAATTGTGATCTATGTCTGAACGAGTCTCTTTTCTTGTTCAACCAATAGATAGAAGAACGTTTTTTAACATCTGGTTAAACTAGGCGAAAATCCGCATAGTAATTGTTCAAAAATGGGGTTTGTTGTTGTGCTGGTTATACTTTACTAGTTAATTATGTACATGTAACACTTTTTCATGACAAAATTTAATTCTTTCCACAGGAGAAATAGTACAAAGAAGCCCTCGAGGCTTTTAATGAGAAGATCAGAAAAAGGCTTAGCTGATTACCTAACTAATAGAGGTAAATCTATCGTAACTATGGCAAAAAAAAAAAAATTAACTGAATTATACTAACTATAATAATTTTGCCTTATTTAGTCCATTTTTTTCTAATGAATTATTGGCCAGTTGATATCTGAAAGTGAAAAATTGAGGATGAAGAATATGGAGGAATTGTGCAAGAATATGGAATACCTTTTGTTGAGATATGTTAACAGCATGAATCAAGAACTTATTGATTGTTGGAGGAACAAAGGTATGTCGGGTAGAAGAAGATGGCTGGTGGAATAGGTGGTTGTTGGGATGAATGAAGAAGATGACCTCTGTATTATTGTTTAGTTTTTTGGATATATTTGGTTAGTTTTTTATACTTCTTTTTCATTTTTTTCGTCATTTTTTTTTTTTTAATGTAAGGGGAGGACAAATTTGTTATAAATGATTCACAATACCTATTTTCTCAAAGGTTAAAGATGTTCGATACCATTATTAAATGATAGAAATATTGGGAACAAAATATGCTACTTTCCATTTTATTTATTATCTTTTCATTTGTGGATGGTTGATCAACCCACCCAATTCCTCACCTCTGTGGCTCTATCTACATCAAGCAACTTTGAATACTAGTTAGACACGCATGCGTTGCACGTATTTTTATAATTATATTGTCAAATTTTAATATTTTTAATATTTTTTTATTTTTTAATTGTTAAAATTAAAATGTTAGAGTAATAAAGATAAAAAAGATATGATTGTTGATAACATATTTTACTGTATTGTTCGGCGCTGATATTTTATTTATATCCATAGAAGTACAATTGCAATCAAATATGAATTTATATAGTTGTAATGCAAATAGTAACTTGAACAATAATTGACTATATAATATTGTACATTTGTTGGAATAGTGATTTATTATAAACAATATTCTTTGTGTATATTCTCTTTTTATTAAGCACGTTTATTTTAACGATGTAAATGAAAACAACATAAATGTAAGTAAGAAACAAAAATTAAAGAATTGTCAAAGTTCTCTGTCTCTTTCTCTCTCTCTATATATAATTATTAATTGAATTAAATTAAATTAAAAAAAAAGTTTCAAATGTTAATTGTAAACTATAATAAATGTAATTCAATGTATTAAAAAGTCTCATCTCCATTTTAGTTTTGAAAAACATAATTTGAATTTTAATGTGGTAATAAAAAAAAAAGTTACAATTTTCTCATTCATTTTTTTTAAATCCATTTCTCATTTTTTTTCATCTACGTAATGCAAAAAAAAATGAGATCATCTTTTCACCTTTATATTTAATTTGGCTTATTTGCACAAATAGTCCCTGACTTTTGTATTTACTGCGGGTTGAAGACCTATCGTTTCATTTTTGGCAGTTTAGCCCCTATTTCAAATGTTTTTGGCAGCAATGGTCATTTTCATCAATTTCCATCCAAATGGCCGTGAAATTTGATGGTGGCCATTTTTTTTATTTAAAAAGGGCTTATTTGCACAAATGGTCCCTGACTTTTGTAAAGAAAAATTTGCAGCAAAAGTCCCTAATCTTTCAGAAAGTGTTGAAAAGTCCTATAACCTTCTAATCCTAACACATATGATCCCAAACTTTTTTGACGATTTTACCCATAACTTAAATAAATTAAAAATAACTCATAAACCTTTTCAAAAATACAAATAAGTCCTAAATATTTTTATTTCTTACAGATTTACACTTAAAATAATAAAAAGTGTGTCATAAAGTTCCAAAGCTTTTAATTTTGTTCACCAAAACGACATTTAAAATGTGTTTGATTAAAATCAGATTTTTTAGTAAAAGTTGTTGAAATGTGTGGTTGAAAAGTTGTGGGGACCATAAAATGTGTGGTTAAAATTAATTGTTGACTCTGACTTTATAGATTTTAGTAAAATCAAAATTAAAAACAAATAGGTTCTTTGAGTCTCTACAGATTTTGTCCAGTGGTCCATTAATTAACAAAAAAAATTATATCCATGATCAAAATTTCTCCAATTTAAAATTTTAATTTATTTTGCATATCAATTACTGGAGGTGGCAAAATGGATAGCCTAGAATTCTTGGGTCATTTGGTCCAATAAAGTATTGATCAAATAAAAATTAGGTCAATTTAGCCCGATACAACTAGCCAATAATTTGGCGGATAATTTTATTTTGGGACCCTAACCTTTCAAAAGTACAAATTAAAAAAAAGGTGGTGGTGGTGGATGAAGATGGTGGATTTTGTTTTGTTTTTACAAAATTATAAATAATTATTTTGAAAAAATAAGTTAAAAATGTAAGTTAATTTGGTGGCTAATTAACCATGTGGCCTAAAATAAATTTGAGTTGACCCCAAAAATACTAGCTCATGTAAAATTGGGTCATGATTCTCGTCTAATTTTGGATTGGCCATCCATCCGGGCTATTGGCGACTCTACCAATTACTAAATAATAATTAAAAAAAAAGTTCTTAACAATCTCCTATCCACTACAACCTTTTTTTTTTGTATGAAAAATAAATTAAAATTTTAAATTGGTGAAATTTTGATCATGGGTATAATTTTTTTGTTAATTAATGAACCACTCCACTGAACAAAATCTGTAGAAACTCTAAGAGCCCGTTTGTTTTCAATTTTGATTTTGCTAAAAAATTAAAGTCAAAGTCAACAATTAATTTTAACCACACATTTTATGGTCCCACAACTTTTCAACCACACATACTAAAAAATCTGATTTTAATCAAACATATTTTAAATGTCATTTTGGTGAACAAAATTAAAAATTTTGGGATTTGATGACACACTTTTTATTATTTTAAGTGTAAATCTGTAAGAAATAAAAATATTTAGGACTTATTTGTATTTTTGAAAAGGTTTATGAGTTATTTTTAATTTATTTAAGTTATGGGTAAAATTGTCAAAAAGGTTTGGGGTCATATGTGTTAGGATTAAAAGGTTATGGGACTTTTCAACATTTTCTGATAGATTAGGGACTTTTGCTGCAAATTTTTCTTTACAAAATTCAGGGGCCATTTGTGCAAATATGCCCTTTGTAAATAAAAAAATGGCCACCGTCAAATTTCACGGCCATTTGGATGGAAATTGATGAAAAGGACCATTCTTCGCTAAAAAAACATTTGAAATAGGGGCTAAATTGTCAAAAATAAAACGATAGGTCCTCAACCCATGAGAAGTGCAAAAGTCAGGGACCATTTGTGCAAATAAGCCTATTTAATTTAATATATTAAATATTTACAAAACATAATTGTACATTTAATAATTTGTTAAAATTTAATTTATGATAATAATAAATAATAAAAGAATAATAAATAATTATTAAAAGATAATTACATTCATATAAGTACAATTGTAATAAGATATGAATTTTATATGGTGATAATACAAATACTAACTTGAACCCAATGAGACTTTTTGGTGATTTAAACTTTGATGATTGACGTACTCTTAATATCAAATTTTATGAAATTAATGATCTCCAAGGCTGCATTTTACGAAATATAAAATTAATAATTACTAATTTTATTGTGAGAGAATGTAATGATTGACTACATAATATTGTACAATTATTGGAGTAGTAGTTCATTGTGAACAATATTCTTTGTATATGTTCTCTTTTTATTAGACGTGTTTGATTTGACGACATAAATAATACATCATAAATGTGAGTAAGAAATAAAAATTAAAGAGGTATCAATGCTTACCTATGTTGTAAGAATATTGTTGACGAACAGAAGTAAGATGAAAAGAACGTTCTATAAATATTAATAAAATTAGAAATGAAAAAACATTCACATGTTAGTTTTAAAATATAGTATATGTTTGGTGGGATTTAAAGATTTTGAAAAAAAATGGTAAAATGTATGGTTGAAAAGTTGATAAAAGTTTTAAGTCTCACAAAATATGTGGTTAAAAATAAATTTGAGAAAAAAGAATTTAAAAAAAAATGAACTAAACATGCTCGTAATCACTGTAATATATTGTATTACAAATAATCTTTTTATTTCCATTTCAGTTTTGGCAACCATGATTTGAATTTTAATGCAGTGATAAACAAAGTTATAATTTTTTCCATTCATTTTTTTTTTTGTTGAAACTCATTTCTCATTTCTTACGTAATGCAAAAAAAAAAAATTTAATAGATTAAATGTTTAAAAAATTTAATTGTACATTTAGTAAATTGTTGAAAATTTAATGTAAAATAATGATGAATAATAAAAGAGTAATAAATAAAATATTAAAAATAATCATATATTAATAAATACTAAGGGTGAATATGAAATTTTTTAAAAATTGTAAAGGTAAAATAATCCAAAAATGTTTCTCTTTTTAATAGCCTTTTAGATGTAGTATAGATTGTTATTTAATGGGAAAATTGGCAGAAATGATCCCAACCTTTTTTTCAGTGCGAAAATAGTTTCTAACTTTTATTTTTTGGTACAAAAGTACTTAACCTATGTGTTTTGGTGCACAATTGGTCCTTATTTGATGAAAAAGACAAAAATACTCTTAGTTTTAATCAAAGAAAATTACAATTAAATTTCTAACATTTACAAAATATGCAAATAGGTCTGATACATTTATTAAATAATATAAATTTAACATATTAAATATATCACTAAGTCATATCAATTAAAGTTTTCATAAGAAGAAAATATAAAATTATTGCGTTTTAGGAATACATAATTGCTATGTGATGTAAAAAACTTGAATAAAAATCAAGTTAAATAAATAACAAAATGACGTATATAATTTTATGACATTAAACCAATCTTATTATATATATTTTTAACATAAAAATACTAATAAAAAATAATTTACACATTATGTGTTCTTTATTTTTGAACGATAAATTAAAATATGAATAATACAAATTGAACTCTAATATTTGTAGTTAATAAATGAATAGTTCAATTAAATAAAAATACTTAAGTATCAAGTTTGTAACAAAATTATTTTTCTTTTTATGTTGTAACGATAATATTAAATTTTAAATTTTAAATAATATGATTACTTAATAATAGTAAAATAATTTCAATTAACACGTTTCTTAATAATTATGAGCTTAAATTTTAGTTATTTTATAATAGTTCATAAAATATACAAAATAATTTAGTATATTATCAATTTGTTAATTTCTTCTGATTTTTCATAAAAAATAAAAGTATCGGACCTATATATACTTTTTACAAAGATTAAGAATCTAATTGAAAATTTCTCTAATTAAAAATAATGTCATATTTGTATTTTTCATCAAATAATGATTAATTGCGCACCAAACACATAGATTAAAGATTTATGTGCTAAAAATAAAAGTGAAGAACCATTTCAGCACTAAAGACAAAGGTTAGGAACAATTTACACCAATTTTCCTATTTAATGTGTTGACTCGTAACATTCTCATTTCTTTCATTGTAGTGAGAGCCTTTTTTTTTTTTTTTTTTATGTTACCAAACGTACCATAATAAAATTCACAAGTAAATAAGTTATTTTTGTTTCTGGAAGGTTGAACCTTACCAGTTACCAAGTAATCTAGTTATTTATTATGCTATTTTCTTCGATGGCCCAAAGAATTGTCATCACATTGAATTGGTCAATTGAAAAGTTGTTCTTTGTAGTTAAAATGTTTAATTATTCAGGCGACTCCCTTCCTCAGTTTCATGTAAGTATCCTTAAAAGCCACGCCCCATCATGCAAGACATTTTCGTGCGATACACACCAAGAACGTGTCTGGTAACACTTTTAACACTCACACATTCATAATTTTAAGTAATTATCAAAAAACATAACAAAATAACACCTATTAATCATATTCAACCGAAAAGGCTCTTGGGGACTCAGTTAAGACAGTTCATGCACAAAAAAGATTCACTATAACCAAATCGGATCCAATCAGAGTACACTAAGGAATTAAATTGTATTGGAATATCTAACAAAAATCAAAAGAGAAAAACAACCCTTATACACACCAACACAAGGTATTCAAGACGGCTTGAATCTCACTTAGACTCATGAAAAACAAGAATCTATCAATGAGATTATGTATTTCATATCCAAGAAAAAAAAAAACTACAGTAAAAGACCCTAGAAGTGAAAACAAAAAAGAAGACGGTGTGGAGAGAAGAATGATACAATCAGAAGAAGAAGTGAGAATGTGCGCATTCAACTGTTCACCTCCTTTAAAGGGAAAGTTAGTGGAATTCATTATTCTAAAAAGCTCGCCTAGTCATGAAACGCAGCCTCCATGTCTAGCCACACTTAATGTTTCGTCCTTTCCTCGCCCTCGCCTAAGCCTCGTCTAAGTTTGATAAGCTTGAAACTCGACATCCATGTCTTGCCACACTTTATTTTTTTTAAAACACTGTTGATTCGATTTCCACTCTGTCAATCCCTGCGATTCGATTTCCATGTCTCTAACAATATGGCTGAATACGAAGTCTTGATCGCCAGTTTAAGGTTTGCAAAATGAATGGGTGCACTTAAGGATGGCAAAAAAAAAGACCGAACCTCGCATGCGACCCGCCCCACCAAGATTTTTTTTTTTTTTTTTGTAAAATCATAAAATGGAATACAAATTAAAACTTTACTAGAAATGGACTAAAGAAGAATCGAACCCGGGTTGAAATTATAAACTATAAATCTCAACCATTATACCACAATCCTATTCTTGATTTAATTTTGTTTTGTTTGCTACAAATATTTAAAAAAAAGAATTATTTATTTTTTAATTATTTATTTTTCAGTTTTATTAAAAAAAAGGAAAAAAAATTTTCGTGGGGCGGTTGGCGGGTCAAAAGATTGACCCGCCCGCTCGCTGCCCGCCCATGACCGCGAGTCGGGCAAGGCGGGCGGGCAATGGGGGCGGGTCTGGGGCGCCCCCATAGCCATCCCTAGGTGCACTCGGACTCTTTGGTATACAACAATTCTCAGCTAGTAGTCAATCAAATTAACAAATCTTACCAAGCCAAGGATGAAAGGATGGCATCTTATTCACAGATAGTAGAGCAAGAACTCAAATCATTCAGCGACGTCGAGGTCAAATAAATCCCAAAGACACAAAACAGCCTCGTTGACGCCTTGGTACGACTCGCTATCAACAAAGGAATAGAAGAGCTGAAGAGCATCCCAATCGAAAGAATCAGCAATGCAGCAATCAACCAACCCAAGCCCATGCTCACCACTGCCGACCTATACCTCATCCAGATGGACGAGATCGTCCGATTTTTAAAAAATGGTAGGGCATCTCCTAACAGCACGAAAGCCAGAAAATTAAGGACTAGAGCAGTTAGATACACAATCATAGACAACGTCTTATTCAAGAAAGGCTTTTCACTCCCATCACTCAAGTGTCTAAGGGAAAACGAAGCCCAATACGTCCTCAATGAAGTTCACAAAAGAGTATATAGCAACCATATTGGGGGGGCAGTCTTTAGCACACAAAATCTTGAAGGGATATTTCTGGCCATCACTAAAGAAAGATTCCATCGAGTTCGCCCAAAGAGGTTTGCCACCATCATCAGAGCTCCCCCAGAAGAACTGACCTTGGTTATCTTGATTTGTTGGGAAAATCTTGATCTGTCGAAATCAAAATCTATATTGTGAATAGGTTTCATCACCTCCATTACCATGCAATTTGTTGAAGCCTCCCTCTGTATAATCTATTCGCACATAGCAACAAGAGATGGATAAAAAATAGCATAAATTCTAGAATCCATCTATTGTGATTGTTGATGTCGGATTTCGCACTAACCATGTGTCAACAGATCTCCAATTAATCATCTAACAGCATGTATGTTACCTGCACACTAGGACGACCATTAGGCACCAAAATCACCGGGAACAAAAGGTCTCGCGATCGTTGGTACTCCTAAGATCAAGTCAACTACCAATATATGCAAAAGATAACAATATAGAGATTGGAATTTGGGTGTAGGAGAGACAAGCAGGCAGAAATTTGAGCAGAGTTTAAGGGTGAGAATAATGCGTACGTTAGATGTCTTATTTATAGCCTCAGAGTTCTAATTGATTTATGAAAACAATTAATTAGATATCTGATTGGATCTTCATTCCTTATGGGATAAAGACAATTGATTGTCAATGCAATCTCTTATATTTTAGCCTTTATTTGATTGATTTCCCTTATCACGTTGCATAATCTTTAGGGGGTTGAGATTTGATTTCCTTGTGAGGATCTGTGTGGCAATCAAACATAATCTTTCTTTGAATATATCTTCTCGTCATTCTGATTATCACAATGTTTATAGATCTTTGATGGATTTGATTGTCGGCAAAGCACCTAGGGTTGGCCATGAATGTCGAGGTCATTCATGGGCTTCGCTATATTTAACTCTAGAATCTCAATGTGTTGATGGGCCTTCGCGGCCCTTTGTGGACTCCGAGGCCTTCGCGGGGCCTAGATTGGGCCTTTACTGGGCTAGGAGGCCTTTACTGACGTGGAGGCTTTACCAAAATTTGGTGGTAACAGTGATCATTTGTCACTTATTAATGTTATGAACAACACGCACTAGTGGTGTGTGAATTTTCCTTCAAGTAAAGGTTAGATTTAAGCACAATAAAATAATTACAGGAATTCCAATCAAAGATTTAAGCACATAATTTGTTGATAACAAGATACATTAAGAGTATTATTTTTTCTTACTTAGTTGATACTATATTAAGTTAGCCATTAGATTATTCTTTGTGTTGTTAGTTATGTGTGTTGTTTAATACAATATTATAGAAAACAGTATCATAAAAAATAGTATCTTAATAAAACAAAGATATAAAAAGCAGGTTTCATAATGTAAACGAGTATAGAATTCGTGACACGCTTTCGTAATTTTTATTATAATGTGTTTTTAGAATCGTCTTGACGAGCCGGTCAAGACCAGTGGTGTTACCACTGCTGACGATAGATTTTAGCCGTTTAAAGTCGTCTATTTAGTTTAAAATAGTAATCTTTAATTTTTTGTCTAAACAATATCATACATATTGAAATAGTATTATAGATAAATGTAACTTAATATATCAGTATCATACATGAATGTATCTTAATAAAACAGTATCACATAAAACAATATTTATGATGGCATTTTGAATGAAAACAGTATCATATATAAATGTTGAAGTAATGATATTGAAAACACGGTATCATAGATAAAATTAAATGTATCATCAAAACAGTATCATAAATAAAACTAAAGGTAATGATATTGAAAACAGTATCATAGATAAAATTAAAGATAATGATATTGAAAACAATATCATAGATAAAACTAAGTAGAGATTATATTGAACACAGTATCATGATATTGAAGTAATAAAGGTTGAAAACAGTATCATACATAAAATTAAGTAGAGATGTTTTATTGGTTAAAGTGATGATATTGTTCTTAAAATATTCTATTAGTAGTACAAGACAATTGATATTGTTTGCATTTAATAACAGTATCATAGATTGAAACAAAGTATCATAGGTTGAAATATTATCATAATAAAACAGTATCAAAGATAAAAGCATAGTATAAGTATAAAATAAAACAATATCATATACAAAACTAACTACTAGATGTTTTAATGCTTGAAATAATGATATTTTTCTTAAAATACTTCATTAGTAGTACAAGATTATTGATACTGTTTGTATTCAATAACAGTATCATAAGTTAAAATATTATCATAATAAAACAATATCAAAGATAAAAGTATTGTATAAATATACCAATGTACATTATCTAAATAAAACAATATCATAGAAAATAGTATTAATAAAACAGTATTATAATAAAACAATAATATTGAATTAGCATTTTTTTGCAATTGTAAGGGTATGTTGGTCTTTTAGCTCTAAAATGTGATTTTAATTGAAATAAATTTTGACTATATGACTTTAAAACTCATAAGTGCAACAACAGTGACCGGCCCTTAATTTACCATTTTTTTTTTGGAGTTTTAAAATTTAAAATGAAATAAGTTATGATAAAATTGACATTTAAAACCATCCTCTTTTTTTTGGGTTTGGGATCGGCTACTTTTAGCATATACGGAGTTAAAGTTGTACACGAACAAGTTGTTACATATACAAATTTTGATAAACTTAAAATTAAGAAAAACTAAATAAATTTACACAAATTATACTTACATTTTATATAGCCAGCTCTTGCACCTCTTCGTTTAATATAAAGTATATTTTATCTTAGATTCGAAATTTTGCATCTTTACAATCTTTTAGACACATTGACATCTCTAATATGTCTGTTTTTAACATTGACCTCATATTAATTAGAATCATGTCACCTGTACTAAAAGCAAACTTTGATGCTAAGTTAATATTGTATGTGTTAGTAGATCGCATGCTATAATAGAAACAATTGAGTATTGACGCTCGTTTTGTCTCCACCAGCTAAGTATACCAAAATTATTCTCTTATCTTCATCTAATATATTAAGCATATTGTGACCAAAATATCTAGTTAACTCTAAAGGTACGTCTCTATTATTTCTTTCTATATTTATGGCATGGGAAGGCGAAGAAGAAGAATTAGATTTTTGAATTCTCCTAAGAAGAAGGAAACTCCAATAATCGTTAACGTCATTTGATGACGAATAAGGGATTTGTACAAAATGTTTTTTAACGTTCATACCAATTTTTGTCACATAAAAGTCGTATATTTCACATAACGTTTTTTTTAAAATTACCATAAGTTATTGAATTTTCGTGACTTAACTTATTAGAAATTGCCAAAATAATATATTTTGTACATTCTATTTATTCTATGGTCCATAATTGACGCTAACGAAAACAACATAGGTTGTTGTTCCCAATATTTTCTAAACTTAATTTTCATTACTAATACAATATCAAAAAAAATTACAAATATCTTATACCTATTAAAATTATTTGTAATAAAATAAAAATTATTTAAAATTAATAGACTGGTATGGTAATATACACCTGCATATGCGTTTGTGGCGTCGAAAAAAATTTTAAAAATTTTCCACATGGAATGAGATCTTTCAATCATATGTTTACAAATCAAATTCTAGACTGTGTGAATGTCGGTTATTATAATATGCAGTTATATAATTTTCATAACTTTCACATGTTTGAAGCATTAAATAAGTAGAATTCACATATTGTCTATGTTTGTACACAAACATTTTGTTGGAAGAAAATTTTCTACACATAATTCATCAAATACTTGTTCTTGGGAAGGTGAAGCAATGATATAATTTAGGGCATATATACTTTAAACCATCTTGGAATTTTTTTTAAAAAAATGTGATATACAAATCGAACATGAAATAAAATTAAACCAAAATCCGGATTTAATTATCGAACTAATTTATATATTACAATGTTATTAGGTGTAGTATTATTAAATGAGAAATTGCAAATTTTAGATTCGCATTTAAATTATCTAATAATATGCATTAAATAAGTAAAAAATTGTATCCCACTATAAGGGTTGTCAATTACTTTAAAATAATTATTCATTTATGTATAATTCATAGTTTATCAATATAATATAAAGTTGCAGCAATATATATTTTATGATTTATACTGGACCATAGGTTCCAGGTGAATGATACAACATCAGAATATTTAGTTAAATCATTTATTAAATTTTCTTTCTTTTTATTATATAAAGCAATAATATCAATACGAATAGTGTTTCTAACAAATGACACATGTTGACGTCTCGAACTTGCACCATCCACGTGCCAACAGATCTCCGGTCACTTCCCGCTAACTCGTATGTTACACAAGACACTAGGGACGACCGTTAGGCACCAAGATCTCCGGAGAAAAAGGGTCCGGCGATCGTTGGTACTCGACGATCAAGTCAATCTGCGCAGATATGGGAGATACACGGGGTGGGAACAAAAAGGGGTGTGGGAGGGACAAGCAGAGATTTGAGCGAGTTTAGGGTGAGACTCTTAAGCATAAAAGTGCGTGCCTTGGAACAACAGGAGACGTTGTATTTATAAGCGCGAGAGTCCCGATTGATTTAGGTAACAAATCAATCGGATACCCAATCGGATTCTCCTTCCTTATGGGATATGAATCATTCTTTGTCAAGGCAATCTCAAGATTACCTTCCTTATCCGAGGTTATCACGTTGCATGATTTTAGGAGATTGTGATTCGGTTTCCTTGTGAAGATCCGTGCGCTAAACCAACGCGATCTTTCCTCAATTACTTATCTAGTCATTCCAGCGTGTCATCTTTGCTTGTCGGTTATAATTGATGTATGATCTGACGAGGCCCTATGGTTCGCATGCGGGCGCCGAAGCCCTTCACATAGCTCGCAGATTTCTGGCTGTCGAAGGCCCAAGCGTGTGATGGGCCCTTCCAATGTCCTAGCAGGGCCCAGATAGGGTTCTTGACAGATTATGAACTGGGCCCTTACTGAGCTTGGATGGGGCCTATGCTGACGTGGCGCCCATGTCGTGTCGTGTGGTAACAATAGTCCTCCAAGTCCAAGCCTATTATTTATAATGGGCGTGGGACTTTGAGGATATCCACCATTGGACGTGCCTCGCAGAAATATATTCTCACGGTGGTTCTGAGGAAGTAATTTGACCTCCCCAATATATAGTCCCCAAGCCCCGCCGAACATTCATGACGGGTGAGGGCTTGAGGGGCCAGTCAACGCCGACGTGTCCCACGATGGCATGATTTTGTCTATCAATTGTCCCCTCTCGGTCGTGCAATCATGAGAGAGGGGTGTACGCATTAAATGCGGTCGCGTGAGAGAAGGAGAATGGGGGCGCGTGGGGCGTGTACTTCCTTGATTTACTAAGTAAGTAGGTTTCGCTTTCCGCCTACTATACCATTCAAGACACGCGTCGACCATCCATATGCCCGGATGGAACGCTTGGGATCCGGACGGTTAATGAGTGAGTGCGCCTTTATAAAACGGGCATGCACCCAAACGTTGCATCTTCTCCTACCTTCGTGCTTACTGTAGTTATTCTGCCGATAAGCGAGACGCTTGTAGCTGGTGTGCCATTTGAGTCGTACATTCGAGGTAAGCGCTCAGAAAGCGGTTGAAATTTGCTTGCATTGTTTATTTCCATAGTCATAGTACGATACCCATACCTGGAGGCGGCCAAATGTCATCCGGAGACGACGACTCACGGATCCCATCCGACGCTCCCACAAAACCCCAAAGATTATTGGGAGCGTTTCTTCGTCGGCCTCTACATCATCCTCTTCCGGAGTCGTGGGAGGGTGAATCCGAGCCTCCGGTTGTGTCCCCGTCGGCTCTGTCGACGAGTGGGAGGGAGGTCGGGGCCTCCCTCACGGTGGAGAGGCAGTAGTAAATGGGAGGTCGGACGTGGGGCGCTCGAGATGAGGGGATTTGGACAAGAGGGATGCTCCATTGTGAGGGCTCGGACGAGGATCACGGAGGCGAGAGTTGAGGATATCTGGTTGTCCTCACGATATTCCTTCGACCGTGATGCCCAGAGCCCCGAGCTCGTAAGAGCGTGCCGACCATCCTCCGGGAAGGTTTGCGGTGTCACGAGCACCGTGATGCAAGAAGGCCTTCGCCTACCCATGCATCCTTTTTTTGCCAAGTGTTGAGGGACCGAAACTGGCCTTGTCAAATAACGCCGAATGGTTGGGGCGAGATGGTAGCCTCCTACATTTTGTGGAGTGTTGCTAAGGTGGAGGAGACTTGTCTCCTGTGGAGTTTGAGTCCATATACTGACCTTGCCGGTCCAGGCGGGTGGTATAATGTATCTCTCAAATTTGGATCGAAATGGATGACGGCCACCGATCCCAACAAAGTGCACAAGCGGAAGGAGAGGTTCATCTTCGTTGGCGGGGATTGGGAATTTACGCCCGGGGACCCCTTCCCACGCGTGTCTATCCCTCGACATTTCGGGGATCTTGGTATAACTCGCCACAATCGTATGAAATCTTGGTTACGATTCCCGACTTGATGTGTTTGTTTCCTTTTGCAGAGTGCGGAAGCCACCGATCCGAAGAAGCCAAGGAGAGCCGAGGTCGAAGTGGGATAAGGTTCGGTCTCTCGATGAGCGACTTAGAACTAGGGAATCTTTTAAAAGACGATAAACTTTTGGTCATTGCGGACTAATGTGTAAGTCTCATCCTGTTTAGGTGTTATGGTGCTACTGGCGTGGGATTTTCCGGGCGCGCATCGCTCATTAACGTATGTGCTATGACTTTTCGAGTTCAAAAGCGTGCCCACACTCCACCTTGCTCGCCTGCTAGCGGAGGAGTCTTCTTTCAGTGCCCGTCCGGATGTGCCCATGTCATCGCAAGGTATCCCGTGCGCCGCTCAATCGAGCCCACCCCTAGTCGGGGACGTTCTTCTCCCCCTCCGTCGGGCGATCGAACCATCTCCACCCCATCCCGGCCCGAGGACAAGGGAAGGGCATTGCCGAGGATGTGGGCGATGCGCGGGTGTGCGAAGAGGAAGGCTCCGTGTTCAGGAGGGGGTTTATGGAGGATGCCCATAAGTCGGGCGAACCAGGGTGTAAAGAAACGGCCTCGTCTGACCAAGGGAGCCCCATCCGGATAACCCAACGTCAGGGGGAACTGGAAACTGCCGTCCTGGAGATGCTCCCAGCTCATCCCGCGATGATGGCGGCAAGCGTGCACAAGTACTGGACCTAGAAATGGGAGAAGGCTGGTGGGGCCACAGACGGGAGTGGTGAAGATGGCGAAATGAACCCGATCACGGGGCTGGTCTTTGAGCAAGGAGTCGTTCGATGATTGTGGAAAGTTATGACGGCCAATGCCATGAGGAGGGGGCCAAGTCCGCCAAGCTGTCCGAGGAGCTGAAAGCTATTCAGCTCGAGAAGGCACATGTGGAGTCCGAAAAAGGGGTACTTCGGTTCAAACTTGATGTCTCTGTTACAAGGGAGGCGGATATTAAGGAGAAATATGAGATTGAATTGAAGGCCTCGAAAGAGTGTCGAAAGGCTGTCCGGGGAACAAAAGAGGGTTGCCGAGGCCACTCGGAAAGCAATGAGGAGCTTCGGAAGAGTCTTAGAAGAGGCATGTAGCCTTGTTGAAGGGGGCCCAAAAGTCGACCGAGGACCGGGCACTTGCCGCCGAGGAAGCCCTTGCCAACGCCATCTTGGTAGGTGGAGACCATCGTCGCGGAGGAGGGCAAGTTGTTGGCGGACACGAGGCCGGAACCGGAGAGGTCGGCCGAATGTGCGGTTCTTTGAGACCAAGACGGTGGAGGCTTATCGGGATGCATTTGTGGAAACGCCGAGTATCGGGACCTTGCCCAACGTTTGATGACGGTGAGGCGGCGGTTGGTGGAGAGCATCATGGAGGTCCACCAGGAATGGGACCTTTCTTTCCTTGGCAGCCCCTCGCCGAAAGCTCAAGCTCCCGACAGCGAACCTAGTACCGCGGTGATCGATACCTCCTCCAAGCGAGGGAGGCCCGTGAGTGTGCCGAGCCTTTGAAGAGGCGACAGGCATTTATACTTTGTAATCCTTATATTTTTTGTCCGGATTAATTGAAAGCGAAATTGGGATTGACCTTTTGTTTATCCGACGTTTCGATTTTTTTCATTGGCGTGGGGGAAGATGATTTAAATATGAGAATCATTCCCCAGCATTGATGACGCAGACACATCCGGTGGAATCAGGAGGAGGTTGGCGTCTTCAATGCCTTGGGGAGGCAGAACGTCCGCCCGCCACTCGCACTCTCTGTTATGACCGTATTTATTGTATTACACCTCTTTCCAACGTAGTCCTTTATAAATAGGATGCAAGCATGACAAGATTCTTCCATCGTGAGACTGTTGCTTTTAACATGCCATTATCGTGCGATCGAGATAGAGATAGTAAACGTGTGATGGTGGTGCGGCTGGAGGGCTGGCCTCCAAGATGTCTGTCAAACCGAGAATCAACATTCAGAGGACCAAATATCTGGCCAATCAACGTTCAGGGGATCAAACGTACGGGGTTGGGATTTAGGCTCGTGACTTGCTTGACCACCCTCCTCGAACGATTTGGCGGATCGAGGTCTCCCAGCTGCCAAAAAAGGCGTCAACGGCATTTTTGAGCAAGATGGTCCAATAAGCCACCCAATTAACTCGGGTTGGCTTGGGAGACTCCCGATCATGGTGAAGTCGTTTCCCAACAGGTGAGCCAGGCAGAGACCCGGAGGATAGGTGTAATAGATCTAGTTACCCCATTTTATGCCGCCCAATGAGGCACGGGGTTTTAAAGTATATTGCGATTATATATGCTTCGTATTGTATTTCATATTTAATAAAAGGTGCCGAGTTACTTCCATATTCGCGTGCGTGTGCCCATATTGTGTTTCTGGTGCCCGCGTTTCACATACTTGTTTCGGGCCTCGTCGATGTTTAGTGTTGCTTACGAAGTCATTGGTACAAGTATAAGGTCGCAAGTAATGCCCTTGGTGGCGCGGGGTGGTTCGCGTGTCATGATCGAATTTTATTTGCCATCGAATGAATCTTAGTTGCGCACATTCGCGTTGATTGTTTACCCAGTGAGTTAATAGAGTTGGCCGTGAACCACACTCCCTCGCTGCCGTGTTCTTTGTACTTGCTTTCTTACGCGTAAAAATATTTACCCAGTGAATTTAATAGAGTTGGCCGCGAACCACACTCTCTCGCTGCCGCGTTCCTTGTATTTGCTTTCTTACGCGTAAAATGTTTACCCAGCGAGTTTAATAGAGTTGGCCACGAACCACACTCCCTCGCTGCCGCGTTCTTTGTATTTGCTTTCTTACGCGTAAAATGTTTACCCAACGAGTTTAATAGAGTTGGCCGCGAACCACACTCCCTCGCCGCCGCGTTCCTTGTATTTGCTTTCTTTACGCGTAAAATGTTTAGCCGCCGAGTTTAATAGAGTTGGCCATGAACCACACTCCCTATTTGCCGCGTGCCTTGTATTTGCTTTCACGCGTAAAATGTTTACCCAATGAGTTTAATAGAGTTGGCCGCGAACCACACTCCCTCGCTGCTGTATTGGTATTCTCCGCTTGGAGGACGCTTCGGATTCATAAAAGACGAACTTTATTAAGCGGCGCCTAGCTTCTTGGCATCCGGTAAAAAAGAAAAATCTCTAAAGAGATCAAAACAATGCAGAAAGAAAAAAAAAATAGAAATGCCGGTGGTAAGGTCTCAGGTTGCTGCGGTTGGGGAGACATCCTTGCGTTTGGCGACAGCCGAACGCGTTCATGTAGCATGCCCGTGCCTCCGTCTAATTACCACGGATTTTAGCTATTCCTCCCGGAGTCTGGAATTTCATCGCCAAGAGGTGTATGGACGTGTCGCTGTAAATCCTTGATGCGGGCCTACCAAGGACCCCATGGTAGGCGGAGGCGGTGTCCACTATTAGGAACTCCATGAATTTACGGAGGTGGCAAGGTGGTTCCCCGAAATCTACCGCCAAGGTAATTTTTCTTCATGGACGAGACCGTCCCCGTGAAACCAAACAATGGCTCGGTGATGGCCGTCGGGTTCGTGATCCACGTCCATTTGGTCGAACGACTGCCGAATAGGATGTTCGCGGCGACTTAGTCGTCGATCAAAGATCCGCCCAGGCCGTTTTCGGTGATAATGGTGCGTACCACTAGGGCATCGCAATGCGGGTAGTGTATCCCAGTTTCGCCATCTTGGGTGAATGAGATGGCGACACTCAGGTCGATGCCCGTGTACCGCCAACTCTCCGGGGTTCCTCTCCGCCTTCGTGATAGTTACGTCGCGAGTTCATCGTGCTTCTCCGACATACGGTCCTCCAAAGATGGTATTTATCTCTCGGACAGGTGGGGCTCCTTGGGGCCTCTCGGCCCTCGGTTGGTCCCTGTCCCCCCGTTCTTTCCTCCGTCGCGGCGAGATCCATCGTTCCAGCACTGGGGAGGAGGTCTTCGCCCTTGTGTGGGCGGTCCTCGTTGTCCTCGCGCCGCTTGATCCCTCTCGCCCGACCCGTGGTTCCCGCGATTGATTAGCTCATTCACATCCGGGCAATCTTCCGTGTTATGCACCCTGGTCCTGTGTATACGACATAATTTGGGCGGGGTCACCGCGGGTGGGGGGGCCGCTGCTGGTGCCCGTGGGGCTGGGGCTACCTCCGTTTGATTGAACCTCCGGTAATGGTTGTTAGTTGGTTACGGGGAACGCCTCCACTAAAAGCGGGAGGCAGGGGCTCGGGAGAGCAACGCCTCCCTCCTGTGTCGATCTCCTCTCTCCTTTCGGCTCTTTCTTCTCCGTTCTCGATCGCGTTTCTTCCGATCGGATTGTATTGGATCATGTCCACCACCGGGTCAGACTTTTGGTGGACTATTTTGAACGTCCCTCCAAAAGAGGGTTCGCATGTGGCCCCCGCTATCGCCGCATCCAGGCTTTTTCATCGGCCACCGCCTCGATCTTGTTGATGATGTTCTTTGAATCGTTTAAAGTAGCTTTTGACGGTCTCTCCTCTTTTGTCGGATATCATTGAGTTGGGCGATGTCGCAATCATCGCCCCGGTTGCCAATGAAGGCGTTGACGAACTCCCTCTTAAGTTGTGGCCAGCTTCGGATGCCTCATGGCCTCAGCTTGTTGTACCACCTCTTTGCGTCTCCCGTGAGTGTGGTATGGAAATTCCGACACTTCACTGCGGGAGATTGGCCCTGGAGTTTTATCTTGTAGGTGTTTATGCGGTCCGTGGGATCACCTCTCCCATTATACTTGTCCATGATAGGCATTCGGAAGTTGGCTGGCACCTCCATTGCCTTCATGTAATTGGTGAACAGTGAGTTCTCGTCATCGTCGCCCCTCATAACATTCCATCCTCTCCTTTTCGTCTTGGCCTTTTCTTGATTCTTTGGGTCCTTCTTCTTTTCCGTGACGGGCCTCACTATGTTCATCACGCCGCTTTGTGTGTGGGTTGGAGGGTGCAATCGAAGACCCCACTCCCAACCGGTCAAACACGCTAGTTGCGGTGAACCGGGTGGCTTTCTCGCATAAGGAAGGGTCTCCCTTTGTAAACCGTCTGCTGGGGCTTGAGCTGGTTTCGAGGTCCCATCGTCGAGAAACGAGGGGTTCCTTTCGGGAACCATGGGCATCCGGCGAACCGGTGGGTGAGGGACTCTTCGAGCGCACTGCGCTTGGGTCCGTGTTGGAGGGATCGATTCTCCAATAATTCAAGCGTGGCCTTCATCAAGGCGTTGTCCACCTTGAGGTCCCTGGTTCTCTGTTCCATTGTTCGCTTCTTCCCGATGTCTTCTCTTTCGCGACGGGTGACGTTCTGTAGGTCTTGAACGCTCTCCTATCACAGGTTGGTGTGGTGGGACTCCACCTCGTCTTCTGTAGACCATTCGGATGTCATGCTTCTTTGGGTAGAAGACACGTTTTACCACAAGCACTTGGTCGTGTGAGGTTTTTCGATTCCACAGACGGCGCCTAACTCATTGACGTCGAACCGCACGATCCACGTGCCAGCAGATCTCCGATCACTACCCCGCCACTCAGATATGTTACACGACACTAGGGACGACCGTTAGGCACCAAGATCTCCGGAGAAAAAGGGTCCGCTATCGTTGGCACTCCGACGATCAAGTCAATCACGGATATGAGAGATACACGGGGACCGGAAACAAAAGGGTGTGGGAGGGACAAAGCAGAGATTTGAACGAGTTTAGGGTGAGACTCTTAAGCATAAAAGTGCGTGCTTTGGAACAACTAGAGACGTTGTATTTATAGCGCGAGAGTCCTGATTGATTTAGGTAACAAATCAATCAGATACCCAATCGGATTCTCCTTCCTTATGGGATAGGGATCATTCCTTGTCAAGGCAATCTCCAAGATTACCTTCCTTATCTGAGGTTATCACGTTGCATGATTTTAGGAGATTGTGATTCGGTTTCCTTGTGAAGATCCGCGCTAAACCAACGCGATCTTTCTTCAATTACTTCTCTAGTCATTCCGTGTCATAACGCTTCTTTGGTTATAATTGATGTATGGTCCGGACGAGGCCCTATGGTTCGCATGCGGCGCGCCGAGGCCCTCCACACATGGCTCATGGATTTACGGCCGGCGCCGAAGGCCAAGCGTGTGATGGGCCCCGAGGCCCTAGCAGGGGGCCGAGATATGGTTCTTGATGATTATGAACCGGGCCCCTTGCGGGCTTGGATGTGGCCTATGCCGACGTGGCGACCCATGTCGTAATCGTGTGGTAACAACACATACTTTGGTTGAAAATATTTTTGTACGAATTTGGTGAAGTGAGTGCTTTTCACTATACTAAGTGAGAACTCACCACTAACCACCAACTAAGTAATGTCTTTCCAGCGCATAGAGTCTTGTGAATACACCAGTTCTTAAGATTCAGACTAGAACTAGAAGATCCATCGGGATATCCGAATTGAAGTTTAACTTGATTGATATCAACTTTCTTATGCTTTTGCATACACTTAGAACTATGTCGATTTAGATTGATCGTGCTACCACATTTTTGCCATGCAAATTTTATTTACAATATTTACATATTGCCTTGAGATTGGTTGTCTGTCTGCGGTTGCACCAATCTGTACTAATTTGAAATGATCCCAACACCGAACTATTTTTTTTGCGGCTCTTCATTTAGTAGTTGATCCATCGTTGTAGTAGTGTTGGTCGTTTCTAATTCTTCATCGGTATCATCTAAATTGACAATGAGATCAGTGCTCCCAATCCCATAATCATCACCAAATTCAGGAATTGGAATATTATTTAATCTACTAAAATTATCATAAATTTGGTGGTCGGCACTTCTTTGTGTGTTGTATTGGTCCATATAGAGAATAGAAAGGTAGAAGTAGAATGTAGAAGTGTAGAAATGTAGAAATTCAGCTATAAATTGCACAATAAAAGAACTAATATTAACAATATTTTTTTTCCGGATTGTATAGGTTGAGAGAGTTGTGAATTTGTGAAGAATATGAAAATTTAGAGAGGCATTTATAGGAAGAAAAAAATTAAGAAGAGGGACCAAAACGGTACAAAAGTGATTGTTGGGCTGCAATGGTGATTTTTATGACCGTTGAAATTGGTCCCCAGCTAATTCAAAGGGAGACCGTGGCCCACACTATGGCCACGGTTCACTGAGTTAATCCACTAGCTGGCCGGTCATTATCAAGGGTCGAATTGGCTCGGCCTGAGCCCCTTATTTTTTGGACGGCTTGTTCAGGGCCCATAATGGGTCGAGCCGCTGCACCCACGAGTGGCTTGGCCCAATTGCCATCCCTAGCCAGACTGCACTTAAATGAGTTTGCAGAAGCCCATCAGTTGCAAATTTAATTGATCAATTTTAGTATTACTATTTGTGTTAGTTTGAGATTCAATACAATATCGGCACATTTATATATTATAATGTTATTCTACATTAAATTGTCAATAATAATAAGAAAAATGAATGTTGATTGTATGTGATGTGTTAAAAACGAATATAAATAAATAACATTTTAATTGATAATGAACAATAAAAATATCTATCTTCATTATGCGTCAATTCGTGGGTGAAAATGGAGACTAGTCAAATGAATCAATATAATATCACGTAGATAATGTCAACTTCTATGAAATTAGTAGATAATGATGTACAATGTATGGAACGCATTTCAATTCATGGAAGAAAATGGAGTTAGTGTTGGGAATTGACAGTTAATCATAATATCATCAGCAACCACAGTCTGATAGTCAATCATGGCATAACAAGATTTTTCTCAAACAATGACATTCATTTGTCTCGGTTTGATTGAGGTTTGTATGCTTGTACAGTACAACTGGTTGCCGTGCAAAAGTGAAAATGCTCCTAATTTGAAATTCTACCTTTTATTTACTTGGTTAATAGGGTTAGCAACATTATCTATATCTAACCTAACCGAATCGATAGAAAATTGAACAATGCAGTTTGATCTAATTAGGTTTTAAGAGTTTAATTAACATTTCAATTGGCATTAAATATGTGAGGTTATGAGTCACAAACCTATTTAAATATGTTAATTTGTATTACTACATCATCAAAATCATTAATATTGATGTTAATATGGCATACTACTTTTAGTTAAGTTTGAGAAAAATATTAAGTGATTTAACGATTTTGTCTTCCATTTTAAGTTACGTAAAAGTTACATGTAATTTTACGTAGAATCACGTATGGACTTAGTTTTACAAATTTAAATAAGTTAGAGACTTAAATCTTCATTTTAGAACTCATACTCACACCATGTGAAAAGTTAGGAAGTCGGTTCTTTTTATTATTATTATTTAATTTGAGAAAGACGATATTAAGTCTCTTATTATAATACCATTATATTTGATGGATTTTCTAATACATTATTAAAATCGTAATAATATTAAACAAAGAATTAGAGGTACCGAAGGAAAAATCATAAACTTTAATGGGGGAATTTATAGAGGTTGTCCCAACTTTTACAAATTAGCAATTAGGTCCTCAATTTAATTTTTCAGTCATTTATATCCCATTCTTTCATTTTGATGCGCGTGAGGCTCCATATATTTTAGGTAAGTGTATGCAAAAGGCAGGAGTTCATAGCTCATCGGGATGACCTCAAGGCTCAAGGATCGGACTCGAAGTAGGGGGCGGATCTTGGTTATATTTCACAGGTGGATGCATTTTATTTTATTGGGGGTTTCTTCTAATCGTCTTTATTTTATATTATTATAAAATTAAGGTTGTTAATTTTAATTAGTCTCTTAGCGCCATAGTATTATTTTAAGTTCTAAGCATAGATTGGGTATAAAAAATAAAACCTATAATGCATTACTAATAATTTTCACTTCCTAAGCAGTTCAAATTTTAACTTGTTTTCTTAAATATCAAGTTTCTAATTTCAGTTTAAATTTAACTAGCTTTTTTTTAATACTAAAGTTCAAGTCTTAACTATTGTATTTTTGTTTTCGTAAGACAAGTTAGCGCAATTAATCTTTTACTCTTAACAACTCCAGCAAATTCATCCATAGTGTTTAGAATTGGACTTTTTAAGTCCTAAACCTTTCATTCCTTTTGCATATTTCAACGTTTTTATAATTTTGTCAAGATGTTACGTTTTCAATTATTAGAGTTGACAAATTAAAATCATTTACAATATAATATTCAATATCTAAACATTTCCTTCGTATTCAATTTCTAAATCCAAATGATTCTTGTTAAAATTTAGTTGAATGCACAACTATTTATAAAGAAATTTATGCAAAATGTTTGAAAAAGATGACTATAGTAATAACAATGAGTTTTTTCAAAAAAATTAGTTAACTCAAACGTAATATTTTTCTTTCACTTACTTATCGAGAATGAAATTTTTGTATTTGTTTACTTTATTTTCTTATTTATGGGCATAGATTATTTTGTGTTTTCTTAACAAAGTTTTTAAATAAATTAAATTAAGGAGACATCCTCAACTCAGATTTTAAAAGGTTTTTAATATTTATAATTTTGAATAGATTTCATGAATTTGAATAAAATTCTACAGAATTTATAAGATTTCAACAAAATTCTATATTATATATTTCTATATATTCTTATAGATTTTTATGAATTTTTATGGATTTGTGGTCTTTTATTAAAAATAGTAAATTTACTTTGTTTTTATACCAAATAGTTCAAGTGATTGTTCTACATAAACAAATATTTTGAGTATAATTTTGGAAATAGAAAAATTCTTGAAATATAAAGAAGTAAAAAAAATTTCTCAGTTTTTAATTAAAAAAACTAATTAAAAAGCAAGGCTTTTTGAAAAAAAAAATCAAAATAAAGTTTAATTTTCACTTTCTCTACTTGTCTTTTATTATAAAATTTGCTCTTTCATATCCAATGCTAGATAATGGATCTTTATGATTCATTCTCTTTCAAAACAGTTGTTTAACCATCTTGTATGAAAAATCATTTTTATGGCTTAAAAAATATTTTACAAGTTGTTGCGGTATATGAGTAAATCCTTTCAAGTTAAAAAAAGAATTTTTGGTGCTATATTGATTTTATAGTCCAATATTTTGTACTATATGGTATTAGACTAATTATCTAATTAATATATACTAATAGATTATTTATATTTTTCAACACAATTGTTTAGTTCAATGAATGGTCATGGAGCATCAAGAATGAAATATTTGACAATTGTATAAAAAAATTATTAAAATAATAAATCAAAAATTCAATAAATTTTCATGCTAATAAAAATTTAAAATCAAGAAAGAGGGTTTACTATAAAAACTTGTGGTACAAATTAGGAGAGAGGCGAGAGGGAGAGATGCGTAAGAGAATAGTTGGATTGAAATTTGAGTGGTAATGATAGAATTTCTAAAGAATTTACTATTCATATTTATAATCTTGAAATCCATGCAAATCTGCTTAAATAATCTAATTAATAAAATTTTTAGAAATCTACTATTTATTGAGAACGCTTAAATTTATAATTAATGATTAATCTATTTAAATTTGAGTTGATGACACTTAAATTTCAATCGAATGTATTAAAATCTGAGTTGAAGACACCAAAATTTACTTTAATTTTTAAAACTATTCAAATCTAAGTTGAGAACACCGTCTTAAGTAATTTGATTTTTTTAATTAAATACTCTTCTTCCCGTTAGGTACCGTTAAGTCGTAGACTCATGTAGTTTTGCCACTGACTACATCTATCACAAGTATAGACAATTATATATAAAAAATTAAAAAAAATGGATGAAAGTTGCCAAACATAGAGGCATCAAGCATGTGCAGAAACAAAATTCCTTTTTTTGGTTCTAGTTATTCAAAACTTTTCAAGAGCTTTTTCTTTGGGCGGTGGAGCGAGATAGAGAGAGATAGAGAGAGAGACCTTCTGGATGTGGTCGGTTTGTACTAAATTAGTCAAATAATGGCCGTACGATTTTTACTTGACCATTAATCTCTAATTGATCTATTACCTTATCAAGAGAAAAAATATACAGGTGTGTTTGATTGGTATGCATGAAAAAAAGTGAAAAATGAAAATATTTTTATGTAAGGTGGAAAATAAATTTTACTATATAGGTGAGAAAATATTTTTCAAGAAAGTAGGAAAAATGCGCTTTAAATCTTGTCATCTGTAAAATCCTTGGTATGTGAATCAAACAACAAAAAGTGGAAAAAAAAATTTGAATTTGAGAACATTTTCTATGGAAGTGACATTTTTCATAGAAAATGTGCCAATCAAATACACTATACAAGTATAAACATTTGACATGTGTTACATACAGCTGGCGTACGTGCATGGAGGCTATCAATGGCAGCTAGATTTGACCTTCCAATCGTACGAGTAGAAGGTAGAGAAATTAACCTCATAATTTCGCCCTTCAATGCAATATATATATATGTGGATGCCCCTCAACCTCTCCATTGATTGGATCTCAAGAGTTGACCACTATATTACGCATCAATTTTTGCCCCCATATTTTCCAAGTATTGCATGCTATTATGAGGGACCGTCTCGCATTTTTTTTCTTTATTTTACGTCCTATTAGGAGACACAAATCTTGTGGCCACATTTGTCTTTTGAAAATCAATGAAAAATAAATAAATATAATTGTAGTAAACTAATTAGTTTGACATAACTTAAAATTATTATATCCTATCTAATTAATATAAAAATAATTTATTAAAAAAAATGGCATATTTTAATTATTAATCAATAGGATGCAGTATTGTGGGGGATAGCCTGATGGCGGATTGGTCATTAGGGCCTTGATTTAAATCGATCTAAATGTGCAATTAACTCCTCCACTTTGATTTGCAAAAACATAATATCTAGAATAATGTTATATATCACGTGATGTTGTATGCTAATTTAGGTGTAAAAAGAATATACACTTTACAATTAGTGATAAATAATAATAATAAAATAGTTTATCACTAATTGTAGGGACATTTGCTCTACTGTTACCAAGATTAATTTTGAACTCACTTGTAATAAATATCATTACCTTGTAAATAGTTGTCACAAAAGCTACGAAACCAAAATATTACATACATCACACAATTCACGGTGTTATGACCATTGCAAATACTATTAAAACATAAACATGTGTGACGGGGCACTAAAAAAGTTTTTGCGAAGATTTTCAAGTGTCACATATAATTTGTCGCATTTAATTATTTTATGCAATGATTATTTGTGATAATCTATATGAGTTTAATTGTTTTGTAATATATTCTGTAGAAGTTTACTTACTAAATAAACATTTAAAATTCATTATTACTTCCTAATTTTAGAACACTTATATGGCAAAATATAAATTACCAAAACATAATCTAAATCAAAATTCACTACACTTATTGGCGATTATATTACGTTATACATGACATCACTCAGCCATTCAGCCAACCCCTCTCTACACAACAGGATAAGACTCCGTTTAGTTACCGGGTGACCATAAACAGTGGGACCCAGTCCTCATTATTAGTCCACGTGTCTCACTGATGACGTAATCAATTGTTTGGACACACGTCCTCATTTATTTGAATCAAGGATAAAAAGGGAGAAAAAATAGCACAAGAGCCACGCCATGATTTTCAATAAAGCTCTTTAGACCTTTTACAAGTGGTCCCCACTACTTTTATCTACCTTTACTTCTTTGAAACGTGCCTCCCATAGTCAAAGTCAAACCCCCCTACTCAGCCATGTAAATAAAATATCAATAAGAGTTGTATCATACAGGTGGCGGGACAGGTGCCCCCTTGGAAAAATCCGGCCGCCTCTTCGCCGGAATTTGACTGTTGGGATCTATGAAACCGTGCACCTTTTGTGATATCTCTCCTTTTGAGCAAATTAAAATCTAAAAAAGAGTCTCTATTTAATTATATATATCATGGTTTACTTTAAATAATCAGTCAGGGATACTAAAAATTATGCATAAATTATTAAATTACACCTAATACAGAAAAAAATATGAATGTAGAAAGTCTTCGATATTTGCCATGCAAATTTATTTTAAATTTTTTGTCAGGACGATACATAAATTGCCTTATTATATACTATATGCGTGCATGTATACTTGTAGTATTGATATCGAAAGTTTTGTTTATTATTTTATTTTATTTCTTTTGTTATTTTAATCTATTCGTACACTTTTTTTTAATGTCTCCGATTTGAATATGTACTGTTTATTTGTATATATGAATTAGACGTCAATCAAATTAAATATATGCATATAGTAAGATACGACATCAAGATAAGAAATAATTTATTATTTTACGCCAATAATGGAAGTTTCACAAGAAGCATGCACAACCAATTAAAGAATGATTTTTGATTGTCGGAAAATAGCAACAAATGCTTTAAAGAAATTAATTTTACAAGAAACTAACAGGAAATTAAGTTCAAGCCAGGCACAGACTACAGAGGATTTGAAAAACCACTAATCAAGATAGTTAAATCTGAATTAAGTTACATAAATTCATTTACATCCAAGATATCTTGAATATCGAAATTTAACATGTTGCTGCAGTAGCTTTCTCTCTCATCTTCATGACTTGTAGTACTGCTGCTGTTAATATAAGTTGAGTTTGAGTGCAATGGTGTTGGACTTGATGAAGGTGTTGATATGTTCGATAAAACTGATTGAAAGCTGAAATTATTGCCGCTATTAGATTGAAATGTTGAAGTCTGATCATCAGATGGAGGAGGATCCATGATGGATTGCTTGGACTGCCCGTAGTAGCCGTAGTTTGTGACTGCAGGTACATAATCTTCTGTCAAAATAGATGGCATTAATCCACTGCTTTGCCATTCATTCAGAGGGCAATTTTGTGAGAAGTTTTCACCGTTTGATTGCATCATGAGTCGAGCTTGATCATCTTGAACTGGGGTTTGTAGTAATTGGCAAGGTTGGTGTAATGGGGGCATTTGGTTTTGCACGTGGGCATTGGAAATCTGATTTTCTTCAACATTATTTTGTAGAAGAAAATCTTGGTTTTGGGTTTGGGATGATAAGATAGAAGTGGCTAACCTTAGCAATTCAGGGTTAATTATATGCTGCATCCCTAATAATCTTGAAAAATTCAATTGGGATGAATTGTAGAGAGATGAGTTAAGAACAGTGGATAAATCAAGAAGATCTAGGCGAGGACTATGAGTCACAGGATCAATTCCCATTCGGAGAAGCCTTTTTCTAATGTGGGTGTTCCAGTAGTTCTTGATTTCATTATCAGTTCTTCCTGGAAGACGAGCAGCAATTGCAGACCACCTGTATATGGTCAAGAAAATATGATTGAGAATTGAGAACTCGTGTCGTGTTTTCGATTTTCGTGTAACTTAAAAGTAAGACAAAACTTACTTGTTCCCCAATATACTATGCAGTTGAATTATTGTCTCTTCTTCTTCAAATGAAAATCTTCCTCTTTTAATATCAGGCCTCAGATAGTTAGTCCAACGTAGGCGGCAACTCTTTCCACACCTTTGAAGCCCTACATAAACAAAATTCAACAAAAACTGCTAATCAGCAATGATATTATAAACTATGCAAAACTTCATGTGCATGTTTGGTACGTCACACTGAAGACGCGAGAGGTGCAAGAAATTCAACAGACAAAGAAAGAAAAGTAATTACCAGCATTCTTTGGAAGGGTTCGCCAGTTTCCATACCCATGTTTCTGTATATAATCAATGAGTTTCTGATCTTCTTCTGGGGTCCAAGGGCCCTTCTTGAGCCCATTTTTGTCACAACAGGGTGTTCTTCCCATGGCGTGTTAGCTTCTGATTGAAGAAATAGGTAATTTATTAAAGTTTCTGTTCGAATTGGTAAAGATATATATATAGAGAGAGAGAAGTTTGTAGATCCGTATGTGAAGTACTTGGTGTATATATATATAGAGGAGATTAAGCTATAAGAGAACAAATACAAGTCAAAGTAATTCGGTGCCGTCCTTGTTAATCTCTAATGCAACGTGTCCCCATTCTTAAGAGAAAAATGTGAACTGAACTCTCTCTAGTCTCTATCTAGCTATAAGTCAATCTCTCTTTGTCAAAAGCTTTGCATTTTACGGTAGAATAAATGAAATAATTTGAGTTCAAAGAGGAACAAGAAATTAAGATCAATAAGTAAGATTTTATGGAGAATTCAAAATTATTTTATAATGTAGTGAATAATCAAGATAAATTTGTTGAATTAATATTTTACATTGTCTTTCAATCAAATTTAATTTTTGGAGCATGTTTGATTTTACTTAAAATTTTACTAAAAAATTAAAGTAAATTAATTTTAACCACTTATTTTTATGGATCCATAATTTTTTAACCACACATTTCATCAACTTTTACAAAAAATTTAATTTTAATTAAAATCAAACACACCATTAATAATAAACTCGACATGTAAATACTAGTAAATAAATAAGATGTTAATTCTCCCCCTATCCTCACATCAAATATATCATTATCCGGTGCCCCCAGGGGCAAAGTCAAGTTGGCAAGCAAGCGATGGGCATTGCGGGACTCGCAACCTCGGGGTGGGAGTTCGATTCTTGACTGGATGGAGCGGTGAGTGATGTAATCTTTCGATTATGGGTGGAAGCAATTTGGTGATATAATATCCATGGAGGAAGGCCTCGGCGGGTAGGGAGTATAAATGGCAAGACGAACCCGCAGTCGGCTTGGGATATATCATGATTTACTTTTCACCATGAGAGTTCGGTGATGGATGGTCGGGACATAGTCATAGTGTAATCTGGATATCTAGATGGAAAATATATATATATATATATATATATATATATATATATATATATCATTATCCGGCGACGTGCATCTCCTTTGTTTCTGGATATTAGCTGTCACCAACAACATAAGTCCACGTACCATCCCTTTTCTTTTCTTTTTTTGTTTATCGGAACACGTACCACCCCTTTTGAGTGACCCTTTCCTTGACCTTTCCTTTGTGTTACGGACGTTTCGCGGCTTCTCGTCATCATGCATGGCTTCAAAATCAATCCGGCTTTATTAATAAGCCATGTTGGTCGTCACGTTAAAAAGACTATTCAGTCCCTCAACTTGGAAGGACAAAAATTAGATACAAAAGAAATGTTTTATAATTGATTAATGCTATCTAACACCATTGTATTTAGTACAGCGAGAAACACTATTTACATTTGATGATCAATTGTAATTTTTTTTATTTTAATCAATTGTAAACTATTGATTTTATTACCACATAGACTGATATTAAGCACTATTATGTTGGTAAGATTACTTTTATAATAGTGTCATTAGATACATCAATTTGGATCTAATGCCTACGCGACATTAACGTTAATGTTACACCGGCATGCAGCATTACACAGTGTCATCTGTTTCATTACATGAGTGTAAATGTGACACTTGTCTTGGTGGACATTATAACAATGCCCACCGAGGCAGTTCCTAAGATACATATGATGATGTGGTCCTGTTTAGGTATGGTTGGAAAATTTTGAAGATTTGATGTAGAATAATAAATGTTTTTAGAGACTTCAAGTAAGCATTAAATTCATGGCGAGTATTTGCCGAAAAATGGGAGCATTTAATGTATTTAATTATGGTCATTAATTGTGCAAATGTTTATCTTATATTATCATAATTTTGTATTATTAATAATTAATTGTTTTAATTTTCAAGTCTGCATATATTTTCTTATTTCATCTTGTTATAGTAATCACAAATTATTACTTTTTAAATATATAATAACATAATTTACTTTTCTAAGAAGTAAATATATAATAACAAAGTAATTTTTAAACACGAGGGAAGCAATTAAGGGCGTTTTGGCAAAATGAACACTATTAATAAATTAGCTTGAACTGTAATCTCTCCGAGTTCAAGTCTTTACAGACATTTGATTCTAGCTAGCTAGCTAGAGATATAGTTTAATAACATCAATTAATTAATCCCTAGCAGACCTTATACGTGTCTTCATGCAATACCTTAACTCCCATTAATTATTTGTTAAGCCTATGCTACGTACGTCATAAATCCATAGTTCATTAATTATTTTCATTCAAGGCTAGACATATTTTTCCTTTGTTATCTGTTCTATAAGAAAACTGGCTTGTAGTGTAGAAATTGCTAAAATTAAGGTGCCATAATTAAGGATTTAATATTGACAATATTCTTAATATATAAGTAATTATCTTTATTTCTTCTTTAATTATAAGATATTTTTTGTTTATTATTATTCAATATATATTCTTTCTTTGTGAATAGTCATGTAATCTAAAAATATTGTGAAATTACAATAAATTAAAATAATCAAAAAATTATTCCACAACTGTGCTATTTTACATAATATCATAGAATCCTTCAACCACCTTTTCTTTATCTTAGGAATTGAAGTTTTTTAATGTGTTCAGAACTGTTGTTTATATTCATATCATTCTGCTGAGAAGGTTTTTTTTATTTTTTTTATTTTTATTTTTTTATCACTATTAATGATTTAAAAGATAGTGGTGATAATTCTCTCTAAAGAATAACGAATCTACTATTTCATCGGTTGGAATCCATATGCACGAAACTTCTTCTCTACTCACTCTAGAACGGTTGGATGGTCCTAATTATATTGATTATCGAGTAGTCTTTGAATGTCCAAAATAATTAAGATCCGTGGGAGAAAACGTTGGTGCTTTATTTCAGACACTAAAATTGTGCCAAAGGATGTTCATTCAGAGGAATATGAAGTTTGGAAAGATAAAGACTGTTTGGTCAAATATTGACTTCTTGATGCAATGACAAAGGACATATCTGTATTTATTCGATTAGCTACGACGAAAAAAATATGGGACGTGGTCAAACAAACATCTTCGATCGATTAGGATGCATCAAAAACTCTACCAACATAAATAGTTCACCACCTGTAGATCTCTCAGGATCATGTTTAGGGTTGGGCAAAAAACCCGCAAAATCGACTAACCGAAACGACTCGGGTCGGTTCGGGTTAGTCGATTTTTTAAAAAAAGTTCTTTAACATGGCAAAAACTCAAACCGACTCGAGTCGGCTCGGATTGGTTTCGGTCCCATTTTTCAGAAAATTTTTTTCGGTTTGCTTTCTTCAAACCGATTTTAAATCGACTCCGTGCAAATCTAGAAATTCATCTTATGTCAAAATGGATAAATTTGGGGCATGGTTATGATACCAACTTGGGATATCATGAAACTTCAAGTAGTCCAAACAACACAAATATTCAGGCAAAAGCTCTTTGGTTTTTTTGTGTGTGTGTGTGTGTAAATATGTAGAAAAATATTAACTCCTAGAATTTCTCAAGTAATTAATGGGATCAAAATAGGAACTAATCAATCAGAAAAGGAGAGAATTAGATTATGGACCACTAATCAACACAATAACTGAAATTAAACTTTAACAACAACGTTATAATATAATTAGGACACGCGTTAGCATATGACTGAAGACTGTGTACATATCATGAACTTCAAAATCACGTGTAATAGTACTGTTTCATTACCTCACGTATTATTAAATTATTAAATATATATATTTTAGGTCAAATATTATTATATTGGTTTAGTAAGATATGATCTAGGGTCTTTCTGGTTACACTTACATGGCAACTTTTCGATATTAACTTACCTTAAACAAATATATATATATCCCTAATACAAAAAAGATTAAGATTAATTACGACGTGCGTGCGTAATCTTAGGCTAATGTCCCCATGCTTGGTGTCAAGAAGGCAACAGTATAATTCCATCAGCAATGAAATGAAGCTTAATCAGCAGATATGCAGATTATTTAGTTGTTTTACACATAATTTATTTAATCTTATACTCAAATTAGCAATTACTTGTCGAACATCTGAAGTTTGCTTGAAATTAAATACCAGATTAAGTTGATTACGTTCCAAAGTTGACCAACAGACGTATAATTTTTTAGGTGGATTATGTGTTATTTTTTGCTGTGAGCTGTTGGTTTACTCCAACAAACATTGAATATTAATGGGCTTTAGTTGAATAACTAATTATTTTTATCATAGTTTTTACTTATAATTAATTTATTAGCTGTTTTTAGATAACAAGATCCAAGGAATGTGTGGATAGCATGCCATGTTGCCATTCTAAGCAATTCCATGCATATTGTTTAAAGATTTTGTGTACGTATACATACATTATAATATACAAACCAAGGATATACACATACGTATATATCTGTTTATTGCCTCTTCCATTGATGAATATTATAATTTTCGATAGTTAGTTGAACACCTGGCAATTCGAGATGTTTCCTTACCAAACATTTTTCAGGATTTAACGTTAGGGGATCGAGGACACGTATTAAGTTCATGAAAAAACTAAACGATTGAAATTGTGGAGGGGACTGTACGGCCATAGTTCACGTGCATGAAGCAATATTGAAGTGTTCATTCATACACGTACTAAAATTAGGTGGCTGCCTTACTAATTATTGGATGTTACTGCAAGAGTAATACTGCAAAAATAAATACTCTCGAAAATTATTTATAAAGTAGTAAGTGGCCAATATTTGAGTGCCTCGTAATATTTCATGCTACATTTGATCATTCCAAGTGATTTCTGAAAAAAGAAAAAGAAAATTAAGTTTAAAGTTGTCTAGACTTCTGTTTAACTTAGAAAATAAAAGTGAAATTTTTTGTGGTAAATGGAAAATTGGCCAATCCCAGGATGAAAATTGCGTAGGCACGGGGGGTGAACAATAGAGTGTGTTGATATAAATAAGAACTCCACTTGTTGAATTATGAACTCATATATATTTTTCAACTTTTTTATTAAGAAGCAATTGAGATTTTGATAGCTTTTTGGGGAGTTAGTTTGATTTATGAATCAAAGCCACCTAGTCTATTTGGTTAATTGTATGACTCGATTTATTACAGCATGTATTCATTATTTTTTAGATACACGGTTATTATACTTTTGGGTAGTCATGTTGTGCCACATATACACGCTAAGATAACATGTCATGGATTACATCTTAGCTTAAAATAATATTCGTGACTATCGGGGATGAAGGATGAAATTGACTTGACATGAAATTATAGGTGGCCGTAATGGCAACAATTTTGTGTGATGAGCAGAGGACCTTAATAATAGAGTTTGAAGAATTTGTTTTATGGAGAGCTTCTCTAAAGAGTTAGGAAGCTTCCTACCAATGCAGACGACAAGTGGAGTCCGTTTGGTTATGAAACGTAGGGGCCGAAGGCAACAGTGTCGTGCAGTGGCATTGTTGTAATTTCAGAATATTGAAAGGACAATAGCTCATCGGTCGAGTATTTTTTGGGACTAAAACTCATTGGACTTCATATTGAAGGTGTTAGTTTCGCTACGGATCAAACGGAGCGTCATTTGGAGGTTGGGCGCACTGTTTATGACAGTTATGATTCTTCGGCTAAAAGACGTCTATTGGTGTCGCTTGAGTTATTTTTTCACATCTATTATAAAGGGGGCATGCTTGGTGAGCGATCATTGACTTTCTCCATGCTTAGTCCTAACGGAAGAGCAACTCTGGGACTAACCTTATGCACTAAATGAGCAATCCTTAGAGACCGCGGGGGTAACTAAGGTCCTACTTTAGGCACCTTAAGAGAGGGCTAAAGTACTCGTTTGAGTTCGGGAACTCTTCGGGCGGCTTTGTCTTTTGGGGCCTTCGTTGGGCACTAGAAGAGGCTCGAGGTTACCGATAGAGCATTGTATACGATAACAATTCTAGGCCTAATAAGTTATCGAGGAAAACACTCTAAAGGTCTCGTATGCTTACTCGTGTGCTTTGGCTATAGGTTCTAGCCTTGCCACGGGGGTCCGTTGGCTAGAAATGCGGTTGTTGGGGCAACGCCGCATGATTGGATGGATAAGGTAAGATATCGTTGTTGTTGGAGCTAGTATGCTATGAAGACACTTCAAGTTAGCTATGGATTATCGGTTGCCCTGCTTGGGCAAGGTCATAACGAAGGGACATTGCGACACGCTATTAGCCAATATACCTATAAGAATGGACGAGCATAATGATTGTGTTGTGGGGCATATAAATGACCATCAATGCTTTGGACGGAGCTAGGAGAGCTCCCCTCCATTGAGTATGCTTCGAGAGGATCGTATATTGTGCATGTGCATGTGCATGTATATGAGCATGAGCATGAGCATGAGCATCGATGATGATGTGCTTTACGAATAGGCGAGCGCTTTGACATTAAGTGCAACGCAGGAATGCGTTTGAGTGTTTACACGTTAGTAAGCTTTGTGGGTAAAATGAGCAGCGGATTATGTCTAGACTCGTGATGGAGAAAGCGGAAGATAGTTGAATAGAGTGAGACTACTGCCGCACAGGACGAAAAATAGTCGTGTTACGCGAGCTGGAATAGTCGGCCCATGACATAACGACTTGGGAATCTTCTAAAGATTGGCTTCTCTCTAGAACAATTGGGGTGGAGGTCTGGAGCTGCCACCAAAACCATCGAATCTACCACCGAAAAAATGATCGAACTGAGGGGACCGGTGATGGATCATAGTGGTGCCAAGGATGTTGACCACTCCTAGGGCAAAGAGGTCATAGTAGTTAAAAGCAAGGGTACTTTTGGGATTGCACAAAAGGAGACGATGCATGCAACTGCAAATTTCAAAAGAACCCTGATTTGGTACTCTTAATTAGGTTTGGGCATTGGGTCGGTCGGTCCGAGTATTTCAATACCCAGAACCACCCTCTACATTTTAGTATTTCGTAAATAGAACTATTCGGCTCCAAAAATTATTGAAACCAAACCCGAACCATCGGTCCGGTTTGAATTCGATTCTACTCATAACATTTTTTTTTAAAATCATGAGTTGACAACATGTTGAAAAAAAATAAAAACTACAAACTCGTTAACATTAAAATATGTTAGATATTAAAATAATTTCTAAAACATATAAACATTAACTAGAAAAATAGATACAAAATTTACAAATCCATAAATAGCTTTGATGTCTCGAGATTGAGGATTCGTTTTGGTTACAAAATAGTTTCGTCTTTCACTGTCTTACTGTGTTGTGAGAGAGAGAGAGAGAGAGAGAGAGAGAGAGATGGAGGAGAGAAATATGAGCGAGAATGCGAGATAGACGACAATATTTGTATTGTATATTTGAGCAAATAGCGATTAAGAATCTGGAATTGGGTTAATTGAGCATTGGTTATTAAGGGTGGTAGCTTTGGGGCTTTTGGTTTGAGTTTTGGATAGTTAGATTCTTATCTTTAGTACGATAGTGTTATGTTGTTTCATTGGTCAATGCGAATAAATTGTAAAAATTATAAAAATTATAAAAATGATAAATTCGTTTTCAGAGTTGGGTACCACAGTTTCAATTCAAGAAAGGAGAACCGACCGATTCCGATTCTTAATTTTATTTTCATGGAATTAATTGATCCGTTTGGTCCGGTCCGGTCCGGTCCGATTCCGATTAGAGAGGTTCGATTCTAATTAAAATGTCGACATCTAGCTTTAATTGAAGAAAATGTGATAAGTCTAAGTTCTATTATCACATGCACCATAATTCTCACGTTCAAGAGCATGTTTTTAATTCAAACTTTTGGTTTGGAAACAAATTGATAGAAGGGTTGATCCATGGATTTGGCTGGAACAAATAGCTCGATTTGTAGGAGAGAACTTTGAGAAAATAAATGTTCCACAATGAAAGAGAAAATTAAGGAAAAAGATTGGTGATAATCTGCAGCGATGGACTCGGTGCCCATTAAATCATGATGGATACGAGCCTTATGGGACCCTGCAATGTAGTCGCGGGTCATGGGCCATCCGAAGTGTCGAGAATTGCTGGACCTAGTGGCGATTCACAGCCATCAGATTGCAAAGATTAGTCTCATTGTAATTTGGGAAATTGGGGGAAATGGTCTCTACGTGGAAATGGTCCTTAACTTTTGTTTATTAGTGCAACAATCTATAACTTATATATTTTAGTGTGCAATTAGTCTTTATTTGATAAAAAAAAAAATTGTTCTTAGTTTTAATTTTAAAAAAAAATTATAATTGAATTTCTAATATTTGTAAAATGTGCAAATAAGTCCAATATATTTATTAAATAATATTTAATTTAACATATTAAATATATCAATATAGTCGTGTCAATTAAATTTTACATATAAGAAAAATATAAAATTATTGCATTTTAAATATATTTAATTGCTATATGAAGTTAAAAAGATGAATAAAAATTAAGTTAAATAAATAACAAAATGACGTGTATAATTTTATGACTTTGAACCAATCTTATTATGTTTTTTTTAACATAAAACTACTAATAAAAATTAATTTACACATTATGTGTTCTTTATTTTTGAACGATAATAAAATGAAAATTAAATATAAATAATACAATTTGAGCTCTAATATTTGTAGTTAATAAACGAATAGCTCAATTAAATAAAAATACTTGAATATCAAATTTGTGACAAAGTTATTTTTCTTTTTATGTTGTAACAATAAAATTAAAGTTTAATTTTTAAATAATATGATTACTTTAATCATAATAAAATAATTTTAATTAACACGTTTATTAATAATTATGAGCTTAAATTTTAGTTATTTTATAATAGTTCGTAAAATATACAAAATAATTTAGTATATTATCAATTTGTTAGTTTCATTTAATCTTTTATAAAAAATAAAGTATCGGACTCACTTGTACTTCTTGCAAAGGTTAGAAATCCATATTTATCTTTTTTATCAAATGAGAATCAATTGTGTATTAAAACATATAGGTTAGGAAATTCTGTGCCAAAAATAAAAGTCATAGAACTTAGGGCAAATGTTAATGATCATTTGTGCCAATTTTTCTTATAATTTTCAATGAGAAAATTACAAGAGAGAATGATACATAAGTTATAAAAAATTAAATAAAAGGTAATTAATACATATTTCGATAGAAATAAATTATAAAAACTAAGAGAATGCCATTTTATCCAAAAAAACATGTAGTTATTTTGACTTTTCAACCAAAATTACCAAAACCTTTGAAAAGTTAAAAAGTAATAAAAAACCCATTTTTTCTCAAAAATCTCTAGAAATAAATAAATAAAAGCCCTAAATAAATAGGTTTAACACAAATTTCGATGCATATTAATTATAAAAAATAAATAGAGGATTCTCTACATTATTTTTGCCATGTAAGCAATTTGGGATGATGTTTTTTAGTGCAAAAGTTATGCTACTTGTATATCACGATGTCAGGATTAGTGTATGAGGAAGATAATGTGGCAACACGGTATAATAACCCATTTGCCCATAATTTATTATCACACATTCAAAAATTTGCTTGCCATCTCAACGTCTGTAATGCAATCTATAATTATTTTATTTACAAACAGCATTCTTCTTAGAGCATCTTCAATGCACTCCGTTTATTATTTTTTAGACGTGCCACATAAATATATATAGACGAAGTTATAAAAAAATCATCTTCAATACATGCTGGCGAATGCTATGTCTAGCAGATTTGGCATACAAAAAATAGACTACTGTTTAAATTTAGACGAATTCCTAGACGGGATGACTCAGCAAATTTAAATCAATCTAAGTATTTTATTAAAAAAAAAAAGCCACTCAAGGAAAATAAAAAGGGTTAATTACACTAATGATCCCCATTCTTTCAGGTTTGTAACGATTTTATCTCCATTCTTTTTTTAGCAGATATCATCCTCATTCTTCCATTTATTTTCACAGAGGGTCCCCAAAACACTATTTTTCACTATTCTGACATTTCTATGATAATTTTACCCCTTGACTTAAATAAATTAAAATAATAGGAAAAAAATATAATGAAAACATTGCAATTAGGCCCTTAATTTTTTCAAAAGTACAAATAAATCCTAAAATATTTTATTTTATACGAGATAGGTGTTCTTCTCAACAAAAAAAAAAGAATCTATATTTTCACCCACCCACCCCACCCCACCCCACCCCACCCCACCCCCCACCCACCCTACCCTACCGCAAATTCTCCAAAATTAACAATAAGAAAACCAAGATTCTTTAACCATTTCTAGTGTTCCTAGAAAAGAAAAACACCCAACAAAGTCGAATACCCTTTGAGATTTCCATCAGATTTGATCAGGACCGACAAATCGAGAATACATTTTCTTTGGCTTGTTGAAGGATTGTACATCAAGCTGGAGTTGAACCCGCGTTTTGGAACATACCCAAATACCCATCGGCGTGAGAACTACGGCGTATCGGTTACTTGGCCGTTAACTCATTACCGCCTTAGCCTCTAATGGTTTGTGCTTCAAATATATTTGACACGGATACGTATTGGGGTTGAACTTGGCGTATAACCCGATAAAATTGGATCTGACCAACACGGTCTCCGTCAAAATGCGAGTTGACCAAAGTACCCCGTGTGAGGATCGGATAATACAAGATTGCCATTGAAGAAGAGGCGTGTCGGGTCGACCCGTCTCGGTAAATGGGCCGTTACGCGGACCATAGTTGTTAGAAGGCGGATGTGGAGAACAACGAGATTAAAGTCGGTTTTATTGACTCGAGAGGAAACCCAGTGAGTAGTTACCGATAGAATCATTTGAGTAATGGTTGGAAAGAAGAAATTAAGCGAATTTGGGTGGCCTTGAAACCTCAAGAGCGCTCTTGTGGGGATGTGGAGGCATCGATGACTTGACCACCAAGTGTTTATGCAAAACGAGAGAAGATGGTAAGTAGTGGGGATCAGAGCTCGATGAGTTGAAGTGTAATCCAAGTGTATCCATATTGAATTATTGAATGATTAACACTCGATAAATGCCATGAAAATATGGGGTGGGGGTGGGGGTGGGGGTGGGGTGGAAAATATAGATTTTTTTTTGTTGGAGAAGAACACCTATCGTATAAAATAAAATAGTTTAAGATTTATTTGTACTTTTTGAAAAATTAAGGGCCTAATTGCAATGTTTTCATTGTATTTTTTCTTATTATTTTAATTTATTTAAGTCGAGGGGTAAAATTGTCATAGAAATGTCGAAGAATAGTGAAAAATAGTGATTTGGGGACCTCTCGTGAGAATAAATAGAAGAATGAAGATGATATCTCCGCAAAAAAAAAGAATGGGGATGAAATCGTTACTAAACTTTGAAAGAATGAGGACCATTAGTGTAATTAACCCAAATAAAAATTGAAGACCTTCCAATTTTTAAAAATTTTATGTCATAAGCGGTAATATTAATTTTATACGAACCGTTGATGAAGAATTTATAATTTATTGTTCATTCGATAGGCGTATAATAGAAACTAAAAGTCCATCTATTTTGCATATGTATATCTGATGATATCTGAGTGTATTAAAGATACTTTTAGTGCAATCCACGGTTCTATTGGTGAATTGTTATTTCAAAATTCTCAAATTTTCCATTACCTTTTGACCAATTAATTATGTGACAGTGGAAATCAACAAAAATTATAATCACCCTTTTAACCTGATTTAATCATTGCCTTGGATCTACAAAATCTAACCCTAGTGTGCAATCCATAGCTTAGAATTTTCTGTGGGGTTTCAAGCTCAACAACCTTTTTCAACATATATAATGGGCCTTCCTAACCCGTTCGTTGTGGGCCGTGGACGGATCACAAATTTTTATCATGATGAATCCATTAAACTCTATGCTTGCTAGATTTCAATTTTCAACCACACACAGGCACAATCCCTTTAGATAGACCTCTCTTCCTCACACAAAGCACACAAACTTGACGTACAAATTTCGAAGGGATGAATTCAACTCATCCTTACGCGGGAAAATATCAATTATCATCTGTCTGCAATTACTCCAATTTCCGCAAAACCATAAAATTATATTCCGGCATTACTGTACCGTTCAATGTTTCTCGTATAAGAAGAAAGCTGTCCCTGAGAGCATGCGCAGAGGAAAAGAGCGGAAGGCGTAGTTTTTTGACTATAGAAGAGGCTGGTTTGGTTGAAGTTTCCGGCCTCAGCAGCCATGAGCGGTTTTTATGTCGATTAACGGTAAATTTACTGCACATTCGACTGTTCTTAAAAGCCAGCTTCTGATTGGCTTTTTCAGTAGCATTTAAACTTGCTGCTAAAAAACCCATCTAAAATCTAGTTTCAAATCATCCTCTTTTTGTGTTTGAATATATATTTAAAACATATTACGACTAATTTGGGAAATCTTTAGGTCTAATTATAGAATTTGTTTTGTGTATAATATGCAGATATCGTCACTGAATCTACTGAGAGTAATTTCGGAGCAGGAAGGATGTTCGATTGAGGAGCTGAATGCTGGGAAGATTTGTGATTGGTTTGTGAAGGATAAGCTGAAGAGAGAACAGAATTTGGACTCTGCTGTTCTCAAATGGGATGATTCCGAATTCCTAATTTAAAATTTTATCTTCTTTTTCCTTTGATTATTTGTGTACCAGCATTATAGTCCACAAAAATATTATTTGGATTAAGAAAGAATTAGAGCATCTCCATTACATTCTATATATCTAATGAATAAATATTTAAATTTAAATTCAAATTTCATCTCCAATATATTTTATAAAATGCTATCTCTTCGTATTTTATTTTATTAAAATAAAAATAAAATTACATAACGGAATTTCTAAATTTATAAGGAACTCTCCAAAGACAAATGTCTAAAAAAAAAAAAAAAAATTTGTCACATCAACTTGATGAAATTCCTATCAATTTACATTGAAAATGATTTTTTTTTAAATACATTCTATTTCGCTTTTACACTGCTGATCAACTCCTCACAGTGGACGATGAGTTATGGGATTATTTCACCAACTACTTACTAATCTTGAGATAATTTTAAATCTAACAATTTAACAAATTTATTTTAAAAATACTATATTCCTAAAATTATATTAATTAATAAAATAATAAATTAATTATTTGCACGATAAATCCTCCATCTTGTATTATGTTATTTTACACATCACATGTTACAAATTTATACTTTTATATCATAACTAGATGTTACAAATAATATTTTGTATCACTGAATATGTTACATATTATATTATGTTATTTTACACATCGCGTATTACGTGAATCCAGATTCAGTATCACCGATGTTATGTATGTTACAATTGGTTTTGCGGTTATAGCAGTTCGCATTAAAGATCGTGATCCGATCTGGATGTTACAAATGATATTGTGTATTACTGTTTGATACAAATGTTACAAATAATATTTTGTATCACTTAATATGTTATAGATTATACTATGTTATTCTACACAGCACATGTTATATGAATTGATATTTTGTTTCATTGATATTTTATATTTCAATTTGTAACACAGATTGTTACAAAATATCATTTGTAATATTTGTATCAAACATTGATACACAATAATATTTGTAACATATGTATCAAATAGTGATACTACAAATGACTAAATTGATATAAAAGTATAAATATGGGGATCAAGTTGAAAAGGTTTTAAAAGTTGAAGGATTTAGATTGCAAATAAAAGAAAACAAAATTGAAATGAAAGAAATAGCATAGGGACTATAGTAAAAATATTATAAGAATGAAGAACTTATCGTGTAAATAATGAAGACTCAAGAAGCAATTTAAATGAATTCAAGTGGAAATATCTTTTTGAGTTATAGATATGATTTTAATTTATTATTTTATTAATTAATATAATTTTAAGAATATAGTATTTTTAGAATAAATTTGTTAAGTTGATAAAATTAAAATTATTTTTAAAAAGTAGTTTATTTATGAAAAAATCTAATGAGTTATCTTGTTAGTTGCATGCAATTGGCAAGTGTAAGGAGGAAATAGGTTTCTTTAACTTATATAACACAATTTTTAAGCAATTCAAAATTAAAGATACTCTTAGTCCGACAATCAGCCCTCATTGTCCTCGGCATCCACAAACTTACTCCAAGTGCATATAATAATGACATGTTTAGTAGGCAATATTAAGAAAAACATGAAATTAACGCTATTACATTGTCTAATGAGGTTGAGTATGAAGCGTACATTGGATTAGAACACGGTGCATTAAACATTAAGTACTTATTTGGTGGAATTTAAAAATAGATTTTTATAAGATTTTGATAAAAGTATATTAAATATGATTGAAAAATTAATAAAAAATTGTAAATCCTATAAATTATGTGGTTAAAAATAAATTTAAAAGAAACTCAACCATACATGCTCTAATGCTCTAATATTGGGGATGACATTTTTTCTTTTCCAGTTTCAATATGGAAAATCGTACTGATTAGCAAGTTAGTCCTTTTGTTCTAAGTGTTAAATGCAGATGGAGTATCGCTAAATGGCCGGGTGATCCGACAAATTTATTTGAATGACCGTTAATTGATTTTACAAAAACATTCATGTGTTTTCTTATCTGCTTGTTCTGTTTTAAACCATTACAAATTTATCTATAATACTCATACATTATTTCTAGAAAATATGAGTTTTCAAAAATTAGAATCTAATTCATTTCATTGTTAAAATCTAATCCATTTTATCTTTGTAAAAAATCTCTTTTTAAATTTAGAATCTAACCATCTAAATTCTTGTAAAATGTGTGATTATTTCTTATTTGTTTTAATTTATTTTATGATATTAATTATGAAATTATGTATATTTGAGTATGAATTGTGATTTTTGCTTTCAATTCTTGTAAATTTGAATTCATTTGATTTGAGTAAATTGAAAAACTAGTTTAATTTGTATAAACTCGTCTTAACAGACCTATAGTCTGTCAAGATTTGGTATATTAACAGACCTTGACAGAAGTCTGTTAAAGCTAATTTTGGCTTTAGCATACTTGTGGTGAGGCTTGTTAACAGACCATCTGTTAACATATCTTATTAATGAAAGTTTTTAAGTTTTTTCTTTGTAAAATAGGCATTTTAACTTAAATTGTATAAATTAAGTACTTTTTTAATTCGACTTGTTTGACACTACCTTTTAGCCAAAACTGCCTATTAGGTATAACCGTATAAAGCACATATTATTGACCAAAAATCGCAGCAGAAATTGAAATGGCTAATCATCTAAACCCGAATGCTCAACACACAAATCAAAATAGATAATCACCCAAACCGAAAGCTCAATGCATCAATCAAAAGCAAGAAAATGAACACAAGAGTTATTTCGCTCGAAGGCCTATAGTTCACCTAACCAGCAGCTACTTCTCGATTGGATCTCCACGAGATGGATTATGCCCATTTGCACTAATCTTCGCGCAATCGAACAAGAATTTTACAAGTTCGTACATCAATATGCTCCAATATCCTCAAGAACGTTATAAAATTCTAAGTACATAGTAAGTCATATAAAGTGTGTGGATAAAATATATGTTTGATCAATTTGACCAATTTAAATTATAATTTAAGTTTAATTAAACAAACTGTAAGAAAAGCTCCACAATCGAACCTCCAAAGTTTCAGCCTATCACTATTACACCATTACCTCACTACAGAGTTCACTCAAGAAACTTAAATTTCTGTCAAAAATTGTATGAACAGAGATAGAGAGCGTGTAAGGCCATCTCCAACCATTATCAAATTTGGTGCAAATGAATAATCTTTTGTTGCTTTCTTTATTATTTATTTTTAATTTGAAAACACCTTTCCTTGTGGGGGTGTGTTTAATTGTTTTTCTAGTTGTTCTCTCCAACACCACCATTAACCTACACTATTTATAATATAGTTCTTAAATTCGACCCAAACACTAATCGAGATGAAGAGATAGATCACTAAATAAGTGGTTGAATTGCTAACTCAGTAGTTGAATTAGTGAGTCAACCATTGTCAAAATATAATATAATTATTTTTATTAAATAATAAAATAGTGACAATAATTATTATTTATTAAATTAATTCTAAACTATTTTTCAATCTTTATAGACTGTAATCTTTATAGACTATTCAACTAATCCGGAGATTAAAGATGATGACTTCAAAAACATTATGTTAGAAAAATAATTAATAATTAAAAAAGTAAAAGTTAAAACTTAAAGTGGTAAAGAATTATTAAAATCTTAAATAAAATCTAAAAAATATCAATCAGTAATCACCCATCATTTAATGAGATAGAAAAACTCAACGAATTATTCAATTTTTTTGCGGGTCGATCACAAATCGAATCACGAATTTTGTAATTTATTCACTGGTGATCCAATTTTTAAAAGATTGGGTTACATATTCAGGCTCCCCAAACTCGTGGGACTAGTCAATTTGATTTGGAACAGGAATTCCACTCCATCCCTTCATTTCTCAAATAGTCATATATATTATATCCATTACGCCAGTAATTTAATGCATACCACGTCAAATCTTTATTTATATAATTATATTAATTAACTAATCAAATATCAAAGCTAGTTAACCTAATCAGCAAAATAAAAAGTTAACATTATGACGTCAACACGTTTTCCCTTATTCAACCCGACCCCAGTAATCATTTCAACACCTAATACTACTCCCCTCTCTTAATTTAATATTAACATTTGACTTCAACTAATAAATAAAGACCATTGTCAAAATTAACATATAATTGAATAAAATAATTATTTTATTGTATTTAAATTCATCATCATAAATGTATTGACTAGTTGCATGAATTTTGATTCAAAACTTGTTAATTCAAATTTCAAATATTTGAAGTCTTGCTAAGCAGCAAATAAGACCTAAAAAATATAATATTCAAAAGAAATGAAATTAATCTACCTTTAATATTCAATAAGGTCATAATAAAAGCTACCACATCCTCCAAAAAAGTAGTTTTAGCTCTCATCCACTTTGGTCTTTGGTAGGGTATAATAATATTTATTTGGTTTTTGAACCCAACATCTTATCTTGAAAAATTTAATCAATATAATTAATGGAAATTTGTGGGCACACCGTTTTAGGCTTAGTGAAATTGAACATTATTTCGTTTATGGTAGTGACAGGTCACAGGTGAAAGACTGGTCCTTTGTGCTCTTTTGATTTTTTAGTAGACTAGCATATATAAATAAATATAATAAACAGACAAAGATTTTACATGCAAAAGGCATGCCTCCTCCCTCCCTCCCTCACGAGGTAAAATTTTTATTTCAACAAATTTCATGAGTAGTTAACCTTAACGTGCCAAAGCAGTGGCATTATCAAAAAGAGAAATGCCCGTTAATCACGGTTTTTAACCCATTTTTTCCTATTCTATTCCAACCCGTGAACTAAGCACATGTTTAATGGAATTTTAAAAATAGGGTTTTAAGATATTTTGATAAAAAATGAAGAAATATGTAATTGATAAAAGTTGAAAATCCTATAAAATATGTGATTGTAAATGAGCTTGAGGAAAAAAAAAAAGATTTATTTTAAACTTTATCAAACATATGCTAAACAAAAAGTGGTTCCTAACGTTTGTTTTTGACACAAAATTCTATAACTTATGTGTTTTAGCACGCAATTAGTCCTTATTTGTAAAAAAACCAATATAATCTTAATTGTAATAAGAAAAAATTGTAGTTGAATTGCTAACTTTTGTAAAACTGCAAATGAGTCTCATATATTTATTTTTTATAAAAAATTAAAAGAAAAGTAACACTAATTTAATTAATACTTTATCGACTAAATTGTTTTGTATATTTTACGAACTATTATAAAGTAAATAAAATTTAAGTTCATAATTATTAACAAACATGTTACATAAAATTACATTTTATATTATTAAATAATTACATTATTTAAAATTTAAACTATAATATAAAAAAAAAAATAACTTTATCACTTGATACTGAAATACTTTATTTAATTAAGTTATTCGTTTATTAACTACATATATCAGAATTCTAACTGTATTTTTCATATTTTAATTTTTTTATTGTTCAAAAATAAAGAACACATATTGTGTAATTAATTTTTATTTTAATATATATATATATTATAAGATTATTTCAATATCATAAAATTATAAATGACACTTTGCTATTTATTTAATTTAATTTTTATTTAAATTTTTCGCATCACATAACAATTACATATATATTTAAAGTACAATAATTTTACTTTTTTTTTATGAAAAATTTAATTGATACGACTATAATGATATATTTAATGTACTAAATTAAATATTATTTAATGAATATATTAGACCTATTTGCACATTTTGTAAAGATTAAGAATCCAATTATAAATTTTTCTAATTAAAGCAAAGAGTATATTTGTATTTTTCATCAAATAAGGACCAGTGCATATCAAAATACATAGGCGAGGATCAAAAAATAAATATTAGAAACTATTTTCAGGCAAAATTTAGGGACCATTTGCGCCAATTTCCCAAATTCGCCCGTTAAAACGTTTCCAAAAAAGTCTCCCCACCCCCCTTGACCCCACGACGCACCAGCTCACACCAACAAAGAACTTTTCAGACAAAGACAAAGCACAAAACCAAATCCTCTTTCTCCACGACGCCGTTTTGACTTTCCGGCGACGGCAATTCACATGGAATTCGTCGACGAGAAGTCATCGGACGGAAAAGTTTGGGGCCTATTCAAGCTTCCATTCCGGAACCAGCACTCGACTACGACGTCGTCTTCTTCTGGTTTTGCTCATTATAATCAGCAGCAACAGAGTTACAATAATCATAATAATATTAATGATAATTCTCAGGTGGAGGGACCGAGGACTCATGGTTCCAGCTCGGTTTCTTCTGTTGCCAGATCTCTGCTCCCGGCGCGACGTCGTCTCAAGCTCGATCCCGCTAGCAAACTCTATTTTCCTTGTATCGAACACTTCTCTCTTCTTCGTCTCTTACTTTTCGAAAATTGATCTCTAGTTTTTATTTTTTCAAATATGTTGGTATTCTGTATACTTTGTGTGTTAATTAATTTTGTTTGGCAAGACGGGTGATTTAGTTGAATTAAGCTTGATCTGTATTTGATGTTGACAAGTATAGGTTCAGTTTTTATGCTTTCCATATGAGCTATACTCGGATAATGATAAATAGATTTGTTAATGGCATAATATTTTGTAGATTTTTTTAGTGACAAGTGCGACAATGAGAATTTTTACTTGGGATGATATTGAGTAGATCTAAAATGTTATAAGGAGCTCGGCATAAACTAATGTTAACCAGTGTGAGTGCCATAAAAACAATGTAAAGAACCTCTTTACTAACCATTGCAATGAAAAATGGCTAAACTTCAATTTATTCAATTAAAATTAAATGAAAATGGCTCTAAAATAAAGTTGTAATGGTAACTGGCTGCTCCCACTGACCAGAGGTTACAGATGCACCACTGAGAACGATGATTTCTCGAGGAAATTAAAAGCATTCACCAAAGCATGATGTGTCAAGTTATCTAATTCAAATTATTCAATCGACTCTAGAGTTTAAGCCTCCCCTCCTCCCCCCACTATTCATCCAACTTTTGACATTAGTTAGTTTGAACTCAGTGACACAGTATTTGATCTTTACTATTTAGGCTCCTGACATCATTTATCTCAATAGGTTCTATAGTTTTGATCTTCATTTTATCGATCTTCCATTTAAATTTCAGGCAATCTATTCTCAATTATCCTCCCTCCCCTCACTGTATTGATTTCTATGTTTTCTTGAACAATTACATCCTGTCAATGTTAACATCCTGATTGGCTAAATCTTTCCTTGCAAAATCCCTCTGTTTATGTGCAATAATTTTCTTGTTTTGTTTTATTGCTTCCAGATGAACCTGGTAAGCAAGTCAGAAGTGCTATTAAAATTAAAAATACAAGCAAGTCTCATGTAGCTTTCAAGGTATGATAAATTACTTGTGATATGCTTTCATTTACTCCCGCAATCCTTATTTTTTAAATGCTAATGGACCGTAGAAATTTATGATTGACTATTAGGTATCACATATCCTCTTTCTAATGGACCGTATACTTTTGTCTTTCTGTCATTGCTTCTTATATCTGATTAGTCTAGTTTACTGTTGTTGCTTCAGTTCCAAACAACAGCACCAAAAAGCTGTTTTATGCGACCTCCTGGGGCAGTTCTTGCTCCTGGCGAGAGTATTATAGCAACTGGTAATATGTTTATGTGGATTTGTGCATTTCCTTTTTTTCATAACAATATAGGCTACTTAAGGATGTGTTGGTGTATTTCTTATCTCTTACTCTGGTCTTGGTGTTGGACGAATCTGTTAGTATTCAAGTTTGTAGAGCCTCCAGAGAACAATGAAAAGCCAACAGATCAGAAGAGCAAGGTGAAGTTTAAAATCATGAGCCTAAAGGTGAATGGACCAATGGACTATATAGCAGAACTGGTTTGTCACATTCCTCTCTTGATAGCTTTATTTTTGTTTACCTATCTTGAAAATAATTGTCTTGATGTTTGTATACTTGTACTATTTTAACATGTGCTTCAATTCCAATAATTGTGTTAATTGATATCATTGATATGGAAATCACACATAATAATTTACTTGTTGCACTTGCACAGATCACATGATCTTGGTTCTGGAAAATGTGTTGAGTCTAAGAAAGTCTCTTTGAACGTTCTCCTCATGATTCTAATTATTTCATGTTGTCTTGATACAGTTTGATGAGCAGAAGGATCAAGTGGCTGTGGAGCAGATACTTCGGGTAGTATTTCTAGACGTGGAACGTCCTAGTCCTGTAAGTAAAGATTTTTGCCAGTGCTTCCTACATTGTATAGTGTGTTCACTAGGCTGCTTTGGAGCATTATCTTTTGCATGCATTTGTTATGACTGGAGGGTATGCTGATTTCTGAAATTCTCTGCCTGCTGAATCTTTGAAGGCTCTAGAAAAACTGAAGCGGCAATTGGCTGAGGCTGAGGCTGAATCGGAGGCTCGCAAGAAGCCTCCAGAAGATGCAGGTCCAACATTTATTGGTGAAGGACTAGTCATCGATGAATGGGTAGGCTATCTTTTGATCTTATAAAACTTCTTGTTGTAAGATTTTCAGTCCCTTTTCTGTTTGATATTTATTCGTGTACTTTGTGTTCCAAATTCTGTTTTGTAGAAAGAAAGAAGAGAGAGATATCTAGCACGTCAACAAGTAGAAGGTGCAGCAGACTCTGTATGACTGGAGGTTTGTTGTTCTCCAAGTCTTTTACTTCAGTCTTCAGCTGGAAATTTCTGCTCTGGGCTTTAGTTGGGTGTATTCATTTGTTATATCAAACAACATTCTGTTACAAGTGTAAAACTCGACTGTCAATGGGACAAGTGTGAGTAGAAACTGTAATATTCAGGTACTAAATACTTGGCCTATTGTAGATAATGTGATTTTGCTTCTTTAAGTGAGAAAAAAAACATTAGTTCAGCCTGTTCAGGTGTCTTTGAATCATGGCTTGTGTTTCTTCATCTCTCCTAGTATGATTTGCACTTCTGTGGCCACAATTAATTTTTGTTATTTTCCTGAAACATGCTCTTTTCCATTTCTTTTTCTTCTTTCTCCCTCTCTTCACCACACTGCCGCCGCCGTGGATCAAGCTTGACCTTTCGGCTTAGCTCGACCCATTGATCCTAATTTTAGCCCATGCACGATTAAACTATTTTATGAATTATGAATCTCATTTTACCACGTCACGTCTTCAACTTTGCAATAAAATAAACTTTAAAGACATATTTGAAATACTAATTTATATAAAAATTAAAAATTTGGAACATATTTATTCCTCTTCTTCAATATTATCCGGTTTCATTTATTTTTCTCATCAAACACGTCTTAAATTCTCTTATTATTCTCGTCATCAACTATGGTAGTCTATTTCTATCTAATCACTGTATTGAGAAGTAAAATGCTAAATTACATACAATGCCTTTTATCTTCAACTTTATCATTTATTTTGTTACATTTCCTGGTTTATTTACTTTTACACATTTACTAGACTATGTATTGTAACATCCATTGCCTTTTCTTAATTTTGCTTAAGATTCAATTGTTCAACTGAAATAATAATAACAATAATTTCCAAGATTCTGTGAATTTTTAGGAATTAAGAAATCTCAGCTTAAATATGTTATTAACGTCTTAAACCTGGTCACGACTATATGTAAGTAATATAACTACAATGGAAAGATTATCTTTTGATTTTAAGAAAATGCTTTTTGATTTTTTTAATTTAATTTTACATTAACAACAAAGGAAGTCTGGCTCCTAACAAAATAAAATGTAAAAGGAGTATTAATAATTAAGACAAATAAACAATATTTAAGTAATATAACTACAATGGAAAGATAATCTTTTGATTTTAAGAAAATTCTTTTAGATTTTTTTTTTTCAATATAATTTTAATATTAACAACAAAAGAAAGTCTCTCTCCAAATAAAACAAAAGATAAAAGGATTATTAATAATTAAGACAAATGAACTAAACAATTCTTACAATTTAAAAATCAGCATCTCGAATCCTAATTCATGAGTGCTTATTTGATTAAGCTTAAATTATAATTTAAGTTGATCAAACATATTTTCCATCCCACTCCACTCTCTTGTGCTAGAGTCGGCTTCGCCCAATTATTATTTTAAAACTTTAAGAATAATTTTTGAAAAAAGAATATTTTTATATGAAATTTTAATTTTGTTTATATATTAGATCAGGCTGAAATATTTTTTATCTATCGTCTAGATCTGTCCACGTTTATCTATATATTCCATATGAACCACAACTTATTATCCACTTATTAATCATACATTCTAAAAAATTCACGACTTATAATTATATTTAAAAAATAATTTCAGCACTGTCAAACGTGCAATTTAATGAAAGAAATGGGCCAGCATAAGGGCATAAGATGGGGGCCGCAAGCATTAGAACAATAGGAGTCCACATTGGGACCTCAGAATTTGGATAATGATGGGGCGTGCTCCATTGGGCCTTGATTTAGTGGGTTTGGTGTCTTTTAATGGGGAAAACATTTCCACCCAGCCCATTTTATTATTAAGTGGGCAACAAGGACTGAGTTGCATCCTTCAAAAAGTAAAGGGGCATATTTACAGGAAATATATAATTTAGGGACTGAATTGCAGTTATCTGAAATTTTAGGGACTGAATCAAAGAAAACAAAATACCTTAACAATTTCAAACTTGATGATGACTCAGCTAGATTCATTAAAGTCAATTTTATCAAGAAAAGTAGTATAAATATGTTTATATTTATATCATCTTTAATTGATGTGGAATTTACTTTTAACTTATTTTGCTGCATCCAAAGTCAAATCTTAGGAGGAAGTTTCAAAAATTTACACAAATTTCGATTTTTAAATCCATTCAAGAAAGTTGGTTTCAATAATAATGTAACATGGACTCTACAACATTGATGAGGTGAAAAAATTAAAATCTTGTTCAACGTGACGTATAGTAAATATGTCTTGAACTTATAATATGTGAATTTATATGATGAGAACATTCAATTTAGTGCTTGTTTGGTGAAGTTTTTTAGCATATTTAAATAAAAAAAATTACAAAAGTCATACATCATATGAAATATGTTAGTTAAAATTTATTATTGATTTTGATTTCAACTTTGTTTAGCAAATTTTAAAGTTCACCAAACAAACTATAAATAAATTACATCTTTCATCATCTTTTTTAAAGTATATCATTCCAAAAGATGTATTTTTAGCTTTATCTGGAAGAAATCTTTAAAGCAAACAAATTATGAAGAATCCCGTCATGGACAAGAACTGATTCGTGAGAATATGGGATAGATTTCAGAAAATTAATCACCACTTTAAGTTAGGGAAAAGAAGAGGAACAAGTATCAATACATGACGTACCACTTATCCAATGTTATCCACAAATTATATTGCTAGGGGCATAGGTCGATTGGATGCTAAAACATCTTATTAGATCTAAAACAAATTTTACTGCACGTACTTTTTGATACATTGAATTAAATAAGATATAATAAGTCACAAATTTTATCACATATACGTTGTTTTTTTCATAAGTTTTTTTCAATCTTATTTTGTTTCATGTATGAAATACAACTTTAGTATACATCTCTCCTCAGTCTTCAATGAGGATGTGAATTGCCTTCAAAACCACCCGAATCAGACCGAACTCTTCAGTTCTTCTATCGTTGCATGTATAAACGCTCGGTTTAATCTGGTTCTCATCAAAACTGGACCAAAGTAGATTACAGCTATAAAGGAATACAATTCATTTTCCAATCACATATCAGCTTCTACTAATTTATTTTCTCTAATTGAGTAATATTATTTATAATAAGCAAATATAAATAATTACTCCAATTAATTAATGCTACATAAACTGATTGCGATAGTTAGCGATTATACATTGTATTACTCTAATTAAAATCTCGTAAATTCCACAAAATTCAAAATGAATTGAATAAAAGTGAGACGAGTCATGAGATACATCTTGTTGCATGTTTCACAAACCGTGAACGAAATGACTGATTTCGTATCCAACATTAATAGACGCAAAAAAAGGTGACACAAAAATTAATGCTTCATTTGCAAGAATGTGACCAAATTGATTTTCTTTTCTTTATAAAGGCACAGAAAGTGATGAACAATGTTCTGTCACCTTCTTATTTAGTTTATTAATTTCAGACAGGGAAAAAAAAGGTTGATTCGCAATGGAAAACATGTGAATTCGATTCCACTTGTAATAAAAGTTTATCATTTACTGATGCCTTGAAGTCTCTTTATTTGGCATTCTACTTTTTTCTTGTACCATTACCTTATCCTTTTAGCTTTACTTTTATCCAAATTATAGAGGACAATTCCGATAAGAGGTGACGACATCTGTTGACATGTCCTCCTCATATGTAGGAGTGTTCTAGAACTTTCCTCACTTCTTTTTGTTAAAGATATTTTGATAGAACATGCTAGTTGTACACACTCTCTTATACTCTCTTTTACACTTTCACATGTGTCAAATACTAGTTGATTCAAATCATTATTTATTTGGCCAAATAAATAAAGTGATTCAATCATTACTTGACACATATGAAAGTATAAGTGTGTGTGTGTAAATTTTGGATGTACAAGTAACATTTTTCTTTTTTCTACTTTGAGTCTCAATCGATTTTTTAGATATTCATCTTTATTAGATAAAAGACAAATTACGGAGCTAGAGTCTCACCGAATATTCATTATCCTCTATTGGACACTAAACACAATAATTGTAGTTTCGTTGAACTGCTCAGAGCTTTGTTCTTCTTATATTTAATCAATTTAATTAGTAGAAATATATTCACATCAAGACCTCATGTTCCGCATCAACGAATACATAATCAACTCCTGAATTCTCATTCCATACAAATAGAATGATATTGCTCAATTCAGTATAATACCGTGTTCGAGAACATGTCTTAAAAGCAAAAAGCTCAAATGAAACATACAAACTAAATATGTCTCTAAGATTCTTGCCTCTGAAATTGACAAATTTTTTGAAGTTGTCATAACTCAACTACTACTTAATAAAAAAAATATTTAAAAATATATGAATTGATAAACTCATTAGTTGGAGTTTTTCTAATATATATATAACTTATACCATTTTTTTTTCTATTTTATGTAATATTTCTTGTGCTGAAAACAAGTGGGAAATTTAGAAATATAGACGAATGCTGGTGGTCATTTGCAAAAATGGCAACTTTTAATAACATTTATAAAAATTGCAACTTTTTTGTGCAAATAGTCATATATACTCTTTTGTCGAATGACAATTAAAATATCGAAATATCGAAATACAGTTCAATTGTCATTTTTTTGGGTCATTCAACTGTCGCGTGTAAAAGAAAAAAAAAATCAACTGTGACACGGCAATTACAAAATTTAATAGGTTTTATGCTAAATTAGTTTGGTTGTTTCTAGATTTAAAAATATATTGAATATAATTGCTCAAAAAATGTTGGAATAGATCGGGTTCATGGATTAATGTCTAGTTGGAGAAGAAGAGTGTGGAAGAAGAAAAAATAGAAAAGAAGAAGAAAAAAAATTGGGTTTATGGATTAATGTCTAGTTGAACAATTGTCGTTTGAATTTTTGTTTTTTAAAACTACAAAAAAAGTAACTTATTTGATGTGGGTTAGTTGGTGTCGAACGGTGGCGTGAAAACGGTAGGTGGTTGAGCAATATTCAATTTTTGTGAAATAATAAATCTGATTTTGAATTAGAATTGAATATGACATAGTTGGTGTGTAAGTAATTATTTGTGATTATATTTGTCCATAATAACTATTTTCAACTTGTTTTTAAAAGTAGTCATTTTTCAAAGGGTAATTATATTTACACTACATTATTTGTTAACTACACCACATTTTAATCGCAATGAAAATATCTAACTATTGCTCATTTTTGCATTTGTCCTTAACTTTTTTTTTATCATATTCTTATTATCAACTTATTAATTTACACGTCTTATTTTTGTCATTGGTGATGATTTTTGTCCAAAAAAATAATTAGAGTGCATAAGTATATATTTTTTGCTTATCGTATTTTTAAATAAGTAAAATAAATAACAAATACAAAAGTTTGACAAAATATTTTCTCCTAATTTCAATGCACATTAACAGAATATTTGAACAAAAATCGTCATCAAAGACAATATGTGAAAATTATTGAAAGTTAATAATAAAAATACGACGAAAAAAACTAGAGATATAAATATCAAAATATCAAGGGTCGATAGACTTTTATTGCAATTAAAATGTGGTGTAGACAATAAAAACTGTAGTGTGAATATAATTACCCTTTTTCAAATGTTTAAGACATTTGCTATAATTTCCTCAAAACAAATTACTACTTAAACCCCACCAAATTCTAGTATTTTTTTTTTTTTTTGGAGTATCCAAAGTTTTCAAAGCATCAAAGGTGTTTTCTTACATTTCTTTTTCTTTTTCTTTTTATTTTTAAAGCAATGTTATCTTAGATTTCTAAAGCTTTCTTTTGTCTTTATCTTTCCATAAAAATTCATATTAAAAGGCAAATTGCAGTTACAGTCATGTCATTCACAATTGGTTCACCCGTAATATATATGTGTTTTTTTTTAATAAGTGGATCCTCAAGATTAACTTTTAGTAGCAAAGTCCTTTTGGACGGTTCCAAATTCATAATAAGCCAACAAAAGTATATATATGTGGAAAAAAAAAAACACCTTTCCCCACTCACCCTTAGACCTTGAGCCCAAACAAGTTAGAGTTCGTAGAGTTTACAAACTAGTTTATTTGACAAAAATAGTTTATTTGACCAAAAATAGTTTATTTGACAAAAAAATTTGTCGTGGTAGTCATCATTTTTGACCATTCTTGGTGAAATAAACTGTTTTGATCAAATAAACTAGTTTATAATCTCTACCAAATGGACACTTAGTTGATCGTCTAAAGCCCTGAAAATCTCTAACGATAATATCGTCAATAATCAACCGCAAATTTTTCTCACAGATCGATCATTTGCTGCATTAATATTTTTATTATTCTCAAGAAAGCCCCTTAAAGATTTCCCAAAGGTCTCAAATTGTTTGACTTGCCTGTATATGAGTTTGACTTGAAATTTTACATGCTCAAATTCAAAAATACAAAGTCATTCCACATTGAACGAAATATTGATGGCAATTGACTCCTTTAGCCCATCAGTTACATTTACATCAATCACATTGTGCAAGACATTGATGGCAATAAACGAAATATTGATTAATTAGTTTATCAAAACATCATGATATCATGTTGTTAAAACAATGATATAATCTTGACAAGGTTTGAAACACACTAGTCATAATGCAAATCATATTTATTTAAAATTGATAATATATATACTCAACAAAATTAGTAGACTTTGAAATACAAAAGATGAGGATTTGTCCTCCTTTACTCATACTTTCTTGAAAGCATCTCCTCCCTTCTTCTCCATCTGAATTGATCCATTAAAAACCACTTCAGTCATGAACCTAGACCAGAACCAGTGGTCTTTCCACACAATAACCATTTCTTCAATTGGAATATTCTTCGTCTCGGGCAAGAAGAAGAAGATGAAGATCGTCATAATTATCACGCAGAATGCAAAGAAAAGGAACAATCCGAATTTCAAGTGACAAAGCATTGCCAAGAAAATTTGAGCGACGGCAAATGTGAATACCATGTTAACTGAAACATTTATACTTTGTGCAGCGGATCGAATTTCGAGTGGGAAAATTTCACTAGGCACCAACCAGCCTAAAGGACCCCATGACCAAGCAAATCCAGCAACATATATGCATATGAGAAGCACCACCACAATAGCATACCACTTAGGTAACTCTCCCGGATTTCCATCTACACCGAATTTTAGAGCTATACATATTGCAACGAGAATTTGACATAGGAGCATTTGCGCACCGCCCTCGAGGAAAAGGAACCTTCTTCCCCACTTATCAACTCCATATATCGAAACTGAAGTTGCGACCACGTTGACACTACCGGTAATCACAGCAGACATAAGTGAAGCTTCACCTCCAAATCCAATAGTTTTGAACAAGACAGGTGCATAAAACATGATCACGTTGATCCCAGTAAGTTGTTGAAAGATAGGAATAAGAATGGCCATTGTGAGATGGGGCCTATACTTTCTCTGAAGTAGATTTCTCCATGGATGCTCGACTATCCTCGACGCCTCACTAGCTGCAACTAAATCGTTAAACTCCTCGTCAACATTGGAAACACCCCGGATTCTTTTCAATTTAGCTTTGGCTTCGTCCTGCCTCCCACGCTCAATCATGGAGTTGGGTGTCTCAGGAAGGACTAAAGATCCAATGGTGATGATGAGGGCAGGAACCATAGCACCACCCAAGCTCAATCTCCATCCCCATCCGCCAGGAATTTTAGCAAAAAAGTAATTCAACACGTTGGCTACAAGTATGCCAATTGTGATGGACAGCTGAAAACCAATGTTGAGTGCACCTCTGTACTTGTAGGGAGCCATTTCAGATAAGTATAATGGCACAGACTGCAGTCATATGTCACAAGATTGTTACTCATTGATAATCAAATATTTGTTACTTCAACTTACAGAAATGATTATTAAAATTTAAACAAATAAGAAAAGACCTATAGGAAAAATGCTGCTTTCAAGGGAGACACATGTTTTATAGATAATTTGTTTGTTTTCAACCAGGTTGCATTTTCGGGGGGAAAACAGCGAGAACATATTATATATTCTAACCAGTTTGTCCAATTGTATCTAGTACGAGAAAAGGTAACGCGTAGTTTGGATACCCCACTAAAAGTTTTTTTTTTTTTTTTCCCTAACTACCTAATGATCATGAACAGAGTATATTATTCAGAGAGAGAATGATTGTTACAACATATTCAAGCAATCTTTAAAGCACACTGAAATTTTAAATCAACTCAAGAAATAATTATAATCCCATTCAATGAAAATATGAAAAGTACTTGAATAATTTATTTTTTAAGAGAATTATGTGATTGTTTTGAACCTACTTCTGTATCTGTTCATTAAATTCCAGATCAGATCTGAGCTACCATCAAGCACAATTCATTTATGTTATTCCCAAAACTAAAATCAAAGTAAATATCTTTTTACGAATTTAAAATTAATTACAAAACACCAAAAATTTAATGAGGATGTTTGGTTGTACTTAAAAGCAGTTTATTAGGTTCTTGTCTCTACATACATGCTGCCGATAACAGCAAGTAGAAAGCGGCTTTTAAGTATTGTTCAAACATGCCTTGTTCGGATATGAATGCAGAGAAGAATAATTAAGAAAAATGACCTGATTGGCAAATCCAATACCGAAACCAAGGAGAATGCGGCCAACGATGAGCATCCAAACGGCTTGAGCAAAGCCATTGATCAAAGCTCCAGCACAGAAAAGAAGACCCCCAAAAAGCATTGACAATTTTCTTCCCAGTTTTCTGGTGACTGTTGAGGCCACAAGAGATGACAAAAGTGCAGCAAGATACAATGATGATGTAAACATAGTAAGAGTCTGACTGTCAAATTTGCAGTACTGGTTTGTTGAATCATCAGCCTTTTGCTTTCTATACACAGATGGAAAGAACTCTTCCAAGAAAGAATCCATAGACGTCACACCACCTGTAAACATATATATTCAACATCAGAACATGCAAAGATAATGGGATTAAAAAAGAAATATTTCTCGTTTTTGACAATTTATACCTGAAATTCCAATATCATAACCGAAAATGAGACCACCCATGGCTGCAACAATGCAAGTAAGAGTAACATAAAGAGTAAGGTTTCCTGGATATTCTTTTCCATTTCCACTACCAGGAACAAAGCCACCACCCGCCATTTTTATGCTGCTCTTTTCTTTATGATCTTACTGAATATAATTAATAATAATACAAAAGTTGAAACACACAAGTTTTTCTATAGAATGTTGAGGTTTTTAACTGAGAAAAATGGAGACGAGAGTAAGATGGTGAATGTATCATGTATGTGGGAATGGCAAGAGTATATATAGAGAGAGAGAGAGCAAGTATTGCTTTAATTGAGGAGTATTACCAGAAGAGCTTAGCTGTCAATAAATTATCCATTAATATCTTTTCAATCATGCAACTAAATTAAAGTACTTACTGACTTCATGTGATCAATCTTGAAAATATTAGTTTCTTCTCTAATTATTTGTTAATCAATTAATTGTGAACTACTAAAATCTTTCACCAAGTATATATTTTTATAAAACCCATTTAAAATCTATTTAAAGGGAATATTAATGTTTATCTATATTTACAAGTGAATCTGTGTACATCCATAAAGATATTATATTTAATAGTTACTAAGTTGGGATACTTATTTTAAGAAAAGCAATTTAAGTTTCAACTATAATTAGTGAGACGTACTTTGATTATTGAATTGAATTAACAAATTTTCTCCCTCTAATTAGTGAGACACACTCTTTCTTCCACTTTTCTCTTGTCTACAATTATACTTCTTGTTCGTTGCTAGCTATCTTCAAAATTCTTCGTCAACAAAGAAATGTGTAATATGAAAAAATTAGGTATGATTCAAATGGACAAAAAGTTATATAAAACTCATAAAAAATAAAGTTATTTTCAATTATTCTCATTAATTAGGGTTTCATAAACAAAATCAATTGAATTTATGTGATAATTTTGTGTAGAATTCGAAAACATTAACCCAATTTGACGTAATTGCTATTGGACACTATATATTCTTTTCCATTGGGAACCCTACATAGAGGTGTTGATTAATTTTTTTTTTTTTTTTTTTTAATGGAGTCTTGAGAAAAATGAAAATTAAGAAATAAATCTATTCTAGTTTGTGTTTCTTTTTCGTACTCGCATCAATGTCTTATGGAGAGAGGAAAATGCCAACCGGGTTGGACTATTGTATCTGAAGAAACAAGTGTCATTCGTTGGTCAATTTATCAGTCAAAATTTCTCGAGACTTTGAATTAGAGGCTTTTTGCTTGCATTTTGACTTATATTTTTGAAACTTGTTGTGTCTAGACTTATTACAACATTAGCCTAATGAGTATGTGTTATCTCTTCTTAAGAGTATATGGATATTGAGTCGATGTTTCTTAAATCTAGCTTAGTTTGTTTATTTGGTGCTTGTTTAATAACAATTATCATTTGAAATATGGATATTGAGTCGATGTTTCTTAATCTAGCTTAGTTTGTTTATTTGGTGCTTGTTTAATAACAATTATCATTTGAACATCAATTACCATCCTTATGTGTCCGTTCTCCAGATGTCTTCTTCGTGTTTTGAACTTGGCTTTATGCCTTAGCTTGCTCTATTAATCCTAAGTTTAACTCGGTACAATTTAATTGTTTTATATACAACTCTCATTTTACAATGCCAACTCTAAATAGAATATCAATTTGAAGAGTTTATCGCGTTATATCAATTATGTGATTTGTCAGTACAATTTAATTATTTTATAAATCTCATTTTTTGATGTCAACTCTAATTAAAATATCAATTTGATGAGTTCATGGTGCCACATCAATTATGACAATAACACCTTGCAATAAAAAAACATTTGATGCACTAAACTAATACAAATATTTAAAATAAATTATAACAAAATTTTCTTCTTCAATTTTATTGTTTTAAAATTGTTTTACTTATCAAACACGTTCTAAATTCTCTTATTAATCTCGTCGTCAATATTTTTTATTTTACTTTTTTGAAATCACTATATTGTGAGAGGTAAAATACTTTTTAAAGTGGTTCAATAAATCCAGAGAAAAGTAATAAAAAATGGATAATGCTGAGTCAGCATATTATCCGCTTTTGGATAATGTTGCGATTATGGCGCCTGATTTGGTACGTTGGCACCGTAATAATGGTATACAATTGGATTAGAAACGTGACTTCAAATAAAAGTTTGGTTGCAACAAACTCGCATTTATCATTATGAAAGCGCAAATCAGCACAAACGAATTTCGACCTTTGACCTTACGACTTTCAACTTTTTTTGCCTCATTATCTTTTTCTATGTCCATTCTTCCTTAATTAAAATTAAGATTCGTTTATTGATCAGCACAAATAACATAATAATAATAAGAACCTGTGAATTTTTAGGAATTACAAAATATTGGCCTAAATCAAATTTTATAACTTGAATGAAAGGATAATATTTTAGTTTTGAACAATTTCATCTTTCAATTTTGAGTTTAATTTTAATGATAATATAAACTAAGCATATTTTTAATAAAATAAATATAAAAGGAATATTAATAATTAAGACAAATAAACTTAAATTCCTACAAGTTAACAAAACAAATCTTGATCTTCTTGAGCCTATAATAATCACTTTCTAGCACAAATTTAAATAATGGGAAAGTTCAACAAATATTCTAAAAAAGCAAGCTATTTCTCATATTGTCTAACCTTTTTACTTTTACCAATATACTTTTTTTTTTTTTAAATTTTAATATTGATACCATTTCACACATTTTGCCATATGTTTCCACTATCACTACCACCATCGACGTGAATGAACCTCTACTAATGAGAAATCAAAAAGATTAAACACATTTTTTTATATCAATAGTGGTTGTTATGGACATGACGAAGTATGGGAAGTCAGTCTTTTTACGTCTACACTTGCGGGGAGGACGAGAGTACGGTCAATAGACTTTGTTAGATCGATGTGTCTCTACAGAATGAGACGATCATAAATGATGGCAGAGGTGGTGGTGAGGCGGGCAACAACATGGAGGTACTGGGATAGTTGGGTTATTTGGGTAGCAAGGTCGTTATTTTCAAGTTTGAAGTATTCAGCTTTCTTGACATATTTTAATACTTTTTTAGAGAGGATGATTGGAAGAGAAGGCTCTTCTTGGATGGATCTAGAGTTTGAGTTGAAATTTTGAATTTTTTGTTTATGAAGTATTTTGAAATAAATACTGTATATTTATAATAAGAATCAATTTGCAAAAATTTGTAATTTTAAAAAATATGGGGTGCTTCCTAAAATAAATTATCTGTTTTTCGAAGCATTTAATTAAGAAATTGAAGCACATTAAAATGATGATCTACAAAAATACGTGGTGCGATTCAAAAAGAATTATTCTAATTCAAATTTAGCCAACAATTAAATGATTGCATCATAATTATGAGAATCAACAGAGGTTAATCAGTCTTATTCAGATCCAACTCATTTAGCTTTTTATGTAAGAGTGGTCCACTCATTGCAACCTTTTTTGGTTAATGTTGATATAAACTACACACTTGCTTGGAACCAAATTATGCACTTAAAGGCCCAAGGTTTGGCCTAATTTAAAATCCATTAAATTGTGATGGGTCTATGTTACACGCCATAAAAGGTTTGTACAATTTAATTTAATTTAGTGAAAATTATATATTTCACCTACTTCACCCCCCACCCCCACCAAATATACTAGATATGTATTTTTTTTAAAAAAAAATTACTATATAACATTTATATATATGCTGTTATTTAAAAAATAAATAAATTAATTACTTTATTATTATTATCATTTATTAACTGTTTAAGCTCATTTTTAGGGATTAATTCATATTGTTACTAAATTTAAGTATTGATCGAAGGCAATTTGTAATTTGCCCTCACTATAATGCATTGAATGTTTATCACCATCTCATAACTTTGTTCAATTCTTACACGAAGAACGAAACCCTCTTCTATGTCTATGCAAATATCGTATATTTTTCAGTACTTCTTCGACCATAACACTACTAATTTCAAACCCAATTATGTAAAGAAAATACTTTCATTATTATGGGTTTTTGAAAATGGCATCATCACATATCGATACCAAATCAATGTGTAGAAGCAAAAAAAGACGAAATGTTTTTGTTATAAGAGTTTCACATTCCACTTCATCCACTTCATCACATTATCACGGACATTTAAAAAGAAAGTAGAAGAGTTGGAATACTCTCTAAGTAAACAAATAAATTGGTATTCCTTCAAGTCAACATGCACATGGAGTATTGTGGTTAAGTTCCATCAGGAACAATTTGACAGAACTTGTAACCTCTTTTAACCCTTTAATTATGTTAACATCAGCTTAATATAATAAGTTTATTGCATTGTGATTGTGTGAAAGATAATCAAATTTATTTTTAGCTTAAATTATAATTTAAATTAATCAAATTGATCAAACATAATTTTTAACTACAAATTTTTGTAGGACCCACACCTTAACAGTACATGACTTTCTTATTTTGTTAAAGGCCCAACATAGAATAATTTCCAAGAAGTTGACACCCATTTTTACTGCACCAACTTGCTTGTGGTCCAACCCGCCCACATATCTTCTTCCACGAAAAGCTTTCCCAAAAATATTGTCTATATACGGTACTGGACAAAGTTGAACATTTTCATGGATGATCTTATTTTCTTACCAAATAATGTACTCCTTGATCCAAGAAGGCTAGTAGCTAGGGAAGGTTACGTGATTTTTATTTCTTTAAATGTGTCGTTTTATTTAATTAATTGTGTTATTTTTTTAATTAGGGTTGAATTTATGTTCTGTGATGAGTTTAGGGAAGAAGTGCGACTTTAATGAGAACTTCAATTAGGTTTGCTTAAGGGCCTACTTGGATTTTTTTTTTTCACCGATTTTTGGTGGTACCGTTTATGAAATGTTGGAAAAAGCTGCCATTGTTTGTTTTTGGAGAAAGACCGATTTTGGGTAGGTGGTGTAATTTTTAGTGTATGTCCCAACCCCAAAATTGGTGGTTTTTTGTTGTTCTTCAAAATTTCTTCTAATTTTACCCACTCTCAAACAATTATTTTCAAAATTATTCTAAATTTAATATTTGTAAAAATAAATGAATATATACAGATATAAAAAAAACATATACAAGAACATAAATTTAATTTTATATTTTCAATAATAGGTGGATATATAAAATTTTTAAAATTTAAATTTCTTTGTATATATGGGCATATATGTTATTTGATTCTTTTAAAAAATTTTTTAGAACATCTAGATAATAAGGGTAGGTATATTACCGCAATATTATTTGTTAAGTACACTACATTTGAATTGCAATGAAAGTTTTTAACTATTGGTCACTTTTGTATTTATATCTTTTTTTTATCAATTTTTTATCATCAAACTATTAATTTGCATGTCTTATTTATCTTTGATGATGATTTTTGTCCAAAAAATTAACTAGGAGGCCGTAAAAGTTTTTTTTACTACTAATATTTTTACATTATCAAAATAAATAACAAATAAGAAAGTTTGACAAAATATTTTTCCTTTATTTCAATACACATTAAAAGAATATTTAGACAAAAATCTTCATAGGAGACAAGATGTGAAAACTAAATGTAAGTTAATGATAAAAATACAATGAAAAAAAGTTAGAAACACAAGTGTTTAAATATCAAATTTAGGAGACCTTTATTATAATTAAAACGTGGTGTAGATAATAAAAAGTGTAGTGTTAATATAATTACCTAACTAATAAACTTCTAAATATGGGTTGGACCGTTTCAAAAACCACTACAAAAAACCACTCAAAATCTCTTCTCATAAACACTCAAAATCAATACTCTAAAACTCTCTAACACGCCTTAAGGTTTGGCTGTGGCCACATTGGCGGCTTGGCTTCGTTTTGGTTCGAAAATTAATAGAATTGAGGGTTTTATTCCTCCAAATTTTAGATCCAAATGGGCATTTGTAAAAATCACCTATTTGTAATCGTGTGCTTATCGTTCTTTCACAATCTCGCTGCATCACCAAATATGCCACAATTGAACATGAGTAGTTTTTGAATAACTAAAGAATAAAAAAAATTAAAAATTTGTATTATTGTTGTGTTGTGTCTTGTCTTTGTCTAATAAATATCATCCATCATAATCTGATGCTTACCAAGTCATTGCATGACAAAGAGACAATAGAAGAGAAAAGACAGCCAAAGGCAGATCATGCATCACTCTCTACTTTGTACAATTGTACCCAATGGAAGGTAGCCAAAACATTGATGCCTACTATTCACAATCCCTTATACAATTCACGCTCTTCACATGTGCACCTCTTCACAAAACTATACAACATATCTCCTAACAATTCTTAACTTTTTGTATGCAATTCATAGTAGGCAAATGTTTCGATTTCAATATTCACCGCCATACTATAAACATTGTGAACGTATTAGACCTGAAAAGAAATCCTGTTGAAAACCAAGTTTACCCGACTATCAAAATCTTATCAAAGAGAGCAGTTTTATTAGAAGTCCTATTGATTGCTACAGTCTAAAGAAAAAAAAAAAAGATGCTTTTTAATTTATAACTTTTCTGCGTACATTAACATTACATGAATTAGATTTACAAAACAAGTGGGAAAAATGGAAAATTAGGTTCAAGAATGCCAGATCCCACTCAAAATGCTACGGAATCTATTGGCTGATAACTTCCTCACAATCTTTTTTGCATCTGAAACTTCAGCCTCAGCAAGCTTTTCAATGTTCTTTAAATACACTGAATTCATAATCTTTTTTCTTGCACTGCTGCAACTTGTTACTGACATAAGTATAGAAAGCAATAGCCTTTTGTTATTACCTGAATTTGCCTCTCCTGGACCTGCAGGATCAAGCATTTGCAGAATTAACCCAACATTCTGATCATTCTGCACAAATCTCTTTCGGTTTCTGGGTATTATAACCATGCTAGATAGTATTCCGGCTGCCATTTCTCGAATCTCAAATGATTTCGAGTCAAGAAACTTAACTAGCACTGGCATGAACCCTACATCGCCCATTAACTTCTTCGTCTCGTCAGACATTCCACACAGCCAAAATGCAGCCTTTAATGCCAGTTCTTGAACTGAAGCTTCCCCGTAACGAAGAAAATAAAGTATATGATCCGTGAAGCCGGAAGCAATCAAAATATTCAGAGAATTCTCTAACGAACAACATATATTCATAATTCCGCGCAAGGAAACCTCCTTTATTTTTGTAGAAAATGATGATTTAGGATCCAAAATGTGTACCAATGTGATTATTCCACCTTCTTTAACAACCATTTCCCTAATTGATTCATCCTTATAAGCCATAGCTTGTAGAAAATCAAGTGAACATATATGTGTAATCTCGTCTTTAGACCTCGCAAGGTTAAGAATCAATGGAATTGCTCCTTCCTCGATCATAAACCTCTTGATTTCTTCGACGCCAACGAGATTTTTCAATATTCCACAAGCCAGGCCAACTAATTCACCACCACTATCTCCATTTCCACATATTTTCAAAAGGGCAGTCACTCCACCATGAGCCGAAACTGACCAGGCATTGTTCGAATTCTCTGTGAACTTCATCAAACACCTTGCGGCGAATTCTTTGCTCGATCTACTCCCGGACTCCAACACTCTAATCAATGGAGAAATTATCCCTACACTGATCAATACACCTTTACAGGATTCAAAACTCGAAATCACACACACTGCTTTCGCGGCCTCTACTTGAACCTCCGTCTCTTCGAAATCAAGAAAATGCACCAAGAAACTAATAAAGCCGTCAACTTCCACAGAAATCTTCACGTATCTATCATCTTCTTGAATGACTTCATTAAATGCAACCAATGCTTGTTTCTTCATGTCACTACTGCCAATCTTGAGCCTTGAAAACAGATCATTAATATAGAACCTTACATCGTCTCGAGAAGCTGAAAGACCAGGCTTTGGTACCACTAATGCATTGCTGTGAGTGAGCAGCCCAAGAGTGTATATATCAGAAAGTGTCTTTAAATGACTGTCCAATTTTGTGCATTCTATATCAAGATCACTTTTCATGAGCAGCTTCCCAGTATAGGAGAAATCCACGCATCGCCGCGCAAGCTCATTGCAGTTCTTGAGTGTGGCCAAAATTGCCTCTACTGTATTTGAGATGGATTCATTATCACTGAAGTTACAGTTCTGATCAATTGCAGTGAGGTTAGCGTGAATTTCGTCAAGCTTGTTTCTTATGGATTGCCATTTCACCGGAAAAATCTTAATTGAATGCGAGAGAGAAATCAATGGAGATATGAACTCAATAGCTTGCTGCAGCCTTGGTTTTCCGGCGGATGATTGCGCTGACTTTTGGCCCTGTTCTTCACCCATGAGGAACTTTAGGACACCGTTGGCTAATGCGTCAAATGCCGTAGCTAACCGAGTAGGTCTAGAACTGTAGCAAATAATCTCTCTACCAGGTGTTCTTCCTGTGGCTTCAGGCTGATTAGTGAATTCTTAAAAACATCATACAATGAATGATCGGTCATTCCATTTTGAACATCATTTGTTCTGAATAAAACCCATATTCCGGGGAGGAGACAGGTTTCCGGCAATATGGTATAAGAATATTCCGCCGAAAAAGCTCAGAGTTTTTGTTCGGAGAATAGACAAGAAACGTTCCTGATCTTATCAAGAAGCTAGGACCCGGTCTACTCATTTATTCTTATATTCTGCGAATGTAACCGATTTACATTTTCAAAATTACCAAAGGGCACTCGTTGCCATGGGACATTAACACTGTTCTAAAAAGTCATGTATGCTAAATTTCTCACGATGCTCTGCGTCTAGAGGTGTCAATCCCGGTCGCAGTAGGCCGGTCGACCCACATCGACGATGAAGTTTCGGTGACGGCTATATTAGAAAAACGCGATCACGACGGGTTGCGTCTTGGGTCAACCCAGATCCCCACAAAATTGAACGAACTCACCACCACCCGTTGGCCCATCCGGTCGAGCCCATGTGGGCCGCGGTTCGACTTGGTTTGGCCCAGTATGAATAAAAATTAATTTTTTTAAATTACTAAAAAATTTAGTTACTTATTGTAATTCAAAAAAAATGTTTACATATGTTGACCTCCAAAATGGCCGCCCAACAGAACCCCAAGCCTCCTCCTCCTCCTCCTACATGTATTTCTCCTCTTACTTGATCGCCACGTGGTTTATTCAACCACGCAGATATGCCTAGGTCGGGATGGGTAGATAACCAATGATAAAGAGAAACACACTACTATGAGAGGTAATACTGAGAGTCTCTAACTAACGATTTCTCGGTGGTTATATAACACTCGAAGAATAATTAGTATGGAGGACTTGATATTTCTTGTGAGAGTAATGTTTCAACATTCCTCTATTGTGGAAATAAGCTTAGTATTTATAGCAAATTCTACAAGAATGATCCCCTTTGATGTGCGACACGTGGTTCCATCCGAAGGTTTTGAGTCCCATCTTTGGTATCACGTCATTAGCATTAATGAGGAAGTCACTTTCACCACAAACTATGGGCTATGATCGCATGACAAACCGCGACGGCAGGCGGTCCCATCAATCTTTCGAGATTGAATCACATGTTTGGTAGGGAAGGCTTTCTTAGCACGCAACTGTGGGTGGGACAAATTTGACTCGGTTGTCTAACCACCTCGGCACAAATAGCCTCGGTTGACTAACCTCCTCAAGACAAATAGCCTCGGTTGACTAACCTCATAGGCATAAATAGCCTCGGTTGTCTAACCTCCTAGCATAAATAGCCTCGGTTGATTAACCTCCCAGTATAAATAGTCTCGGTTGTCTAACCACCCTCAGACAAATAGCCTCGGTTGTCTAACTTCCTCAAGCACAAATAGCCCCGGTTGACTTTGACACAAGCACACGTGGAGCCCAAGTGGGTTTGGGGCGTAACAATAGTCCCCAAGTTCGGGACCTCGATCATTTATGAAGGGTCTTTGGACTTGGTAGCGCTCAAAAGTGGCAGATTCAGTAATTGGGGATTTAGTCCCACAAGGTCGAGAACTCTCATTTATGTGAGGTGCGGAGCTTGGAGTGGGTGAGAAATTCAAACGTAGAGGTTGTGCTAAGCGATCTCCGTTGTTTTGAGAGAGTTTGCAGCGGAAGAGCCTATTTCCAAATGGGAGAGGCTAGGTTGTTGGGCGAGTCTCGAGGTTGGAGAGGCTTCCTACGGAAGAGCCTAGTCCCAAGTCGGAGAGGCTAGGGGTTGTGGCGAGTCTCGAGGTTGGAGAAGCTTGATGCGGAAGAGCCTATTTCCAGTGGGAGAGGCTAGGTTGCGTAAGCGAGTCTCGAGGTTGGAGAGGCTTCCTACGGAAGAGCCCAGTCCCAGTGGAGAGGGCGATAGTAGAAACGAGTCTCCAATGTTGGAGAGGCTTCATGCGGAAGAGCCTAGTCCCAGTGGGAGAGGCTAGGTTGCATAAGCGAGTCTCCAAAGTTGGAGAAGCTTGATATGGAAGAGCCTCTTCCCAGTGGGAGAGGCTAGGTAGCGGCAGTATCCAATGTTGGAGAGGCTTCATGCGGAAGAGCCCAGTCCCAGTGGAGAGGCTGGGTTGCATAAGCGAGTCTCCAAAGTTAGAGAAGCTTGATGCGGAAGAGCCTAGTCCCAGTGGAGAGGCTAGGTTGCATAAGCGAGTCTCCAAAGTTGGAGAAGCTTGATGCGGAAGAGCCTATTCCCAAGTGGGAGAGACTTGATAGTAGAAGTGAGTCTCCAATGTTGAGAGGCTTTGCGGAAGAGCCTCTTCTCAAGTGGGAGAGGCTAGGTTGCATAAGCGAGTCTCCAAAGTTGGAGAAGCTTGATGCGAAGAGCCTATTCCCAAGTGGGAGATGCTTGATAGTAGAAGCGAGTCTCCAATGTTGAGAGGCTTCATGCATGAGAAGAGCACAGTCCCAGTGGGAGAGGCTAGGTTGCATAAGCGAGTCTCTAAAGTTGGAGAAGCTTGATGCGGAAGAGCCTCTTCCTAAGTGGAGAGGCTAGGTTGCATAAGCGAGTCTCCAAAGTTGGAGAAGCTTGATGCGGAAGAGCCTATTCTCAAGTGGGGAGAGGCTTGATAGTAGAAGCGACTCTCCAATGTTGGAGAGGCTTCATGCGGAAGAGCCCAGTCCCAGTGGAGAGGAGGCTGGGTTGCATAAGCGAGTCTCCAAAGTTGGAGAAGCTTGATGCGGAAGAGCCTCTTCCTAAGTGGGAGGGGCTAGGTTGCATAAGCGAGTCTCCAAAGTTGGAGAAGCTTGATGCGGAAGAGCCTATTCCCAAGTGGGAGAGGCTTGATAGTAGAAGCGAGTCTCCAATGTTGGAGAGGCTTCATGCGGAAGAGCCTAGTCCCAAGTGGGAGAGGCTAGGTTGCATAAGCGAGTCTCCAAAGTTGGAGAAGCTTGATGCGGAAGAGCCTATTCCCAAGTGGGAGAGGCTTGATAGTAGAAGTGAGTCTCCAATGTTGGAGAGGCTTCATGCGGAAGAGCCTCTTCTCAAGTGGGAGAGGCTAGGTTGCATAAGTTTAGTCTCCAAAGTTGAAGAAGCTTGATGCGGAAGAGCCTTTTCCCAAGTGGGAGATGCTTGATAGTAGAAGCGAGTCTCCAATGTTGGAGAGGCTTCATGCGGAAGAGCCTAGTCCCAAGTGGGAGAGGCTAGGTAGCATAAGATGCCTTAATGAAGAGGCTAGGCCCTTGTGTGGGTATGGCGCTTCTACAAAAGCTAAGTCCCAAATAAGGGAGCTTGTTTGTAGAGGCCCTTTCAATATCGGATGAGGCATGATATTAGGCCTTTCCCAGCTGGTGCCATGCCTTAATGAAGAGGCTAGACCCTTGTGTGGGTATGGCGCTTCTACAAAAACTAAGTCCCAAGTAAGGGAGCTTGTTTGTAGAGGCCCTTGCAATAAGTCGTGAGTACCTCTTTGGGGAGGCATACGAGAAGATTTTACCCCAAACTTGATTAAGTACTAGTGCCTCTTTTTATGGGCTGCATTTCCAAATCAAATGACGGAACGATAGGCGTGGCGCTTCTATATGGCCAGTGCCTCTTCTTAGAAGTCTAAACATGCAAACAATCGAAACTTGATTTATAAATATTCAAATGTCGGATTGCCTCTTCTCGGAGGTGTCACATAGGCTCCAACGACTTACAAGCAATGCTTTAGGAAATTTAAACCATTAATCAAGTTGAATAAGCTTTGTATATATAGTTTTCGAGTGCCTCTTCTTAGGAGCCTCAAACAAGCAAACAATCGAAACTTGATTTATAATTAATCAAATGCCGGTGCCACCCAGCTCCAACGACATACAAGCAATGCCTTAGGAAATTTAAACCATTAATCACATTGAATAAGCTTGTATATATAGTTTTCGAGTGCCTCTTCTTAGGAGCCTCAAACAAGCAAACAATCGAAACTTGATTTAGAATTAATCAAATGTTAGTGCCTCTTCTCGGAGGACCTATGCTAGCCCCAATTAGTACTTGAATAACGTCATTTCTTCAAGAAAGCTCCTTCGTCCAAGGAGGTTTAAGCCTCTTCTTCAAATGACCTATGCTAGCCCCAATTAGTACTTGAATAGCGTCATTTCTTCAAGAAAGCTCCTTTGTCCAAGGAGGCTTAAGCCTCTTCTTCAAATGACCTATGCTAGCCCCAATTAGTACTTGAATAGCGCCATTTCTTCAAGAAAGCTCCTTTGTCCAAGGAGGTTTAAGCCTCTTCTTCAGATGACCTATGCTAGCCCCAAATAGTACTTGCATAGCTTCATTTCTTCAAGAAAACTCTTTTGTCCAAGGAGGTTTAAGCCTCTTCTTCAGAGGACCTATGCTAGCTCCAAATAGTACTTGCATAGCGTCATTTCTTCAAGAAAACTCCTTTGTCCAAGGAGGTTTAAGCCTCTTCTTCAGATAACCTATGCTAGCCCCAAATAGTACTTGCATAGCTTCATTTCTTCAAGAAAACTCCTTTGTCCAAGGAGGTTTAAGCCTCTTCTTGAGAGGACCTATGCTAGCTCCAAATAGTACTTGCATAGCGTCATTTCTTCAAGAAAACCTCTGTCCAAGGAGGTTTAAGCCTTTTAGTCACGCTTCCCACAGACGGCGCCAATCTGTTGACCTCCAAAAATGGCCGCCAACAGGAACCCCAAGCCTCCTCCTCCTCCTACATGTATTTCTCCTCTTACTTGGACTGCCACGTGGTTTATTCAACCACACAGATATGCCTAGGCCCGGGTGGATAGATAACCAATGATAAAGAGAAACACACTATGGGAGAGGTAATAGCTTGAGGGCCTCTAACTAACGATTTCTCAGGTGGTTATAACACTTGAAGAATAATTAGTATGGAGGACTTGATATTTCTTGTGAGAGTAATGTTTCAACATTCCTCTATTGTGGAAATAAGCTTAGTATTTATAGGCAAATTCTACAAGAATGATCCCTTTGATGTGCGACACGTGGTTCAATCGAAGGGTTCTTGAGTCCCATATTTGGTGTCACGTCATTAGCATTAATGAGGAAGTCACTTTCACCGCAAACTATGGGCTATGATCGCGACAAACCGCGTGACGGCAGGCAATCCCATCAATCTTTCGAGATTGAATCACATGTTTGGTAGGGAAGGCTTTCTTAGCACGCAACTGTGGTCGGACTTTGACAAATTTCGGTTGTTCAACCACCTCGGCACAAATAGCCTCGGTTGACTAACCTCCCTAAGACAAATAGCCTCGGTTGACTAACCTCATAGGCATAAATAGCTTTCGGTTGTCTAACCTCCAGGCATAAATAGCCTCGGTTGATTAACCTCCCAGCATAAATAGCACTCGGTTGTCTAACCACCCCGCACAAATAGCCTCGGTTGTCTAACTTCCTCGGCACAAATAGCCTCGGTTGACTTTGACCACAAGACACGTGGAGCCCAAGTGGGTTTGGGGCGTAACAACATATATAACAAAAATGTGTTAAATTACTAAATAAAAATAAATAATAATGATAAATTCACATTTGTTAATTTTTAATTCAATTTCTCTTTTTTTTTTATATTTAAAGACTAAAACATCACGCACGATCTGTCACATCTTTCACTTTAAACTACTTTCCGCCATTTGTTTTTTTTTTTTTTTTAAAATATCATTTCAAATATGAAAGTTTGAATTTTACGCCCATTTTTTAAAAAAAAATCAAGCTGATTCACGAACCCGCCCATGGTTTGGTCTCTTCGCCCGTGAACGGCCCATGGGTTGGCCTCTCTACCAGTGAACAACCCGTCCGGATTCACAGCCTACCAGCGGTTCGGGTCGAGGCGGGTGGGCCGATCTGCGAGTCTCGGCCTACCGTCTTGACACCTCTAGCTCCGTCTCAGTTTGAAACTTGGCCTCCACGCCTAACCACGCTTTTACGCTTTTTAGAACATTAGATGTTAAAGGTCAATGGAGTAGATGGTAAGGTTACTTTGCCAAACATGCCGCAATTTTAAGGTTACGTAGTGCTGAAATTATTTTTTAAGTGCTTATATTTTAAGTTGTTGGTGAATGTGTGGTTAAAAAGTGGGTTGTAAGTTGTGGACCTTATTAAATGTGTGGATAAAAAATATGTTTGACCAATTTAACCAACTGAAATTATAATTTAAGTATTGCCAAACATATGCTTGTCAGTTGGAACACTTTGACCAGCTGAAATTATATTGTCAGTTGGAGCAATATCAGGGCAACTACTTTGACAATGTTGTATGTACATATTAAGAATAGTGTATATATTACTCATTGTTCGATTATGTTTTTAAGTATTTATAAGTTGTGAGTCTATATATATATATATAATAAGTAAATAGTAAATTGTAAGATTTATAAATTTTGTGAATAAAAAATATGTTTGATCAATTTTTTTTTAAAAAAACTTGAACTTTGCCAAACATGCTGAATTTCTTGTCACTTTAATTTTAAAACATTATTTTAATTTTAGTAACATCGAAAACGTGTTTAAGATTATTCAAATAAAATAGTCATTTGGTATTCGATCCATTTTGAACTTTTGATGTCATTCTTACATATTAGGCATTGGTGTGACTAATAATAGTGAAAATTAGTTAAACTCTCTTTATATAAGAGAAATTAAACCACAATTATGAGTTGATAAGCAAGAAGACAAGGCTATGGAATTAAGAAGAAGAAGAAAAACTAAGGTTGGTTATTGACCACTCCTTTCGAAATTAGGTGAAAAGGAAAAGTAGGGCTAGCCATCAATATCCATTGGCATATAAATGAAAAGACCTCACCCCACCAACCATGTGAACCACCCTATATATTTTTTTTTTTGATCGATGTGAACCACCCTATATTTTGTTGGATGCCTTGCATGTTTGGCTAAGTTAAAAAGTTTACTTATAAATAAAAATAACTTTATTTTAAAATAAATAAACTTCTAATATTGATCAAAATTAAAAATAAGTAAATTACTTATTTTGATATTAAAATAAGAATTATTTCTATGTAACGTTTTTACATAAAAGTAAGAAAAAAATTAGTTGTCCAAACACGCTAAAACAATTTTTTTTTTCAATAACATCTCAATTTTAAAGTACAAAATTATTATTTTTAATAATAGTCTCTTTTGAAAACTTCTATCTCCACTAGTACTTTTAAGCTAAGCCAAACCTGCCTGACCTGGGCCTAAGGGTGGACCGGTGGAGGATGGGACCGTGGGGAGGGGAAGCTAAACAAAATCCAAAACCTTCTTACGGAACATAAAGGCTAAAATAACACGTGAAGACATTCATCATTAACAAACTGATATGTCTTTGCTAGTTTTGTCTTTTGCTGTCTTTGTGATAGTGTCTTGCTACCACGTATAATTTATAATATTTTTTTTTGTAATTGATTTTTTTTTTAAAACCAGAGTGCCCCTAAAATGTTTTTAGCACACGATTACTGGTGCAGCACTGCAGCTCACATAGTCACATATATGAATTACTCTTTATTTATTTATTTTTTTATTTTTTGATCGAAATGAATTACTCTTTATTTAATGTTAATGATTGTTGTCTTGGAGTATATTCGGTAGAGTTTTTTCTCCAAAAAATCTATTTTTTTGTCTACAATTTTCGACTTTTCAATCTTTTTTACACTACAAAAAAATTTGAAAAGTCAAAAAGTAACAAAAAAACCTATTTTTTCCCCAAAAAAACTCTACCGAACAAGTCATTAGCATATTTAATTATAGTATTTGTATTTATGTTATGTTTACTTGGAAGAATAGAATTGTCAATTTACTTGTTTTGTTGTAATAGTATGAACTTTTGTATTCTTTATTTTGTAAGATAAGTATTTGTTCATACTTAAATTATAATTCATACTGGTCATATATATTTTTTATCCGTACATTTTAAAGATCAACAACTTATTACTCATTTATTATTCAAATATTTCATATTACTCATAATTTATAAGTACTTAAAAAATAATTACAACACCACCAAACATGAACATGAAAGGGGTGATTAGATTATAATTTTGTCTTATTACCTGACAAAGTTGCTAATTATTCTGTTAGTCACGGATATCCTTATTTCATGTTATCTTTATATATGCAATGAGTATGATTTTGACTAATTATCAAGGATTTATATAACTACTGTTAATTAAGTGCATGAATTAATAGGTAGACTTGATTGTAAAGCTGGCAAACGAGTTAGGTTGGGTCGGGTCGGGTCGGGTCGGGTCGGTCGAGCCAGGTCAATCCAATTCAGTTTTGTGCGGGTCAGAAATATGCTGATCCAGACTAGCCCCTCGGGCCAACCCGATTTTAATTTTAATTTTAATTTTTTCTTTTTTTGATTAAATTTTTTATACAATCTAATGCATTGCATTAAATACAGTCTTAATTGTCATGTTCAATTTGACGTGCCAAATTACGTCAATAATATAAAGTATTGATCATTAATACATCCACACACACAAGACACAATTTGATATATAATTAATATTGATAACTTTGCAAGAACTAAAGGGACCAAACTAAAATCAACTTTTGATCTAAATTTTTCAATGTCTCATAGCATGAAACACGGTAATCCTTCTTAATTAATTTCATATGCTAATAGAGAATTCAATTGCACGGGCTAGATATATATATTTTGAGATTTTTAAAGAGATTAATTTATAAAATTAGGACTCTCGTGTATTAATCAATAAATATCAATTTTCTTTCAAAATATTATGGTTAATTGTAAACTATTTCTTGACACTTTTTTCTAAAATATAAATAGTAAAAGCGTGCTAGTCTTATTGCTTTGAGATATAAGTATGTTTGGCTTAAATTAAAAAGTTTACTTATAAGTAAATTTAAAATAAATAATTTATTTGTCACACAAAACATAATTTGGATTGAAACTTGAATTAAATCTAAACATTTTACATTGGAGCTTGGGATTCTTGTACTTATATTTTAAAAAAAGACCATTTAAGTTGGAGACCTGGGCTTATGTCATTTTAGATTGATATTATTTGGATTATATATTGGGACTATTTATAAAATAAGTTATTAGTGTCAAAAAGCCAAAAAAAAATATCATTTGGGTATTTTGTAGTAAAAAAAATAAAAAATTATCATTTATTTTATTATTTAATATCATTTGGGTATTTTGTAGTAAAAATATCTCGAATGGTCATTGTCGATCATCTTTAACAGATGCCCACTTAATTTCACGTGTAATCTTGTCAAAATGTTAAAAAGAATCTAAGTGGGACGGTGACCTTTACATCTTACTATTCTCAATTTTAATGTCCATTACTCTAATTTGTAGCGAAATAATGTGAAAAATCATGAAAATATACTTAAATTCTAAGAATAATTTGCAAATTTAAAAACTCAAGTATTCGTTGATTTACTATGGAATATTAAATTTCAAATTTATTCACAAAATTAACTATATAAAATAATAAAACAGTGGCCTACCCCACTGTTGAAATAATATATATAATAGTAAAATATATAGTGAAAAAAGGTAGTCCCGAAAGGGACTTGCTATAGGCCTATAGCCTAGAGGATAGAGATGTTTCTTTTTCTTATGCTTGTCCAAAATTAGGTTAGGTAGAAAGGCCTTTGTGTGAAATTACAGTAATTATATTACATAACTTTGAGTGAAGAGGAAGTGAATCCAAAAATGAACCATAGGTAGATGTGAAGAGAAATGTACATGTTTAGGCCCCCACGTCAGCGAAAGTCCAATAAAGGCCCAAGTTGGCTCTCGTAAAGCCTTATCGGTCTAGTGAAGGTCCTCCAGATTCATAAAAATCCCACACACTTGGCGAAGGATTTGGGGTCGTGCAAGAACCTAGTAAATTCTCACAAGGCCTCGAAGGTCCATCGAGCATCTTAGGGGTCCTGAATCAGAGCATTGCGAAGTCCATGAAAAGCCTCGACACTCATGGCCGACCTAGAGAGCCTCGCCGAGCTTCGTACTTATTATAACTAGCAGGCAGCACAATATTTTAGGATGACCAGAGAAGTAATTAAAGACAGATTGTGTTTGATTGGCACACGGATTCTCACAAGAAAATCAAATCCCAAGGCAACGTGATGAATTCAAATAAGGACGGTAATCTAGGAGATTGTCTTGACAGCCGATCATCCCTCTCCCATAAGGAAGGAGGATTCGATCAGATATCTAATTGATTGTTTCATATATCAATTAGAACTCTTGTGCTATAAATACAACGTCTCCGGTTATTCTAAGGTATGCTATTTTTTTATGCCATAATATCACCCTTAAACTCTGTTCAAATCTCTGCCTGCTTGTCCCTCCCACACCCAATTGCTTTCGTCCTCTGTATATTACTCTTTATACCGGCAGTTGACTTGATTGTCGGAGTACCAACGATAGTCGAACCCTTTTTCTCCGGAGATCTTGGTGTCTAACGATTGTCCGAGTGTGCAGGTAACATATATGTTGGCAGAAGAGTAACTGGAGATCTGTTGACACATGAACAGTGTAGAAGTTCCGACGTCAACGGATTGGCGTCGTCTGTAAGAATCGAAAAACGTTACACAACCTAAAACTTATAGTAAAAACGTGTTTTCTACCAAGAAGAACATGGCAACCGAACACTCCATGGAAGAAGAAGTTGAATCCCACCACAATGACTTGTGCCGCAAGAGGAGAAGACAATGACAGAAGCGGGCGGTTGAACAGGAGAACTAGGACCTGAAGCTGGACAATGCCCGGATGAAGGTAGTGCTTGAACTGTTGGAGAACCAATCTCTTCAACATGGAGGCAAGTGTAGCCGTGCCCGGCGAAGCCCTTCGAGGTCTAGCTCGATCGAAAGCTGTCGGTCTCAAGATGATTCGTCAATCCTCAACGGGCGAACTCCCAGTAACCAAGAGAGACCTCGTGCCTCGCAAGTGGAAAAGCCGGTCGCCTCTGCCAGCGTATTCAACAGGTTGGGTTGAGTAGCCGGCGTAGTGAGCCCATCGATGACCACCAAGAAAAGAGAAGGGACTCTAGGGCTACGGATGTGAAGTCCGAATATGAAAGATCAGAACGGTCGAGCGACCTTGACGACGACGACCTCCCATTCTTCAAAGAGTTGAAGGCTAGAGAACTCTCCGCAAGGTTCAAAATACCTCCTATGGAAAAATATAATGGGAGAGGTGATCCCACGAATTCCATTGGAGGTTCGATTTCTAAAGACATTTGTCCTCATTTAATACTCCTTCTTAAAGTCTCACGCATAATATAAATAATAGGCTTGGATTTAGGGGACTATTGTTACCACCCGATTTTGATAAGGCCCCTACGTCAGCGAAAGCCCAAGTTGGCCCTCATAAAGCCTTATCGGCGCAACGAAGGCCCTCTAGATTCATAAAGATCCCACATACCCGGCGAAGGCTTCGGGGTGCTGCAAAAACCTCGTAAATTATCAGAAGGCCTCGGAGGTCCATCGAACATCTTAGGGGTCTTGAATCAGAGCATTGCGAAGCCCATGAAAAGCCTCGACACTCATGGCCGACCCAGAGAGCCTGCCGGGCTTCGTACTTATTATAACTAGCAAGCAACACGATATTTTGGGATGACCAAAGAACTAATTAAAGACAGATTGTGTTTGATTGGCACACGGATCCTCACAAAGAAATCAAATCCCAAGGCAACGTGATGAATTTAAATAAAGATGATAATCTAGGAGATTGTCTTGACAACCGATCATCTCTATCCCATAAGGAATGAGGATCCGATCAGATATTTAATTGATTGTTTCCTAAATCAATTAGAACTATTGTGCTATAAATACAACGTTTCCGGTTATCTTAAGGTACACTCTTTTTACGCTTGAATTTCACCCTTAAACTCTGTTCAAATCTCTGCCTGCTTGTCCCTCCCACATCCTATTGCTTTCATCCCCCGTATATTACTCTATATACCGACAGTTGACTTGATCGTCGGAGTACCAACGATTGTTGGACTATTTTCCTCCTGAGATCTTTGTGCTTAACGATTGTTCAAGTGTGCAGGTAACACACAGGTTGACAGAGGAGTGACAAGAGATCTATTGACATGTGGACGGTGCAGGTTCCGACGTCAACAATTCACAAAATTAACTATATAAAATAATAAAACAGTGGCCTACCCCACTGTTGAAATAATATATATAATAGTAAAATATACAGTGAAAAAAGGTGGTCCCGAAAGGGACTTGCTATAGCCTAGAGAATAGAGATGTTTATTTTTCTTATGCTTGTCCAAAATTATGTTAGGTAGAAAGGCCTTTGTGTGAAATTACAGTAATTATATTACACAACTTTGAGTGAAGAGGAAGTGAATCCAAAAATGAACCATAGGTAACAAATACCTTAGATGTGAAGAGAAATGTACATGTAACAATATTTCACGTGCTTCCGCATCCATCTCATCTAATAATAAGTGACTAATAATTTTATAAGAATTATGATTACAATTTTCGACCTACCTAAAATTCTAGAAATTAATGAATGTGCATAATTTAGAGTTCAAAGATTTTATAGTGTCTTTTACCTAAAATGTTAAGAATTAGTTGAGAATTAGAATATATGTGATTGATTGAATTGATTAATTTTTTTTAATATTTATTTCTTATTTCCTTCTGCCACATGTTAAGAACTGGTCATACATATATGCACAGGTTTAAATTTTAAAATAAAAAAATACTTTTTTTTAATGTTCCAGGGAAACCTTCTCGAAATTAGTGACTCTTTAATTTAAACAGTCAACACTTAAAATTCTGGTCTAATGGACTCTTTAATTTAACATGTTAATTTAGAGAGTGAGTTTGACTCTCCAAACTCTCTATTATTAAATGCATTGAAATAATTTCAATTTTCAATACTTGATATATTGACTTTAATTAAATAATACATACAAATTGGAAGGAAACATATGGGGGGAAAAAAAGGGAGAGAGATATTAAATACTTATTGGAAGAAGTAAAATAAAGATTATGGATAAAGAGGCTGTTGGAATGTTTAAAAAAAATTGTTCGTTACATTTATAAATGCTCTTTAAATATAGATAAGTCGTTGTAGATGCTTTTATATATTGTGTAGATAATAAGTAAATAGTACATTTAACTAGTTTAAATTATAATTCAAGCAAACCTAAACAAGTTCTAAAATTTTATTAATCAAATCTACCAAATCTTTGCCTAAAGAAGTCAATTTTGTTTTGCTAATTGATTTAAAATTGAAACAAGAAATTAGCAATGAATAACTCGTAGACTGAACATTTTCATATATTGAAATTGTAAGATAAATTAACGAATCAAATCGTGTATCGGTTATTAGTTTGGTGCATTCATTCTAGTGGTGTCAAAACATGCTCAACTGTCCAATGGCTGGCCAAGCCATCAGCCGGTCCAAGCAGTGTAAGAGTATCTCCAATGCAATTGCCGGTTGCCAAAAAATAAAAATCTGCCACGTAAGAAAAATAGACAATCTCTAAAAAAAAAAATTGTCTCAATTGTCAAGCAATCAATCAAACTGACATGGCAAGAAAAAAAATAGATAATGTCTAATATTTTTTCTAGTTTTAACCATCCGTTAGATATGCTGATTCTGAAATATTTAAATTTTATACGGAGATTTAAATTTTCTATGCATATTTAAATGTAATCTAGTATTTATATTAATAAAATAAAATCCGCTTAAATAGCAATCCATAAAATGTATTGGTGGCCAAATTTGAACTTGAATGTTTATTCATTAGATATCAATATCACGTAGATCGAATTTTTTCAATATTTGTGTCATCTAGATAACTATCCATATAATACATTGGGGATGATCTAAACTTGTAAGTAGGGATGATAATGGGGCGGGTCGCGGGGCAGAGCAACACTTTGACCCGCCAACCGTCACACGAAATTTTTTTTGTGTTGTTTTTTTTAGCAAACAAAACAAAAAAAATACAAAATTTGGGATCGTGGTGTAGTGGTTGAGATCTATAGTTTATTACTTTAACTCAAGTTCGATTCTTCTTTAATCTATTTCTAACAAAATTTTGTATTCTATGTTATGATTTTAAAAAAAAAATATGGGGAGGATTGCATGGCTGCCCCAAATCCGCCCCTATTACCCGAATAAACGGGACAGGACAAGACGCGATGCGACATTTTTTTTTGTCATCCTTATTTGTAAGGCATCAACTTCCAAGTCTGGAGGGCCAGCACGCGGGGCCAGTCGATGGTGCAGGCCAGTCGATGGTGCGGCCCATATAATTTCAAAATTATTTGCACTCATTAATCCCATCAAATATCAAGTTAATTTGCGCCTATAAATCCCATAGTTCCTTACGATTTCAAATAGATTGTGCAAATTAATTTACAAATTTCCTATCAAATTGATTTGCATACTTAATCAAAAGAAACATACTTAATTTCAAATGAATTGATTGATTTGCGCAATTACTTTAGAAATAAATTTGCAATTTTCCTACCTAATTTGACTACTAAATTGAGCAGCTACTTATGGAATTCAAATTGATTCCCTAATTTTCTACTTTAATGAATCTTTTAAAATTACAACATTTCTCCATACCCCAATTTAAAAAAGACGTTCCAATTCTTATCAACTGAAAGGGGGGGAAAAACAATTGTGATTAATTTAGTTAATCTGGTAATATTTTCTATGCTTAATAGTGCATGTGACTATTTTATTTAATATGATAATAGAAATTAATTAAAACATTATTATCATTAAGAGTAAAATTATCATTTTCGATATTATAATAACTTTTATATATATATATATATATATATATATATATATATATATATATTAATGAGTCTTGTAATCGTAATCGTAGTAGGAAGTTTTTTCATTCATTACAAAAAAAAAATATTTTTTTTGTCTGTCACTCTTCATCTTCTCAATCCAAAACTCATATCTTTCTCTAAATTTCTCCATTTCTTCATGTTCTTCTCCATATTCTTCAAAATCAAACCCCTTGAAACGAAACTCTCACTCTCTCACAATCTTCAACATTCTTCTCAACTCCTCAATTCATTAAATCCTCTACGATCGGAGTATATATATATATTAGGGAGGTTGCTTTGGTATTATTGTGATATTTTAAAATTATCATGCCAACATACTTTGAACAATGGATCTTGAAATTGCTTTTGATAGAATCCACTGATTCAGTCTAATCAGAATACATTAGGGAGAGAAAAATATAGAAATTTACCCGTCAAACAAACCAGTGGAAAGAGCTTCCCATTAAAGAAAGGTTCGGGATTTCAGTCCACTGATTTTGCACAGTTTATCAAGAAATTTGTGCGCTCAAAACTTAAACATTGTACATAAAATTTGGAATAATTCGACTTTCAGGATACTTCACGTTTCAGTCAGAGTCAGACCTCGTTCATGATTCAAAAGATGCAAAGGAGTAAACTTCTCGTGTGTTTTATTGCAATATCTCTGCTCTTCAGGGACGGAAGTCAAAGAGAAGTCTCTGGTACCCTGCACCATTGTTTTTCTTCCATGCAAGAATGGCATCCAGTTGCACGATCTGAATCCAAACCAACTCGTGGGTTTTTCCACTGCAAATGCTAATAGTACATTATTTATGATCAGAAAGCATGGCAGTAATGAAAGACTATTTAGGCACATAACTTAGCCATCTCTTCGGTTATTTTTTTCCCACGCAGGGGGGTGGGGGTAGAAGCATTTGGAATATGGTAAAGTAGCACCTGGATGGGGAACGATTCCTTTGCAGAAAGGGGGCGGAGGGGTATTTGGGAAAAAAGAACCGTGTATGCTACATAAAATTTAGGTATTTAATCTAGACCAACTACATATTTCAATGAATCCATGAAGAATTCGTAAGATGTCAAAGCTAGCTTACCAATAAGTCTTTTTCCACGTGATCAAAGAGTGAGAACGAAAGGTGGAGCATCCCTTCTTGGCCCTGCTACAGAACGATAGACATAAACTTTGTCTGCCTGCCTGTCATCATTTCCTTCATCTCTCATTACCTCAACATTCAACCTTGGCATGTCCTTTGCAAGTAGCCTACACGCACTCATTGTCACATTGCAGGCTGACATCCACAGTGAACGCATTGTTTCATACTTCTCTACCGCAGACAGTAATGCAGCATTTCCAAATGGACTATCTCTTATTTCAAGCTTCCTTAGCTTCGGACAACCTTGGAGAACACACTGCATCCCACGATCACTTCTGCCAGCAAAAGCCACAGAGAGAGTCTCAAGGTTTTTGGCATACTTGCCAATGTACTCGAATGTCAAATCAGTTAAAAGGCCTGAAACTGCAAGCCTCCGGAGGTTTGTGCACGTCTTAACCACTGCACCAAAAGCCTCGTCCATTGGTTCATTCGTCAGGTAATCTGGCTCGCCTGGATTCATTATGCAAAGACGAAAGTGGGTGAAATCGGGGCAGTTCTGTACTATGGTGGCAACGGCAGCATTAGTCATCTGCCTGCAAAAGTAGAGGACATAGTGGAGTTTGCGGCATCCATGAGACACAGCCAGAAAACCAGCCTCGGTTACTCCATGGTGAAGATCCAGCTCGAAAGGATCAGCAGGAAAGACCCGAAGTTCTTCAAGCAACGGACAGCTGGATCCCACAGCCTCGAGCCCCTTGTCTCCGACCGTATCAAGGACCTGCGTGAAAGTATTAGTTAATTAGATATCAAAACTTCCAAAATAAATAAATGACCCACTTTAGGATCGGGATAAAAGCCGGAGTTTGATATTTAGTCCCAAAATTTGCACAACATAGAAAGCAATCTCAAATGCCAGGTTCTTACCCAAAGGCGTCGTAGATTTGGACTGTGAGCAACAAGCTTTGCCAATTCACCACTTCGAAGAGCCGCATAGCCCAAATTCAAGAAAGTCAGACTAGCACAAGCTGCATAAAGAACAGGGAAATGGAGGGAAGTGGCTTCCCATAAACCTGAAAGAGTCTGAAGATTTTTACAATTGCTAAATGCAGTTTCAAGATCTTCATACTGCCGAGGTGTAAGTTCTTGTTGGAAGGAACCTGTACCGAGTTCAATCAACTGAGGAGCGTGCACAAGTATCTGTTGCAACTGGTCCAAGGAAATGCTCTTATTGACCTTCAAAATCCTTAATGATTTGCACCGACAAACGAGTTTCTCGAGAGCGTCAAAACTGACATCACTGCTGAGGCTGGCAAAGTTCAGTACTTCCAATGAAGAACAATTCTCAGAAAAGCAACTTAGCCAACCTCCACCGAAGTCATCTATGCCATTTTCTTGTATGTCAAGCTCAGTCAAGTTCCTACAAGACAAACTAACATAGTAAGTGCATGTTTTGCACATACTACTGAACAAGACTAAACGGTATAATGAACAAGAAACTTCGTTTTCTTCCTTAGTAGTGTTTTTACGCTATTCAATCCTCCCCACTAAGGATACTATAAATGTTCTCATTGACAAGAAAATTTAAAATCGGAGACAGTAACAAGAGATACCAGCACAAAATGAAGGATCTAGACCTTGATTAGAAATAAAAGAACACGTCCATTGGAGGAGGCAGGATAAAGCTTGAGGAGGGCAGGGGTAGATTGAAGTAATGAATTTAAGACCACAACAGTCTCCATGGTTATTTTCTTCACGTTTCTTTTCTATTGACTTTTCACCTTAGGAAACAGAGTCCATGTGTCACCTATGTAGTGTTCTTCTTCAAGCTCCATTTTTGTCACTGTCAATTCTTTTAATTTTTTTGTAGAAGAATAATTTTCAATAACAAGTATTAGCTATTTATGACTACATTTCTAGCAGAACCAGAACTTAACTCGGCTACTCATATATACTTCCTACAAGTTTTCCCCGAACTTCCCAAGTATCCTTCTCTTTTACATATCTTTATTGTATCATTTCCACTTCCAATCAAAGAGATAATATCACTAGACTTTGGAATTCACATCTGTTCCTTCAGATCTTCTATCGCTGCCTTCTCTTGATGAAAAGATCAGCGATATTTCAGGGCAATCAATCAAAAGGTAGACGGTCAAGTGACAGGATTGCTTATCAAAAGGTATAGAGTCAAGTGACAGGATTGCAATCAACCAAATGCAATGTCATATAAATGATCTCTAAACCATATGCAAGGGAATCCATTGCTAAACCGTGTGGTGATCATGCATGCCTATATCCTATGCATCTCTAAAGCAAATATTAACACCAGATAATGCATTTCACAGGTCAAGATTCCCAAACAGGATATAGAATTTGGCCATATGAATGTCTCATCTATTAAAAAATCTCTATATTCAAAGCGAACCCTTCATTCTCTAGGCCAATTGACATTGAACTAAAGCATCACTTCAAAGTGAACCCTTCCTACTCTAGATTAATTGACATAAAAAACTTGCCGGCCACAAAATAGAATTTTTGCCAATCAATGAACCCCATCGCAAGCTCTTAAATGAACCCTTCATTATCTAATTCAGTTGACATCCGAATGGCTGAGAAACAAGACAACTTCTCCAATAAATGAAGACTATATCAAGCTCTCAAGAGAACCCTTCATTCTCTTGACATTGAAGTAAAGCATCTCTAAATTCAAAGCGAACCCTTAATTATCTAGATCAATTAACATCAAATAATTTGTGGGCCAAAAAACAAACAAGATAACTTTTACAATATACAAACACTATCTCAAGCTCTCAAAGAGAACCCTTCATCTCTAGGCCAGTTGACATTTAACCAAAGCATATATAAATTCAAAGTAAACCCTTCAATATCTAGGCCAATTGACATCGAAAAATTTCTGGCTGAAAAACAAGACAACTTGTCTATTACATGAACACTATCTCGTGTTCTCAACGTGATACCAAATGAACAGTTCACTTCATATTCGAAGCAAATATGGCCCCCTCTTGACCAATGAAAAGGGAGATGTGTGGGCTAAGTGTGGCATCATGGATATGCTTGCTATTCATTAAATGCCATGTAACAGGTCAAATGTCAAGTCAAGAAAGCAACAGAAACAAGTTTTGAGAAAGAATTATAAAGTAAAAGCACTTCAATTTTCCACTAAAACAGTTTTGCAGTAAAACAAAGGAAAGCACTTCAATTTTCCACTAAAACTGTTTTGCAGTAAAACAAAAGAAAGCTCTTCAATTTTCCACTAAAACTTTGTTTGTTGCAATAAAAACAAAAGAAAACACAGACAACATTTCCCCACACCAAAACTATCTCATTTAATTCTCAACCACATCGAACCAAAAAAAAACAACTTGCTCCAACCACAAGGAATCCACACACACACACACACAAAGCACTACCACTTGTAGGAATTTATATGTCATGCAATTCATGGAAAATATGCTACAAATAGCATAAAAATTTATCATTTCAACTAATAAGCAGAATTTCATCGATATAGATGCATTACGGGAAAGAAAACAAAATTAACCCATAAAGTAATCCAACCCAGTTTAAGAAAGCTAATAATTACCCAGTAAATGCTACAAGAACTGTTATACCCAAAAAAATATCAAAATTTTCAAAGCTAGAACAAAAAGCTAATCAAGCACTACCCAACAAACATCAGAACATCTAAAAACAAAAAACAAAAAATTGGCCTCAATTTTCTTATAGAAAGAAGCTTAATTCAAAATTAATCAAAAGAAAACCAAACAAAAACTCAATCATCATCAACAACTAATTTAACTCAAACAACAAAGATGGGATGCTTACTTGCAGTGTGTGGCAATGGCTTTGAGTCCATCGGTGCTAAATCCATCACAACTCAACAAAGATAAGGCCTTGAAACCCGGAAACGACGTAGCCAAGAACTTCAAGCTCTCATCACTTAAAGTCATTCTCTTGAGCCTCAGCTCCTCCAAAAAGGGGTAAACTTTCGCAAACATTACAAGCCAAGAATGCACATCAGCCCCCCAATATTGAGGGACCAAATTGAAGTCGGAAAATCTTGGCTTTCCTTTGAGTGTAACACTCTTGATTCTTGGAAATCTTCTTGCCACAATCTCAGGTGAAACTGAATAGCAGTTGCCTATAAAAAGTTTTGTTCTTGTCCAGCGCTCCGCATTGTACCAGTCCTTGCAGACCAGTGAAACAGAACTCCTGTCCTTGTGGGAGTGCAGCAATGAGAGAACCCTTTCCAGGACTTCATCTGGGAAAGGGAATGATGAGTGAGTTGAATCGGGTGAGTTGGCTGAGTTTGATGATGAGTCTTTGGTTTTCTTGAGTTTTGGATCCATTTGCATTGAACAACTGCATTTTAATGATGGAAATTTAATAAGACTCAGAACCCTTTTCATTAATTCAAATGATTATACCCAGACTAAAATCTTGAACCTTTTCTCTGGAAAATGAAAAAATAAAAATAAAAATTTGCGGTCAAGAAGACAAATCCCGGGCACAGGATTGTGGACAGTGTTCAATAATTAATGCAAAAAATAAATAAATTCCTGTTGGCTCAGAAAGTTAAAATTTAAACCAATCAAATTGCCAAAAAAAAAATTCTTGAGAGGAGTAGAGGATTCAGAAACAGAAACAAGGCTTTTGAGAAGTGTCATGTTTTAATGAATTTCTTATTTTAGTTCAAGGATGATGTAGTCATGTTTGTATTTAGATTCTGTATGTTCAAAACACACACAAACTCACTCAGAAATTCATCAAAACATGATATTTCAAGAAATATATATCTATATAGCTATATACGAATATGAGAGAATGTATGAGCCTGTTAAAAACAGAAAGAAAAATGAAAAAGAGAAAAAAGAATAAAAAATTTGAGAGCTTTTACCTGTGTAGAATGAATGCTTGGAGGTCCCGAAGAGCCAAAGAAGAACTCAACCAAACCACTTGCATATATATTATAGCAAGAAAAAATGAAAAAGGGCCCAAAAGTAATTACAATATTATATATATATATACGTATAATAAAGTATATGTATATACATTATACATACGTAAAGCTTTTAATTATTAGGCAGTAAACCTTTAGCTGAAGCTGACTGACATAAGACCTGGCGGGGTACCACCTAACTTCCACTGTGGGGGTGATTTGCGCACGTCCTTTCCTTTTCTGCCACGTGTTATTGTCGACGGTGGTGCGTATTTCACGATCGGCGTATGTTAGAAGAATTCATATGTTAGTATTTTAATTTTAGAATAATAGAAAAAAATAGATATGATAATATTTGATCTCTTAAATTTTAAACAAAAAAAACAAAAAGAAAAAAAATAAAAATATTGAATACACAAAAATGAAGAATATACTAAAAATAAAAATAACAAAGAAGTTACCTTCTATAAAATAACACCAAACGCAAGATCGCCCATCCGTCTCGTTACACGTGAAAAAATAGTGGCCGTTCACGGACCAAAGATAAGTGAACCGCTTTTTTTTTTTTTTTAAAAAAAATGGACAAAAATTCAAACTTTCATATTTGAAATTATATTTAAAAAAACAAAAAACAAAAAAAATAAAATAAAATAATTAAAAATAATTAAAAATTACACCCATTGTTAAAAAATGAATAATAAAAGAATTAAATAAATAACTAAATTTTATTAAAATTTCAAAAAAAAGCAAAGAGGATATTTTCTGTATCAAGCCTCAAAATCCAACAATCCCCCAAAACCCTATAATCTATGACTGGCCATTCATTCTATCCACAGCATCAAAATCACCTCCTCCATCACTTCTTTGCATACTTTAAAAGTAACATTATGATCTATGAAATGCAATCATTAGTTTTATTTAAAAGCCACATTTTAAAATTCCAATACCATGTAAAAGTTCACTGCTATAAAAATGGGTATCGCATTTCCTGCTGATTTGTAAGAGGTTCCAACCATACAAGCAAGTGGAGAAGAATGCTCTTTGCAAGCCTCATTTTCAAGTGGAATTGTTGGGAAGTAGTTCATCAGAAAGAGAGAAGAACTTCTCGAATTGAGTGGCTTTGATTCCTTTTTGTTTAGGCATGAATCAGGTACCACCCCAGGATCCCAGCTGAAACAAATAATTCTATAAGATTTCTACTTCAAAAATACATATAAACCAAAATACCAAATTGACAAGCCATCACACCTTTACGTAGTACTTACGCTCGTTTTCCACCATTGTACCTCCATTGGTATACAATTCCTTCATCAGCCTCTTTCGAAGAATCAGAAGTGAAAACATTTGGTTATTATTAGGGATGGTGGTAGATTTTGGATTTTTGAGAATAATGATGGATTTTGGATTTTGAGTTTTGAGAAAGAAAATGACTTCTTTGTGACTGTTTTATTTTTTTTTTTTTTATACATTTAGTTATTTTTCAATTTTTTTTTTTTTATTTAAAGAGTAATGGCAATTTTGTTATAAATGATCTATTATGTCTATTTTTTCAAACGTTGAGAATGTCTAGTAGTATTTTTAAAAGTTAGAGATATATTCATAATTTTTTTGAAAGATTAAGAACCAAATATACAATTATCCTTTTAATTTTTTCAAAGTTCCTATTTTGACCTTTATGAAATGGAGAAGGATCTTCACAGTACTAGGACTTGGTCGTTATTTAAAAAATTTATTGGTCACTGTATATAATTTTCTTTCACGTTAGTTACTCCGTCCATGTCATTAATTTGATTAGCAAAAAATGTATTTTGATTATTTGTTCATTAGACTAGTAATTAAATTGTCACATAAAAAAAAAAAAAAGTCCCTAATCACTCCTACACAACAAAAATAGAACTGGCTTCATTCATCTTGCATTGCATATGTATGTGTCAGAACGGAACAAACATATAATCAAAATAATACACCCTAATCTTTCTATCTCAATATTCTAATTTAGCTATAAAATCAGTGTTCCATCATTCCCAATATTACGCCTTTGACCATGTAAAATTTATTTATGCAAAATAAAATTATTGAATTATTAATTTCCAAGTGTCAAAATAAATTTTTGAATTGTAGTAGAAAACTTTTTATATCTTTCCCATTATGTCCTTTGCCGTGCCATCAATTTTCATATTAGTCCTCTATGATAACGAAGTCAACTTCACCGTAAACACGTGTTATTGAGAAATAATTGAAACCATAATTTTTCCCCACAATTTTTTTTTAGTTTTTTGAATTAATTTTTAGTAGTTTAATTGGAATATTCTTGCTCCCATAGCTTCAATAAAGCAATTGTCACCCCCTTCTTGTTAATAAAGCCAACAGAGAACTATTAAAACAAATATTTTGGAATACATGAATAAAAATATTTCTATATCTGAAAACATTAAAAAGTATTTTTAGAAAAATTAAAATATGGTTAAAGGTCAAGATAACAATAAGATAGTATCTTGCTATAAAAAATAGAATAAGAGAATTTTTCATTAATTTAAACCACATAGTTATTATTAATATTACTCTAATATAGTAAGATCTCATTATTATTATTATTATTATTTGTTGAACATTTTAAATTGTCGATAATTTATGTTTTATATTGCAAGATTTTGAAAAGATATTTATAGGTCGTAATAGTGAATATGGGAGACTAGTAGCTCACAATAAGATGTAATGTAATAGTCTATGGTTATTATTAGATGAGATAAATATCGATTTATCTAGATAAGCATGTTGTATATTTGCTTGACATTTTGGGTGCAAATTGTTTTTAGCTATTTTTGAAAAAATACCTAAAAGTTAAAATAAATTGTTGGATTGGCAGCCTACAAAGTTGAGCTCATGCACATCTAGTCTTGTTTTTCTCATGTGTCGGGTGGGTTGCATAAGAGATAAATGCTCTGCTTGTGTCTATTCTGTTTTTGTTTTGACGCATCGAATTTATATTTTAGAACATCTTCAAAAGACTCTTTAAATATAAGATATTCTCTATTTTAGAAAGTCAATCCTTAAAATTATGTTTCAAAAGACTCTTTAAAATAATTTTTTTAAAATAGAGAGTGTGTTTAGCTCTCTTCAAATTTGGAAAGTCAAACTCACTCTTTATAATTAAATGCATTCAAATAATTTTAATTTTCAATACTCATATGTTGATTAAATTAAATAATATATACAAAATAAAATGGAGTAAAATCATATAACAATTAGGAGGAAATCATAATATAGAAAAAAAAATAAAAAAATTACTTATTTAGAGAAGTAAAATGAAATATTGAAAATAAAGACGTTGCTGGAGTACTACAAAAATTTTATTCTCTAAATTTATATACGTTCTCTAAAATATAAAAATTACTTTATTTATTTATAAATAGAAACTCTCCGTCTCCTAGAAATGCTCAAGTCGAACCAATTATGAGTCACGTGAGTTAAACATTGACCCTGACTTTAATGACAAGTCCAGCCATTTATAACGAAGTAGAATAAAACAGGTGCAAGAACATAACTCACCCAAGCACAGCTAATGATCTCGAATCTCCACATTACATCAATATTAACAATGTGCTAAGCATAAAAATCATCCAATTAACATTTAAGTAAAATCCAGCTGGCTGTTAATCCATCTATGTTTTGCTGGACACGTGTTGCTAGATTGTTAAGTACTTAAGGTGCATTTTTGTTTTTCTTTTTTCTCTGCCCTACTTAAGGTGCACATACCACGCCTATTGAAATGGAGGCACGTGAGATTCTCACGTGACTATTTATCATCAGTTTTTACTTTTTACAAATATTTTATTTGACCAATAAGGTCTGAATCTGAAATGTTTTAATTGGCTGTCTTCAACTAGCTAGGAATACTCTGTTTAATTAGTATATCCGATTCTTTTAGGGGTGATGTCTTTACTTAATTACAAGTTTTGAACTCATTTAATCATGTGTAGTTAATTCCTCTTTATTCTGGAATTAGGTTTGTAGAGTTTGGAGAAGTAATGTTAGAATATGATGTCATCAAATTTTTTTTATATGCGATGTAAGTTTTTCTTAAAAAAAATGTAATCTAAGTTGGAAAATGTGTAAACACTAATAAAATTGTTAGTTCAATATCTCATATACAATGGACTATTTCATTGTTATTTTGGTAGTGTTTGTTTTAGAGGTTTGAAGAGTGAAAAATTGTGGCATCTCTAGTTTCACTAGTAAGGATATCTATTGTGTACAAATCGAGCTTGTTTGGCTCCTACCACCGTGTTCTTGAGGGTCATTTTCTTAGAGGCTTGTCTTCAAATAGCTCTTCAAAGAAACAATGCTCATTAACAAGTAGGTATCAAACAAGTTTTCTTATCCAAAAGCTCTGGCTATATATGGCTATATTCAAGCAACAATATACAAAAGAAGAACAAAATGAAGTGGGAGGTTGAGAGTTAAGGAAGAAAAGTCAAGTTGATCATGGTCTAGACTTTAGAGACACAATCGAAGCATGTCCAACCTAGCGTGCTTATTCACACGACGTGCTCTAGTTCTAGGTATCTTTCAATCGTCTTCTAATCTAACCATTCTTGTCTTGAGCTTTGTCTTCAAAGGTTGATGACACATTTTGCTCCCACAAGTTATGAACGAGTGCATTATAAGGGTTCATAGTAGGACTATGGGTTATCGAATCTATCACAAAAGCAACGATTGTTTGAATCACATCATTGATCACGACTTATCTTTTATTTATGTCAAAATGTTGAAGTGTAGAAATTGGTCATAATTTTTTATATTTTTAATTATATGTGTGAAAATTTGTAACACAAACAAATATCAATAAAATATGTTGAGAAATGCCAAGTGCTCCATCCAACTAAAATATGAATTAAGTAGAATTCAAGAGTGATTATGTAAGGTAAAAATAATAAGAACCGGAGCCAGGAGGTCATTGGGAGACTTGGACCCCCAACATTTTGAGATAGTTTAAAAATAAAAAATTAATATGTAATTTAACTTTGATCCAATATCAATTTAATAGATGATAATTGGATCTATTGATCCAATATCAATTTAATGTAAGGCAATTGGATCTATTGGCCTAATAAAATTAAGAGTAAATTATAGCTAGTGTCCACAATTTTTAACTTCATTTGTACTTGTATCTTCAGTATTTAATTATTAGCATCCATCACATCAACTTTTTATATAATTAATAGCCAATGCCATTATATCCTTATATAATTAGCAGCCAATGCCATTAGCAGCCAATGCCTTTGGCTGCTAATTATATAAAAAGTTGAGGTGATGGATATCAATATTTAATACTGAGGATATAAGTGCAAATGAAGTCAAATGTTGGAGACACTAGCTGTAATTTATCCTAAAATTAATAATACAAAATTACAAATGATTGACACATTCTTCAATTTCAATGTACGTTCACCCATCCGAAATCTGAATCTCACATTTTTCCTTCCCGTTTTCTAGATTGAATAAAGCAGAAATTAGATTACGACATTCCAATATCTACAAATTTCTCCTAAATCACTCAGCAATCACCCTATATTAATTTCTCCCAAAATTTTAAATCCAATCCCTAAATTTTACCATAAAATTTTCAATTACTAGACCACCGAAAAAGTCAAGACGACGTACAAGACGCTGAAGCATATGACAAATTTCATGCTCGTCATTCCATTGGTAAATTCTTTAAGGTAAATGAAATACTAAAAATAGTCATTTTTTTTATGAATAAAAATAAAGACATTTTGCTTGTCACATATCGTGTTCAATTAATTTTTTTTTCCTTTTTCTTTTGAGCTTGAGTGATATTTAATTTCATTTATGTACCAAGTCTTCGTATTATGGAAAATAATTTTGTAAAAGGCAACGTGAACAAGAAGAGTTTGATATTTGTTTATTTTATGGTCTTATTTTAGACGCTGCACATTAGTAGTTTAAGTTATATGTTTAGAAGAAAATCCAATATATTGATGCAAAATCAAGTCAAACAATTGTTCAAGTGAGTTTGTTTATATGTTTGTGTATAGTATAGTATATAAATAAAATAAAGTATTAGAACTTGTAAGGAGCGTTTGTAAAAGTAATTACAATACTATTATATTGTTTCAAATTTTTTTCATATTAATTTGGGATTCTTAATTTAAAATGTCTGACCTTGCTACAGTAGAACGATATTATTAGAATAAAGTTAATTTAGCTTAGAAAACATGCTTGTCCTGACTTGTTGTATTGTATTGCAGCTTTAAAGGTGTGTGTTACTCTAAAATTTCTAAAGAAATTTCATAAAAATTAAAGCATATTTTCTAGAATAGTCAATAGTAGTATTAGCAGCTATGTAATATAATATAATTTTATAAAAAGGAACCCGATAAGAAATTATGAAAGTTAAAGGCTCATAATGCAATAAATATGATATAATATCTGTGCAATAAACTATTTTATAATGAATAATGCAATAATGGTGGCATGTTGAATGTTTTTGCATGTGAGGACAACCTTTGGTACCAAAAATGGGCCCCACCCAAGTTGGGTATTCGGACTCAAGTATTCACTATTCATTGATTCAAAAGGACTAGTTATGCATGCACATGCTTGGTACATTATCTAAAGAAGTTCTTGACTATAATTATAATTTACAGTCCAATAATGTTGTTTAGGAGTTTTGACTATAAATAATAGTAAATAAAAGTCATTTTTGCAAAATATAAACAAAGTCAGATATAAACATGGATATGGAATATAAATTTGTATAGAAAATATAAATTTTGTTGACTCAATATATTTAAGATAGTTTCTGAATTTAGACGAAACTATATACAATGTCTATTTTTTCTTTTTTCACATTAACTTGATAAACTCTCTGTCAGATTTTTTTTTTTTAACATTGTCTATACTTACGTGACAAATTTTTTAAAGCAATCCACTAAAGCATTAGAGATGCTCTTATATAGAGAACACATTAAATTATAGAGATAAGTCTTCATATTATTTCTTATAGTTTGTAAATATTTATCCTAAGGCTCATATTATCTCTAGTTTGTACACATCCACCCATACATATTTAGTCTTATCAAGTCTAGTGTTGTAGATGAGTTAGACTATACTTGTTGTAATTTAGTCCATTAAGATCACTTATCTCTTATCTTGTAATGCCAATAAACTAAATACATTGCAAGCACTATTTCCACGTGGCCTTTCTTCTCCAATTATCTTGTCATATATCATTGAACCAATATATAATTTTTATTCTAGCAAGCACTATTTCGACGTCACCTTTCTTTTTCAATTATCCTATCATATACCATTAAACGAATATCTAATTTTTTAAAGCTATCCACTAAAGCATTAGAGATGCTCTTATATAGAGAACACATTAAATTATAGAGATAAATCTTTATATTATTTCTTATAGTTTGTAAATATTTATCCAAGGCTCATATTATCTCTAGTTTGTGCACATCTACCCATATATATTTAGTCTTATCAAGTCTAGTGTTGTGGATGAGTTAGACTATATTGTTGTAATTTAGTCCAATAAGATCACTTATCTCTTATCTTGTAATGCCAATAAACTAAATACATGGCAAGCACTATTTCGACGTCGTCTTTCTTCTCTAACTATCTTGTCATGTACCATTAAACCAATATCTAATTTTTTATTCTGGCAAGCACTATTTCGACATCGCCTTTCTTCTCCAATTATCCTGTCATGTAATATTGAACCAATATCTAATTTTTTAATATCAACAAAATATAAAAGTATAGACTTACAATGAGTATAAACTTGACTTTATCATACGTAATAACGTATTGCGATCCAATCACACATACATACGAGAATGATAAAGTGAACAAGTCTCCACTCTCTATGATCATTTTATAATTAATTCCATAATATGAAAGTTAGTTAGTTAATTGGGTGATTTTACATGATACCCAATAAGTGACTTCTCTTAACTTGTTTTGTACTGACAATTAATGATGCAGCTCAATTTAGCATACCTTAATCGCTACTCTACTTAATTTGGCTATGGTAAATATATCACACTCAACTTGTGCATATATCTGTCAATTTGAGAAAGCCATTGTTACCAGAAGCTGGAAAAAACTGATGAATATTAAAAAATATCAGATATAGATTAGTTAGGTGTCAAGGTATTTTTCCATAACTACTATTTTAAAAGGGAGTTCAAATCTTCATAAATAATTGGACATGTGAGGTGCTACAAGGTGCACAAAAGGGTCGTCTATTAATCGTGCAAATTTCAAACATACTGAACAAATTCAAGAAATGCATCTAGACGGATAAAATAGGTCTATCGGACCACTTGCGCTTTTACATTTTTTTTTTCACTTTAAAGTACATTTTAAATAAATAATAATAAAAATTAAAAGGCTAGTGACTCAGTAGTAGGCCGAGTCAATTAGATGCTGGCTCGGTTCACACCTCTTATTACACTTCCCTTCCCAGCTGCATAGAAGTTTGAATTTTTCCAAAACGTGTTCTACTTTTTGACCTAACAAATCATGATCCAAACGTATTAAAGTATGTTATTTTTCTAGTTCAAACATCGTATTAAAGTCCAGCTATTTTATTGTTTATATAAAAAATACAAATGTTTTAAAAATAGGTTTGCATTAACTCAAAAAAATGAAATGTAAAAAAATCTTCTTTTTAGAAATTTAACTGGTTAAGCTGGTTTCGGTTCACCAAGTTTTTGGGTGACCGCCTGGTCCTAAATTCTTTTATTGGTTTTATATTTTCTATTTTTAATGTGAAGTTGGATTGAATTTCCAATCTGTTTTTAATTATTCTTTGAATTGCTTCTTGTAACATTACTAAATACAAGAAATATTGGTACAATTATTAGTTTCATGATTAGACATAGTAATTAATCAGCACAAAACTGAGTAAATCTTGATTGAGAAAGTAAAAGGAAAAATTGAAAGATAAGATGAAAGAGTTTGAAGTCAAAAACATTACTAAAAACGGGGGATTTGACATCACCCCAAAATGTAAATGAGTGCAACTTTTTGATTGGAATAGACAACTAAATTCTTGTCTCCCCAACTTAAAGAAGCCCATGTTACTCCAATGTTCACCACATTACTTCTTATCCAATTCCTCTACATTGTCAATTAGATATTTAGATGCTCCCAACCCCCAACTGCCGGGTTGGGGGGGGGGTCTTGATACCTGTCATTACATTGTGGACCCTTTTCTTTTTTGTTATTACTTAATATTTTTTCAATCTAGTTTATCAAACATGTCATATCTCGTCATAATTTGCACACCAATTTGATCCAAGCCTCAAATTAATTAAAAAAAAAAAAAATACAGAAAGACACAAGGGATGAATTAGTAATTAGGGAAGCTACGGAGGAACCACAAAGCAGAATTTTGTTGTCTTGAACTTATTACGACAACTAATAGTTAAGTCCAACATAATTTTATCATATGCTATCAACTTGTAACAATTGGAGTAGTGGCTAGTTAAGGATAAAGAGTATAGTATAACATTGTGTGATCCTGTCCACAATATTGTTCAATTATGTCGAGTGGTACGTACTAAAAACAAACCATCATAGTTTAAGACTAACTGCTTCCTTAGTCTCATGTTCAGGTAGTTTTGTGATCAAATTTTCCAACTCCAAAGCAATTTTGGCCTGCTGTTTTATGTTTACCATCTCCTCTCTTGCATCATCGCCTTCCAGCAATTCCTTCCAAAATTTGTACTCACCGGATTCCTTCACGCTTGCTTCTGAATTCATATCAACCTTGTGATCCTGAATGGGAGTTCCCGAGTCACCAGTGGAAGAAACTGGCACTACAAGAAAAATGACAATTAACTATTAACTTTTTTACAACTCAGTTAAATATTTTCTTCAACAACGAAATTTAAATACTTGCCGTTGAAAGCCTGGAGGGCATCATTTGTTGTAGCCTGTGCAGCAGCCATTCTTGGTATCTTTCTGTTCTCATTATTACTAAGATCTCTCTCCTTCATTACAGGATTAACAAAAATTTCATCCAATGCTTTGGCCAATAACATAAGCAAATTTTTTGACTTATTTTGGGCATTTTCAATGTGTTGTTTGAAGGTGACAATTTGTGTTTCGACATCTTCCTGTTTCTGCTTTAGATTCTGGAATTCCAACTTTGATTCACTTATACTATTCCTCAAATGTCCTAGGACTAACTCCATTTCATAATTGATCAAGGCAATACAAGGTTGTCTTGTCCGTTTTTGTCTGTTTAATGTTTCAAGTGTATGGTTTCGCCTCTGGATTTTTGTCAGCAAATGTTCTTTCCCTGCTTGAAAATATTGATTTTCATATTCCCACTGATGCTCCACTCCAATCTTTCTGAACCCCTGCAACATTAGAGGTAGTTTATATAGACAATAGGACATGCATGCTTTATAGTATGGACATAATCATAATAAACAAGATTTTAGCTACAGAGTAAACAAGCCAATGTATTGTCCAAGAATTATTAGACCCTACATAGTTGTTAAGTTGGTAAATAAAGCTTGAGAAATTGCTGTGCTTAAAGTATTGAGAGAGAAGCTCTGCAGAGAACTGGAGATGGTCCCAAACAATGAAGCTAGTACCGGAGGAACTCCATGAAATAATGGAGTTTGTGTTTGAATCATTCACCATACTAAAAGTCTTTATCAAGAAGGGAGGTACTACTCCGAACTCGCGCACTCCTTTTCCTGTTTTTAGCCTCTGTGAGTTCGACCTCGGAGATGATGGAGAGGGCCAAACTCCACCGGTATCACTTCTTCTGCCACCACTAGCTCCGGACGACTCAATACCAACACCACAAAGATCCATCATTACAACTTTTTCCACAAAACTTTCAACCTTAACCAAGAATAGAGTACCTTATTTATATATGTGTGTAATTAGTAAATGAAATAATCCGTGGTTATCACAAGATCAGTACATATTTGACAAAATCAAGACCCTAAAATTCTGTGAGGAAAATGAAAATCATTTCCCTTTAGTATTTATTTCTTGATCCTCATTAGTTTGGAATATATTCTGTAGCATAATATTTGTATCGTTTGTACTACTTGTTCTTAATCACTGAATGAGAATTGCCACATCAATATCGTGTCAAGATAGTACAATCAGGGCATGTTTGGGATTAGGCCTTTTGACTTATGATTCAATCTAAAGGCCCAAAAGCTTGTCACATCTTATGGGCCTTAACCTCCCTTATAGTTTCCAGTTATTTGAGACCCTATAGGCATAAAAAGTTAAAAACTGATGAGGCAAATTGGCAAAATGACTCATATATTGTCTACTCTTAATGTTTTAAGTGAAAAAGAAACTTGATATACAAAGACTTGTAACAACCAAACTTGAAACTATTTGTACATTTTTATTTGTACCACTACTCATTTCAAACTCATAACAAAGAAACACTGCAAATTTGAGGAATATGAAAATTTAAGACATAGATAAAGCTTTTACAAGATAAAAATCAGGTTCAATACTTGAATGGATTTGCTAAGAGAACGTGAGAGACAGAGAGGGGTTGTGAAACGAGAGAGAGAGAGAGAGAGAGAGAGAGAGAGAGAGAGAGAGTGGGTAATTGGTAAAGTAATTGAAAAGTTTTAAGTTAAAATTATTTAATTAATTTTATGTTTTAAATTTTTTTACCTGTATAGAATTATAAAATGGAAAATTACTTAACCAATATTAAAAAAATTCATTTCGAAATCCATCAGTAGACGGAGATTAGACATATTAGAAATAGGATAGATCTGAATCAAGAATAAATAATTTTTAACATAGCAAGAAGTGTGATACGATAAGCACTTCGGTTCTAATGCCCACCGTGGGCATTAGAACAAAACCGATAAGCTATATTTGCAAAGAGATTTTTAAGGAACTTACCAACTAAAGTGAAATTAATTTTAAGAGCATCTCTAACATGTTCTTTAAACATAAGATACGATCTATTATAAAATAGAGAGTCAACCATTAAAATTATATTTTAAGAGCATCTCGAACAAGTTCTTCAAACTTAAGATATTCTTTAATTTAAATAGTCAATTCTTAAAATTATGTTTCAATGAATTCTCTAATTTAATATTTTAATTTAGAGAGTGAGACTCTCTATTATTAAATGCATTGAAACAATTTCAATTTTCAATACTTGATTTATTAGCTTTAATTAAATAGTATATACAAATTCAGAGAAAAGCATATAAAAAAAAAAACAAAAATAAGAGAAAATGGAAAGATATTAAAATGCTTATTGGAAGAAGTAAAATGAAGAGTGTTGGAATGTTTTAAAAAAATTTCTTTAAATTTAAATTTAAATTTATAGATGCTCTTTAAATATAGATAAACTGTTGTAGATGCTCTAAGAGACACTCCAAATTAATTTATAAAATAGAGAATGTGTTTGACTCTCAAATGCCAAACTCACTATTTATAACCAAATGCATTCAAATAATTCTAAATCTCAATACTCCAATGTTGATTGAATTAAATAATTTTACAAAATAAAATAAAGAAACACGTGTCAAAATTAAATATAGAAAAAAATAATAAATATTTATTAAAAAAAATAGAATAAAGTGTTAAAAATAAAAATATTAATTTATAGATACTTTTTATAAATAGAGAATCTCTTGAAGATGTGCTAAAAGAAATTATAAATACTATATAGTCGTTGAATAGTTTCAAGGGTGAAATATTTATTAAAATTATTATTAAAGATAATTCCTCTAAATTCATACTCAATGTACCACCCTTAAAGAATGAGGCTTATGATTTGATTTCTATCAACTCATTATGGGAATAACATAAATTATCGATGTAAAAATAGTAACTAATGATTGAGTCGTAAACCCAAAAAATTTACCTTTCTTATTTTGACAAAAATAATTGCATGTGATTTTTAGATCTCCCAAATTTCAAAAATTTAGAAAATCGATTCGTGGATTTTGTGATTCGAGAAATTAAAATAAGATAATTGAACTAACTCTTTATAATTCAATAAATGTATTCTTTCTTATTTCATCCATTTGAATTATATATTTAAAATTATGATTGAACCGATTCAATATGTTTCTTATTATATTAGATTTGAATGTCTAATCGATCTATATAAATTTATTGACGGAATTGTATTATTTTTCATCACTGCTTTGAATTGTACGTGTTCGTTTAACTTATAATTGTGTCATCAATTATTCAACTTGCAGAATAGAGAAGAAATCTAAAGTGACTTTTATATGTCAAATCACTTTCATTTGAAACATTCATAAACTTTTTACGTGACTATCACATTTTTGCATAATAATCTTGGCCACTAAATTTTAATCTATTTCACATTCATCATTTAATTTATAAAAAAATCATTCAAACTACTGACTTTGACATCTTTTCGTAATTGAACATTCTACGTGTCTATATATCAAGTCGTATGATTTAACTGAAAATTCTAAAGGTTTAATTACTTGTACATGAAATGTAGAATTTTGAGTTAAAAAGTTTGGACATCAAACTGAATTAGTGTCGGAATGAAACATTTTATAAAGTTTGATGATGAATATGAAACATATTAAAGTTCAGTAACTAAAGTGACACTAAATATCAATGTTCTAAAAAGCCAGAAACATGAGCGTGGTAGCTTCAAGTGGAGGGCGAGATTTGAGGCGTGGTTAAACGTAGATGTCGCGTCTCTTGTCTAGGAGAAGCCTATACTTCGTTTAGACGAACTTTTTAAAATATTGCTAAATATAAAATTAGTGAACATCACTAAAATTAATCACATTTCCACATTCCGTAAGTCTTCGAAGTCCACAAGTTATGTCCAAATGGCCAACTAAAAGTTGTATTTCCTACACACAAAGTTGTTCCCAACTTACACACAGTCACATTATTCATGAATTTAAAAGACTGGATAAAATTTGAAGACATATTTGATATATAATGCTAGATATAATTGAATTATATGAGAAATAAGATTTTAAAATTTTTTATTTTTATTTTCGGTGTGTTTGATTTTGATTAAAATCGAATTTTTAGAAAAATTGATAAAAGTTGATAAAATATGTGGTTAAAAATTGTGGGTCCATGAAATGTATGATTAAAATTAATTTTTGACTTTTACTTCAATTTTTTAGCAAAATTTTAATTAAAAACAAACGGGGCCTAAAAGTATCTCTAAAAAATTCTTTAAACATAAGATGTTTTCTACTTTAGAAAGTCAACTTTAAAATTATGCTATAAGAGATTTTTTAAATTATTTTTTTAAAATAAAGAGTGAGTTTAGCTTCCCAAATTTGGAGAGCTATACCCACTCTTTATAATTAAATGCATTCAAATAATTTTAATTTTCAATACTCATATATTGATTAAATTAAATAGTATATACAAAATAAAATTGAGAAAAATAGAAAAAATTATAATAATTAGGAGGGAAAAATGTCAAAATAAAATGTTAAAAATAAAAAGACGAATAATTCAAAAATCTGACTTTTCTAAATTTATATATATTCTCTTAAATACAAAAAAAAAAATATGTTCTTTATAGTTAAGAAGACTTTTCAAGATGCTCTTATGCAATGTATTGTCTTGCTTACTAGACGTGCCCTAGGGCATAAATCAGTTGATTAAAAAGCGAAATTAAAGTAATCTTAGTTTATTTGGGAAATTGTAGAATGGGGATTTGATTCTTACATTTGATATGGAAGAAGGCTTCAGTAAAGTCTTGCTAAAAAAGTAAAATTTCATTTGCTCTCATTAAAGCACATCCTACGATTTACGTCATCCATTTAGGCCCTAAGCTCCAGGGCAGAGATGATGAAGGCCTTCAAGTTGGGGTTTAACCTTTTACTGGACGTGTAGTGAAAGAAAAAATATTTCTAAAAAAAGTGAGGACAAATCAGTCATTACAAAACCTTCATCATTAGTAATCTTTGGATTAAGTGAGTAAATGCACTTTATCATTGATTAATAGTTTAATACAAAGGTAAACCCTCTATTTACTAAAACCCATAACCCCAAAAACGTTTCCCCTTTTAGTTAATCACAGAGGTTAATTGTATCTAAACTTCATCGGAAAACAAGCCGGAAGGTCCACGTCATCTCGACGGAGAAAGATCAATCTCAATCAAATTCTCTTCATCAACTTCACTAATATTCTTCGTCCCGTCCAATTCAATCTCTATCAATCCTTCTTTATCATCCTCTTCCCACCGGAAGCACAAATTCTCCGACGACTCCCAGTCTTCGATTGTCGGGGAATCTCCATCCGACGAAGTGTCTGTATCGGATTCCGGGTAATACAGTGACAAAGATGCGTATTTCTCAATTATAGCCATCTGGGCCTCTCTCTTTTCCTCCCCAAACGCCTCGTTTCCTCCTTCACCTTCGTATTCTTCATGTATAACCTCCAACGGTGCCCTCACGTCCCATTCCACAAAACAGTCAGCCAAAAAATTGGGACCCGGATTCGGATTCGGATTCGGGTCACTGATGGATTCATAGGAGACATCGTTGAGATCATGATCAGAAAATTCTTCATTCTGCGGCAATAATTTCTGGGTGGAATCGAATTTCGGGGAATGGGATCCCGTTTCCTTATGGGTTTTTTGACTTGCACCGAGCTGGAGAAGATATAGTAAGATAATTGAGGTGGAAATTAGGACTGGGGTGAAAATGAATCCATGAAAGAAAGCTGGCGAGTACAGTAGAATCAGAGTGTAGAGAGTGAAAATGGTGGAGAACAGAGGGTTTGAGCAAAGAAAGGAAAGTGTTTCTTGAAGAAAGGTTATGATCTGGGTAAAGAGATTGGATTCTCTTGGTTTTTGTTTTTCTTCCATGGATGATGCGGCGATGAATTTCTGAAGCTGAAAAGGCATTCAATTGTGGGAGATATATAAGAGCAGAAAATACATTGAATCACATAATTCCATTATCCCATGCACCAACACAATACTAGTTTTTGTTTGTCACAGAGAGAGAGAGAGAGAGTTAGTTTTCAAGAAGAGGCAGCTTTAATAGGTTTTAGGCAAGTGTGAGGTTGGGGGGTTTGAGCGAAAGCATCCAAAAAAAGTAATTAAGATCAGCTTATGGCTTTTTTTTTTCACCATGATAATAGATTATTGAGATGACAATTCTAGTACTTGGATTTAAGTAATAATGATAGTCAAGAAAGCTAATTGCCTTTATGAAACGTAAGCCTAATAATCTAGAATTTGTTTCATAATGCTTTTTAACAAATTTTGAAATGAATAGTTGAAAAGTTATTAAAAATTGAGGGCCTCTTAAAATATGTGTTTCAAATTAACTATTGACTTTTAACTATAACTTATAATTAACAAATTTTAATCTAGATCAAACAAGCACATAATCACTTGAATTGATTATATAATTTGCCTTCAGTTTGCATGAGAATCAATGGCTCCCTTTCATAAGAAGTATATCATTAATTAACACTTTAAGTTAGTTATCCACATATGACGTGCAAAATTCATACTTAGGAACAAAAAAAAACGTGTATCAAAACCAAGTTTCACCATTTTACCGCGCACATGATTTTGCTCGACTTTGTTTAATTTACATATCATACTTGTCCTTTATGTTCTATTCAATCGAATGTTCAATCTTATTCAACATAACATATCAAATCTTTAAAGAAAGAAATTTTTTGTTTGAAAAGCAATTCTGATAAGGTGCTTGAAATGATATGCAAAAAGTAGATAGCTTTTGGGTTCTCTAACGTGCGTGGGATGGTTCAGAGAATGATTTAACTGGAGACAATCAAGAAATATAATCTAGTGGAAGAGGATACATCCAATTCGAATTCTGCTATTCTGCTATAAGCAATGAAGCAACAATTTTGGTTTAAGTGCAAAATTCTCTCCAGTTTTGAGAAGATAATTATTTTCTAAAAGATCAATAACTCATTGGTACCTAGAAAATTCTTATTGAATTATAATACTTCGTCTCGTAAAGATATATTTACTTTCTTTATTTATCTGTCCCAAATTATAGTCCACTTTTCCTGTTGATAGTATAGTTAATTTCTTAATTTTTTAATATATTCATATTTAATGTGCATTAAGAAAAATATAAGTAAAAATTATTGTTCCAACTATAATAATTAAAAAATTTTAATCTGTGTAAAAATAAAAGTAAGCATATTTTTATGGGACGAATGGAAGACATAAATTGCGCATAATTTTTGCAAAGAAAAATTTATCTTGTAATCAATCTTAATTATTTGTAACATTATGCAAGTAATTAATTTAGGTTTTTTTTTACCTTTTGTCCTAGAATTATGAAAATTTGTTTTTAATTGTTAGGCGAGAATATACCTTGTTGAGTTCTTTGATTCTTGCGGGGCAAAAGATCCAAGATTTGGATTTTAAGCATCAAATAGGAGATAGAACAAATAAGCGAAATTTACTAATGATAGAAATAATTACAGTTGTTATATGTTGTCGATTAATAGTGGCACGTCACGCCCACCTTACCGGCTCAGCCCGCTCTGTCCCGATGGTCTCAAAACTCGTCTTTAACAGGTGGACAACAATAAATCGACTGTCGTTGAACTAGTCATACCAATGATCCATGGAATGATAGTTACCACTGGCGTTTGAGAAGTTGTAACGTTCCTTATTAACTCTGATTAATGAGGGAGATGAAATGGCACCTGTCATTAAATACAGACTTCCCCAATCACCCCTATAAATAGTGGTTGATCCCTCCAGGTAAAAACAACTCTATTATTCTTTATATTGCTATTCTGCACATCTGATTTAATCATATATTGATTATTATATCGAAGTGGTCACGAATGATAGAAGCTCCACCACTATTTTACAGGTCTCAACCACTGTCGTCACCGCGCTCGAAAAAGGAGAAAAATATTTATCATGATTCACATTATTCAATACTTAATGTAAGTTGACTAACATGAAATAAAATGAAATTTACAATACTATCAATAATACTCAAACTCATAAATAAATAGTTCATAATTAAGAGTCAATATTCTTGTTTTGGATTTTGTATATTTTGTTAAACTTTGATAGTAATCATAGCTCAAAAACCTCTAAAGTTGAGAGAGTCAATTGAGAAAATAATATTAATTTTTTCAATTTTGTTAAAACTTCAAACAATTATTGCAAAGAATAAAAAATTAATAAAGTCTAAACACAAGTGTTCAACCAAACACTTCTCTTCAAATCATCATTTAACAAAGTCAATCTAAACAACTACTCAATAAACAACAATAGAGTTGAGTCAACTCTATTGTAACAAAAAATAAAATAAAAAGAAAGATTTCAAACATTAACAAAACAAGTGACCTAAATTGACAATGGTGGTTCAGTTTCCACCTTACACATCCTAAATTCCTAATTTGTAAGTCCCACAATACCAATAAAGATGCCAATCATGCAAGTCTTGAATATCTTTATTTTACATCTCACCCTGACATAGAAGAGAAAACCTACCGTACTTCCTAACTTACTTTAAATTTGCTTCACAAACAAGTCAATATAATCATACTCAACATAACCTCCTTATACAACCAAAGAAACTCAATACAAATTATGCAGAGACCCGAATGAATTGACACATTTTAACACTTCCGTCCTACACATAGTAAGTCCCACCATGACATTAAAGATGCCAATCATGCAAGTTTAGTAGTACATTTTTTTGTCCATCTCCCCCTTATGGAGAAAAATTTAGAGCAAAGCAAGAGGACACGTGTCTTGCTTGCTTTAAAGATGGAGGAAATGGCAGTTGTTGGTTGTGGCAGACAACCAATCTCAGCCGTCAAAAACAAAAGTACTGTGCACTTGGGAGCAAAAAAAAAAGTTTCAAAAAGTTAATTCGTGACCATTGATTTAACTTTATAGAGAGCAGATCACATGGCTTGGGTCCAGTTGCGATTGCAAGGGATTTTCAAGAAGTCTTCAATTTATAGCGTTATTAGATTTTTTATCTTTTTATATTTACTATTTAAAGTCTCATTATAATTTTATCGTTTCTTTAATTCTTATTGAATAAAATTTACAGAAACTAGGAGATTTCCGATTCCTTTCGTTTCAAATTGGTATTTAACTATTTATAGTAATCAACTATTTGTCCATCAAAAGTAATTATTTGGTATTCAATTATAAATCAACAAATACTTAAGACTGTTTTCAAACTGTTTTTAGTTTTCTAATTTGCAAAACACTTCAAATTTGTTTACTATATTGTTTTCGAAAACAAGGTTAAAATTATAACACAAAACAAGTTTTTGACGTTTTGAGTATTTTCAATGAAAACATAGAAAACACTCAAAACAAGGAAAACAAAATTATTTAATTTTTTTTTAAAAAATATAAAATTTAAAAAAATTTAAAACATAAAATTCTAAAAAAAAATTATTTAAATATAAATTTATATAAAACAAAAATTCTAAAAAATTAAAACTCTAAAAATTAAAACTAAATTTATTTAAATATAAATTTATATAAACAAAAATTCTAAAAATATAAAAAAAATAAAAACTCTAAAAATAAAATTCTAAATTCTTTAAAAATAAATATTCTAAAAAAATAAAATAAAAAAGTAAAATTTCTAAAAAAAATAAAATTTCTATAAAAATAAAAATACTAAAGACTAAAAAATAATTCAAGTCCTTATTGGTTATTTAATAAAAAAAATTAATTTAAATGTAAATTGATTAAAATTCTCAGTCCACGTCATTAATTTTTATTATTTATTTGTATTTTATTTTTTAAAAAAAAATTATTGTAAGATTCACTGACTCTAAAATTTATATATTATTTTATCATATATTAGCATAAAATTGTTCTATTTTACTGAATAATCAAATTTATTGAATAAAATGATATAAAATAATTTTTTCAAAATTCTAAAAAGAACGTGTTTTCCAGTTTCCTATTTTCAGAAATAGTTTTTAGAATGATAAACTAAACGCTTTGTTAGTAATTCTAAAATAGACTCTCAAAACAGAAAACTCTTAAATTTTGCAAATAACGTGAGAAGAACTTGTCTTTTTTTCTTAAATTTTGCAAACAACGTGTTTTAAACTTGTCTTTTGTTCACGTTAATTTTGTTGCATCAAATATAAGGTTTTTTTTGTTGTTTGACATGGTTTATAAATCGAACTTTATCATTCAAGAGTCCAACCCACTTTTTTATGAAAAGTCAACAATTTTTTGAACTTCATTTTAAAATGTTAATAGCTATCAACAAAGTGCTTCATTTTAATGTTAATAGTCTTAAGTTTAAATTATAATTTTAAACTTATAATTTGAGGAGGATGTATTCAATTAAGAATTGATAAGACTTTTAAAAAATTTCATGGAGTTTAAAAGTCTAAGTGTATTCAAATTACTGTTCATCTATCTCCGACGAATGCAACGAAGTTAAGGGCTAGAGTTTTGGCAAATTGTCTATAGTAGAATTCGTCAACAATGATACAAATTCACTTTTGAAATTTGCTAACGTGACACTCTTTTTGTTGAGTTGGATAAATGCCAACATCTTATTTGTGCCATGTGTTTGCCTTAAGCATTTTTTGTCATCCGGTTATTTAAGGGTGATAGATGGTCGATAAATTTGAACGTTAAATTACATTGATTAAGTATTAAGAAGGTGAAAATTTGGTGAGTATTTGTTAAATTTACGGGAACAATTTCTCCAACCCTACAGCAGCGTTTTTGTTACACACACAAGAAATCTGAAGAAAACAAAAAATTTCTCACCGATTCGGTCTAAGTGTTTGAGTTTCTCATAGATTCGTTCAAAAAATCATTATATTGATGGCTGTTGGTTCTGCGGACAAAGATTGTCACTTGGTGCATTTGTATGATTGCATTTTGTCCTAAATTTGGCTACTGGAATGATGAACTGACCTTAATTCATAGAATTTAAGTGAATACTACGTAAGTATGACCACACTTCTTCTAATCCATAGGGTTCACTTTTATTTCAGTATTAATATGCTAGGTGCACTTTAAAATGTTTATTTTGTGCAGCTTTGTTCCCCAAATTTTTATTTAGTGCCAAATTCATAAATCATAATACCCTTCTCATATACAATGTTCATATAGGATCAGTGATGGTGATGCGCTATGTATTCAAAGATTAATTTTGAAACTTGGTAAAGCAAATACCTGATATAATTTGAGATGTTGATAGAGGAAGGGATGGATGGAGGGAGAGAGAGAGGCCGGGGATCAGTTACCCATATACCAAGAGAGGCTAACAAGGCTGAGGATTGGTGTGCAAACAGAGGGTTGCAAGTTAAGGAAAACTCAGTGGTGAAAATAACACAAATGGAAGGATATGGACAAGGTATCCTAAGAACTGATAGACTTGACCTCCCATACCTAAGAATTCCTAAAAAGAAGGCCCCAATTATGGTCTTTCTTGTAAAATAATAGGGGGTAAAAGACTCTGAACTCTGATGAAGCGATGAAGTGATCGTCATTGATGACTAGAAGCCCATAGTATGCGTGATTTGAATGTGTCCAGTGTGTGCTTGCGATACTCATATGTATGTTTTAAGTTTCATGATCCATTTGTATTCTTGTGGTGATAATAACATATACATTGATTAAATAAGATAATCATTATTCATCAAAGTATTAGTGTGTGACTGCAATAATTATGCGTGTTTAGGCAGTGTGACTGTAATCACAAGAAGAAGCCATGACATTATTCCTGTTACCCATTCTGTGCATGTGATGTGTACGTGACAAGCATTATACATTACCTTAATCTTAGTGCATACCATAACAATTTACATTATACATCATGCATATGTGTATTTGGGCAGTGTGAGTGCTTTGCATGCATGATTAGGGAGTAGGAATTCTTGTATGTGTGTTCTTGCAAAACAATCACGTGTGTGGTGTCTTAGAATGGACTATAGGAAGAGTCATCAATAATGGCAATTTGCAGGGTGAGTTAGACTATGTATAGTAATTTCATTATGTGTCCAATAGCTAGAATATGCCTGAAGATTGTAAAGGGAGTAGTACAACCCTGTTTATTTCATGCTTGCTCTATCTTATTGGTAACAAGGAAGTAAGATCAATTGTAAGCAAAACAGGAGGTAAGGCTACACGTCCCCCTCCATGTACTCAATGATATATTAATAAACAGGTAGGGGATGGTGCCAACCCCCCACTTGCTATTGGGCACGAGCCTCAAAACTCCTACACCAGCAAAAGTGGTTTTCAAAAAATTAAAAAAAATTGAGCTACATCATTGTCTTTGTCGTCTCTTGGTCATAGTATTCCAAGCCTTAATTCTTTTTTTTTTTGATCGAATCCAAGCCTTAATTCTTATTTGGGGTGAGCGGAAGTGAGAGAGAATGGAAACTTTGCTTGTAATTATTCAATGGGTTGAGATGACTTCCTTCCAGTTCTGTGGTTAATCGCTACCAATTTTTGTTTCAAGTAATGCTTTATTTGAGCCTTTAGATTCTACGTTTCTACTCTACTAATGCTGTTGTGTTGATTTCTCAGCAAAGGAAAACAAGATTTCTTTCAAAAGCGTGACAAGACCCAAACTACTTCCAGGGAGATTGCTTACATTCGTTCTTCGATTTAAAGGTATTTTGTGGTTTATGTGTTGAATATTTTTGGAGTTATTAGATTTAAGTTATGATATTGTAGTTTTTAGTAATAAGTCTTTGAGTGTTTCACGGATTCTTTCAAAAAATCATATAATGGCGGCTTATTTTGGACTTTTGCAGTGTGATTACAGCGAATATCCTATTGATTAGTGTATACGCCGTTTGCTTCATTTTCATACACAGAGAATCAACGATTCCCTTTATTCTCGCCATTTTCCTTTGTTATTCGAAAACCTAGAATATTAGATCCCAAAATTATAGTCTAAACATTCAAAAATCGCAAACTTTGTATACTATTTGCTTCTGCCTCAAAAATTTCCCATTAATCTGAAAGATATGGCCATAATTTGTAGCAGTGATACTCCTCCATGTACGAAGAACAGTTTGTCAACACAGAAGAGTTCGAAAAGGCACATAGAAATGTCCAGGCAAACTTTTATTTCTCAAAGTCAATATCTTCCTCTGCACTTGTAAATGCTGGTTAACAAAATGCAGCCTCACCGAATGATGGTTGGCTCTACTGCTTGACGAAAGGACAATCTCACTCACCTAAACTTCCACATTTCGAGTGGACTGGGTATTATTTCTCTTCATATTTGGCTGGGTTACCTTCTTGCCCCTCCACATTGTAGAATTTGTACGTCAATTGTACAAGTCCTGGCATTTGTCTCCATCAATTCTCTACCTGGATATTTCATATCTAGAAATGCAAACTTTATTGGACATTCTTTTATAATCGTAACATATTTGTCGTAAAGGTAGCATGTTCTTGAAATTGTAATGCTCATCAATTCAAAATGCAGTAGTGATGCTATCATCTCGCTTGGCAGTATCACATGTTCATTTTACCTTCAGTAGATCTTGTTTTTTAAATACAGTTTTGAAATAATTGCTACCAATACTTAATCAAAGAAGACTTGGAATTTGATATGTCAATAACTGTGTTGATGCCACCCGTCTACAAATTTTCATGTTTGTCTATTTTAGTATCAGGCTAATACAACATTGGAGATTCAATTGGATTTCTTCAATAGACTAGGGAATGTGTAGTAAAAACTCTTTTCAACTTTTGGGAGAGTTGTCTGGCTGGTCTCTATAAACTAACTTCCTCTTGTTAGAGTTTGATGAGAAGCATGCAAGTCATTGAATGCTTTTGATCTGCTCCTCAAACATAACGAGCTTTTTTATGTTTTTTGTTTTTTTTATGCTTCGTGCTACATTCTTGGATTGTTGAACACGATCTCATTTTTTTTTCCCATATGTAATGCGATGGCCTCTTAAAATAGTAATGATGGTGCATTTCTCTCTCTCTCTTCTAACCTTGAATCAACGGTGCCTTATTACTTTTCTGGTTGTTAACCTTTTATGCTTGGCCTTTGTCTTTGAAATTTCTTTTTTCACTTTCCAGGCCATTAAGACCATATCCAATATCACACAGACGTCCAATACATGCTCACATAGATCAGCCTGATTGGGCACTTCATGTGAGTAGCTTAATTGATAACTTTTCAGATGTTTATTTATCAGATTTTGACACGTTATATGGATGGCTTATGTTTAAAAGAATGGTTTTCGAGCTAGGAGATCATCAGCTTACGGCAGGAAAGATGGATGAGCTCCCTATCGATATAAAAGGGGATGGACGTTCGGTCTGAGCCTCGGATGAGGGGGAATATAGACACTGGGAAAGGAATCATAGGAGTACGCCCCAAGATTAGATTGAGGGGAAGGAATGGAAAGATAAATAGATGGGTCACGATTCATTTTTATTCAAAAGCCATGACTTTGCTGTTCTTATAGATTTAGGGCCTGTTTGGCGGAGATATTTTTTCAAAAAATGGGTTTTTTTGTCCACGTTTTTTTACCTTTCAAATTTTGTTATTGTGTAAAAAGTTTGAAAAGTAAAAAAAGTAGGCAAAAAATGGGTTTTTGAAAAAATGGAAGCCGAACAAGCCCTTAATTCATTGAAATTCCATCCAATAAAATAGAAAATTCTAAATCTCCAAAATAATAGATAGAAATCCCGCAAATAGAACCATTGCGACACCCATCAAAGGAGTTGTGCCCCACCCGGTTAAATGCTATTTATTAGAACAAAAGGCTAATCAATGAAATCATATAACAGCTGCGTGGTTTATCTATCTACTTGATTGGATTTCTCTCTGTCGGTTTGAGGTGCACTAACGTTTGCCACATTTAAAAGTTACAGGGAATACCAAAAATTGAACCCAACAGTGATCTGCAACATCATGTTGAGGTAATGATTGATTTTGATCTAAAAATGCTCTTCTTCGAATTTCTCAGTAGATATTGACTGTATATAATTTTCTTTCTGGTGCAAATATTGAAGATCAAGGCTCCAAATCAAATTGAGATAACGAGAGACCTGCCGAGTAGGTTACTATTTTTTGCTTCAAAATGAGGATAATCTGTATGCATATGTACACTTCTAGCTAGCTGCATGGCTGAATGCATGCTGTTCATAGAATCAAACACTCATTGCTACGGGAAAGAGTGATAATGAAGTTGTAGATAATTATCCAACATGTTGCCATGTCATTGTTTGCCGGGGATGCCTTTGGAATACTTACATTAGTTCGTTCTAAAGTTTTGTTCTTGAAGTTGTCTTAATTAACAAATTTAACATCAGATAGCAAAGGAAGTTTTGGATGCAGCTGCTCGTGTAATTTGACTTGGAATTATACTGATGAAATTGATACGGTGATTCATGAAGAGTGACTGTGATTCAGCTTCACTGAAGATTGACTCGACAGTTTTTTGGTTCAGAAACCTATTCACGATATTTTGGGATTTGGGAAAGAAGCAGATGGTGTCACAATTGCCATAGCTCTTCAATGGTAGACATATGACCTCTGTTGTTACTTTCTCATTTCCTTTCCTCGTTTGATTTGTAGACACATTTTCAAGATGTATAGATTGCTACTATTTCTTTTAGCAGGACAAGAATTAAACAGAAAATAATATAACATTTTCATGTTGGATTTTGCAACACCGCTAGAAATCCAATTACAAATACAAAACGTGTAATGCACGTACCTCAACTAGTAATATTATACAAGAAAGATGCACTTGAAGGATTGTAGCATTAACAAATGCTTGTTCCTTGACCCCTAGCTTTCAACAATGCAAATTGATTAAAGTTGAATAGCTGATACATGAAGAAGAATTAATTTATATTTTCTTGCTAGTAACATTGTAACTCAATAAAAGAAAAGGAAGAACGTCATTCTATTAGAATGAAGAACTTAATTCTAAAATATCGATTAAAGTATTGCATTTGATGATGCTTGTCAATTTTTATTTCCAAATAACCACTTCCAGTCGAACATCAAATCTTGCACAAAAATGGTTGAGAGCCTCGTCTTGAGTGAGAAGTATATAAGAATGCTTAAGTGAGAATAATGATAATGTGCGGTTAAGGAAATGTGCATACAAGTTTAATGATCTTTTCGTTGTGAGATAACAAATTAATCTACATCGAAACCTCCAAAATGATCTATCACTTCAACATGTGCTCTTTGAGAAAAACCCGACCACCAAATTTATCTTTATGACGAGGTATTTATCCGAGCTTTCCTCTAGCCGACTACTCGGTCAAAACTGCTCTTGGTTGGGCGGGATAAAGTCCATCTCCACGTAAGTCCATATTCGTGCTTGAGAGGCTAAAAGCCCATTGACTTGTACTAGAAAATATTGACCCCCAATCTTTTTGACTCATATTGATCTTCTCCAAACACATAAATTGGGCAATCTCAAGCATCTCTCAATCAGATCAGATCACAGATCAAAGTTGAATATTTAATGCGATCACACATCATATCTCACCTAAGATATCTCAATTGAATCCATAATTAGGCGATACCCCAACACCTATAAATACCTCTCAACTCACCGATAAAAAGTTACACAATCACCACTTGGTTCATTCATTTAAGTGCTTCACCCCTTCTCCAATTTAAATCTCGAAATGACTTTGAATTCAAGCATCCTAGGGACTTTGGGACACACCCTGATGCCCCCTTTACATGTTACCCTGAGGAATGCTCGATCTAACTCCAACAGGCCACTGTGCGATCATGCTTGGGAATCGAGGTATATTTTCAATATCACCAACCATAATTCCTTAGAACTGTTTCAATGTTGATATGCCATCCTACATTTTCAACATCAGGACCATTCCAAATCAAAGAAAATAGAGTGATCGTTACAGCCACAATACAAAAAATACACGGTGTCAGACGGCAAAGTTAATATATTTAAACAATCAAGCAAAAGAGGATCACATGTTGTTTGATTCATTCTGCTGACTTAAATATACACCCACAATCATGGAGCAAATCTGTCAATCTCCACAGGATTTTATCCAATCAATTAGGGACTGATTAATCTCACCCCTAATTAAGCCGAGAGTGAGTAGCCCTCAACTCACCAATAGAAAGGTACATTGTCTTCATTCATTCATTTAAGTATTTTCCACCCATTTTCTCATTAATTAACAGAGGGATTTTGAGGCACACTACACTGCCTTCCTCGCAGGTTACCAGAAGAACGTTAGAAGACTGTTTCACTCAGGACCACTCGAATCACAGCAAGATCATGATAGGTACTCATAAGAATAAAAAAAATTCAGCATCATCACCCATAATCCATGTCGATATGCCAAGCCTACATTTTCGACATCAAGGCCATCCCAAATCAAAGAAAAATACAGAGTCCAACAGGAAAAGTTAAGACATTTGAACATTCAAGCTAAAGTGAAATACACATTATTAGATTCATTCGAATAAATCAGAACAAGTATGCCTTATATACATACATACACACCCCTAGATCTTTATCAAAACAGAAGCGCCAGCACGGCCCTTCAAAAAAATCCGTAAACCATTCCCTACTTCATCTACATACATGTACAAACAATTGAAAGACAAGCCAACCTATCTTCAATGGAATAGTTGAAGAAAACGGGCCTGAAGATATTGCTTCAACATGTACAAACAATTCCAACTCAATAAACCATTTCTGCAACAGCGAGAACACTGCATGCCTACAAAAACCCTCAATTTCACATCTCTGTTTCCATTGCCATTAATAAATCTTTTCGTGACCAATTGTCTTCACTACCAGAAGCAAACAAGGCCACTGAGATGTCGGCCAGCTTCTTTGCAATCAATCGAGACCTCGGAACCCTTGACTGCTTTGGAGCATTAGGAGCTACAACATCATTGAATTCACCCAAATCCTCCATATTCTGGAAACCAACAGTCTTCCTTGGAGTACTGTATGCAAAATGCCACTGCTTTGTAATCAAAGTCTGTTTATTCATGTAAAAAAACCCAAATCAATATTCACACACAAGCAAATCCCGGAAAAAAAGTGATTAAAATCAAAATCTATCCAAGGACAACTAAATCTTACCGCATCTCTTATTGCTTTTGATACAAAAACGAGTCTCTTCAAATCATCATGCTCCACACCACACAATATCCTAATCTGCATCACAAAAAGATCTCACCATTTTAGAACACAAATTAACAAGACAGACGCACTTACAAGACATACTAATTTTGTAACCATAAAACTTCTACTAATGCTGCTGATAATCAATTAATTCAATCATATAAAGAAATACATGAAAATACACACTTAATGATAATTTTCCACAATATTGCAAGAATTAATTAAGCAAAATGTACTAACCAGAATATCCTGAGGCAGGGCTTCAAGAAGAGACTTGTTTGAACAGAGAAATGAATCTTCATAGCACTGTCTCTTTGTGGATGTTGTGAGAATACAATCATCATGACCATCAAACTCCAAATTAATATTTGACAAAGCAACCCTTTTCCTCCCAAATGATGTACTCCTCACCAGTCCCATCCCATACTCTTCATTTGCTCTCTTCACAATTGACTCGCATTTCTTACCCAACACCATTTTTTCTTGCTATTCTTTTCTCTTTGCAAACTTCAACAAAACAATCAGAATTATCCAAAAAGCCCAAAACCCAAATTAAAATCTAAAAATAATAGATCCCCACTAGCCAAAAACAGTCAAAAAAAATCTGTATCACTTCCTATAAATTCGATCCTGACAGAAGTATACAATGATAATATATTTTTATACACTGAACAGCGTAGCAAAATCTTGAGAAACCCTAATTTAAAGCAGAGAGTAAATGGGATTGATGTAACGGTTGTAGTGTAAAAGGAAACAAGAACCGACTTCCAACTATCTTCTATATTTACGCACTACTGTGTATCACTCTGCTTTATATACAGTCAAGTTTTCTCGTTTTAAAATGGCTTTTTTTAAATTTTATTTTTCCTTTTTGGGTTTTTGAACAAAGGCAAAAAAATCTGCTTCGAGAATATTTGAGATTTGCTAGAAAAGACTGGAATTTTCCTATTTAAAAATCCTAATGGGTACAGTTAAGTTAAATATAGAATAGCCAAAAAACTAGCCGTTATAAATGGACACGTGGCGGGAGGAGAGAGGTTAGAGGAAGCAACTTGGGTGGTTCTGATGAGGGGGCAGATAGTGGTCGGTCTAAGTCGGCAATCTTTATCTAACACGTCTTTGGTGCTGTGCTATTTAACTTGACGCGTAGCTTTAAAAATGACAATTGAATAGGATTCTAACACGTATAAATTTGATGGATCAAATGGTCCAGATTTGTTGTGGAGAATTACGGGGGGAGGCATAGGATTCTAAATCGGCGGCTGAAACAAGTTGACGGCTGTTTACAGTTTATACACGTTTTACTTGGTCATTCAACAGAAAGTCAGCCAATTAGAATGGAGTTTATAGTGAGTGTGGACCCACCATAGTACGTCCCAGGTGTGATGGTGAAAATTGAATTTTGTATTATTTCTTTTTCAAATTTCTCCATTTCATCTGGTCAAGCTAAATTTGACATTAAACATTTGCAGTATAAAAAGTACTTTTTTAATATTTATAACTGTAAATTCTATTAAATATAAGAATAGTAAGTTAGGGCAATACAAAATGTATAAATTAAAAATATGTTTAATTAACTTAAATTATAATTTAAACTTAGTCAAATAAATTGTAAATAACACATCAAAATCATGAACCAAACATCTGTCAACTTTTCAACCACGCATTTTATGTTTATTTGGTAAAGTTTAAAAGTAGTTTTTTAAGAAATTTTGAAAAAATTTAGTGAAATGTCTGGTCGAAAAGTTATAAAAGATATGAGTTATATTAAATATGTGGTTGAAAATGAATTTGAAAAAAAAAATTTAAAAATCTCCCAAACATGTTATTCATCAATTTTTATTAAAATCTTTTAAAAATCTAATTTTTATCTATACCAAACATTCATTCATTGAATAAACTAAAAAAAAATGCTATATATATTTCCTAAATAGAAGTTAATTTCTTGTAATTATTTGAAATCTTAATCACTAAGCTTAATTTTAATTTAATGGATTTTATTTCAAATTCATAGTTTATTTCCATTAATAATACAAGGGAACCAAAAATCTTAAGGAAAAAAATTGGAATGCCTAAGAGGGTTTAAAATCTAATGATAATTTTGAATAAATTGAGAATAGGAATCAATTAGGCAGATAATGTAATTGGAATAAATTGATAGTATAAGAAACTTAGTCAATTTCTTGTCAGTCTCTTACGATTAACGTAAAATTCATAATTTTAGAAAATAATCAATTTTTTTTTTTTGTTTTGAATTTCGTTCCAATTCAAAAACTATAGCTGGGATATAATAATGAAATCTTCCCTAAATATTAAAAAAGAAAAAAAGGAAAGATATGTAAAGGAGTTCAAAATTTTAATAAATTTGAAAGAAGATAAAAAGAGGCCATATTCCTTTTAATGGGTCCTCATATTATGGCGGGAAACAAATTCAATATAGATGGACGTGGACCACTTGAAAAGGACAGGCCCTCCTAGTGTAATTAATGTTTACTTTGGCAATTTGGCGGGTCACTTTAGTGTTTGGATATAGTGAAAATATATTTTCGTAGAGAACTCACAACTATGAAAAACACGTGTACCAATAAATTCATAAAGTTTTCCAATATTGGATTTTCATTTGGATTTTCCTAGGATGCATTATATGATACAAATACATAGGTGCAAATATTCGAATATCCAACATGTCATATTGATTACGAATCAAAAATAGTTTTCATTTCATTAACACTATACAATTCACTATGTCACCAAACAAAATCATAAACATGTTATCAAATATAATCGACTTATGGAGCACCAGAAAGTACAAACAAATACATCATTTGTCCATTATTATTAGGTTGTGTTTGATTCAGTGGAAAATTTGGGTGGAAAGAAAATATTTTCCATGAAATGAATTACAAAGAAATTTTGGATTGGAAAATGTTAACAAATTTCCATTGAAAATAAATGGGTTGGAAAAGGTTAACAAATTTTCCATGGAAAATAAATTCTCCTATCCTATAAAAGAAAATATTTTTCTTGAAAGCAAGGAAAATATGGTAAAAGTGGAAAAACATGGAAAATATTTTCCATGGAAAAACAAAAGTTCCAATCAAACGAAAGATGGAAAATAGGTGAGAAAATGCTTAAATGGAAAATTTTGCCAATCAAATAAATAAAAACTAGAAAATGGGTGGAAAATTTTCATTTTCCATGGAAAATGAAAGGAATCAAACACACCTTAGAGATAATTTAATGGACATCGAAATCTTCAAAAACTTCTTTTAGTCCAACGATAAATTTCTAGTAATACAAAGTATTCAAGAAGGCAAAAACTTAGAATAAATTATTAGAGTGATCTATAAACTAAAAATAAATTTACTTTTCAAAATATGTTAGGGTGCGTTTGATTGCAAGCATGGAAAATGGGTGGAAGAAAACATTTTCCATGGAAATGATTTGCCAAGAAAATATTTTCCAGGAATTGTAAATGTAGTGTGTTTGATTGGATAAAAATTCGTCTAGAAAATGTTGTGATTTTCTATCTTTTGGTGTTTGATTGTCTTTATTTTCCATGGAAAATGTAGTATTTTCCAACTTTTGTTATGCCAACTTAAAATTAATAATTTTGCTTAAAATTATTAATTAAGTAAAATTAATAATTTGCTTAAAAATTAGAGCAACTTAATGATTTAGAGCATTTTATATAATTTGCTTAAAAATTAATAATTTTGCCAAGAAATTATTTTGCCAACTTAAAATTAATAATTTGCTTAAAAATTGATAAGGTTGGTACAAGGCTTCTTGCTTTCAAAAAATTTTCCTGGAAAATTTGAGCTCCTCATTAGCCAAGAAAATCTTTTCCTCATTTTGGTGGAAAACACCATCACGTGCAAGAAAATGGAAAATTTTTGTGGAAAATTTGTTCAATCAAACGGTAAGAAAAGATGGAAAATGGGTGGAAAATTTGGATTTTCCATGGAAAAAAAGACCAATCAAACGCACCCTTAGTAAAATATATAAACAAACAAATTTACCTTTTATAAAAAAAGATTATATTTGACATGAATATATAGGAAGTACCAATACACGAAGTTTTAGAATGTGTGCTAGTGTGAAGTATACTTCTCCGAATGAGCCGTCATTATTGAGAAAACTTTAGCAACAAAACTTAAAAATAAAATTTTGTTAGTTCATTATATTTCTTCTATCGAAGATATGTGGGCAAAAATACCAAACTTATTTTCCGACATAAAGCAAAATCAAATTAAACTAGTATGTTGTCTTTACCTCCTCAAAAGCTTCGATCTTAGGATCTTTATGGAGTCATGTGCTTCATTTTACTCTAACAAATTAAACCCAGAAGGATCTTACGCTTCTTATATCTTTATACATATACATGCGCCCAGATATACTCTACTATATGGTGAGCTTGAAACTTTTGAGAAGAGAAGGAAGAAAGGAATGTTATCATCACTAATTTAGATGGTAGTAATGTTCTTGATTTATTGTCCTGTGCATTAATAAACATTAGAACTTTATTGAAAATCTCAATGCCACCTAGACTGATGATAATATATAAAAATATTATTCATCTATATATATATATATATATATATATATATATATATCTATTTGGTACTTATTATAAACAAGATTTTTAGTTTCTATTTTCATTATTACAATTTAATACTATACAATCCAATTTATCAAATACGACACAAGACTATTAGCATGTACAATCAACTTATGCAGCACCAGAGAGACTTTTCACAAAGGCACCATTACCAAAGAAAATCTTGAAATAGAAGAAATAAAAACGCACCATCATTTAAAATTAACCAAGTTGTGTCAAATACTTATACAATCAGCAAACTATACGAGCTGAACATACTCTACACAACAAAATGTGATCAATTAGCCATGATCATCAAGCACAATCCGGTGCTACAGTTTCCAGATAATTAGACAAAAAAATGAAGAATTGACAAAGCAGATACTAGCATTAGCATACACGCCCACAAAAAATGTATGCATGACTGAAATGGCTTTTTCCGACTCAAAAAGTATCCCTGAAATGCCGGTACACACAAATAAGAGTGACTCCAGCCACCTAAAACCAGCCAAAATCTCAGAATAAGTTATTTTGTTCGAAAAATTTATGAAGTAAGAAAATTGCCTTTTATCAAAATGGTTAAAATGTGTGTGTGCACGTGCAGTATGTTCCCCAAAGGGAGATGTCATTCCTGAGAAAACTTAAGTAGCAGAGACTTACAAATGGAAGGGTAAATGGTCTATACCAGTTTCATTCGTGACTTTAAAAATTCACATCCATCACAGCCTGGTTCATTGCATGGACAATCATTTTCTTCACCTGGTCAAAAATATAAAGATTCAGATGCAAGACATTGATGTTGTACATGTAAAAGCCAAAGTTGTTAATCAATGTGCATGTAGTTTAAAGTACAGATTTTGGTCGACCCCTAGTCAAATAAGAAACTTGATGTTACTTCAACTATATTGCTTACCACTAAAAAATGTGCCTAAACATACAAGACCGAGAACCAAAAATGTAACTATCATGGTTTCATATACAAACTTCTATAGAATCTTTGGAAAAGACTTTCTTTTCTAAGAAAGAACTCAATCCAATATATCCTCATTCTATATTCTATCAAACCCGTATTTTGTAGCTGCAACAGAGCTCCTTATTTAACTGCCAGGGATGGATGGCAGTAACAGAGGATGTAAACTGAAGTCATAATCCTAAGAAATGTAATAGAACTGAAGTCAGAACTCGAGTACCTTGTGATAAAAATAGCAAGTTTCCTTAATCTTCTTATAAAAATTTATAATTTTACAAGCAACGTTTATGAAGACTAAAGAGGTAACTATTTCAAAGCAGCTAGCAATGTAAATATTTAGTACTTTATATTAACATATTCCTATAAAATCAGAAATACTGCAAGAGGATTGAGGACCAACGTGTGAAACACAAAAAATATGATGCAATGTAGAAAAATCAAACCTCCAGCTTATCTTCTTTAGCCAGATGGTTTTGAGGTAGCATGCGAAATTCTTCAGTCAAACGGACACACTCGTGAACATTTTCAGGGGAGACAAAGTCCAGTGCAACCTTTATGCATGACTGTGCAGGTAAAGAAGTAAGATTATGGTTTGTAGCCAAATCAACAAAAAATAAATTGTATAATGCATTTTATGTATCAGAAACTAGAGAATCCATGCAGGAAAAATTTCAGTTAAAACAGAAGCAGTAAACAAAGAAAGAAGGAAGAAAGAATAAGAAAATAGGAGAAAGCTTGGAGAGAAACTGAGTAGCAGTTCACTTATTGTCCATCAATTGGCAACAGTACAACCACTATAAAAAGAGGCCTGCACAGATGATGATCTTAAAATTATGTTCTACAAGTTAACAATGCCCGTATTCTTTATAAGACCTTTTAGTTAAACCAGAAGCAAGCTGGGCCAAGATCACAACTTTGCAACGAGCTGACCTTGTTTGAATTGATCAGGTCAATAGGAAAATATAAGGTTGTTATTCTCCAAACATGAAACACTGCTAATAGGCTTATCATGGCAAGTTACAATTGAACTTCAATAAGCAAAACATACAAAAATAAGCAAACAGCCAACCAAACAACACTACCTTCAAATTTCTAACTTGATGAGGGCATCCTGCAGGTATAAAAACTGCATCCCCTAATTTCTGAACAAAAGTCCACGGTTCAATACCTGTGGAAGCAAAACCATAAAACATAGTCAGAAGAAAATTAACCATATAATTTAGTTACATATTAATAAGATAGGAAAGGAAAATCAACCATATTCCTCCTTAAGTCTCCTTTTATGCTCCATAGTCAAGTAAACTGTTTGATCATGGATTGGGTGGAAGACCTGTTATAAACATAGATGTACGACGCAGGTGAATAAAATTATATAAAACGTGAAAGGGACCCAAAGACATGGGACTTCCTCGCGTAAATAGAAATACAGCACAAGATGAGATGTATACATTGAACCCTCTCATCTAAAAGCTCTAGCTGTTAGAGAGGGAGGATATCATTCGTGTTAGCATATAAGATGGAAGAAGTCAGAAAAATTTACCAAAAGCTCAATGAGGCACAAAATTTGAGAATGATCACGATTTCCATTATTAATTTTCCGTACCTTTCATTATTCATTACTCAAATCTTATAAGAGGGGAAAGAATGCATTGTGCCAGCAATAAGATGCCAAATAGATAAAAAAATAAAACCATTTTACTTGAGTTTAGTAATCTCTTTCATTTTACCCAGTTTTAGCCATAGCCTGATGTTCCAGCAAGATTGATCCCTGAAGCTGTCAATGTGCGATCTAACAAGTATTTTCATCGATGCTGACTATCCAAATGCAACATAAGCTGACTATACAGTAGCTCTCAGGAGCTCACTAGACATTTGAATGAAAGGAAGTGACAATAGCTCTTTTAACACCGAAATAAGATGAACCAAGCTTATATTCCTTTTGAATTTAATTACTATCAAAATATAGAGGACACTAACAAAATGTCCCCTGAACACTTTAAATTGGTTTTGGTTCATGAACTCATCTCCTGAACACACTATTTGGGGACCCTTCTATTTTATTGCAATAGTTTCACTTTATGTTCTCCATATTTTGATTTTTCACCACAACATAAATAACTGAAAGGAAAGATTTACAAGGCTTGAGGAAAAAATTGTATTCTCTCTTGACATTGTATTACCAAAAAAACCTTGTATCCATTTTAATTTGAAGCCTGCAGATAGACATCTCAAAGAAAAAAATAAATACTTCACAGATCATTCTAGAACATTCTGAATTGAATGATTCAAATTTTCATATGCATATAAAAGTTTTAATCTCTAGGTTCTTGACCCATATATATTATTGAAAATTTATGACAAAAATTCGTTTTGCTAAAACAACAAAAATCTGCCGAAAGAGGAGAATAGAAAATCCATATGTCAGATCAGATAGTCACCGTATCAAGTTCAATGTTATTCATATAAATTGAAAATCATCTTGCTATGTTAGCAAAGCATGAAATGTCAAAAATAAGAGAAAGGAACACACAATCATGACTGTTGAGAAAAAATATCGACAAAAGGAAGATAAAAGGACAAAAGGGAGGCCTTGTTTGCTGTAACAAAATTTGATTTCTACATTCTTTGAATAGCACTAAGCAGTTGTGACAGTGGAAATCTTTTCTCCCCGAAAAATTTACTATGCATTTGAAAAAATAAAAAATATGAATCTTGCCACAACCAATATATTTGTTCTCACCACTAACATTTTGTTTAATTTTAAAGAAGAAATTAAACAGCATGTGCCTTATCAAACCAAATGATTGATATCCTAAAAACTTCACCGATTGTAAAAATGCTTTAGCATACTAGAAAATTGTGATAAACCTTAGAGGCGTGCATCACAGTCACAGATAATTATAATGCAAGAGAGATGTTTCACTAAATTTCAGAAAGATAAAATTTGGGAGGACATCATTACCTCCTGCAGCTGGTTACAATAGATATGCCTGAATTCCTTCACGTGCTTCTTGATATATTCCTCTAGTTTAGGCGTATCTTGCCTTCTAAAGATGTCCCAAAGAGCACCACTCTCGGCATCTTTAAACCCTTCATACACATACTTATTACCTTCTTCAGTGGTAACACTGCCTTCTCTCCAACCACTTACTTTTCTATCTTCTATTTTATTTGTCGTTCCTGAAACATTGGTCAATTTATTCCTCTTACTTCTTACAGGACGCTTCCTTTTATTTCCATTGCATTTAGTGTTTTTGTCAACAACTTTGACTTCTGATGACTCAACCAAATCATGTTCTTTATTTTTTCCTTCTCCACCAGGTTCTTGCCCTTCCTCTCCATTATCCACATTATGTGAGCCTCTCTCTAACTCAGCCTCGGAGTTTAACACGTTCCCATTTGCTAGATCAGATATTTTTAGATCTTCGGCTTCTTTTTCAAAGGCCAGACTGTCTGATTCCAACATCTGCACTGAAGCTTGTTCTTCGACCCCAGATAGTCTCTTCTCACCTCGGTCGGTTTGACTTACTATCTGACCATTGCTGGAGAACTCCCGCTGATTCTGGGCTGCATGATCCTGTTTCAACTTCCTTATGGTTGAAAGTTGTGAAGATGTGAGGGGCACAGTTTCGGTGTGTGTTAACACGTTCACCTAAAACAGAGATGAAATTAAAATATGAACTTCCAAAATTGGAAACTGACAATAACACACGACATCAAATCAGCCATTTTTCAGTCAAGAGTATTCAGAATATCAAGATCCTTTGCAACACATTACAGTGACTGACTTTAAATAGCTAATAATATTTAGTTTGCTCAAGGTCATACAGAAGTGCATCTGCTTCTACTATTAACTGTAATCTCCACCACAAAATATGTGGCATCCTCCAATTCTTTTCAGAGTCAATCTGCTAGATTTCACAACCTACACAGAGTTTTCAGAATATCAAGATCCTTTGCAACACATTACAGTGACTGACTTTAAATAGCTAATAATATTTATTTTGCTCAAGGTCATACAGAAATTAGATGTGCATCTGCTTCTACTATTAACTGTAATATCCACCACAAAATATGTGGCATCCTCCAATTCTTTTCAGAGTCAATCTGCTAGATTTCACAACCTACACGTATGGCGAGACATATGATGTCAATACTACTTAAATACCCAAAAAAACCTTTGTGGCTATTTTGTTAATTTGTCTATATTAACAGCTACAAGAAACATGAATCCCAAAACAGAAAGGAGCTCCTGCAACCATGCAGTTTAGTTATGGATGAATAAAATAGTAAAGATCGAAGGTCGAAGGCATACTGCATCAGACATATCACAATGAAGCTTTGTTACGGAGTCTCCACGTCCTAGCTCCTCTTGAAATCCATAAGCTATGTAAGTCTTTGGTCCCATATCTGGCTTCAAAGACTTTTCAGGTAATTTGACTGCAAGATTTAGGTATCCACTGCGAGGATGCGTATACTCCTTAAAAGGCAAGCAATTAATGAACTCTGCACCATGACGAGGCAACTGCTTCTCAAACAAAGTGGATGGAGGCCAGTCTTTCAACTTCAAAATCTGAGGCCACCCGTACTTGTCAAATCGACCCTCCGAATACCCTTTAAAAAACTGATGAACATTGACATCTGTCTGCAAGTCACCGAAAACTATATTAATTCAGCGCAGAGATTTAGAGACATCAAGTAACAAAATAAGTACTTCGTAACATTCATAGCCAAGAATACAGAATGAAAATTACTTAAAAAGATAACTGTTTAAACATCTATGTAACTTGGTTGGCACAAGAAGCTTCTTCATTCACTGATAACTACAACTGGTAAGAATTGCAAAACGTACTTAAAAACATTCTCACACCGGAAAACAACAGGACAGATAAGGAATGCAAAACATACTTCAAAGACTACCAGGAAATCAATCTATTCGACGCCTTGTAGTCAAGTATTTAATATATTATTCAGATATAGCAATTCTCATCAAACAGGCAGGTAGAATCTAAACTTTGTACTGATTGAAGCTTGAATCACATTCTTCTATTGAGAAAAATAAGCAAGAAAACCTGAGTAATGGCCAATACCACAGGGAAGGAGAAGGATATCCATAGAAACTGGTATACCATGTAGCTTATGAAATAGATTCACCGATTTGGAAATATATTTCAATTACTACTCAGACCAAAACAGAAACTGTGATTTCTGACAGGTATTGCATTAGACTAAACCTCAAATATTCAGTGCAGAAAACAGACAACCAAACTAACCTGGCACCAATCCAAGCAATTTATAGCAGTCACATCAAGAAGTTTACTATGCCCAACATGTTTTATCTGGCGGAAAGCACGCCACATAACCATTGGTTCCCAACTGAGACCAAGGGTTTTCTCAAGCACATTGCTAACTATTACAGGCTCGCCTTTACACCAACGCCTTTGGAAATGCTTCAGATCCCCATGCTGAATGTCAACAGCAGTTGGACAGTACAAATAATTGTCATCAGAATTTTCTCGAGAAGCTGCTTTACGGAGATTTTCACTGCCTATGTCGTTTTCCCCCGTAAAGTTTAAAAAAGAATGACATTGCCCTGAATTTTGAGGCACATCCTCTACGTTGTTAACTATCTCTTCTGCTTTTACAATCAACTCTGCAACCCAATTCTCCGGAAACAAACGTTTCAAACTCAAAACTCCTTGACCGCAACCACCCCTGCCCTTTGGTGCACAAGGAATTACACCATTGTCCTTGGATTTCCATTCAGATGGACAATTAATTTCAGGAAGGGAATTGCAGGTTCTACTCTTAGTTGAAGAATCAACCTTTTGTTCCGAGACACCTCTCTTTGCGACTCGATGCCTCGGCCTGCTCCCGCCATGCAAGTACTCAAATCCATAATCAACATATTGCATGATCACTTCTTTATCGCCTACCTGAAGATGGCCACCCCTAAGCTCTTTGCAACAGCTCAGGCAGAGGTCATAGGAGCACAGTGGACAGTTTCTATGATAATCAAAAATAGAAGTTTTGCAATTGTCACTGCAAAAAAAGAAAAAAAAGATTGAAAATCAATTTCTTCACAGATCAGATGAAAGAAGAGAAGAGATGCTCTTGAGAACCTACCAATAAATACGTTCGTCCTGCTGGCAATCTGATTTTTCAAGCACTACATCTGAAACTGACAACCCTGACCAAGTAAAATGAAAATGATTAATCACATTAACAAGTGTAGTCAAATGTAGATTCAATTTACATCTGGCACAACATTAATTTCAGAATCTCTTATCCTAGTACTTTATATGGTCCTCTTCACTTCATCAAAAGAAGTTAACCATAAAAGGCTGAGGCAATCATCAAATTTGCGCTTGTCTGACAAATTTTATCAAGATAGAGAGACAAAAGAAATATGATATGTTTCTTTCAAAGTTCCCAGACTAAAGGGGTCCTAAAATACTAGGAAAGAGGAAGGGTCTCATTCCAAATAAATTCTCGAGCACTTCAAAACTGCAATTGGATGACATACCTTGAAGCTTAGCCTCAACCTCCATCTCCACTGTTTGTTCTGCATTAAATTGTTTCAGAAAGGGTAGAAGCACTTTTACAACATGTGTAGAGTAGTGGGCCTTTTGATTATCTGTAATATTCACTGGTAGCATCTCCACGGTCTGAGAACAAACATTAAAGTACACATCATATTCATACCACAAGAATAAGCATCAAAGTAATGCCAAGCAAAAAAAAGAAGAGAAGTAAAAGAAGCCAACATTTATTGGTCCATCCATTCGTAAGCATGATTTGCAGTTGCAATTCTCAAGACAAACTGGACAAGCTTTAGCAAATGCTTCTTCTGGCATCTTTGGGTACCTAAATATCTCAAGACACAAAAGAATTCTGAATCAGCGGAAACACATACAAGTAAATCAGATTCAGATAAGTATTATACAAGGTAATCAGATTACTTGATCTCTATTCGACTAGTGTTGCCATATATTAGAGGCTTTACATGATCAGCATGCATATCAAGAAACAGGGAAATATGTACATTTTATGCAAGCTTTCAGTCATTTTTTTTTTTTGACAAATCCCTTTTTTTATATTAGATGATCTGTTAATTAAAACTGGTGGTCAATGAGTACTATGTGCAAATATACTGCTTCCACAATGAAATCACCATTTATAAATTCAGCAATACAAGAAAAGTGGTAAAATGTGTGCAACAATACCACAATACAAGTGACAGTATGTCATCAAGAAATTGTTGTGAATAGATTTATGAATGCAGGCATAACCTATTCCTTCCCCACGGCTTGTACTTTATAGAAGACTAAGGATATAGAAACAAAATACAGAGCGAATAATAGGTGTTGGCAAGAAGTTTGTACCATCTAACCATGCAGGGTACACAATACCGCTTTGTCTTACAACTGGTACACCGGACAACCCTTCCGTTGTCATTCCTCTGACATTGGTGACACATATTTGAGTCGATCAAAATACCCTGTGAATATCACAACAAAATCCATACACAATCACAATTAACAAATTATTAAAACCGCATGACCTGCAGAAATACTTAAATTCACAGATTATGAATAAAGTGAGTGGAAGTTTTAAAATTTCCAAAGTTCATTACATTCTCATCTTTCTTTTGGGGACCCTTCCGCTTTGGTAAGTTCGCTTCTTTCACCTTTAGTAATTTCTCTTCTTTAGCATTCTTGGCTCTAAGTGAATATCGTGTTTCTTTCTTCACCATCGACTCCTCTGCATTCTCTACATCTTTGTCTTTAGACATTCTTTTCCTTCTCTTCTTTTTCTCATTTCCGTCTTGTCCTTTTTTCTCTTCCACTTCCACCTGAAATTGATGGCCACCATTTCCACCATCATCGTCAGTTTTAGCCTCATTCTTCTTTTTAGAACCTCTTCTTTTCTTTCTTTTCCTGGGAACCCCACCCTCATCCTTACCGATTTCTTCACAGAATTTCCCAAGCTTCTCCTCCGCCTTTTGACGTGATTTTCTCACCCTCAAACCCTGTTCACTAGAAACAGCATTTTCTTTATCATTTTCTACATTGATTTCCTCCTGCAAATTTAATCTCTCTTCTTCTTCATTTGCCCCGTCAGGCTTCTTCTTCTTTTCATCGGGAACTGAAACCCCATTTGCTTTCATATCTTCATCTTCCTTCTTCTTCCTTCCCCTTTTCTTCGGCTTCTTTTCCTCTGTGCTTCCATTTTCGGCCAATAAATCAATTTCTTTACCTCCCTCTTTCGTTTCTTTCACCATACCAGCTGTACTCTCATCATTATTACTCTTCTTTTCTTGACCCTCTTCGGAACTTCCACTCTTGTAGTTGTAGAAGTAATTTCTTGGCTTTCTCTTTGATTTTCGGTACCCATTAACTTTTCTTGAACCTCCTTGATTTTATCTTCTTTTCCTTCAGCTTCACCAATAATTCTTTCCTCCACCATCTTCTTCCTGGAGAAACGAAGAGTTGATAAAGGGGGGCGTTCGAAGGAAATAACTCTTATATGTATTTCTCCAACAAGAAAATATTACTGTTGGTAGGTTCTTGAAGATACTTGAAACGTTGGTGATGGAAAGATGAGACTCTATAGGTATACTTGTCTTCCTTCTGAGGCCTGAGTGGTAAAATGAAAATTTGAAAATGTTTGCAAAATCCCGCCTTGGTTGATACTGTTTAAAATGGTCTACAAAGGACGTCGTTTTGGCCATTTTTAAACAGTTCTCTCACGTTTACCCTTTGAACGCAGGCAAAGAATAGTGCTTCACTGCATATGCCTAAAATAAGGGTGAGTTTTTGAAATGGCCGTCTCAAACGCTCGGAATTATAGAAGAGTCTAACTTATATCAAATAAGTTTTAAAAATATCTTTTAAGTAAAATAGACTAAAATATCCTTACTTTATAACATCAATTAACACACCATCAATTAACACACTATCTGCATTAATGTGTCGACATCAGATGGTTCATTAACCGACGTTATCAGACCTCAAGTACGTTATCAGACTTGTTGGTCTGCGTTAATGTGTGTGTTAATGCACTATATATACCATTATGACTGATTTTTTCAATTAATTCATCCAAATCAACTCAGATTTGCAGGAATTTAAAATAAAAAACATGATTCATACTCAGGTTTATACATTTTTTCATGATTTATACTACAAAATCCACAATTTCTACGGTGAATTAAAAGAAAAAGATGAAGAATGATGAATTTCTACTTTGAAATGAAATTTATTACATAAATGAAATATGTTGGATTCTAACATTGAAATGTGTTGGATTCTAACGTTGAAATGGGTTAGATTCTAACCTTGGAATCTTCTCTTTTTCACAAACAAATGAATTTGAAATCGTTTGAAATGGTTATAAGCGAGGAAGAAGACAGCGTTATATTTGGTAATTTACATACCAAAATTGGTCAACGGCCATTTTGGAAAATTCACAGGTCACCCTACCATTCAAAGAACATTCCCACCTAAAATATAGCTGGTGAACTTTAGTGAAATATATTTTTTATATACGCATTTCTTAATAGACATAATTTAGTATTCACTTATTATTTATATATCAAAACTCATGATATATAAGTACCACAAAAGATTTATGAAGTTTTCTTTAATGTTGTGAAATTTTTTAAAAGTATTTTTGGTGGTGTTTATAAGTATTTATAAGTTGATCTAATTTTATTTTTATTCACATATTTCATAATACCTACGACCACAAGTTTTATTTAGACATTTTGTATGACCTACTACTTATTATAATTTACAAAATTTTTATCAAACATATTCTAAATCTAAAAATATCTATAGTATATGTTTAGTAATGCTTAAATTATTTTTTAAATACTTATATTGTAAATTGTGGATGAATATGTAAATAAAAAAGTAGATTGTAAGTTGTGTGTCCTATATAATGTGTGGATAAAAAATATGTTTGACTAATTTGACCAAGTGAAATTATAATTTAAACATCCACTTTGACTCTTGAAGGAATCCTATAATGTTGCAAACAAAAAGTGGAAGAAAAGTGATACAAGATGTCTAGAATATTGCATGAACAACGTAATTATAATCTTCTATGTAAATGTCTACGTAGATTTAGAGAGTTAAGATTAATTTTATCATCATATAGGTATGGTATATAAGGTTGGGGCTCTTATTTGTAAACTCTCTCTCTCTCTCTCTCTCTCTCTCTCTCTCTCACACACACACACACAGAGACACAGACACAACACACAGAGTTGTAAGCATCTAAGAAAATTCGAGTGAATATTTTTATTAGTATTAAAGAGTTTTAATATAAATAATTTATATATTCTCTCTATTTGTTGTGTCTTATATTATTAGTCTTCTTCTTTGTGTTAATAGCACGTAAAATATACTTCATATATGAAAAAAAAATTTGATAGAATGATGACAATAAGATTAGAGCGGGGACAGGCCGAAGCGGCCGTCCCCGCTTAAAGCTAGGTCGGGGTTGATAACCCCCTCTCCCGTTTGTTTTTTCGTTTAGTTTTTTTTTTTAAATATTAAATCAAATTATTAAAAAAAACAGACACTTTAATATTAAGCTATTAAAAAAACTAGTATGAGCACATGCGATGCACGTAATGTATCGATAATTAAGAACGTAATAATTATTATTATATATTTGTTTTACGAATTGACTTGATGTAAGTAATCTAAGTGAAAAAAATTAAATATTAACAAATTAGGCGATTGAAACCTAAGTAGGATGTGTATAATTTAAAACATAGTTTATTAAAATTTATTAAAATAGATAACTCAAACATATGAGAAAATATTGAATTAAATTTACTTCATAAAAGCCACTATTTTTAAGTACAATTTTTTCCAAAATTACATTCCTCCTCAAAGCATTAGTTCATCCATTTATAATATTTTAATCACATAAAGAAAATTGAATGCCTTTGCATTTAGAAATTTCACATTTATTCTAGAATAAACTATGAGATTATGTATGTGCACATTAATTTCAAATTATTATTTTTTTGAATTATCTTAGTGCATGTTTGGGGTTGCTTAAATTGTAATTTCACAAGGTCAAATTGGTTAAACATACTTCTTAACCACACATTTCATATGACCCGCAACTTATAATCCACTTTTCATATGTACATTTACTAACAACTTATAATTTTAGCACTTAAAAATAATTTCAGCACTTAAAAAACCATCAAACATGCACTTAAATAAAAGATAAAGAGATGGTTGAATTGAACTTACATAATCAAATATTTAAGTTTTCAAAACGACAAATTAGACTTTTTCGTTAAGTGTATCACTCGATAATCACAATGTTTATTGACAAAATAAAAAGTTCATAAAAATCTTATTTCTTGCTTCAGATGAAGTTCTAGAGATAATCAATAAGTTAATTGATCAAGTCGTTTCATGGTCAAATTAAAACTATTAAAACAACATAATTTTTAAAAATAAATAAATTAATTTGCAGTTGTTAATTAAGCATGTTAGTGAAGTTGTATGTATTTGATGCAAGTCAGAAATTATGGCAAAAATAGGATAAAAAAGTGTAAAAAAATAAACAAGTCAATAAAAATATTAATATACTTATACCCGACGTAACGATACATATGAAGTTATTTTATAATTTCATTTTACATAGGTTGGTTTGGATTTCAAAATGTATTTTAAATTATATTCATTTACATTACTTAAGAAAATATTACACGTGCAATTTACGAAACACTCTCTAGTTCGTATAAAGAGTGTAAATTATAATTTATATGCCAAATTTTCAAGAATTACATATATATTTCACGTTCCATTAAGTCTCTATAAAAATAATAAAAAATATTAAAATATACTGAATTTATTCTCATAAGCCTAATTTTTAAAATTACAATTTACATACTATTATTTTAGAAATGTGAACAAATATCATATTTAATTAAGATGAATTCATATTTGGATTTTTATAATTATTTTGTAAATTTTTTAAATTAAACACGCTGGAAACAATTTTGGTTGACTATTTTAAATAGTAAACTAATATACACAATTTTAATATAGGTATGATATAGCAAATTTACAATTATTTGTAGACATTTATTTCCTAAATCTAGCTCTGCCACAACTACACTCAAATTGACCATGGAAAATGAAAGAAAATGACAAATCTAGGAGAGGAGAAATCCACCAATTTTATGCTGACAGACAATACAAATCTTCCACTTGTACATAGAACAAAACAAGAAAAATGGGGGATTTCTGAGAAATCCACCAATTTTATGCTGACAGACAATACAAATCTTCCACTTGTACATAGAACAAAACAAGAAAAATGGGGGATTTCATGGCCAATTGCTGCTGAACTCAAAACTCTACTGTTGAAAATTCAGTAATTGTCAAAAGAAATCTAATGAAGAAAATGACATTTTTGTAATTCTTAAATTTTGAAGATATATTTGGTTATTTTTTATTTTATTTTTTCACTTTTGTCTTTAATTTTTTGTTTATTTAAAAAAAAGAATAATTTCATTATAAATAACCTATTATGCCTATTTTTCTCGAACACTGGAGACATTTGGTGTTATTTTTGAAATATAAAAATATATCTCTTACATTTTTTAAAAATAAAAGACCAAATATACTATTTTTTCAAATATTAATGCGTATAAACGCTTTATACATTCTCACAAAAATCAATCTCTATTTAATTCAATAAAAAATGATGTCAAGACATTGCCCTGCAGAATAATGTAATAAGAATCAGGATCAGATCAACTGATCAAGCACCTACACTTCTATATTCCTTTTCTAGTTAATGAGGAAGTTGCGATTCGAGGCAAGGAGCATTTTGGTGCATGTTTGATATAATGAAATTATTTTAAATATTTATAAATTATGATTAATGTATAGTTAATAAATGAATAGTAAATTATAGATGTTATAAATGTGTGTAAATAAAAATATGTATATACCAATTTAACGAGTTGAAATTATAATTTTAGTGACCAAACGTGCACTTAGGTAAAAATTGCAAGATCACACGCCTTTAGGTGAAATTATATTTTTTAAATTGTGAAAGGCCCAAACACAAATAAAGTAAAAATGAAATATCAAATGACTAAGATATCCTTGTACGCCTTTAGGTGAAACTGAAACTTCAACTAGGGTCTTTATATTAAATGGCCTAGTCAAACAAGTGTCTTTATTTAAATAGCTTTAATATCATTTAACTATAACCACTTCAATATTTTATTGTGAAAGGCCTCAAATTATAAATAAATATTGATAAATGAAATAATCAAATGACTAAAATATCCTTGTACTTGAAAATACACTATAACGACTTCAATATCGTTTTCCTTCAACTATAACGACTACAATATCGTTATAGTTATATTTACTATAATAACGATTTTAATATCGCTTTTCTTTCAACTATAACGACTTCAATATCGTTATTTTGGATCAATCATCGTTCATCATTATTTAACATAACGATATTGATATCGTTGTGTTATAACTAAAACGACATTAATATCGTTATAGTTATATTTACTATAATAACGATTTCAATATCGTTTTCCTTCAACTATAACGACTACAATATCGTTATAGTTATATTTACTATAATAACGATTTTAATATCGTTTTCTTTCAACTATAACGACTTACAATATCGTTATTTTGGATCAATCGCTTCATCATTATTTAACATAACGATATTGATATCGTTATGTTATTTAACATTAATATCGTTATAGCTATATTTACTATAATAACGATCAATATCGTTTTCTTCAACTATAACGACCACAATATCGTTATAGTTATATTTACTATAATAACGACTTTAATATCGTTACATTTACTATAATATCGTTATTTTGGATCAATCAACGTTCATCGTTATTTAACATAACGATATAAATATCGTTATGTTACAACGAAACGACATTAATATCGTTATAGTTACATTTACTATAATAACGACTTTAATATCGTTTTCGTTAACTATAACGACTACAATGTCGTTATTTGGGTTCGACATCCGCTTCGCAATCCCAGTAGAATCGAATCATCATTATCTCGTACAAACATTACTTTTAACCAAGAACCGAACAATATTTTCTAATGAAGTGCCCGCTTAGACTACCATACAAGATTCTAGTGTTGTCAACAACGCTTGAAGTAATTCGGTAGGAATAAAGTAACTTCATTTGTGTTTTATTCATTGTTCGTATGGTCTTTTGTGACCGTGATACAATTTTTCGCACCTCTCGCGTGTGTTCTAAGCATGCCGCCTTACGTGGATGATTGATCTAGCATATTTGAACGAAACGATATAGATATCGTTATCTTACAACCGAAACGACTTTAATATCGTTATAGCTACGCTTACTATAGTAACGACTTGAATATCGCTTTTCATCAACTATAACGACTATAATATCGTTATTTGGGTTCGACATCCATTTCGCAATCCCAGAGAATCGAATCATCATTATCCGGTACAAACATTACTTTTAACCAAGAAGAACAATATTTTCTAATGAAGTGCTCGTTTAGACTACCATACAAGATTATGGTATTGTCAACAACGTTGAAGTAATTCGGTAGGAATAAAGCAACCCATTTGTGTTTTATTCATTGTTCGTATGGTCTTTTGTGACTAGATACTATTTTTCGCACCTTTCACGTGTGTTCTAAGCATATCCATCGTGACGTGGACGATCGATCCCAAGATATTTAAACATAACGATATAAATATCGTTATGTTACAACCCGAAACGACATTAATATCGTTATAGTTATATTTACTATAGTAACGACTTTAATATCGTTTTCTTTCAACTATAACGACTACAATATCGTTATTTTGGATGAATCATCGCTCATCATTATTTAACATAACGATATTGATATCGTTATGTTATAACTAAAACGACATTAATATCGTTATAGTTATATTTACTATAATAACGACTTCAATATCGTTTTCCTTCAACTATAACGACTACAATATCGTTATAGTTATATTTACTATAATAACGACTTTAATATCGCTTTTCTTTCAACTATAACGACTACAATATCGTTATTTTGGATCAATCACTGTTCATCGTTATTTAACATAACGATATAAATATCGTTATGTTACAACTGAAACGACATTAATATCGTTATAGTTACATTTACTATAGTAACGACTTTAATATCGCTTTCTTTCTATTATAACGACTACAATATCGTTATTTTGGATCAATCACTATTCAAGTTATATGAAACATAACGATATAAATATCGTTATGTTTACAACCCAAACGATATTAATATCGTTATAGTTATATTTACTATAGTAACGACTTTAATATCGCTTTTTCAACTATAACGACTACAATGTCGTTATCTTATCATTGAGACAATATTATAGTCGTTATAGCTAAATATTGTATGATAACGATATAAATATCGCTTCAATTGAACTATAACGACTCGATTGTCGATCTTTAGGATCCCTAAATGTACAAGTTGTATATAGAAAACAATATTAATATCGTTACCTTCCAATGAAAACGATATTATAATCGTTATAGTCGTTTTATATTATATTTTGTAATGTAACGATATAAATATCGTTTTGCTTTCAACTACAACGAATATAATGTCTTTACTTGGATAAATAATTGTTCAAGTTACGTGTTAAATGAAAAACAAAATTTAAAAATAGACTCGAATGAATTGTGGGTTCATTAGATTCTTATAAAATGGGTTAATTAGATTTTCATAAAAATTGGTTCAAAGAATTGCGGTTTGAGTAGGGGGACTGGGGGCGCCGCCTCAACCCCCGTAAAGGCTTCCTCCTCCTCTAGCCCATCACATTAGGGACCTCCCACTTAAAAATGTGGTTTTGCCACTATCTAGGTATGTCAAAGGCATGCCAAATGTCGTGGACATTCAATTTAACATTTTAGCCATAACAATATCAATCTCGTTGCCTTTTAATTGAAGATTAAATTTTAAATAATATAATTATTTAATAATAAAATAATAATTTTATTTGACATGTTTATTACTAAAGTGTTAATTAAAAAAAAAACTCATTAGTTTTCTTTTATTCGATCTATTTGCACATTTGTAATGATTAGGAATTCACATGCAATTTCTTCTAATTAAAACTAATGACATATTTATTATAAGGACCAATTTCGCACCAAAACATATAAGTTAGTGATTTATATACCAAAAAATAAACGTTAGGGACCAATTCTACAATAAGGGCAAATGTTGGAGACCGCTTGCACCAAAATCCCTTTTCTTTCAAATATAACGAATATAATTTTGTTATTTTGATTAATAATTGTTCAAGTTACGTGTTAAATGAAAAGATAAAATTTTAAAAAAAAAGTAATTGAAACTTGAAGGACCAAATTGGAGATTAAGAAAACTTGTTAGACTAAAAAGATAGAATATAAAGTTGAAGGACTACTAAAAAAAATGGGAACATTACACACGGTCAAACCCATGTAGATTTGAATTTAGAATTAAGGGTATAAGAGTCATTTCATTCTTTTACAATTTTACCTTTTTTTTTTTTTCACTTTTGGTCAAAGGCCTCCTAGACAAAATAGGCATTGAAGGGGGTTATTTGAACTCATTCCCCAACTTCAACTAGTAGATAACAGTAGAGGATTCCGCTCGTTGCTCAGAAGCTGAAAAGAAAAAACATACTTTCTCCTTCACTGTGTGTAAATTTTCTGGGTGTTTTTGAGTAGTGAAGAAGATGAGAAGAAGAATTCTACGTGGAAGATCCATCTGGAATCGGGTCCCATTTTCAATCCGACCCTATTGCAGCAGTCCACAAAAAAATTCCAATAATAAAACAGTCACCATTTCTAGCAATGGCAACGAGTCTTTCTTCTTCTTCTTTGAGTCAGTATGGTGAGCAATACAAAGCTCTTAATAACCTTGACTTCATGACCGCCGCCAAAATCCTTTTCACCGATCAGTCCAAGAAGAAAAAGTTTGGGTAATCTCTTACTTTTCTAGGAGGCATTTTAACGAGCACCTTTCTGTTATTAGGCAAAGAAAAAAAAACTGCATATGTAGAATGCTTTGTTTCCAGGAATTGAAACCCGTTCTCAATTTTGATTGTTATTGAGATTGAATACCCATTTCTGCTGAAAATTAACTAAACGTTTGATGATTTTCAGACTAGATTTTCACCTGGTACAGCTCTTCTTTGTCTGCTTGCCTTCATTGGGTATTTTATCTCCATTCTTATTCTTAATATGGACTATTGAGTTTGTAGCTCAGACCATAGATCTTCTTGGTTATGTACTTTTGCTATTTGAGTTTGATTTTGATGTGTTACGAAACATTGAATATATATGCATCTTTCTCTGCAGCTGTATATCTTGTGGCTCAGTATGCTCGCAGTGAAATGAAAAAAATGGACAAGGTAATCATAAATTTGTTCATCGTCCTTGGTTGGTTTACTCTCTATTGTTTGATATGCTTTTCATCCCATGTGCATCTTTTTCTTTCTTTTTGATCATCACCTATGAACATAAAATATGGTGTCAAAACTTGTAAGCATTTATGTATTCAATATGCCAGGGCGAGCATAAGCATCTATCCATGTACCATGTGGAAGGTATCTATGCTTAATGTTGCCTATAAGTTGTGCAAATAAACTTTTAGAGATTTTGATATCCTTTTATCTGATAGTAGTAGAAAAGTGGTCATCAAAGCTACTAACTTGATTTGCATTTGGTATTTAGGATGACCTTACCCAGTTATCGTTGCAAAAAGTTCTTAAGAGATTTATATCAGTTTTGACCTTTGTAGCAAATATGTTTTATTAAGAAGCACATGAATTCCCATATTGACTCTATTGTAGGCAGGCTTTTGGTTTTACTAAATTTACATGAAGGGACGTTTGTATGTTGCTCTTTTGGTACTCTTTTTAGTGATGTCCTTTCTCCACCTATTCTATTTGGAGTCAGATAGGGTTTCTGGTGAAATTTGTAAACAAAATTTGGATTCACCAAAATCTTGGATATGTAGGGTATGGCAATATGTCAATATCTTTTTACCCATTTTCTTTATATCTATGGGGATTGGGGAACCCGTGTTCAATACAATTTATAATGTATGGAAATGGGCATTCAACATTTTTGTACATGACTGCTGTACAAATCAATCATGTTTGACATGCTTCCTAAGGTTATGGTCAATGCAAATTATGCTACCCGCACCCCATGCCTATGTCCTAATGTTTGTTGTCCAACAAGGATACTTCAATGCATTTAGTAGAGTTAAAGTAACATGGTTTTGCAGATTGTGTCAAACGGGACAAATTCATTTTCCTTGTCTTAGATGCTGTCGAAAGCCAAATCTTGTTTGGATTTTTTTTCATAGATGTTAGTAATCATTACAATAGAGCTACAAGCCTTTTGATTTGTTTTGGATTTTGGCTTTTTTTAAGGTTCCCTTATAAATTATGTTGTCAGGAATTGGAGTTGAAGAAACAAGCTGAATTTGAAGCACAAGCAAAAGAGATGGAATTAAAGAAAGCGGAAGAAAGAGCAGCTGATCCAGTGCTTGTAGAGGTAAAAGAGAGACTAAATAAGCTGGAAGAAACAATAAAAGAAATTGTTGTTGGATCTACGAAACAATCAGATGATGAAGAAACGGAAGCAAGTAAAATTCGAAGTGGATTAGAAGCAGGCAAGAGTTCCAACGTAAGCACAAGAACCTTGACTGAAGGGAAGACAAGCGATCCTGCTGCAACTACTCCTGCCTCACTGCATAAGCCAAAGAGTGGTGAAAGTAAAAAGGACATCCCGTGACGAGAATAAATGAAAAGTAACAGTTGTTTTTGAGGTTGCAGGCACGTGTTAGAAAAGTTTCACTGGATGCTGACGGGGTTTTAGCCCAAAACCCCACGAGAGATGACGAGTTCAAAGGCAGTCTCTTTTTATTTTTACTTGTTAATAAGAAAAATAATGAGTCAAATGTTTTGAGAGATGAAAAATTACTTAGAACTAGATTTATGTTACCTTTGAGCTTGGCCAAACGTTTTTTATTCAAAATTGTTTCCAGTCTAATGAAAATTTAGTCTGCCTTGTTTTTCAGATTCCTATTTAAAACTGTAGCAATTTTGAACGGAGTTTATTGTTGAACTCGAAATAGATCTATGAAGTTTCCCTTGTAATTTCTGTATCGACTCTTCGATGTTAGTCAAGTGAAGTTTCGAGTACTTGTGATTTGAAGGTTGTTTTAAACAAAGAATAAGGATGAAAAAGCTATTTTTGTTAGATTCTCACAAAAAATAGAAAGACAATTTTCACGGTGGCTTGAAGTTGCAAATTGCATTATTTTCCGAATGGACGATTGCATTTAGCGAGCATTAATGATAATCTCAAAAGCCCTAGGTTCACTTTTTTGTGGAGAGCTTTCATTAACGTGCTTCTTTTCCTTTAAAGTTGCAAGATAAGTTATTTTCTTGTTGATTTGTCTATTGTCTATTTAGTGCACAAATGACATATTTGTTCGGTTAAGTTGAACATGATCGTGTGATAGAATTAAATATGAGAATCGTGCATTAAAGTCCAAGTGCCAAGCTCCACATTCAATAATTAAAAACAAAGACTACAAAGGAAAAAATAAAAAATAAGAATGTCGTCTCATGAATATAAAAAGTAGAGAGAAGTAGAAATTTCAGACTCGTGACTATAGAAGTTGAAAACAAATTATGATCACATAGTTTTTCAAAATCGGTCTCTCACTTGTTATTGATTTACTTTATTATCTTATTTTTTTCAATATTAGCATGTTATTATTAATGATTTTATTGAAATTTAATATAAAAAACTCATGATTTTAGTTGTAGAACAGATTTTTTTTTTTATAGTTGCATACTAGTATTATTGGTGGTTTTCACAACACATTGACGATTTTTAAACTGAATTATTGATTTTCAAAAATAAAAATAAAAAATTCAACTATTAATTTTTGGACTGATAAGTTGATTTATATAAAAAAAAAAAAAAAAAAATCAATTGTATGGAGTTGAACAAATAATTATCATTTATTTTTTGTGTGAAAAGAACACGACATAGAAATTTTGGAATTAAAGAACTTGTGCAGTGTTATGATCAAGAGGAATACAACTCTTAATATTGGAATTGGCATAGCAATTCTTAGTTTGAGAAATTTTCTTGCAATAGAAAAGTATAGTTGTTATATTTGATTGTCTCATAAATTAAGAAAATCAGTAATCAACGAATTTCTGATAATTTTAAAAATAATTCAATAGCGTTCTTGTTTAATATCCTCAAAGATTACTTGAAATCCATAATTACTATGTATTTAACTATCTTTAGAGTATTGTTTTGATAGAGAGGGCTGAAAAGCTCCAAATCGACCGAGAATGCAAGAACACATAAATTGGATTTTTCTCATAATATATTAATGCTTGAAATACAGGTCTCAACAAGTCGTTGTAGTATAGTGGTGAGTATTCCCGCCTGTCACGCGGGTGACCCGGGTTCGATCCCCGGCAACGGCGAATTAATTTTTTCGTCCCTCCTTGCTTTTCAAATTTTTTTTCTCGGGAAAAAGTTATCTTTTTACAGGGATTCTTAAAAATTGTAATAATGTTTTTTTTGTCAAAAAATATAATATTTATTTATTTATATTTATAAATTATTCGAACTTACCTGTCGATATTATTTTGATTGGTTTGTCTAACTTACAAATTACTTTTTTCCTTTTTTGAGTAAAATACTTTTATTTTATTAATAAGGAAAAAGGGACGATGTAGCTCGGATATAATTACAAATTTTAATTTAACACTATTCCTACCCATATCCTAACCTTAACATTTTTAAAATACTCACAAAATAAATTTAAACATTTAAAATAATAAAATTTTAGTTAAATGCTATTATTAAAATAAAAACAATTCGAAAATTGCAAAGAAATCTAACTAATTTAAGAGTTAAAAGTAAAATATAAATATTATTTATAATTAAAAAAATTACTGTTTTTGGTAATAAAAAGTTAAAATAAAAAATTGCCAATAATTTAAAATCTAAACATGGTATTATTTTAAAGATAATTTAAATAAAATTTAGGAGAAAGTTTGTATTATATTAGTTTATTAAATTATTTAAATATTAAAAATTCGTATGTAATTAGTAATCTATTTAGATTAATATATTTTATCTTACATATCATTATGAATATTAACATTAAATCAGAATCCATGTTTGGTAGAGTTTAAAATAATTTTTTTTTTAAAACTAATTTTCCACCACGATTTTTATCAATTTTCTAACCACACAATTGGTTAACTTTTATCAAAATCTCTTAAAAAACTAATTTGAAACTTCACCAAACGAACAATGAGTTCTAAATTTTTAATGTTAGTTTATTAAATATGTCTTTATATATTTTAACTTATTATTTAATAGTAATCAATTACATGGTATTAATATACAATTTTAAAAAAAAATCAAAAAAAAATTAATATTCCATTTATTTATTACTTAAAAATATATCGTAATATTCTTTCACGTTTTAAAAAACGTATATATTAAAAAACTATAACTACTGAAAATCGCACCCCTCATCTCTTATCCTGCTTGAAAACCGAAAACGTATATATCAAAACTACTTATACGTAAAATAATTTATCAATAAATTTTAAGCTCAGCCAAACAAAGACACAATACACTGAAAAGTTCAAAGAGAGAAACTTTGGTCTTTTCTCATGTGTTGTGCACATAAGTTTGTTATTACAAATAGCCAACCGGCATGAGCCGGACCGGTCCAATTTTTACAACATTCCAACTTCCCATCAACACTCAAAGACATGCATATGTCAAAAGTTCAAACCAGCTCATGGTATAATGATTATTAAACACCAACTAAAACTGCTAAAAGCTCAAATGATAAAATATTTTAATTTTTTTTTTTTTTTAAATAATTTCGATTGTTGAGTATTGTAGAATTCACCTTATCGGACAAACCATTATTACGCGACTATGTGTATCCCAATAAAATCCTTGGTGCAATCAAGTAAATAGCTCAAATGAAAGTCTCAGTTCCAAATCTCTTTTTTCATTTTTCTTTCCCACCATCTCTTTTGGCATTTTTCTGTTTCAAGATGGCTAAGCTTCTTGATTGTTGCTTCTGCCTCCCATAACCTAGTTTTGAAGTCTTTTTTCCATGCTGTGAACCTAAGCTTAAGTTTTCGAAGCTCGACACTAGGATATTGCAACTTGACATGATTTGATGCAACTCGAGCCCGATCACCATCCTCATCGTACATGCCTTCAAATTGTTCACTTACATGATTAGTCGAATTACTTATTATATGTGCTTCTAAACCATTGCTACTGGGAAAATCCAATGAGTTCGCCATACTCTTTCCATGGTAAATTCTAGTTCTTGTGGTTGTATCATCAGCATTCTGAATTTGATGTCTCGAAGTAGCATCACATTGTCCAAATTTCCCGGCAATGATTTCGTCTGTGGGATTTTTGTTTGCTGCAGCTAGACATGTCTGCACCAAATCAACCAAATTAATTGAAAGAAAATATTGAAAACACCTAAAGTCAGTTTTTCTCGCTATCTTGAATGAACTACATCGATATGTTTGGTACTCAATATTGGACATGATGATTAATTTTGTCCTGTCCAATCGAGTCCAGTCTATCAGACATGTCATAAATGTCGTGTGAAGGGGAGTTGGGGCAAGCTAAAGATAGAGATGTAGCACCTAGAACTCACTTGTATACAAGTCAATTGATCTTGCCAGGTTTTCTCCATGGATTTCATCCTCTCCTCGTACTCTCGCCATCTTTCCTCCATCTTCTGAAGTTGTATATTCAATGCAGAGTTTTCCTCATTCTTTTTCCGCAGTTTTGCTTCAGTCCTCAAAGCTTGCTTTTGAAGATCAACAAGAACAAAATGCTCTACCAGAACGCAATCCTAACAACAAAATCCATTGGGCCTTCGTTAAAAAAACTAAAAAGGAAAAAAGTAGCTTTTTTCTTCGTCAATTAGGTATTCAAAGTCTATAACACCTTGTTCAAAGACTAAGCATATTTGAAGATGCTAGAAATATATACCTTCATGTCTGTGTCTTTAGGCAGGTTTCTGACACCTCTCTCATTCTTGATTTTTGGTTTTTGCACGTGTTCTATGTGGTCAAAATGCCTTCTGGACAACCAACCTCTAATTCCTGCAAAATACAGTACATATGATAACAAAGATGTTTCATCCAAAAAGGCTTACAGGAGGATATTTTTACATTGGACATTCTAATTTACCAGATTGCAAGCATATAACTGCCGCACGCCTCTGTTTTAGTGCTCTATATGCAAAGTGCTCTCTAATGTGTTTCTGTATTACGACGATTGCTGTCAGCCTCTTAATCCGGTACCGGTGTTCCTTTCTTGAATTTTCACCGCGGACAACTGCAAAGGCATAAAACTAAGACTAAGATGGAGTTGCCACAAATAAGTCTGACCATCTCTGGGCTAATGAACTACAAGCCCACATTATATTGTTAGGGGATTATGGTCAAATCCATTCTTATGAGAGCAATCTTAAACAGAATGAAAATCGAAATAAGCAAAGAAAACAAACGGATTTATAATGATTCACCCTCATTCGCCACTACACGTTTCCACTGTAATGAACTAATAGGAGGAATATTAGTGCGACCCGCGGTTGATGGACTCCACACAATCTAACGTACATTAACCTCAAAAAGTAAGTATTAGTGCTTTGCAGGCTCTTAAATTTCTTACAGGAAGTCCTAACTGGATTGTATTGAAGCATTTTTTGACCAAAATCGAATACAATTACAACTTTATACACAAATTTCAAATTTTCTTTTTTATAAATATCTTTCTGCATAAATCATGTAGGGCACATAAAGGAGGGGGTGGGGTAAACATAAGAACTACAAAAGGGTCCTCACATAATCATTAATACAGTAGGGATAACATGGGATTACATGATTGCAGTGCAACTACTCCTCTTCTAAGCTTGCTGTAGTGGCATCTTATTTGATGGCCTCTATACCATTTCTGAATTTTCAATATCCCTTTTTGTGCTATTTCTTTTGAATTCTCCAGTACTCCAATCTGTAATAATCAAACTTCTAGCATCAGAAAAACATGGAATTTGCAGCAGAATTTCAACTTTCACAAATTGTTGAAATCTAAATACAAATAAATTGTGTGCAGATTGAAAACTTCCAGTACTGGCATTCATGTTCATAGAAACTGTTCCCCGATGGTTTTCTGTTAATTTGTCATTGAAATCAAGAACTCACTGCTCGTCTAAAAACTTATTTATTTGAATTACGTCTTCAATACAATATCAATTAATGTTTAATAGAGTCCGGGGAGATTAAAACTCTCTGATTTAACAGTTCATTCAAGAATTGAAAAAGGAAAATCAAGAAAAACAGTTAGAATTTAGCAAGAAATTGTTTCACCTTACCGGAATACCATCACTCTCTGCTAAAGCCTGCTCATGAATTAACTCAACAAAAGCTTCTCTGTCTACACTTTGTCTCTCAAAAACACCCCACTTGAAACTTTCATCTTTATACCCATAAGTTTCTTCACACCCAGTCTTCTGGAAATTAAATGGCAATTGCTTTCTTGCCCGAGGTAACCGGGCCCTGGACACCGGACGAAACGGTAATGCCGGCGGCGCGTCCTTGGGCAGATCCTCTAATTGCTGGATTTTCTCCAGCATCAACTCCAGTGAACTAAGAGTGGTCGACATTGAATTATGTACTTATCATTGATGACAGCATAGTGACATTAAACCTAATGAAGAGTCAGAAAAACGTGTATTTTGGTGATGTACGTGTTTGTGTTGGTACAGGAACAGGGATATATGGAGGTGTATAAAGGTGTATTTAAGGCTGGGTTTTTGGCTTACTTGAGGTTCCGGAAACCTGGTATAGAGCTTTTATTGGAGGAATAAGACTGCAGTTTGCATGTGTCTACTGTCAAGACAGCTTTGCCTTTGCTTTGTCTGAATCACAAATTTCAGGTGGGTCATGTTTGGTTAGTGATGACAATATATTGAAAGGATAAATAATACTACAAGTCTCGAATTCGAATTTTTTATTTCTAGAATTCGAGATTTCAAATCTTTCAAATATTTGTATTTAATGTTCTATTTTATAATATATGTCATTTCATCGTTAAATGACCAACTTTTTTTTAAAAAAATAACAGTTCTATCCTTAAATAATACTGTCCTTAATTTTTAAACTTTATGACAATAATGTCCCGAATATTTGATTTTTAGCACCTGGGGTCCAAACTCATTCAAATATCTGCACCCCAAGCCTTCTTGTGACGTAAAAGGTCAAGTTGACCGTAAAAAAGAAAAATAAGAAAGAAATATGAAATCATCACCACCCATTTAAAATAATATAATTTCATCAGCAATTTGAAAATACAAACTAATTATCATGACATACCGCCTCCGCTAGGGTTGGATGAATAGTTTGGAATTGAAGACGATGATTATTTCTTTTTTGTTTCTTTATTTTCTTTTTCTTTTTATTTAATTCAAAATTAAATATGAGTACACTAATCATTTTACTCAAATTTTAACCTTTTAACGATCAAAATAATATTTTTCATCACAAAAAGACCTCGTGCGTAGACTTTTAAAAGGTTTTGGAATCTCGGGTGCTAGAAATCCAAGTTTCAAGATCTCATTATCACAAAATTTGAAGGTTAGGGACTTCCAGTTTTCTGTTACAATAGGACCTCAGGCACAAAAGTTTAAAAAGTTTGGGATTATAGTTGTTAGACATCAAAAGTTTAAGACCCATCATGAGGTTCGAGGATTCAAACCTCTAACGCTATTTACCCTATTGAAAGGGAATTATAGTATTCATATAGGGTGGGAGAAAATTTAGATAGGGCTAAACAAAATTTAGATCGATCTAATATATGGAAAAAAAACATATATAAAATTTTACTTTTTCAAAAAAAAATCTTATACAAAAATAAAAAATTGGGTTAATGGGGACTCCAACAAAGAGGATTCCCCTGCATCTGCCCATGTCGAGGCCTAGTGGGACAAAGGAAGACGAGAGTAACAATGCAAAAATAATTCTGTATAGTTGTGTAAAACGGATCAAATCAAATGTATCCATAAAGATTAGTCTCGACTCAACTCATTTTTTTGTCAAATAGGATCATATCAACTCTTCTATACAAAAGAGGGACTCAGGACACAATCCGACTGAATGGCTCATGATCCAAATAGTTGTTTTATTAAGAGCTTCGCACCCGTTTGACACAGTTTATAACCTAAAATTGATTTATTTTAATTGTTATATTTGATTTTTCAACTTAATTTTAATAAGAAATGATCATATTATCCTTAATCAATAAAATGTCATTTTAAATTAAAAATGACAATTTTGTTATTTTACATTAAAATGATTTGACAAGTCAACAATTTCGCCTCAAATAAATCAATATTGGTTTATAAGCTGGTTTATAATTTAAGTCAGACGGGCTCTTATTCTGGTTGACTTTTGGCAAAAAAATGGGTTTTATGGTTTGAGATTTTTGACCTTTCAAAAGTTTTGAATATAAAATGACTATTTTACCCTTAATCAAAATATTTACATTTCAAAATAGCAAGGTCATTATAGTTATTTTACTTTCACCAACTTTGAAAAGTCAAAATTGTCAAGCCAAAAAAACTCATTTTTTGACCAAAATTCAAACCGAACAAGTATAATTTTGTTGGGTAATGGGTACAATATTGTTTGATCGGACTAGATTTCATGTCTAGATACCTAAACTTTAAAATGATCCACCTTCAAAATATGAAAATTTGACATATTGAACCGTTTTAAAAATAGCAATATCTAATTCCTCATCATAATCTACAAAATTGTTAGTAGTCATGTTTATGAGGAATTACTTATTGCTTGAGATCCATTAAATCTATATTATTTCTAAAAAAGGCTTAAATAGAAAAATATTTTTCGACATTTTTACCATTACAAATTTTTTAAAATTCCATATTCACCTTTAGTATTCATTAATGTATAATTATTTTTTAATATTTTATTTATTACTCTTTTATTGTTCATTTTTATTGTATATAAAATTTTCAACAATTTACTAACTATACAATTAAATTTTTAAACATTTAATCTATTAAATTGAATATGAAGGTGAAAAGATGATCTCAATTTTTTTTTTATTTTTTTTTGCATTAATTAGATAAAAGAAATGAGAAATGATTTAAAAAAAATGAATGTCAAAAATTGTAACTTTGTTTATTACCGCATTAAAATTCAAATCATAGTTATCAAAATTGAAATAGAGATAAAAATATTATTTTTAATATATTAGATTAGAGTGATTACGAGCATGTTAGGTTCAGTTCTTTTTTTTAAATTCTTTTTTTCTCAAATTCATTTTCAACTACATATTTTGTGAGACCTACAACTTTTATCAACTTTTCAACAACATATTTTACTAATTTTTTTCAAAATCTTTAAACTTCACCAAACATATACTATAGTTTAGAACTAACGGGTGGAATTTTTTTCATTTTTATTTTAATTTAATTTATATATATAGAACGTTATTCTCATCTTACTTCTGTCCGTCAACAATATTCTTACAACATAGACAAGTATTGATACTTCTTTAATTTTTGTTTCTTACTCACATTTATGACATTCTATTTACGTCGTCAAATCAAACACGTCTAATAAAAAGAAAACATACACAAATAATATTGTTCACAAAGAACTATTATTCCAACAAATATACAATATTGTGTAGTCAATCATTACATTTTCTCACAATAAAATTAGTAATTATTAATTTTATTCTTCGTAAATGTAGCCCTGGAGATCATTAATACTATAAGATTTGATATCAATGGTTAGTCAATCATCAAAGTTTAAATCACCAAAAAATCTTAATTGAGTTCAAGTTATTGTTGATATAATCACCATATAAAACCCATCTTTAATTGTAATTGTACTTAAATGAATGCAATTATCTTTTAATATTTTATTGTTACTATTTTATTGTTCATTATTATCTTACATTAAATTTTTAACAATTTATTAAATGTACATTTAAAATTTGTAAATATTTAATATATTAAATTAAATATGAAAGTGAAAAGACGATCTCAATTTTTTTTTGCTGTACGTAGATGAAAGAAATGAGAAATGGATTTAAAAAAAATGAATAGAAAAATTGTAACTTTTTTTATTACCAGATTAAAATTCAAATCATGGAGATGAAAAGATTGTTTTGAATACATTAGATTACAGTGCTTATAGTTGACAACTAATATATGAAACTTTTTTAATTTTTAATTTAATTAATAATACATCAGACGCGCTTAATAAAAAGAGAATATACACAAAGAATATTGTTTACAATGAGTAACTACTTCAACAAATGTACAATATTATATAGTCAATCATTACATTCTTTTCAAAAATAATTATTAATTTTTTTCTTCGTAAAATATAATTCTGAAGATCTCTATTAATACATCATTAATTCCATACGATTTGATATCAAGAGTTCGTCAATCATCAAAGTTCAAATCACAAAACATTCTTCACTGAATTCAAATTACTATTCATATTACTACTATATAAAATTCATATTTAATTGCAATTATACTTCTATAAATGTAAATAAAATATCGATATCGAACAATACAAAATAATATGTTATCAACAACCATATATATATATTTTTTAATCTTTATTGCAATTGCTACTTTAGCATTTTAATTATTAACAAAAAAAATAAAAAAATTAAAATATTAAAAATTAACAATATGATTACAAAAACACGTGCAATGCACTCGTGTCTAACTAGTTATACTAAAGATAACATGGAGTCGGTTGTTTAAATCATGGGGATCTCAAGCAATAAGTAATTCCTCATAATCTACAAATTTGTGCTTCTCAGTGAGAAGGTGGGGCTAATGATTAATAGCTATACATGCAAAAATGTATGTACCTATAACTATTCGAGGTTAAATATTAAGAGCATGTTTGTCTAAGTTTTTTTAAAATTTATTTTTAATATCACATATTTTATGATATTTATAATTTTTATCAATTTTTATTAAAAATTTATAAAAATATACTTTTAAATTACACCAAACTGGCACTAACGGGACAAGATAGTAAATTAAATCGATCAAATTTTATCATTTTTATTTTATTTTAATACTATTCAATTTAATTAATCTGTCTTACCAAATATGGTATAGAACATATCATTGATTTTTTGTTTGGTAAAAAGGGTCATCTGAAGGCTATATGATTTTTAACAGCTCACCAAAAAAACTAATAATAAATAAAAAATTAGTAATAGTTTTTTTTTTCTTGCAAAACAAACTATATATTAAAACGATCAAAAGTGATTAATTCACGGAAAGTTGTCCCCTTAAATGGTTCCAACACTGCAAAGAGAATGATTTTTGACCAAATAGAGTCATTATTGAAAGACATGTTGTCACGTGGGATGGCATTCATTGGGTTTTACCAATGTTGCTGTACTACACCTTTTACTTAGCAAATCCCCCATTCATAAAATTTAAAAATGATAATGAAACATTAAAATCCCTGTCATTAAATACTAATCGCATGACATGGTACGTGTTCTAAATGAATTGACGAAAATGTTAATAGCCTTTACTTTTTCTAGGGCAAAATCCCCCATTCATAAAATTTAAAAATGATAATGAAACATTAAAATCCCTGTCTGTAAATACTAATCGCATGACATGATACGTGATGTTCTAAATGAATTGACGAAAATGTTAATAGCCTTTACTTTTTCTAGGGCAGATGGGGTGGGTCGGGACGCCCCGTCTCGCCCCTCTCTTGGACCCGTTAATTTGTAGGTTGAGCGTTTTATTAACTCGCCACTGTTTTGATATAAATTTTTTTTTTCACATAAACTACAATCAAACAATTAAAAAAATCGGGGTGAAAGAATTGAATTAGGAAGAATTATGAATGTAGTATGTTAGAGTCAAGAAAACAATTATTTGTTATAATATTTATAGAAAATAAAACAAAAAAATATAAGATTGTAGTCGTGGTGTAGTAATTAAGCTTTGTAATTTAACAATTTCAATTTGGATTAGAATTAGAATCTCATAGCCTATTCTCCACAAAAAAAAGGGGGGACTGAGTCGAGACGAGTGCAGGACAATAAGTCAAATTGTCATCTCTAACTTTTTCGAAACAATGATCACACTAAAACTTAAAAACATTGCCACAAGAAAGAAATTCATTGTCCGCTCAAATACAAGGTAGCGATAGCCATTTGACTCTTTTGAAAGGTAATAGTAGTATATTTAGTAAAACCCATAAATTCAATACCAAAATAAAATTGTAAAAATAGTGTTATTATTGTTAATTGTCACTTTTTAATGCTATTTTATCAATTTTCAGATAAAATTAGCCATCGACCGATCTAGCACAAACCAAATCGAATCGAATCGTTATGTTCCATTGGTGGAATTATACAAAAGCCAGATATAGTGTATGTTTGCTATTACTTATAAGTATTTATAAATTAGTCAAACATTATTTTTATCTATACATTTTGTATAATCTACAATTTTTACCTATTTTTTATCCACACAGTAAAATCAACTGCTTATAATCTAAAAAAAAATTTACCAAATATACTCATGAATGGTTCGTAACCCATCTTTTAGTATAACTTAGGAAGACAAGTCTAAAGAGGAACTATTAAATAGTAATCTTAGTCCTTATTTGAATATGCTTGTATTATAATTTAAGTTTGTCAAATTAGTCAAACATATTTTTTATCAACACATTTTGTAAGATCGACAATTTACTATCTACTTATTATCTACACATTCCATAAAATTCACAACTTATAAATATTTAAAAAGTAATTTTAACACTACCAAACATGTAATCTAATTATCCTTACTTGGTGCCATTTCACGGAACAACAATTGAAATTCTAGAATATTAATATACATAATATTGTGCTTTTTGTGGAACAACAATTAAAATTCTAGAATATTATTATAATATAAAATCGTGCTTTTTCAAGAGCTATAAGACAAAATTTTTTTTTTTTTCCAAATATTAATATTTATAAAGTTGCACTTATTTGAAAACAACAGCTTATTCGAGATCATTAAATTTATTTAATAACAATAAAAAAATTCCACAAATGTGACGGTAATATAATATAAAGACTTTGAAGGATAGTTATTCCCAACTTTTACAGTTTATTGCAAATCACGTCCTCATTGACATATTTTGATATATTTGCCATCCTCTTTAAATAAAGAAAAATATAAAAAAAAAAAAAAAAAAATTACAAATAAAATCACACAACTTTTTAGAAGCATGAAATAATTCCATCTTCCCCAAAAACCTACTCACCCCATGGCCAAATCACTACCCCACAGCGACATTCATGACTTTCTCTGTTGAGGACCATATCTGGTCCACAAACAGACAAAGGAACAGACCATGACCTTGCCAAACAATGGAGCACACCACAACCTTACCAAACAATGGAAATCAATAGGAGATTATCCACCTTTGCAACCCTAATCTTGTAGCTGTTCTTGAATACAGACTTCGTTCTCTTACTGCCACTAATTCGGTCACAAATTACCTCGAGATGAAGGAAGCTTTGTCACCGGTGAGTTTACAAATACAGACCAGCATGGGCAAGACAGTTATAGGTAGGCACTTCAGGGCTCAGGGTGTATGTGGACAATAATTTGTTCACTCATAGCCTTTTCCGAATCCATGAATCCACACTTGAGTTGGCCGATTGTCACCCTACCGGCAAATGCTTCCACAAACAGCTAGTACATTCGGAGCAATCCTAGTACAGTAACCACAATCTCTACCAGTGTTTGTACCACTGTGCCTACAACTATAGTTACTAATTCGAATGATCAGGTACACCAATCTCCTCGACTGATAAAATTGGGATTACCATTTGAGTTTTCCCCCGTAGCTGATAAAATTGAAAATTTAAACCCGCAAAAGTTGAGCACAAGTGAGACGGAGGCTGTTGCTGTTCACTGGTTACATCACTCTCTCTACGATGTCACTTGTTAGACACCAATGTCCTTTGACTCTTGCAAAGGTAACAACAATGGCGTCAATCGAATTGGATCATGGGATGTGGTGTGTTTTTTGGGAAGATAAAGTTATTTTGTGTTTTTTAAAAGTTATGTGACTTTATTTGTAATTTTCTTTTATATTTTGTTGTTTTTAGCTTTTTTTTTTTTTTTTCTATTTTTGTTTATTTAAAGAGGATGACAAATTCGTTAAAATATGGATTGTGGACGTGATTTACAATTATTTAAAAGATTGAGAATGTCTGGTACTAAAAATTTAGTTGAAAGTAGATTAATAACAAATTTGAAATGTTGAAAATCAAAGTTGCAAATTACCCTTGTAATTATGGTCCATATATACAAAGTTCCAATAAGAGTTCGATCAAAAAAAAAAAAAAAAAAAAGTTCCAATAAGGGTGATGATTTTTAGAATAAATAGAATGTATCTTGTGATATGACAATACTAAATAGTCAATAAAAAAGTATCTATTATTTTATAGCCTAATTGTCATTTTCTTTATTTTTTATTTTTAATTACTGCCAAAATGGCAAAATCTACAATATATCAAATTTCAAATACAATGAAAACTGAACCGGACCGAATATTAAAGAGAGAGAGAATCTTATTAAAGAAAAGAAGGCGAATATTTACGAAAAGTAGAAAAAGAAATATTATAAAGAAGGGCAAAATTGGTACAAATGTTCTCTAACTTTTGTTTTTAGTGTGAAAATGATCCATAATGTTTATTTTTTAGCACAAAAATCCTTAATTTATGATTTTGGTACGTAATTGGTCATCGTTAATTAAAAAGACAAATATAAAATTGAGAAAAATTGTAATTGAATTATTAACATTTGCAAAAAATATAAATGAGTTCGATATTTTTATTTTTTATAAAAAATTAACAAGATTTTTTTTGAATTGACACTTTATTAATCAAATTGATGATATACTAAATAATTTTTTATATTTTATGGACTATTTTAAAATAACAAAAATTTAATCTCATAATTATTAACAAATATGATAAATAAAATTATTTTTCTATTATTAAATAATTTTATTATTTAAAATTTTATTTTATCGTTATAACATAAAAATAAAAATAACTTTGTCATAAATTTGATACTCAAATGTTTTTATTTAATTGAACTTTCATTTATTAACTAAAAATATTATAGCTCTAATTGTATTCTTCATAATTTAATTCATCGTTTTATTATCGTTTAAAAACATAATAAGATTGGTTAAATGTCATAAAATTATATATGTCATTTTGTTATTTATTTAACTTAATTTTTTATTCATGTTTTTCAAATTACATTACAATTACATGTACTTCAAGCACAATAATTTTACATTTTTCTCTTATGAAAAATTTAATTGACACAAATATAGTAATATATTTAATATGCTAAATTAAATATTATTTAATAAATATATAAGACCCATTTACATCTTTTCGCAAAAGATAGGAATCTAAATAAATTTAATTAAAACTAGGAATATATTTTTTTTATCATCAAATAAGAAGCAATTAAGTACTAAAACACATAGATTAAGAATATTTGTGTAAAAAGCAAACGTTTGAGACCATTTCTGTACTGGAGGAAAAGGTGAGGGACCATTTTTGATAATTTCTCTAAAAAAATGTAGACGAGAAAATTACCAAAACCCCTGATATATCAGATTCTCTGGGCTTTTCGATTTCCTCCATAATCTCCGTCTTTACTTATTCCGACTCTATCATTTGTAAGCTCAGTGAATTTTTAAAATCTTCTCCCGATTTCGAAGTGTGATTTTCGCCTGTCAATTGGATCCTTTTCTCTTAGCGTACTCAATTAGGGTTTCTATACTCATTTAACAGGTACGTATCTTTTTCTTTAATTTCAATTGCAAGTACGGTTACATGCGTTTCTATTGTCTGTGTCGGGATTTCTATAACTCTGAACCTTTAATCCTTTTTTTTTTTTTTTGGGTATTGTTTAGTTATCCCTTTTTATGATTATCATATATGTGCGTGTACGGATATATAATATCCTGAATCTGTTTCTGAATTCGCAGGTTTAATTTGTTTTTCATTTTATTGTGAAATCCACGGCATAAATTTATGAGAGTTCGTGCAGTTATCTAAATTTTGAAGTCTTCTGGTGAGTTGAGGAAAAGCAAAAGTTGATGGAGGATTGGGGTAATGTTTCATTCTCTATCTCTTTCTTTCTCGTCTTGGGGACCATGCTTAATTAGTTCTTTTCCCTTTTATGTGTGAGATTGGCTATTAACTTCGGTCTCGTCAATTTTCATAAACTTGTATTCTGTTGCTTCTTGAGTACGTGTGCAATGGTCACAGTTTTGTGACTTTTGGTTGGCAATTGATAGTAGTCCTTCAGAGGTGTCTTTTGGTGTAATCAATGCATTGCCAAACTTTCATGACCTCTGATATGGAAAATGATTCCCATCCACCATACTTTCATGGGTTTTGATTAGGAAAACAATGAAAGTTCCTTCTACGCTTTCCTTTATTGTGGCATTCTTAAGAATGCATAATAAATAGTGTGATCAATTTGGTATCACATTGCGTACGATTATAACCAACTAAATTAAGAAGCCTTTGGGTTTGACAATGAAGCATGCTTTCAAATTTGAGTGTAATCTAAGATATTCTTTTCTTTGGCTTATTGAGGGTTGGTAATGATATTTATTCTCCTCATCAAATTTATCCAAAGGTCTTTAGGTAGACAAGTTTTATGACAGCGCATTTGATATTTCAGAGGACGAATCTATTCCAGTTCTTCTCAAAAAGGAGCAACCAAATAGTAAATGGGATGATGAAGATGTGGATGATAATGATGTGAAAGAATCTTGGGAAGATGAAGACGAGCCTGCACCGGTATATCTGTTGATAGTTTCTCTTTTTTACTTATTTGGCTTTGCATAAAAAGTTCACTGAGAAAAATATGCAATTTTGCTCTAGATTATGAATGCTGTCTATTTCTTCACTCATCCTGGATATTTTTGTGTTGGATATATGTTGCATGTTTAGTCAGCAAAGAGAGGGTAAGGGTACATAGATAATCTTGATTTCAGCATTGATCATTGTGCTGCACATAATTTGAATAATGCTCCTGACATGGCATTTTACATTTTTGAATCAAGTTTAAAGACGTGTCACGCTATTGACGGTACATGTGTGATCTGATCCCTATGGAACAATACATGAGAGTTCCTGATGTATGGGTCTTACTATTGGACATTTTTAGCTGATGATCTTTTAAACTAATATGCCTCTAATTTAACTAATGTCTAGGCAGTTTAGTTATAGTGCCTACTGTGACACACCAAATCCTTTGACTCGAGTGCCACTAACTTGCTACTTGAAAGGTTGAAAAGGTGAAATAAGCGTGAAAAGGTGAAAATACAACTTTAAAATACTTCGAGAACAACAAGCAATAAAAATCCTTAAAACTTTAATATATCTCACATCTATTCAATCAAATGTTAAAACACTTAGGGCATGTTCGACAAAGCTTTTGATAAAAGTTGATCAAATGTGTGATTGAAAAGTTGATAAAAGTTGTGGGTAGTTTTCGGTCTCCCATTGTAAGAGCATGAACCGAACTCTTAGTCATTAAGGATTAGGTCAACTATCGGATGGACGAGGTCTTCAAAAGCGAGGAGAATTTATTAATGAACGGAATGCCGGTCTAGTCTATCATAGACCCAGTTCCATGTGTTGTGAGGTTAAAATTAATGGTTGACTTTGACCTCAATTTTTAGCAACTTTTTAAGCTAAACCAAACCGTCACTTATTAAGATAAATAAAGAGTTTAATGAGACTTGAAGTTTTCAATCTTCATAAAATAAATAAGAAAACCAGCCTTTCTTTAGGATCTCCACCACTGTTCCGTGCTCCATCGCCACGAACCACCAAATTCTCTAAAGTTGGGGGAAAAGAGAAATCGGTAAGATGAAATCCCAATAAACATGTGCAAAGCAAATTATTCAAGCATGCATCAAATACAGGAGATCAAATATCTTAACTTATAGATGGAGAACATGAAATTGAAGCCAATTCTTCGGAGGCTTGTATTCCATGTGTAGTACACAAACTCCGGTCCTTTTCAACTTAATCTATAGACCTAATCATCAATAACTTGAAAGAATTCCCACACATTCAAAACATGAAGAAAATCAAATAACAACACGCAAGCATGTTTACCTTTGAGTTGACGTAGAGAACCCGAAGAAATTGAAGTTAAAAAAGGTAGAAGGAAAAGGTCTTGATCTCCTTGAAAATTTTCAGAAAAAGCCTTAAGAATTCTCAAAATTGGTACCTTTTATTTTTTCTCTCAAAAATCACATGACAAAAAGATGTATGTGTGAAATTCGTGTGTGAGCCTTGAGGGATGGTTTAGAGAGGTTTTTAGTTGTATTTATAATTTTATAGGGAAAACTAAGTTAAATTAGCTTTGGACCTTATATGTTAACTTATGGAACTTTAAACAATTAATTAATTGAAGAAAATAACTTATTTCCTTGAAAATTAAGTCTGAATATATCATCTTATTCCCTTCTATGTACGTGCAAGACAACATATGTAGTTTCCATATCCTCTGTGCCTTGTATATAATCCTGCCCCAGAATCAATTTAATTGACTTTTCTTGCAAGGTATTGCAATTTTTATTGTTGGGTTTAAGCTCAAAATTCCCGTTTTTAAGGGCCTGCAAAGCTCAAAACTTGTTCAAACTTCACAATAAGCCCATATTAAATACTCTTAACTCAAATATGATATTTTCACATAAAAATAAGCATTTTTCAAAATTACACTTAAGTTCCCGATCGCACGGCTCATCGTTTAACTTCACCGATTAAGTCTCAAAAATCCGTTTCCAAACTTTCCACTAATAATAATGCTCTTATTCTTATTGTTCTTGCTAAGTTAACCATTTTCCCGGCTAAACAAATATTTTTCAATATTTTCACTTTAAGTCCCTCAAGAATGAAAAGTTTCCACTTTGGCTCTCAAATTTTCAAATCTTTTCACCTAGGTCCTAATTGTTAAATCATGAAGGTTTGGTTGGTGTTATAGCTACTAAAATACATGTTCTAATTGCCATTCTTTGTCAAATTGCTTGATGATATATTACCAACTATTAACACATGCTAGGCAATGACATGTGCTGAGTTGAGCATAGAGATCCTCCTTTCTTATTTTAATTATTAGTGGAAAAATGTTTTTCAATGTTCAAGAATGTGTAGAACGGCTAAATCTGGATGTGATATTTTTCCTCCGCCAGGTGAGGATAGACATAAGCCTCAAGGCTCTTCGCAACTAGAAAAATCCATAATTTAAATAATGTAATTAAATTAAAAGTCTAATATGCAACCTGTAATATAAAATGGATCACAAAGTCGTATATTAATTAAGTAGGATTTGAATAACAAGACCACTAATCATATCTAGAACTAAAAGTCTTACACAAATGATAGAACTGGCCATTTGGTTGAAGAAAAAAGAAAAAACTAAAACACATATACAGGCAAGAAATATCTAAAAGAATGAGAAGAAAGTTACATGTCGCAGTCTCACCAGTCACCACTGGTCGTTTGTCACTGCTAAAACGTTGCGACTTTACTTGTGAGGGGGGAATCACCCTTAAGTTGTCGGAGTAGGGGGCTAGGGCATACTTGGCTCGTCACTTGTTTGCTTCCCTAATTTTCAATTCTTTTCTTCTAGTTTTTAGGGTTGAACTTATTTTAAGCAACTCTAGAACCCCTCAAAATGTTATCAAGTATGAAAAAACCAGCTTCAGCAAACGCAAAATGTTGAGGGCAATAAGAAAAAGCTAGGAAAAGGAAATAGCACACACCTTAGCTGCCCTGGTCTGCGAAAGTCAAGCAGTAAGCATTGACAAAGGGAATTCAAAGTGCAACCTTTGAGACTCCTAATGAATGACGCACAAGGCGTGCCTCAATGTGTAAGCCTCGGGGGTTTAATAACATTAATGTTTAACAACAATTGGTATGTATGATAATAGCAATTCCATATTATCTTTTGATCTTTCATCTTTATAAATAAACATCTTGATTAGCTGGTTTCTTTTTCCGTTTGAAGTTGAAATTGCTAAGTTTTGGACAATTTAACACAAATAGCTTGTGTACTTCAGAAAATGGCAAGTTGTTCAGAATTTTTCTCTTGCTTGATCAGAAACCTGTGTTTTCTGTTCTCTTATGTGTATTATACTTAATAATGGTTTTGCTGTTTCCGTACGTATGAGTAAAATGTTGTACATGGTGTTAAAATGTGATGGACTATTGTTTCAGGGTACACACTGTGCAGTTGACATTGATGTTGTTGTTCTAATCTTTTATTGAATATAATGTGCTTCTTTTGTATGATGTGGTCAGGCACCTAAAGCAGAACCTCTTCCTGAAAAGGTCCCAAAGAAGCCTGCAGCAAAATCGGGTGAAGAGAAAGGGAAAGCTGTTGAAGCTGCAATGGCGGCACCATTAGATCCTGAACAAGAAAAACTTCGCCAGCAGAGGTGGGAATTTAACATCTTTATTTATGCTAGATTTTGATGTCTGAAAGCGGTTGTCATATTCTATATTAGTAATTACTCTTAGGAACCTTGACCGCTGGCAAATTATAACTTATGGGGATCTAGAAAATTAACTGGAAAATAAGCATCTTACTATTATAGGCTAGTATTTCTTACTCAACTTATATTTTCTTCAAGTCTAAGCCTTCCTGCTTCTGGCCGATGTGGTTTGTTGTGTAGTCAGATTGTTTGCATTCCTAAACATAGATATTCACCCTGAAGTTATCATTGCAACAACCATAATTTTCTGCTACATCTGCTTTGGCATTTTGTCAAACATTCCCTTCACCCTCTCTTATTCTTTCTCCTTGGTTTATTGTTTTCCACCTGAAGAATAGGGAGGAAAGGCGTAAATTAATGTTCGGACATAGTCTGCATTGACTGTTGGACTTCTATGCCAGATGGAAGTGCATGAAAGCAATAAACAATGATGGTCGAATTTGGGTAGTCAGACAGCAGAGACTGGAACCATTTTTCTCTGTACTGCTGTCTCTTTTTAGTTTTTACTATTATTTCTTGTCCAGCACGTTGCTGGCTGTTTATTGTTGAATAAAATGGGTTATTGTTAGAACCATGGATAGGCTGAGTAATCCTTTCTCTGAGTATAAATAAATATCACTTAATATCCCCAATGGGTGACAAATTATGTCATTTCTTCTGACCATGTAGTGATCGGCTACTTGATAATTTTGTTATTCTGTCTTGCTTCATTCTAATTAATGATGGGTGTTCCTTTTTGTTTCACAGGCTTGTCGAAGAAGCTGATTACAAGTCCACTACAGAGTTGTTTACTAAGAGGGGTGACGAGAAGACTCTTGATAATTTTATTCCCAAAACCGAAAGCGACTTTGTAGAATATGCCGAACTTGTTGCTCATAAGCTGCGTCCACATGAGGTTTATGACATTGCTTTGCCTGTGTTTATATTTTTATTTGGTGATTTGTTGTCTGATTATTATGATTTGGCTATTGATTTTATTGCAGAAAAGCTATCACTATATTGGATTGCTCAAGGATGTGATGAGATTGTCAATGACTTCTTTGAAAGGAGCAGATGCTAAAGATATCGCCTCTTCTGTGACCGCGATTGCAAATGAAAAGATTAAAGCAGAAAAAGAAGCCAATGCTAGCAAAAAGAAAGGTGAATTTGAGCACGAATATATTATTTTCATGGCACCAAGTTGTGATTAATCAAGTGGACATATATTATAACCGAGCGTTATCTTGTCTACAGGGGCAAAGAAGAAACAGCTGCATGTTGGCAAGCCTGGTGATGAAGTCGTTGCTGATACATACGATGATTTCGACGACTATGATTTTATGTGATATCACGTTTTGGCAGGACTGTAATTTCCATATAGGAACTTGTGTTGTTACCGTCTCAATACTACAAGAATAGAAGTTTGGTCTAATCTATAGTTGATGAAGATGAAGAGGATCGTGCGGCTTGTATTCTCTCGCCAATTTGGAGATAAATTGAGTGTCAAGTCGTTTTTAATTCATGAGAATATTTATATTTTTCATTTCATATTGTGGTTGGAGATACCATTATTTGTAGCCCTATCTGTACCATCGCTTTGGTGAATCTACGGAGAAAATACTGCATTCTTCCCCTTACTCCTTTCCGTGTATTTTTCACTTCGAACGAATATAGGAAGTATGAATGCTGAAAATTCTTTCATACTTCTTTTTCCTTCAATTTCCTCCTATGTGGATATGGGTCATTCAAACTAAGACGGAAAATTTATTTCTTTTTCGAATTTCCACCCTGCCATTTTCCGTGGGAAGTTTTGATTGTTCTGATAGTTAATGTTATATTTGATATTTCTGTTTGTTTTCCTTTTCTATGACGTGCAGCAATCGTTATTGTATCTTTAACATCTACAAATACCAGTTTAGGAGTTATAAAAAGTTGAAGACTGTAGTTTCTGGAAAGGAGATTTCAATAATTTCGCTCCTGTTCTTGAAAATCAATAAAAATATTACAACATTAAAGAAGTTAAAATGTTATCCATTACAACATTAACGGGACATCCAATATTGTGTATTAAATATTTTTCTTTAGTAAAGCTGTCCTTGATATTAACTCAATTTTTTTTCTCCATATTTTGACTTTTGAGCACGTGGAACTAAGTACTAAAAACGTTAGAAGCAAATAAGACCAATTGCATGATAAGTTGCATGGAATTGAAATTTTTTGAAATCAGAACTTCAAAAAGAGAAATTTAAATTTGAAAGAAGCACTTTTAATTCCAACTTTAAAGCATCATTCTACAGACAAATACAATTGCAAGTTATGAAACCTGTTGAACAAGCACAAGCCACAAAGCCAAGAGCTAACCTGGTTGTGAAATATAATAATTCAATTTCTTTCACCAGTCCTTTTTCCCTTCAAATTACAACGAATTATTAGAGAACAAGACAAACTGGGAGGGAAGATGACAGCCACATGAATTTTGAGGCTTTTCCGGAGATTTATATGCCGGTTCAAACCCAGACAACAGCAATTTCCCATAGTAAGATTAATGTTCCTTCTGTCGACTGAGATTTTCACAGGTTGGCCGTTAAAACAAAAATTTACGTGAAATTAGCCGAAGATGCTCCAAGTTTATCTCCTTCGGTTAGGAGATTATGCCATCCATCCTCGCAGGCTACTCTGTGAACAACTCGTCATAACATTACCATATGCCGAAATTTATAGTCAAAATGGGAAAAATAACAATCTCACTGTACAGCCAGAAAGTGTACAATGCCATCAATTCCACAAAAATCTTTGCTCATGCTCAGTCTTCAGCAGAATTCGGGTCAACCAGTACTCCAGCATTAGGAAGGCTTGACAGTGCCATAATAAGAACCATATCTATCAATCATCCAATTCAAAAATCCGTGCTCTTCTCTCAGCAGCTTTCTTCCTGACAAAGATTCCCCACCTCAGAGCTGCTTTGAGTTTGAGCCACCCGACAACAGCTTTGCCAGACGAACGTGTACTATCCTCCTCAAAACGATAGTTAGAAGGCACGTTAGGGGTGTATGCGTAATTATGCTCGTTGCCACTGAAGGAAGCCTGACCATGGCCACCCATACTATATACACGAAGCAGATGCTGCATGTCTTCGTTTTCAAGCATCTCGTGACTTCTTATGCGAATCTCGTCCTCAGGGCAGAAATCCTCAAATCCTCGATAAGAAACAAGATTTGATGTGTTGCCGACATGGCAGTTTGGCACGGTTGACTGTGATGGACCAAGTGCTAGCACATTCTCACTTCCAGATGGCTCAGCTGCTTGTGCTGTGTTGATCAGCTGGTCATGTGGATGGAACGAAGTGCTGTCTAACTGAATAGCAGCATTGAAGTTCAAGTTTTGTGATTGCATCTGATATCTGCTGCCGGTATTGTCGTTATACCCTAGTGAAAGGTAGAGCATTCTTAAAGTAAACAAAACGCACATGAAATGTGCTTAAAGGCAGAAAGTAGAGCATTTCAAGAGAGCTTAGGATTATAGCCTAATCAGAGTCAAACAGCCTTTCAAAAGAAAAGTTTGCATATGAGAATTCTGAAACTCGGTGCAAGATATATATGCGGCATGCCTATGAAGCCTTTCGATATAAATTTTCTTTTAAATAACTTTTTATATTTATTTTCCTGACATATATATTCAATATCTTTGCAACGCATGATCTCCAAACTAATATAGACACAACCTCCCATATGTGCATATCAGATTATTCGTGTCTACACCTTCCTGCCCAGTTTGAAACAAAATCAAAAGCAGAAAATGAAAATGAAAAAAAAAGAGCGAAGGATAAAAAACGAAAACTACGGATTCAAATGTCAGATGCAACCAAATCTCCCTCTCCCCCACGATTTGTTATATTAAAAGAAAAGTAGCCAGGCAGTTAACATATGAATGTTTTGGGCATTATAATGTGCCAGCGCTCGGAAGTAGTTTGATTCAAACATCCAGCTCGTGTTTTTTTTTTCTTCTTCTTTTGCCACAAATCCACATTTTATCAGCATTTCAAGTGAAAGATAGATACCTCCTATACTCAATCCGGAATTCAGATCCATAGAAGGATGTTCAACAGGAACTGTACTTTCTAGTCTGAGCTGATCAAAAGAGTTTGACTGATATTTTGGACCAACTGAACCTTTATTTTGATCAAAGCCCAGGAGAGACTTGGCATCATATTCAATGACATGCATCCAATTGTCATATGCCTTCTTCACCAGAGTGTCAACAAACACCTGCAATATGAGGCCATAAGGTGTCCAGTCAACTCTTTTTAATTTGAGAGAACAACAGATTCCTTTTCCTGAATCCTATGCAGGCTGATGGACAGAGGAAGCTAAGTCGAAGCATGATATGTAGAATGGAAAGAGATGGTGTAAAATCATCCTCATTCTGCTATCCAGTTTGTAATCAGAATTTTATGTCGGATTGGCTTATAGTATAATTGGATATTAAATTTGATGTGCACAAATCTGACGTGACAAATGCTTAACCAACAAGGTCAAAATTCAACATCGAGGAACTTGTACTGTTTTTCGAGGTAAAGAAAGTCGGTGAAATTCATAAGACTAAGATGAAATGTAAATTAATGATTATTCAAGCATACAGAAGGACAACTAACCTTCTGACTGTCAGAAAGAGAATCAACTGAATGATATAGTCCGCCAGCGATTAGACCACTCAATTCATAGATATTGTTAAACACGACACCAATATTCTTCAGCTCATCAGGATAGTAGACATAGAGTTTTCCGCTTAGGACACAGGTCTTTGCGTGCTCTAGAAGAACATCCCACAACTTATTCGACATTCCACTTCCCAGTATCTAAGAGGAAAATCCAAAATCAAATAAACAGAAAGAAATAGATAATGAACCAAATTTTGAGCAGGCCCACTAATTAGAGTTCTTACAGTCCGAAGCCTTTGAGGGTCTCTCACTACAAGACGCAGAAAATCTTCTACTGTGAATATTCCAGCTTTATTAAGCCTCTTGTGGAATGATCCATCTTTCCCAATCTTTTCCAATCTCCAAACTTCATCATTTAGTGCAGGTGGGTAATGTTTCTTGTACACTATAAAACCAGAAACTCAATGATTTACTACTGAACCCACAGACAACATAAATTACTAATGTAAATTTGGCAGATAATATACTTACATTCTCCTCTGTGATCCTTGACAGTGAAGGCATCTGTTTTTGCTTCACGGATGTCGAAGGCCTCACAATAACCAGATGCAACTTTCAAACCTAGTCTAAACTTCCTACTCCTGATCCAACTAGAGTTGTCCGTAAATGTCAACTCTCCAAGGGTTCCTACACCTTCCTTCAATGTCACTTGTAAGTCCCCAGTTAGAAGCGGCCTTTTTCCTTCCCGCTCTTTCACTACATGAGACTCAAATTCTTCTGGAGTCCACCCCTCATCATCCTCATTGTTAAAATCACCTTCAAGCACAACGACATCTAATTTAATTGAGGACTCTGGACCTGACGTTACAACATGGCCTGTGTTTGCATCAAGCAAGACAACATGTATTGCAGCACCCTGCTCTCCCTCCACTTTTCCTCCGGTAAAGAGAGGTAGTGACAACTTGGACCTGAAGTGTAACTGCAAATTTCTTCCATCAGGCCCTTCAATTCTTTTTGGAGAAACCCTGCATGTTTATGGAGAAATTCAATATAGAGTGGTAAAGACAGCTCAAATGAAGGAAGCTTCAGTATTTAACCCAACAAGTGAAAAGAAGTGATGTGCTCATGCAAGTAACTTGTAGGCACTGTTTGGAACCTTCTCGTGCTCAATCTTTTTCAATATCCTAGACTTAGAAATTCTTAGTTTCCATCCACTTTTTATGGAGAGGTCAGATTTTGCACCCTTACATCACTTCTATTTTCATTTTTTTTCCCACCTGTATTACTGGTGGTAAGGCCTTAGGTCCCTTCCCTTTGCCACCTTAGTAATATATTTAGTAAAAATGGCATGCTCCGTCTACACCTACTGTACATGATGGTTTTTCTGAAAAAGAAAATACACTTGTACACATAAATGGTTTGATAATAAAGAGTTCGGATAGCGACCACAAAGTTGTACTACAAATTGGTCGACAAATGCAGCTACTTATATAGTGTGGCCAGAAGGACAATTTAACGTTTAGCTAATTGAAAATTGATAGGGATGATATTGATGCCTAGAAAGAGGAAACAAATGAAATTTAGGACAGTAGCTTTACTACAATATGTTAAGCCGTACCTTCCATTAAGTGTAGCAGGACCTAACTTTGCTAAAGCACGCTCGACTTCTTCGCTCACCTGGTCAGCAGAAAGACATGTACATGAATTAGAACCCATTTGATACGTTAAAGCATCATAAGCAATGGACTAATAATCCTAACAAATTTGTGGTGCAAGTTGAACTGAGAAATCAAGAATGGGAGGTTCCTCTGTTCACCAAATCCAAATTGTGAGAAATAACAAGCACAATCTTCTTATAACAATCTGACGAGCATGCTGCCATCATCGGTGAGTATTATTAAAGGGATATATATATATATATATATATATATATATATATATATATATATATATATATATATATCTTTGCGATCAACTAATTCGAGAAAAAGATATAGAAGAGCAGAAAATAACATGCTTCTGAACAGGAATATGGGATTGGATGCATGGTACATTGAAGTAACTTGTTTAATTGAGTATTGGCGCCATATTCACAGTGTTTATCCAGGGATATATGGAATATACAAGGAGAGAATCACAATAGAATCTATAATGAGAAGAACACCAGGACAACGTGTATTTCAGATAGTAACAGGTATGGTGCACTATAGAACATCACATTCAGCCAATATTCTTTTCATATGTAATAAAATATTAAATCATAAGTCATAACTCCTTAAGGAAGCATTAAGGGGTCATCACTTAATTGGTTCTCCTAGAAGTTCAACGTAAAGAATGATGAGTGAAAGAACTCTACAAACATTTTCATTTTTTGATGCAAGTAGCTGCAGTATTTGACTTAAGAGTTTCAGATCAACTCATTCTATGCATTTATCTGCAGAAATAGTTAAAGAACATAGAGGCATTAATTTAACAACCAATGGAAGGTCCGTATGCTTGGACATTTTCTTGCATATAATTGAGTGCATCACTATTGTATATGTGGTTAAATATTCCATATTTAGACAAAATTCAATAGAAAGACTAATTATCTTACAACTCTCCGAAGAACTGGTTCCAGGGATGAACAAAGTTTCTGTAGACTGTCCACCTTTAGTGCTTCAATAATAACACTGCATCAACCAGTATTCCTTAAGAAATAGCATTGTATGCAACCATAAATAAGAAAGCATGAGAGAGCTTCAAGTGTGAAAAATATTTAACTTCCCAGAATATAAATTTTAACAATGAGAACTACATTCTACAGGGTATCCTTTGCTCTTTTTCTGCTTGTTTTTTCTGAAGGCCCATTTGTACTTACAAAAGGGCAGATCAAATAAATTCACTAGAGGCTGCTGGAGTATATTTACCTGTAGAGGCTTATTGCAGCATTAGGTTTATTTTACTCTTAATAAAAAGATATAAACAAACTTAAGAATTAAACAACTTAGTAAACTGATAAGTGTAATTCGTGCACTTATCTCAGCCCTTTATATGAGGCATTTTGGTAGTATTTCGGGGTTGATCATTATGGATTTTTAGTTCATTTTTGTGTTTTAGAATGAAACACCAAAGGCGAAGTATATTGACAAAAGGAGAGGAAAACAGGAAGAAACTAGTTGTATTGAAGTAAAAAGCCAAGTTGAAATGAAGAGGGGAACCAACAGACACAGAATGTGGGAAAAGTAGAGTACCAAGTTTGATACAATGATTTCCACAAGGCAAATGATAAACCATAAGAAAGTTAATCGAATTAGAAGTCCAATGCATTTTACAGATCTTAATTCAAAGTTATGTACAAAAAGTTATACGTGATTTAGTGTCAGTTGTCCGGAAGCAGAATCTAGCACTCGAGCGGCAAAAGATATAAAGTTCCAGCTCGAGCACGACACCTGTTTTCAGCCCCGAAAGTTTAATTTTGGTAGGAATCCTTAGGGTCTTCTATGTCAGTCTAAACACAAAATTTACACTCTAAATTCGTATATATAAATACTAGAACCCTTGTACTTCATATGGAGCTTGGAGAATAGCAAAAAACACAATTTATACCTAGGGTTTGGTGTATTAAAGAAATAGAATAGTTAGGGGGTTTTGAAGATTCATGCTTGAAGATCGACAACTCTCTCTTCTCTTCTATTTTCTTTATCCCGGTAATGTCGAGCTCAACTTTTATGTGTTTAATTATTTCAAATATGAGTATCTAAATTTCTATTAGCTAGGGCGACGATGTAACTTGCACCTTTTGAAGCTTTAATTCGATTTTCCATTTTTAACTTCAAATATAAGTTTTTGATTGATTGCTTGTTATTGAGTTTATCGTTTTCAATTATTTGGCCAATAGTTGAATGATTTATCAACTGTTTTGACACTCAAAACTGAGAGGTGACATGCATGTTTAGATTAAATAACAAGTAACATAGATTCCAACAGAGGATAGAAATATACCGTTATGGTCTATGCAATCTCTAATTGATGTTTGATTATTCTAAATGCGATTTTACTTGTTCGCAACGTTAATAAAGATATAGGAAGTTTATAAATAGAAATAGGTCAAACTTTCCTCAAACAGATTGTCGTGAATAATTTAGGGACATTGGTCATCAACATAAACTAATATTGTCAATTACTTGATTATTTGAATTAAAGTGAATAAGTGTACGTGTAATCGAAGTTCTAGTGCTTTTTCATATTCAAAACTTCTCCAAAATTTTCATCGTGCTTTTTAGTTCAATTTAGTTAGTTTTTTAGTTTAAATCAAAATTCTCTCAAAATTTGGTATAATTCGGTTAAGGCTAAAAATTAAATTGATTTCATAGTTAGAGACAAGTCCTCATGGATGGACACTCCATTCACATTTATCTCTTGTCCATGATACTGTGCACTTGTGGGCTTCAAGCAAACATAAACTAAGTCATTCACTCGGAATGGGAGGGTTCTTTCCAAACAGTGTGGAAGACAGCTACAGACAGTTACATAGTTCAACACAAAGAGAGAGTCTGCAGACAACTAAATGCACAAAGAAATTATTCAATCTTTGGGAGTAGAAGCTTGTCAATTATATAAAATGGAGCCAGGTGGGTGCAAAAGGTGTTTATAGGATAAACTCAATATCTTGGAAGAGACATAGTGTCAGTTATAATAAGCTGTGACTGTTCCGAGTTGGAATTAAGGATTTGTTCTAGGCCTTTTGAACTGTTATTTTGCCTTCTGTCAGCAGCTCTTTTATGCTGCTGCCAAGCACTAAGATTAGCCATAATACTTGTAATGCCAATATCAAATGCATACACATCAATTTAGCGATGCTCAACACAAGCAATTAATACAACAATTCAGTGGAGCTAAATACGGTTGCATAATAATATACTTCATATTCAGATAACACAATGCGGATACGCATAACTAAATAAAGTAGGAGATCTTCGAAAGTCAACACTTTATTCACATCATCAACACTTCAACGAAGTAAATCAAAACTTTTGCATCAACCGCGCGCTTGCGAATGTTCATCATTAAGTAACTGAAAGTGCCTAAAGAATCAATACCAAACTTCATAACAACAACAAAAAGTCGAAATCATTTTTAAAAAATACATAAATACTCGTATAATTTTTTCGTGTAAATTACCTTGCAAGAGCAGGCCGTTTACGATCAGGTTGACCTTCCTGGCTACTACTCGGATCCAAACTACGTTTTTCTCTAGCCGCCATGCTATTTGATCTTTCCATATACCTCGTCTGCATTTTCTCGGAGCTCCAAAAAATAGAAAATTTCTCTCAAGAGATCTGATCTGATTCAGCTATCACAACTTGTTTTTGTTAAATATAAAATGTTTTTGTCTCTCCCATAAAAGATTCCGAAGGTGAAAAGGTGAATAAAAGGAGCGAATAAAGGGAAATGGAAAGCGGGAAAATTGAAAGAGCGTCGAAAATAGATAGAAGTAGCAAAGAAGGTTTATGGAACCATCTCTGAAGTTTCCAACTTTTCTAATTTCTATTCTGATGGCGAAAAGTGGAAAATTTTGTAACGTATATGGATGGTGTGTCTCCAGCTCCACACGATATATATGAACTCACCGTTGATCATGCAATTGCATTTAATTTGACTTTGGGAGGTTGACTGTCAAAATTGAGTAATTGACCCTCCTTGGAGCTGATGGCACTCCAATTTGTTGGGTATATTTTCTACTTGTAAGAGCATATGAATTTGTTTGGAAGTGTGGTATTTGTTCTATCTAGGGACATTTTACTTGTTACTTTTATTCTATTTAGTAGGGATTTTTTTAGAAATAACTACAATAAATAAAATATTTTTTACAAAAAATTTTCCTTTGTTATATATTTTTTTATTCTAAAATATTATTTTTTTTATTTTGTATTTTAACACTTGTTATTATATTTATTCATTTGTTATTTTAGTTATAATAAATGTGTTACATTTGTTATTAAGAACATAACAAATATAACAACAAGTGTTATAAAATTAAAAATAGTATTTTAGAATAAAAAAGTTAAATAATATTTTTAAAATTATTTTATATTTTGTAGTATATGGTGAAATTATCACTATTTTAGTCTCTTGCTACTTTTTTTTTAATGGATATTACACACACTACTTATCAATATTAAAATAATTCCAAATTTAACAACTTAGATTATTTATTCCAAAAATACTACATAATTAATATTATATTAATTAATAAAATAATAAATTAAAATCAAATGAACCAAGACAACGCGAATTCTCAAAATTGTTGATTGAGCCATTGATGATTTGCACAATAAGTCCTTCATCTTTATAATATCTCCACTTTAGTCTCCGTACTTTCTCTTTCATTTCAATTTCGTCCTTTTTTATTTGCAACTCAATTCCTTCAAATTTTAAATTTTTGCAAGTTGGTCCCTATATTTATACTTTTATGTCAATTTAATCTTTTATATCACTATTTGATCTGAGATATTACAAATGATATTGTGTATCAATATTTGATCTGAGATGTTACAAATGATATTTTTGTACATCGAATATGTTCTGATTATATTATGTTATTTTACACACCACATATTACATGAATTGATATTATGTATCACTGATGTTACGTATGTTACAAATGATGAAATTATGAGTTTTATTTGTTAAATTTGACATTGTGTTACATATCTATATCATACTGATGTTACACAATATCAATAGATTTTTAGAGTTTAATGTCATGTGTCTATTAATACGAACTTGTTGAAATTTAGAGTTGATTTTGCAATTGTAACAGTTATAATAGTTTATGTTTAGTATCGCGATCTGATACAGATGTTACAAATGAAATTGTGTATCACTGTTTGATACAGATATTACAAATGATATTTGGTATCACTGAATATGTTACAGATTATATTATGTTATTTTACACAGCACATGTTATATGAATTTATATTTTGTATCACTGATATTTTACATCTCAATTTGTAACACAGATTGTTACAAAGTATTATTTGTAACATTTGTATCAAACATTGATACACAATATCATTTATAACATATATATCAAATAGTGATGCTATAAATGATTAAATTTATATAAAAGTATAAATATGAGGATCAAATTGAAAAAATTTAAAAGTTGAAGGACTTGTGTTGCAAATAAAAGAGGACGAAATTGAAATGAAAGAAAAAGCATATGGGCTAAAATAGAGATATTATAAAGATAAAAAACTTATCGTGTAAATAATCAAGAACTTAAGAAGCAAATTTGGGTCAAATTCTTTAGAATTCACATATATTTGATTTTAATTTATTATTTTATTAATTAATATAATTTTAAGAATGTAGTATTTTTAAAATATATTTGTCAAGTTGTTAGATTTAGAATTATTTTTAAAAAGTGACTTATTTATAAAAAATATTCCTTTTTTTCTTAGCAATTAGGTAAATGGGCTAGCTAACTAGCCCAATCCGACCATATATAAAAGGGAAAATTTTGGGCCGGTCACTGTTAACGCCATAGTGAGTTGAAAAGTCATATGATATAATCTTAATTCAACTAAAGTCATACTTTATTACTAAAAGACCAATATACCCTCCAATTGTAAAAACTGTCATTTAAACACGTAAAAATCAACAAAATCATTTCAATAGCTGTTTAGAAATTCATTCATTTACTTTGAACAATTTTCATCTTCTTTTTGTGTTTGATTCTTCTCATCAGTAACTGTAGAATCGCATACAAACAATTGAAAAGTCGATATTTCAATGGCGAACATATTTTTTTATTTTTTATTTTTGTATAAAGTAACCATTTTCGAGTTAAAAATAATCATGAAAATATTGAGATATTGTTCCAATTGAAACATATGCAATGCGCTTAATAAATAGAGTTTGGATAAACCGATTCAACTAGTTTTTGATAATGTAGTTGTTGTGAGTTAGGATTTTATGTTGGAACATGTAAAATGCTTGATAATTTGTTTCAATAGATGTGTTTCAATATATGATAATCGTTTTTAATGATAGTGAAATTTCTTTGATTTTTTTTTCTCTGTTTTTAATGATAGTGAGCAATTATTCTTTCTTCATCTTGGCATTGCTCAAGTATGTGTTTGCTTGCTTTTAAGGGACTCGGATATCTTGGAAGAGCTTTAATTTGCAAAAGAAAAAGATGTACATTAATCGTAATAATCTGCTTTTAGAGAATTTGTGATCTGTTTTGAAAAAAAAAAAATTAAAGATTGTTAAACCTATGATTCTTGTAGTGAACCTTTATGATTCTTGTAGTGATAATGAAGAATTAGGATCGATCAATCAAGAACTGGGAGTGTTAATGAAAAAGGATCAAGTTCAAAGGATGTTCAACAAGGATGTTCAAAAAGATGTACATTAATCCGTAATCTTTGTTTTAGAGGATTTGTGATCTGCTTTTGAAAAAAAAAAAATTAAAGATTGTTAAACCTATGATTCTTGTAGTGAACCTTTATGATTCTTGTAGTGATAATGAAGAACTAGGATCTGATCAATCAAGAACTGGAAGTGTTAATGAAAAAGGATCAAGTTCAAAGGATGTTCAACAAGAGAAAGATGAATGGTGGCTTCAATAAAGATATATTTATCCGTGATACTGTTTTAGAAGATTTGTGATACTGTTTTGAAAAAAAAAATTAAAGATTGTCATTTTAAGCTAAAGAGACGATTTCAAACGGGTTAAATCCATCATAGGCAGTGGCAAAGCTACTGGTCTTGACCGTCTCGTCGAGACCATTCCGAAAATATATTATAATAAAAATTCTGAGCACGTGTGCAAATTCTATGTTCATTTCTATTGTGATATTGTTTTTGCATAATACATTATCAAACAACACACATGACTATGATACCATGCTTTTATCTTTGATAATCGTATTATGCAAAACAATATAATGGATTAGAACATGGATTAAAACAAGATATAAAATTACTAATGCACATTACCTAAACAAAACAAGATTATAGATTAAAATAGTATCATAGACAAAACTAAGACATTCAAACAAGATCACAGTGTTCAAACCTTGGCATAATTAGACGAGATCAAAGAATAAAAGCACGGTATCATAAATAAAACTCATTCCACGTAGAATAAAACAAGATCATGGATTAAAATAGTATCAAAATATACTAATGCACATTACCTAAATAAAACAAAGATCATATTAAAACTAAGACATTCAAACAAAGATTACAGGATTAATACATATGCCTACATAGTTTTAGATGACTTCCTTTAACTTGAGAATGATTGGCGCTTCTTCTTTCTTCATTTTAGCATTGCTCAAGTATGTGTTTGCTTTTAAATGACTCGGATACCTTGGAAGAGCTTTAATTTGCAAAGAAAAGGATGTACATTTATCCGTGATAATCGCTTTTAAAGAATTTGTGATCTTCTTTTGAAAAAAAAAAATTAAAATTGATATTTTAAGCTAAAGATACTACTTCAAACGGGTAAAATCAATTATAGGCAGCGGGCAAAGCGACTGGTCTTGGACCGCCTCGTCGAGACCATTCCGAAAACATATTATAATAAAAATTTCGAGCACGTGTGCAAATTCTATGATCATTTCTATTGTGATCTTTGTTTTACATAATACAAGATCAAACAACACACATGACTATGATATCATGCTTTTATCTTTGATACTGTTTAATTAGTCATATGTTTTGTTTGATACTTTATTATGTAAAACAGTATCATAGATTAAAACATGGATTAAAACAAATATCAATTTATATGAATGCATATTACCTAAACAAAACATTATCATGAATTAAAACTAAGACATTCAAACAGAATCACTTATTCAAACATTGCCATAATTAAACAATATCAAAGATCACATAGAAGTATCATAGGATAAAAACAGTATCATGGATTAAAACGGTATCAAAATATACTAATTACCTAAACAAAACAATATCATGGATTAAAACACTATCATAAATTAAAACTAAGACATTCAAACAATATCACGAGTTCAAACATTGCCATAATCAAACAAGATCACGAGATTAAAACACTATCATGGATTAAAACGATATCAAAATATACTAATTACCAAACAAAACAAGATCATGGATTAAAACAAGATTATCATAGATTAAAACTAAGACATTCAAACAATATCACAGTGTTCAAACATTGCCATAATTAAACAAAGATCAAAGATCACACATATATATATATATATTCAAACAAGATCGCGTAATTAAAACAAAGATAATGGATTAAAACATGTTTCAAATGATAGTGAAATATTATGACAAAGTTTCAATCTATTAAACATTGCCATAATTAAACAAAGATCATAGATTAAAACTAAGGCATTAAAACAAGATCATGGATTAAAACTAAGACATTCAAATATTAGATGATGGAACATTCAAGCTCCTATTTACAACAATTCTATGTCCATTTATATTGTGATACTATTTTCTCGTGATCTTTGTTTTGTATAATATAGTATCAAATAAAATACCATGACTAAACATTAGATGATGGAACATTCAATCTCCTATTTACAAACAATTAGATGGTGGAGCATTCAAGCTCCTATTTACATAAGATAGTAGAGTATTCAAGCTCATATTTACAAGATTCAAGCTCATATATACAACATTCTATGCTCATTTACATTTGTGATATCATTGTTTTGTTTAATACAATATCAAATTGCTATTCTATAATACAAGATCAACAAAGATGTTACCTCATTGTTTATATAATCTGGAAAATGCTCATTGTTTACATAAATGCTAAAATACTCAACCTAAATACTCAACCTGAGTTAATCATATTGGTCACCTCTCTTGCAAAGACGGATAGATCAATGCTAATCTGTTAAGACATTAAGAATAGAGTACAACCACGTAAGATGAAGAAATAAAAAGCATACAAACCAAAGATAAGGATTCAAACACTGTGACCAAAGTCCATAAAACGTTATTTTTTTAGTTTCACAGCTAACAAAATCTTCACCAAAAAAATTGCTTAAAAAGTGATCCAAAATCTTCACCAAGAAAAGTGCCTAAAAAGTGACACTGTGCCTTAGAAGCACTCGTCGGAGGTCGCCGGAGGTGGAAGCGGTGGTCGCTGGAGGTCGTCGGAGGTGGAGGCGGTTGTCGCCGGAGGTCGAGGAGGAGGTCGCCGGAGGTGGAGGCGTCTTTGGAGGTGGCGGGAGGTTGTCACGGAGGTGGAGGAGGTTTGTGAAGTTGAAAGATTGTGTCAATGAAAATATGGTTAAAAAGGGTGATTTTGGAATTAATATAAAATATTGATGTGAAGTATGACTTAATCACAATTTAAAAAAAAAAAAATTGACCTAATTTGAAACAAGTCATGTGGAGATGACTTATTTGCAATTTTCCCATAAAAATTGGTTTGAACTAACCTTGACCAATTTTACACACCAAGAGGGACTTCATCTTCTTCCCTAAAAACTAGGGATGGTAAAAACCCGCGACCCAACCCGCCCCCGCCTACCGGATAATAGGGGCGGGTTTGGGGTGCAATTTTTTTGCCTTGCATGGTCCGGAGTGAGCCCTGACCGCCCCACCGCCTCGCGACCCGTCCCTCCAATTTTTTAAAAAATTATAAAATAGAATAGAAATTATAATTTTCACTACAAATAGACTAAAGAAAATTCGAACTTGGATTGAAACTTGTAAACTACCAATCCTAACCACTATACCATAACCTCAATCTTATAATTTTTTTTGTTTTGTTTGGTACAAATATATAAAAAAAATTATTTCTTTTTTTTTAATTATTTTTCAATTTATTAAAAAAAAAAAATCTAACCTAAAGAGGCGGTTGGCGGTTGAAGGCCGCCTGCCCACCTAATTCATTGGTCAAATCCACAAGTGGGCCGACCCACCCCATTGCCATCTCTTCTAAAAACTCCTCAACCCACCATCAGCAAAATATCGACTCATCCTTACCCCACAGTCACCAAATCAAGAGGGATTTCTCTCTCCTAAATTGTTTACGAAACAAGGGAGAAAATCTCTATGGTTTCGCGACTAACTGAGGGGGGCGGAATTCTCTCCCAGGTTGTTGTAGATTTTGCCAGCGAGGTGGGGTGGAGACTTGGGCCAAAAATTTTACCACCAACTCAAAATAATTGGGTAGTCCGACGTAAGCTCAATTTGCCCTGTGGCTAATTGATCGAGACAAATCGGCCCAATTTTTATTGGATCGACCTAATCCAGAGTCTGAGTTATCTAAGCACACCATTCGGGCCGGCCCACTTTACCACTTATAATCACAAGGTTTTCTTTTTCTAATTGAGCTCTTCTTCGTATTTTAATTTATCATTTTATTATCATTCGATAAAGAACAAATAATTCAGTAAATTAATTTATTACCAGTAATTTTATATTAAACAAAAAAAATAAGATAGGTTAAATATCATAAAATTATATATGTTTTTTTATTATTTATTTATACTAATTTTTATTTAATTTTCCATGTCACAAATCAATTACATACACTTAAACCACGACAAGTTAAATTTAGTTATTTTTTCATTCTGAAAATTTTAATTAACATGACTATAATGATATATATTTAGTACGCTAAATTAAATATTATTAAATAATGGTCCGAGACAAATATATACTTTTTCCATAGGTTGGGGTCCAAGCTACAATATTACCTAATTAAAACTAATGGTATGTCTGTTTCTTATTTTATATATATAAAAAAGACCAATTACGTATTAAAATACATAAGCTAACATTCATGCCAAAAAAATATTAGGGACTATTTGCACACTGAAGGAAAAGTTGGGGACCATTTGAGCCAAATTTTCGAAAATGGATGATTTTATCATATTAACAAGGGAATTTGGCGTAAATGATCCTTAACTTTAGTCTTCAGTAAGAAAATAATTTATAACGTTTATTTTTTAGCACGGACATCTCTAACTTATGTGTTTTGGTGCACAGTTAGTACTTATTAGATAAAAAAAGACCAATAAATCTTTATTTTAATTAGAAAAATTAAAGGTATCAGATTCATTTACAAATGTTAGGAACTCAATTGCAATTTTTTCTAATTAAAATTAAGAGTATATTAATCTTTTTTGTCAAATAATAACCAATTGCGCATCAAAACACATATATTGTTATACACGTTCGTACCAAACAAACAAACACTATGGACCATTTCTGCACTAAAAAAAAGTTGGGGACTATTTTTGCTAAATTACCTATTAATAATGTCATAAATAGGCCTCCACTAGAAAATACAACGATGATACACAATTAAAATATAAAGAATGATTCAGCGACCAGTCTTATTTCAAGAAAAATGAAAGGACAATTTTCACCAACAAATTTTGAACCAAAAAAATGAAGAAAAGCCAGCAACTAATCAAAGAAATGCAATTTCCTAAAGCTATACAGCCTATAAATAGAACTAAAGGTTAAGGTTTGAAAAGTTAGATTTTAAGATTGGAGACAAATTTGTTAGAGATGCTAATGTTAGAGACTACTTGTACAAATCTTTCAAAGAAAAACAGAATATAATTTGTTGGCTTCAAAGATTCAAACCCTAATTGTAATTATTGATATCCCGCGCCCGATCAAACAAGTGACTTGTAGTCATACAAGTGCTTCATCACATAACCAATCTTTTTTTTTTTAGTGTTATCATCTAAAATGTGAGAGGTGTGAGCAATATTGTCACTCGTAGACGACTTAAGAAATTGGTTCGATTTCACCAAGTCTATTTTTTGGTGGTGTTGGAGCCGTTTGTTTTGAGGAATTACTTTGACTTTATTCGACAATTTCTCTCTTTTTATGTGGGCTTACATAATGAGTCGGATAAGATTTGGTGTTTTTAGAATTTGGGGACTACTGTTACTTCGATTGTTGATCATCCCCAATTCATTCACATTAAAGTTGACGATCCTAGATTAGTCAAACCGTTGTTTATTACTCTCGTCTATGCTTCTTGCTCGTCGATTTGATGTAGGGATTTATGGGCGGTCTAAACCAGATATCCCTTTTGTGGATGGGCAAAGTGGCTAGTTGGGAAAGACTTTAATGTGATCTCTCACAATGGTGAGCGTACTGCTATGAATACTCATGATAGGGGCACTTCATATTTTGCAGATATGATGATGGATTGTGGTTTGAAAAATGCAGGGTATTCTGGAAGTCAGTACACGTGGACAAATGAGAAGTTTTGGAAGCGTTTGAACAGAGTTTTGATTAACTCACTAGTTGCCTCATTTTGTTCTCGATTTTCAGTTCGTTATCCAAACCAAAGCTGTGCAAGCACTTCTGATCACTCACATCTTCTGATACAGTGGTCTTGTGAAGATGATTTGGGGCTTCGTCTGTTTCAATTCCTCAATGTTTGGTCTAGACATTACGATTTTCGGGCTTTGTATCTCAGAAGTGGTCATTTCCTACCCATTTAACGGGAATGGCTACTATCTGGAAGAAGATTTTAGGCTCAAACAGGGCCTTCGTTGGTGGAATCGACATGTATTTGGTGATATTTTTCAGATGGTTAGAGATGTTGAGTGTAGGGTGGACGAGGCAGAGTTATACCATGACAGAGATCATTCTCATTCTCAACGTGATACTTTGCATCAGGCTCAAATAGTTTTGAACCATACTTTATCTATTGAGTAGGCCTTTTGGAAACAAAAGGCAGGGCACGTTGGATTTGTGAGGGTGATCACAACACCCGATACTTCTATTCTATGGTTCAGGTACAACGCATTCAAGCCAGGATCCGGTTTATTACTTCAGCTTCAGGTGAGGTGTTTGAGTCTCTTTAAACTATTCACCCTTCAGCATTATCTCTCTTCCAGGAGCTTCTGTCGACCCTATTCAACCTGGTATTATACCTAGATTGGTGTCCAATGAGGACAATTTACAGCTTAATTAGACTCCTACTTTGACTGAGGTATAAGAGGCTATTTTCAATATTGATCCAGACAGTGTCGCCGGGCTAGATAGGTTTTCATCTCATTTTTTTTTTAGAATTGTTGGGATATAGTATCAAATGATGTGTTTCAGGCAGTATTGGACTTATTTGTTAGAGGGCACCTACCTAGGGATTTTGCAGCTACTTCTATTATCTTGTTTCCAAAGCGGGACAATGCCTGTAGGTGGTCAGAGTTTTGTCCTATCAGCTTACGTACAGTGTTTAACAAGTTGATTACGAAGCTGATAAATTAGCGACTAAGTACTTTACTACCTTAGATCGTCCCAACTCCTCATAGCGGATTCATCTCGAGACAGCTCATTGGGAACAATGTCCTCATTGCACATGAATTACTACATACACTTGATACGAAAGTACGATGGGGTAATGTTATCCTCAAACTTAATATGGCTAAGGCCTATGAACGCATTGATTGGCGCTTCTTGATATCTATTTTGGAAGGTTTTAGGTTCGATGCTCTTTGGATTGATCGGATACGGATGTATATTTCAGAGTGTCGATTCTCGATCCTACTTAATGCTACCATGTGGTTTTTTCTCATCATCTAGGGGGTTCGTACAGGGTGATCCCATATCTCAATCGATGTTTATTATTGCTGCAGATTATTTTTCACGACTACTCACTCAAGAAGATCGAGATATTCTTTCGATGGTATACAGACATGGGGTGACGATCTCATCTCTCATTTGTCATTTGTAGACGATATGATTATTTTTGTCAATGGCTATAAGTAGTCTATCAGACGAGTTTTATATGAGGAGGCTTCTGGCCAGTTGGTTAATATAGATAAGAGCAGGATTATCTTTCCTAGGAAATTTTCTACTAGTCAGATACACAGACTGGAGCATCTGACAGAGTTCCGTTAATCATCATCAACCATTCACTTATCTTAGTGTTCCTTTATTTAAAGTAGCCAGGAAGATCTTCTTGTATGATAACTTAGTCCAGAAAGTTCGAATTAGAATTTCTGGCTGGGACTCGAGACTCCTATCATTTGGGAGACGGATTACTTTGATACGATCAGTGCTATCCTCTATTCATCTCTATCTCCCTAAAATTATGAAGCCTCCCAATGCTATCTTGAAGAAGTTAGAGGGCATATTTGCTAAGTTCATTTAGGACTGTAGAGACCATGCACCTATATTACATTGGAATAGATGGAAAGACCTTTGTATTCCTACTGATGATGGTGAACTAGGCTTTAGGAGACTACAGGATCTTGTTAATACATTCTCCATAAGAGCTCTGGTGGTTATTTAGATCTCAGCGGTTATTATGGACTCAATTTTTACTGAGTAAGTATTATCAAGGTACCCATCTGTTACTGGCTACTATTTCTCATTGTGCTTCAGCTATATGGAAGAGACTGAAAAACATAAGCCCACAAGTGGAGACACACATTGCTTGGCAATTAGGGCGTGAGTATATATTATTTTGGCATGATTGCTGGATGGACGAGTCTACATTAGCTGATCAACACCCACACTTTACACATTTTTCTATCCAGGTTAAAGATTTATTTAATGATACTGGATGGAACATTTACCAACTTCTTTAGCTAGTACCATATATTATTGCTGAGCAGGTAGGGAACATCCATATCACTATTGAGGTGCATGATCAGATTATGTGGAAAGATACTTTGGATGGTAGATTTGCTACCAAGTTTGTATGGCAGCTAGTTTGCACGGGGCATACTATTCAGGCTGTATACAGCATAATTTGGAGTCATATTGTCCCGACGACTGTCTCTTTCTTCTGCTGGAGTCTTATCCCAGTTGATTTTGTTATTTAAAGGCAGATTGTGAGTCATATGACTTATCGTTGTCAGTGTTGCTCGGCTATTGAGACTATCCATCATTTATTTATTGACATATGTATTGCCGACCAGGTTTGACGCCATTTTTCAGACATTTTTCATATAACCTTTCGGCCGATGGAGGGTTTTCAGTCTTGTCATTTATCGGGTCAGTTTGTCAGAAAGGGTTATATTTGTACGATCATTCATATTTTGATTATCTGGTTTATTTGGACTAAAAGGAATGATGCGAAGTACCGAATATCTATATGGAGCCGAGACGGATCATCTAGAGAGTATAACCATATTATCTCTCTACTACATACATGCCGTTTATTTCGAGTTATTCATTGGCGATGAGATATTGATATTGCTCATCTTTTTGGTAGCTCTCTCACTACTCCATCCATTCCTCCCCTATTTTGGTTTATTGGCGTATTCCGTCAGTGGGATCTTACAAGGTCAATGCTGATGGATGCGTCAAATATGGATTTGCGAGTGGATGGAGAATTATTAGAGGTTCATCAGGCCATTGTGTTCGCGCCTTCTTCTCTTCATATGGCGAGTGCCCTATTATGGAGGCCGAGCTCAAGACTATTTTTGACAGTGTCATTCTTGCTTAGAGAATTGTACTATCAGATTTATGGATTAAGTCCGACTCTACTTTGGCCATTAACTGCATCATCAGAGGTGGAGGACCTTGGTCTATTCAGACCACTATTCACCACATCAGACATTTTCTTGCATTCGACCATGATGCTATTTCTCATATTTATCGCGAGGGCAACCAGGTGCCTGAAGCAATATTTATTGCTTTAGAGGGTTGGATCGTCGTTGCTATTTCGAGTACAGCGCTCAGGACTTACGACGACGTTACCGCAACTTAGTTCAAATTGATAGACATGAGCTTCCTACAATTAGAGGTCTATAAATTTTTTATGACTATTTGTTTAAGAAGTATTATCTCATTATTTATTACTTTATTTATTTATTTATTTATTTGTTTGCTTTAGTTTTTATGATTGGAGATCGGATTTTATGTCCCCCTCCTATGTATTTTTTGTGAGCTATTTATATATGGTTGGAGTATCCGAACCCCAAATGACCCCCCCCCTAGCCCGAAAAAACAAAATCATTTTCTGATGGAGGCCTGAAAACCACTTTAGATTTAATAAAAATAATAATAGAAGGCGAGGGCACCATAATAAGGACTGCAAAATAGTGATATATAATCATATATCGATGAATATATAGCTTTCATTCGTGTTGCACGTAGGCTTATGCGTTTTCTTGCAAAAAGAGAAGCTTTGTATAAACGTAATTACATATCGATCAAAGACACAATGATGATATATAAGTGCATAAACTAGTAGTAGATAATGGACATTTTGTTTATATTTAACTCATAATGAACCATAAAAAAGTGAAAAGGCTATTCATAACAACTACTAAATAGTTAATATAGATTTCATATTTGTGATGCTACACTGATTGAATTTTTGTACAAGCATTATAAAGATATGTGCTTGCATTAGATTTGCATTACAGTTCAATAATTCAAGTTTTTTTATTTTAATCTTTTTGTATTAGATTTGCCCCTAACCGTGTCCTGGTGTCCACAACGGTTGTTTCTCTCTATCACTGTCACCTCCACCTTCTTCTCGTACAATGCGGCCTAAGTAAAGTCAAAGGTTGCACAGGGAATCCTATTTTGTTTGTGATTGACATCCAATAAATCATTAGTCATTAAAATATAAACAAATGTAATAATGCGTGCCCCAATTATTGGAGATAAATGTTATTTCTCAGAAACTTTACATAAACACGTTTTCCTAATGTCCCCATGCATCTATAGTAAAACGTAACATTACTTTCTAATTATTACTCACAAGAGACCTTATATATTACACTAAAAATATTTTTAAATAACTTAATTATAGATGTTATTCGTTTTTGTAATAGTCTGTCAATACAACTAGTCTAAACTAAGTACGGAGCGCAGGGGTCTTTTTCAAAATTAAGTATTGACATAAAAATGGCTCGAACAACATAGGAACATTAGACAAACTCGCATAGACAACTTTTTCAAAATTAATAGAATAATAATCTATGATCAAAATTTTGTCAGTGATTCTAATAAAAATCAATATCTACTAGTTATTGAGACATAATTATCGATATAGATATATCGTTGATAATGACCAACGCACCTCTATCAATTATTGTCGACAGTAAAAATCGTCACCAATATTGACAATATTAGTCATTGATTGTGTTTTGAATGCAAATTGTCGACAATGAATCGTACGTATTATTGACATAATTTTATTTTTTCGGTATATTTTTTATTTTTTTAAGTTACTCGCATTTAAGTTAAAAGCATCTTTTTTATTATTTCTTTATAATATTGTTGACGGATAAGTTATTTTTGTTAACTGTTATTTTATTCTTAATAGAATATTTTCAATAATATTTAATTTTTATATTGTTATTACTTTATTTGTTGACAAATTTTTTTTCCTGTAAATAATTTATTAAACTATAGACATTTTTAATATTACTAACTAAAATTTTGTTTGTAATTTTAAATTATTTTTTAATTTCTGTTTAATTACTAACATTTTCTTCGTGGGAAAGTAATACTTATTTATGTTTGGGATAATTTACACTTAGGATCTCCATTCTTTGAAAGTTGTTGCAATTTCGTCCATATTATATTTTATTCTCATATATTATTCTCAACTTTTTAGTAATTCACATATTGTCATTTATTAAAATTTTGCCCTCTATTCTAAATAAACTAAAACAGGGAAAATAGAAAAACTGTGGTTGGATCCTAGCTTTTTAAAAAATGCAAATAGATCCTGAATGTTTTTATTTTTGATACTTTTTCAATTAAAATGAGAATAAATTGCATTCGGGGTTCCAAACCTTTCAAAAAAGTGTTGTAGTATCCCAAACCTTATAAGTAACATGAAGTGTGAGGTCCTACCGTCCAAATGACCATTAGTTGACTCAAAAGTCAATCATCAACCAAAATTGACCAATTTAAATAATGGCAAAAGAGTCTTTTTTATATTATTTATTTAAAATAATTAAGAAATAAAAAACAAAACATAAAATAAAAAAAAATAAAAAACAATATCCTACCCTACCCTACGCTACCCTACCCGCATCCTTATCCCAATCAGATTGTCGAGAGCCACCATATACCTAATCATCATCCACGGAAGAGAAGTTTATTAGACCACTTCTCGGCTACCAGTTATCAGTCCATTTTTATACTATCAAGTTATTAAAGTTTGCTTGTCAGGAGTAGAGTCTGTGGGGAGAGTGTGAGCTAGCTTCGTATTGTTTGTATTATGGTGTTCAATTTCATTTCTTTTGTAATACAGGAATCCATAAAATTAAATTCCCTCTGCATTCATTTCATATACAAATAGTTATTTTCATTATTGCAATTCATTTACAATTCGGCAATCCAATTCAATCTTCAGTTTTGTTCACTGCAACTTTCACAAATCAGTACTGTACCTGCAAAACCAATGACGATCTATCAAAAACAATATTTGTTGTGTTGACTATTGATATTCATTTTAAGTAAGTGCACGTCGTGCTTATATTATTTTTTAAGTATTTATAAATTGTGTATTTTAATGAATATATGAATAATAAATGTGTAGTAAGTTGTGAATTCTACGAATTATGTAAATAAAAACATGATTCTTTGGAAAATATTTTGAAAGAGAAAAGCATAAAAAAACATTTCAAAAAATGGAAAACATTTCAAAAAAAAAAAATCCATTGTGTGTTTGGTGTTTCTAAAGACAAATTAAATGACATGGTCCACATGGATGCATTTCCTTTAAAAAATTATAAAAAATAAGGGTTCTAAAATTTCACGGTTCGAAATTTTTGAATTAAATAATAAATATTTATTTTATTGGTGTTTGATATATTGCCATCACGTACATGTAAACGCAATCTTTATAGATTACGTGTAGAGAAAATTATAGTCAAGAAATTTTAATTTATTATATAATGAATAAATATATTTTTAATCTTGAGTCTCTTTCAAAATATATAGGTATTTATTAAACAATTTTTGTCCGTTCAAAATTGAAACCTAATCTTGAGTCTCTTTCATAATATACAGGCATTAATTAGTAAATAATTTTTGTCCGTTCAAAGTTGAAACCTAAAATTTCACGTCACAATCATATTTTTAATTTCTAAAGATCAGAATAAATAAAAACTATATGCTAATATGAAAATAAAAATGAAAAAGAAAAGTGATACTAAAAACAAAAGGATAGAAAAAAATAAAAATCGAAATAGCCCACCTCCCACCTCCCACCTCCCACCTCCGGCCATTTCCACGCCTAACCCAAAGCTTGCGCGAGTTATTATAAGTAATCAATTAAGAATCCAATTTAACTATTTAGTGATTGACATCCATTAATCACTAGCCATTAACATATTAACAAATGTAATAATGCGTGCCCATTTACACGAACACGTTTATCTGACTTCCATGCATGGAGACTTCCAATTGGTTGTTTATCTAGGTTAATGATGACATTTTTGAATGAAGGAAATCCTATACAATTATAACACCACCAGTTATATTCACTTATTCGTATATAAAAATCTGACTTACTTTTATTTTTATACAAATTAAAAATTTTTTTTTATTATAATTAAAACAATAAATTTTAATTATATATTTTATAATATAATCTTATATTAATATAATGATAATTCATATTTTATTGATAACAAATTTTATTAAATAGGAATATATTAAAAAATTAAAAAATTAACTATACTATCAACAATAAAATTAAATCATAATTTAAGACAGATGAATAAAAAAAGTATTAATATCTCTATAGAATAGAGGAAGTATTAAATATAGTTGAAAAATATAATAAATAAAAATAAGCGTTACTCTATTAATTATCACTTTAAAAGAGCTTATTACATCATAGAGTATTCTAAATGAACTTAGTACTTGTTTGGTTCAATTTTTTTTAAATTATTTTTAATTATATAATTTATAAGACCTATAATTTTTATCAACTTTTAAATTATATATTTGCCAATTTTATTCAAAATTTTATTAAAAAATTACTTTTAAACTCTACCCAAACATGCACTTACTACAATTTAAAAACAATATCTATTTTGAATCAAAATAAAATTTAATTAGAATCAAGTTGACATTAATTGATTTTCAATTGGAAAAGACGTACAGATTAGCTTACGTGTAGATGCAAGTTTCGGGAAAATTTCCTCTAATTAATTATGATTTTGTTTTGATTTGGAAGGAAGAAAGGTCAGACTGAAAGATGAAAACCGCGCCGTCGCCGGAATACTTGAAAGCCGACCACTTCAAAACCCAATCCAACCAACCGACCGTTTGGAAACTCGAGAAGCGTAATCAAATAAAATACCCAAAAAATATGAAGAGTAATAAATCAACTTATTCTTAATTAATTCTTCAAGACAACAAACGATAACAAATGAAATAATCATTACTAATAAAGACATGTTTAATTCGTTAAACTCAGTATAATTAAAGAAATAAAATGAAATAAAATTTGTCAATTAAATTATTGTCTAACTCTAGCGTATCAAATATCTCAACCAATATCTTTTCACTTATCTGTCAGTAGAGTGGCCATGGAAGATGGTTGTTCTTATATTTGATATTTGATATGGTGGATAGAATACAAATATAATTGTACACTTAAATTTTTGGACAATACTATATATTTATTTATTAAATCCAACATTTCAAATTTGTCCATACAATTGGTAACATTTGATTGTGAGGGTTTGTTGTTTATTGATGATTTGGTTGAGAAAATTAATTACTTTATTATGCCTTATATTTTTAAAACGTGTTTTAAGCTCAATAATAGTGCTATTCATTTAAAGTGGTAATGATAATCGATCTATATAGAAGTTAGATTACTACCATATTGTTGATTCCAACTTCATTGGATAATGTAACTGTGATCACTCTACCACGTATATGTACCCGTGTTCATCACAACTCTAATTGAATAGTGTTTCTCTAAGCTTAATTTGGTAACATACATTTAGAATAATAGAAATCGTCAAACATATAAACAAAATAAGTAACATGTTTATTATCAAATTATTTATATTAAAATCTACTTATTTATTTGTAAGTAGCTTGCTGAAAAGTAAAATTAAAAATTGACTAAAAATGAAACACTTGCATGCTTTATCAAGATTACAAAATTTACGTGTAAGTTACTTAACAAGTAAGTTTTAAAATAAATACCTAATATAATCATATTAAAAAATAACCAAATTATTTATTTTATAGCAAAGACTTTATTTAAAGTAATTATTATTCTACTAATTATAAAACAAACAATTCTTTAATTCAAAATTAAGAATAAAATTAACTTATTCAAACATGTTTAGAAACAAATGTTATTTTTAAATTGTAATAAATTATGTTACACAAAAGTTTAAAATATAAATATTCGGTGTAATAACTAATAAGTTTAACAAATTGCCGAACGAACAACTCAAAGCTAGCTAGTTAGAATCAACACGATAATTGAACAATTTAAAGTTTAATGTCATAATTGAAAGAAAATATATTATTAGGTAATCTTTTCAATTTACTCTTAAAAGAATTCAACACAATAAAACAGAACAAAAAATACTAATAATACTATATAAATTCATTAATCACACCGACAAGAATAAAGGACCAATCAATTTTGTGTTCCTTTACAGACCCTTTCTGTACTTTTTTGTGTTCAAAAAATATCAACTCAAAATCCCCCTAACGAATTCACCAAAAATCAAGCAGTTGTCCTAACCTCAGATCTATAAACTCCATTTCCTTTTTTCTTTTGGACAGTAAAATATCTTTTGAAATACCTATTTACAATAATAAATTCAATAGTAAGTAAGCTTAAACACCACGATTAATCATTTCCATGTATTGTTTCAACGACTCCTGTCTTTGTATCCTCATTTCTTCGTTGAAATTTTTTATGAATGCCTCAACTCGACGATTCAACTCTTCATGACCCACCGACAGCTCTTTTCGAACCTTCAAATTTGGAGACGAATTCAATGGAGCTTGGGGCGAATCATAGTTTATATGGTTCTTATAGGTTTCCGATTTGATCACATCGTCTGAAGGGCTCCCTGTCACATGACGCTCGTGATCTTCCCACATATCTGGCTTCTTCAAGTGTCTCATCAGTGGCACGTGACGCCCCTCCGTTATCATCTTCCACGTACTCTCTAGTGTCTCTTGCCTTTTCGGTCTTGCCACCCTAAGTGCCTTTGCCCCTGAAAAAAAAAACATTTTTCTATTTTATTAATATTGAATATATAATGATATAATGAAACAAAATCACCTAAAATTAATTAATCACCCCTTTAATACAAAAGGAGTCTCCTCTGGCGTATTATCTATTTGTCAACTGAACCTTTGTTTCAAACTAATACAAAATATTAAATTTCTGGGAGACTGTAAATGACGAAAAAGCTCTGGTGTGATAATAGAAACCACTTTCGGATGAAGAAATATTTCCATGCTATCAGTTCGCCTTGTTAGTCCTCCAAGATTCGAATAACACAATTTTCTCCCAGCTATTTTGAGAGCTTTTTTAGTAAATATTAATAAAAATTTATAAAAATATAAAGTTGAAAAGTTAATAAAAATTGTAGGTGTTATAAAATATATAATTAAAATTAAATATTAACTTTTAAAAATAATTTTTAACAAATTTTAATATGGAGGTAATAAATTGCTTTAATTGTTCTAAAGAAGGCAAGCAAGTCTGCCAAAGAATATTCTAAACGACGGCGTCAAGCTTTGTGTAGTCGAAGTTTGGTCTTGGAGAACTGAGAAAATGGCTGCCGGAAAGCATAAAATCGACACGGGAACCACTAATCGATGGCTACTGAAAAATAATTTGAATTTTAAAATAAAAATAACTCTGCTCAACTTCTTCCATCTGATTTTTAAAAAAATAATAAAATATATATATATATATATATATATATATATATATATAGAACTGGTTTATAAAATACACACCAAACATGCTCTTAATTCGGCGTACCTTCGGGACTGGATTTGAGAGTTTTCCGGTGATTACCGAATCTAGAAGAAACCAGAGGTTTCTCCCTTACCGGCAAGAGGAACGACGGAGAAATTATCCCCTGGGGCGGAGTGTACGACGAATTGGACACGCTAAACTCGTCCACATCTTCAGCTTCAGCTTTTGCAACCTCTGAATCGTTCACCAGCACGCGCTTTACCTCGACAACTCTATCTTCACTCTCACACACCAAAGCCGCATCCAACACCGCCGGAGGTTCCTCCACAACATTGCTAATCTCAATCGGAGTTGATAATGATGCAAACTCCGATGACGGAGGCGTTTTCATTGAAATTAAATTCTCAGATTGAACGGACGGCTCAGATTCACTGTGGTGGAAGCGAGACGCAGCGGCGATGATGATGATAATTCCGTTGATGATGACATATAAATACGGAGGCTTCATCCATGAGAGCAAAATGGACCACAGCGCCGGAATTTCATGAACGATAAAACGTATAATTACCGGAACAAAGAATTTTACCCCCACAGCAAAAGATACAACTCCAGCTGAAATCAGGAACAATTTCAGTGAAACAAACCACGTGCTATTTAATTTCATGAATCCTCCCGTTCGATTAGTCGAGAAATTCTTATATCTCCGGTGAACTTTTCGGTGAAACAGCGCTTGCTTTTTGTATATGTAAATGTGCTTTTTTTTTTTTTTTTAGTGAATTTGTGTGCATGGGGACGAGGGGGTTATAATATATATAGGTGGGGAAGGGGGGACGCGGTTTGTGGGCTTTGAGGAAATCTTGGCCGTTTAATTGGGGGGCGGTTTCAGTAAGGAGAGTGGAAATGCAGCTTAGAGTGTACTGTAGATGGGTTGGCCCACGTGTGAGTTAGAGTGTATTAACTATTAAGCAATCTAATATGGTAATTAATTAACCAATTTAGTGCTCTAAACAGATAAGTGAGGTTGTTTTATAGTTACTTCACTAAGCAGCATTTGTTATCAACATTAATTTCGAATGTAAAATAGATATCAATATATCTTTTTTAATTAACATTTTAAGTTTTTAAATAACAAGATTTGAGTAATTATATATTAGAGTAAACAGATGTGTTGAATTTTTAGCGACTACTAATTTTAAAAAATTATGTATGACAATGCATATCAAAACTATGTAGTATAAATTATTATGTTCGATTTAATACTAAACGTATCTAAATAGAAAAATTTGACATCTTTACCTGTTTAATCGAGAGGAACCATTACACTTACTCAAATTCTATCATGCTCAAGTACAGACATTTTACGTATTAATAACCATTTGATCACTTTTCACTAATTGATCTTTCATTTATTTATTAATCCAATGGATGCTAACACATTAATATTCAAAATCTTACTTGTTAGTTTAAATACATCTCATCCAATTATCCTCTCTATGTGGGACCCTTCTCTTATCCAAATATTCTTGCAGTTTAACACTGCCATTACCATACATTAAAGTGAATCGAATTCATAACTCATGAATCAAATTGCACGTTTCATTTTCATTGTTTTCAGCATCAAATTAAAGAATTTGGCTTATAAGATATGGAAATTTTCTATTTATTTGACTTATAAGTTGTGAGATCTACAATTGTATGTATTTTACAACTAATTTACCATGCAACTAATTTGAGCATCAATAAAAATCTGATTAAATTAAAAAATATATATGATAAAATTGGGCTGCGTCCTTAAAATAAAGAAAAGAAATTGGTGTATAATTAATTAATTACATAGTTAATTTGGTAGGACAGTAGGACCAAAGAGGTTATAATAAAAGCTTTGATTTGAATGAAAAGAGTAAAAGATTTTAGTTTCCCCTTTTGAATGGATTTTCACTAGCCTTTTCAATTTCAGCTGCTAAACGAAAAAGGTAAAATGGTCGGTCAGGGATAAACCCACCAGGCTGTAACCTACACCCGTGGGGTCCGGTCTTCAGGATTCACATACAAGCCTCCTCTGTTAACGGGTCATATAAATGACCATTATGATTATTGAGTGGTTTTTCTCAAAATTCAACTCTTTTTTTACCTTCAGATAGTAGGAACATGTTAGTTTATTGATACAACAAGATCGGATGTAATTAAAAAATATAAAACGAAAAGATTTTACATTTGTTTTATTTAATTCAATATACTAAATATGTTAGATTCCACTTGTTTTAAGGGATTTTTTTTTTCTTTTTCTTTTTAAATATTTTTTGTCGTACTTATTCAAATTATTACTTAAGGACATTTGGGACCTAGTCAAAGAGGAAATGTTGGAAACTCAAGTGCAATAAAAAGAATAGTTAAAATCCCAAGTGTGCATTTATGAAAAGATTGGGACCCAAGGTGCAACTCTCTCTTTTCATTAACTTTGCTTGTTTGATAAGTTACTCGAAGATCTACTTAAAATCAATCCATAAAACATTGTTTCAGATACGTATATCAACAGGTTAAGTTTGATTAATGAAATGATATAAAAAAATGTTAATCTTCTTGAACTTTATCTATAATTTGACTTGATTAATATTTGTACAAAATTGGTTTATTATTTAAAGTCCTTAGTATATAAAGAGACAATTGATAGTGTTGACCTCCAAAAATGACTGCTAACAGAAACTCCACACTTCTTCTTCCTACGTGTATTTTTCCTCTTACTTAGATTGCCACGTGGTTTATTCAACCACGCAGATATGCCTAGGCCCGGGTGGGTAAGTAACCAAGGATAAAGAGAAACACACTATGACAGTAGGGTAATAACTGGAGGCCTCTAACTAACGATTTTCCAAACGGCGCTAACTGTTGACCTCCAAAATGGTCGTCAATAGGAACCACATCGCCTCTCTTCCCACGCAGTATTTTTCCTCTTACTTGACCGCCACGTGGTTTATTCAACCACGCAGATATGCCTAGCCCAGGGTGGGTAAGTAACCAAGGATAAAGAGAAACACACTATGGCAGAGGTAATAGCTTGAGGGTCTCTAACTAACGATTTCTGCGTGGTTATAACACTTGAATAATAATTAGTATGGAGGACTGATATTTCTTGTGAGAGCAATATTTCAACATCACTTTCTTGTGGAAATAAGCTTAGTATTTATAGGCAAATTCTACAAGAATGATCCCCTTCGATGTGCGACACGTGGTTCTATCTGAAGGGTTCTTGAGTCACATCTTTGGTGTCACGTATTTAGCATTAATGAGAAAGTCACTTTCACCAAGACTCTAAGTGTTCTATGATCGCGATGTTCAAGACGGTAGAGAAAGAAATCCCATCAATCTTTTAAGATTGAATTGCAAGTTTTGAGAGAGGCTTTCTCAAGACGCAACCAGGGTCGGACTTTTACAGCTTCGGTTGCCAAAGCTCCTCGGCATAAATAGCTTCGGTATAAGTAGTCTCGGTTGCCAAGCTCCTCGGCATAAGTAGCCTTGGTAGTCTAAGTTTATCGGCACAAACAGCCTCGGTTGACTTTGATCACGTCCAAATAGAACCCAAAGTAGAGCCCAATTGGAATTTTCCTGTCCACGTGGGATTGAGACGTAACATATTGTCTTAAAAGTTCAAAAACTATTTGACGGCACGTTTGAAGCTTGCTTAAAGGGACTGGTAATTAACCCAATAATCTAGTTTACAATAATTATTTCATCTAACGTTGGCATGTCTTAATAATGAGGAAATTATTTTTCTTTATTAATATTACCAAATATACGGTTTAGCAGAACGGTTATTTACATGACCGTTAACACTGGAGGGTTGCAGCATGATCCTGAAAGGCTGAAACCCAGACCCTATGGGTGGGGAAGGGGTGGCTCCTCTCTCTCACGTGTTATACAGCCTGGTGACCGACCATTTGACCTTTTTTGGTTTGCCACTTAAAAAGGGTTTTCTTTCCTAATGGAAATACATTCAATTTCAAAAGCCGCCAACAGAGACTGAAATCTTTAATTCCTTTTTTAGTCTTTTACTTTCAAATCAAAGCTTTTATTATAACCTCTTTGGTCCTACCTCATTTATTTATTATGCACCAGATTCTTTTCTTTATTTTACGAGCAACTGCCAATTTTTTAATTGAATTTTAACTTATTATTAGTATTTTCAGAACTATTTTAGTCAAATTACTTACATCACAATCATAAAATTAGTTGTAAACAATAAACTAACATGCACCTTTGCTTATTCTCAAATCAATAGCAGTTGGCCAAAGATTCAAATTCCACCAACATAATTAATTATGAAAAATTGAATGTAAATCAAAAGATTAAATATTTCTAGACATTTCAAACTCAAGAAATAATTAAAATAGATAAAAGAAAAAAAAAAAGATTACAAATTGACTTGCGATGGATTTACAAATGCTAATTAGTGTATTAACTAGTTAACACGACGGATAAAAAATTGTGAGACGTTAAGACTATTGTTGTAAAAAACATAAAACGTGGTTAGAGGTAGATGTCGAGTTTCAATCTTTTTAAATCTAAACGAAATAAGAACAAGACGAGAACGAAGTGTCATGAGATGTGTATCGTGACACAGGCGTGTTATGATGGTCTCTTGCTAGATGGATCTTGATAAAAGTCTAGAGCCCATGCCTCTTTAATAAAAAAAAAACATATATAAAAAGGCAATAATTGAAGCCCATGCCTTAATCTTATACAGAACACGAAATGTTCAGTCTGAGTCCAAGTCAAAAATCTGATTCAATTTTAATGTATGGCAGTGTTAAGTTGCAATATAAAAGATTTGGATAAGAGAAGGGTAGGGATAATAAGTGAATAAGATATCTAATTAATTAGACTTGGATTGTACCTAATTTGGTAGTTTGTTTATGTTGGAATAATCGTGTGGTTCCCTTTGCTGAGGAGAAAAGAGAAAACGTTATTCTATTCTCCCAAGTCTGAAAGCGTGTAAAGCCTATTTGCAACTACAGATATTAATCTGTTGGATGGCACATGTGCTGAACACGTGGAATCCACTTACTCCGAGTTGAATAAAAGGGGACGTGAACAGTGAAGATGGTTAGATGGCTTTTCATTTTCTTGATTCATTATTCTTTCTTCTCTCTCTCTACGAACTAGGGTTTCTAGAGAAACACATGACGCTCCATCTTCTTCTACTTTCGATATTTTTCTTCTTGATATTCCCGAGAAAGAGGAATGTTGTTTGAACGTGAATACAATATCTAAACAATAGATTATTGTATTCACTTTGTCTAAAACCGGATTCAAGATTGTTTCCAAAATCCCGTTCGCATCAGAGATAGGAGTTGTTATTCTTGGTTTTATGGTATATTAGATCGGAGGGTTGATATACCGGTGTAACTCGTTTGTAAACTTCTTGGTTATTAGTGGATCTTTTGTGCTGGGGTCGCCTCATCGAGCCCCCGGATGTAGGTCTTTTTGGACCGAATCGGGTTACCAATCTTGGTGTTTCTTTCTCGCTTATATTTTTTGGTTTATTTCTCGGTTTGCGATTGTAAGTTGTAAATCGAAGTCGTTAAAATACGCAATGATGGTATCGAGCCTTGTTTGTTGGGCCGAGTAAAAGTCCTCCAGGCTTAAATCGGTGTTCACGACTAGATCTAAAAGGATCGTAAAGATCGGTGAGTTCTTGAAACCAGATTGGGAGTTCTTCCAAAATCGACCGGTGATCAATATTATTTACGGAGGTTACGTTAACTTTTGTTTATTATTGAAGGCTATGGTAAACTCTAAACCTTTGTTTCTCACCGAATGTGGGTTGTACGTTTTGGTCGTGTCTAATGTGAAATCTATTTGTGATATTCAGTATACAAAATTGATTTGCTTAAAAGTGCTTGTTTGACAATATGTATCGATCTTTTTTAGAAATTAGCATGTTTCATGATCCTGTTTGATTTTCTGAAAGTTAAAGTTCTGTATCTCTGTTAAACTTGTTTCCTTTTTTGTTTAAGAATTTTCTTTTCGTTAGACCCTTTGTTTCTTGAAATCCACCCTTTTACAGAATCTGTCATGGGTTCGAAGGTCGAACTTGAAAAGTTCGATGGAAAGGGGGACTTCTCTTTATGGAAACAAAAAATGAAGGCCATTCTAGTACAACAAAGGGTCTCTAAAGCTTTAGAAGACCCTGAAGGGTACTCAGAAGCCCTTAAAGCAAAACCTGACTCTATACTTGAAATGAATGAAATAGCCTATAGTTCTATTTTCTTGCATTTGACTGATAATGTGTTAAGACAAGTTACTGAACAAAAAACAGCTGTGGAACTTTGGAAAAGATTAGATGATCTGTTCATGATAAAAACCTTGCCAAATAAGGTTTATCTTCTTGAAAAACTCTTTAGTTTCAAAATGGATCCCTCAAAGGATCTTGATGTGAATCTTGATGATTTCAACAAACTTGTGCAAAATCTGTCCAATGTTGATAAAAAGTTTGATGATGAAGATTTATCTGTTATTTTGTTGAATTCTCTGCCTGATCACTTTAAAGAAGTAAAAAATGTGATAAAATATGGTAGAGATGATTTGTCTATCACCATTATAGTTGATGCCCTGAGATCTAGAGAACTGGAATTTAAACAAGATTTTAGATCCTCTAACAAAGAGGAAAATTTGTTTGTGAGAGGAAGATCTGAAAAGAGAGATAACCAGAATCACAGTAATAAAGGTAAAAAGAAAGGAAAATCTAGGTCAAAATCAAGGAGTGGTAAAAAATGTTATCATTGTGGAAAACTAGGCCATTTTAAGAGAGACTGCTATGATTGGAAAAGAAAGAATAAAGAAACAGACAACAATTCTGAGAATCAAGCCAATGTTTACGAAAATGTGCAAGTTTATCTTTGTTTTCGATGTTGAACATGATATTGATTGGATTCTTGATTCTGGTTGTTCATACCATATGTGTCCTGATATTAATGCCTTTAATTGCTATGAAAAAATTAATGGTGGGGATGTGTACATGGGTAACAACCAATCCTGCCCTATAGTTGGTATAGGTTCTGTGCAATTAAAATTGCATGATGGAACCATTAAAACCATTAAAGAGGTCAGACATGTTACTGGTCTTAGGAGAAACCTGATTTCCTTGGGTGCCTTAGATGATGAGGGATATGAGTTCAAAATTAAGGATGGGATTATGAAATTGATCTTTGGTTCCTTAGTTGTCTTTAAAGGGGTCAAGAAGGGTAGATTATACACTCTCCTTGGTTGGTGTTCTCAAGAAGTGCCGATCACTTGTATAACATCGAGGTCGATCACTCTACCCTTTGGCACAAAAGGTTAGGTCACATTAGTGAAAATGGTCTCTCCTTACTCAGTAAACAAGACCTTCTAGGCAAGGATAGAGTGTCAAAAATAGCCTTCTGTGAAACCTGCATTCTGGGAAAGCAAACTAGACTAAGTTTCAAGATTGGGTCTCATACCTCTAAAGCTTCTTTAGAATATATACATTCTGATTTATGGGGACCTGAAAGTCACTCAACCTATGGGGGGAATAGATACTTTCTCTCTATAGTTGATGATTATACCAGAAAAACTTGGGTGTATTTCTTAAAAGCCAAAAATGAAGCCTTTAAGAAATTTAGAGATTGGGTTAAGTTGACTGAAAACCAAACTGATAGAAGAGTGAAAATCCTTAGAACTGACAATGGGCTGGAATTCTGTAATCAGGAATTTGATAATTTCTGTAAGGATAAAGGAATTGAGAGGCATAGGTCAGTTAGATTCACCCCTCAGCAAAATGGAGTTGCTGAGAGGATGAATAGGACTATTATGAATAAAGTCGATGTCTTCTTATCGATTGGGGTTCCAAAGGATTTTGGGGTGAGCGGTAGCTCTGCAGTTTATTTGATAAACAGATGTCCCTCTAGTACCATCTGGTCCAAAACTCACCAAGAGTTATGGAAAGGAGACCTCCCGATCTTTCTCACCTTAGAATATTTGGGTGTCTTTGCATATGCACACCAAAGAGAGGGAAAACTTGACCCTAGAGCCCGTAAATGTGTCTTCTTAGGCTATCCCGAAGGAGTTAAAGGGTTTAGGCTATGGATAAAAAGGAGAAAAAGGGGTTAAGGTGATTATCAGTAGGGATGTGGTGTTTAATGAAAATGAGATGCCTTGTGTTGTAAATACTAACACATCAGGAAGTGAAAAAGATGATCAAATGTCAGAATTAGAAAATGATAAAGTTCAAATTGAGGTGAAGTCTTCAGAAGAAACCACACCTGACTATGAACCAATCCCTGACACACATCATTCCAGTTCAAATGAACCTGACCTTACTATAGATTCTCAAAACACCACTTCAAATCTTCCTAACATTACTGAATTTGATGAATCTGATTCTGAGGAAGAAATTGATAACACCAACCTACAGAATTACCAACTCATAAGAGACAGAACTAGAAGAACTGTGAAGCCTAATCCTAAGTATACTGCTGAAGGATTAATGAGTCTACTTCTTCATGCTGGTAGAGAGATAGAAACCATAGAACCTGCCTCTTATGAGGAAGCTGTCTCTTCTAAAGACTCAGCTGCCTGGATAGAAGCCATGAAAGAAGAAATATCTTCTCTTCATAAAAATAAGACTTGGGTCCTAATTGATAGAGACAAGAAGCTTAAAGTGATAAGTTGTAAGTGGGTGTTTAAAATCAAAGAGGGATCAAACCTAGATGAACCTGTCAGATATAAAGCCAGATTAGTTGCCAAAGGTTTTAATCAAAGGAAGGGTGGATTATAATGAGATATTCTCTCTCGTTGTTAAGTATAAAACTATGAGATTAATGCTTGCTCTTGCTGTCCAGTTTGTTGGGAACTTGAACAAATGGATGTAAGAACCGCTTTCTTACATGGAGACTTGGAAGAAGAGATTTACATGTCACAGACCACGAGCTTTGAAGAAAAAGGTAAAACAGAGCAAGTCTGGTTATCGGAAAAAATCTCTATATGGTCTCAAACAAGCCCCGTGAAATGGTATATCAGGTTTGACTCTTTTATTATGAAAACTGGTTTTAAGAGAAGTAGTTATGATATTTGCCTTTACAATAAAGATAACCCAAAGGGTTCTGAAATTTATTTGATTCTTTATGTAGATGATATGCTTATTATTGGTCCAAACCTGATTGAAATAAATTCAATAAAACAAGTTCTTAAATCTGAGTTTGACATGAAAGACTTAGGAAGAACAAAAAGAATGTTAGGCATGATCATTTCTAGAGATAGATTAAACTCAAAGTTAAATCATCTCGGTCTCATTATTTGGAAAAAGCGATAAACAAGTTTGGTATGAAAGACTCTAAACTCGTTAATGTGCCTCTTGCTTCACATTTTGTTTTTGTCAATGAGCAACACCCAAAAGTGATGAGGAAAGAGTGAAATGGATAAAATTCCTTATCCAAATGTGATTGGATCAATCATGTATTCAATGGTAAGTACCAGACCTGACTTATCTTTTGCAATAAGTTTGCTTAGTAGATTCATGTCAAATCCTGGAAAACCACATTGGGCAGCTCTTAAGTGGCTGCTGAGATATATAAAAGGATCTTTAAATATTGGATTATGCTATAAAAGATCTGAATCAGAGTTAAAATTAGTTGGGTTTGTAGACTCTGATTTTGCAGCTAACAAAGACAATAGGAAGTCAATTACTGCTTATTATTTCATGTTAGGTGAAAATTGTATAAGCTGGAAATCTCAGCTTCAGTCCATTGTTGCCTTATCTAGTACTGAAGCTGAATACATTGCCTTAACTGAAGCTGTCAAAGAAGGCATTTGGCTTCAGAATCTGTTGTTTGAATTAAATTTGCTGAAAGACAATGTATGCATTTTCTCTGATAGTCAGAGTGCTTTATATTTGAGTAAAAATCCCATTTATCATGAAAGAACTAAACACATAGATGTTAAGTTCCATTTTATTAGAGAAAAACTTTTAAAGAAGGAAATCATCTTGAAGAAGATTTCAACAGATTATAATCCTGCTGATATGGGTACTAAACCCATAAGTGTAAGCAAATTTTCAAGTCGCTTAAGATTTCTACATATTGACAATGGTTAAATCTTTTGCGGGGAAAGGCAATGAGGAAATGAGGAGAGGTCTAAGGCACAAGAGAATTTTTTCTTCGAATGTACAAACTATAACCAAGTTAAAAGGATGCATCGAAGTGAACCAAGGTGAAGATTGTTGGAATAATCGTGTGGTTCCCTTTTCTTCGAGGAGAAAGAGAAAACGTTATTCTATTCTCCCAAGTCCGAAAGCGTGTAAAGCCTATTTGCAACTACTGAGATATTAATCATTGGATGGCACATGTCTTTGAACACGTGGAATCCACTTACTCCGAGTTGAATAAAAGGGACGTGAAGCAGTGAAGATGGTTGGATGGCTTTTCATTTTCTTGATTCATTATTCTTTCTTCTCTCTCTCTCTCGAACTAGGGTTTCTAGAGAAACCACAGACGCTCCATCTTCTTCTACTTTACGATATTTTTCTTCTTGATATTACGAGAAAGAGGAATGTTGTTTGAACGTGAATACAATATCTAAACAATAGATTATTGTATTCTTTGTCTAAAACAAGGATTCAAGATTGTTTCCAAAATCCAGTTCATGTAGATAGGAGTTGTTATTCTTGGTTTTATGGTATATTAGATCGGAGGGTTGATATACCGGTGTAACTCGTTTGTAAACTTCTTGGTTATTAGTGGATCTTTTGTGCTGGGCCGCTTTCATCGAGCCCCCGGATGTAGGTCTTTTGGACCGAATCGGGTTACCAATCTTGGTGTTTCTCATTGCTTATATTTTTGGTTTATTTCTCGGTTTGCGATTGTAAGTTGTAAATCGAAGTCGTTAAAATACATAGCAGTTTAAAAGCGTGACAATTTTTATTTATTTTTCATTTATGACGTTGTAAATTAATTACATATTTTTCCCTTATTTGATTTTGAAATGGTCTACTACTATGCTTTGAATGATAATGTCCCTTTGTTGATTGTAGCAATGATAAATCAAGACTTTATTTGAAAATTCTACCCACTATGTACCAAATAATTATGAGATAATTCAAAATTGATCGAGTTGACTGACAATGAAAATTTCAATTCCTGAGTAAGATAAATTATGAAGTGATTGATCGAGTCCATGTCTCGAAAGCCAAGCTCATGAAAGAAATGCGTCAAACACATAATAATGCGATTCCACTTCGAATTTCAATTTTTGATTGCAATCTTCGAAACCAACTTCTCAAGTAATTAATACAACTAATCGACTTTTATTACAGAGTTTAAGTCAAAACATTATCAAATTGATATCATATTAGAGTGTTTGAGTTAGGCATCTAACTCTATTCTACTACTGAATTTTCTCTATGTATGACTGCCGTGCTACCTGATTTTGAATTGTTTATTTAGCAAATTAATGACGCACATTCAGTATTTGACTTTAAATTAAAGGCTTTCATTACAGCATCTTTGGTCCTACCTCATTAATTTATGCAATTTATTATATGCACCAGATTTTTTCTTTTATTTTAAGGAAGCATTATTGCCCAGATTTAATTAATTGAATTTTAAATTTCTTATTTAATCAAATTTTATTATTATTTTCAGAACTTTTAAGTCAAATCATTATTGTAAAGTTCCTTTTTTTCCCCCAAACGCATTATTATTTGTAAAGTGAGTTGTGAAGAAAACTTACATTTGTGTATTCTTGAATCAATAGTAATCGATCAAGACTCGATATCTAAAAATAAACAAGGTCATCCAATATATTCAACGACTTGATTTATTGATAAAAGCTAGCCCATGACTTCTTGACTCCCAAAAAATATAAATAAAAAGAAATTAATTGAAGCCCCATGCCTTAATCTGGTACAGTATATGAAACCTACAGTTTGACTATATGATTCAATTTAATGTATAGCAGTGTTAAGGTGCAACAAGATTTGCATAAGAGAATGGTCCCAATGAGATAGGATAAGTGAGTGTTTGAAAGAAAGTAAGTTTAAAGGTAAATAAAGTCGTTTTCGTTAAAGTTAAAAATAAATCAAATGGTGTATTTAAATAAAATTTTTAAAAATTTTGATATAATTTAAAAGTCTAATTGTATTTAATAGGAAAAATAGTATATTTGGTCTCCAATCTTTTAAAGGGATTTTTTCATAAATAAACCACTTTTTAAAAATAATTCTAATTTTATTAACTTAACAAATTTATTCTAAAAATACTACATTCTTAAAATTATATTAATTAATAAAATAATAAATTAAAATTAAATCTATACTACAAAATATATATTTCCCGTGAATTTACTTAAATTTGCATTTGAGTCCTTAATTATTTGTACAATAAGTCCTTCATATTTATAAAATTTTCACTTTAGTCCCTATACTTCCTCTTTCATTTCAATTTCGTCCTCTTTTATTTGCAACCTAAGTCCTTCAACTTTTAAATTTTTACAACTTGATCCTCATATTTATACTTTTATATCAATTTAGTCATTTATAGTACCACTATTTGATACATATGTTACAAATTATATTGTGTATCAATGTTTGATACAAATGTTCTAAAATGATATTGTGATCGATGTTTGATACAAATGTTACAAATGATATTTTTAATAACAATCGTATTCAAATTGAAATATAAAATGTCGATGAATACAAAATATTAATTTATGTAATATGTATTGTGTAAAATAACATAATATAATATATAATATATTCAAATGATACAAAATATTATTTGTAATATTTGTATCAAACAAATGATCTGTAATATAATTTGTAACATTTGTAACATGATTGCGATACTAAACAAAAATTGTTACAACTATTATAACCGCAAAATCAACTCTAAACTTCAATAAGTTCGTTTATAGTATGATATATATATGTAACACAATGTTAAATTTAACAAATAAAACAATTGATTTCATCATTTGTAAATATACGTAACATCGGTGATACATAATATCAATTCGTATAACATGTGATGTGTAAAATAACATAATACAATATAACATATTCAAGAATATAAAATATCATTTGTAACATCTGTATCAAATAGTGATACAAAGGACTAAATTGATATAAAAGTATAAATATAGGGACCAACTTGTACAAATTTAAAAGTTGAAGGACTTGAGTTGCAATAAAAAAAAGGACGAAATTGAAATGAAAGAGAAAGTATAGGGACTAAAGTGAAAATTTTATAAAGATGAAGAATTTATTGTGCAAATGAAGGACTCAAAAGCAAAATTGAGTGAATTCACGTGGAAATAGTCATTTGATTTTAATTCATTATTTTATTAATTAATATAATATTAATTATGTAGTGGAATAAATAAACTAAATTATTAGATTTAGAATTATTTTAATATTTGTAAGTAGTGGGTGTAATATCCACTCTTTTAAAAGTGTAAGGCATATATCCTAAACTTTTAAAAATAGTACCGTACAACCCAATTTTTGAAGAAATAGGTATGGTAGGTCTTTTATGACGAAATTGCCATCCCCATTTAAATAGACAAAAATAAATAAATAAAACAAATGTATCCTTCAAAAATAAAAATAACAAAGAGATCATCTTCTTCCACCAAACCCTCAACTTTTTCATTCTTTTTCAGTTTTCATCACCTCTAAATACATTGTACTTGGTGATCTGAAGACACGTGGGCATGAAGAGATTGAAGTGGGGCCTGAAGAGATTGCACCACCCGACGTCATCACTAGGCAATGTGTTGTTTGGCAGGCAAAAATTGGCAGCGGTAACAAAAATTGAGGAGCTGCCAAGGTTGCACCTCTTGGCTCCGCCGCATTACATTTTATTTGAAAACAGGAGCCACAATTGAAGCTGTCGTTAAATTGAATTGTGCTTAGTGCTACCGTGTTCACGCCGTAGCCTTGACTGTTCAAATTCTCACAACCACAAGCACCACTTGCAAAATGTTACAGATTAAATACATAATCTCGTATTATCGAAAGTATATATAAAACACTAGATTTTCAGCAATTCCCACTCATCGCGAACTACGTCGAAATACTAAGTAGTGCTTTTTTTCTATTTAAATGGAAATACATTTAACTTTTATAAAAGATTTGAACCTTCATCAAAAGCACCGAATACTAAGTAGTGCTTTTTTTCTATTTAAACTGTTGATTTTCAATTTAAAAATATTATAGCACGACTTGTATTTGTTTTGTAATATAATTTGTTTGTCAACTCATATTAGGAACATAAAAAACAACATGGTATAACGACCAAGAAGACAAAACTCATAATAGACAAACAGAAGAAAAATAGATTAAAATCAAAGTCTATCGTATACGTAAATGAGAGAGGAATATAAATTCCCTAATTATAGGACCTATCTTATTCTATGATAGAACTAATTTTGTGTATCCTATTAATGACTGATCATGACTAATTTGAATATAATAAATCCATTAAAAGTAGGTAATTTGCCAACTACTAATGCCGATTATAAAGATTTCTCAAAATTGATTTTCTCCTAGTATATTTTCAATATTCTTCCGGCCTTTGCGCATACCTAATTTTGCATCACGGTTTTGAACAGATTGGCTGCCATTTTCAAAAGAAGGCTTCAACAATTATAAAGATGGTAAATTTTTAATTCTTTTAGTACTCAATTTCATATGGTAGAAATATTTTAGTTTATTAAATTATGCAATTTTGAGAATCCAAATTTCAAATGAAAGCATTATTTCGATAGAAAAAATTAATGACTTGGGAATTTGCACCTTCATATGAGGCCAAATAAATATCTTTCAAGAAAAGCGACAATCAAAGAAAATGGCATAAAAGACTCGAGAATGTTCAATATATTTATATTCATTTAATTACCACACTCACCCTGGTTGGAATAGATGGGAAAGGAGCCCTATCGAGTAAATGCCATAACCAACCTCCAAATTTTTGTTAATGTACTTTCAAAAGAGTGGACAATATTTTTTTTACTTATTTAAAAATATGATGAACAAATAAGTCTCTTTTTATGCCCTCATAACAGAATTTTTAGATAAAACCGTTGTTATTGAGCTTTGTGACTAATTACGTGTTGATGGCTCATTAAAACTAGGTTTAGATGTCATTGGTGGATGCTTCATATGATTATAAATATATGTAAAGTTCTGTAGCGATAGAATTATGTAGTGTTATCGTCATTGATTGACAAAAGAAAGAATCCATATTAGAAATTAGCAACAAAGGAAGTGTAGAAAAGATGATTAAAATTTGAGACCCAATCTTTTTATAATTGATTTCACGCAAGAGGTAACTCCTCAATCTCTGTAAATTGTTTAGGGGGGTGTATTCAATTACGACTTGATAAGACTTTAATGGAGTTTAAAAGTCTAGGTGTATTCAATTCAGACTTTTTAAACTCCATAAAAGTCAAGGAGTATTCAATATAGATTTTTAAAGACTTTTAAAAAGTCTTATAAAATCATGCGTTATTCAATTCAGACTTTCTAAAATCCTACGAAATTCAGAGGTATTCAAAATGTCGATGACTTTTAATGACTTCATAGAAAATTTATTATGTACTAACTTTAAAGCACAAGGTATAAATAAAAAATATCACAATTTCTCTTCCATTCATTCACCCATAAGATTTTGAAAGACTTTTGAAAAAAAAAATTTATTTCATTCCATGATTTTTTTTCTTTATACAACATTTCTTTTTTCTTTTTTCCTTCAACTGTTCTTCTCTTTCTTCAATGTGATTTTTTTCCTCTTCAATATATTCTCCTAACTATTTTTTCTTTTTTCTTTTTTCTTTTTTCCTTCTACGAACCCTATAACCATAATTAATTACCAATATTTTTGATGAAAATAAATATTTTTATTTTTATCTCTAGTCAATTTGATTTTTTTTCTTTACACTATTCTTCTAAACATTTTCTCATTTTCCAATTTTCTTCCTTTTAATGCTATGAACATTTAGGAGCAGTGTGATTTTTTTTTTCTTTCAATATTTCCATAACTATTTTTTTTTTTCTTTCTTTTTTTTTCATCATTTTTTATTTTTTATTAAAAACAAGATAAATTTATAATTAAATTCTATATAATTTGTTGATTGTAGTTTATTAATGACTTTTATCAAGTTGAAAATTAATTTTTTACTACTCTATTTTTTATTTTCATTAATTTTTTTCTATTTATCTTGAGAAGCATGGTTGCGTTTTTTTTCTTCATAAATTGTTACTTTGATTATTTATTTATGTAATTCTGGTGACTAATAATGATATGTTACATATAAATTATTAAATATAAAAAAGAAGATTATGAACTGGATAAATTTTTTTTTTTGGAAAATATTTTTAAAAATAGTCGCATGTCATAATTTTTAATTTATCCACAAGCTATTTGAAGGTTTATAATTTTACCCAAAAGAAAAAAATAGAGTGAGTTAATAATTTATGTCATTAACTATTAACGTAGTTTACTTGCAAAGAATTAAATAGAATATTTTTTATGAATTTAATAATATTAATATAATTAAATAAATTATTACTAGACTTTTCTAGTGTGACAATTTTTTAAAATTGTGGGATATTAAATTTTTATATTCAAAATTTTTAATTAAAAAGTGAAGTCTATAAAAGTCCATAAAAGTATGTGAAAGTTTAGGAAAATATTTTAAAATGAAATCTATAAAATGCATAAAAGTGCAGAGGAATCTATTAAAATCTATAGAAATCAATAAAAGTTAATGAAATCCATCAAAAGTCAATCACTTAAAAAATCTCAATCAAAGTTATTAAAAATCTAGATTAAATAATCCCCCATTAGTTTATATTTGATGAGCACGATGATTTCACTCACCTTCTTTTGTTGACTTTTACACATCATTCATATACATGACATCAAATAACAAAGATTTATGTGGTTTAGAGGGCAAGAATATATAAATTGATTAGGGATTTAAGAAATTTGATATTAGTATTAATTTTGTCTTGTATCCCTAATTTCAATATTGATTTTAATGAAAATGAAGAAGTAAAATAAAATAGTACATATCTTACTTTTTGAGAAAATGTTGTTTTCAAATGAAAAATTGAAACATTGACTTTAAATAATGTAGTTTTTAAAACATTATAAAATGAGACAAATTCTAAAATATTGATTTTAATAAAAATGAAGAAGTAAAATACGTTAACACATGTTACCCATATAAATATGTTGTTTTTGAATGAAAATATTGAAATTTCATTTTAAATGAAAAAATGTATTTTAAAAAAAATATATATATAAAAGTAAATAAAATGTAAAATATTGATTTTAATAAAAATGAGGAAACCCATATGTTATTCTTGTAAAAATAATATTTTCAAACGAAAATTTTAATTTTAAATGAAAATAATTTATTTTTAAAAATATATAAAATAAGATCAATTTTAAAATAAATATTCATTTTAATGAAAATACGTAAATAACATATATGTTCAAATATGTTACCATGGTAAAAATATTATTTTTAAATGAAAAATTAAAATAACGAATTTCAATGAAAATAATATATTAAAAATTTTAAAATATTGACTTTAATAAAAATGACTATGTTACATGTAACTATTACTCATGCAAAAATGTTGTTTTTAAATAAATAAAAAATGAAATAGAAATTTTAAATGTAAATAATGCATTTTTTTAAACTTTATATAAAAGGCGACAAATTTTAAAATATAAATTTCAATGAAATGCGGAAGAAACATATGGGTTATATTTTACCCACGTAAAAATAATTAAAATATTAATTTTAAGCGAAACATTATAAAAAATTTATAAAATGAAATAAATTGTAAAAAAATCATTCTAATAAAAAATGAGGAAGTAAAATATAGTAACACATGTTACCCGTGAAAATATGTTATTTTCAAATAAAAAACTGAAATATTGACTTTAAATTAAGAAAATTATAAAAAGAGATAAATTCTAAGATATTAATTTCAAAGAAAATGAAGAAATAACAATCCATACGTTACGGTGTAAAATATACATTTTAAATAAAAAATTAAAATATTAATTTTAAATAAAAATAATGTAGTTTTTAAAACGTTATAAAAGGAGATAAATTGTAAAATATAATTTTTATGAAAATGAAATAGTAAAATATGGTAACACATATGTTACATGTGTAAAAATATTATTTTCAAATAAAATATTGAAATTTGATTTTAAATGAAAATTATACATTTTAGAGAAAAATATAAACGAGATAAATTGTAAAATATTGATTTTAATGAAAATTGAGAAACACATATGTTACGTTACCCGTATAAAATATTATTTTTAAATGAAAAAATTGATTTTAGATAAAAAAATTCATTTAAAAAAAATTGTAAAATAAGATAAATTGTAAAATATTGATTTTAATAAAAATGAATAATTAACATGTGTTCAGTTAATATATATTACCAAGATAAAAAAAATTACTTTTAAATGAAAATTTGAAATAAAAATTTTACATGAAAATAATGTATTTTTAAAAGATTACATGAAATCAATATTTATTTTAATAAAAATGACTAAGTAACATATAACCAATACGCTAGGTAAAAATGATGTTTTCAAATAAAAAATTTGAAATATTGATTTCAAATGTAAATAATATATTTTATTAAACATTATAAAATGAGGTAGATTCTAAAATATTAATTTTAATGAAATAAAGAAGTAGCATATATCATTTTTAAATATAAATTTTATATGAAGGTAAAAATTTTAAAAAAATTAAAAATGAGATAAATTGTAAAATATTTATTTTAATAAAAATGAGAAAGTAAAATATGGTAACACATATACTACCCGTCAAAAATATTATTTTCAAATAAAAAACTAAAACATTGACTTTAAATGAAAACAAAACATATTTAAAAAAAAAATTAAAATATGAGATAAATTCTAATGGATTTCAATGAAAATGAAAATGTAACAAAAACAAACCATATGTTGGTGAAAAAATATAGTTTTAAAATAAAAAATTAAAATACTAATTTTAAACAAAATAATGTAGTATTTAAAACATTAAAAAATAAGATAAATTCAAAAATATTGATTTTAATAGAAGAAGTAAAATATAGTAAAACATAGATTACCATTGAAAAAATAGTTTTCAAATGAAAATTTGACTTTAAATGAAAAATAAAAGTATTTTAAAAAATTAAAATAAGATAAATTATAAGATATTAATTATAATGGAAATGAGAAAGTAACAAACCATATGTTACTCGTATAAAATTATAGTTATAAAATAAAATATTAGAATATTAATTTTAAACAAAAATAATGTAGTTTTTAAAATATTATAAAGAGATAAATTCTAAAATATTGATTTTAATGCAAACGAGGAAATAAAATATGGTAACACATGTTACTCGTGTAAAAATTTTTTTTTTTTTTTTTTTGAAATTTCATTTTATAGGAAAGTGTTTATTTTAAAAAAAAAAATAAAACGAGGTAAACAGTAAAATATTGATTTTAATGAAAATGAAAAGCACATATGTTACTCTTGTAAAATAATATTTTTAATGAAAAAATTGATTTTAGATAAAAAAAATAATTCAATTTTAAAAAATTAAAAATAAGATAAATTGTAAAAATTAATTTTAATAAAAATAAGTAGGTAACATGTATTAGGTATATGTTATCAATGTAAAAATATTGTCTTTAAATGAAAATTTGAAATAAATATTTGAAATGAAAATTTGAAATAAATATTTGAAATGAAAATGATTTATTTTTAGAATAATATATAAAGAGATAAATTTTAAAATATTTATTTTGATAAAAATTACTAAGTAACATATAAACTATTACTCGTGTAAAATTGTTGTTTTCAAAAAAAAAATTAAATTATTGATTTTGAATATAAATAATGTAATTTTAAACACTATTAAAAAGAGACAAATTCAAAAATATTAATTTTAATGAAATGTAGAAGTAACATATGGTAACACATATTTTACCTATGTAAAAATATTGTTTTAAATTTAATATTAAAATGTTAATGTTAGTTAATGTTAATGTTATATTAAAGAAATATATTTTTAAAAAATTTATAAAAGAGATAAATTATAAAATAATCATTTTAATAAAAATAAGAAAGTAAAATATATAACACATATGTCATACCGTGATAAAATGTTGTTTTCAATGAAAATCTTTACATTGACTTTAAATGAAAAAAAAAATTAAAAATTATAAAAGAGATAAATTCTAAGATATGGATTTTAGTTAAAATGAAGAAGTAACAAACCTTATGTTAACTATGTAAAAATATAGTTTTAAAATAAAAATTTTAATATTAATTTTAAATGAAATAATATAGTATTTATAACATTATAATTTGAGATAAATTCTAAATATTGTTTTTAATAAAAATAATGAAGTAAAATATGATAACACATATGTTACATGTGAGAAAATGTTGTTTTCAATTAAAAACTATTGACTTTAAATGGGTAAAAAGTATTTTTAAAAAAATTGAAAATGAGATAAATTCTAATATATGGATTTCAATGAAATTAAGAAGTGACAACCATATGTTATCTGAGTAACAACTTTAAATAAAATTTTAAAATATTAATTTTCATTTTTCAGTGACAATAATGTAGTATTTAAAACATTATAAAGGGAGATAAAGTCTAAAATATTGATTTTAATATGTTAACACATTGACTTTAAATGAAAAATAAAAAGTATTTTTTAAAAAAATTATAAAAAGAGATAAATTATAAGATATTGATTTTAATAGAAATGAATAAGTAACAAATCATATGTTATCCGTGTAAAAATATAATATTAAAATAAAAAATAAAATAATTAATTTTAAATGAAAGAAACTTAGTTTTTAAAACATTATAAAAGAAGATAAATTCTAAAATATTGATTTTATGAAAATGAGAAAGAAAGTAACACATATTTTATCCGTGATAAAATGTTGTTTTCAAATAAAAATTTGAAACATTGACTTTAAATGGAAAAAGAAAAACTATTTTTTAAAATAATTATAAAATGAGATAAATTATAGGATATAAATTTCAATGGAAATAAATAAGTAACAAACTATATATTACTCGTGTAAAAATATAGTTTTAAAAAAAAAGTGAAATATTAATTTTAAATAAAAATATTTTAATTTTTAAAAATTAAAAATAAGATAAATTTTAAAATATGTATTTTAATAAAAATGACTAAGTAACATATAACCATTTCTTGTGTGAAAATGTTGTTTTGAAATTGAAAAGATTGAAATATTGATTTTAAATATAAATAATGTATTTTTTAAACATTATAAAAAGAAACAAATTCTAAAATACTAATTTTAATGAAATAAGAAATTAACATATGACCACACATATCTTACCCGTGTAAAAATATTATTTTTCAATACAATATTAAAATATTAATCTTATATGAAAGTAATATAGTTTTTAAAAAAATTATAAAAAGAAACAAATTCTAAAATACTAATTTTAATAAAAATAAGAAATTAACATATGATAACACATATCTTACCCGTGTAAAAATATGTTATTTTCAATGACAATATTAAAATATTAATCTTATATGAAAGTAATATAATTTTTTTATAAAAAGAGATAAATTGTAAAATATTTATTTTAATAAAAATGAAGAAGTAAAATATGATAACACAACTCGTGATAAAATGTTATTTTCAAATGAAAAATTAAAACATTGACTTTAAATGAAAAAATTATAAAAAGAGATAAATTCTAGATATATATTTCAATGAAAATGAATAAGTAACAAATTCTATGAAATTAAAATATTAATTTTAAATGAAATAATATAGTTTTTAAAGCATTGTCAAAGGAGATAAATTCCAAATATTGGTTTTAATGAAAATGAGAAAGTAAAAATATGGTAACACATATATTGAGTGAGAAAATATTGTTTTCAAATGAAAAACTATTGACTTTAAATGAAAAAAAAAATTAATTTTATAAATTATAAAAGGAGATAAATTATAAGTTATGGATTTCAATGAAAATGAAGAAGTAACAAATTATATGTTATCCGTGTAAAAATATATTTTTAAAATAAAATGTTGAAATATTAATTTTAAATAAAAATAATTTAGTTTTTAAAACATTATAAAAGAAGATTAATTTTTAAAATATTGATTTCAATGAAAATGAAGACGCACCCATGAAAAATATTGTTTTGAAATGAAATTTTGAAACATAGACTTTAAATGAAAAAAATTATAAAAAGAGATAAATTATAAGATATTGATTCAAAGAAAATGAAGATGTACCAAACCATTTGTTACCCGTGTAGAAATATACTTTTAAAATTAAAAATTGAAATATTAATTTTAAATGAAAAAATGTAGTTTATAAAATATTATAAAATGAGATAAATTCTAAAATAATGATTTTAATGAAAATGAGGAAATAAAATATAATAACATATTTTTTGTCCGTATAAAAATATTATTTTTAAATAAATATTGAAATTTGATTTTAAATTAAACAATGTATTTTTAAAAAAATATAAAAGGAGATCAACTATAAAATATTGATTTTAATGAAAATGAAAAATAATATTTTCAAATGAAAATGAAAAAATTAATTTTTAATGAAAATAATTTATTTTAACAAAAATTATAAAATGAGACAAATTGTAAAACATTGATTTTAATGAAAATGACTAAATAACAAAGTAAAGATAAAGTTGTTTTCAAATAAAAATTGAAACATTGATTTTAAATGTAAATAATGTATTTTTTGAACATTATAAAATGAGGCAAACCCTAAAATATTAATTTTAATAAAATAAGAAAGTAACATATAATAACATATATTTTACCCATGTAAAAGTATTATTTTTAAATTTTTAAATGCAAAATTATAATATTATTTTGTATGAAATAATATGTTTTTAAAATAAATTGTAAAATATTCATTTTAATATAAAAGAGGAAGTAAAATATAGTAACACATCAAATGAAATATTGGCTTTAAATGAAAATAAAGTATTTTTAAAAAAAATTATAAAAAGAGATAAATTCTAAGATATTGATGTCAAAGGAAAAAAAGAAGTAACATATGGGATAAATATAACCAACGCCCATCTGTGAATCAAAATGCATAGATGGTAGGGCTAAATTATAAAAGGGAGATATATGGTGCCTGAGAAAAGGCCCAAGGAAAATTTAGAGAGCATTTAGTTGAGAAAAATTATAAAGAAACCATCATGTGAAAGTGTTGTTTTTAAATTAAAATTTTAAATATTTATTTTAAATGAAAATAATGCATATTTCAAAAATTATAATTATAAAGAAAATAAATTAAAAAATATTGATTTTAATAAAAATGAAGAAGTAACACAACACATGTGTAAAAATGTTGTTTTTAAATAAAATATTAAAATATTAATTTTAAATAAAAATAATGTATTTTAAAAATTATAAGAGGGAAAATATTTTTAATATTTATTTTAAATGAAAATAGTGCATATTTCAAAAATTCTAATTATAAAGAAAATAAATTGGAAAATATTGATTTTAATAGAAATGAAGAAGTAACACATGTTCTATGAGTAAAAATGTTGTTTTTAAATAAAATATTAATTTTAAATAAAAATAATGTATTTTAAAAAATTATAAGAGGAAATATTATAAAAGCATTAACGGTAAAAATTATGAAAGAACTTACAAGTCATTAATGTGGATGCATTAGTAAACTCCACATGGACTTGCTCAGAGTGATTTATTATTGAAATGGCTGCAAAAATTAGATAAACAAAAATATATAAACTCTTGAAAATATACTTATATAAGATGCACTCACATATGTTTAAGCCTCTTCAAAATTATCATGGAAGTTGAGAAATGTTTTAATATGGATATGGAGATCTTTTGGACAAAAATTTCACCCTATGTGTTCTGTGCATAGACAATAACTTGAATATAAAAGATAAAAGAGTTGAAAAGATAGTAAAATTAGAAATAACCTGAAAATGATTTTGCAAGCGATGACAAGTCCATGCCCGTTACACTTGTTGTAAGGCCCATAAAACATGAGAATGAAAAGTGTGAGCATGGGACAAATGTAGTATAATATGTAAATATCACTAAGCACACTACAACCAAAAAAACACCTAAAAATTAAGTCTATCATCTTGCCAATCAATTGGATCTCTCATGAGCACAAGATTCATTCATCAAAATGAGCAACAATCCAAAGTTTATAAAAATATTTTTTGTATAAAACAAAAAGAACAATCAGAATTCATGCCAAATAAAAACCACAAGCATATACTACAATGAATCAATAATAAAGGTGAACAATCTATTTGTAAATGCATCCAAATTAAATATAGGCAACACAACACAATTCAATAACATAGAAAAAATAAAAATAAACAACAATCTAAAATATAAAATATGATTTGTATATATCATCCAACATGCTAGCCAAATACATTGGAAAACAAAATTCAGAATGAATTGATCATTTAAATGAACAATCATTAAGCAAATGCAACTAAGTTAAATCCACAAACAACAAAACACCAACTCAAAAATGTATAGAAAATAGATAACAATCCAAAATATAAATAGTTATTTTTATATTGATTCAACAAAAACCAACCAAATACATTGGAAAACAAGAGCCACAATGAAACAATCATCAAAATGAAGGATCACAAAGTAAATGCAACAAAATAAATCAACGAGCAAGAATACTCAACAACATAGAGAAATTCAAAATGGCCAAATATCCGAAAAATAAGAAGTTATTTGTATATTGATTCAAAACACTAGAAAACAAAACCCACAACAAATTAAACATCAAAATAAATAAATACTAAGTAATTAAAACCAAGTTAAATCTACGGGCAACACAACACAACTCAACAACAAAGACAAATTCAAATGGACAAAAATCCAAATTATAAAAATATTGTTTGTATATTAATTCAAAGCAAATCATCCATCCACATTGAAAAACAAAAACTATAATAAATCAATAATCAAAATGAAGAATCAGTAAGAAAATATAACCAAATTAAATTCACTAACAAGAAAACAAAATTCAACATAGAGACTCAAAATAGACAAAAATCCAAAGTATACGAGATTATTTGAATATTTGATTCAAAGCATTCGAAAACAAAAATCACAATAATGAACAATCACTAAGTAAATGCAATCAAATTAAATTCACTAACAACAAAATACACAAGAAAACTATTAATCATTCGTTACAAGCAACAATTATAAAAAATATAATCTTAAGAATTAATTAACAAATCAAAACAGATGTACTACGGTACCATAAAATTAAAATCAAACATTCTAATGCACAATTCAAAAATGTCAAATAGAACCATGTATAAAAATCAAAACATTCATCTATATCTAACAATCCAAACAAGAGCCAAATAGGAATTTGATTACAAAATAAAGAAACTACTCAAAATTCAAAAAGTTGAAATCAGCAGCAATAAAATCGAGCAATCCCAAAACCAGACAATTTAGCCCAGAAATTTTGATCCAATAGGATGCTACATTTAAAATTCGGTGAATGACAGATATAGTATTCAAGGGCCCTAGCGCAATCCAGGGCTATTCTCAATCGAATTCCCCAATGCAATGGCCTGGTTCTGGACTGATTCTTACCCGAATAGAGATGCTTCTGAATGTATTCGATAACTAGTAATCTGTGGTTTTGATCTGTACAATAACCTAGAAGTTGGGCTATGCATGGACAGTACAAGCGGCTCAGTAAATCTACATGTCTCGGTAAAAAGAAAAAATGAAAGAAAAGGGTTAAAGCACTCTGTTCGTCTCCACTCTCCATCAGTTCTACTAACGAGAAATCTTATGCGGCTGATAGAATGACCGATTTGGACTGATTTAGCCTTTAACTTTAAGCAAAATCTCATATCAAAACAAATAAGTTTAGTTACCAACATGAAATTCGTTTAAATTCACAAACAAACAACATTTTAATTAAAAAGATAATCAAATTTAGGTGTAGTAAAATTACAAGAACATTTTACATTCAAACTGCCAACCTGAATAATTAAGCAAAACTTCCGAAAAAAAACAAAAAGGCAAGAAATAATCTTATTGGCATTATCTTGAAAAGAACATCGAGAATCTACAAACTTCCAATATAATTGATACGAGTCAGGAAACCAAATAATTCCAATAACTTCTTAAAGAAAATCAAGAAGCCAAATGATTACAATAACTTCTGAAAATAAAATCAAGAATCTACACAATTCCAAGAAAATTGATACCGGTCTGGCAACCCAAATAATTCCAATAACTTCTGAAAGAAAATCAAGAACCCAAATAATTACAATAACTTCAGAAAAGAAAATCAAGAATCTACACAATTCCAAGAAAATTGGTACAAAATAAAATCAAGAACCCACATAATTCTAATAATTTGAAAAGAAAATCAAGAACACACACAATTCCACAAAAAAAAAAAAAAAAATTAATACGGGTGGTCTGGATACCCAAAGGAATACCGATCTGAAAAGAAAATCAAGAACCCAAATGATAACTCCAAAGGAATTCTGTACAACAAAGGAAACATAATTCTGGAAAGAATTATTGCGACAAACAATAAATTTAAAAATTGGCAAAAGAACTTGAAAGAAAACATGAAATTGCACAATTATAGTACTAAATGATGAAAGCAAATAACCTCTTTGTTGAATTACTCACAAGAATATAACTCGTAGACGGGCGCGGAGGAGAAGGGCAACGATCTCTAAGGGTATTTATTAAAAAAAAAAAAAAAATTACCGTTGCTGTTTTGCTGATTTGCCTCCCTCGATTCCCCTGATGATTTCAACTTCTTTCTTAATAACGGGTGTTTTTTTACAATTGTATATGTATCAGGATATTTGGGCTTTGTATATGTATATATTTGGGCCTTTTACCTTCTTTGTATATTTGTATATATACTGATACATTTGGCTTTTTACCTTCTTTGTATATATCTCAGGATATTTGGGCTTTTTACATGTATGTGTAGAGAAAATTAGGAGCTCTAACTTTTATGCATTGATTTTTGGGAAAATTGCATATAAGTCATTTTCATATGATTTATTTTAAATTAGGTCAAAATAATTTTTAAAATTGTGATTAAGTCATATTAACAATATTTTAAACTAATTCCAAAATCACCTATGTAATCCATATTTTCTATCCACGAGTTCTTCCAACTCCACAAATCGTCTCCACCTCCAACAACTTCCGACAAGTTCCTCCAAAATTGTAGATTTTTTTCTCTCTCATAGATTTGTGTATATTCTTTTTTATGCTTGTCTGTCTTTCCATGGGCCGATCAAAGAGAACGCATAGTCTCCTAGATTTTTCAAATTGGGAGTTCTTGGGTTCTATTAGAAACATCGTCGCCGCCAGTGGAGACAGCAGAGTTGGTGGTGCAGTAAATAGTTTTTCTGATATAGAAGTTTTGATTTGGTGGACAAAAGGAAGGCTTGCTGAATGAAATGGTAATCTCTATTGTCGAACTTGTAAATTGCTTAATTTATTTATTTAATTTTTTTCATCAATTTAAATTTGTTCTTAACTAGTAATAACTGAAAAAAGTAGAAGAGGTGGGTTGGAGGTAATTTTGAAGGGTTTTGAAGGAGGTGATTTTGATGAAGGAAAGTGGAGGTGTGGATAAGAAGATGATAAGAAGTTGGTCATGGAGATGAAAGCAGAAGCTCAAGGGGGTGAGCTAACAAACGATGAGGGTGTGCTCTTGACTATGGAGAGTTAACTGATGAGGGGTGTAATTACAGTAAAGAATGCAGCTTTTGAGAAGCTGTTAGATCAGAGAGTAGAGTTAAAATGAAGTCGAAAAAGTTGAATGATTGCATGAACCGCTTCTATGTTGTAATGCCTAAGCCACGTGACTAGAAAGAAAGGCCATCATATATACCGAAAGTGTCTTAAAAGCTAAAACCAAGAAAGCCGAACAAGTGCGCAGAGAAACATATTGTGGAGAAGGATCCGAAGATGAGAATGGAGGTACAAGTGTATGTCCATGAGTGGCATGATGATTTGTGGAGTAAAGTGGCCATGATTTGAATTTTCAGTAAATAGCAATTTGAATTTCTCGTAGGGATGAAACGTATTATATAAAATAATATTATTATATTAGTTATGGTCATGATTTGCTTCGTAAATAGCGACTTGATCTTGTATTAAGTTGGTCATTAAATTATTTATTTGTGTTGTTAGTTATGTGTGATGTTTTTGATCTTTGTATACAAAGCAAGATTATCAAAAAAATAATATCACAAAAATGGATATAGAATTCGCATACATGTTCAGAATTTTTATTATAATATGTTTTTAGAATGTTCTCAATGAGCCGGTCAAGACCAGTCGTTTCACTATTGCGTACGATGGATTTTAACCATTTGAAATCGTCTATTTAGCTTAAAATGACAATCTTTAATTTTTCTTATCAAAACAATATCATACATACTAAAACAGTATCACAGCTAAACGTATCTTAATATATTAGTATCATATATGAAAATATCTTAATAAAACAATATCACGTATACACTTTTCTCGACTGTAGTAACTGTCACTCTGTTCAATTCTTATAGAAGAAACAAATAAAAAAGAGAACGTCTATAAACTTGGTTTAACATCTTACCCAATCTATTTGAATATAATTTCAGGCTAGTGGGTGAAGATGGAACTACTTAAACCTTGAGGTATAGAATTGTTTATTTCAATTGCTTCCTTCAGACTCTGCAAAAATTATTAGGCGCTTGAACCTCAGGTACAACTCATAATTGAAAAACTAGATCCTACTTGAAATTTCATAACATACAGAACTGAACCAAACAATTCTTCCTTAACAACATCAGCATTTGGAAAATTTTCAAATGTGGTGGGTTACACAAATTTTCCTTCGGACTATTATAACATTTCCACATGTGAGTATATTTCCTTCCTGTAACACATTAGTAGGCAATATTTGTAAAAGTCATGTACATAATAAAAGGCTAAAGGAAAACAGTTTCACTGCTTTTATGTGACTTCATTTGTGAGGCAATACAATTACTTGAAATAATTATATTATTCTTAAAATGTTCCATTAGTAGTATAAGACCATTGATACTATTTGCATTCAATAACATTATTATAAATTAAAACAATTATCATAGGTTAAAACATTATCACAATAAAACAATATCAAAGATAAAATAATGGTGCAAGTATACCAAAAAACATCATATATAACTGAAATCAAGGCAGAGTAACATTATCATATATAAACTAAGTACAAGATGTTTTGTCCAAATTGAAGTAATTATACTGTTCTTAAAATGCTCCATTAGTAGTATAAGGTCATAGGTTTAAACATTATTATAATAAAATAATATCAAAGATAAAAGTATGATATAAATATATCAATGTACATTATCTAGATAAAATGATATCATAGATAAAACAATATCACAACAAAACAGTATTACAATTAGTTGTTTTTTTTTTCAATTAATGGTATGTTGGTCTTTTAGCTCTAAAATATGACTTTAATTGAATTAAATTTTGACTATATGACTTTAGAGCCCATAAGTGCCAAAACAGTGATGACATTGAATTTACCCTTTATTTTTTGAAATATATTGATTTTAATTTTTATATTTATTTATATTGATTATCATACATATTTACTATAAATTTAAAATATATTATTTCCTATTTAACATATTATTAAAATCTATTAAAACTGAAAGTTACTAACATTTAGGGAGGAAAACATATTTTCTATATTTGGTGGAGTAAATTTAGTATTTCAAAACTCTTCATCAATAATTTTTCAACATCAAAGAAAAAGAAAATTTTCTTTTCTCACAGTAACATTCTCTTCAATTTTTCAGGGATTATCACTACTTTCATCTAATACATTCGATTTTCAAAGTATAAGGCGTGAGTGAGTAATATTATCTATTTTTTATTATTTTTTGTAATTTCATGGTTACTACTCAATATTGCTAATTTTTCATTATGGGAACAAACTTAATCTCTGGTTTTGAGAACAAAAAGAAACATAATCTCTCGTCCTTCTTTTTCTTGTTGATTCAAATTTGTTGATTCAAATTTTAGATTCTTGGGTATTCTGTGTTGATTCAAATTTTCTGATTCTTGGGGTTTATTTTCCTAGTTTTGAAATATATATTGTTGAAACATACTCTTTGAAGTTATTTTGTATAATCACATATGTTGGTAGTAGATTTTGTGATTGAAAGTTGTAGCCACTTCATGATTGTCAATTTGGTTAACAATATATGTTCCCCGATATTGTTACTTCATCTTTTTTTTCTTTTTTTCTTTTTTTATGGCTATCCATTTATTGTTAATAAGCATTTATGTTATGTTGGGATGATATCGAAAAATGTTAACTTTTTTATTTGTATTGTTACTTTAATGTATCATAATATATATATATATATATATATATATATATATATATATATATATATATATATATTGTCCAGATCACAGATCTAAAACAAGGCCAGAACTAATGATTGTAGCTTCGAATTGAAATTTTTGGACAATTTGGATGAATTTCAACATATTTTGTTGAACAAAGTAAATATATTTTGATTGTGATTTTGTTGAACAATATTTGAATTTTGAATTTTAATTTTTGGATAACAACGAAATGTAATCGCCGAATAGATAATTTGAATGGTAAATTTGTTAAAATCAATGTTTTATTAAAGATACAGTATTTTTCAATTAATTCGGTTTGTTATATGTATTTTTCAATTTTTTTTGAAAGTCCAGTAAATTTTAAATATCAATTACAAATTAGTGTATATACGTAATTTTCTCATATAATGTTATCTTCGATTATTCACATCTTTCGTTAACTTCTTGTATAATGTTAACGTCTAAAATTCATTTAGTTGCATTATTACGAAAATCTATTTAGTTACATTGTTACGAAAATCCATTTCTCTGCATTCAATTTGATTTTTTTTTTAATAGATGTTAATTTTGAAATTTGAATTCTCCATCTTCTTTGCTGGTAAGATATAACGGATTATCATTATCTTGATTTGTAACAGGAAGTTGATAATAGGCTCTTATCTCTATCGTTTTGGTATCAATCATATTGAAATCGATCTTATTACAAGTCCAGTAATATTATAAAATTTGATTTGTAATCTAGTAATATTATAATTATAAAGTTATCCTCATATTTTTGAAATTTATATTTACAAGTAGTGTATATATTTAAAAAACCGTCCATGTTCCATATTGATTAAGTAAAAGGCTAATTAGGCTCAATGCCGTTATTTTATTAAGAAGTTGAAAATTATGGTATGTTATTTTTTTTCACATTTAACACAACAAAAATAAGAATACCAGCTAAATATTATTTTAAAAGATCTCATAATTATATTGTAAACTTTAGCAAAAGATATTTTATTAAAAAAAAAAAACTCAAATTACACCATGTGTAATCTTTTAATTAAAAAATAATAAAACAAGTCACTTTCTAATACTGAACAAATAACAAAATAGAACAAGAAAGAAATAACTAATAATTAAATATCTTAGCCAAACATGCTATGGAAAATTTTTAAAAGAAAAAACACTCAATACAAATGCATATACCCAAAAAAAAAGTAAAAAAATTACACATTCCACGATCAACCTCCCAAAACCAATTAAATTTCATCACCTTTCAATCACCAAAAACAGGTCTACAATTTTTTGACACTCACACTCACATGCACATAAATATATTTACATTCAATTCTTTCCACACCTATTTTTAGAAAGAGAACTATTACATACAAAAAAAAAGAAAATAAATAAAATTATACATTAAGAACGAACTACTACTAAAAAATAGCTTGTACTACAAAAATTAATTTTTTTTAGAGTAGGACTAGACTACAGTCCGATCCCTCCCCCTACCTCCACCACTACAAACACTCACATGCATATATACATATATTGATCAATAATCGAAAACATCTCAACCAATTCTATCTACACATATACATACGCCAACAAGTCTCAAAAGGCAAATCATAATCACTTGCCCAATAAATTAAAATTCAGAAAAACTGCAAAAAAAATCAGAATATTTTAACTTTCAATGCAATTTGTGATACACAGGAATTTGTAATTTGATTTCAGATTTGAAGGTTTAATTTGTGGGTAGATTGACTTTGGGAAGGGTTTCTTCTTTCTTGAATTTAATGTCGGTTTTGAGAATGTGTAAATGCCTTGGGTTTTTGTGTGCTAATTGTATTGGTCAGACAATATTCTAGTAATAACGTTTGATTAGAAATTGTAAATTTCAATTAATTTTTAATTCTACTGTTATTTTTCTAATTTTCCTAAAGTTTTTAGTGTATTTGTCTATTTTCCCCATTAATATTTGTCCCCTACTTTCCATACTTTCCCGTGATTTGAGTGTTCATAATTTATTATGATGTGGGCGCAATGAGGGTGTAATTAGCTGGATTATTTCTGCTTATGCCGTATTTTCAATTGTGTCCGACGATTCCGTGTTTTTCAATTTTTATTTATACTAAAGTATTTATCAATTTTCCCATTGCGTAATAAAATAAAATACTCTATTTAAAAATTAATTTCTATCAAACTCTTTATTTTAACATTTTAAAATAGATATTTAAAAAATCTCACTCACTCCCAGCTTGTATTTTATAATAATTAAATATTATAAGTTACAAATGATAGTCAATATCTAGCTTGTCATTTAAAAAATATAAATTAATTAAAAGATAAAAAAAAAATAAATATTCTATTGAAAAAATAAAATAATAACATTGTCAGAATTTTATTTGAAAATAGTTCTAAAGAGATGATCTAAGCACTTTTATGACATATTTAGTAATGACGATTAAATTAAACTTTCATTTATCCTTCGGTTCAATCATGTTCGATTCTTCATAAATTAGCTATGAATTTTTGTCTTGAGGAAAGCATCAAGCAAAATACTTGAATCTCACAGCACGGGGTTTTTCAAAGAGCTACAAATGTCGCTCAAGATAAAATTACCAGAGCTATCACTACAATTCCACTCTCTTGAAAAATATGAAACACGTTTTGTTTCTATTAAGATTGTCAAAATATAAACTTAATTTTCCAGGATAGGATCAATCCCCACACACAAACTACACAAGCATGTACACATTTTCTAAATACAGATTTTAACTTTTGTTTCATTTTCCATAAAATAGCTTCAAACCCTGCCCACAATAAAGCGAGGCGGTTTCTAATCATAAGCCAAATAACACCATTTGAGTTTCTAAATCTAGGTTTCCACACATTATTACTTGCTTCCACGTGCAGTCTAAGAGTGTTAGCGGATCGCTACTCGAAGACCACCCCGCCTAGACGATACTAGTTAATTACCTCAGATGGGTATCATAAGTATCAAAAAGGGTATCGGGAACAACAAGGGGCAATTTGTCTATATACATGAACAGCCTCCTCAGATTTTCCCTCGTGATAGTTGCCATATCTATCACATCCCTGCCGTCCATAAATACCCATAGATCGCCAGAGTTTACCCTCTTTAAGCTATCCCGGCAAAACGGACACGATTGTGATCTCGTACGCCTGCACCAAATAGATCAATCGTGTTAATATCCACTTAAAATTTCATATCAGGAGAATTAATACACAATGGTCCATTACATAGTGCCAAGTATAAAGTTATCTCCATCAGATGGTGTGAGCATCCCTACATGTGGTGGGCTAAAAGAGGGACAGTATGACCCTGGGATAAAACATGCCTCGCCCCACCTAGCAGATAGATGACAACAGGTGAGCTTCAACGGCTACAGAGCATGTTTGGCTAACTTTTGAAGTAAATTTTATTTCGAAAAATGTTTGGATAGGTTACTTTTTCCCAAGTTAACTTTCAAAATAAGTAAGATTTCCAATTTTGACCAATAAAAAGTAGTTAATTTTTTAGGGGAAAAAAACATATCACTTATAAGGAAACTTTTTAAGCTTAGCCAAACATGCTCATAAAATGAGGAGACATAAACCGGGAAGGAAACATTACAACAGCACTCAAATGTGTTCAAAGAAACACTGAGAAAATGCAAAGGATCAAAGTATGAAACAAAAATACTGAAGGCTAAAGTGGTATGCAGTGCTATGTTGGCAATTACCATGTGCAGGAAGGCACACCGCACATTTCAAATGTTTAGAGTGCCATTTTGAAGCAACAGAAGTCGAATTCAAAACCATCCGTGCTTTTTCACATTTTCCCTTGAAAGGTATATCAACCTTCTATTGCCCTCTGTGCTGAAAGAGGACCCTATCTTTTTCTTAGAAACCTTATCCCCACAGAAACAACATTTGTGAAATAAAAGTAAAGCTGAGAGTAAAAGAATGATCAACCAAAACAAAGTACTGTTAATTTTAGTCACCTCTTCCTCTTTAGGCTAGCTCCCTGAGATGCACGACTCTTGTGAACATGACTCACAAGCTTCGTTAAGTCCATGCAAGACATGCCCCCACACACCTAAGTCATCCACCCTTTAATTTATCTTTAATCAATGTCGCCTCCATTCTCATTTTTATCTTATCTGTGTTCACATTTTACCTTAACATCTTCCTGAAACAAGATATGAATAAATCTAACGTTGTTTATCAACTTAGAGCAAACACCCCCCTCCCTCCCCTCCTCCCTCCCTCCCTCCCTCCTTTCCTTTATTTGGGTTGGGGACTAGCTGTGTGTCAGTGTGTGTGTATATATAAACAACAGGAACTTTAAGGATCCTTTTAACTACTCTTGGATAATTAAAAGATAAAAACAGCAATATTTTTCAGCATTGAATTCCTGCAATCTATCCCTGGCCTGCTTTCTCAGATGCCACCATCCATCAGGCACAACACAAGACTCCTTCCTTCCCTTCACCTCCTCACCCATCAAAGGCAATGGAAAGTCACCCGCAGAAAAAGTATTCCACCATCCAACTATATTTAATTAATCTCTTCCAAGTACAAAGCTGCAGAGTATTTAAATCTAGCAAGCACATGTACATTTTGTATTCTACCAATTTTACTTCACACACACAACCTGAAGAAATAAGCCCCGCATCACCACTTTGCATACCGGGAAGAAGTATGTTGTGTCGACATTGAAATTTGATGTTATATTTACATTAGTTAAAAATTAGCTCTATACTAGGAAATTCAACTTAAGACTGGGAGTGACATAAGAATGAGAGATTCCAGGAAGCATCAATATATTCTATTTGTTTCTCCAGCACTAGGTGTAAACCTCATTTGGCGACAAAGAGAAGGGCAATTACAGGAGAAGATGAAAAGGAAATTTGATGGTATGGCAGTTGGTCTAGATACTGCTTTAGGGTCTGTGTAGTAAATACAAGTGGTGTCAGTCCATGGTCGAGAGGGCTCTGACCAAGAAGAATACAATTACAAAAGAATTCCCCCCTCCATATATAGGTGGAAAAGAACTATCTCCTCCGGGACAGAAATTGTCGCATTCAAACCTTAGCTCTTCGTAGGATCCTTGAAGGAGCTTTCAAATACGTATAAACTACAGGATATAGAAATATAAGTTTTCTGATGAGATACACTGTAGGGAGAAAATTCACACCAACCATATTATGTAGTCCAATTTCTAGAAAATAATCAAATATGCAGCAGTTCAATTTGACTAGTCACTCAAAGCACATACATTTCCCAAGTATATGGCACAAACTCAAGGTACTTATGTCATCCTTGGCAGTTGGCACTAGTTCTCTAAGATGTATGAATTACTGGAATATCTTGGCTGGTGGACTCCTTAACTAAACGATGCCTCGTCAGTCTTCCGAAGTAAATACAAGCAAGTGATAATACCAAACTTAGTTTTATTCCTTTCTTCCTTTTATTTAAGCCCCATTTGTTTTTAATTAAAATTTTGCTAAAAGGCTGAAGTCAAAGTCAACAATTAATTTTAACCACACATTTCAAGGACCCACATCTTTTTAACCACACATTTCATCAACTTTTATCAACTTTTCTAAAAAATCTGATTTCCTTTCTTACTTTTCCTAGGTTCTATGCAAACACAATCATTTGTTTGCCTAAGCAGTCAAGATGAATAAAAGGGAATACAGATATAGAGAATTGTACAAAAAGACAGCTGCAATGACGTATAAGAGCATAAGAAGAGAAGTTATTCATGTTCACACAGCAATTTGATACATTTCTCAGTAGGCACCAAGAGAGATGGAAAGGTTTTTTGTGTTTCCTTTCCTAACGATAACGTGTAGTAAGCCAAATCATATAATACATTCATAGAGACCATTAATGAATTAATTATCTAATATCTATATACTTGGAAAGTAAGAATAATATTTGCTATTTTAACTACAGATTAAAAGAGAAAGTAGAGATATAGTACCATTCTCGGTAGCATTTCAGGCACATAGCATGGTTACAGTTTGGCAAGACAATCTTACTGTTCACCTCCATGCAAATCCCACATTCTTCTTCCCTTTCGATATCTAATACCGTGCATTGCCTGTATTCTTCGTCGTCTCTTCTTCTGTATCTCTCCAGGCACACAGCTTTCTGTTTTTTATCTTCTGAATCCGTGACCCCTCTTTGAAGTTGCAATAAAGAGGGATAAATAACAGCTGACCACAAGATATATCAAAATATAAGATGCGCCAAAATACTAGTTTCCCCTGTTGGTGTCAGTGAGACTGTAAAATCAGTCAACGGAGCTTACCATAGAATTCTCTAATGCTTGCTTTTCTCTCGTGCATGGACATAGTTGTGGTGCCATCAACATAAACCTGTGCGACAAAGCATTACATTCAATTGCTCGAAATGATAGAGAACAAAACTGGTGCAGGAAAACAAGCATCAATGGGAACAAGTATCAACCTTGTAAATTAGGACCCGCAACAGTCCAAGAGCTCCAGCAAGGTGGCAGTCAGTCCATTGTACTAGAAAAAGGAAAAAATGTGCTGCTGGACTGTATGAGATTCTCATCTGTAGGCATGCACCATCATACTCCCTTGAAAAATCCGATGCGCTGCAATAACAATAACGATAACATATTTAAATAACAGAAACGGGGAAATTCAATTAAGATGTAATTTGTTTGTGATTTTCTTTTTATATTATTTCTTGTTTACTGTCAACCAGGAAATTCTACTAAGATGTAATGTTAATAAATTTGCAAAAAAACAAAAATAAAAAACGCTCGGCATCATAAAAATAAATAAGAAAAAGTTTAGAATCCAAACCCCTAGTTGAATTAGAAAAGATACCTTTATCCCAAACTGAAGTAATCAGTGAAGTACTCTTTAAACTATCATCATTTGCAAAACTTCCCAATCAAGTGCACTACTAGAACTTTAAATTATTTTCTTTAAAAAAAAAAAAAATTATGTTTAATTCTACTAATTTAATTAACGCTGGTCAGTAAATCACAAAACACAATATTAATTATTAATAAGCATAAACAGAAAATGAAATAGGAATTCAAGATAAAATATAACAGTTTCGGGAAAATTAAAAATAAACATAGAATATAAGTAAATATTTTTCAATCATAAAAAACCCTCGCAAAAAACTTGAACAAAATATAAAAAGAAAAAGAAAAGGGGGGGGGGGTTTAGAGAGAGTTATGTACAGAGTATTTGCGTGCTGAATATCGGCTTCAAGAACTTTGAGAGAATCCTTGAAAGAATTCCGCTTTGGAGCTCCACCGCCTCCTACGTACATCTCTCAACCACTCTTTCGATCGATAAAATTTTTAAAAAAAAATTTGTTTGAAGATCAAACACTCATCACTTTGTATCAAAACAATTTTTCATAATTTGATTATACAGAAAAATTAAAAATCAGGATCAAAACCCTTAAATTTATTTCTCTCTCTAGGTAAAAGAAGACTCGAGTGACTGAGCAGAGAATTTTGAATGAATTTCTCTTTCTGTTCTCTCTTCTTCCCTTCTGCTTCAATTTCAATGCACAGAGAGAGAAAAAGAAACGGACACGTGGCCGGAAGTTGATGACACAGTTTAAAATACATATATTTATATAATAATTATATTGGTATTGTTTTAATACTTTAATTGGGATAAAGATAAAGTGAATAAATAATATACACCAGTAGAGTCAAATTTATGTGACGCTCTTATCCAAATTAATCTTAATCTCTCTCTCTCTGTATATATATATGATATGATTGTATGTATTGTTTCTTTTTGTATTTGTTTGTGTCTGCCACTTTCTTACTTTGCGTTCGGTCGGTAGCTTTCGGTTCACGCAGCGCCTTGTTGATATTTACATTTTCCTCCTCGCTTTATTGTTGCCCGTGAATTTCGGAAAATTGCATCATTGGTCCTCAACTTGTTGGCCCAATTGTATTTTTTGTCCCTAACAAATTGCTTTAGTAGTAAATTGAATCCTAAATCTTTGAAAAAGTTGAAGTTAATTCTCAACTTTTAATTACAATCAGTCTTTAACAATAGAAAGCATCCAACTACTCCATTAAATCAATAAATCTTCACATGGTCCTCATTTTCTATTGTTAATGAATGACAGTGTAATTGTATTAACAAGTTGGGGGAGTTACTTACTTATTTTTAAAAGTCAGCAACCAATTCTCTACTTGAACATTAAATTGGGAACCAATAGTGTAATTTTTTATAAATCAAGGGCATTCTATTAGTTTATAAGTAAAAATAAATCTTTATCTATAAAATTAGAAGTAAAAAATTATGTATTTTCTGTTAAAGAGAAAAAAGGTCCAGAATGAGACGAGTCATGGGTCCTTAATGATGTGATTTAGTGTAAGCATGGTTCTTTGTGAAGGGAAAAGTTAGAAAGCGAAATCTCTCGCATGTTCGAGGTTTCTTTGATTAGGCGGGTTGTAGAATCGAGGGATGTCTTGCGAGTGGCGAGGGACACGAGGAGAGAGGCAATTGGCTAACCCCCAACATGCACCCTCACAATATTTCGGTGAAAAATTGCCCACACGAGAATCGAACTCGCTTTCTTCGGATGATTTCTCCATCATCACCTCAGCGCCTTAACTCGCCTATGCCTTAGAGGCTAAGCATGGTTCTTTTATATCAAGTTCGTTTTTATAGTTTAAGGTTGAGGAGAGTTTCTTAGAACTAATAAAAAGCGTAAACCACATATGATCCTTAAATGAATAAAAAGAATACTCTGCATAAGAGTGAATTCTTGTCATTGAGTTACTGAGCTTATCTTATTTCTCTTATTAGGGGGTTTACTGCTTTTATTAAAATGCAAAGAATTGGTGTAGGTGACGAGCATTCAAGAGTTTTATCGCCCTAATACGTCTCTTATCTTGGTGTTGGCGTTACAATTTCTCGATCATAACGACAACGAATTAAGTAAAAACAGTTTTTTATATCTCTCATGTAGCTTTCTCTTACGTTTTTTTCTCTAGATTAATTTTAGTACATATTAGTACTTGTTTACACTCATTTGCTTGTGATTTTCATTTTACCTGCTTTGTGGCATGTCTTTAGATGCGGATCAAGTGTGTTTTCTTTCACATGTACTATTGTATTTGCATATCAACGATCTTGTCACACTTAGAAAAATATTATCTAAATTTGGTAAAATAATAAAAATAGATAATTATGAGTCAAACATGACGTGACAAATATATCAAATATTTTAATCATGTTCTATTTAACAAATCAAACATGACATTATAGTTTCAATTATTTTTTATAAATTAGAGTGGTAAATCATTTCTATTTTTAAAAATTACAATAATCAAAATATAAGTAGCAAAATGCAATCAATATTATTACAATAATCATATAGTTGATTACACTAACCAAATTGTTGGTAACAAAAATCAAATTCTATTGATAACCTTATCACCATGTCGATATTTATTAGACAACCAAAATCGTAAACGGCACTAATCAAATTTGGCTAGTCACAATAGTCAAATCATTAGTCAAACAATTATTTGTTGTTTAATTATATAATAGCATCTAATGATTATATTTTCTTATTTAAAATCACGACGTATTTTTCAATCGAGTCTAAAAGAGTTAATCAATCACTCCTTTAGGATGGCTTAATACATGTCAATTGTAGCATTAAATATTAGATGCAGGGATAGATATAGTGCGGACTCTCTTTCGTTAGTCTCCCTTTGTCTATTTTTTTTCTTATATATTAGTTGTCTAATTTCTTTTTTAAACCCCATATGGATCCACCCTTGATTAAATGCTATCAATTGATAATCTTTTATATAAAGTATGAGTGATTATATTCACACTACAATTTGTTATAAGTGCACAACATTTTAATTGTACTTAAGATTTTCAATTTTTATTCATTGTTGCAATTATGTTCTTAACTTTTTGTTATCCAATTCTTATCTTCAACTTTTAATAATTAGCACATTTCATTATTAATTATGGTTTCTGTCAAAATATTTTGTTTATGTGCTTTGAAATGAAGAAAAATATTTTATCGTACTTTTATATCTATTATTTTTTTTAAAATATGACAGCCGAATAATTTTTTTCCGAATTCCCAACAAATATTTTAGTACGGAAACCATTATCACACACAAAATGTGTTAATTAATGAAGTTGAGAATAAAAATATGATAGAAAAAGTTGGGGACATGGGTGCTATAATAATTATAGATTAAGAATGTTAAATATAATTAAAATGTGGTGCAAAAATAAGAAGTGTTGTGTGAATATAATTATCCATAAAATATACATATAGTTTAAAACAACCTTGAAGAAGATTAGAATAGATTGTGTTTATTAATTTTAAAATTAAGAATTTTTTTTTTTACGAGGATAGAAACAATCAGACTATTGTTTATCAAAATATTATAAAGAACATTAATTCTCATGATTTATTCAACTATTACAATATTGCTCGCGAGACTAATTTTCAAATTGTAAATTATACTTTAATTGTTTAATTCAATTACATGTCGAATTTATATATCTAAACGTCTTAGTCAATGTTCAAGATTACCATAACACATTTTACCAAATTGTTAGCACATCAGTTCGTGGAATAAAATTTGCAAAAACACAAACTAAAGTGTAAACAATGGGCGCGAGGTTCAAGGGATAAAACTCCAAATAACGTGCAAAATCCACTAAGAACATAGAGTTAAATCGAACAATTTTTGGGTTTTCAAAATAATTGGTCCCCAACCAAAATTTAAATAAAAAACAAAAAGGAATTTATAGGATAAAAAAAATATTGTGTCCTTTTATTTTCACTGAGTAATAATAGGATCAAGATCTCTAATCTTGAATTTCGCCACTCCGCGATCATAACTTCAAGTTTCTCTTACCTTTAAAAATGAATGTTGTCTCACTCAAAATTCAAGAAAAAGATAATTGCAACTTCAAGGATTATTCTAAACCGAAAATAATCCTTGCACGGAACCTTGATGATTCATAATGAATCATGTGAAAATTGGTTGTATGAGCGCCCTCAATAAACAATATTTCATGTTGAGAATCTAAATAAAAATAGAAACGTTATGTTGAGATGTTTTAATCTAATATACAAATGTCTTAATGTTTCTGCTAAAGTGAAGTGTCATTCTAAGAATGTCAAATCAAGAATATATAGACTATCAAGTATAAACTGAGAAACAAAAACTCAAATTTTCCCCTAACCAATATTTGGGCACTTGGAAATAATGTATCTTGAAAATCTTTATGATTTAAAACATAATAAGAAAAAGAATATACATTATCGTGCATATGACATTTATGAGGAAACAAAATCTCTTTGCAATCCTCAAATAAATAATCCCAAAAGATATTTTTCACATTAGATCGAAAAATTGTTGAGACATGTGTTAACGAAACTCACTAATTTTCAAAAATATGAACATTTCAAATTTTTCAAATTTCTTTTTTCGGTCATAATATACTTCTAAAATCCTTACCTTTTTAATTAAAAACCTTAATCCTTTTAAGAATTCGATCCAATTGTGAATTTAACCAAAAAGAGTCAAGTAATTTTTTATAATTAAGAAAGCCAATCAAAAAATAAATTAAAGAAAAATCTACCACTATTTTTCTTTACATTTTTGAATTATTTTAAATAAATTTAGTTTATCGACTTTGCATTAATGAAGACAATTTTAACAAATAAAAGAAAAGAGAAAAATCAAGAGTTCTACTAAACCAAACTTAAAAGAAATTAACATTTGAGACATGTTGCTATGTTAAACACAACAATGGATAAAAGTACATGTTTTACACATAGCCAAGATGCCAAATTTGCTAGCAAAATCTCACTCGTGAGAAATGTTTGTCTAAGAGTTATTCAACGAGGGTTCGGAGCATGTCTAGGGGCGGGGAGGACCCGTCCTTATCCACTCCATTATCATTCCTATTCCCAGTTGATTGCTAAGCCATGCCAACTTCAAATTGAGGTCGATTGCCCTAGCCCTCTCTCCAGTTCTATTCATTTGCATTTTCTCCATCTATCTTTTTCAGCCAATGGGCAGCCCGTGCGGTAAACCCACCGACCACATTGAACAGGTTGTTTGAGTTTGCTAGACAGTTAGGCTTAATCGGTTGGTTGTCCATTCATGAGATGCCCCAATCGTATCTATTAAGGAAGCTACTGTGATAGCGGCTTGAATCCACCTTAGTCAAACATGGCCCAACCTTTTCCTAAAGACGACGTCAGACGGTTTCCTCATAAAAATTAACCTCATACTACATTTCACCACATGTTCTCTCCGCGACATGTGCCCATCCACACTTCATGAATCTTCCACCAGTGTTTTTGTTAAATGCCTATATAAATGCTTCATTGCATTCAAGATAAAGTCTAATAACATCTTTTTAGCCTCTTATGCTTTGTTCTATATATAAATTTTTACCAAAATTATTCTTCTCAAAGTATTAATTTTCATGTCGGAGGGGGAACGGGGGACTCAGCCCTCCAGCCATCACTAAAGAGAATAACTTGGCAGCTTCGAACCATCACCACTCACCAGTGAAAATAACTTGGTAGCTTGGAACAATCACCAGTACGGAAAATGATGTGGGGGTAAAGCAAATACTTTATCCCCCATATATCACTCATAATGAAGCATGAGAATTCACTCCATTTTATTTTTTTCCCCTTTTTTGTGATTTGGTAAAATAAGAAAAAAATATATATAAAATTGTTGATTTAAGTATTGACACCTGTACATTAATGCACAGTTTGACACACTCAGAAAATGTGACGTCCCAATATAATATGCACGGATTTACCTTATAATTAGTTGACTTGGTCCCATGGGATAAGGTAGGGAATGCACATTCAGCTGGTCCCACGAAAGTTGGTAAACATTATAAAAAGTTAGGGTTCGGGTGTTGGGGTGTAGGGTTGGAAGGGAAATAATCTTAAAATGTCAAAAAAGTCATTTTATTATATTATTATTGTCTTGTTGCAACTATAGTGTAAATAAATCAAATGAAAATGTAAAATATGCTCCCCTAGCACATTAGAATATATTTCATCACAATTAAGCTAGTTTAATTAATATTTTTATTTCAATCAAGTCAGTCCAATTTCATCTTAAATTCAATAATCTTATAATTTAATTTTTTTTTTTTTAAATTCAGCCCAAATAAAATAACAACCACTTATTATTATTATTAACTTATTTAAAATCATTTTTTACATAATTATGTACCGCTTCTACTGATATATAATTTTGGGTCTGCTCGTGTTAGTGGGGTGGGGGTGGGGGGGTGGTGGGGTGGGGTGGTGTGGTTGATGGAAATTATTGATGGAAGTGGATGAATGGGAAACAGAGGAAAGATATTTGGTATTTGGTGGGGTTGAAAATAGGTAAAGCCGTAAAGGGTTGGAAAATGGTATAAATTTAAGTTCACGTGATTTGCAAACTTGTGACGTCCAACATCACAAACATTATCTTAATTTCTATAATTCCAAAAGCTATAATAGATTCATGTTGGGACAGTGACCAAATAATGCCATTTATATTATTCAATTAAAGTCAGTTTCCACCCGCGTCGCTTATCCATTGAATCTAACATTAGAGGAACTTCAAATTTAAAAGACTGCATTAAATATAAAGGTCTTAGTTTTTAGGTTAAATTAAATTCACACTCTCCATTTTTTTAGTAGGTTTGTAACAATTTTGTCTTTATTAAATTTTATTCGCAACTATTATCTTAATTTTTTAGTAATTCACACGTATGGTTTATTTTGACCATTTTTTCCATAACTTAAACATAAAAAAAAAAAAAAAAAAAAAAAAAGAATGAAAAAATTATAATTGGAGTCCATAACTTTATTAAAAATACAAATAAATCATTAACTTTTTTTTTTTTTTACGATTCTTTACTTAATAATAAAAATGTGTAAGTCATACTCAAATCTTCTAATCCTAACACCTACGTCCCTCAGTATATGTACGCTGAAATGAAATGACCTCTAGAGTCTAGATGAATTTTGTTCAAATATCCGTTATTTGACAAAAAGTCAAGTTTGTAATCTAAATTTGACCAATTTAATAAAGACTAAATTATTTCTCTACATTCAATTATTTAAAACAATTAAAAAAAAAAAAAAAAAAAAAAAAAAAAAAACATATTCTTCTCGCCAAACCCAACCAGATCAGTCACTAGGGATTTTCACACTAGTTACAGAATTTTGGTTTTTGGCAAAACCAAATAGATCTACTCCCTGGTATTGCGCAAATCGAGGGGTGGGGGAGAAATCTCCCCAATTGGTGACAGGCAGTGTAGGGCGGGACGGGACTAGATGGGTTGGGAAAGAAGAATATGCTTTTTTTTTTTTGGTTAATTGTTTGAAATAATTGGATGTGAAAATGTGATTTTTCTCTCATTAAATTGGTCAAATTTAAGTAATGGGCTTGCCTTTTGGTCAACTAACGGACATTTGAACGAAATCTGTCTAGACACCAAAGTTTCTTTCAGCGCAGATATACTGAGAGATGTAGGTGCTAAGATTAGAAGGTTTTGGAACGGTACATTTTTTTTTTTAATTGAAGAATTGTAAAACATACATGGTTCAAGATTTATGTATACCTTTGTTAGGCACTCCAACTACAATATTATTTTACTTTTATTTTTTGATGTTTTAATTTGTTTAAGTTACTGACAAAATCGTCAAAATGAGTTATCTGCGTAACTTACTGAAAGGTTAGAGATGATACATACGATTAAAATTGAATGATGATAAAATTTTTACAAACCCGAAAGAATATGGATTGGGAGTATAATTTACCCTAATTTTTATTAGTTTTAATTATTATTTTTAAAATTTAAACTCCTTTTTACTCATCTTGTTCTCCACCATTGTGTTCGTGTCTGATAAGTGCGTTTTGTACACTTATTTTAGCTTTTGAATTAATCATTTATGCCGTCATATAGTTGATTTTATACTTAATCTAGTTTATTATTGTTCTATTTCGGTTTTAGACTTGTTTGTGAAGAAGTAGAGAAGATTGGATGAAAATAGCGATAAATTAGAAGATATCTCTAAAGTGCGGGGGGACTCATTGAAAGTTGAAGCACTTCATTGAAAGTTGTAAAGTTGAAGGAAATGAGATGTTATGAATAGATGGAGGATGAAATGATCAAGACCTAAAGTTGAAAGACCAAATTGGTGTTGGTTGAAAGCGGAAGGACCAAAGCGCAAGGATTCCAAAGAAACGAGCCGGATCATAGGCTAGGCGGCGCCACGTGCCAACGAGTAAGAGACCAAGCAATGAGCACAGGCGATCGCCTGAGCCAAATTTGTTCTCGTTTTTAATTTTGATTTTCTTTCCTTTTTAGTTCCAATTTCATTAGGTAATGTTTGGCCCACTTAATTTTGTAATCTTTTGGGATATTTTGGCACAAATAGGGTAGTATAAATATAAGTTATACTCTCATATCAGGGGGTTGGATTTTTGGGAGTCGAATCAAGAGAAAACGGAAGAGAACAAGAGAAGACAACTCCTTGACGATTAAGAACTCTTCGAAAATTTCTTCTCCTTCAATCCATGCCGGGTTCTATCAATTCTTGTATTTTTAATTTAATTATGTTCTTCTAATTTTTTTTAGCCAAGGTAGACGATGAAACCTTGTTTTAATTAAGTGATTATTTTGTTATTTGTTTAATTCCTTTTTAGAGCTTTAACGTTCATGGTTCGTTATTGATCATATTAATTAGATAAAATTTCTTTCATTTTAAATATCATGTATTTTTTATAGTTAGAAATTGATTTCATTAATTCATGCTTGATGCTTAAATAGGTTCTATTAATTTCTTTTGATTTTTCATCATCTTTTATTCGTATTGGGATACATAGAATGCTCGGGTAATCTTTGATTCTTTGTCTTCTTTCAATGGAATTTGATATGAAAAATACTTAAGTAATTTATGTTAGAAGCAAAAGGGAAGCCTAAATTAGATTTTCTTCTTCTGGACTTAATTGATAAATCTTTAGGGACGACAATAGATTGATTTCGTGTTGTCGTGTGTTTTTGGGAATTAATCAATAATTGGATTATTGTTAAGTTAAACAATAGTGGATTCCGAAACCTTGGTGTTTTACACAACTTGATTCTTCAATTTAATTGTTTTCGCATAATTAGTTATTCTTTAAATTCAATAATTTCAACAAAAATCTCTTCAACTCAACTAGCCTAGAATAGTAGTTAATTAGGATTAAATTATACTTTTCCATGTTAGCCTCTGCGTGGGATCGGCGCCATTCTACTTATCTATATTCCAATAGATTCGTACACTTGCGAGTTAATTAAAATTTGACATCAGTGTCCAATCCACCCCGCTACTTTAAGCATCCCCGCGACAGTCCCTACTCTAACCCTCCAGGGCTTCCACTGTATGTTGGAGTATAAAGGGAATTTGGAATCGATTTGATAACATTTAAGATATTTTACAAAAAATAAAAAGATTTTTTAAACCATAAATTAGAAGGCAAAGCCATTTTCATTATGAACATTGTAAGTAATTGGTTAAGTTTATATTATAATTTAAGTTGATTAAACATATTTTTATCTACATATTTTGAAAGATTCACAACTTACTACTTATTTTATTATCTACACATTCTATAAAATCTATAACTTATAAATACTTAAAAAATAATTTTAATATCATCAAATATTTGTTATGATGTAAATGTCATTTTGAAAAATTCCTCAATTGAAATTGTCGTAAAGCATCGGAGAGTAGAAATGTAGAATATAAGAAACAATAATAACAATTTTATTTAGGAAAAACAATTTTATTAAGATCATGTTCCTAGTGTGTTTCTGGGCCTCATACAAGTGAATCGGGTTCAACTTCACCTTCAACTGGGCCAATAAGTAGGGCTTCATCAAATAATGTGCACATTTTAAATATATTTTTAAAATTACTTTTGATTTGTATTTATCATTGACCGTAAAGAAATTTACTCCGTTATAAGTATAAAAAAAGTACTTATTTATTCGTCACTACGTCTTCATCATCTCAAACCAAAACCCACACCTCTCTCTCAATTCCTTCATTTCTTCATACTTTTCTCTATATTCTTTAAAATCAAATCCCCCATCAAACAAAAATCTCTCGCTCTCAATCTTCAACAGATTCTTCTCAATTTCTTAATCCATTAAAATTCTCTACGGTCGATCCTACTGCAAAGAAAAGCGGTATACTAGTTTTAAAATTATTATATGATATATCATTATTTTAATATATTATTAATATTATAAAACAAAACAACATCAATTCATCCCTAAAATTTTGCACATCAGAATTAAAATATCCCAAAATTGTCGGAATCAATATAGCGACCCAAATCTGAGTCTCTAAACTACTATAAAACAAAACAACATCAATTCATCCCTAAAATTTTGCACATCAAAATTAAAATATCCCAAAATTGTCAGAATCAATATAGCGACCCAAATCTGAGTCTTTAAACTATAATAAAACAAAACAACATCAAGTCATCCCTAAAATTTTGCACATCAAAATTAAAATATCCCAAATTGTCGGAATCAATATAGTGACCCAACTTTGAATCTCTAAATTACTATATAATATATCATTATTTTTGGAATAAATATTAACATTAACATAAACAATTTGTTTTATGTAATACAGCAAAGAATTATATGTAGGGATCGTAAACTATGAAAATATTTGATAACAACAAGCGCAACATAATTATAACATTTGATGCAACATACACCAATTTTAATGAAACGTAAACTACAGTACAATCTTGCAAAATTCATGTACCAACATTATGTATTACTTTAATTTCTTATCGGTAACATATTGCATTAAACTTATTAAGTATCGCAAACTATGAGTAGCTTTGTAACAACAAGAGTAACATAATTATAACAACTCATGCTGCATTCACAAATCGTGTATCAAATTTATGCAACACATAAGATTTCTTGTATAACACAGAATATGTATCACCCACAACAGATTATATAATTCATACATATAACACATATTCAATACGAATATCAATTTATTGTTAACTTTTGTAACAAGCATAACATAATTATAATACGTAGCAAATTCCAGCATCCATTTATCAAGCATATTTTATAAAGTCAATTTCTTATACACATTTAACATATTTCATATCTCATCTTCTTTACAAACGAAATTGGGTAGAAGATGAGAAACTATTAAAAAAAAATCAAATCACCATAATTCATCAAAATCACAATTTATAGTATCAATTGAAATAATTTCGAATAGAAATAAATCTTACACGTTTTTTATGATCATTGGCATGAGAGAGAGATACGAGATTAATTTTATTGTGATTAGTTAGTTAAATATAAAATTGTATTTAATCAAATAATTAACGTTATTTAAGAAGTCTATTATACTGATTTAGTTAATTGAATAATAAACAATAAAAAATAATATTAGAACAGGTTTAGTATTTTCACAATAAAAAGGATGTAATAATTTTTTAATAACTACTGACATTTATTGTCATAGAAATGTAAAGTTCCCTCAAATAATTCTGTAGGCCTGCACACATGTTCCTCAAGTTTTCCGGCCGTTTTTCACTTTTCACAAGTACTATACGCCTTTTATTGACAAAGTTGGTCTATTTTGAACTCTTCCAACCTCTAGACAGGTGGCCTTAGCCAAGCATAGCCAAGCACATCCCTTCATTGATCAATTCCCCGTGATACAATCACAACTATCGATATAAATCAAAGTTAGATTTTTGTCATATTCAAATCCGAGTTGATACTTGTATAAACTGTACAAGATTATTTTATATAAGGGAGTGTTATTTTTCTACTATCATCCTTCAAACTGTGGATGTATTTCTAAGACTTAAAAATATTAGGATTTTATATTTGCAGGACATCTTTGGTAAGCAAATATAACTTTTTTTTCTTCCTTAGTTGTGTCTATTATTGTCTAATTCGATTAGACAAAAAATATTCTAAAGTTCCCAACCAAGTTTAGAAGTTCATGAATTGAGATCGGATCAAACATTCAATCTAATTATTCATTTCAAAAAGGGAAATACGAATCCAGAGTTATCACATAACCTCAAAGCTTAATTAAATAACCAACATCCATGAAAAAACCATCATACAAGTTCTAAAATGTTATTCCAGACCGTGGAATATATCAACATATGACTCAAGCAATCACCATGTAGCTTTTATGGTTCACTAAACAGGTGATTTTTATTGCTTAAATGACGTCTCTCGTTTCGGGTTTACACCGGCCACGCTCCGGAAAACTTTCAAAATTCCGGCAAATGTTACAGTTCCGACCAGAGTATGGTCCTCTTCCACAACCCAAACACAGCTCACGCGATGAGCAAGTGCTTGGAACATTACAGCTACCAAAGAACTCCACGGATAGCATATGATTGCCTCTGACCTCCTCGCTGTAGAATTCCGTCCCAAGCTACCGTGAAAACTTGAGCCCGCCTCATCATCCGAGGAACAACTAGAAGACGACGATGATATTGAAGAATTAGAGAATTCCTCCATCAATTCCAACATTGCCACAAAATTTCTCTCTTCCAACCTTATTTTTACCAACTCGACTAAGTTCTCCGGTGGACCACCACAATCAATATACGCCATGAGATCACCGGCTGAAAGAGTTGAAATTGCTGCTGCTACTATTTCATCACAGCACGCAAGGGTGACCGGTGAGATTTCTCCTATTAATCTGCTATCTTTGTCAATAACTGCGACTGAAGTTTGCTCAGTAAGAGAGCGAGAAATATAGTCCAATGCAGACGATGCAGGATCGAGGTAGTGAATGGTCATGATGTCGCGCTGGATTAGGTGGAGTGATTCAATTGTCATGCCATGGATTGGGGAGAAGACTCCGACGGAGTTGAGAAAGAAACGGACGATGTCTTCTTGTGTTAACCAACAGTATTCACGGGCTTTACAGTACTTGGAGTCTAACGAGGCTAGTTTGTTGGGAAACTTTTTTCTTGAAAATGTGCTCCTGTGGTTTTGTATTGGTATCACCAGGTTTTGGGTGCCTTCAAGGATGCAATCTATTGCCTCCAATAAGCTGAATAATTCAGAAAGAGAGAACATATACAATATTCAGAATACAGGAAATATAACAAATTTTAAACTTAGAACAGAGTAAAGAAAATACGATAAATCATGCGTGCATCTAGGATTCGGACTGAGGCTTTTCTTCTACGCATATAAATTCCTTTTGAATAAGCTAATAATTGATCATTGAGTGTGTTTGGTAAAAAAATTTATAGATTATAAGTAGTAGATTCTACAAGTGTGTAAATAAAAAATTGATAAAAGTTATGAGAAGTGTGGATAAAAATGATATTTGACCGGCTTATAAATACTTATAAGTACACACAAACGATTTATTTGACAAACATCCAAGAAAACATATATAGAGGACGAAATTCCAATAAAAAAATTATAGCAATTCATGTGCCCCCATAACCACAAGCTCTTATTTACAATTTCAAAGCAGAAAAATTCTCAAATCTTAAAAAATTGATAAATCTCACACACACATGCAGGTAGTTTATTGTCATCAGAATTTGTTCAATTTTGTTAAATATTAAACAAAATTATAAATAACATTAAAATCACAGGCTCAAATTAGGTTTTCAGACAGAACAGATTCAATATGGGTGATGGAAATGCACATCAAACGCGCTTCAAATTGCATTCAGGAATATAAATTTACATTTTATTTCATCAATTCAGTGTTTAAAATTTGAATCGCATTATCCCGATGCCAAATTAAAATCAAACAAAAGAATATCCAGAAATGATCTTCCAATTTGAGATCAATTCCCCCTTTTACCCCCCAAAAAATACTCATGGAATAATAAATTCTTAGTGTGTTCAGCATCCGTCGAAATAATACTTTTACTGACAAAAATTCAACCAGTGGACTAATCTTAATTAGATTCTCGCAATTCATCTCCATCTTAATATGTTTTCTATGAGTCAAGATCTGCTCTCCTAAACTCATTAAATAATTGTATTTATAAATCAAATAAATACAAGTCAATTTTAACAGTACAAACACATTAAATAATTATATTTATTTAATAATGTGTATATGACAGATCTGAGATCGTTTTCTATGTCGTTATAAACAAAATTAAACCGCAAATCCAAGAAAAAAGAGGACAGTAAAATACATTACGGACCTAGAATTGGGTCCCAAATGCCTGACAATCGAAGAGCCTTTTGGTAAAATCTCTGAAATTGGAGCCTCAAAAGCCTTCAAAGGATTGGCCAAATTTTCTTCTCTGCAGAGAAAGCAAATCACATCGGTCATGCAAATTTTGCCTACGCATTCACAAGACTCGTTGGTGTTATTGTCGCATGTCCAGACGCTGACATGAGTCCCTCCAGACCTCTTCAACGCCGTCACCGCGTCGGAGACGGTGGCGGCCGCCGGAATCCACCTCACTGCAGGCTTTCCTAGGCACAAGTCTGATATATCTCCATTCAGAAAACTTATTGCCATACAATATAAAACTCAGAGATTTGTTAAGACAGTATATCGAGAAACAGAGAGACAAGTTTAAGCTTGTATATATGTGTGTATAGAGAGAGAGTTGTAGATTTATGGGTGAGAGAGAGAGAGAGAGAGAGTTGTAGATTTATAAACGCAAACCGAAAACGCTAAAGTCGAAAATTTATAGGACACGGTTACTGCTAATAGCCGGTAATCATTTTTTTTTTTTTCATCAAATGTAGCCAGGCGAATTTAAAAGAAGTTTAGACGACGACGAGACAAGAGTGATGCGATGACTAGACTTAACATCGTGGTGGCGTAGAAAGCGAGCTTGAGCTTGTGTGTCGCGCGAATTTTTAGAACAGTCTTCTTAACAAAGTTGGGCGCATAAAAACGTGATTCGGGGTCTAATTTAACGTATTATATACTTCCTAATTTACTTCAATTCTACACTAAATAACAATAATTTATTTTTGTTAATAACAAGACATATTAAATAGAGATATATTAATAGACTAATAAATCAATTATACTCAACAAAGAAAGTTGACTATAATTTAAAATAAATAAATAAATAAAGTAATAAGATCTTTATAGAATGGAAAGAATATATTATAAGAATATTATATTTTTATTTTTATTTTTATTTTGACAACAACAATAAAAATTTGCATATGTTGTATACTTATATTATTTTAGTACTTGTTTGATTTTGTTTAAAAATTTATTTAAATTAATAAAATTAAAATCAATATTTAATTTTAATTTTATATTTCATGGAATAACTTTTTAACTGCACATTTATCGAAAACTGTCAAATAATCTTTTAATTACATTTTATTATTTTACTTTGCCGATAAATTTATAACAATCTTAACAATGTTTGAATTGTTTAAGAATAATTCTCAAATTACCGATTTTGATGTGATTTAAGTTCGTTAAGAGTTCTAAACGTCTCATTAAAAGTTTTGCATCAACATACTTTTGAGTAGATGTAATATAGGAATTCAAATTTAAATACAAATGAATCATATTTTTTTAGAAATGTAAGTGTCCTTAATAATTTGTGGATTTATAATGATTTTATTAATTGGAAGGATTTTAATAAATTGTATTGGATTTCGAACTCATAAAATCATAAATATAAATACTATTTTTTAAAGAATTTATGTATGACTCATTAAATTTTAGTGGATTTCGAATTTACAAATATAAATTTAAATTATTTATGCGTTTGACAAATTAGATAAATTAAAGTAAAAAAAAATAAGTGAGAAATAAAAAATAATAAAATATATCATTTTCAATTCTCATTCCGAAATTCAAAGTTGGAGAGAAAAGTAAATGAAGAATCGAGTTATTGTTCCTATTCGAATTTGGAAATCGATTTTTTATTCAAGACAACTAAGAATGAAAAATGAATTTAGTCCATTATGCTTTTGAAACTTTGATCACCAACTAAATACGTCTTTAATCATAAATGATAAAACAACTTAATGCATATTTTGTGTGTAATACTCGAATTATAATAAAAATGGTTTTATTTTAATATTGAACTGATTTTTAATTTGTTGATATTTATTTGCTTGAATTTATAGATTCTAATTTTGTTCAATTTTTCATATTGAACTTATTTTTAATTTGTTGATATTTATTTACTTGATTTTGTAGATGTGAAATTAGTTATTTTAAATGACAAAGTTATGGGTTTTTTGTAATAAAATATAAAGTTATAAATTTTATGTTCTAATTATAAAGTAAGGAATTTTCTTTGTTAAGAAGTTATATCAAGTTGTATCATTTTCTTTGTAATTGTAAGAAATTTATTAAAATTCAATGAATGAATTAAATTTATTTATATATTTTTAATAAATCTTATGAATTCTGTAAATGTCAAGAAATCCATTAATAAATTTTCTTAATACAATAGTTCACAACAGTGAAATTATCATAAAATATCTTTATAGCTTTTTTTTAACACAGAATAAATTTAAAAGGTCATGGAATGATGTGCAAAACAAAATCAAATCAAATCAAATTAAATCAAATCAAACGAGGCAAACTAGGACCAATATTACTAGGTGCAGTTTGATGTGACATTTTAAACTCTACCAAATATACTCAAAAGATTTATAATTATTTTTTTGATCGAAAGATTTATAATTATTAAGAAGACGTTGTTTAGTAGAACCAGCGTCCGGATCAAATACTTGAAAATTCGTGCCTATTTGATAAGTTTAAAAAGTAAATTTTAAGAAATTGTGACAATATTGATAAAATGTGTAATTCAAAAATTTATAGAAACGATTCTAAAAATTTGAAAATTTCATTAAATAGGTGGTTTAAAATGAATTGATAAATAATCACATAGAAGAAGCATAGGCACAATTGGATGATAAATATTCTTCTATTTAAGTGGTTTGATATAATAATAGAAAAAAAAAAAATATTTATTTTAAACTCTACCAATCATACGTTAGATTCATTCTCGTTGATGAGATTCGAAATGAAATTTGCTTAGCTTGTGTAATTAAAAATTTAATAGGTCAACTTTTGACTTATGTATCTCGAATTAATACTCCAAAAATCAAGTTACAAATAAATCATTATTTAGATACTTGTATATATATAAGACGGTTATCAACTTTTTGACTTATGTATCTCAAGTAATACCCCAAAAATCGAGTTACTTAATTAATCATTATTTAGATACTTGTCGAAGTTTACATTTTTTCTTTGCTTTTTTTGGCTTTGCATGCAAATTAAATAATAACACAATTCATAACTCGAAAGAGCAATTGGGATAGGTCATACTGCGTACGAGTCTACAAACAATGTATTTTGTATATTGAACTAAATAATACGTTATACGACAAGTAGGATGTGTTAAATATGTTACAAGTGTAAAAGACAGTATTTATTTGTTTCTATTTTTGTGATCCAAAAAAATACTCAAAGACTCAAGAGTGTCTAATGGCCCAATTTAATACCCGGACGAGCAGAGCGATAGAATAAAACCGGCCCGTAAGCCAACGGGGATCCCATGTCAGCTCTGACGTATGCCATTTTAAGTGGACTCCTTGCATATCTCAAAGGTCAGATGAAGGCATGCTGCACTAAACGACAAAAAATGAATGTCTGGCGCATGATAAAACCCATGGCCAATCCACAATTAAATTAAGCCTACAAGTGATGGGCGCCGTTTTTCAACCAAAACCCCGTGTATCCTCCGCGTTTTGTTGATGATATTGTTTTCAAGCTGCCGGAACAGGACAAAGATTACACCAATAAATAATATCTATGTACGAAAAGTACAAGTGTGGATATAAAGAGATGCAACCCTTATTCGTACCATGACGACTTGAAAATAGAAGGATCGAAAATACCAAAAAATTTGTCACGAGTTAGACTTGAATTGAGATTTTGAAGAAATGAAAGTTATGATAACCAATTCCGTTATTTTAATTAGCTAATATCTATATGACTAATTCGTTATCGAAAATTTCTTCTTTGTATGTATCCACGTAGGTAAACCGTATACTTTTTATGTGACATGTGTATACACTATGTATAGTTTTACATTGTATATATGTCGTATAGGTGCATTCTTAGTGGGGATGATTCTACAATTAGTCAATACTATGCAAGGTGAAACGTTTTTTCTTTGTCCATGCTTTTGCTTTGCTACTTTAGAATTGAAACTTACAAATCTTATACCAAAAACAGCCAACACCAAGAGATTGGAACGTAGGACTTATAGTGCTCTTATCAGAAAATTAAAACTACTAGAGTGACTCTCAATCACAACTCTATCTTCTTATTGATAACCCAATAATAATTAATAACTAATCAAGAGGGGTGAATTAGTTTTTTAAAAAAAATTCGAAAAACAATCTCAAAATATGAAACTTAAGAATTAAATAATAAATAAGAGAGTAGATAGAATGCAAATGATATATTTATGGAGTTCGATCCAAACCAATGATCTATGTCCTCGTTACTAAGCTCTACGTCACGAGCTAGATTTTTCCACTATATTGATTGACTTATGGTGCAATAGAAAACTCTTACAACACTTTCGATGACTTATAAACAATGAGCACCAATCATTATACAATATTGAATTTTACTGGACCTCAGAATCAAAACGATCAAATTTTTGAACGTTGGAAGTTCGGTCGACCTATCTTCAGGTAGGTCGACCAGTTGACAAAGGTTGGTCGGTCTATGAATAGTTCGGATGACAAAAAATTTTGATCTCAAAAGTTTTGAAAAATTAATTTTAACTTCGATCAAAACATTTTATACAAGTGATATCAACATAGTTTTTTAGCATAAAATTATTTTTGGGCTTTTTATCATTTAATGCTATTTAATTTAAGATCCACCCAAAAAAAAAAAAATTAGTACATTTACATTTGATCTAAAAATCTAATCTTCGATCTTTTTTGAAATTTGAATCTTGAACTCTTGTCTTAGATGATTGACTTTAATATTGACCTTCTTTGAGAGTTCGATTTGAAGTGTAGTCTTGATCTTGATTTTTTGACGATGAATGATTTGAACGCTTTGAAGATCATAAATATTTTAAACTAATTGTTAGTAAAAAAAGATTAACTTATTTGTTATAATCAAAATATTAATGATAGAATTAACCTTAGTTCAACACTTGCGCCAAAAAGCCCCAAAAGTTGAGCACTCATAACTCATTGAGCCTCAACAAAACCAGAAGATACTTGGAGATTTTCAAAGAAGACAGCGCACGCCAAAAAGCCCCAAAAGTTGAGCACTCATAACTCATTGAGCCTCAACAAAACCAGAAGAAGAAAAGACTTGGAGATTTTCAAAGAAGACAGCGCAAAAAGACTCGTTTCTTAGAGAGAGAAATGGTCAATGAACAGTTGCGTACACCCACAATATTCAATAGAATAGTCCATTTAATGGCTCTGGTAATTACACGCCACCTAACAAGTCTAATAAGAAGTTAACGGTTCTGATATTGTCCCTATTATCTTAGATAATTATAGAAGCACACAAGAGGTATTAGAATAGTTTAGTATCTATATTCATACTGTTTCGCTTTCCTATTTATTTCATTTATTTAGTGCCCAATTGATGAGGTTTATAAACTAGTTTATTTGATAAAATAGTTTATTTGACCAAAATTAAGGGTGGGCATCCAAACCGCTAAACCGCTCCGCTCAGGCCGACCGAACCGAACCGAATCGGGTCGGTTTGGTTCGATTTTCACACACTGGCGGTGGTTGGTTTGGTTTGGTTTGGTTTGGTTTACTAATTTAAAAATATATTCGATTTGGTTTGGTTTGGTTTTGATTTTGGGTAAAACCGAAATGAACCAAACCATCAAATAAACCGAACCGAGAAATGGAAGTTATTATTTTATAAATAACATGTCAAAAAACAGTTGTAAATAATAGGTTATTTTATAAATGGGAGTTATATTTAAATTTTTGTAAATTTTGTTAATAACATGTTGCATGTTGTAAAGGAAATTTGAAAAGGAATTATAAAATTAATTTTTTTTTTGTGTATACAAGCCCAAAACATTAAAGCCCAAACCGCTTAAACCCAGAACCAAACCGAACCAAGATTGGTCGGTTTGGTTTGATCGATTTCATCCAACGCAGCGGTTTGGTTCGGTTTCAAATAATGGCCAAACCGATTTTCAATTTAACTGCTCGTAATTATCTATTAATGATGATAGTAATTAGCTAAATGTGTTTTCCCCACTGATTGGGGCAGCATGATCGTGACACTAATATCTAATGTAGGGGATGTTGTTATGTTTCATTAAATCAGAATGGTCGGTCGGTTCGGTTTCGGTTTGGGCCCAAACCGAACCAAACCAACCCATGCCCACCCCTACCAAGAATAGTAAAAAAATGTCGCTACAAAGAAAATTTTTGGTCGAATAAATTATTTTTGGTCAAATAAATCATTTTTGGTCAAATAAATCATTTTTGGTCAAATAAATCATTTTGGTTAAATAAACTAGTTTATAAACTCTACCAAACGGACTCTTAAATGCACCAAAATCTCTTTTCAAAATACACCAAACAGCCCCCTATAAAGATGTTATTGGTGGAGCTAAAGACAAATAAGCTAAAGGTCAGTTCATCTAGACTTTGTGCATTCTTTTGGAGCAAAATTTTTCTTACGTTTATTACGGTCTAATATGGATATGATGGTTACGAAGTAATCTGCAGTATCACTTTTAGGAAGGTTGTAGTGAATGTTGTTCCTTAACTTCATTAGTTCTTTAATTCTAATAATGCTACTTTTATTATTTTTAAATTTGTTTTCACTTTATAACTTGCGCAGGCGTCTCAAATGCGTCATAAACTTTTTTGCTTTATAAAACACATAGCGGAGTTATAAAAACCATCTCCAATGCTCGCCGAAGGGAGGACTCCGTCTATCGTCGTGTGGGCACATTAATTATAGACTCGTCTAGAAGAAGTCTATATTTATATTTAGGCGGACTCACAAACGGAAGTAGTCAAGAAATTTAATTTTAGGCGGAATGCATTGGAGATGAATTTTAATTTGACCGTCTATTCTATAGGCGTAGTTCCACATAGATTAGAAGTCCGTCATTTTACTTTGCTTTTCACTGCAATAATGAGTGCATTGGATACTTCTTAGGACGATATGAGCTTGCTATAAAAAGAGGACTTGAAATTAGAATATTTGAGAATTGAAGATAATACTTTCCAAGTTCCCCTATTTAACAAATGCATTTGTTACTTCTTTTACTTTGGGTTTAACATATACTCTCAACATATGAATGACAAATCAATGAATAGCTTTAGCTTTTAGTTAGAGGTGGCCAATAGTCTAGCCCGATCATGCCCGGCATGAGACGGGCAACACATGAAATCGAGTCATATTGATATGTCTAGTTTTACACGAGTCAGTAAATTGTTAGCACAACCCAACTTGTTTTGAGCCATCCGATCAGTTTGAGTTTAGTTTTAATTTATTCTAAGGAAAAATTTGGGGCTGGTCATTGATTATGTGCTCATGAGCTCCAACGTCATATAGCCCAAACTTATTTCAATTAAAGTCATATTTCAATACTAAAAGACTAACATGCGCCGCAATTGCAAAACTGCTAATTCAAACACAAAACTGTTTTATTATGATATTATTATATTAAGATACTATTTTCTATGATACTACTGTTATATTAAGATATTATTTTACTTTTAATATTGTAGAATAGTTATCGTTACATTAGAGCATGTTTGGTCAGGTTTATTTTAAACTCTTTTTTTTTTTAACTCAATTTCAATCACATATTTCATGGGACTCACAAATTTTATCAACTTTTCAACCACATATTTTATCAACTTTTTAAAAGCTCTAAAAAACAAACACACATTCAAAATTAAAATTTTATTTTATCACGCACTCTAGCAAAATTAATGTATAAAGATTTTTCCTACCTATATTAAAAGTAGTGTTATAAAATGCTCACCTAGACTTGATACCTGACCTTGCCGCCTCGTCTCGCATCACTTATTTTTGCGCATCAGCCGCGCGTTGTCACGCTTAGATGCGCTTTAGGCTCAAATCGCCGACCTCTCCGCGTGATATTTTAGAACTTTGATTAAAAGTGTGAATACTAGGTTTACTATTTAAAATAGTCAACCAAAAGAAAAATTTGGGCAAATGGCCCTTCATCTTTGTCCTCAGTACATATATCATTCATAACGTTTATTTTTTTTACACAAAAGACCTCTAACCTATGTATTTTGGTGCGCAATTAGTCCTTATTTGATGAAAATGATAAATATACCTTTAGTTTTAATTAGAAAAAATTGTAATTGAATTTTTAATCTTTGTAGAAGGTGCAACTGGGTCTTATAATTTTATTTTTTTTTTATATTATACATATATTAAAAGTGTGAATGATTGATTTACTATTCAAATTGTCAACCAAAAGAGGAAATTGGCGCAAATGACCCTTCATCTTTGTTCTCAGTACATATATCATCTCTAACATTTGTTTTTTACACAGAAGACCTCTAACCTATGTGTTTTGGTGCGCAATTAGTCTTTATTTGATGAAAAATATAAATATGTCCTTAGTTTTAATTAGAAAAAATGATAATTGGATTTTTAATCTTTGCAAAAGTTGCAGATGAGTCCGAATAATTTTATTTTTTTATAAACAAATTAAAAAAAACTAACGAGTTTCTTTTTTTAATTGACACTTTATTGACCAAATTGATATTGTACTAAGGAGGGTGTCCTCTTCAGATTTTAAAATATTTGTTAATATTTATAAATTTGAATGGATTTCACGAATTTTAATAGAATTCCACATAATTTATAAGATTTCAACAGAATTCTATATTATAAATTTCAATATATTTATGAATTTATATGAATTTGCATGGATTTGTGGTATTTTTATTAAAAATAGTAATTTTACATTATTTTTATTCTAAATAGTTCAAGTAACTGTCTTACATAAACAAATATTTTAAGTAGAATTTTAGAAAGAGAAAAATTCTTGAAATATAAAGAAGTAAAAACTATTTTCAGTCAAAGAGTTGAATGATCCGATGGATTGGAAGGTATACCAAACCGACAACTATGTCAACTAAGCTCATATGGAATAAAATAATAAATAGGTCATTCGTCTTCTCTAAGCTCGAAGCGCTATTAGATCAATTGTTTGGGATAATTCACATTACTATTATCAATTTCTTAGTTTTGAATTTAAAAAAAACATGATTAAAGAGCAAGGCTTATTGAAAAAAATATTGAAATAAAATTTAATTTTCACTTTATTTCTACTTGTCTTTTTTTTTTTATATAAAATTTTTTCTTTCATATCCGAGACTAGATGATAGATATTTAAGATTTATTATTTTACAAAATCAGTTGTTTAACTATCTTGTATAAAAATTTATTTTATGACTTAAAAAGATAATTTACATGTGTCGCAATTAACGAGTAAATATTTCTAAGTTCAATTTTTTTCTATATTGATTTTACAATCTAATAACTAATTGTTGAATATGGTATTAAACTAATTATCTAATTAATATTTACTAATATATTATTTATATTTTTCAGTCCAATTGTTTGGTTCAATAAATAATCATGGAACATTAAGAATGAAATTTCAAAAGAGATGTTTGACAATTGTACAAAAAAATATTAAAATAAAATATTCAATAAATTTCCATGCTAATATAAATTGAAAATCATGAACATGAATTTACTAAAAAATTTGTGACATAGATTGAAGAGAGATGCGAGAGGGAAAGATGCGTAAGGAAAGAGTTGGATTAAAATTTTGAGCGGTGGAGATAGAATTTATAGAAAATTTCATATTCATATTTATGAGCTTAAAATCCATATAAATCTGTTTAAATTTTTAAGTAATAAAATTTTTAGAAATCCACTAGTAATTGGGGATACCTAAATTTCTAATGAATCTATTTAAATCTAAGTTGAGGACATCTAAATTTCAATTCAATTTATTCAAATCTAAATTGAGGACCTCTAAATTGTTTTTTATATTTTACGAACTATTATAAAATAACTAAAATTTAAGTTTATAATTATTAATAAATATGTTAAATAAAATTATTTTATTATTATTAAGTAATTTTATTATTTAAATTTAAAATTTTTATTTTATTATTACAACATAAAAATAATAATTTTGTCACAAACTTAATATTCAAATACTTTTATTAATTGTACTATTTATTTATTAACTATAAATATTAGAGCACCAATTGTATTCTTCACGTTTTAACTTAATTTTTAGGAAAATTGGTGCAAATGTCCTTAAATAAATAACAAAATGGCGTATATAATTTTATTGTCATTTTCCTTTTGAATATTAATATAACTCTGGAGTATTATTTTTGAAAATGGCTTGTTTGTACATTAGCAATGCAAACTCTATTTAGTGCTTTTAAAATTTGTATTTAATATGCTACTTTTTACACACGGGTAGTTATGGAACAACTTTATTTGTAATTAATATGTTTATTGATTTGTTTACTTTTTTTTTCACATTTGTGGCCCACATTCTCTAACTTTCATCAAATATATACAACTTCCACTAGCATGCTTAATTTAACAATTGCAACGTGATTTATTTATTTTTAGAAATTATGTTGTTTTAAGAGTTTAAATTCGAACATGAAACGATTTGATCAATTAACTTATTGATTATCTCCATAGCTTCATCTAACGCAACAAATAAGATTTTTATGAACTTTTTATTCTGACGCTAAACACTGTGATGATTGAATTGGTACACTTACCGAGTAAGCTTAATTTGTCGTTTTTAAAACCAAAATCTTTGATAGTGCAAGCTCAATTCAAATCTCACTTTATCTTTTTATTTAAGTTATTTGAGAAAAATTTGAAATTAATGTACAGATGTTGTAGATGTTGTTGTAGTTATTTATGCCCATAGTCTTATTTTGAAACAAATGTAAAATTTCTTAATGCAAAAGTATTCGACTTTCTTTTTGTGATTAAAATATTATAAATGAATGAATTTAGTCCTCGAGGAAGAATACAAATTTGGGGAAAATAGTACTTAAGAATAGTGGCTTTTATGAAGTAAATTGAATTCAATTTTATCATATGTTTGAGTCATTTATTGTAATGAATTTTAATAAACTAGATTTTAAGTTATAAGCATCCTTATATTTAAGTTTTAATCGCTTGATTTTTTAATATTTAATTTTTTCCCACTTAAATTATCAATAGCAAGTCAATTCGTAAAATAAAGATATAATAAATACTATTACATTCTTAATTAACGAGACATTACATGCATTGTACATAGTTACACTAGTATTATTTTATATGCACAAAAACAAATAACTGACTCGTTGTAAAATCTTAAAATACCAACCAAATAAATAATCATGATCACTTTGTTTCATTCACCACGAACTAAACAAACAATAACAAAACAAATCTAACACAGCCAACAATATATTTACTTCTAATTATTTTTACCCAACACCCAAAAATAAAACATTAAATCGATATAATCATACCATCTTAATTTAATTTTCTATACTCATATTTCATCAAGTATTAAGCTCTACATGGGGTCTGACTTTAAGTTTGTTAGACTTAAGTCGAACTTTAAAAATTGGACCCTCAAATTTGTAGTGAGTATTCAAAAAAATTTATTAAAGGAGTTTATCAAAATTAAACATATACTCAAAATACAATAATAAAACGAGAAAAAAAATTTTAATACACAAAATATTTTGCTACCCGCTTTATAGTTTTGGAGGCAAAAATATCAATTAAGTTTGCATAATCAAGTTGTTCAACTATTTTTTTCTCAATTGATAACATAGCCAATTCATTCAGTCTTTATTGTAACATAGTTGATCGAAGAAAATTATTGATCAACTTCAACTTGGAAGAAATCAAAAGTTAAAAATGTCAAGAACAACTGTTTATATCAATTAAGTCTAAAATTTTGAAATTAAAGAAAGTAATAAATGATTATAACAGAATGAATGAATCAATACAAATGACTAAGCAATGCATTACCAATTTATTGTGGTTCCGTAGATTGCCCCTGCTTCAAGATGGAATTTTTTATTGTATATTTTTTTAATCATTTTGTGGGTTTCCTTCTTGCAGTCAATTGTCTCCTCAAAGTTTGCCGGTTGTAGGAGGTTTTGTGGTTGGATTTTAATAGAGTTTTTTAATTGAGTGAGTTTTAATTGGGCAATTGAGTGAATTTTTTAATTGGGTAGTTTTAAAAATTGGATGTAGACTTTGACTGTTTAAGCCTATGTTTTTAAATAAAAAAAAAAAAAATCATAACTTAATTTTTTATTTATGGGCTTTAAAAATTTTGGACCTGAGGCAATCGCCTCTTGGGCCTCATATACACACACAAAATATAAAATTTTCACTTCTTTTTTTATTTTAAAATAATTATGTATTACAGATTGAATTAACTATGTAATTTCATACTATATATCAGCGCTATTAAATACAGAATTACAGATGTACGTGCTTCACGCTAGTTTTCTATGAAACCGGGAGTGGAAAGGGATACTTTTCCTAAAAATATTTGCAAAACCACAAAAAATTGATTTTTGGTTCTGTGAGTGCTATTTATGTCAATTATTCAAATAATCTGTTGATGGCCTTAAACATTTAAAGAGAATAGCGATATATTAGCCAGTGCTGGCATTGACGAGCTCTGGACCAAAATATACTGTTTCTTCTTCGGTGGAATTTGGAAATCGCGTATTAGGGTTACGGTTAGGGTTCAAATGCCTCGTTACAGTGGAAAAGACGACAGGAGATCCACACCGTACGATTCGTCCCAAGATCGAAGTTCTCGTCATCACAAGGTCATTTTATTTACTGACCTATGCAAACGATAATTGTAATCAGAAATTCCGGTTAATTTTAAATTCCACGTGATTGTTATTAGGATTACGATTATGATTCTGTATGTAACAATTGCTTCAGGCAAAAAGAACGAGCCTTTAGTTGATTGATATCCCCAAAGAAATGAATTAGTTGGACTTCAAACTATATTTAACAATACGACAGTAAAACATGTTGGACGGTGATTATATCGGAAGAATCATTTTTGGCAATTATTGGAAAGTACCGATTGGAGCATGATATGAACATCGAAAGGGAAGGTCTTTGGATGATAATTGATGTGTTGTTCCTAAATATTAGGTGAAGATAATAATTACTGTAGTGGGGTTCTCGTAGCTTGCCAAAGAGCAGATACGTTTCATGTGAGAATGTATGTTGGTCTTTACTTTTAACTTTGAAAGGTAGTGGAGAAGGAAAATAAATACGAAGAGTTACATGGTTCATATCCATATGAATTTCAAATGAACTTCTGTCGTATGTAAAGCCACATAATTCACATGTAATGGTGTCACTCGGCAAACCAGAAGAATAACTTCAATTTCTAGTTGGCTTGAACTGGTATCATCTCTTAAAAGTTTCATAGTTGTAGTGCTAAACTGTTAATTAATGATGATTAGCCAATCTTTGAAGGAGCACTCTTTATAAAAATGAACAATTGGTTGCATTATTTTAATAGTTCTCTGGCCTTTAGAAAGTTTATAATACAGGCCTGTGTACGCTGTCTAAGTGACTGATGTTGAATTCTTGGTTGTGCAGCACGAACTTCTTGAGTCGGATGACAAAAGATTAAAGAGAAGAGAGTGGAATCAAGATAGGGCTAACTATTCCAGAGACCATGGGAACAGTTCGAGAAATTACAGAGGAAGAAGCAAGTATGAGGATCATGGTCATCCACGGAACCATGAATTTGGCAGGTTGTGATTGGGTTAAACTTGTCATACCACTTTATTGTTATGCTTGAAGCAATTACTTTTCCATATATAGCACGTGTATTTACCCTCCTGCGATTCTTTCCTTGCTCCCTACATCAAAATGTTCCTTTGTTTATTTACATATAGTTGATAGGTATAACCAATTTATGTGATGTGCTTATATGCAAGTAATTTGAACATATTGTGTGATTTTCATGATTTTTTAATAACAGATGTCACTTACAGGCATCATAATTATGACAAGGACAGAGAAAAGCATCATAGACAAAGATCACCCTCTCCGTCAGACAATGAATCTCATAAGCGAGCTAGATCTTTGTCAAATTCTCCTTCTCGTCCAAGGAGGTTTGAAGCTTCATGTAACCCTTTATGATTTCTATGTCAATCATCGTCTTAAATGTTTGGTGATTCTCCATTTTTCCAGAGGGCTTTGATGGCCTGCTTTCGATCATTGTTATCATTTTGTGTTTATCTCTTGGCCTCGTTCCTCCTTGGTATAGAAAAATTGCCTTGATATATATGGCCTTTTAGAACAAGAATCTTGTGGGTTTAGTTTTCGTAAAATCCTCAAAGCTCCTAATCGTGACATTTATTTTTCCAAACTTTATAATATCATTGCACTCTTCACCATAGTAACATTGAAAGATCTTTTTTTTTTTTTTTCTCTCTATGATTTGTTTAGGGAATTATGAGCTATTGAAATCTGTCTTTTTTAACAGCAAGCGGACAAGTGGCTTTGACATGGCTCCCCAATATACTGCTCCATTGCTCGGTGGCTCAGGTTACACCTTTAGTCCTCAGCTATATGCCTAGCTAACAATCTGTTTTAGCACGTATATGGTACAGCATTTAGCTTGAATTATGTCCTGATTTATGCTTCTGTCTATTGCTTTACATTTGTCTTATATTTTTTCTGATGATCATTCGTTATGGTACTAAGAACCATCGTTGTGTTGTTTGGCTGTTGTGTGTGGTTCTATGTTTTTGATTTGTTACCATTTCGGTAAGAAGGCAATATTGGGGTTCATGTCCTGCTATGCTTCTCATGGGAGTGAGGAACGTAGATTATATGCCAACGAGGAATCAATGCTTCAGTAGCTGGATATTTATCATCTTCAACCGCAAATGTTGTTATCTGGTAGACTTGAATTGTTATGCCAGATCTGCAGTGGTGAAATTTATTTCTTGCATTAGAATCTGAGTGGTAAATAACTCTAGGTAAGGAATAGGTTTTCTGCTTCTTGACTTCAATCTAATTCCAGCAAGTTAGTGTTACAATGTAGTGGGAAGATGTCCTGGGCTTTTAAATGGAGTTGCTTTGTTCCCTGTAGTTACATCGCCTTTAATTTCTCAAAGTTCAATATATGTGCTATCGTCGTGTTTATTTGTATTCCACTGCTGATCACGCAGAACAATTGAAAGGAGTTTCATTAGCTCCTGAAGCAGTCTCTGGCATGTTGCAGAGCATGTTTACCTCTGAGACAACTCAGGTGCACTGAGTTCATTGAGTAGCCCTCTCTTTTTCCTTTTTTTTGTGCTATCTTTATAATTGAAGAGGTTACCATCATTTCTCTTACGAAAGACAATGCATGCTAATAGGTTAATCAGTTGGGTTACAGTCCATTGTTGCCAATACAAGCCATGAGTCAGCAGGTAAATAAGTAATGTTTCTCCTTCTCAAGCTTAAGTATTTTTACTTTTCTTCTAATCTTTACTTCATCCATAGGCTACAAGGCATGCGCGTCGAGTGTATGTTGGTGGCCTTCCACCTATGGCTAATGAGCAGGTACGCACTGATTCTCCTCCTTTACCCCAAGGCTGGGACATTTTTATTTCTTCATTTGCAGTTAGGTTTAACAGATTCATCAATGTGTTGATTATGAGTCCCTCTTAATAGTTTCTCATATCTTGTAGCCTACCTTGCTTTCAAGCTTTAGGATATTCTCTCTAGTCTCTCCCTCTCCCTTTGTGTTCGTTATGCAATGTTTGGTATTCTTGGACCTGTTGTGCGCCGGTACTCGTGGGTTATATGTGGTGCTATAGATATTCCTCTTGACAACATATATTTCAGATATATCAAGAGTTGCGTAAATCATCAGATGTCATTTTTGGATTAAAGAAATCAACTTTGTATCTTTTCTTCATAATGTTATTTTCCCACCTAAAGAGAGATGCGAGGTTGATCTCACTTCCGTTATGCAATTTCTCAAAAAACTAGACCATGATGGATTTGATCAAGATTCTTCTCACCCTACGAAGTTGTATCTAATCTATCCTGCATGAAAAAAATAACTCGAAATCTTTCAAGAGATTATCAAATATTACCGTCAACTTGCTTTTACAAATTTTCTATAGCTATTTCGTATGTAGAAATGCAGTTTCCATGTTGCTGTGAATTTCAGCAAAGATATATTAACCTTTGTCATCAGATTATTATATTGTCTGAATAAGGAGATACTGTTCAGGTTATTATATAGGCTATTGGCTTGAATTACCCAGCATATGATTTTCCCATTCCTTTTTGCTTAAACAAAATAACTCAATAGTTATCTCCCCTACTTGGTTGCATTTGAAACAGACAATTGCAAGGTTTTTTAGCTTTGTTATGACTGCAATTGGAGGAAATTCTGCTGGTTCAGGTCAGTAGCTTTTGATGCTTAATGTAAAAGTTCAAACATGTTAGTCTTTTCCTCCCTTGTAATCATAGTACTAATAATTTTTATCTTAGGTGATGCGGTTGTAAATGTGTACATTAATCATGAAAAGAAGTTTGCATTTGTGGAGATGAGAACTGTTGAAGAAGCAAGCAATGCAATGGCGCTTGATGGAATTGTGTTTGAGGCATGCTGAGCCCTCTCTTCCCCCTCCCTTCTCTTTTAACTTTTAATTTGTTAGAAGTTTGATAATTCCAACAGTACTGCGGACCAGAACTGTGACTTCATTGCTTCCTTTGGCCATATTCTCTAAGTTCAATTTGACTTGGGAGCAAATATTATATTTTTCCTGGGGTGGTGGTTGTGGAATTTATAGATATAGAACATATAGGGTTGGGCAGTGGTTTGATGAGGACTTATTCTAGAATCAAAAAGCTGAGGTTAGAAAAGAACTTATACATTTCATGCATAGTTCTTGCAAAATTATTGTCAAGTCACGATATTGATAGCATAGCCAGTGTGCGGGATGGAAGTCCACACTGCTTCAAGACCTTCACCACAATTTCTACATACATAGGATGGCAACTAAAAAATGGGTGATGATCTTTCTTTTCCCCAGACTAGCATATTGTCCCAGATTATGGATGTCTCGACTTCCTTTTAGGTGCAAACTCAGCAGTGGGAAAATGTAACCTAGAGGTTTAGACCAAAATAAATAATGTTAAACTCTCAGCATATTTCAAGTTTTCAACTTTCAACTTTCAACTTTCAACATACATTTTTCACCGACAGGGCTTATACTGGTGTTGACCTGGCTTCCATTTCTCTTAATATTTTACTGAATTATTTTTTCATCAGCTTTGCCTCTCAGCTGTAAAGCTTAGCTCTAAGCAATTCATATCGAACTTGAAAAAATAAATTTTACAATGTTGGCTGCTCAAAACCTAAAGGCAGTGATCATTAACACTACAGTTGGTTGTCATTTCTGTACCCATGAAGTAATCTGTCTCCATTTCTCTTATAATTTCAAACTACAGTAGAACATTTCACCAATGCCAATAACATGTGCAAAAGGTTTGTGACTAAACATTTCGAATGAGTTGCATTTTCTTATCAAATTTCCAAAGACACGTGACTTCATGGACAAGCGTAGTGTGAAAGGGACTAACATGAATTTGTGAGCTTCTGTGTTTCCCATCTGACATTTTTTGTTTGTTTGATTGTATTAGGGTGTTTCTGTAAGAGTTCGAAGACCTACAGACTATAATCCTTCATTGGCTGCAGTCCTTGGTCCCAGCCAACCAAGTCCTCACCTAAATTTAGCTGCAGCTGGACTTACATCAGGGTATGGGGCTTTTATTATTTGTTCTATCTCTGTCTTTTGCACCATAGTAGCAGGTTTAGTTCAATTATAGTTGGATATCCTGCTGCATCGAGTTTTTAAATATTCTAAAGTTGGTCAATTTTTTCTATACTTCATGTTGGCAATTATTCGGCAAATAATTTACAAGGTTACCAATCTTGAGTCCGACCGAATGTATATCTGGGGACAGAATGCAATTAGAATAGTAGTAACTGAGAAAACATGATTTGACTCCTCAAGGTTGCGGGGCGGCTGTTTATAGCAATTGAACTCACTTGTGACCTGGGGAAAGTAGGTATCCACAGAGCGACAAATACCTGGGGATCCTCTAAAAGGGCATGAGTTGCTTGAATTTGGAAAATGAACAACCCATCCATGAAATGGGGTTACTGGAGATGATTAGACCACAGCTTTTCTAACTGCTTGGTGTGGTATAAATACAATGGACCTCCTTGGTGACACCTCTAGATGTGGGTGACAATCAGGTCGTGTTGGCTGGGTTATGTGCTGGTTGAGAGTTGAGATTCACACATGCGCAATTTGAGCCTACTTAGACCCAACCTATTCGATTAAACAGGTAATGTTTCCAATTCCTGACTCGACCTGACAAATGACCCACTTAACCTGTTTAAGGAGAAGATTGGTTTACGGGTGTACCGTGGAATGCCAACTTGTGAACTTGCTTTGAAGAAAGCATACCTAATACATTTCCTTTTTAGGGAAGTGGATCTCCTAAAGCCTAAATGGCCAACTGAGGAAGCGATCTTAGGAACATTGCCTTTAGGACTTCACTTTTAATTGTAGGATTTAAGTTAACAAATATTGAACTTATATTTCACTGCTGAAATAGGTTTCATCACAAACGAGGATATACTAAGATGTTAAGATGAATGTAACGGAAATGAGGATGTTGAGATAGATGTGTGATCACACTAGAACAATAATATAAGAAATGAATATATACGCAACAAGCAGAGATGTCGCTAATTGAAGATAAATTAAGAGAGTGCCGATTTAGGTGGTTAGGACATGTAACCTAAAGAGGCTCCGGTTCATAGGAGTATGTGATAGCAAGAGAACATAGAACAAATTAGAAAAGGTGAGGGTAGACCAAAGTGTTGAGATTATCATAGATCTAGTTGCTTTGAATCTTCTAATAGATGTAGTGATGCAACAAAAATATGTAGAATATGATTAGCACTCCCAAAACTTATTAATTCGATTGAATAATGAGAATTTGGGCATCGAATATTCGTTGATTTGCAAATAATACCGAATAATTGGAAGAATTGAGAAAACAATCTCAACATTTAATTAAAATATCTAAGCAACAAACTGAAAAATGGAACTACTATGTAGTGGATTAGAAAGCAAAGAAAACTTAGATTTGAACCAAGGAACGTAAATGAACATTTGATACATGTAGTGGAAATATGCATAATATGATTTGAACTATAAAAACTCATTGATTCTTATCTTGGAGTCCCCCTTATTTCCACTAGACTCACAACCGGAGAATGTAGGCCTCTCATTGATAAGATTCCCAAAAGGGTGGAATCTTTGACTAGCAGACGGCTTTCCTATGTTGGTAAACTTCAGCTCATCATTGTTCAATATTTAGGCCTACTGTCTAGCATGTTGAAAGAGCTTCATTTTCTTCCTCTTCGATAGCATAGCTGGTTCAACAAAATTGATTCATCATTTGTAACCTCTATCCATCTCGCGATTCCATCAACCGGTTGAGAGTAACATTTTGATTTTTCGGAAGGAAGTGTGCAAGGTTATTGACTAGATACTCAAAATTTTCCTTTGGCATGGTGCAATTGGGATCTCTAATGCTTCCAAGGTGGCTTGGGACGTAATCTACCTCCCAAAAGAGGAAGAGGGTCTTGGCTTCAAGAGAGTTCATGATTGGAATAAGGCAAGTTATCACCAGACAGAATACCAAATAATGGAAAAATTGAAAAAACAATCTCAATATTTAATTAAAATATCAAAGCAGCAATTGGAAGAACGGAACTACTGTGCGATGGATTATAAAGCAATGCAAACCTAATTGAAAGTAATCATATTTACGCATTTAACCCTACATTCTTATTAAATAGTATTAAATTCTAAATTAATTAACAAATGTAATTAACTTAAATAAAAATGCCCAAGAAGACTGTCCACATCGTTCCTTGCGCCAACATGTCACTATCAACCCTTGCCCCTCTTCGGATAATCCCATGTGTTCAAGAACTGGGTTATGATTGCATGATGTAGCAATGAATCATGCAAAGTGACAAAAAAGGCCATTCCAAAATTTATTTGGAATAATGATTAGTTTGATCTTTGTTGTATACATGATTAACTAGATCTGAGCTTGTTGATGCTTGCATGTTTCAGCTTCATTATGCGGGTTCACCAAAGAACCCACTAACTAGATGTGTGCACTTATAATTTTAAATAGTTCAATGCGTATTTTACTTTAATTTTGATTAGGACTAACCTTGACGCATTGGTATTATGTCGAGTTTGTGTCAGGTTTTTGATTTTTGGTTTTGTTGGAAGTTGCCACCCCACATCCACAACTTTGTATCTCGGTCCTGGCATTGTCCATGCAATTTGAGACTTACAAAATGGCAGAGCAAATAGAGTTTTTGCACATTTTCGTTAATCCTTGAACATGGTACATCTCAATTGGAAAATAGTCAAGAGAAAAGAAAGAATTAGAATTGATCGATAGATATCTCAAAACAAACGAAAAGGAAACGAAAGACCATATCATACACATACGTACTGTCGAATGGGAGTTGGGGCCCAACGTGGTTTTCTGTCACGTCCCTAGCGATTTGAACCCAACACCTTGGGGCCCAACTCCTATTGGACACTGAGCACGTACCATGCCAGGCCTGATGGCCGAATCCGGTTTCCATGGTTGGGGGAATGTATTGTTACATTCTTTATTAGGGCCTGCTGTCTCTTTGACCTAGTGATATCTTCTTTAGTTGGAAAGTATATTGTCCGATAAATGATTGTTATTTTTCTGTTGAATTTTTTCTACTTGTCTTTTGATTTTAATGTCATTTATCATTTACTTCACATAGAATGGAGCTGACTCTTTCCACTTTGATGTTATTTTGATTTATTTGATAGCATGACTGGTGAAACCGAAGGAGCTGATCGTATATTTCTTGGTGGGGTACCGTACTATCTCTCCGAAACCCAAATAAAAGAGTTGTTGGAGTCTTTCGGGTATGGCGTTGAGTTTGTTTGCATTGTTGGGTGACCCTAGCTCTTGGCTGAATACTTGTTACAATATCCTGTCACCTGAAGCAGTGTCGTCTAACAATGGATCTCTTTCAGGCCTCTGCGTGGTTTTGACCTTGTTAAAGATAGGGAGACAGGGAATTCCAAAGGATATGGTTTCTGCATCTATAAGGTACATAAAGCTGATGCTAGAACATGCGTCTGGGCTTTATCTCAAAATTTAGCTGTTCAACTTCTTTCTTAATCATGTCTTTAATTTAAATTTTTTGGTATAGCAGTACATATGGCTTGAGTTCCAAAGTTCTTTGTTTTTTCTGGTTCATGTTTTTGAGTTTTTGCATGAACTTGTGACTGAGTCTGTCGACCATAAGATATATTCTCTTTTCATGAATCTACAACTAGATTTGACCTTTTCACAGAAATGCTTGCTTGTTCTGGCTTCTTGAATGCCAGTAGCCTCAAGATCCTTTATCTATCATGATGCTTTTATAATTTATATTGCTGAATGAGGTTTCTTCTAATATTGGACCACCTAATCAATTCGAGTTTACTTCAGGATCCAGCTGCAACAGATATTGCCTGTGCTGCTTTGAATGGCTTAAAAATGGGTGATAAAACTCTGACTGTTCGTCGGGCCACCATGAGGTTGGTTCCTATATTTGTATCCCACCTGCTTTTATGTAATCTTCTTCAGACTTTCTGCAATGTCTTAGTTTTCATTCTTTAATCAATTTGTTTTGCTATTAAGTGCTGGAAGAATGTTGCAGATGACCTTTTTTTTCTCTCCATTTTTTTTTTTTAAGGGGTGGGAGACTTTGAATTGTAATAGGTTAGTGTGATTTGAGTTGGAAATATAAAAAATTTATTAGTGTTTGCCTTGATGGAAATCTTATGACAACATTTTGCGTGTTATATGAGTGAGTTGTTTTTAGTTTCAGAAAATTAATCTTTCTAGTTTCATACCTTTGTGCTACGAATATCTCAATGTGAATGGTATCTGAAGTCTGAACTTGGATTATGATTTTTGGGTTTAAATTTTTACTTTTGCATGACTCATTCATATTTTAGACGATGATGCCAATATAGCAGTTTGTTTTGATGACATTTAAGTCCAGATACACACCTTGACAACTTTCGTTTTATCTTGTACAGTGGCCAAGTGAAATCAGAGCAGGAGGATATGTTAGCTCAGGCACAGCAGCATATAGCCATGCAGGTTGAGACTCAACTCTTCTGATAAACTTTTGGCCTTTTTTAAGTAATATTTAGGAGGTTGGTTAATTTGTGCGTTTGGTAAAAGAAAATGGCTTTTGGAGCTGGTGTTATGAATCTTTCGGGTGTGGAAAGTGAAGTAATGGCAACTGCAGAAACTCCAACAAAGGTTTTGTGCTTAACTGAGGTACTTTAAGCCTTCACTTCCCTTTCTCTCTCTTGTTTTTCTTTAAACAATGTTTAAGTTCTTAACGTGATTTAACATGTTTTTGGCTTCATCAAGGTAATTACTACTGATGAGTTGATGGATGATGGAGAATATGAGGAAATTCTAGAGGATATGAAAGAAGAAGGCCAAAAGTTTGGTATGTATTCTGTTAATTTTTTTTATTAATCGGTTATACTGTTCACTTGTGTACCTTCGATTTTGAGATCCACTCAGATGACATTAATGTCTAAGCCAGTGAAATTATTATTTACTGGAGATGTTTTAATTATATAAAGAAGTGGTCGACAGAATATTTCTTAGGTTTCTATAGATAATTGGTTGGGAGAAAATCTTGTATTGAGTGATTGTTGTGGATTTTCTGGAACTGGGCAGCAAATGAGGCTTTATTTGGCAGAGTTTAGAAGAAGTTAATTGTCTGGAATATAACTTCACTTGAGTGGCCAAGACAACTTCGCTTGCTGATCTTTGAAAGAATATTGGGAAATCTTTTGGATTGCTAATGCTGTTAATTAATTTAAGTTCCAACTACCATATTAAATGTCCTCTAACTGATTATGTTGCTCTTTCCTATTCCTCTTTTTAAGCATGTATTGCTGTTATTAAATAATCTTATAAACTCAAATTACCACTTGCATTTCATTAATCAAATATATTGTCTTTTTGTGAAACTACAGGAGAGTTGATTGATGTTGTAATTCCCCGGCCTATTCCAAATGCCACCCCGAGTCACGGTCTTGGAAAGGTATGAAAGTTTTCTATTTTGACACACTGCCATTCTTATTGGGTTCTATGCACTTTAGTCTTTTCTTCAAGAAAATGTCGGGGTTTTGAAATAGTCGTGTAATTAAGAGCTCTACATGATATGCAATTCATATGTGAATAATTGGATAGAAAACTGCGAGATGGAGTGCTAAAGGTGTTGCTGAGAGATACATAGCATAATTTAGGCAGATCAAAGAAATCCTCGCACATATTTTCTAAGTAGTTTTCATATTTTCGGTTTCTCTTCTAAGAAAAATTGAAGGTGTGTATTGGCCATGTACTTTCCTGTAGATAAAAACCGACAGTTCTAATCTTGCTTAAAAACTGAGTTCCGCATTTGCATTCTAATCCATTTTACTGGGGTGATTATTGAAGGTCTTTTTGGAGTATTCTGATGCTGCTGGTTGTGCTAAAGCAAGGGCTGCACTTGGTGGCAGGAAATTTGGAGGCAATACTGTGTGCGCTGTATATTATCCTGAAGACAAATATTATGACAGAGATTATGGTTCATGACTTCATATAGACTTATCTTTTATACCCTAATTTGAAGGTTTTGGTGTTTGTAATTGTCAAAGCTACGTAAAATTCACGTCGCAATTTGCAAGGACACGCGTGGGAGGGCATTGCCACAATTGTAAAAGATGTACTTCTCAAAGATTAAAAACTTTGTAAATGGCCAAAATTAATTGCTAGTTTATTTTCTTTTATTGTTCTTGTTCTTGTTCTCTTCTTGATTCGTTTTCATTTCCCTTGTTACTTCCTTTTACTGTGATCCATGCTGCGATTGTCTTATAGCTCACGTTCTTATCTTGTTTGATAAATGACCTGTGGTTTTTTTCCTTTCAATCTGAAACTCTTGCGAGCTCGAATGTCACTAGCAAGACTGATTACTCTGTGTTGTTGCTTGTGGCAACTATTTGTAGATAAACACTACCTTTATAACTACCGCTCCCTTTTTTGACAAGGAGTTACCAATGTGAGCCAGTCGTGTTTGGGTTGTAAAGATCCATGACTGCAGGTTTTGTTTGACAAAGTTTACAGCTACATTCTATTTTATTTTCTTTTGATTTCAACCGTGTATGATAGAGTAAAATTTTCTCTAAAAATATTTCAGTAGTAGTCACGAATATAACGAGAAGGTTTTATGTAGTTGATTTTAAACTTATTCCGGCAATCATTGTAAAATGGATTTAAGCTTACCATTTCATCTATAAACCAACATTTGATTGCAAGCCTGTTTTGTGGGTTCAATAATTATTTTCATTCCAAACTTCACATAAAAATCAATCTTTTCCCCACAAGTTCAAGCATAGACCATTATACCTCGCTCATATTGTGCTTATAAACACTCATCTCTAAATCTTCCAAACCCACAAACCATTTTCCAGAGGAGAATTACTTATTTAGGAAATAAAAAAGAAATCGAGAACTGTGGAAATCATCAGATAAAAAAAGAAAAAGAAATATGCAGAGAATTTCACGCACCAACACCGACAAAAGGGATTTGCTGACTCGGAAAAGTGTCATAGTCACCTGTAATTGTGGATAAGTCTGATGACCAATTCCTCGTAAAACATTTTTTTCTTACTTAAACCAGCAAATCACACCCCCAAATAAATTATCATTATCACTTAACTCGTCAAGAGTCAAGATTCACTTATCTAGTATTCTAATTTTCAAATCTACACCCACAAAACAATTTTTTATCATATAATCTGAGAGCCCTCGTTGCACTTTTTCTCATTTTATCATATAATTTTATTTCTTATCTTTTGGTTTTGGATAAAGTTGCCACCTACTTTAGCTCCCCAACTATTACTATAAATACTCAATAAATTTCACAAGGATTTCATATCCTGGATACATTTTCCCAACTGTGTTAATTTCTTGATTTGTGGGGTACATTCAATTTGGTTTCCTGTGAAGTTTTTCTTGTTGGAAGAAGAAAATGTTGGCAATATTCAAGAAGGGTTTGGTAAATCCACCACAGGAATTGAATAGCCCAGCTTCTCCTCAAGCTTCTGTTAGCCCTAAGATTCCTGAGGAGATATTGAAGGGTTTTTTATCTGATGCTTGCAATGGCTTTTCCATTGGCTTTGGGGATAAGGCATTATTGGCCTATGCCCCACCTGAACCCTCATTCAAGGCACATCAAAGGTAAAACCATCCCCTTTTTATCTTATGATTTCTATATTTTCTTGTCTGGGAATGGCTTCAATATGACAATCTCGGGCCATCAACATCATACATTTTACTGAAATAAATTTCGCGAAAAACCAGCTATATATGATCATCGATATCCATTGGACTAATGACACCAAATTTCCAAGTTAATGGAAGTAAATCTGATAATGCAGATCATAACATGAAGTGATAAATTGATCAAATCAACGTCTTTTAAGTTTTGGTCTTTTTATTTTTTGTTGAAAAATATGTTTTGATGTATGATGACTATGATATTGCAGGTTGTTCTGTGGTGTAAATGACATGTACTGCATTTTTTGGGGGAGTTTAAACAACCTGTGCACCCTTAACAGGCAATATGGCCTATCGAAGGGTGGTAATGAGGCCATGTTTGTAATTGAAGCATACCGAACCCTCCGAGACCGGGGCCCATACCCTGCCCATCAGGTCCTTAAGGATCTTGAAGGAAGCTTTGGATTTGTGATCTATGATCACAAGGCTGAAACTGTGTTTACTGCCCTTGTAAGTGTCGATCATCCTCAAAAACTTGCTGTCAAAATATATGTACAGTGTACAGGATGATGTTTTTGCCAGTCTTGAAAATGTTAAAAGATGCTAAAAATTGTCTGGTATTGTTGTGGGCAGGGTGCAGATGATGCATTGAAGCTCTTCTGGGGCATAGCAGCTGATGGATCTGTTATGATCTGTGATAATGTGGATCTCGTCAAAGCTAGCTGCAGAAAATCATTTGCTCCATTCCCACCAGGTATGTTGAATTCAGTACTCACGTCATAGGATGTGATAAAGTTTTACGCAGCGATATATTATTATGTATACCCTAAACACAACTTACAACTTTCATAGTTTAAAATCGGTCCAAAGAGCAACGCTTCTCAAAATCGTGTTCAAACGATGCTGAGTTGGAATCCCATTCTATCTAAGATTTTTGTAGTTGAGAACTAGGAATAGAGGCTCCAGCTACGTGAGAGTCTTAGGAATGGTTTTGATGCATGCATAATCTAACTCAATGTTTGGATGAATGCAGGGTGCATGTACCATAGTGAAAGAGGATTGATGAGCTTTGAGCATCCGATGAACAAAATGAAAGCCATGCCCAGAATTGACAGTGAAGGAGCCATGTGTGGAGCCAATTTCATGGTCGATTCCTATTCTAAAGTTAATAGCATGCCAAGGGTTGGGAGTGAGGCTAACTGGGCAACCTGGGGCCAACAGGCTTGATGTTTTACCACCACAGATGTTGACATGACCAAGAAACTGAGCCAACCTTTTATCTGTTTTAACCTTTTGCTCTATGTGAATTTGATTGTGTACCATTTTCGTTCAGTTAATTCTCCATAGCATGTAAATTTGGTAGAGATTGGAGTTTGTTTAATACCTAAGTGAATTTTCTTGTGTCCCAAGTGTTCCTTAACAATTATTTACAACACGCAGTTTTTTAATAATTATTATTAACGACAAAAACTTGAACTTCATAACAATTATCAACATAACATAACTTAGAAAGATTATTAACATTTACTCGTGGAAAATGGCAGTACAGGTCCACTACCTGTTCGCTAGCATTTTGCCCCCACCTAAGGTATTGGCAAGCGGAAGCCCAACACATCAAGTTTGTAACAAGTTGGTCTTCAAGACAGGTTCCATCAGCTGGACCGTTTAGATGGGAAGTTGGCTTACTTTTTGACACAGTAAATTATATAAATACTTAAATCTCAATAAAATAATTGAAAACAAAAGGAAAAAAGAGAGTCGTAGCGGAGGGTGGCATTTTTTTGGCACGGCCCACTACAGTGGAATCAATCAATCAAGGAGACATTTTGTATGTACACGAACTCTCTCCCTCCTCCCAGTCTCTCCCTGGGGGTGTGCATGCACGGATGTACACACCCACGCACACTAAGGAAGCAAGAGAAGTGAGGATCAAGGCTGACAAAGTAATCTGTGCATTGTGTTCATCTGAGGTTGCAATAAAAATTCCTTGGCTTGGCAAACTGATCTCAAAGTAGATATGTTTTAGCAGAATTAACAAGCAATTCAGATCGTAATGAAGAAAAAATACCAGAAAAGCCAATTACAGTATCAGGCTATATAGGTCATCAAACAAATTAGAACACAACACCACAAATCTTAATTGATAAAAGCTAAAAAATGTGAGAATGTCTTTAACTATACTCTCTATCTTCCGTAAACATTGTTATAGCAAACTGGCATGAATGAAAAAGATATTTCGAATTATGGAGATATCAAGAACCTTTCGTAGGGGAGACTTAAGTATAAATCAAATTAGCAAAATCAGCCAGCAGGCTGGTCGTTGGCTGGAGTAACAGGTTCTTCAGTTGCAAGCGGAGAACCATTAGAAGTGGCATCTTTTGCAGGTGCATTAGGTGCCTCTTTAGCCACTGATCCGGTAGCACTACGCCCCACATCTTCCTCATTTTTGTCATTTTTTCCATCTTTGTCGACTTTCCCGTCCTTGGCCGGAGGTGGTGGGGGTGGTAACATGTGAGGTGGAGGGTTATGCTTCAGCTTCACCAATAAATGGCGCATTCTTGAAAGATCGGTTGGTTTTCCGGGTTTGGGCCCTTGAATGACAGTTACTGATGGCTTCTTGTCTTGATCCTTCTTCCTTCCCTTCTTCTCAATATTGGGTACCTCATTAGGAACGAGCTCTGCTATAGCTTTCCAGTATTGTTTTTCTGCTTCTTTGTGGAACTTTTCTTGATTGGCCAAGTATAACTGTTCAACGTAGAAATTTATCAAATCAAATTTCTCTTCATCAAATAATCAGATAAATCAAGAGTATAATTCTAGAAAAATTAACCTTCTCTTGCTCTCTGTTGGTGGTCCTATTGGTCTCTACATTGAGCTTTCTTTTCTCATAGAAAGCTTGCTTATACTCTTCACCTTCTTGTATAATTTGTGCTCGCAGCTCTTTTTCCCTCTTCTCCTTCTCTTCAAGTCGAATAGCATTTTGCCTGCACCAGAAAACCATATTACGGAGTTAAGAAGTTGTGACCATCGTTGATCAACACATTTAATTTCATCTATGCTTTTAAAGACAGAGAAGGATGGGTTTAACACTCAAAAAGTGTTAAAGCGGTAGATTAAGGCTTGTTTTCCTTTTATGTTCCTTCCCTCATTGGGGACCTTCATGTTCCATAATCAAGCTTCACGCAACACTGTTTGAATTATTCATTTAAATATTGTAACAAGGAAAAATCCACTTATTCATACCGAGTAGAGAAGTAAAAGCGGTATTAAAATTGCAACAGCTTCTCTTTTCATGGACTGAAGAAGAAAAAAGCCTAAACATAAAGAAATTGCAATAGACAAGCGTGGTGAGAAGAATTTCATCCAGTTTCAAATCGTCTTTGTTAGGATTTGGTTTATCATCCACTAAGTGGAGATAAAAATAGACATCAGAAGACCTTGACTTCTACACAGTGCAATCAGAATGTTAATTGATGAATGAAAATGTCATCTACATAAGGATAACTGTTCATAGACAACTTCAAATCTCAGCCAACAAAGATGAGTGCTGGATAGGAGCATAGACAAGCTCAAGGCCTAGCTTTTCGTTATTCAAGATTGGCTTAATATCATAAACTTATACAAATCATTTATTTTCCAAGCCCAACCTAAACCAAGCATGAGCAGCTTAACTATACTATATATAATAATAGATTCCGAAAAAATGAACCCAGCTGAAAAAGTTTACTAGCTTAGAAGTATGTCAAGCTTAGCAATTTTCAACTATTTAGGCAATCTAGATGAGCTTTGGCCGAGTCTGAGCCCTACTTTGAGCATTCTCGCTCACAATTCTCAAGCCTATTTACAACCTGATTCTGGAGAAGAAAAAGGAATGGGAAAAGAATAAACTACAAGTATCACACACACATACAATCCAAAATGTAATAGAGGCAAGTTTGGAAAAGTGACCTTTTGGACTCGTCTGTACCAGGGCTATATATAGTTGGTTTATGTTTCAACTGCCTCGAGTATAACTGTTCAAAATCTATTTAGCAGCCTATCATTCAACAAGAAATTCCACATAATTGTTTTAGCATTTGTCTTGAAGAAAATAACCAAAGGATTGAAACAGGCACCATATTTGACTTTCTAAACATGGCTCACTTGAAAACAGTCTCAACTTTACCAGCATTGACCTAAAAACCTACTAAGAACCTGTCATACACATAATTTTCAGCAGCCAACCTTGGATTAAACAGGATTTGGCTTGTTCCCAAACACATACCTAAAAGTCCTCAAAAACTCCAGAACGCATTGAACCAAATTTCTAGAGTTCAAATCAACAGAAATGAACAGAACTCTCCAAGGCATAATTTAATTATAATACAGAAAATTACTCTTGAAATCCGTAGTTATCTCGCTAGCTCAATTTTTTAAAACAAGCTATTAATTCATACTGTTGATAGGGGTTAGAACCAATCAGACTGCCATGTGGACCAATAAGTAATAGAGAACATGAGATCTGCTTTCACTCGTGCTTAGAACTGGACACATAGGTTTCAACTTCAAAACCTCTATGAAAACGAAATGATCTGACAAAGTTGAAGGAGAACAAATAAATGTTTCCGAGAAAAAAATAAGTAAGCAATGCCAAGACGCAAAATCATACTTGAATAAATCAAGCTAGATCCTGTAAGTTACACCAACTAATCAACGGATTAAAAAAAATATGAAAGAGAGAGAAGATGACAATTGCATCATTTCTGCAATCTTGTTATCAGTTTCACCATTTTCTTTCCAAGACTCAGCGCAAGCCAATCAATTGAACCATTAAAGTATAGGAAAGATCAAATCTTAAAGTCCAAAAATACACAGAGATCTCCTCAAAACAAATGCATAAATTTATAATACAAACCTAGATACTGATTAGAAAATCAATAAAGGCAGTCTTTTATTGAGCAATAACAACATTATAAACTTAAACGCGTCAAATAATCAATATTCACATTAAAAGGTAGTAAACTAGTTTGAAAAATCTGACCTCCGCCATTCACGAAGAGCGAAGCCTTCTTCGGGTTGCAACTCAGTGGGAGGCGGAAGGATCGGACCGTCAGAGCTGAATATTCCCTCGGAATCTTGGCCAAAATCATAAGGTGCCTTCCCGCTGCCATTCGAGACCGGGACCGAGTCAGGATTCGAGCCGAATCCGAAAGGATCGGAACTATCCACCGAGTGCGAGACGTGATCAACCTTCACATATTCCGCCTCCTCGTACTCCGTAGTGTACACTCCATCTTCACCGGCGGCGGAGTAAGGTGGAGTGTCTGGCGTGGTGAAGGCGGTGTAACCCTCGTCGTAACCGCCGTCGTCAAATGAACGCGCCGACGCATCGCCGTCCATGCTAAACGCGTCGAATGATGCCATCTTACACTCTTTCTCTCTCTAAAATCTCTGTATATGTAGTAGAGGAATCGGAGTGAGATGTGATGTTGCAATCAAAAGAAACAAATTGATGTGTCTACACTATCTTCCAAAGTTAGCTAATTTAATTTTATTTTTCACTGTTTCTTTCTTATACTGCCTTTTACTCTGCAAATTGCAATTAAGTCATATAATAATTAAGCCTTTTCTTGTCTCTTTAATTTACTTCTACTGTAGGAAGTTATGCATAATTATTACTGCCTTTTACTTTTTTTGTCGCACATGATTAAGTTAAAACTCATTTAATGTAATTGAAATTATAAAATTTCACACAATTCTCCCATTATATCCTTATTTAAGTTAAATATATAAAAAGATGGATATGTGTATATATATATATCTTGTCTCTTTAAGTTTATATACTAGAAAGATAATTACATTGAACGAAAAGAAAAAAAAAAGTAAATTAAAGTTTAGAGAGTTATTTTGGTTGATAATAATATAAATTAAATAGGGATATATTAGGAAAATAAATGAAAGAAAGCATATAATTTATAAATACTGGATATTCTTGGATATAATACTTTTTTATGCATATTCAACTTAATTATTTCTAATTCAGCTTCAATTTAAAGGTTTTTAGTTGAAGGAAATTAGTTATTTTTTCAAACTTAATTTTTGAAATTACTTTTTGTACAACAAAAATTATGTGAATTTTAATTAACTTTTAAGTAGAATATTACTTTACAACCGAGTGTTGATAAGAATATATATTTGTCTTAATCAATCAAGTTTGTGGCCTATTTAGTGGGATGGGTGTTCGAAAATCTTATTTGTACATTTTTGTTGGATCCAAGATTTAAGCATTCTCAACATTGTAAATTACTAAAGTTTATCAAATATGTAAAGTAAATATAATTTAGACAGATTTTTTTTTTTTTTTTATCACTTTCCTGCTTATAAATTATAGAAGAAGAAAAAAATGATTGGAGGGTGGCATTTGTGGTGGTGAGTGGTGATAGTTGGCCGTAGACGGAATGGATTGGGCAGTGGGGTAGGTGGGTGGTGACGTTTTCTTTTTCTTTTTTATTAGGGTAAATAGCACCAGGGATCCCTAACCTTTGAACGTTGTAACGATGGAATCCTCAACCGGAGTTCCTAACCTATGAAACGTTAGCGTCTGAAGTCCTTTTTTTACGGAAACCGTCAGTTTGACTGTTAAATGGTCAAAATTTTGTTAGATAGACAATTTTATCCTTAAATTGAATGATAAAAAAATAAAAATAAAAATAAAATAAAAGTTGTAACTAAACCCCAACCAACAAAATTGCAACACAACCCAACCCAATTGACCTCTATCTCCATCTCCAAAACAATGGCTGACCGGAGGCTGGTAAGGATGGTGGTGAGGGTGACCGAGGGTGGTCCGCCCTCATTGGAGTTCGGGTCCGGCAAGGTTGGGGTCGGATTGAAGGAATTGCTCATGGGGGTATTTTTTCAATCACAATTTTTGCATAAACTAATGGGAGTATTCAACCACCGCCAAATTCACCCACCGCCAACCACCATCCGCCGATCTCTTCCAGCAACAGCCTTGAAAAATGCACAAAATAGGATGATGACCCACCGCCAACTCAAATTCAACCACCGCCAACCACCATCCACCGATCTCTTCCAGCAACAACCTTGAAAAATGCACAAAAAAGGATGATGACCCACCGCCAACTCAGATTCAACCACCGTGAAAACCCACCACCAACTCAGATTCAACCACTGTGAAGCTTAACATTTGCTTAGTTTATTTGGAAATTAATTGAAGAAGAATTGTAGTAATGGGAGTTAGAAAAAGAGGGCTTTATGGGTTGGCCACCGGTTCCAAGTAGTGCGCCTCCGTACATACAGAATGATGACCACTAGACCCATCTTCATAACTCAGTGAATGCAATTTCATTTCATTTGGTGCCTCGCCTGAGAGAAGCTGGAGCCTTGTGGCTCGATTCTTTGAACAATCAAGAAATTTTGGATCCAATGATGCAATAAATTTTTCCCTTTGTTAATTATCTTTTCTCAATTTCTTCAATTCTAAACAAAATTCAACCCTGAAAGTAGTTTGAAAGAGGTGCAAATCATGCAATCTTTTTGGCTTAATTCTGTGCAAATCATTCCCTCTTCTGTAGAGTATGATATTATGTGATTTCTATGGAGTTGAGATTTCAATCTGATTGTGTAGAGTAGTGGTTGGCGGTGGGTTTTCAGCTTGAGCTGGAAGAGATCGCGGAGAGTGGTTGGCGGTGGGTGGTGGTTGGTGGTGATATTTTGTAGAAGAAGAAGTGTTTGGGGGTTTAGTTGCAATTTTTTATTTTGTAAGTTAGGATTTAGTTGCAATTTTTATTTTATTTTTTATTATTTTTTTTAATCATTCAATTTAAGGGTAAATTATCTATTTAACAAAATTTTGACCATTTAACGGTCAAACTGACGGTTTTTGTCAAAAAGAACCTCGAGCGCTAGTGTTTCATAGGTTAGGGACTTCAAATGTTAGTAAACAAAGGTTGAGGACTCCATCGTTATAATATTTAAAGATTAGAGACCCCTGGTGCTATTTACCCTTATTATTAATATGTATTTTATTGTTTTAAGTTGGACTCCTTCTTACTTCATCAAAAGGCTTGGGACTCCTTCCACAACTTTTCTTCTTCTTCTTTTTTTTTTTTTTAGGTTTTGTTTTGTTGCTTTTATTTATCTATTTATTTGTTTGTTTATTTAAAGAGAATTTACGTGAGTAACTGTGTTAATTTTCAAAATATTCAGGATAAGTGGTGCTAATAAAATTTGTTAGTAGCATATCTCAGACTTTTTTAAAATGTTGAGAATGAAATTTAAAAAAAAAAAAAACCCTAAATAGAAAAATTACGTGAAATATAATTGATAGCGTAGATATCTCGAAGTGAATGAAAGAAGCGAACAAGACGTCCCTAGGGACATAGGCGAGTTGGTAAGGTCTGAGGTGGCGTAGGGAGAAATCATCCAGCAACGCATGTTTGATTATCGTGTGGGGTAGATTTTTACTGAAATATTGTGGAGGTATGTCATGGGAGTTGGCCTGTTGGTTCTCTCTCTCAGGTTCCTGCCACTCGTGCACATCCCTCGATTTACAACCCGCCTGGTCAAGGGGCCTCTGACACAGGTGAGGAGCTTCACTTTCAGGACTTTCCCCTTATCCGAAGAAGCGAACAAGACAATGCTGCTGCGAAGATGTTATAAAACGATAATAACTTAAAATTTTAGTTGGAGACATAAGGCACGGATTAGGTATAAAAATGATGCTAACTTCAGTTCAAATTAACTGATTGGGAATTATTCACAAGGGAAATAGACTATTAGTTAAAGAGTATTGGGTGTTACTGCAAGTGTCAAAATATGTGGATTGATTCGGAATGATCTACATATATTTAATTTCGGTTCGAACTTGGTGTATGTCTAATTTTTAGAAATATGGTTTGAGCCTAACCCATACCGTCGTTCAAATCTAGGGACCGAACTAAACCATGTATCGAGCATAAAATCTGACATCATTAAGTATAAAAATATTAACAACATATATGAGTTTGAGCTACTCCTCTTATAGAGTTGATATTTTAAAATAGAGTTTTAAATCTTAAAATAATATCATAGCATAAGTTTAGACAAACAATTCGATATGTCCAAAGCTTAAACGAGCATTCAAATTTTAAGAATGGCGTACTCAAATGAGCCATCATTTTGTGAGAGCATATTAAGAGTAAAAATCTCATGTTGGTAAAATATAAAAATAATAAACTATGTATAAGAGTTTAGATTACTCCACTTAAATATTGGTCTTTTAAGATGAAACTTCAAATCCTAATACCATGGACTTGTCAATGTTGCAGTCCGGGCCATTCCAACCTGCCATGCTTTTTTTTTTTTTTAAAAAAATAAATCTGATTGATGCGTTTCAGATTTACACTGTTAACTTGTCTGTGAAATATGATAAACAATTTACTAGTAATAATAGAATTTACAAATTGTTTGTGAAAGAGAATCCAAAAGTTTTTTAATTAACTAGGCAGATCCCCATGTCGTTGGACTGACAATTAAGCCTAGCATGATCCGTTAACACAAACCCGTGAACCGGATCAAATCCAACGAGCTGGTTTCATATGCTTTTTTAACACAGTGCGTCTCAATCTGAGTCGTCCAACCTATTTTGACACAACTAATTTGTTACAGTACAATTGATTGTAAAAGAAGAAGAATTAGTCACACTAAAATTATCTTCTGGAAGATCTGTTTGATATTTAAAAACTGCTTAAAAAAGATGGACAAGTGAAGAACGTTAAGACTTGGAAACATGTTTTCAACCCCATTTAGCGCCTTACATGCTAGGGAAACTGATTAGTAGTAATATTTATGAATATCAACATTCATTTCCTAAGAGCCCTTCGGTAGTATTACAGTATTACCATTATCACATCTTACTGAAATAATTGTCTCCTCTATTTTATATCAATTGGCATCCGATCCCCGCACATTTCTTAATATAGGCAGATTGATATTTTTCTACATTAAAGCATGTTTACGCAGAAGTAGATATTGAAAAGGAAAAAATTAAATACTTTCATAAAAAATAAAGTAGAGACTTGCTTTTAAATAAGTAACTTTTATGCATACTTTATTTCTTATAAGCTTATAAACATGTTTGACTAAGCTTAAAAATTACTTAAAATAAGTTATTCAATTTAGACACACTAACCACACGTAAATTTATCATGATTCAAAAAGAGAGGCATACAACAAAACTTGTTGACTACCCTATCTAGCATAATCTAATATAACTAATACATTGTTAACGTCCACCGACAGCCTGAGGTACTACTAAATTAATTATTCCAGTCCTATGGAACATTGTCTAATGCAACACCATATCTCGTTGAAATTGTTGGCTTCTTGAACAATCATATGGATATTTTTCTAGGTGTTTACTCTATTTGGTTTTTAGTCTCTTAATACTGTTGCATTCCACTCATTCTTTTCAAAACCAGGCAAAGATTCTGCTAGAGGCCAGAGGTTGCCTACAAATGTGTTTTAAAAAAAAAAAAAAAAACGGTTTCATCAGCTAGCCAAATATCAAAGGGAAAACTGTATTGATCTGCTCTACATAATTCATGCCGCTGCCTTGGTTCAACTCAAGACAGATCTGTTACACATATATTCACCAAAAATTTGCTCTCTGTCACAGTTCAGTGACTAAACAAGGAGTAAGAAACAAAAGAAAACCATCAACCGAACCTGTTATATTTCACCTCCAGAGAGAGCCCAGTGAAATCCCCGGCTAAACACCAAGTTCATCACTTGAACTGAACTAGAGAATGCCTCCACCACGTGTTTGTTCAAGGCTCGCAACCTCTACTAAAAAAATCATGGCCCGATGCCATCATCCCTAAAACAGAAGTTGTGGATCTTTACTTTGTTTTTTTGTTTCTTGCAGGCATTTGTATTTCAGGCCAACATAATCGTACAACAATCCAAGATATTCCACAAATGTACATTTTTTAACCGAACAGAGGGGCAAGCATCTCCTCAGGCTTCCAAAAGTTTGTCGTAAATGGATAACATCAATCCAGAGAGACTTGCATTCTCCAAACACTAAGGAATCTCAAGAGGCAACCACAAGTCAATCGGCAGAACCCTAATCTCGGCTGCCTTCAATTTACAGGCTTCAACATGTAGGGTAACAAAATCTATGAGCTCATGCTATACAACCAAGTAGGAAAATGGTTTTTTGTGTGTTTCATGGCACTGGAGAAGCATTTTTGGGATATCTTGCAGACGATGGCATCCGCTGAAAAGATCGAGAAAACTCTGGTTTAAATCTTTTGTTAGGCATCCCCTGCAATGGCCTGATCAACGAGGAGTTAGTAACATAGTAGACATTTGTAAATCCAGTAGATAAAGAAGCTGTACGAAGCTGACAGCACTCATTCTGGGAGATACGGAAAATGCAGAAATGTACACACAAGTGACTTTTTTTCCATCTTGTCCAACATGGAAAACCAGCATCGTAAAACAAACTTAAGAAGAAAGCTGGTGGATCTGATTAGTTCTTCTCAAACCTTGCAAAAGTTGATTGATCCTCTTTACTCAAAAGTTCCCAAAATTCTAGGACGTTCCAAATAAAGCCAGCCATATAACCCAAACAAGTGCATAATCAGGATCATACTGTTCTAGCAATACATATAATTTCTCATGCAGAGCACCTTGAAATTCAATTTTAGGTGTAATCATTTAATCAAATGTAAACAGACAGCAAAACCTACTAACCTTGGAGAATCCTGACGTTTGTAAGAAAACTGACCAGGCATGGACCTCAAGGTTCCAAGAGCCTTTTCAGCAGCCTAAGGGAAATAATAGGGTTCAAAACATTAAGAGCAATTTAATAAACAAAATATTTAAAACATTCGAGTTCCTAATACTAATAAGAAAGAATGTGGGATGGAATATGTATACAAGAGGGAAGCAGGGAAGCAACATAGTACCTGTGTCTTAGCTTCATCCCATGTTAGTCCAATTCCCTTGCCTAATACCTGTCCATCAATTTCAACCTAAAATGCCAAAACCAGCACAATTTCTTAACAAAGAATACTTGGATATATCGCCATTATGCATGCATGTTAATCGGACATATAAAATTGGCTACATCTTCATGCATCTACTATCAACCATCATTTTGGTTTCACCCCAAAAATAAATGCCCAAATTTGAACAAAACCAGTGAGTTTACAAAATGTCAAGTCACTCAAATTCTGATGCACAATGAAAAGCATTTAAAACCTCCAAATATGAGGATTACGAGGTATAGAATCAATATGAACCCAAAAACATCTCACAACCCAAATGGCCAAGAACAAATTATATAGATATGGCACCATCGAAGATTCAACCATTTTTCACAATACAACAGCATGGCTAGAGGCCTTGGATTAAGATCTTAAAATCTGAATTCTGTGAAAAATCAAATCATATAAATATGGCCTCAATTCTAAATCCAATTCAGAATTCCCAGTCCCATGCTATCGAACGCAATCTAAATGACCATGAATGCAAATCAACATGAAATCCATAATAATTAATCTGACCAAGAGACTAATATAAGACTTCAATAGAGTACAAGAGAAGAAATTATTTTGTTATTTCCGATCCCTATTAACAATTTATGGAAATGGTGGTATAATGGTATTGCAGGGGTAGGGGTGGGGGTGGGGGTGGGGGTGGGGTATAGAAGGTGTTAATCACCCCAGAAAAGGAAGTTCACATATGAACACTAACAAGACAACAATTTTTTTTATTCAATTGTCAACGTCAACTAAATTGCTGACCTGCGCATATACTTCATTTTTCTGGCCTGGATTTCCTGAAAATTGAGGTTGAGTTTGAAATGCTACACCAAGGCCCTGCATCATGCACTGAAGAATAGAGAATGACGGCATGTGAATGGGGAATGGCAAGTGTAGAAATCATAAATTGTAGTATTTTAACCATATGAAACTCACCAGTTCTTTAAGCTCCGCGATTGAACCCATAGACTTCTTGGAAGCCTCCAGTCTTGGGTCCAGAATCCTGGGTGACTCTGAAGCCATTGAAAAGGACGCAACCTCCTCCTTAGGTAAGGGCTGATACCCGAAAGAGTTGACATCACCAATTAAACCATTATCGTATGGATTAGCAAATCTACTCCCATCCCCAGGCATGGAACTGGAATCAGGCTTACGCGACAAATATTTATCTGCAAACAAACAGTCTGTAATAGTCAGCACCAGTGCAGAAAGCATGCCATAATCTGAAATTTGACAGCCGAATAATTCAAAACCGTGATCTTTTAAGACTTGCGTTGGAAATTCCATGAAAACTAGCAAAACTAACTCTGCAACATCAAAGAATAGGAAGCGTTTACATCCACACCGTAAAAAATAGATTTATTTTGTTAAGACAAAATTGTTCTCATTAATCATCTGCCCTCATTACAGATCAGCTAAAAACATAGCCCCTCATCAAATTGTAATCCGAAAGCAAACAGATCCCTCCAGATTCCATACATGATAGATAAGAAAGATAGGCCGACAATCTAAAAGGATCCCAGCTCATTTCCATACAAAGACTCAAGAAAATTTGCATGTGCATCGAGTTGTCCTCATAACAATTTGAGTCCTAAGATATGGCACTAAACAACTTTCAGCTACATTACATAAAAATTAGAGCATCAAGGATATTGTGCAGTTGACACATGTTTGGAGGGTAAGTTGACAGGTATGGGTATTGATGGCAAGAAAAAGAATCTTTGAACCTTGCTTATTCTCCCCTGCTTTAAAAGACAGTTAAACCAGAAAATTCCTAGTAAGAGTTCACCATTAAGACACAAGCTTTAAGATTAAACATCTTCTGTAGATTGAAGAAGAATAACCCCAACAGTTTATGTCACAAAGTTCAGATGGACTTCTCAAAAGTCGAGAAATAAACCACAATTGTGCTAGAAATCTAGAGCAAGGGGAGAGGAAGGAGAAGGTCCACATGGTAGTAATGGAAGTACAGGAGGATTCACAAACTGGAGTGGTGGAAACATGAACCTCAAATCTTGTTATTGTCTTCCTTTCTTGTTCCCTTCCTTTCTTGTTCCCTTCCTTTTCGTGTTTGCCAAATCGAATTATTGGAGCACTTACTACAAAGAAAAGCAAAGGACTTGCACTGTATCACTTGTAGTTTAAGGAATTACTGTACTAACAAGAGAGAGGATATTATTGAGGGCAAACAACCACTCCCGAGAGGTAATAACAAAATTAACTCCGACACATTAAAGCTATGGCCAGCTAAATATAAAATTACAACAATCTGACACTTATATTCACGACAGAAGCTAAAAATCTCCAGAATCTCCATAATATTTTCTTTTCTCTAGAATCAGTTTGCATACCGTGCAAAACAATTTTGTAGTCTCACCGAATGTTAATTCCAGAGGAATTGGATAACATTTACCTTTGAAGGCACAGAGATTTTCAAGTGCCAAGGAAAAGAAGCATAAAAGAGCTTATGACAGTCTGCCAGATTGCTATTCAATCTACATCTAACTTTCACTAAGAGAATCTGCAATGTCGTAAATGTTCCCTCCCAATGAAATCACGACCTTTATTTATTGAAGTAAAGCACCTTAACGCTAACTTGGGTCAATAGTTACCACAAAAATATTAGTATCCACATCAGTACAGCTAAGTCATCATGATTAGGAGTATCAGTGAATCCAACTTAACATTATTGATCCTGCAGTCCTCTAATCTGCCTGGTTAAGAAAATAACAGATTTTGCCAAAATAGGTGGATAGGAGCATACTTTGGATCCTAGGCATGGGAAGTACTTCTTAATTGTTCCTACCAAATTAAAGCCCCAATTCCAATTTCTTTGGAGTGCAAAATATCCTGTTGGATAATTTACATTGATCTCCATTACTGATCCTTTGTCTATCTAGGTCTTCATAATACACAATGCAATGAAACTAACTCCACAACATTAACGCGTGTGGCCAGTCTATATAAAAACAAACTTTGGCCTCACAATCAGACGCTTGAATTTCGACAAGAAGCTGAAAGGGCACAAGAAATAAAGATTCTTCTCTCTCTAGAATCAGTTTGCATATCCCTACAATATTTTATTGAGCCGGATTTTATTATATACTTCAATAGAATTAGAATATTTCCCAGTAAAGGCAATACATAAGAGTTTGAAGAGCGATGGTAAAAAAAAATACAAAAGCTTCGAACAACCAGTGGGAGTACTTCTTATAATACAAGAGAAAGAGTTCATAAATGTACTCTATTTCCCTCTCTTAAAAGTCATGACCTGTATTTATAGAAGTTAGCTTCCTTCTTGCCAGCTTGGACCCTATTGGACCAAACAACATCTATAATCTCCACCTGCATATCTTCACGACCAGAAGTATTAGGAGTCCAACTTAACATAATTGATCTCCAGAGTCCTCCGATCAGCTCAGTTAACAAGGATCTCATATTCTGCGCTCCTTGATGCTCCCATATTCTGATTCTCTAACACTTCAAGTTCTTATAAATTCCAGGAGACTGGATAATAAAGCCAGCTACTTTTTGTCAGTGGTATATTCTTTGACACTGGTGCTTGTGCAGTGAAGCATTTTATACAATTAATACAGTTAGAACAAGGAAAAGGAAGCTTTTTAATTAGATATAGATTCAAAAAAAATTAACATTTGGTTCATGACAAAATTAATGATCTATATGTTTCGAAGATTAGGAACAAATATAAGTAAATAGGATGCGAAAGGGAACACGTCAAATTATTGACAAGTTTCAAAGGCAGAGAACCAGCTAAGTTCTCAAATACTTTCACAGAAATGTATGTATGAAATTACATTGAGAAGCCTCTAGTAAAACCGTTGACCCAAAACAAATTTCAAGCTAGGGCCTCCTTCCTCACTGTGCTAAAGAAAGTGAAATTTTATCATGTATAGTCAAAAGTATTGTCATATCTACTTTCTAGTGTTCAAACCCTTAGTCCTTGTCAACATCCAAAATTTTCTCAAGCAGATTAAACTATAATTCAACCAAAGCTGACAAGATAGCACCATGACAATCTTTCAAGCCTGGCATTCAAAAGGGAGCCGAACTGAAGTGCAAAGTAAACATCACGTGAAGTCAAAGATATATCATTTCCAAAAGGTGCAGCAAAATATTTACAACTATCTCGTTGCTAACATTGATTTACTTTCTTTTTTGCTCAAGGCAAGCAAATGAAGGCAAAAGAGATTGAACAGTGATACAGGAAAGAATCAAGCTATGTACAGTCACTAAATGTATTTTCAACTATCAAGAAGACAACAATTAATATCTTACCAGCCAAGTTCATAAGAGATCCCTGAGCAGCCTCACGCTGTGCTTCCCTTCTTGTTCTACCAATTCCTTCACCAATTTTCTCTCCCGCAAATAAAACCTGCAGAAGACCATAAAAGATAATACGATCTCATTGGAAAAACTCACAAAATATTTCCAAAACAGAAAAGAATCACGAGCAGAAGGTATTGGGAATATTTTAAATATTCTCAGTGGCGAACAGATTTAGCCTGAGAAGTTAGTCGTTTAAAGATCAGTTCTTAATTGTTTAATTCTCAACGGTGCACAGATTTGGCCTGAGAAGAGAAAATGTTGTTAGTAATTTAAAGATCAGTTCTTAATTGTTTAGTTATCAATTATTGTCTTCACTATCAGAAGGTACTGTAATGCAACTAAACTGTGAGGGAAGCAGTGAAACCACCTCTACGGAGAACTGTAGTTCCATGCTTGAGACGAGGGCTTGCCTGAACTCCACCTACAGATGTTTGAAATAACCATAAATAGAAATCATATACGACAAGACTAAGTCGTGAAGGGATCCGAGGGAAAATTACCAATCGTTTTCATACCTTTGCTCCACACTTATATGCAATATCCTGTAAAGCACCTGCAGGCGTTTCTGGGTAGAGATCTATTTGCCCAGCTTCAAGGTCAAGATCCTTGTTTCCTGAAGATGGTTGAGCTATGGGAGCATCCTCGCCTTGAAAACAGAATTCATATCGTCAATAACATTATCTTTTACTAAAAAGAGTTGTATAAACACACACACTCGTACTGTTAATACAGGCAAGACATATATGATATATCAAATTAAACTAACTCTCATATAAGGAAAAGAAATTAATCATATTTTTTGAGCTCAATATCTCTTTTTACAGAGAAATTGAGGAAAAAATTGCCCCAAAATTCCTCCGTGAGCTTTTTCAAAATCCCCAAGAGAGGATATAAGCATGTACCTGGCCAGGACACCGGGGTAAAACACCAACAAGGTAATGCTTATTTGTTAACTTGATGTTTCCCATGACACAGCTATTTCAATCTTTTTTCTTTTTTTCTTTTTTCAGGATGCAACCCAAAATGAAGCAGGAAAGACGAGACATTAAGATTTCCCCTCAGTATGAATGTTTATACATGCGTTATCAAGAAAAATTAATTAATGACAACAAATCATCAAGAAAATCCATTTCACTAGTCATAACTTTCTACGGTCATATTTAATTCACGTATGGCTTAATAAAGGCAACAAAAAGAGCCGGTTGAATCAATGAACCTGTAAGCATTGCGTTGTGACGATCTTTGTCTAGAAAAAGATATATAATTGGTGCCTTAGTTTCTTTACTGGGTAAGTAATTCTTTATATAATAATTTTTTCATGCCAGCCTTTATCATGCAATCACAACTGCAAAGTAAATAACTATCAAAAAATTTGGGGAAGAAAATACCTATAAATAAGTACATATAAAATTAATCATGGGAAACTTTATCCCAGAGGTTCCAATATACTTGTGAAACTGAATAAGCAAACATCAGGGATACGTGACTTACCAGACAAGGAATGAAAATTAGGCAGTGACTGGTTTATCCTTAACGGTTCCTCCCTTGGCAGTGCCTGCATATATAAACCTTAAAATTTAGTATTTAGTACCTTTTGTCAGCCACAGCAGTCCTTTCAATTTATGCTGTATACACTTGAGTGCCACAAACCAGGTGAATTTAAATGTGAATTACCTCCTTTGGCATCTTTTGGCTTTCGAGAAGAACTCTACCAGGTGGGACTGAACTCTCCACTTTATGGATAAACGGTGGATGATGAGGCCGGTGCTTGTCGATAGGAATAGACTCAGGAATTGGAGAAATTTCCTTAGGTGGTGTCACTCGGTTCGGTTGCCTCGGACTCATCTCTTCTTCAACGGGAAACCAACCACGTGCCTGAACCCTTGGTACTGAGACTTGCATGGGCGGTCGTGCAGGAAATTGGGGTTCAACTGGTGCATGGTCTCTTGTGTCTTGACCATGTTGCAAAATGAGTAGTCTCCTCCTCGTATCAGGATCTAATTCAGATTCTGGTACCTCACCCTCTTCCCTTGCAGGAGAATTTTGCAAGGTTGTTTCTGCAGGGCCACGTTGAGCTAATGGTGGTTTAAGTAGTGTGGTCAGTTGAGGTAATTGCTGATTGGGAAAAGACGTCGCGGGCCCTTGCATCGTTGTTGGTGGAACTGAGAAAGAAGAAGATGGTACAATACTCTGGAGAGCAGAAGCAATTCTTGGATCTATACTTGTCATTGTCAAAGGGGCAGTTGAAGAAGCTGAACTTGCCTCCTGAATGTTTAAGGTTGTTAAAAGTTAACAATGGTCACTGTCAGCTAACAAAAAATTAGAGATAGTTCTTAGTACACGACAAGGACAAATAGCAAAAGAAAAGAAAAAGGTGATAGTAGAGACAAAGTTTTCTGTTTATCTACATTAAGACTTTCACCAGTTATGAAGGCATAATACATATGGACATCAACTAAGAATAGAAGAAGTTCATCAAAATGGGGTATTGCACCTTTAGTAGCCTCCTTTCCACCTCAGCATCCGCCATGCCATCAAAACCAATTGAATCTTTATTTCCACTAGAAACAGAAGGATCATCCTAAGAAGTAAGGAATTGAATAATGTCACTATAATAGATTAATGACCATAAACACAGTTACCAACTACATAATTCATCACATCATGATGTCAGAAGCATGACAACCCACATAATTGCAGGACTGGCTCAAGGTACAAAATGATGTCCTCACTGACCTCCGAATTCAAATAGTTGCTCACATCTGGCGGAGAAGGAACTTCTTTAATATCGTCTTCGTATGCAACTTCGGACATTCGTTGCAAGAGACCATCGTCAAATTCCCTGTATCAAATATTTTTTTCAAGTCCAATCCTAACAGAGGTACATGAACCAAAATCTTGACTAACTAAAACTAAAGAACGACGACAGCGGTCACCACCCGATGTTAGTGAGTGCTTGTGCATCAATAGCAGGGTCCATGTAAACTTACTTGAAAAAACCACCTCTAACATTGCAAGCTACATTTCTCGCAACACACAGAACGGGGACTGTGTTATTGGCCTGTGGAACATAATTTTTCTCTGTGTCATCTATTGAATGAGCTTAAGATTTCCATAAATTTCAAAAAAACAAAAAACAAAAAAACTATGGTCTGCATATAGAAAGTACTTCAGCTTGAGGGGCATAATATGGAGCAAATGCAGGAACAACGTGCACTCGAGGCTGATCTTTCTCGTCCCACACTTTTAAACGATCATCAATCACCAATGCCATCTTAGGGTGGCAATTTCCATCTTGGAAAACATTGAATAGTGATTTCCTAGAGCCTGTTAGAAAATTAAATAGAATGAGTACAATAGATACAAAGAACGTGCTATATATGAAATCATGGACAAATTCTAGCAAAAGTGAAAGTTAAAGCTACGGTAATCAAAACTTACCAGCCTTGACACAAACAATACGCTCCAACAACTCTTTGGAGTCGATCAAATTAGATTCTGGATCAAGAAGCCTCCACATTTCTAAAGCGTAATCTCTCTCGGCCATTGTGCAAACAAAAACCTCAAATCGTTTTCGGCCTCTAGCAGTTAAGTAGCTTCTAAGATCCTCCCATGCAGGCCTCAATCTAACAAGGACGCTAGTATCACGTATCTGCAGTAGTATGAAGTCACTTTCAGTATCACACATCTCTGAATTCATTGTATGACAAAAGGTACTAAGCCCATCAAATCTACTTGAACTTGTTACCATGGCCCAAGCAGGTACATAGCTACCTAAACTATTGGGTAAAATCTCCTGAAATCTGCCATCGCCAGCCTCTACCCCGCCCCAACGCACCCAAGGAAAAGCAGATATTAAAGTTGAAAACTAAACTTTTCTAAGTGCTATGAGAGCAAACTTATGTCTCACTAGACCAACATAAGCTGAATAATTTAGTGTTATATGCATACCTGAGGATTAATGCGAGTGAGAATAATGTTTTTATCCTGCAGCCGAATAAGGGGTCGAACAATAGGTAGATGAACTTCTGACAAAGCTGGAACCACTTCAGACTGCGATTTGATCACCTTCCCATTATCAATTACCTGATCATTTTCAGCATATTGCTTCAAAATACTTTTGTCATCCTGATAACGCTTAAACTCAGCCATCATACCGGCAACGCGCTGTGGATCAGATTCAGAATTTATTTTTCGCAGCAACGCCTCTATTCTATCTTCAAATGACCGCATTGTGTTTGCAACTATAAGTGTTTCGTCAAGATCAAACACAATGCCAAGACATCTAAGATTCAGCATGACAAGGCAAGAATTGTAAAGTCCTGATGCTACATTGAACCCCCAAAAGCAAGAGACCTGTCCTTCGTACTTCCGAGAATGCATGGCAACTAAATGAAGCTCCTCTCCTCCAAGTAACATTACTGCAGTCTACAAATACATATTATTATTAACAATGAGAAGTGGAACCCAAATAAAACATGTTAGTTTTTTTATAGTATGTAGAGGAGGAAAAAAAAAAGACAAAACAAATGAAGAAGATAAAAATCTTTCTGAGAGCAAAGAACGTATAAACCTTACTTAGACTTCCATACAAATTCCACAAGACATACAACAAGAAGGATTTTTCGTTTATATATATACTCCTAGGGGAACCTATAACAACAGTACTCAGAAGCCTAAACTTCCCATATGAAATAAATTTCTAGAGACAATATCAAAACATAATTCAAGAATATCTCAATGCTTGGTAAAATTTATGATTAAAAAAAATGTTCCATTTGATGTCTGTCACTCTCCATTATCTATGTACTGCCCTTCATTATGGAATTTAATAGAGAGAACGAATTATCATGTCCAAAACTTAGTATGTTTAAACATACTTCTATAGGTTCCAATAGAACTCATGTTCAATGCTTGTTATAACTTGTTATATCTGTTGCCCAAATTTACGTGTAAAAGTCATCATAAACGACAAAAAGCACGTCTTTGGCGTCAAAAAACCATCATAAGTGTTTCCAAAGAAAGAATCAATTTCATTAATTAGCTTAACAATTCCCCAGGACATTCTTTCTAAGAGAATTCACTTCAAAGATCAAAAAATTCCTGGTACACGCAAAATCAGTAGTTCCAAGATCCTGTAATTCTTCAAAATGCACTCCAACTCATCAAAATTCACAGTAAATTTTTCCAGTGTCATTGTTCATTTTGTCCAAAGTTCAATCTTTCTTCAGTAAGTCCAGTTTTGGAACAGAGAAATTTTCATGAAGACTGAATCTTTCTGAATTCATTTTTCCCGCAAGTTCACTTCTGAATCAGAGTTTAAACTTTCTTTTAGAAATATAAGGGTTCTATTTCTTGAGTGGATATTAGGGTTCTTTTAGTGTTGCTTAAATTAGGGTTTCAGAGTTTCAAATTGAAATAAATTTGGGGATTTTAGTTAATACAGTTTTGTTTGAAGAAGTTTGTGTTCTGTACTTGGTTGCGGGCAATGCGATAATATACCTTGTTATCTCTGAGACATGTAGCATGCAAAACCGTAAGCGGCGAGTCCTGATGTTGTGGTGACTGTGACGACTCCAATTTGAAGGCAATTCCGGTGGACGTTATGGTGTGAAGCACTGCAAGTGGCGGGCACCTCTCGCTGGGTTGTGAATAGTGAGATATCCGAATTTCCTTAAGACGCTCCCCCCATACGACACCGTCTTGTGACTGTGTTGGATACACAGCCACCTCTCCCAGCGCCCTTTCTCCTTCGTACACCACCACCGATTTTCCATACATTTTTCTCAAAAAAATAAAAAATCAAAATTCTTAACCAATTTCTCTTCTTCAATATAGCCGTACGGAGTTCATCAGTCTGTGAAATTTGGGGGAAAATCAATCAATCAATCAATCAATCGGTCCTGAAATTGGATAGTTTCTTCTTAATAATCGATCAGATTTTTTCAGATTTATAGATCTATTGCTGATGAAATCAAGAAAAAAAAAAAAGTAAAACTGTCTACAGATTAGGGTTTCATCAAAATAATTGACGATGACGGTGAATTGTTGATTTTCTAAATGTGTCCGAACTGTAATTCAGAGTTCAAATAAAGGGTTCGACGATGATTTGATAATAGTAGTAGTAGTATAACAGCATATGTGACGATGAAGAAGAAACCCTAGATCCGGAAAATTGAGAAGGTCAAAATATCGTACTCCCTCTCTCTTTTGTCACACGGTGCCTCCCTACACGTGAGTTTGGTTATTGTTAGGTCACGGCTTATTTATAATAATTATAATAATATTGGCTGAATATTTATTTTGTAGATTTTAAATTAGGTTGGGAGTTATCTCAAATTCTAAATACGATTTTGTTAACATGTATTCAAAATATTGTATCATATTGAATAAATTGTCTCCTTGACCTTGATTGGGTGTGTTGAAATTTTAGAACGAGTTATTTCTTACTATTTTTTTAAAATTAGGGAAGAAAATTTGGCGTAAAATATTTTGAGGGGATATAAGCATGATTCATAAACTAATTACACGTTTACTTATTTAATGTATAGGTTTAAATTCAAATTTTTATATAGTTTTAAATGTGAAATATGCATTTTTAATATTGTCCGTTTGAAGAAAGTTAATGTTGTGCCATGAATGTTTGTTATAAGAAGCATTTGTGCATTTCTTTTTTATCTGAGCATAATAACTGAAATTTTTTTATATCAGGAACAAACAAAACATCATTGCTTTTGTCCCTTTTTTCTACTCACAACAACTTCACACAAAAGTAATAAAACTGAAAATGCAAGATGGATATAAATTTAGTTGGAAGTTGTGGATGGAAATTTTATTGAAGATCATTGTGGTATTGTTGTCGATGATTCTGATATAATTACTATCGGTAATTGACAGCATCTTCATGGATGATTATTGATGCCATTGACAATGGTGGTAGAGATTTGATCAAAAGATGGTGATGGAGAAACCATTACATCCTCATTTATATTTAAACACGAGCACAATTATATCCCGACGTAGTTGTTACAGTTTGTTTGATATTTATAGGTATTAAGGCGTCGAAGTTTCTCTTCCAAAATAAAGACGTCTATGTTATGACAGCTTACATCCCTATGTAGTAATGATTTTCTTTTAGTTTTTCATGGCAAGAGATAATGATATTTTAGTATAAAATTTTAAGCATTATTTCTCTATCGCAATTCTAGTTGAATTTCTTTATTGGTATCATATATTTAAACAAAATCTTCTTCAATAATTACGAGAAAATCTATTTATTTTTCTCCTACGTTGCCTTAGATAGGCTCGAGATATGATGAAAGCAACCTACTTTGGTGTTATTATATATATAACAACGCATGTGTTAAATGTAAATTTTGTAACCAATTGAGATATATTGAATTAGTAGTGGTCAAGGCTTATATAACATGACACTGATGTTATCCTTCATGTTAGCTAAAATTTTACAAGTGTATGATTTCAAAAAGAAGTAATATAAATAGCTATCAAAGTATCATTCTGCGAAGATTGAGGATCTAAGTTTGATTTAATTAAAACTAACTTAACTCGAACATACAAATGTTTTCAATTGTTTTGATATTTTGAAGTAAACTATTGTAACGATTATATGGAAATAGTTTAAAGGTTTATGACGAGGTTTAAATATAATTGAAAGAGGTAAAAGCACTGGGATTTTGAATCCACCATTGTGGTCTACTTTAATTCTCAAATCCCCGCTATTGATCATTACTAAATTGAATTGATGAAAATGTTCCTAATGTGTTTAATAATCTTTTTCGGGTAGAATTAAATCAAATTATACGTACGATCCTACGATATCTCTGTGAAAGATACGAGTATCTAAAAATACATTCAAAACTAAAACATTCAATTGAAGATCGTAAAGCATATCGATCATCTCTATCTCATGTCGAATTTTACGACATTTGCTAACAATGCTAAAACATATTTTCGACATCTTGAAAACGAAATAAGTCACGATTCATTAAAATAATAGCCAAATATTTGAAAGTCTTAAAAACAATAGCAAAAATTCAATCAATCAAATAACTAAAGTAAAAAAACGAGGGAAATTGAATTAAATCTCCACACAAGGTTTGCATCATCATCATAGAAAAATTTAGTCTAGCATGTTTGAATCACATAAACACAAATTAGATTGAGAATACATCACCAAATTTTGGAATTATAGAAGAAGTGTAGAAAAAATAATCTTGAACTTCTCCAATTGCTCTTAAATATTCTCCTTACTTATTCGTTCTTCAAGCTCAAGAAACCCAAATTGATGCAATTCCAATGAGAGAATTTTGTGTTTTACTCTATCATGTTATCCTTCTTCTAGACCTAGAGTAATCATATCTGATTGCCCCTGAAATTCGTGCATGAAAAGTATCAAAAACGCCCTCAAAAGTCAAGTCATCAATTCACATACACGAGAAAGGCACATCTCGCGGTCGCGAAGTAACTCTTGCGAGCAATCGCAACCAACAGTGAAAATTGAATTTGCTAGTGTCACTCATGCAACCACGTAGTTAAAGCTTGGTTTGGTATTGATATAAATTGTAAGATAATCAACTTTAGATGTTGTGAATGAATAATCACTTACGAAGACAATCAATTAAGTATTTAGTAAAATTTTGTGTCAGAATTGTTTTATGTTTTAACATCAGCATTTGAGCAATTATTAAAAAAAAAAAATTTGTTTATTTGTTGTGCATGTATAAAATTACTAAAATAGACATCGATTATCTTATGTATTATTATTATTGTAACTTTATTTTTACTTTTATAACGATATGTAATATTATTAAATATTTATCTAAGATAATACATTATTCTTTCAAAAGGTAACAAAATAATATCTATTAAAGTTCAAAATTTATAAAATTAGAAAATATATTTAATATGTCAATATATGACAAAGAAAAATAAAATAAAATAGAAGAATGTTTTTTAGGTGAATAATGGATGAGACTTTATTATTGTAGGATACCAATAAATATAGAATACCAAAACGGACTTAAATTAATAAATAAATAAATTTTATCAATTGAGGTTACAAATTGACATTTATTGATGGATAATTGAAAATGCTAAAAAAACATAATTTAAAAAGTTACTATTTTGTTGCTCTTGCTTACAGAGGGTACAAATTATTCCATAATCAAATTTTCTTTTAAATTGAGCGAACGTGTGAAATAGTTGTGAATTATTTGACAATTGGAAGTTGTCTCTAAAATCAATCTCAAATGGAGCCTAAAACTCGCGCCTGCTAGTGGAACGTTATACGGTGTATTTAATGGAAGCTTGGGGGTAAAGTATGCATAATTTTTGATAGAAAACTTTGAATTGTGATCAATAAAGTACGTTGAACTCTATATTCAATTAACTTTCTATTAATATATTATATACTAAGTAGAAACATCTACATCCTGTCGTGGTACTTTCAAATATTCGTTCGTTTTGGTGTTGGACCTCCTATTTCACTCAATTGTTCGTTACTGTGTCATCTAAGTTCGGAGTTGTTCCTAAAACATCAAACACAATGAAAACGAATAGATACTCGAACAACAACACATAGACCATGTAGTGCCTTGGTACACCTACTTCGTAATTTGGTTCAATTTCATATTCATAAACAGCACTTCGTTTTACTACTACCATAGTTACTTTCCCTATCGTCTAATTCGTTCATTCCTACCTAACTCATCATTCTTATCAATTGCATGACCAGTAATATAGTTTAATCTTATTTTGAAATTGTAGTACTACTTTTGAAGAATTTGTACTATTAACGACTCTCTTTGAGTAAACATTATTAATATGCAATTGGTTTGTGTTTCTCGATTAGGTGAAACTAATGACGTCCTCGTGTTGATGAACAATCCCAACAAATAGCTAGTCGGATAGCCAATAGAATATACGTGAATATTAATCAAACTGTAAAATTATCTAAAATAAAAATATCAAGTTTGTCGTAATTTCATTGATAAGATCATTGTTGATATCTATAAACTGTATAAGGGCCTTACTTAAATGTTAGGCTTTAGAGCTAGAGCTAGAGCTAGAGCTAGAGTTTTGGATGCAAGCTTTTTACTCTCGGTTCTTTTAATTAGCATATTTGTTATATCCTTTCAATACATCTTCGTTGGGATTTTCCTTGTGCTTTTGTTTCACGTTGAATACAAAGTATTAAAAACTAGAGAAAAACAATGGGATATAAAACACCAAGGTCGTTGAAAGAAATTTTACAAAATAACAGACACTCCAAGTTTATAAGATAGAGGAAAAGAGAAAGGTGGTGAAAAATAATAGATTTCTTTCTATTTCTAGAACTAGTTATACTTTTTTTTAAAAAAAAAAAAACCCAAATTAATTATACTTTTGTAAGTCTCGGTTTGAGAGTATTTTTAGAGGTTCAAGTGTGAGATCTATCGCATGATTGTACCATTTTTCTCAAATAGTAAAATATCTTTCACAGTTCATAAATTTTCTACAACTCGAGAAAGGGTTAGAACCAAAATAAAAATTGGACTTGATGTATTTATATAAATATTAGTAGCCTTTTCAACATCCAATATGAACAGCCTATTTGCATTGGAATGTATTAGCAAGCTCTCCCTAATAAAGAGTTCTGACTTTTGGAAATTGAATGACAATCACATAATCTGTCTCAAAATGATATTTGTGTTAATGACAATGAAATACTATAGAATCTTGCAAAATAATTGAAGGCATAGAGTCCCCAAGACCAAACAAGAACATTGAGAGAAGATTTTTGTCGAGAATTGTGAATTTTCAAGTATGAAATGCGTTAACAACTTGTTTGATCAAACTTAAATTGATTAAATTGAAAAAATATATTTTTTATGTATTTACTTATTATCCACACATTCTATAAGATTCACAACTTATAAGTACTTAAATATAATTTCAACACTGACAAACGTACACTAACGAATCTTACTTCCAGCACAAAAGCACTTTCACCTCAGGACATGTTTAATTTGTAGATAAAAATATTTATCTGGATAACAGGTGTATTGTTATCCTATTTAATTTAGCTATGTATAAGAATGGAAAAATTCACTATTAAAAGTCAATTTTTCGTAAAAAGGCAATTCTACCGTTATTCTTAAGTAAAAGAAAAAATAAATAAAACATAAAATATAAAAAAATAGGTAGAACGACGAAGTGGTGGTAGCAAATGGCGGTGACAGAAGACAGTTGTAATGGCGGTGGTGGAAGGCAAAGGGCAAAGGCAACGGCCAATGGCGATTATCCAGAGTATGGATATTCAAAAATATCTTTTCCTACCTCAATCACACTCATAGCCCTGTTTCTATACTTTGCCACTGATTTCAAATGATGATCCCTATAACCCAACCTCTTTTGAAGATGAAGTCCGATCTCTCATTCAAAATGTTACTTCCATCCAGCCTACTCATCAACAAGTCTCATAATTGTCCTCATGTCATTCCCAAACTGAACCTATTGATACTCCCAATGTTGATCAAGTGACTCCCAATATTTTATTAAAAAGAAGTTCCAGATTAAAAACCAGACCAGCATGGTTAAAAGATTTTATCATCAATTTGGATGTCTCTACACCAATTACTCCATATAATACTTTCAACTCATCTATTTGCCACATTGCATTATCCTTACACACATCCAACTTTTCCACATCTTACTAATCTTGCATTTTCAAATGCATATAAATCTTTCTAGCAAATGTATCTACTATCCAAGAGCCTACATCCTATTATCAGGCAAGTAAACATTCAGGATGGATTGAAGCTATGGCAAAGAAAATTAATGCCCTTGAAAATAATCAGACTTGGGAATTGACTGCTTTACCACCGAATAAGAAAGCTATTGGGTCTAAATTGGTTTACAAGGTCAAATTGAATATTGATGGTTCCGTGGAAAAACTCAAAGCTAGACTTGTGGCTAAGGACTATCACCAACTTCATGGTATTGACTACACCGATAGCTTCTCTCCTATGACCAAACTAATTGCTGTCATAATTATTATAGCCATTGCCACTACAAAATATTGGCAATTATATGAACTGGACATCAACAATGCCTTTCTACATGGTCATCTAGATGAAGAGGTGTTCATGTTACCTCTAGAAGGTTACACAAAGGCTAAACCAAGACAAGTTTGCAGACTTAAGAGGAGCCTATATGAGTTAAAGCAAGCTTCTAGATAGTGGAACAATGAATTATGTGCCAAACTCAAAGCTTTTGGTGTCCTATTGTCACTTCATGATTATTTCCTATTCTAAACACAATTCTCACTTATTTCTTGTTCTGTTAGTCTACATGAATGATGTTTTATCGAGGAGTAATGATGTGGTACAAATCACAAAAGTGAAGCAATACTTGTACTATACATTTACCATCAAAGACCTTGGACATGCTAAGTATTTTATGGGTTTAGAAATTGCTAGGGATGTTACTGGCACCTATATTAACGACAGGAAATATACCTGGGATATTCTACAAGATGCTGGCCTCATAGGAGCTAGACCTTCTCTTACTCATTTCTCCAAAAGTACTAAACTTACTGATGACTCTGTTGTACCCTTCCAAAACCAGATAAATACATGAGGCTTGTTGGAAGATTGTTATATCTGAATTTGACTCGTCCAGAAATCACTTTTTCTGTCCAGCAACTTAGCCAAATTGTCAACTCTCCTACTCAAGCTCATTGGGAATAAACAATTCACCTTTTAGAGTACCTAATAGGGTGTCTCTCGAAGAGCTTGTTATTCCAGCAGAAATGACTTCCAATTGCAGGGCTTCTGTGATCCTAATTGGGCCTCTTGCCTTTAAACAAATAAGTCTATCACATGTTATTGCATCTACCTTGGCAGTGCTTTGGTTTCTTGGAAAACAAATAAACAAACAACCATCTTCCATTTCTCTGCAGAGGTTGAATATAGGAGTTTGGCTGCCACTGTTTTGTGAACTTCAATGGTTATCTTATATTCTTACAAATCTATATGTTTTCATCACCATTCCTATCCCTCTTTGGTGTGATAATCAAGTTGCATTTCACATTGTAGCTAATCCTGTCTTCCATGAACATACCAAACACTTGAAGATAGACTGTGACTTGGTTCGTAATAAGTTCAAGGATGGTTTTGTTCTACCACAACACATCTCCTCCAAACTGCAACCTGCAGACCTATTCGCCAAGACCTTAGTTGCACCTCGGGTTTATTCATCTCATTTCCAAGTTGGACTTGTTTGATATCCACCAAGCTCCAACTTGAGAGAGGATGTGCTAATCTTGGTTAAATAGCCAGTTAGGTTGTTTGGTTAGTATAGTTAATTAGTTATATTTCTGTTAAATAAATGATGAGGTGTCACTTTCTTATTGCTTTGCTCTTGTTGGTATATATTCTGTACTCAACACACAGTAAATATAAAAGAATAATAAATTATGAATATTTGAACTCTTTTTTTATGTAGATTGCTCGTGATATATTAATTATATTATTTTTAGCATGTCTTAGTATTAATTAATTTAAATGATGATTAACTATGTAATCTTATTATGCACGTCCAAACATATATATATTTCAACGAATATTTTCACATGGATAATCAAATGGTGAAATATGAGACTTCAAGCATAAATAGAATCAAGTAATTAACAAAACCATGATTTTTCTAATCCCCGGTCACAATATCGCCGCCTCAGCAATTACCACACAACCACCAGCCCTCGTTTCGCAAAACCCCGCGACCACCCGTTAACTCACTAATAAGAAACATACTAATTTGCTCATTCTCCAACATACACAGTCAACCTCATTCACTACACAATCATCAGAGCATCGTCACCTTATCCACTTAAGCTATTAGGGTGGTCATAAAGGACAGATTTCAGATCGAGATTTTAAGTTGTCGAGGTAGATATCACCACCACCACCACCACTACCTTCGTGCACTCCAAGCCCAAAACCAACGACGGTTGCAACCCCGACCATTGCCTTCTCTGCCCACCACCAACTCTCTCTGTGTGCGCGCGCGCGTGTGAGTATATATATATAAATACACAAATACACCACCAATGCCTGACCTACCTCATCCGATACAAAAACAACACACACATTTGAAGCTATTAATGTAAGTGTTTGGTGGTGTAGAGGTGATGACTGTGGTATGATGATGTGGGGTAAGTTGAAGAAAAAAATACTCTGTACTTTTTAAAATGTTATGGGACTTTTTGCAAAGTTTCCTTATCTTTTTGTTGTTTTATTAATTTCTTTTATTTTTGTTTATTTAAAGAAGATGATAAATCTGTCATTTAATGACAAAAAATAGAGGGAATGACGAGTTTTGCTACATAATTGAAAAGTTATGATGAATTATGCTATTGATGGTAAATTTGTTACATTTTTGCAAAAGGCTGAGAACGAAAAGTGCAACTATTATTTTCTTAAAAATATGACAGGCAAATAAATCGTATTACGTTACCCCAACATATTTTTTCTACACTACATAAACTGTTATCAAATATATGGCTAATTAATAAAAATTTAGGATAAATTATGTTTAGGGTTCTAATTCTCTTTAATTTATAATAATTTCATATCCATTCAATTTTATTCGGACTTATTATCTCCAACATTTCAGTAATTTACACAGATAATTATTCTTGACAATTTTATCCCCAGCTTAAATAAATTAAAATAACAAAAAAGAAAAAAATAATAATTGCAATTAAAGTTCTTTATATTTTTAAAAGTGAAAAATCCAACTCATTTAATCAAAACTAAATATAAAAAGTGAAAAAGAAGAGAAAAAATATATAAAAAGGAGATTTATTATCTTAACGATCAACCCACCCCACCCAACCAAAAGCTCCAAGACCTTTGGACGTCTCCCACTTCTAATCAGTTGCCGCTGCAACTTCGCCAACCATCACACCAAAAATCTAAAACAAAAAAATACAAAATAAAATATAAATCTCTGCCAATTTCTGAGATGAAAAACAAAGATAACACATTGAATCTCCCTGCCAAAATATTACAAGTCGAAGCCGTAATGTCATAAATAAATTAGTCCTCCTAATAAATTAACAAGGATATACTTGTTCCAATCCAAAACATTTATTGGCTTTGTAGGCTTGTAGCCATGTACAAATCCGTTCTACCACCCATGCCGCCTTATGTGTCCTTGATAAGCTCTCTTTGCGCCTAGATGACGATGAACAAGACATGAAAATGCAAAAAAGAAATTCTCTCTTCCTCGCTATCTGTCTCTCTAGGTCGATATTGTGGCTTTGCTCTTGAAAGAGTTTGGCCATATCTGGTAGTGGCAGTGTTGAATTTTTTTTTATTTTTTATTTTTGGTTTTGAGTTTTTGATGGTGGTTGGCGGATGTTTCGACGGCGGCTAGTTTGCCGATTTTGGTTTGTGGTGGGAGTTGGTGGGGGCGGGATGAGCAAGTCATTGAAAAAGATTTTTTTTTTTTTTCTATAATTTTTTTTAAAAAATTTTTGTATTTGAGTTTGGATAAATGTGTTGAATTTTTTACTTTTACAAATGTTAGAGACTCTAATTGCAATTTTGCATTTTTTTTTACTGTTTTTAGCGCATGTTTGGTGGTAATGAAATTATTTTTAAAATGCTTATAAGTTGTGTGTTATATGGAATATGTGGATAATAAGTGAATATTAAATTGTGGATCTTATGAAATGTGTGAATAAAAAGTGTGTTCGACTAGCTGAAATTATAATTTAAGTAATAGTAAACAAGCACATAGTTTATTAAGTTTGGGACAAAATTGTCAAAATGTATTATTTGTGTGAATTATGAAATGTTAGAGATGATATGTACGAATAAAATTGAATAAAAATAAAATTATTATAAATTGAAAAAATGATGGGGATTTGAGTGTAATTTACATAAAACTTTAAGGATAAAAATGAAATAAAATTTTTGTGGACATGAATAATTAAATATTGAACATGTTATATGCAATTAAAATTAAAATGTGGTGCAATAATAAATATAATTAAGGATTCGTTTGATAGAGATTATAAATTAGTTTATAAACTAATATTGATTTATTTGAGTTGAAATTGTTGACTTTTCATGTTAAAAATGGATTGAAATGAATTGAAAAATCAAAAGTAACACTAAAATAAACTAAAATTAGTTTATAAATCATACCAAACAATCTCTAAGTAATTAACCGTTGAAAAGACTCCCAACTAATAAAGAAAACAACGAAATTAACAATCAGCTCCATCTGCCGTTAATACCAAATAAAGAGTGAAGCCAACGGCTCAGATCTTACCAGGTTTCAAAATTTACTGCGAATTACCCCTCAATTTTGATTTTTACAATTCAATTGAACGTAAAAATTCTCTCTCCTCGAAACTCTACTCTCTGTTTTTTCCCTTTCAAATCTTCAAATTAGAACAAAACCCAGAAGCTCACACCTCAACGAAGAACCCTAATTACTTGTCAACTCGTGAGTTAATTACTCAAAAAAAAAACCGCACCTTTTGATTCCGTGTGAAATAATTTGAAATATTTGAAGGATAAGAAATATGATCGTTAGAAAATACGGTCGTCGGAATCGAAGCTTGACAAGGAGCTGTTCAGAGAGTAACGGCTTCGATGATGTTGATACGGATGGTCTCTCCCAAGAATGCCCTCAAGATATTTACGATTTTACGTACTCGTCTCAGGGCTCCACTCAGTGTCACTGGCCTGATTCGTATGGTTTAAATTCATCGCAGGAGTCGAGGCAATTAACCATTTTGGGTGCAAGAAAGGGTGGGGAATGTGAGGATTCTGATAGGGCTTTATGGAGACCCAAGAAAGTGAAGGTGTTTGACATTGATTTGGAGCCCAATGGGTCGAATTCGTCGCAGGACATGAGGGAATTGGCGATTTTTCCTGGGACGGGTGGCCAGGAAGATGGGGTTTTCGAGTTTTCTGATGGGGATATTTGGAATTCGAAGAAGGCCAAGAATGTTGATTTGGATCCCTATGGATTGGATTCATCACAGGAGTCTGGCGAATTGGCAGTTTTGTCTCCCAGAAAGAGCAGTGAGAATTGGTTTTCTTGGGACCGTGGTGGGATTTCTGGAAACTATAAGAAGGTGGATAGTAAAGAAAATGAGGTTTTGCAGAAAAATAAGAATAAGAATAACAAGAAGGCAGTGAAATCAAAAGAGCTGGGATCAGGTGTGGCGGGGCTGCCAGCGACCTTGATGGAGACTCAAGAGTTTGGGGAGATGATGGAGCACGTGGACGAGGTGAATTTTGCACTGGATGGGTTGAAGAAGGGGCAGCCTGTCAGGATTCGAAGGGCAAGCCTTCTGTCTTTTCTATCAATATGTGGAACTGCTCAGCAGCGGAGGCTGTTGAGGGCTCATGGGTATCTAAATTTCATCCTTTATTTTTGTTGAACTTATTTGATTTATCTTGATAAATACTTGTTTATCTATTGGCCTAACTTTGAGATTTCCTGGGGAAACAAGACGTGCATATATAAAAAACTTTTTAAAAGAGGAAAGAATAGACGATTATGTGAATTTTCAAGGTTTGAGGCCTGGTCATGATGTTTTCTCTAGTTTTATTGGGATGATATTCAGATCGTGTGAACTATTAGGGTATACAGAGCTCAAGAAACTTGCTGACCAATAATAATAATTAATGATTATGAATATGAGAATAAGACTTTCTATATTTCTGTTGTGGCATGTCTAGTTCTTGATTTCTTGGGGCCAATTTATGGGTTCATAAGCATTCAAGATTTGTATATACAGGAAATTGGAAAATTGGCTGTAAGAATTCTTCAAATATTTTTAGGACTTTCTAGATCGTTATAGATACTTCATTTTAGTATTATTCAATACACTTTAATTACGACAAAAAATGTGCTTCTATAGTTATTTCTTCACTTCACTTCATCTAAAAAATGTTAGGTTTTGACTTATAAACTATCATTGCATCAGTGTTTAAAAATGTTAAATCAAGATGCCTTGAGGCACACCCCTCGACATAAACCAATAAAATAATTCAAATATTAAAAAATACATAATTGTACTTCTAATGAACCATAAACCATCTATGAAGTCCATATAAAACATTTGAACAAAATTAAAGTCTAATATGCAGCTGAAAATATAAATGGATTAACAAAATAACATATAATGAATTAACCCAGTAAGAATAACAAGACTGCTAATACACCACTAGAACTAAAAGTATAAATCTAATGAAACAAGTGACTAAATGTTTAAGAATTTTGCTGCTTAGACGATAAAATAAAAGAATTCCCTGAAGAAAGAAAACAAAAACATAGAGACAACAATATAAATATAGAAGAAAGAGAAAGAAGAGTGAAGTTTCATGTCACATGACTTTTTTTGTCACAGGTCATCTGCAGCCAAAATGTTGCAACTTACTTGAGGGGTTATCGCCCTTCATTTCCTAGGGCACGCTTGGCTCTTCACTTTGTTCTTTTATCTTATCTTTAATTCTTTTTGTCTTTAGGGTAGGGATGTATTGAAAACAACTCAAACTTTGAAAATCGAACTCAAAATGTAAGCTTTGAGGTTTTTAATGAATGCTTCGCAAGAGGCATGCCTCAAAGTGTAAGCCTCGGGCACTTTTGAAAACACTATACTGTAATTTGATATAAAATGATTTTGCACTTATCAGAAAAAGAAATTTCAAGCATATATGTGAATTTTCAATATTCTGTCTCCACAGTGCTTCATTTTTCCCTTCATAATTTATTGTGACATCTGATTATTAGAAGGATCATTGATTCTTTATTATTGAAATTTGTAATACCCTTTTCAAAAAATTCAAGTTAAATGGTAATGGTCATTCATTGGCGCTGCATAGACCAATATAATATTTTTGTACATATAACCTCCAAGTATAGAAACTGTTAGGCCTATTTGTAGTTGAGATTAATCTGTCAACCCATTTTAAATAGTAAAATCTGTAGGCAATAAAATACAGCTGTTCATGAGGTGAAAGCAATGCTCAAGAGGTCTGAATTTGTAAGAACTGAAAGTCTTTGGTTATTGCCTATAAGGGGAAACTCTATATACTTTTAATGGCGAATCGTGATTAGCTAGGACAAAAATAAAGTAGTGGGTCGAACTATTCTTTGTTGTCAAGGTAATAGCAATAAATAGGTCATCTTGTTATTACATTTCCCTCCCCTTTGTCCATCCCAAGGGGTCTTTGCCATTTCCCAAAATAGAGGTAAAAGAAGAAATGCACATTTTTCATCTTTGTTGGGGAGAAAGTCTGAGATGATGTTTTACATTGGGAATCTGTTGATCAGTGATCAGTCTATATATTCACACGTACACAATTTGGGTCTATAGATTATTATTGGGTGAAAATTCTGACATTTTTATTTTCAGTTATCAAATTGTTGATATTTGTTTATTGTTTGCTCTGTAACTTGCTGAGATCTTTCTTAGGATGGCCAAAACTATTATTCACGTGGTTTCGGAACTGAGTTTTGATGACCCTCCCAGCAACCTTGCTGCTGCTGCTCTATTCTACATCCTGACAAGTGATGTAAGTTCTTTTTTATGCTGCAGTTATTTCTGAAGGTAATAGGCTTTATTGGGGTTTGACTACTGGTTTCAATCTAATAGTAGCTTCTGTTTTTACACTAGGCCCATATTTGCTAATTGCAAAATAGATAAGAATTTCCAATTTTTTTACTTAAGAGTTAACTGTCATTTTGTTCAAGTTCCTTAAAGAGAATGTCTTAGGCATTCTACTACTGATAATCCATAGTTTAGACAATGCATGGATCTTTTAGGAGGATTGAATTTTTTACTAATCACAAAAAGAATAGAGAAGAGGAGGAAAATGTACATTGGCATTTCTGAGAGGAAGAAATCATTTAGTGTTATATCATGTTGCTGGCCACACTGACCCATACCCCTTCGACATTTAGTACTGCCCTTGGTTGAAATTGATCTCTGGGTTTTGATTTCCTTGAGTTACAAAGTGTTCGTCTTTCAACAACTTTAGATCCTTAGATACACCTCATTGAGTTAAAGCGAGTAAATATTTTACTGCATAAATGCAACAAATATATTGGTAGCTACCTCCGCTAGGAGGGGTAGCTCTGAAATATTGTATTAAAAGAACGAGTTCTGGAAATATGGTATGAAGAGTATAAGATGGCACTTCACTCATTTTTCTCTCCTAAGTCTCGTGCCAAGGCAACTCAAGTGTTAATTTTGGATTGCATCATATTGTTGCACTAGTGTGGCACGTGAAGAAATGTTCCCAAAGAAAAACTGGTTCACATCCTCTGGGGAAGAAATTTCGAACTTTTCAAAGTTTCTAATTGTGTGTTATGAAAAAACAGTTGTGCTGGTTGTCTATACACCACGTTTTTTTTGTTCTTGCCTATGGTATTGGATTTTGACTATTCTAGTTTCTAGTTGTGTGCGGTACAAAGTGACAGCTGTGCTGGTTGGCCTACACATTAACGTGTTCGATTTGTTTTTTGCCTCTGGTTTTAGATTTCAACTATAAATTGAATTTGATATCTTCTGTTTCATTTAGTTAACTTACCTATCATCTAGACATCTATTAACACTCGTTAAGATAGCCTTGAATTTTATTGAATCCTCGCTCTTTCAGGGTCAAGATGATCATCTTCTGGATTCTCACAGTTGCATTCGCTTTTTGATAAGAATGTTGAAACCACCCACATCTGATGCTGCCAAAGAAAAGACACTGACCATTGGTAGCAAGCTTATGGGCATATGCAAAGATGCTGGTATCTTACAAGACTCGGCCAAGGGACCAGATTCCAGCTCTGATGCAATAATGCTCAAGGTTCAGGAGATTCTTATCAATTGCAAGGAAATTAAGCCAAGGGATAAAATATATAATGGAGGGGACAGACCTGAGTTGACTCCTAAATGGATTAGTTTGCTGACAATGGAAAAAGCTTGTTTATCTACAGTCTCTATTGAAGGTTTTCTAAAATACTACTTCCCATTTGTTTTGACATAACTAGTGGATGTTTATTGTTTAGTTATTTCGTTTTAGGATTTTATTTCTATTTTGGCACTTGTCAGCTTGTTACTTTTTTGCCCAGATGGAAAAATATTTGTCGTTTGGTGGTTATAAATTTGTGAGATTAAGCTGATTATATGCTAATATTTACTAATTCATTGCTCGGAGTTTTATGATAGTCACTGACAAATTTGCTAAAGCTATGAACACCCTTTGAAGGCGTTTGACTCTTTCCTTGTATACAGTTCATGCCTCAGAATGTGCATCTCCTTATTTTCTTTTCTTCTTGCTGGCGTGTGACCTTTCTTTTCGAATTCTGCATGTCTTTCTCCTATTCCACCTTCCCTTCTCCTTTCCATCCATTGATATTGATATAATGAAATGCTTATCCTTTTGTTACTCTGAAAAAACTCACTCAGAGTGCTGCGCGTGACCACTACCCCTTCAGTTCTTTTTTTGCTTCTGCAATTAAACATGCTACTTCCTGCCCTTTTTTTCTCATGCATGTTCTGTATTTAATGCAGTGTCATTATTTTCTGCTTCTAACAATAAACGAAGGAATATTTATCTTCCTATGAAATATTATTTGCATAGGAATCTCTGAGTGCCGTTCTATCTTACCAAAAAAAACAATTGTAAAAATTTCACATTATTTTCAATTTATGACTACTTGGCCTGTTTTTTGGTGCATCTTCCCCTGCAATTTATTTAAACCTTTATTAATTTTTCCATTACCCCTTTCTTCGATTTGGATTCATGCAGACACCTCAGGCACTGTCCGAAAATCTGGGGTCAACTTCAAGGAAAAATTAAGAGAGTTTGGGGGACTTGATGCGGTATTTGAAGTGGCGAGAAAATGTCATTCCGTAATGGAGGTGTGAGCCTGTATGTTGTTCTCATTTTATGTTATTATTGGATCTGATGAGGCCTAGGTCATCATTCATTGGTAGGAGACATCGTTACAGTCTTATAGAGTTTAAAAGAGACACCTGCCCGAGTAAAAAGATATTCTAATAAAGAGTGGGGAACCAAGTATCTGTTCTAGTAGTCACACAATGATTGAGCTTATAACCTGTAATTTGTGATTATTAGTTTGAAAGACCACTTTGTTGCATAAATGATTGATCACAATCCAAAGAAGATTCATGCACATACTCGTAATAAGTTGAAAATTATGATCGTAGTTTTATGAACTGGGTTTTGAACTAGAACTTAGAGATGGCTTGACAACCATACCAACTTCTTAGTATTTGCTCACTAAAATTTGTGTGTTCTCGTCTACCTATGTTTGGCATGCAGTTCTTTCTTCCCTCGTGTATATTCCTCAACAGAAATTGACATAAACCTACAGCTTTTGATGAATCACAGATCTTTTCTTTGAATATTCTTCTCGACTTTTTTTAACATGATGTGTGTACATATACTTTAATTAATTTTTTGAATGTAAGAGTGGATAAAATAAGGGAGGAAAACTAATGTGGATGACTTTCCAATGATATGAAGGAAGGGAAGAGGTCTTCTTTTCCCATTCTTTTTGAATGGATTTCTATAGTTTTTTCCCCTTTTTCCTTTTTAAGGAGAAGGGGGAATGCGGGACCCTTCATCGAGCTTGGCAAATCTTTTTCATTGGAAACGACTGAGTGAGATGGGCTTCTACCTCTGAAGCACTTTTTCTGGAGAAGGATAATGGTACCTTAATCCAGAGTTATTTAACACTAAAACTTGGGTCCTATTTCTGAGGAAAATCCCCGTGCTCCTTACTTTTGATCTCTTTTCTCCTGGTCAAATGGACAAGGTATTTAGCTTTTGCTGTATCAGAGTGAAATAATGGAAACTGATAGTAAACCATCATGAAGATTGAAAGTGGGAAGCTACCAAAATAATGATGTGAATTCTTGGCCTTTCTGAAATTTGTTTGAAACCCTAGTGGAGCCTTTAATGTAAGTCAATTATATTCATATCAGCTGGTAGAACCTCTTGGAGTTGAGCTTGAAATTTCTTATCAGCAGCCTATCCTTTATTTCCTCCCTGTTCTTCACCCTCACAAGTTTAGAAAAAAACGGTGGTTTCGTTAAATGTCCCTTCTACCTTGAAAGCCACTTCTTCTGGAGGTAAATAAATTGGCCATAGACGCGAGATAATAGATTATTGCACGTTCAGTGAGCCAGTTAAATAAGCCTTCTTTTTGTTTATAGAAGTTATGTTTCCTAAAATTCATTAACTTTATGCAGGGATGGTTAGAACGGAGTCCGTCTTTAGTGCTGGATTCGAAAGATGTCGTGGGGCTAGAAAGCCTAGTACTGCTTTTAAAATGTTTAAAAATAATGGAAAATGCCACATTCCTTAGCAAAGATAATCAGGTAAGCTTGAATCTGGATCTCTGCATTACTGACAACATCATCTTATACTTGTTCCCTATCCTTCTAAATGATAACTAGTCGACTATCTGATATTGAATTGTTCGAATTTGTTTTTAAATTTGGTTATAAATTACAGTGCCATTTGCTTGGAATGAAAGGAAAATTTGACAGTCAGCGAGCTCCACGTACTTTCACAAAACTGATTCTAAGTGTCATTAAGATTCTCTCAGGTATCTTATACTGGTGGACTTCCCCTAGATATCCTTATTTCTTGCTTTTAAGATATCCTGATTGGTTCCTTTGTATTAGCCTCACAATAGACTTGAGGATAGGGTTTATTGCAGCTAATGTTCTCATGATATGTTTCATCGATAGGTGTTTCCTTACTGAAAAATTCATGGGGCAGTTCTCAAGATGAAAAACTATGTGGAATTTGTAATGGGAGCGCAAATTCTTCTGAGAGGCCTTTAATTACATATGGTATAGGTACTTCGTCTAATTTCTGTTGATATATGTACTCATATGTGTTGAGAAGGCTTGTGCTTGTGCTTTAAATTGAAAATTAAGAGCGGGTATTTCGCATTAGCTATGTGAGTATTTGCAACAATATGTTTATTCTTGAAAATTAGGAATTACTTATGATAAAGATATCTTAATCTTGCTTGATATTTATACTCCTCCGCGTTAAGAGAGCTTATGCTTTAAATTAAAAATGAAGAGTGGGCATTTCACATTAGCAATGTGAGTATTTACAATAACAAGTTTATTTTTGACTTTCTGAAATTGCAGCGGGAAAAGTTGAGAGGTCTTTCAGTCCTTGCGCGGGGTGTGGTAGCATGGAATGGACCTCTTCTGAGAAAAGCTTTAGTGCATATCAAGACGATCGATGCATTAGTTCTGATCAGCCAGGATGCTCTAAATCCAGTCTGGAAATTACTAACATAGCTTCTGATCCTTGGTTGCTAAAGATGAGAATCGAGTCATCCACGTCTGGGTCATGCAGTGGAACATCAGGGAATTCAATCAATGGAGTATCCTTGAGAAATAATGGTTCAGAATTAAAATTTGGTATTGGCAAGATAAATAAAGTTTCTGAAGGTGCCAATTTTGGTTTTATGGAGGACAGTCAGGATCCCTTTGCATTTCACGACGATGAATTTGAACCCTCTAAGTGGGACTTATTATCTGGAAAGAGAAAGAAATCTCGAACTGAAAATAGTGGGGCAACAGTCAGTGAACATGAAGACAGGTGTCACTCTCTACTGAAGTCAAGCCAACAAGAAACAAGAAACTTGGAAAATCATTGTTCTCAGGAGGCCTCTTGTTCATCTACTGCTGATGAAAACAAGTCCAATCTTCTGGCATATTGTCTTCTTACGGCTGTCAAGGTGATTTAAAAATTTCAACTTGTGACTTTTAAAAAAACGAGTTTTCCTCTTGAGTTTCCCGTGAAGAGTTTTTATTTGCTTTTTGTAGAGATACCCTATATTGCATCTACGAGTTATTTCATGTTGTGTGTCATAAGATTATTATAGATCCATTAAGTTTAACTGAAGACTGTTGGTGAGCCCTTTACTTTATGTTCTTTTCATGGGTGCTTTTTAATTTTCCTTCAACAGCACACATTGTTTTAATTTGTTTCTTAGCTTAAAAAGGAGATTTGTGTTCTTCTTTTGCTTATTTTTCCAGTACATTGTTTTGTCTGGATGATTGTTTTATGGGTTTGTGAATGTTTTCATGTGTTCATGCCTAAGCATTCTGGAAATTATTGAGTTTCTTTATTATTAATTTGCAGGTTCTGATGAACTTAACCAATGACAACCCTGAGGGTTGTCGGCAAATTGCTGCCTGTGGGGGTCTGGAAACATTGTCTTCACTGATTGCTGGTCACTTTCCATCGTTTAGCTTATCGTCGCCTCTCTATCTAAGGGAGAATAGTTTCTCGTCTAAATCGAGTGTGGAGACTAACCAAGAGAATAACCCACATCTCACTGATCAAGAGCTAGACTTTCTTGTTGCTATTTTGGGCTTGCTTGTGAATTTGGTGGAGAAGGATTGCCGCAACAGGTAAATTTTTCTCTGTTTTTCTTCATCTTTTGTTAGTTAGTTTGGACTTTGGAGGACTGGATAACTATTATTTTGTTGTTTTACTGATGATGTTTTCTATCGAAAGTAAGAGCTCGATATATTTTCCTTACATTCGGACAATATATAAATAGAACTTGACTGAAATGAGAATGTTAAGATGTGTTTATGGTAAAACAAGAAGAAGGTAATAGAAATTGGCATATCTGTGAATAGGCTAATACAGCACCTATGAAAGATTAGTTGTGAGAAGATCAGTTAAGATGGGTTTGGACAGCTCCAAAGAAGGATATGCTAGATGCACCAGGTTTGAGAAGTGATGGAATTATTACTAATGATAAGCTCAGAGGAAGAGGTCAACCAAAAATTGCACGGTATGACTTTAAAAGGATTTGAACCTTTGCAGTTTAACTATGCAAATGACCTTTGATGGAGTGGATTGGAAGATCCATAAAGCGAAAAATACTGGCACAGGGAAGCCTGAGATGTGTGCATCACAGAATTGCTGTTTCTATTTGGTTTTGTTTGCCTTGATGTTGTGAATTGAAAAAGATCCGTACAATCAAAAGTAGGAAATTGTTACTGGTGGCTTATGGTAACATGCATTTTGCTATTACAGGTTAGAATTAATCAGTCTTAGCCATATCTTTTATTGCAGATCATGGCTTGCGACAGGTAGTGTTTCATTACCCAGCTTGGAAGGGATGGAGGAGGACCGTAAGGGTGTAATTCCACTATTGTGCTCTATCTTTTTGGCTAATCAAGGGGCTGGTGAGGCCACTGGAGAAGGAAAATGTTTGTCCTGGGTGAGTAAATTGGTGTCATTTTCTTATGTAATATTTCCATCATTTACTTAAGCCTCTCTGTGTTGAAAGTATAGCTTTAGTTGCATGGAAATTTGAGCAAAGGGAGTTCATGGAATTTTTTTAAGTTTTATCCTTGAAATCATGAGAAATAATTGTCTTCTTATTTAACCGAGTTGATTTTTGCTCTTAAAATCCTAAAGGAGAATTGCACCACTGGTCTCTAACCTATTATTCGAATTGTAAGCTGGTCTCTAATTTAAAAAAGGAGTAACATGGAACTCATTCTTTTATTATAGATGCACAATCAGTCTCCAGGGACAGAAACCGTCCAAATCTGTGTGTTGGTGCAGCTATAATGGAAGCTTGAGGACCAACTTGATTCTTTTTAAAGATTGTGGCCCAACTTGCTACTAGAGGAATAGGTTGGGGATCCGTGTGCAATTTCCCCTTTTATGATATAAAGAAGGAATAACCAGTTTCTACAGGTTGTTGAGAGCCATTAGCAGATGCCAATAGAATTGATATGATTTTTATTTTTTCAAAAATGATGTGACCATCATTATCATCTATAAATATGCAGGAAAAAGAATGTATTTGTGGCTGACATCTATGTACAAAATGTGATTATGCAGGATGATGAAGATTCCATATTACAGGGAGAGAAAGAAGCTGAAAAAATGATTGTAGAAGCTTATGCAGCTCTTCTTCTTGCATTCCTTTCTACTGAAAGGTTAGTACACCTTCGTTGGCTTATCCTATCCCTAAATACATTTTGACTACCGTTCTCATAAATCTTTGTTTTTTTTCCTTTTGATTTACCAGTAAGAGCATACATAATGACATTGCTGAATGTCTTCCGGATCACAACCTGGCAATACTTGTTCCAGTGTTGGAAAGATTTGTGGTATGTATTTCTTATGTAACTCTTTAGTAGTTAGAAAATGAATATACCTATGGCATTGTTTCCTTCAGATCCCTGCACAGGTCTAGTTTATCGCATCACGAGTTTGTTTAGTTCTATGACCCAGCCCAAAATTTTTGTAAACATGGTTCAGAGCCTAAATTTGGGGTCCTGTAACTCTGCAGTGGTTGCACACCATCACTTTTCTGAATTGACTAACTTTACTTAATTGGGTAAAACCCTCCTTTAACACCTTCTAGATCCCATCAGAACTCCCCTGTAACACCTTCTACAATGTTCTCAGTTGCATCCAGGATTCCCTATAAGTAATTGTTGAGGAAAAAACAGTTAGTCACGTGAAGTTTCATGTTAGTCACCGAACTTCATTTTGTTTCAAAGTGGTAATTGAAATTTGCCCTTTATTTTAGTTTGGTCGGTGAGTTAAAAATCTGTTAGTTTTTAAAGTGGAATGTGCAACGTGGAAGACCTCCATGGTGATGCCATGTCACATTGTTGTCTTTCACATAGGACATTTCTTTAGAAAAACTAACGGATTTTAAATGACCACGTTGAAACAACGAACAAACTCCCAGGCATATTCAAAAGACTCTATTTATAAAGAGCATATTTTGCAATTTAGTAAAAATTTTCAAGTACTCCAAAAACTTCTTTATTTTTAACATTTCATTTTACTTCCAATAAGTATTTATCATTTTTTCTAAATTTTATTTTGACATGCTTCCTAATTATTATATGATTTTTCTCTATTTTATTTTATTTTATTTTGTTGAAAATTAGAATTCTTTGAATGCATTATAGAGATTTAGTTTGGCTCTCCAAATTTGATGAGTCAAACCCATCTCTATTTTAAAAAATTAATTGAAAGAGTCTTGGAACATAATTTTAAGGATTCACTCTCTATTTTAGAGTATTTTATGTTTGTAGCTAGTGACAATGTCATCCATATCATCTCCTTTTTCTCATCCAGGAATTTCATCTGACGCTGAACATGATATCATCGGAGACACACAAAACTGTGCTGGAAGTAATCGAATCATGCAGAATTCGATGAGAGCTCAAGATATAAGACACTGTACAACCTCAATCTTCCTCGTACTGAAGCATATTGCCGAAAAGCATGATTTGTGTGGGGTGCATTATCGAACTAGCCACCGGAGCATTTTGTTGCTTGATTTTTGTCTTTTTTGTCTTTTCTTTTTCTTCGTTCATTTTACTATTCATTATATGTATTTCCAGCAGCAATTCACCGTTCAAGTTGGAGGCTAAGATGATTGTGTAGGAAAAATGACAAAATTTACCACGTTCTTTGTGGAGTACTTGTATGTAATTCGAAGTTTTCTACAGTGGTTTCTCGTTCATGTTATCTGTCTGGTCATTTTTTCTGCAAATGGAAGGCTGAATGTTCCGTTTGGGAAGTTAATATTTAGACTGGAGGCTGATTAAAAGTCACTATTTGTTAGTTTTTTTAATGGAATGGATTATGATTTTTTTTATTGGATTTTGACCGAGTGATCAAATTGAGATAAATGACTAGAACACAATGGTCGGTGATACATCAAACTTCGTAAATCACATTCGATGTAAGTTTATGAGTTTGAGTGACTATCCGAACTCCATTACACCACCATCACTTCAGAAGACACAACCAAACTAAGAAACAGAACCACTGCAGCTGCATGAGTTGATTAGAGCCAGCTGACAAGTTCAGGATGTGATCATTGTCGTCGTTGTTCTCTTTTCCATGATGAATCTGTTTTTTATGGAATTAGGTAACTCAAAATGGAGGTAAAGGTGCTAGGTTACAGTTTTGTAGTTGACGACACGCTGGAGAAATGCACAAACCATGCATAAAACATGTTTTTCACTGCCGTTGTCTTGGAAGTTAAGTTACAAAAACTGATACACAATATACATCTTAGAGAACACTTCTTACAGTACATTACTTCGTTTATAAAGACAACCCATTAGTTTAACAAAACACGAGACCCCAATGCGTCTCCTCCCTTTATTTAGTAGAACGTTTACATACGCAGAAAGGGCGGCTTGTCGGAGAGAAATGATCAACTATGACCTGTGAGGAAATTAAGGATAAGCTCATTCACCTGGTCAGGGAATTGCTCTTGAACAAAATGAGTTCCTTCTGGTATGTAGATTATCTCCAAATTGGGTACAAATGTTTTCACCTCCCCGCTCCTTACGTAGTCCTCCATTCCCGGGAACTTGAAAACATAATCCTTCTCGCCCATTATTAGAAGAGCTGGAACTTCAACTTTTGGATTCGGTATACTAATCTCTTCACTCTTCCGATCAAGAAACGCCCTAAAATAGAATGAAATCAGCATGCATATGTGTTCATCATTTGAATGAAGCGTCCACTGATAGGTCAATCAGAAAAGCCATTTCACACAAGTTACTAATTTAAGGTAAGGGTTTCTTTTGGGAAAAAAAAATGTCTTTCTTAGTTAAAAGTAAGAAAAATAATTTATCCAAACCTCTTCAGGCCAAGCAACTTCACATTTTTTAGGTTTAGCCAAACACGCTCTTCCTTCGAAACAACTTTTGCAAACTTGTTCTCTCAAATCTTTCTTATTTTGAATCGTCCATATATCTATTCGCATTAGCCAGAGGTATTATCATAGAAGAAATAATGCAAGAATGACATAAGATCACAATATTTTTGATGGAGAAAACCTTCATGTTACCTGTAAGGAACTTGCAGTGCAGTTTGAAATCCCGATTTCTCGTACAAGGCTCCATAGTTTGCAAGATCTTCCTCAGAGAACCAAGAGGGTAGAGGAGTAGATGGTTCTACTAAGTCCATGATCTCCTGGTTTTCTTGAGCTATTGGAATTTCGCTTCTGGAGAACAGGATGTAAATATTCCTCAATACTGTTTTAGCATCAAGTCGACCAAAATCAGCTTCAGCACGTCCAGGCTCCTGCAAGAAAAATTTATTGATAGAGTTGGAAACAGCCAAATCCGGCAATCCCGAGAAGGAGGCAGAGAGGAAAGAGGACCTGCCATCTTGAAATATAGAAGCCTTCAGGAAGGAGCTTATGATAGATGGGAGGACGTGGAGGCATAAATGGCACGCCTAATGTCACAAACCCTGACACTCTCTCCTTATGGAGGAGGACAAAGGTGGAAACAACAGCAGCTCCAAAATCTTTGCTAACCAGAAAAACCTGCAAATAATTCTTAGCTAAACTCAGACATAAGATAGTGATAACATATTGTCCATGTCAAGCAAGTTTGGCGAATTTTTTTAAAGGGACTTTTTCACTAGCCAGAGTGAAAAAGAGCCCAACCACAACATTACTTGAAACAATGCATAGGTAGCCCTGTTTTAGTACAATACTTTGAAATTGTTAATATAACCTAAGAGCTGAAATTGAACATATATTTTGGAAAATTCTCAGAAACAACATGGAACTCCTCCCTAAACAATATGACCATGCCAAAAATAATTCTTGTACCCATGTTTTATTGCATAAAATGGATAGAAGAAAGAAACAGGAAATAACATTCTGGCACCTAACACTTCTAAGAGCACGCTTGGATAAGCTTGAAACAGAAGTGAAGTTACCTTTAAGTAACTTTTTCTCCCCAGATGAGCATGCACACTAAAAAAGAAGTAAAACTTTTAAGCTTCATTTTTGCCAAACATTGATTTTAAATTTTACATTTTTTACCAACAAAAACCCCAATTTTCAAGGCAACCAACCAGAATTTCAACTGAAAAATAAGAGCAAAAACATAATTATCACCAAAGGATCACGTGCCTTGGATATTTTAAGAGCATCGAGAATTGCAAGGAGGTCAGATAGCAGATCTAAGAAGGTGGTCTTCTCGGGTTGCGGTGGCGGATCGGACAACCCGTACCCTCTGTAATCGGGTGCGATTGCTCTGAAACCAGCCTTGGCAACTGCAATCATCTGGTGGCGCCAGGAGTACCATATTTCTGGAAATCCGTGCAGAAACACAACTACCGGCGACGATTCACTTCCGATTTCGGCAACGTGGAGCTTGAGCCCGTTCACTCCGACGTACTTGTGCTCAATTTCGTCCATTTTCGACAATCTCGAAGAAGAAGCTTGACTTCACCGAGTTAAGAAATTCAACTGGATATTTTATGCTGTGAAGTCACTGTCGTGTTCAGTCTTCTTTGCCCTTGTCTAAGGGCCTGTTTGGAGTTTTTTTTTGGACCGGTTTTGACCGGTTTTTCGGTACTACAGTTTATGAAGCATCGAAAAAATTAGTGTTTGTTAGTTTTTTAGAGCATCGTTCAGTATATTGTCATTTCCAAGTCGGTGATTTTTGACTGTTTTTAAAATTTCTTCCAATTTTATCCTTTCTCAAATAATTATTTTTAAACTTTCCTAAACTTAATATTTGTTAAAACAAAAGAACAAATGCACACATAAAAAAAAAACAAATGCACACATTAAAAAAAAAAAAAAACATAGACGAAAACATAAATTTAATTTTATATTTTTAATGATAGGTCGATATATAAAATTTTTAAAATTAATTTTTTTTAATATATAGGCATATATGTAATTTGATTTTTTTTAAAAACTTTTAGAATCGTTGAATAATAAACTCTCAAATCATAGATTGAACCGTTTCAAAAGTCGTTACTAAAAACCACTTAAAGTCGCTTCACTCATAAACGTTCAAAACCGGTACCTTAGAAAACTCTTATAACCGATTACTTAAAACTCCCAAACATACCCTAGTGCGTGCTTGAAATGCTTTTTTAAGTATTTCATAAACAACAAAAATAAAAGTGTTGAAGGAAGGCTTTTTTAAGTTAATAAATACTTTTTTATTGAAAAAAGAGTTAAAAAACTATTTTGAAGAAGTTCAAATTCTGAACTTTTTCAAAAAATTCTAATTGAATTTTATGAGAAGTTGTAATTAATATTTAACAAAATTTTAAAATTAACAAAATTATTATTAATACATTCAAAAAATATTAATTTATTTAAAATATTAATTACTTATATTAAATTATCAATTTATATTTATATAAAATAAAAAATATATGTTGGCGTATTAAATATTAAATAATATAATACAAATTACACATAATATATTAGATTTAAATTAATTAATTGTAAGTAATATGATATAAACTTAAATAATTGTGTTATCATAATTTAATCAATGTATTAATTATAATAGTTATATGAGATGAAAAATATTATTTATAAAAGAAAATAATATGAGATATATAATAATTAATTATTGTTTAGTCAAATAGATACAAAGTTTATACAAAAATACTTTTATAGTTATGCAGTCACACACTTTGTGTAATATTCATATCACTTTTGAATTCACAGTCAAACAACAACAGCTTTTTTCTACCACAGCCAAATAGTAACAGCTATTAATTCCTCACTACTGTTTTAGCAAAAGCTCTACTACCAAACACTCAATGTGTTCTCTTCTATTCTGTGTTTCTCCAACTTTTTTTTTTAATCACATTCTTATCTTCATTTTTCTATTAATTAGCACGCGTGGTCTCTGATGACGATTCTTGTAAAAAAAAACTCTGTTGAAATAGCGTAAAACGACTTATTTGTCCATTATATTACTTAAAAAAATAATGGCTTAATTACACTCACGGTTCTCATTCTTTCAGCTTTGTAACCATATCATCATCATTCAATTTTATTCGCAGATATTGTCTTTATCATTTCATTAATTCGCACAGATGGTTCTCAAATGATTATTTTTGATAATTTTGCCCCCGACTTAAATAAATTAAAATAACAAAAAAAAGAAGATACAATGAAAAAATTGGAATTGAGATCTTAATCTTTTCAAAAGTATAAATAAATCATAAACCTTAAGTCCCAAAACTTTTAATTATGTTTACCGAAATGACATTTGAAGTCTGGTTAGATTTATTCTAGAAGTCTGTTAATTGACAAAAAATAAAGCTTGTAACCTAAATTTGACAAAATTAACAAAGATAAAATAATCTATTTACACTTTATTATTTTAGATAATTGAAAAAGAAAAAGAAAAAGGGAAAAATTAAAATAGAAAGACAAAAGGATCATACAACCGAAGGGATTTCTCCCCCCGTTTGCCGTCCAAGCTATCGGGTTTGGGCCGGCGGCAATGGGAAAGAATAAATATTTCTTAGTTGTGCGAGGTTTTTGCGAAACAACTAGGGAGGAGAAATCGTGCCCCGGGGTGGGGTGAGCCTTTTTTTTTTTTTTTACTTTTATTATTTAAAAATAAGAATTTTATATTTTATTTACAATTATAAAAAATGGGGACTTCAAATGCAATTTTTTATTTTATTTTATTTTTATTTTATTTAAGTCGGTGGTAAAATTGTAAAAAAAATTATGTAGGGACTATATGTGCGAATTAATGAAAGTATATGGATAATATATGTGAATACATTTAATGAATATGATATTGTTACAAAACTAAAAGAATGAAGGCTGTGAGTGTAATTAATCAAAAATCAATAAATATAAATATGCGACAATTTATTAATGTTTTTCTAAATTAGAAATTGAACTTAAACTTTATTCTATACTTTTTTAATTGGACTATCGAAAAAAGTGAAGTTGTAGACTAATAATTCATCTATTTATTAATTAGATTGTCAAAGTAAACTTTTGGTCAAATAAAATACTTTAGTCAAATAAACTAGTTTATAAATTAACGGATTCTAACAAATATAGATAGAATAACTAATTTAAAATATATATTTAACTAAACTAACTTGGATTAGCATCTAAATTTTTTTTACCTGTGAACAATTTTTTTTTCTAGTGCGAGAGGTAGAAATTTCAATAATATATTTAGAAAATTAATGCACTAATTATTAAAAAATTTCATTTACATATTTTTGACATGAATGATTAATCACGGCCATTTTTTTTTTTTGCTATTGGAAGAAAAAAAAATATGTTTATATGTCTCTACGTCTTCAATTTATCTCTCAAACAAAATCTTTTATCAAACGATATTTTTTTTGTTCTACTTGTTGCATCAATCTTAAAACTATAATCACCACAACTTACATCGTCATCTTCGTCCATCAAAACTTCATCAGAATCAAAGAAGTTCAAATTTCAATGATCAATTCTCATATATCCTACGGTCGAATCCCACCGCAAAAAAATTGTATACTAATATTTAGTTTAGGGACGAGTTCCTAGATATTAAGCAAATAGATAAAAATATTTCAACACAATATACATGTAAAAATTATAAGCTACAAAAAAATTTCAATCGTTAACTTGTCACCCTTGGTGCTATTTCTGTCTATTTCCTCCGGTCTTTCTTTTAAGGTCGGTTAAGCCCAACATCTATAACTCCGCAATTGTTAGTTTGCCACGTTTAGGATTTAGGATAATTTATGTAGTTACACCCATAGCCAGTCCTACCTCAAGAGAGGGCCCAAAATGAAAAAACAAAAAAATTGAATAGCCCAAAATGAAAGAGGGTTTTCCGTTTGCATCCGCATTCCGCACTACACTTTGAAGTTTGAACCAGTCAACCAGCGCCAGCCAAGTAAATTTTTTTATATATATTTTCTGTTTTTGTTCCTAAGTTCCTTTCAAGAAGATGAATTTTGTAATTGATTTTGGACCTTTTGGTTAACTCAGAAAAACAAGCATAAATTTGGCAAACTTTTCCAGGAGAATACCTTGCGGTCGCATGGACTTATTTCGTGTGATCGTATGGTTTGTAGCCATTACGTTCTGCCTCAGAAAAGTCAAACCTGCGATCGCAGATTTGGATTACCTTACGATCGCATAGGCTTATGACGTGCGATCGCATGGTTCGTAGCCATTACATTTTGCCTCAGAAAAGTTAGACCTGTGCTCGCAGATTTGGATGACCATGCGATCGCATGGTTAATTGTTGTGATGTCTTGCACCAATTTCTGTGATATCACTATATGGATAAATGATAAATTGATAATCCTAATATAAATTGCTATTTCTCTATTTTTTTAGATTAACCATTGAATGATAATCTTATACGATGCCTGAGTCTGGAGCTCAAAAAAGAAAAAAGAAACGAAAGGAACTTGCATTAATTCAAAGTCAAACAATAGATATTGATAAGTACTTCAATTGCAACAAAATAAGAGAGGTGGAAGAAACAGTGGAAAATTTGGTGTTTGAATAACAACTGCATGTGAATGACAATGACAATGTGAATGAATCGACTGAGAGTGTGAAAGAATATGACATGAATGAACCTGCCAGTGTGAAAGAATTAGAAGAGAATGATGATGATAATGTTCAACATAAAGATTTAAATCAAGAGGACTGCTTTTCTTTGAATTTTGAAGATCCAGGGAATTGGAAAGACATTGGGAATTGGAAAGACATTGATAAAAAAAATGAGAGATTATTTAGTTGAAATTGGTCTAAAAAGAGTCGATGGCATATTGTTTCCCAAAGATGGTACAAATAGACATTTCGATTCATCACACTATAAGCGGTTACTACCAAATGGACAGACAATTGATAGAAGATGGCTAGTATATTCAGTTTCTTTGGACATGATCTTTTGCTTTTGTTGCAGGTTATTTAAAATGCCAAAAAGATTAATCGGGCAATTGGGTGACAATGGATACAAAGATTGGCATAATCTGCATAGGTGTCTTAAAAGTTATGATGGAAATGAGGAGCATATGCGTTGCATGACTAGTTGTATTGAATTGGAAAGCAGGCTTCGAACAAAAAATACCATTGATAAAAGCGTGCAATTGGTGATCAATGAAGAAAGAGAACATTGGAGACAAGTGTTAACGAAGATCATCGCTATTGTGAAAAGACTTGCCAAAAATACATTGGCACTACGAGGAGATGATGAGCACATTTATGCTGAGAACAATAGTCTCTTTTTGCAAATGATATAAATGGTTGCTAAGTTTTGATCCAGTAATGCAAGAGCACATTCGGTGTGCTAAAGCACATGAGATTCATTATGCATATCTCAGGTAAAAAAATACAAATGAACTGATTCAGATATTGGCAGGTGAGGTGCGAAGTTCAATTATTAAGAAAGTTAAACATGCAAAATATTTTTCAGTCATACTTGATTGTACTCCAGATGCAAGTCACGAGGAGCAAATGTCTCTAGTAATATGATGTGTGGATGGTTCAGCAAACTCACCAACGATACAAGAGTATTGGCTTGCATTTTTGAAGGTAGATGATACAACATGACTTGGACTTTCAACTGAGCTTAAAAATGTTTTAACCAATCTTGAGTTTGATATTGATATTAGAGGGCAAGGATATGACAATGGATCTAATATAAGTGGAAGGCACAGATGTGTGTAAAAAAGAGTAATTGAAATTAATCTGAGAGCTTTATATACTCTATGTGGCTGTCATAGTCTGACATTATGTGATATGGCGAATTGTTGTCCTAAAGCCATGTCCTTCTTCGGAGTAATACAACGCATCTACATATTATTTTCTTTTTCTCCCAAGAGATGGAAAATTTTCAAAGATAAAGTTGAAGGTCCGACGGTGAAGCCATTGTCACAAACACGTTGGGAAAGTCATGTTGAAAGTGTCAGACCAATAAAAGAGCAAACTGCACAAATAAGAGACGCTTTATTGAAATTGGCAGATATTAGTGAAGATTCTAAAATAAAGAGTAAAGCTGAGTCCTTAGCAACATATGAGCTTGAAAATTTTGAATTCTTGCTTGGCATGGTAATCTGGTACAAGTTGTTGCATGTAGTCAATATTGTAAATAAATTTCTTCAAGCCGAAAACATAGATATTGATGGTGCTATCAACCTCTTAAAAGGACTTGTTTCCTTTCTCGATGATTATAGAGAAACTTGATTTTCTATTGCCATGGATGAAGCAAAAAAAATGGCAGGTGAAATGGGAATTGAAACTCTATTTCGGAAAAAACGTACTATTCAAAGGAAGAAGCAGTTTGATGAAAGTGGCAATGACGAGGTAAAGCAATCAGCTGAAGAATCTTTTAGAATTGATTACTTCTTCTTTATAATTGATCAAGCTCGATCTTCACTCCAAACTCAATTTGAACAATTTAAATAATACGAAGAGACGTTTGAATTTTTGTTTAATTTGGAGAGGTTAAAAAGTGTAAGTATTGCGAGTTTATTGAAATCTTGTATGAATCTTGAGAAGTATCTAGAACATAATGGCCGTTTAGACATTAATGAAGATGATTTATGTTCTGAGCTGACAGTCTTGAGGTGTTATTTACCAAGTGAAACTAAGAGAGCAATTGAAGTGCTACAACATTTGAAGACATTGAATGGTTGTTTTCCAAATGCTTATATTGCTTATAAAATTTTGCTGATCATACCGGTTACAGTTGTATCTGTAGAAATAAGTTTCTCTAAGTTGAAGTTGATCAAGACATATCTCCGTTCAACTATGTCACATGAAAGATTGAATGGATTGACTATGTTATCAATTGAGAAAGAAATAGTTGAACAACTAGATTATTAAAATTTGATTAATATTTTTGCTTCTAAAATTGCAAGACAGGTAGTATTTAAGTGATCATTTAAAACACTTTTGATACTGTTACTTTATTATAATATAAATATTTTGTATAATATATTTTATATGTCGTTTTATTGTTGAGTTTTAAGTTATAATATTAGTTTTGTAAAAATCTAATAGATGTTAAATGTATAATATAATTTGGGACTCGGGGGCTAATTTAGTGGGAATGGTGCTGAATGGTCGAGTGACCGGCCAATTTTTCAAAATGGCTGTTGACTAATTTTGGTGTGTAAATTACCAAATATAACCATGCCTTCTTCCCCGCTTATAACTATTTCAAATGATTTCAAATTTATTTCTATGTAAAAAAGAGAAAATTTCAAGGTTAGAATCTAATCCATTTCAATGTTAGAATCCAACATATTTCATTTATATAAGAAATTTCATTTCAAAGTAGAAATTCATCATTCTCCTTCTTTTTCTTTTAATTCACGGTAGAAATTATAGATTTTGTAGTATAAATCATGAAAAAATGTATAAACCTGAGTATGAATCATGATTTTTACTTTAAATTCCTGCAAATCTGAGTTGATTTGGATAGATTAATTGAAAAAATATGTTATAATCATATAAATTTGTGTTAACAGACTTATAATTCGTTAACACACCTGTTAATAGACCTTGGGGTCTCTTAAAGGCCAATTTCTTAACAGACCAGCAAGTCTGTTAACAGACTTGAAGTTTGTTAATGGTCGATTAACAGACCGTCTGTTAACCGACTTGTTAACGACTGATGTTATAAAATAAGAATATTTTAATATAAGTTAAATTCTTCTGCGATTTTTTGTTTGAGCCTTTCACAAGGTCATTTCAAAAATTCTCCAGTGCCCCCGAGGCACGACCAAGTTGGCAAAGGACGGGCATTGGGGCTCGCAACCTCGGGGTGGGAGTTCGATTCACGGATGGAAGCGGTGGGTGATGTAATATTCGTTTATGGGTGGAAGCGAATTTGGTGATGTAATATCCATGGAGGAAGGCTCATGGCTGTAGGAGTATAAAAGGTCTTGACGAACTCCCTCAGTAACTCAGGATATCCCATGATTTACCTCCACCCATCATCGAGGCGGGGATGGGTGGTCAGGGACATACCGATCTAACGGGATACTGTGGGTATCAAAAAAAAAAAAAAAAAAAAAAAAAAAATTCTCCAGGCTAATTTATGATGTTGGCCTCGGGCGCTGAAAATCACAGAACGGGCACTCGTTACACCTAATTTTAAAATTTATTTTTTGCTAGTTCATTTGATCTTCTCCCTCCCAAATTCTCCGTGGATACCAAAAGTGAAAAATTTAGAGTGAATTCCTATTATTAACTAAATTTCTAAGAGAATTGAAAGCAAAATGGCAGTGGAAGTGGCAAATGGAATCCCTGAAACCCTACCGTACCAAAACGGCGATTTGAAATCCCGAAACCATAGCAATGCCGTCAAGAAATCACGGGAAAGCGAGCGGCGCAGGAGGCGGCGGAAGCAGAAGAAGAGCAAGGCGTCCCAGGCCAATATTGCCTCCGGTGATGACAGCGACACAGCCGCCGAGAATTCAAACGGCACCGTCGATGATAGCTCCAAAAAGGACTCTGATCCTCAAAAGGTAGTGCTTCTAATATTTCTGTGATTATTGAAGTGATTTATAGGGTTTTGAAACCGGTTAGGGATTATTGGATGGAGTATGAAATTTGCAGGTTAGTTTGTTAATACTTTTGCAGATCTGCCGAAGTTCATTCATGCAAATATATGCATATGTATGTATAAGCGCGCAAGCATTTAGCTGTGCTCTTATGTCAGTAATTTAATAAGCGGGAGGTTTTTGTGGAGGAAAAATTATTGATTCTCGAAGCACGCCAAGAGTTTATATTCTGTTTCTGGGGTCCGTTAACCGGGATGAAACTGAGGATTAGTGTTCTTGAAAATTTTCAACTGTGTTTGTTGATATTTTGCTTTTTTGGTTTAACCCTTGACAAATTTGAGGTGCAACTAAAAATTGGAGAAAATGAAGAAATTACAGAGTTACTTGAAAAAATCAAAGAGCTTGTGGTGATTTTGTGTCAATTATGTTCCTTACTTTATTTTGGGTATTAATAGCAAGAAATGTGCTAGCCAGCATTGCTAGAATTCAAAGCAACTAAGCTAGTGGTATAGAAAATAATATTTAACAGGCTTAAAGTCAACATAGAGCATCATATATGTTAACAACTGTTGTTTATAACTACGAATTAACATTACAGTTAAAGATATGGACTTTAAGGTACATTTCTTTTTCCCATCTCACAACGCTCCTAAGTGATAAAAATAAGAACACGTCTTCTTCCTTCTCTGATTACCTATGTATGTATAAGATAAGGGGTCTGTTTCTGTAAAAAGCCAAAAAAAGATTACTAATTTTTTGGCCAAGGGGTTTGTTTCTCGCACAACTATGTTTATGTTACTGTGTGAATGGAAAGAGGACATGGATAGGCATTTGAAAGGGAATAGAACTTCACGGGGAAGCTGAAGATTTCTATTGTGATTTTCTAATTTTAACTTCTTGGTTCAGGAATCATACTCCTGTTCATTCTCAGTTGAAATGGTTGAACCCAGAAAAATTTTATCCGGGAACTCTAAATCTTGAGTTTGTTTTATATAAATTGAAAATGACAGGCTCTAGAGGAAGTCGAAGTGGAGTATGTCCCAGAGAAGGCTGAATTGGATGATGACTTGAATGAGGAATTCAGGAAGGTCTTCGAGAAATTCAGTTTTAGTGAAGGCGCTGCTGAGGTAAATAGAGTTGTGAAAGTTACACTTGTCTACATGATTTGTTTTCTAAGGATTCCTTTTCTTATTGTCTTTTTTTTATTTGCTTCTCTCTTTATTCTCTATCTCAAAATTCCGGTTTATTCAGGAGAATGGTAAAAAAGATGAGACTTTACCTGATGCAGCCTCAAAGAAGAAGGTCGACTCAGATTCAGAAGAGGAAGAGCAGGATACTCAACAAAAGGAGAAAGGCATCTCTAATAAAAAGAAAAAGGTTATACATTTCAGCTTCAAATTTTTGTTGCTGCTACTTCTATCATGTTTGTTAAGGAAAAAATTTTTTTTGGTGGTTTTTCAACTGTGGAATCTTTGGTAGTGTCTAAGGCGAAACAATCTTATTCTATTCCAGCTTCAACGTTGAATGAATATTGCTGAACTGAAACAAATCTGCTTGAGGCCTGATGTAGTTGAGGTATGGTTCGAAATTGCATGATGGTAGTCTTCTAATTTTATTTTATCCATGCAGTTTGCTTTTATGTGTGCGGTTTGGGATGGTATGCCATTTTGAAGATTGAATCTTTTGCTGTCTCTTAGTTTATCATGTCTAACTAATTAAGAGGTTTCCCTTTTCTCAATTTGATGACGGTTAATTGGTTATTTTCCATAGGAACAATTTCGACTTCCATTTATCATTTTGCCTTGATGATAGCTTGGATTTCATTCGAAATGATTTTGATATGGATCCAACCCTTACTGTCTTATGTGGAAGGTGGCCATGATCTTACACAATTTGGCATTTCCTTACACAATTGGAGCATTTCCTATCACATTTTTCTTGAATTCTGACATTTCACCACATGTGCAGTTTTTGTATATATACCTTATAGTGCAAGACTTGCAGAGATCTATATCTGTCTTCTGATAAATTCTTGTTCTTCCTCTATATTTAATACTGAGAGCTCCTCCTTGGAATCATCTGTCTGCTTCTTGCATGCTGGGAAATATGTTACTTCATTGCAGAATGAATCTTGTTGAGTTCTTATTTGTAAATCTATAGGATGATGAGTTTTGGTGAAGAAAATTGTTTTAAAACTTTAGATGATTGACACATCTTTTGTGTTGAAAATGTGACCTTTTGAGATAGCGATTCAAATATATTTGTTGTCTATTGGTACAGATATTACTTGTCATTTTCTTAAAATAATTATAATTAAATCATAATGACTGTTCAGGTCTGGGATGCCACATCAGCAGACCCTAAGCTGTTGGCGTATCTGAAATCATATCGGAATACCGTGGCAGTGCCAAGGCACTGGTGTTAGAAAAGGAAATTTTTGCAGGTGAGATGTATACTGGGATAAATTAAAATATATTGTAATATTTGCACACCTATTTTCTAGAAAATTTAGAAAAGAAAATGATGGGTTTAATGAATGTGGGGTTTAGGGAGGCAGGTGATGGACGATAACATCAACACGGTTTGTCTTATATGTATACATGTGGTTCTTGCAGGGGGATGGCTGTGCCACTTGTGGAGCCTGGACATGTAGGTGTTTGGCAAGGGGAACCTTGCATGAATTTTGTTTTTAATGTGCTTTCTAGTGTGGGTTGGGGTATAGGCATTTCATAACACCATTATTTGGATAATAAAATGTGCCTCGGATAAGTACCTTCTGTTGAAACTAAACATGCAATTTCTGCTAGCAGGATTCCAAGGAATCTGCTCGGAATTTCAGATTTATTTGGCTTCTTCTACATAAAGCTTCAACTAGTTGAATTTTCTACACTAAAGTTCAGCACTAGGATATTTAGAGCTTGTATGAGAAAGCTTTTTTAGCAGATTTTGATAAAAAATTGATAAAATGTCTGGTTCAAAAGCTAATAAAAGTTGTGGGTCCATGAAATGTGTAGTTAAAATTAATTTTAATCTGGACCAAACAAGGGGATATATTCTTGATTTGCACATAGAAGTTTGCCTAATACTTGCACCCCGGACAACTTTTACCTCATCGGGTTCTGAATTCATTTTGCAGGGAAAGCGTGGTATTGAGAAACAGCCATTTCAACTTCCTGATTTTATTGCTGCCACGGGAATTGAGAAAATTAGACAAGTGAGATGAATCCTGCCTCTTTGCTGTGCTATTCGTTCACACACTTCTTTGTGCAATGATGGAAGTGGAAAATCAATGTTGTTAGGTATTATGGAGTGGTGAGAAAGACTTTTGCAAGCCACTCCAAATTCGTAGGGAATAAGACTTAATGTATTGTTGTCATTTGTTAGTTTGTTTTTTCCTTTTCTTACATTGGTTGAGATGAAGGGGAGTGATTATGTGATGCCTATGTACTGGGCTGATCACTATTAACCTGTAGGGTTTAAGTACTATGAATGATGTTTCTAGGCACCAATCTTCCCCCGTTCGCTTGGCCCTTATTATAGAATTAAAATCCTTAGTTCACTTCTCGATGTTTATTTTCTTTTCCTTTCTTGATAAGTAATCTTTGTGATCAAGTGATGCATGCTGGAAACTTTATGATCTCTCTTCCTTTTAGCCAGGTGCTCGGTCCTATAGGACCTATATGGATAGATAAACAAACAGGATTCTTAAATAACTGAATCCAGGACATGCATTCTGGAACCTTATTATCATGTCAACTTTTTGGGGTAATTTTACTCACAAGAGAACAAATATCCTCTCCAATTTTCTTTCCATTTTTTTCTTTCAATTGTCTTACAAAGTGGACCATGAGGCAGGGTGAAATGGGTCTTGAGAAGATGTGGATTATCACGCTAGTTTCGTTATTTTCTCCCTTATAAAATGCTGTGTCGTGATGTTCTTATGCAGGCTTACATTGAAAAGGAGGATAATAAAAAGCTGAAACAAAAACAACGTGAGAGGATGCAGCCGAAAATGGGAAAAATGGACATTGATTATCAGGTTTCTTCATATTTTCAATTTTGAAATTATGTTAGCGCTGCAGATTCTCAGTCTTCTACGTTGGTTGGGGGTGGGTGGCGAGGGTGGAGGAAATTGGTGGTGACTTTCTACATTATTTTTCCTGTATTCTTTTAAAACACAGTTCTCTGTTTTATCTTTTGCATGTTCTCCATGATGCCTTCTTCAAATATCAAACTAAACCAAAATTGACAGCACATGGTGATCTATATTATGAAGGAAAAGAATTTGAGGTATTGAGTTCATCTGAGATATCCATTTGGGACATATCCAATATTTCTTAACGTACAGTCTGCCAGTAATCATTTCAGTGTCTGGCTAAAAGAACTTTAAGTGCGTATAAGAGTAGGCATGTGAAATAGAGATACAAATTTCATTTATGACTGTTCAACTAGATTTATGATTTGTTTCCTCCATCAACCTCTTTGCAATGTCCAAAAAGATGACCACTTTCCATATATGCCCTTAAAGTACATCCTGTTACTAATAAGAATTTTTGCCATTAGTTTGCTTGACTGTAAAATGCAAATTACATCAAAACCCACCTTTCAGTAGTCACCTATAAAGGCTAAAACTCTGTGTCAATGCAAATCAATAAATTCAATTGGAGATGGAGGGACTGTTCATGATTACTACTATAAATATGATCAATATTTCGTGGTAGGTTTCTTACTATTTCAAGTGGTGGGCTCCTTGAGATTGTTAATGGATCATAGGTGTTACAGGGATTGGAGTTTTTAGAGCACAAGTTATTAGATGTAGAAGTTGTAGCTTTCGATGGACTTGTACTACTACATTTTATGTGAGTAATGATAACACCTATAACAAATTTCAAGGATTAGGGGCAGAGTGGAAACTAATTGCTGTAGTATCTTTTTTTTCCTATTGCAAAGTCTCAGCCACTTCTCTTTGCATTCTATTCAGGTAAAACTAAGAGAAATGAAGCCAGGAACATTATCACAAGAACTCAAAGAGGCTCTTGGCATGCCTGAAAGTGCCCCACCTCCTTGGCTCATCAATATGCAGGTGGGAAAGATAGTAATGTGTTTATAGTGCTTGTTTATTCAATAAGTATTTCAGTTGGAAATATCTCTCATATTCTTAGGGAGTGATTAACGTAGTTGCAATTAATATTTTCCCCTCACACAGAGATATGGTCCTCCGCCTTCTTATCCTCATTTGAAAATTCCGGGACTCAATGCTCCTATTCCGCCTGGAGCAAAATTTGGCTACGGACTTGGAGACTGGGGAAAACCACCTGTTGATGAAGTAGGTTTTATCTTCCTGCCTTTCTGGATTTAATCTTTGTTCGGTTTTTCATCTTTTTTGACAGTTACAGTTCTTTTATTCTACCTTTCCTCTAACCTATCTTATTTTCACTTTTGAACTAGTATGGACATATGGAGATGTACTTGGTGTTGTAAAGCAAGAACTGCCCTATTATGAGGTAAATTTAACAAACATGTTGGATTTTATGTAATAAATCAGTTCTGGCGACTTAGACTTTGCTAATGTGTTAGCCGGCTGAAAATTTTCACTTCATGTGCCTGTGTTTATGTTTGAGAGTAGACTTCACCTAACTTTCTTGATTTGTGCTATTTTCAGGAGGAACCTGTTGATAAGACAAAGCATTGGGGTGACTTGGAGGGAGGAGGAGGAGGAGGAGGAGGAGGAAGAGATGGAGGAAGAGGAACTGGAAGATGGCATTCAATCTGTCGATAGTCTTTCCAGGTATTATGTTTGCCTTATTCATTGTGTTCTATATATTTCCTTGATGCCATTGATTTAAATAAGGGTCAATGTGGGTGCAACCTGTTGTATGGTAGGCAGTAGAAAAATGGAACTACCATTGCAATGGTAGGTAGAAGAGGCTGCTGTCCTCAATTATGTTGGTGGCTAGAAATGTTACGTATGGAAAGTAGACTTCAAGTACTCCTATGAAGACACTATTGGATCGGTAACCAATAGTGTTACCCATGGAAAGCATTATCCTGTTACCTGTACTTATACCTGGGAGGAATTAGTATTAATAATGGATAAAAGTAATTATATTAAAAGATGATTTCCATGCACGTGGATGGATAAGGCTTGACTAATGGATAGAACTACAAGGTTCATCCTCTTTCGGGAATCCATGTATTTTCTTCTTTTCAATTTTCTCCTTCTGGGGAAAATGTTATTTAGTTATTCATGTTTGCATAAACTCTTTCATGGTGTTTCAGTACTCCTACTGGGGTTGAGACTCCTGACGTTATTGACCTAAGGAAGCAGCAGAGAAAGGAACCCGAGAAGCCACTGTATCAAGTAAGTGCATAATTTGACATTTGCTCTCTTTCCAATTAAATTTTCCTCTCTATTTCTGGAGCTCATAATGTTTGTTTCTTGTTATGTGAAGGTGCTTGAAGAAGAAGAAGAAAAGATAGCTCCTGAAACCTTGCTTGGAACAAGCCACACGTACGTGAATCAGGCTTCTTTTAACAAATTTGAGATTTGTTCTGGAAATACCAAATTTATATTTTTAACTGAAATTTCTTCCACTTTTTTCCTACAGGTATGTGATTAACACTGGTACACAGGATAAGATGGGTGCTAAAAGGGTAAGTGAATTTTATTTTCTGTATTCCTTTCTAAAGATCCATAAAATTTAATGCTTATTTACTTGAATCACTATCAATGATATAGGTAAATTGTATTAGTTGGCTTTTGCGTTCTTGCCACTCTTGTACTATAGAATGGAGCCTATGCCTCACGTTAATGTATATAATTGCATGAGAATGACTCTGTGGATGTGGTAATAATTAATTAGTTGGGATGAATTCACATAAACATAGAAATATGTCAGCGATCCATAGCTTCATATTTGGCTCTTTTGTTGGCTCTTTTGACGTGCACTTGAATTAGTTTGGACATTTTGTACCTCACGGTTGATATGCTTGGTTGGACTGGTATATCATTGATTGAACCCATGATGGCTTGATAAACTAGTCTAATGGCCATGTTTTGCATTGTGCACAAAGGACTTTTGGCGTCCGCAAACATGCTTAAAATTCTGTGTTTCAAGGAGTGGGTGAAGCGAAAATACTTTAAAATAAATTATTCACGTGCAATCTATGTTCACAGCCTCAAGAAGCCTCTGACTATGTTACTTGGAACTAATGTTTATAATTTTTTCCTAATGCCAATCAATTATGATAGGCTTTTGATAATGTCTTCCAATATTTATCTCGTCAGGTTGATTTGCTTAGAGGTCAGAAATCAGATAGAGTTGACGTCACACTGGCACCAGAAGAGTTGGATGTTATGGACAATGTTTTACCAGCCAAGTAAGCTGAGTCCCTTGTTTATAATGTTTGATTGGTTGGGTTAAGCCTACAGGATTCATTGTTCTAATGTTGTATTTTTCCCAGATACGAGGAAGCAAGAGAAGAAGAGAAGATGCGTAGTCAGCGGGAGGATTTCAGTGACATGGTTGCCGAGGTGTGTACTTCATAGTTGTGCATTTTCTATATCATGTCTAATAGATCTTTTCTCCCTTTCCTCATTTTCATGGATGAATATACGCTTTAACTTTATGAAATTCCTCCAGAATGAGAAGAAAAGGAAACGGAAGATGCAGGAAAAAGAGGGCAAGTTAAAGAAGAAAGATTTCAAGTTTTAGGAGCTTTTGTATACTTTTGCGACTTTTGGAGATGCCAAGGGAAGGATGCTTATGGATGGTGCTTCCCATTCCATACTAGTCTTTGTTGCTCTTCAGCACCATGATAAATTTGAAGGCTGTTGTTGTACTCGTGTACTTTAGTCATTTTTGTTAAATGGCACCATTGACCTCGCGACCAGGGCAGGACTTTAAATTTGTTAAACCTGAGTTGAACTTTAAAAATTGGGCCTTCAAATTTGTAGTGTGAACTTTAAAAATTGGGCCTTCAAATTTGTAGTGTGTATTCAAAAAATTTTCTTTATAAGAGTTTTTCAAAATTAAATCATATACTCAAAACATAATAATAAAACGACAAAATTTTTTTTAATACACAATATTTTGCTATCCGCCTTACAGTTTTGAAGACAAAAGTATCAATTAAGTTGTATAATCAAGTTGTTTAACTATTTTTTCTAAATTGATAACATAGTCAATCCGTTCAATCTTTCTTGTGATGGTTGATCGAAGATAATTCTTGATCAACTTCAACTTGAAGAAATCAAAAGTAAAAAATGCCTAGAACTACTTGTATCAATTAGGTCTGAAAATTTTGAAATTAAAGAAAGCAATAAAGGATTATAAAATCAATTCAAAGGGCTAAGCAATGTATTACCAATTAATCGTGGTTCCGTGGATTGCCCCTGATTCAAGATAGAATTTTTTATTGTATATTTTTTTATCATTCTATGGGTTTCTTTCTTGCCGTCGATTGTCTCCTCAAAGTTTGCTGGTTGTAGGATGTTTTGGGGTTGGATTTTAATGGAATTTTTTAATTGGGTAATTCAGTGAATTTTTTACTTAGGTAGTTTTTAAAATTAGATGTATGCTTAGACTGTTTAAGCATATATTTTAAATAAAAAAAAAAAAAAAAAAAAAAACTAGGGCAAAGTTGACAAGAGCTCTACTTTTTGTAAAAAGGTTGAAAAATACCTATTTTTAATTTTTTAAAAAATACCTCATTTTTATGGTTTGATTTAAAAAATACCTCATTTCATTAAAAACAATATTTTATAATATGATGTGGCATTTATTTATTGTATAGTAGTCTATGTACTTTATATAATATTCATTTTAGTCTTTATATTTTCAATTATATTTCAATTAAGTCATCCAAAAATTACATCTTAGGTCCTTAATCTTTTACATCCTTACACTTTAGTCCCCAAATTTTTAATTGTTTTTCAGTTAAGTCCTCCAAAAATTGCATCTTAGGTCCTTCAACTTTTTACATCTTTACATTTTGGTGTCCAAATTTTAAATTATATTTCAGTTAAGTCCTCTAAAAATTGTATCTTAGGTCCTTCAACTTTATACATGTTCAAAGTTTGATCCTCAAAATCCTTGATTTTAGTGGCCAAAATAAGTACAATTTTAGTGGTCAAAATAAGTGCACTTTCAATTAAATCTTTGACTTTACACTCGAATTTTCACATAAACGAACAAAATAAATATTTGTATTCTATTTTAAAATTGTGGTAACACATATGTTACTTTAATTTAAATTAGATTAAAACGTCTTACCACCACCAACTATCATATTTGTATACTATTTTAAATTTAATAAAAATTATAATCATATTTTACAATTTATTTTCTTTGATAATTGTTTAAAAATACAGTATTTTCATAAAATCAATATTTTTACACGAGTAACATATGTGTTATTTCATCATTTTCATTGAAATTAATACTTTATAATTTACTCATTTTATTATTTTTTAAAAAATATATTACTTTCATTTAAAATTAATCATTTAAAATTAATATTTTAATTTTTCATTGAAAAACAATATTTTTTAATGGGTAACATATATGTTACTTCCTCATATTTCATTAAAATTAATATTTGATCATTTCTCTATTTCTATAAATTTTTTAAAAATGCATTATTTTCATTTAAAATTAATATTTTTATTTTTATTTTAAAAAAGTATTTTTATACTAGTAACATATATGTTACTATGTGTTACTTGCTCATTTGCAATAAAATCAATATTTTATAATTATTTAAAAAATTCGTTATATTTCTTTAAAATTAATATTTCAATTTTTTTATTTTAAAACAACATTTTTTACACGGGTAACATATATGTTACTTCCTTATATTTTATTAAAATCAATATTTTACCATTTCTCTATTTTTATAAATTTTTTAAAAATACATTATTTTCATTTGAAATCAATATTTCAAATTTTCATTTTAAACAACATTTTTATACTAGTAACATATATGTTACTATATGTTACTTGCTCATTTGCAATAAAATCAATATTTTATAATTATTTAAAAATACGTTATTTTTCTTTAAAATTAATATTGTTTAATTTTAAAAAAATATTTTTACACAGGTAACATATATATTACTATATAGTAACATATATATTTTTACATGTTACTTCCTCATTTTTCATTAAAATCAATATTTTACCATTTCTCTATTTTTATAATTTTTTAAAAAATACATTATTCATTTAAAATCAATATTTCAAATTTTCATTTTAAATTTTTTTTAATACTTGTAGCATATATGTTACTATATGTTACTTGCTCATTTGCAATAAAATCAATATTTTATAATTATTTAAAAAATACTTTATTTTTCTTTAAAATTAATATTTCAATTTTTTTGTTTTAAAACAACTTTTTTACACGGGTAACATATATGTTACTATATCTCACTTCCTCATTTTTCATTAAAATCAAAATTTTACCATTTTTCTATTTTTATAAATTTTTTAAAAATACATTCTTTACATTTAAAATCAATATTTCAATTTTTCATTTAAAAACAACATACAATTGCTATTTTATAATTTATATTATTGTAAATGTTTTTAAAAAATACATTAATTTCGTCTAAAATCAAATATTTCCAATTTTGCGTTTTTTGGAGGGCTTGCTTGAAAGATAATTGAAAATTTAGGGATCAAAGTGTAAAAATGTAAAAAGTTGAAGGGCCTAAGATGCAATTTTTTGAGGACTTAACTAAAAGATAATTGAAAATTTGAGGACAAAAGTGTAAAGATGTAAAAGTTGAAAGACCTAAGATTCAATTTTTAGAGGACTTAACTGAAAGATAATTAAAAATTTAGGGATTAAAGTGTAAAGATATAAAAGATTAAGGACCTAATATACAATTTTTGAAGGACTTAATTGAAATATGGGGACTAGAGTGAATATTATACAAAGTACATGGACTACTATACAATAAATAAATATTTTTAAAAGAGTTTATATAATAGAGAAGAGAGGTATTTTTTATAAGTATTATTTAGACGTGGATAAAAATAAAAAATTTAAAAAAGAAAGTATATTTTGTTATGAAACTAGAAAAGTAGAGAGAAAAAGATAAGAGAATAGAGAGAGTCAAAACTCAAGTCTGTAAATTTATTATAACAATGATCCTTATTTATAGGGTTTTAAAGGGAGTTACAACTTGATTAGAATACACTATTGTGGAGTAAGTAAATAACTACATAGACATCTAGATACAACTAAATAGTCATTTATCATTATCTATAATTTTACAACATTCCCCCTTAAATGACTTATTACACGATATTTTGTTCATTATTTGGCAAAAATCCAATGGGACAAAAATACGAATAAAAAGAAAAAAATTATCAAAAATAGGAGTACTCAAATGCTGCTTCATTAAGACCTTGTAAGGAAAACCCAGTGGGACAAAACCTGAGCAAAAAAAACAGAGTACAGTTACTCCAACTGATTTCAACAAATGGAAAAACTTGTATCGAGCTATCCATATCTTGTCCGTCAATGTCTTCAATGCCACCATATTTTTAAAACTTGTATAAAACAATTTTGGTGAAATGTACTCCATGTTATAACCTCCAGCAATATCATCTTCTTACATTATGTCTGGTTGACTGTAGTCAACATGATGGTCTGATACAATTATATTAAAAATAGATCTTATAGTTGTTCCCTTCAGGGGTCTCATATACAATTTATAATACACGGGAGTATAACCATAGGGTTATAATGAGGGTAAAATGTTTTGTAGGTTATGGACATCCATAATTATAATATTTATACAACTTTCAATTGTATGTCATTTATAGAAAAAATATGTTTCGTTAAAACTTTACTAGAAAAAAAGTCCGGTGGGCAAAAATCCTAGTGAAGGAAAAAGAATACATAATTCTTTTAATACGCCATTAAAATTGTCTCATTAAAAACATTGTCAGGAAAATTCAATGGAACAAAACCCTGGTCAAGGAAAAAAGTACAACGCGTATTTACTCCCCATAATCATAATATCACTTTAGATCTGTACTGATCGATTAAGTTCTCGAAAAGTTGAACTATATCTTTCAGGAATATTAAATCCTCTAGGAATTTATATACATTCTTTTATTATTCATGCCAGATGAGTTGGTTATAATAATATTTATTATATGCACACATGTCATACATTGACAGACTAACAATATATCAACTTATGATTGCTTTACATAAGCATTTGCGATATTCATAATGTTAAAAGTCGTGCATTACATGTTACGACTTCATTTTTTCATTTTCTTTTCGCATAAATATACACCTTTAGGTGCTCCGACTATAGGTCCAGAAACTTCAGGTTTCTCTAGTCAGTTCAATTTACTTGGATTGTATCATTTTATTTGGCCAATTAATTCTTTGACATATTTCTTTCAATATCATCGCTACCTTTTATAATATGAAACGCTTCATTATGTACAAAAATATTGTCAACAACATTTATTTTTGAATCCATTTCTTTCTCATAACAACATAATTTAACGAAATCTTTTCGTTTTATTATTCCAGCTAGCTGAACCTCTTCTGGGGTTTTTATAATTAGTTATGTCTATATACACTCCAAGAGTATATACCTCCTCAATAGGACCATCTTTATAATTGACTCTATTTTTTATTTGAGAATTTTTTAGAATCAAATGTCACCACGCTTCAGGCGTGTCATTAATTTACCCGATATAATATAAAAATGGATTGTTCTTCAAGGACGCTAATATAAATTGGAGCATTTAGAGCTGATATATGATATTTGATTTCATCTCTTTGGTCAGTAAATACATCTGTCAATTATATAACTTACAAATGAGTTAATTGTCGAACTTCTGGTTCATATTTTCTTGTGCAAGGATTTAGAAAATATAATATACTGCATTTTCATGTATTCTTTCCAGCTACTTAATTCTCTCTTATAATGTTGAGAAAACTGTCTTATCAAAATGACATTCGAAAAACCGTATTATAAAATATCACCCGTTAGGACTTAATATATTCTATAATGTTCCATACTAAACAAGTATTCTCAACATTTTTCAAAGCCCATCTCAGTGCACTATCGTGGACCGATTATACATATATTGCACTATCAAAAATCATTAGATGGGTAATATTAGACTCTGACCATAAGTCAACTATAGTGGGGATAACTTTGATATTGACATGATGCGTATAAGTGTTTCTACATATAAAATAACATTCCCTAGATAAAAATGGAAATCACTTTGTTCTCAATAGTAATGATTTAGAATTTAATTGGAGGCGTTAACAAACAATATTACTAAACCATTTAACATCATCTCAACTAACATTTATTAAATATTTGAGATTTAGACTCACTAGTATTGACAAGACAAACCACCGTCTTATTTGAATAATCTGAAAATTATGCTCATAATTTAAAATTTGAGCAAATAATCTCGTAAACTTCAAGTTGCGAATAATAACAACATACAATAATCTAGTATATGTATCTATTAGATACAAATAATATATAGATGGTCAACATGGAGGGTGATGGGCCCCTATAAATCACCCTAAATAATTTTCAGAAATACAAGGAATTCAGTTCCGATTTACGTAGTGAAGGTCTACTGATTTATATCCCATGAAAACAAGCATCACGTGAGAATTCTTTATATTGAAAAATTTTCTGGTTTTCAATGGATATTCTCATTCACAATTCACATCATATTGATCCGGGATGATCTAACCGGTATTGCCAATCAATAAAATTTTGAAGTATTGAACTTCTGGTTCAACATAATTTAGCAAGTATATTTTTTATTTATTTGGGGAACAAGTTTATGTTCCTTGTCTCACAAAAATAGAGAAATGAATAATGGAGAATTGTCTCATAAGTTTATTGTACCTCTTTAAGAGTATCAATACTCTAATATTACACAACATTAATATTGTAAAATTGTACTTCTTCAAGAGCAACAACACGATAATTTTTTCTAGAATATTGATATGTACAAATTTTATGCTTCTACGGAACAATAAAATAATATTTCTACAAAATATTAAAATGCTCATCGAAAATATTAAATCTTTACACAATTATGCTATTCGAGAGCAAGTAATATTCTACTGAAATATTAATATAATGTTGAGCTACTTCAAGAACAACAACAAATTGTTATTTATGAATATTAGATTATGTAAGAATTTACTCATTAGGAGCAAAAATATAATAAATGTTTACATCTTATACAATTATGCTCTTCGAGAGCAAGTTATATTCTGCCAGAATATTAATATAACGTTGTGCTTTTTCAGGATCAACAACAAATTATTTTAAAGTATGTAACTTTATAAAAATTTACTCTTCAGAAACAAATAATTTAACATTAAATTACATAAAATTATGCTTTTTGGGATCAAGTAATATTTTGTCAGAATATTAATATAATGTTGTATTTCTTCAAGAGCTACAAAAAATTATTTTAAAATGTTAACTTTATTCTGAAGTAAAGATTTATTCTTCATGAGCAACATTATAATATTCTTATAGAATATTATATCTTATAAAATTAGACTATTCATGAACAATTAATATTCTACTGAAATATTCATATAATATAAAATTTTGCTTATTCTGAAGTAACAATAAAATATTCTTCTAGAATATTTATATGTTAGATTGTGACATACAATACAATATTCTTCTGGAATATTGATAGAATTGTAAAAATGTGTTTCTTCAGAAAAAGCACAATCAAAACAAATTAACAAATCTTATTGACTTCCCACAATAATTTCATGCTAACTTTTATTCATAACTACGTATAAAAAAATAGATAGAAAATAACATAATAGTTAATTAAATAGTAAAAACTACTGCTACTTCAAGAGTAATAGTTCAATATTCTTCTAGAATATTTAAATTGTAATGCTATGCTCTTCAGGAACAATTAATATTTTATCAGAATAATAAAGTTGTGTCTATTCAAGAGCTATAACAAATCATTATTTTGATGTAAATATTTGTACTCCAGGAGCAATATTATAATATTCTTATAGAATTTTATATCTTATAAAATTAAGCTTTTCAAGAGCAATTAATATTCTATTAGAATATATATATATATATATATATATAAAATTGTGTTTCTTCAAGAGCAACAATATGATATTGATATATGTAGACTATTGCTACTTCAGGAACAATAGTTTATATTCTTCTAGAACAATAAAATATTCTTCTAGAATATTTATATGTTTAGGTTATGAAATATAACATAATATTCTTCTGGAATATTGGTAGAATTATAATTCTTTTGGAAAATAAAAAAAAAAACAAATCTTGTTCAAGAATATTTTAGAACAATAAACACACTGATTTGTTGTCCTTTGCCGTTGAATAAAAGTTAAAACATTGTTATCTCTAATTAAAGCATGAATATTTCTTTTAATTGCTTCTAATAAAAATGTCATAACAAAAAATATAATATGAGTTAGATTCATAAATCAAAGCAAAGATAGAGATATGAACACTAACCAGCTGGTGCCGTTTGAATTTCTTTTGGGATATTGACACTTGAGAAAGTGGACTTTGGGCCACTAAGCTTTTGTTTGTCCTTTATGGTGTTTTGATATTACAGTTTGGTTGTCTAGTTTTGCTTCTCCTTTTTTCTTTTGAATAAAAAAATAATATCTAATTGCTAACTCAGTTGGCTAGAATCTCGTGCTGATAATGTGTTATGAAACTAGAAAAGTAGAGAGAAAAAGAGAAGAGAATAGAGAGAGTCAAAACTCAAGTCTGTAAATTTATTATAACATATAGAGTTTCAAAGGGAGTTACAACTTGATTAGAATACACTATTGTGGAGTAAGTAGATAACTACATAGACATCGAGATACAACTAAATAGTCATTCATTATTATCTATAATTTTACAACATATTTCAAATTTTTATTAAAAAAAAAAGGTATATGAGCTAATTATCCCAAAAAACTATAACATAATTTTTTATTTATGGACCCCTAAATTTTTTGGGCCTGAGAATCGCCCCTTGAGCCTCATATAAAGTCCAGCTATGCTCGCGACTCTCGACTTTTCTGGTAGTACACAATTATTAATGTAAAAACTGATGTTTGCTCTCTCCTTCTGGGTCTCTCATTTTCTGTTTGTGTGGAAACTCAAAACTGGACTAAGCTGGGATCACATTAGGGTTGGGGAAGGGCAACTTGGCCTCTACAAATACTTGGATGAATCTCGATATGGAGGGTGTGTTATGTGTATACAGAATACTATAATGCCAATGTGACAGCTCATTTTGAGCGCTAGACACATGTTTTGCCTGATATGGTCATGATATGTCCTTTGCTAGTATGCAAGTGGAAAGACTGACCTAAATATGGAAATGTGGACGCATCTATCTGTGATACAATTGATGCATGATTCTTGCTGGAATATCCACGTGGCATCTTATAATGGGACGCAGTGGCGGATCTAGCACATGGCGAGACCCCGCGTCCGCCCGTGTTGGAATTTCGCGAAAAAATGGTGTTGGCTTCATCAATTTTTTTTCCTGCGTGCATTCTGCGTGTATCAGTGTATGTATATGTTGTATATATAAAATTTCCTGGGTTGAAGACGGTGTGTGTGTGTGTGTGTGTGTGTGTGTGTGTGTGTGTGTGTGTGTGTGTGTGTGTGTGTGTGTGAGAGAGAGAGAGAGAGAGAGAGAGAGAGAGAGAGAGAGAGAGAGAGAGAGAGAGAGAGAGAGAGAGAGAGAGAGAGAGAGAGAGTCTATTTTAAATTCAAAATTTTATTTGTGGTCCTTGAACTTTGAGAAATTAAAAAAATAAGATAATTGCATGAATAAATCCTCAAGTAAATTATTTCTCTTTAATATGATAATTGCATAACTTAAAGAGGGGAGGGGAGGGGGTCCAAATTGAAGAATATAGAAAGTATTTATCAAGTGTTGGAGGCGAATCAAGTGTGTGGCTGATACTTATATTTCTAACATGCATCGGCTGTTGACTGGTCAATGGTCAATATTTGACCGTTGATCAGTCAACGTCCGCCATAGCTGAACTTCAACCCTAGATCCGCCACTGATGGGACGGCCAATCTATTAGTACCATCTGGGTGGATAAATTATATATGAGTCTCACATGCTCATGCCCCTAAAGTGAATGTTGTCCCCATTCATATTTAGGCCACATGAAATCGAGAAAACAAATGATATGTTCGCTTCTTTTCCCTTTTTTTTTTTATTTAATTCATTTATTTATTTGAATTTGCTGTTGTAAATAAATTCACTTTAATTTTTGTGGATCAGATTGGACTTGAGTATGAACAATTTGTATATATGTAGGTCTCTTTTTAGATTTTGCTTAGTGCTATATAATTCAGAAAGCACTGAAAATGCTGAAAAGTTGTAGTTCGTTTAGTTATTTGCCATTAAATTGTATAGATTAGAACTTCTGAATCTGATATAGAACTCACCATCTAATTCAAAAAAAAAAAAAAATTGCCAAAAATATCCAACTTAGCAGTTAGCACACAACGGATTATGAAGGTTTTTGTTGAAATTATCAAACGTCTTTAATTTAATTAATTTCTCCAATAAATTAAAGAATATTTGATGTGAGTCTTGATGGAATTCCTACAAGGAAACATGTGTTTGATGATGTCAAAGTACACCAAAACAGGCTTGACATGTATGAAACCAACAGTGGATTAAGATTGGTGTTTTTTCTTTTATTAATTTGAAAGATTACTTTGATAAATCATTCTTAGTGACTTTACTTGGTTCGTTTGACATTTGATCGAAAATTTACTTGATACACTTGATTATTGTATTATTAAATTCGAGCAGATTTAATAATACAATATTTGACCAAGTGCATAGCATGAGACCCATGTATCAGATTGTGTGATGTGGTCCTCATTCTAAATTCAACATATAAAATACATAACTCAAAGGCTGAAGATATTAATTTAAATAGGGCGTGTGAATCAAACACGTGTGTACCATAATTTTAGTGCATACCAAACAAACACATTATGGTTCCAACCCGAAGTGACTATAGACTTGTAGTAATGGTCCAAGAGTTGGTATCACGGGCCCATGCTCTACTCACGCGACACATCATATTAGCAAAAATTATATGAGACCAAATACTCGTTGACCTATACTTGGGCAGACAAAAACGAGAGCTAAAAAAAAAAAAAAAAAAAAAAATTGGATCGACCTAATATATTAAAATATAATAAATTTTTTTTTACCCGACACTACAACAAAAAAAAGTGTTTGAGCTAATGGAAGCTCCAACACGAGAGAGCCCTCTTATCTGCTCCGATCTATAATTATTTGAATATAAAATAGTCTAAATAGTCTTGGTTTTTTATAAAATCAATATGATCTTTATTATACCCTTCATCCAAATGAAATTCAATACGATGTAGAGAATTTGTTTTTATCCACAAGATTCTAAGAATCTATTTGATCAAATGTGTAGTTTAACCTGAACTACTTATTTTCAAATGTATCAACATTGTTCACAAATATTTATTTGTGATTTCAAAATTTCTTATAATTTAAACCAAAATATTTTTAAAGTTGAACCTATAAATACTTGTATTTTTTATTTACATTGAGATCATAAGGACATGTTTGATAGTGTTTAAATTATTTTTTAAGTATTTATGAGTTGCAAGTCTTATTGAATGTGTAGATAAAAGTGGATATTAGATAGAAATTTCTCAAATGAAATGCACTATAGCCTATCCTCTTTGTAGCTTGAGGATGTAAAAGGTCGTTCTTGTCCGTTCTGTCTTTCTCTGAGAGCGAGGGTTGTAGGTGTAGAAGCAGTCTTGTAGCCTTTAGTCGGCTAAGAGCCATTTCGGTATCGTGCTAGTAAGGTAAGCGGCTTGTCAGCTGTTGATTCTGTTAGCATTTCAAGTCTTGAATTGGTCCATTCGTTAAGCATTGGAATCGGGACATCTCTTTGCCCGCTATTCCTTCTCTTTATGTCTATCCCATATCATTTATCTCTTAGCGAGTTCAGTTCCTCATTAGTCTAAGTCCCTAAGGGAATCTCTTAAGTCTTCGAAACCGTGGAGCGATGGAGAAATTGAAATTCTAAGTCCTATAAAATGTATATATAAAAAAGTATATTTGATCAATTTAACCAATTTAAACAAATAATTAAACTTTTACCAAACATGCTATTAAAACATTTCTCTTGGACACACACACAATTGGAATGATGGTAAACAAATGACAGCTTAATCCGCCGGCAACAGAAAGGAGCCACCAAATTATGTATGCACGTGTTTCAGTCAATTACTATAAATTAAGACATTGATTTGAATAGTCTAATTATAATCATGATTAATATAGTACCAAATTGGAATACGAAGAATTTGGCCACTTATAATTAATGATACTTAATTATTTCTAATGAGTAATGATACTTAATTATTAAGCTAAGCCTGTCAAAGTCGTAATCCTGTCCGACATATATTCTGTTTCGACTACTTACATATATATATATAAAATAATTACTAAAAGCTGCTTTACCAACCGACCCATCAACCCGATTTTTTTTTTTTTTCATATATTTTTTTTTTTTTTTGGGAATCTTGACCAATTTGACACACCCAAATTGATATTATATTTTATGTAATTAATATGAAGGAAATTTAATTTGTGCTTGATTGGATATTTAGATTTATTTTATGACCATAATATTGCAATTATAAGTATGTTTTTTTTTTATTCATGATTTTCAAACCTTGACATTTTTGAGTAAAATGATGATATTTTATTAGACGAATCACCATTTAAATAAAATGAAAATAAATAAAAACACAACATAAATCAAATGATTGTGATAAATAGGAGCACCAATAATGAAAATCTCGTCAAAATAATTTCATGTTCCTTTCTAAGTTTCCATTTTAACTTAATTCGAGTGCTTAATGTTTTCTTTTCATGTTGTTCCACATGGATAAATAGAGAATATAGTAAAAAGTACGAGATCGCTCGTTTTATTTTGAGAAATTGATAGATAAATGTTAATATTCGAGGGTTCAATTAATCTCACCTCCATCTCAACATATTTGTAGACAAATACATTTCAAAAAATTACTTTAAGGAAATGAAGCCTAAAATCACCCATTGTAATAACTTAAGTATACCAGTTGTATTAAGGTAGTTTTCCTATCCACAACAAATTCTTTATGTTCGGAACTTATTTTGTCTCGTGATAACGACTTTCATCTAGAACAATTCAATCACTCGATATCAATTTTTTATGTTTCAATTAAGTTAGTACAAAAAAAAATTGTGTGATTTGGGTGATGGAGGCATATTCATATGTTATACAAAATAATTACGAAATTCATTGTATCTATTAAGAGTTCACTATTCTATTTAGTGCTTGTTTAGTAGAGTTTTTTCATATATATATTATACATAGATTTTACAAAATGTGGATAAAAATTGTAGATTTTATAAAATATGTAAATAAAAATAATATTTAATTGTTAAGACCGATTTGTAAATACTTATAAATACTTTTCAACATAAGTTGACAAAGGGCGTGACATGTGGATTTCTTTTTACAGTATAAATCCATGAAGCCATCTTTTCATGAAATAGTTTTGTATAATGATATAAAAATTGGGCCCCACATATATATATATCATAATCATAATCATAATCATTCTCGTGGTGACTATGATGCCGACTCTTGTAGCACCTCTATGGCTACTCTAAATTCATGTGCTACATGCTTGGCCTACCATGCACCGTTCATGGTAATTCAAGAAATGACTAATGACAATTAGTGTGACATTTGTTGGCCCATATATCATATTCAACAAAATAAATGGTCCCACATGATACGATATAAAAGTATCACTGTCTGATAAATTTTTTAATTCACAATACAATTTTTTTTTTTTTTTTTTTTATGCTATGATTTAGAGTATCGTTCTCTTATCCCCAATAGACATGATGTTATTTTTCATTTACTGACGTGGCGGATCCACGTCATCGGAGTTGCCACTTCAACAAATGGAAAAAATTCAAAATGGGCAGCCCATATTTAGTCCAACTGTTGTGAAAATTTGAAAGCTTTGCCCATTCTGTCTCCCTGTCTTCCCTTCTCAGCGCTGCCCTCGTGACCCATTTTCGATGACCATTGCTACCACAAACACATCAAATAATAAAAAATAAATACGCCATTTTTTGCAAAAAATAAAATAAAATTTGACGATCATTCAACATAAAATTTATTTGGAAAGCCAAATATCAACTTTGCAAATAAAAAAAAAGCAACTCTCGGGCGAGAAAAACTTCCCTCGCCTCCATTTTCGCTTCTAGCTCGCCGCTAGGGATGGCAAAAATTTGTGGTCCCAGGCCCGCCCCACCGAGTAATAGGCGGGTTCAGCGTAATTTTTCTCCTGGCATGAGTCCGGCGACCTTGTGACTGGCCTCTCAAATTTTTTTTTGTTAATCATAAAATATAGTAGAAATTATAATTTTCATTAAAAATGGACTAAAGAAGAATCGAACCCGGGTTGAAATTTATAAATTACCAACGTTAACTACTACACCACAACCCAAATCTTATAATATTTTTTTTGTTTTATTTAGTACAAATATTTAAAAAAAATTGTATTTCTTTCTTTTTTTAATTATTTTTTCAGTTTAACAAAAAAAAAAATTTAACGAGGCGATTGGCGGGTCAAAGAACCGCCATGCCTTGCCCAGTGAATTCGCGAGTCGCTGGGCGGGGCGGGGCTCCATCCAGCTTTCCCGACCTAGAGACAGTGTGAATCGCATAAGCAGCGGTCTTTGGTTGTCTTGCATTTATAAGGTTAACCACCTGCCCATCAGTGTCCACCGCCACATTTGTCGGGAAATCGAGATTCTCCGAGACGCAGGAACCCACTGCCATCTGAAAACAAGAAAATGGAGGATAGTTGCGTTATTTGTGTAAATTTTCCTTCATTCCAGCCACTGCTAACTACTAATGTTGGAGATCTGGTAATGGTAAATGCAATAGCTTTTGTAAAAATTCATGGGGAGAAGAGGATGATGGAAAATGGAAATATGGAGAGAAAGAGGTGTGGGGAGAGGAGGAGGAGTGAATCCTGGGTGGTCCAGCATGGTTGTGGTGTAGTATTAGTTATCGTCCGGTGATGGTTGGGTTTTCGGCTGAAATTTCCGCAACCCTCCGGCGAGAAAATAAGCAAGCGGCGACTAATTTGCAAGAAATTTCAGCAAGCTGGAGTCGGGGTGGCGTGCTAAACGCAGGAAAATTAGTTATGCTAGCTGATTTTGCGGTAACAATGGTCACCGGAAATGAGTCACGAGGGCGGTGCGGAGAAGGGAAGACGGGGAGAGAGAATGGGCAAAACTTTCAGATTTTCAGAACAGTAGGGCCAAACATGGGTTGCTCATTTTGAAATTTTCCCATTTGCTGAAGTGGCAACTCTATTGACGTGGAGCCGCCACATCAGCAAATGGAAAATAACATCCCGCCTCTTGGAGGCAGGAGAATGGTACTCATATAACTTAATGTGTTAGTCTTTGTACGTATATTCACGTCTTAAAGAAGAAAATGAAATTATAATATTTATTTTATCAAGTCTTTGTCTACTCGAAAATCACGTGGTTCAAGTAGGATTTAGTTGAGAAGATTAGTCAAATTCCAAGTAGTTTAATGACTTTATGGTGGATCCACAACCTAGCACTAAAACTGAGATACGAGTTGATACGAAAAACTTATTTGTCAACTACCAACATTATATACCGGAACCGAATCGAATGGAATCAAACAGTTCTTCTTAATTAGTTGAAATTGGGTAATGGGTATTAAAACTGAGAACCGGTCATTTATGGTTCAGTTATTGGTTCTAAACTCAAAATCGAAGAATTGAATCGACTTTATTTTTTTTTTTAATTTTTTTTGAAAAGTTAGTCTATAAAAATAAAAAACTTATTTTTTATGTTTGTTATTTTGTATTGAGATTGAATATTGTATTTAAAACCGGATGGAGAAGTTGACAAATTCAACTCTACATGTCACTCAGTCATTATCCTCAACTCAACACAATTAGTATAACAACTAATGGTAGTGGTGTACGAGGTCGATCATTCATCCATACAACCTATTGGAAGCATGGTCTAAGAGCTCTCCAACATGCCTCTTGAGTTCAAGAATTTAACCTTGACAGTGACACTGACAAGGTGAAAGGTAAAATAAAAAATGTGATATACACAACACCACAAACAAAGATGCATATATAGCCGGCAAGTGCTCACCTTCTCTACCCTACAAGCTCTAATGCTCTATAGATACAAGAACTCTACACCAACAAAAGGCACGTTCAGCCAAGCAAAAATTAGAAACTCAATCAAAATTATCTTTCGAGTACTATCCATTTCACCAGCAATTACCAAGTATTTTTAAACATATTGTTGGAAATTGAGACCAATTCTTTTATTGTCCACAAAATCTTTGCTCAGAAAAAGATAACGAAACAGAAAAAATATAAATGATAGAGAAATATTTATGACTGTCAAAGTTTTTAACATATGAAAAATTGTTACAATCATATAGATTTCACCCACCCAAATTCTCAAGTGTCTCAAAAAAAATAATATTCTAAACTTTACCGCACCCACCAATTTTTACTATTTGTACAATCCACAAAGAGAACAAGAAAAACAACTAGGATCCTAGGTTTATAATTTTTCTCTCAGAAAATTCTTAAGTCACATCTACAAAAGAGAATAAACTACATCAATTTATAGTTAACGTATGATCTAATTTTCTTCCAAGTTTAGACTACCAAAGAGTCTAAGATTTGAAAATTTGTTCAATTTTAGTCGACCTAGATATCTTTCAAGTTTCGACTATCAAAGTGTGCAAGATTTGAAAATTTGTTCAATTTTAGTCGACTTAGATGTCTTTCAAATTATGACTACCAAATTTTGAGAAAATATCTCAACACATATCACGCTTATATTTGACGGATTTCTTGGTTGGTGTTGACGTATAAATTTAGTCTAGAACTTGACTTAAATAATTTTTAGTCTTTTATACTGTATTGTTCAACGTGTAAATCACCAATTAACACATCGAGTTATAACATCACATGACACCCCGAAAGTGAAGCCCATGAAGACACCAAGTTGAACATCATGTGATTACACGTAATATATGACATGGATTGGACCATTGGATGATGACAATCTTTAATCAGTTAAAACTTTTATTTATATATATATTTCCACACAAGGAATCACGTGTTGACAACTGTGATTTAACCTAGGATCACTTGATCAACAATTTCTTCTTATATATATTATTATTAGAAATATATAATTGCACCTCTTCGATTTTAACTGTATTAGTGAGTTCCATCAGTACTATCAGACATTACACCGACAAAACATACGCTTACACAAAAATCCAATGCGCAAACGAATATGAGACCACGGACCGCAGTACTACTACTCCACTACCTCTGTTAACTTGTATATTTCAAGCAAATTTTTGTTAATTTTTTTTTAAAATAACACTCGAACAGATAAATTGTTTGTCCTTTACGTTCATAAACCCCTCACTAGCTTGCTTAGCTCTGATTGGACGAGCAGCCAGCAGGAGCGACCGAAGTTCACTGAATGAGAGAAAGGGAATCCTCATAGATATCGAAGGAAACAGAGAATGTCTGGTATAAGTCTTCCACAGATATGTAAGATATGCTATGATACTTCAGAAAGGGAGGTTCATTCAATTAATTACTGATGTGAAAGTTGGATTGACTTTAAAGTAGAGTAGTTGTAGTTATCTTTTTCTTATAGTGAATTGAGTTGAGAACACTGACGGCTGTAAAACGAATATTTGGAATCGGGGTGTACATAAACGTTATAATCTTTTGTACATATTGTTGACCACTAAAATCGAAGCCAACAAATCCTCGACCACCTCCTTACTGAAATAATTAACTTAATCTTCCTATGAAAAGCCATTCGAAGATTGAGAATTAAAAGAGCAAAAAATTTGGTTAAGGTTTTTCAATTGTTCAACTCTTCTTTGATTTAATTCAAGTTATTTATAGGTGTTGCAAGGTTTAGGGTCCTTTTGTCTTTTCTCCTTTTCGGCCATGTGTTGCCCTCTAAATGGAAGGCTCTCAATTCTAGAAGATTCTACGACGCGGGGTGGAAGGTCATTGACTCGGCTATTATTTTCTCTAGATTTGGTTGTTATTCTCACATGTGTTTTAGTTGTAACTGATTCGACCACGTAGAGATTCACACAATGGTCCCATGGATATTCTCTTTATTTTGAATCAGTAAGTAGCGCGAGGTCTTGGTTTCGTATCCTTCGCCGAACACAAGTTCCCAAAACGGCAAAGGTTAAAAAACATACATCAAAGTTAGACTTTAATAGTTAAACGATCCATTCATAAATTATTTGGTTTCGCCTATTTGTGGAATATGGTTTCAGGTTTAAGCGAAGTATACAATATTTGTTTAATTGAAGTGTCTAAGCTAAATGTTCTTTTGTCTGCTCAAAACGAGGTATAAGACATATAAAAAATTTGTAATGATGTTTTAAATATAATAGCCCAAAAAATACAATTTTCAACTTAACTCTCATTACATGTCAATTTTGTGGTATTATCGCTACTTTCAACGTCAACTTACTTTGTGTCACAATTTTTGGATGAATACTAATAGTACATCACGCGTTACATATAAATAAATTATAAACTCATCAATCACAAGTCACACACTAAGAAATTCTTCCATGCACTACACATTCATATAATAATTATAAAGAGGGAAACCAAAGTGGTATAATTTTATATAATTGACACCAAAGACTGAACCCCACGTATATCAATAACACCCTCTGGACCATACAATACAACCTTGAGTTATTGTCATTGTTTTCACAGATAGATATAGGTTTTACATATAGAGAGAGAGAGAGAAAGAATCCCACACATTTAATTCTTGCTTCTCATCACCTTCCTAAGATCATTGTTCAATCTCTTATAAGAGAATTAAATTCTCCTCGTACTTCTCAGTTTGATCCCAAGGCTAGAGTTCATATATCTATCTTGTTTTTTTCTAAAAGATCTTTCGGTGTTCTTGATTTGAATTCAATTATGGGTGTAAGTACTAAACAGGTTCCGGACGATGAAGGGTTAGATTGGACCCAAAGTTTGCAGCAATCAGAATCGGTTGACCTACCAAAACCGCCGCCACCTGTACGGCGGAGCCACCAACAATCAGAGCCTTTGAAGTGTCCGAGGTGTGACTCAACGAACACAAAGTTCTGTTATTACAACAATTACAACAAATCTCAACCTCGCCATTTCTGTAAAGCTTGTAAGAGGCACTGGACTAAAGGTGGCACTCTACGTAATGTGCCCGTAGGCGGTGGCCGGAAAAACAAACGGCTCAAGACATCAAATGCAACCACTAATGCAAGTTCCACCACAACAGGCGGTGGCGCAGCCGCCACCCATCCTACCACCTCCTCTATTCTTCCCTTTGGTTCTTTTGGTACAGTCGACAGCATTAACAGCTTTTCAACGAAATCTTTCATCGGAAACAATGGATCAGCACCTAAGAATCAAAACCCAGAATTTCAATTCTCAAGTTTAAGCACTTTTGACATTGATTCATCGTCTTTATTAGTCCCCACCTGTTACCAGTCTTTAAATGCGTATGACTACTCCAGAAACCTCCTCGACACCGCGGAGGAATCAACAATTACAACAGTCAATCCGAGCACAAACAGTACTGTCATAGAATTTCCATGGGGAGGTCCAAGTACAGACAGTGCCATAGACGTACCAAGTTACTACTGGAATGATATTGATTTGTTAACTTCAGCTGATCTGAATATATCATGGGATGATAAAGATATCAAACCTTAAAAAGTCGATCGAGTTCAATCTTCTCAAGGTCTCTTGATGGTGGTTTCCCTAATTTTAGATGTGTAATTTGTATGCAGAAGAGTATCGTGGACAAGATTTTAGCTTCTTTTTCTTTAATACTGTTTAGTATTATTCAGTCCACTTTATCAAACATGTCATGGTATATCATTTGTCCAATACACCTCTATAATTAATATCCATGTCTACAAGTGGCTGTCAATGTGTAACTATCATAGATGTAAGTTGTAAGTATATTGTTTGAAGCTGTCATTTTATTATCAGCTTCAGGCTATATTGCATGTCCACTTTGTGTTTGTTTCTATTTCTCACTCTCTCTATTGATGCAAGAATTATGTAAAGTTGTCAAGTTGTCAAAAATATTTTATTTTGGATGGATTTTGAAAGGTATGTAAGAGAGTAATGGGACCTCCTCCAGCTGGGTAGAGAAGACTAGATGTGATGAAAGATTCTTGTGGATATATGTGGAAGTAATTTGTATATATCTTAACTATATTGCAAGTATGGATGAGTTTTTTACCATTTACAACATCGTTCAAAATGTATCGTTTTGTCTTTCAATTTTTTTTAATTATTAAAAGTATGGATGAGACATGCTGCCGTTTTGAAACTTTTCTTTTTTTCCGACACAATTGAAAGCCACAATTTGGTTCACATTTCTCATATATTGGCCCATTTGCCATTTTGCAAGCCTTTTTTTTTTCTCCCATGTTATATTATAGTTCATTCATTTAATTTTTTTACTAATTTTTTTTTGTACCCGAAGAATTTTTGTAAATGATTTTTTCGTTTTCTTTTCACTATATAATTATTCGATTTTATCTCATTTTAAAATATCGATACAATTTTGGTTTCCAATTTTGTCGATATTCGGAAACCAATTTTTGGTTCCCAATTCACATGCCAACAAATGGCCCATTTGCCCATTTTTCAAGTTTATTTTTTTCCCTATGAACATATTATTCCTTTATTCAATTTTTTCACTATCATTTTTTTTTTGTCTTTGATCTTGTAATAAGTTAATTCTGTACACAATTCATTAATACTTAGCTTTTACTGTATAATTGTTTCATTTTAAAATATCGACAATATCGACAAAATGTAATTGTCGACAAATAAGACTATAAATGAGAACCAAATTTGGTTCTCATTATTACAACAAAGGGCCCATTTGATATAATTTTTCATTTGTTTTTTTTCTTCTTTTTGAAGAATTTAATTGATGTCGATCAAATATTATTGTTTTCGACAATAGCTCATTCATTCAATTTTTTCACTAATTTTTTTTTAATCTCAGGTAGGTCCCACATGCAATTTTTTTCCCAAATTATCTGCTTTTGTAGAACACCAATCCAGTCCCACCTGCTAAATATTCACAAATATATTTTCATACGCTAAAGATTCACTAATCTATTCCCAAAGCTAAACATCAAATTTTCAAACATTTACTACTCTTTCACCATCATTCTTAAATATTATTCCTTTTACTATTTGAATTTGCTAAAATAGGCTAATTTTTGTAAATGATTTTTTTCCTTTTTTACTGTATAATTTTTCCATTTTAAAATATCTACACGACATTGTCCACAAATAATGGGAACCAATTGGTTCCTATTTTTTATTTTTTTCCTTCTTTATTTAAGTGATATCGAACAAATATTGTTGTTTTTGACAAACTTTATTGTTGGGAAAAATAGTTCATCGGATCTTTGTTTCTTGCAAGAACAATTGACATGACTCAGATTAATATTGTCCAACTCCACAAAGGTAATACCAAGTTAAAGAACAAACTAAGAAGGACCAATTTCACCAAAGAAATAAGGTTTGGAGTAGGCTGCAATTTTCACTAAGAAATTATGAATGACAATGGCGAAGTTTTTTTTGGTTTGGCCGCTGATTCCGTTCACGTGTGATAATGGTGGTTTGATTGCTATGTATTTTCTCGCCCAAACCAACTAATATATATATACTAGTTATATACGCATTGTATCTACAAAGTTATGTGTACAACAAAAGCATCTTAAATATATTATCCCAAAGATCTGAGTCATCACCCAAGATAAGCTTGTGTGTCATTTTCCAAAGTAACTCAATTTCAGAACGAAAAATACTTTTGAGCCACTTCAAGCTTCCTTCTAAAACCTATTTGTTGTCCGTAGTTTCATGTATTAACTTAGCCGAAGAAATCTCTCCCTAGTGCCAATTACATCATTCAAGGACCTCCCACTTAACTTACTCACAATTCCTCAACCAGTCTAAAAAAGTCTTTAAAGTATTTTTCTTACTGTTTATAAACACTTACAAACTGGTCAAACATTATTTTTATCTACACATTTCGTAAATCCAACAAGTTGGTTATTGTTAAACCTATTTCCCCCAATCCTTAAAATAGATAGAGAGGCAAATAGTAAGTGAATTAGTAAATTTTATTTGTTGAAGAACGAAAAATAAATTATATTGATAACTCGTAGCTTACTACACTTTTTGAGTATAGTTTGAGGGGGCCAAAATGATGCCACGCTATGCTCTAGTTAGTTATTAGTCCAAAGTTTGAAAGAATGAGCCTCGATGTCGTGTTTGGGAGGTGCTCATCCATTATAATTTGCTATCTTCTTAAAAAGAAAGGCTGTCGATTCACATATTGGTAAAAGATCAAATCAACATAGAAAGTCTAGTCTCGTCCCACGACTTCAAAGACATGTATAGCATGTCGACTGAAATCTTGATCACAGCAGTAAGGACATCTTTAGCATGCTTGACTAAATGAAACTAAATGATTAGCGAGAGAGACACGTCACAAAATTTGATATCGCCTTGCACAATCTCATCAAATCTAACGTATCACACGAATCATACAAGTTGCAACTTATGTGTTGACCATCCCAAAACTCTAAAATGACAAGTGAACAATGGGATTGCGATTCATAATTTCAAGTGATAACAACCGTAAAAATTTACGTGCGTACCAGAGTCCAAATGAATGCTAGGGCCAGATTCCAATTAAAGAAAAGAATGAAGTTTTCACCCACCAATGGATCAATTATTTTGATCTAGAAAAAGCTAAAAGTTGAAAAAAAAATGCAGGCCAAGAGTAGTTAAATTTATACAAGTTCACTCCTGGTCGAGTAATTTTGTAGTAAAAGTTAAAATTTAGTCACCATTTTAGTATACTTATGGATTCTATGGAGAGCTCTAATCCTTACATATAAGAAAAAAAAAAAGAAAAGAACACGCTGCTCAAGCACATGCAGTAATAAATTACTGTAATGTTGATAAAAACACGAAGAAATGAATATCCCAGAGACTAATGGCATGAAGATTAGTCATTCATTTAATCGAAACCAACAATGTTATTTATAATTTTTAGTTAGTAAAATGCGCTCATACATTGAAAGGAAGAGAGCATACATGATTACAGTGGTAATTAGTATAACATGTATTAAATGTATGCAAAAATATGATATATACCATGCTTTCAACAAAATATGATATATCCCAATAGACGACTCTCGGGTGAATCCCATTACAAGTAAGACATATAAAAGATGATTCTTATTCCATATGGGATTGTCTTCAAATGCCATAAAACATCGATACAATTTGCAACGAAAAATGAGCGAGAGAATAGGTACTTCAATACCTTTTCATCTCTAATATGATCATACGCATTTCATCTCTTCACAACGTCATCCTTCTTCAAAGTGAAATCCCAAATGCCCCCGTACTTTCGTTAAAATCCCATATGTCCATGGTGTCGTAATCGGCTATCAACTTGTCATGAGCTCCTCTCTACTTATTGTAAATATGATGTTCAAAGTTGTGCAATTCACTTGGCTTTATACATCTCAATAATGCAAAATATCAGCGGTTGAAACAGCGGTGCCAATGTACAAATATTCCCTCGGAATCTGTAGAAGGTCCTATCGATGCAAAATCTTCGCAATTGATCCCCAAAAGGTCCTGGAATGAAAATTTAATTACAAGCGTGATTTCTTTATCCATATTCGATGTTAAAAGTTGAAGAGCATGAATTGGAAGTAAATTTGTACGGATTTGCCCCATCTTATTGGGCGCCCAAGAAGAACTTGACATAAAACAAGTTTCAAAGATCATAAAGGAGCAAAACCATCAACAATGTAGAAAAAATAACGAAAAAAGGACGGATGAAATTTAACAAAATCAAACAAAAATGTTCAGCAACATCCTCAAGTAAACGAAATTACAAAGAGATTTCAAGGATCTAAACAAATCTGTAAGGATTTTGAGGTTTCGTACATCACCACAAGAACACACCTTCTCAACAAATACACTTTCATTCTAGGTTCCGTGAAGTCGTCGGACACACATGACTATGTCGATTCCATGCTTTATGTATTGAAGGAAGGCGACAATAGCCTTGAATTGGAAAGGGAGAGAGGACAACTACATTTTGGAGAAAAATAAACGAGATGAAAAATTAGGTTTGTGAAATTGAAATTGGAATTCGCCATTTGATTTACGCACCCATGAAAGCGGCGTCGTTTCGAGAAAAAACCACAAAAATGGTGTCGATTTGGACTAATTTATGAGCGATAAATTCTCCGTTCATACTTATAAGATAGTAAGGGATATCTTTGTACATAAGCCTTTGAACTACGTGGAGAAAATGAATGAAGACATAATGTTTATCATCTCGACCTTCAGATTAGTTCATCATTTTCTACTTATCTTCTTAATTTTATTTTATATCTACATCTCAAACCTTCATCTTCACCTCCAAAATCATCAATCTATATCTACTAAATCAAATTTATCTTTCTATCTCTATTACATCATTATAGTTCACTCGGACCTTAAAGCCTTGGTGTCAGCGATCAATGTAATTGTTTCTTCACAAAATATGTGGCGAACCCTTATTTCCATCACTTTCTTGACTTTCTTAAAAAGCTACCCACCACTAATCCAAACTTAGTGGTCTTTGCATCAATATAGACCCACGTATTTTCAAGAAAAAGAAATCTACAAAAACAAAGTGCATGATTATTTTTCGCTCTGTTTGAAGGATATGAAAGGAGGATAAGGGAGGTGATCCGAGATAATACTAAATAACCACAAAAATTGAGATGTACTAAAATCGCTATATAAATCGTCAACAAAAATAAACATGAGTAAGCATGCACTGTTGTTGATTTATAAGCTTAGCCCTAAAACAAATGATAAGAGAAATCAAATCAATTTCGGTTTTCACCAATAAGAACCTCATGTCATTCAAAATCAAAATGTTTCTACACTTTAACTTGATTCCTATGATCAAATGCAAAAGAAAATAAAGAAGAAAACAAAATTGTTCTCCATGAAAATCTTTAACTGGCTGACAAGAAACCGATTCAAAAATACAAATAAAAAGAATGTATTACTCTATGTTCCATAAATATTCCAAAAATCATGATTCCAAAATGAAAGCTTGTTACCTCGTGAGGTTCAATGCTTCCGACTCTCAATAATTCTTTGAAATTAATTTCAAAGTTTCATTAGTGATACGCAAATTTAAATAACGCATTGCATGTTAGACAATAATTTTAGTTCTTTTACAAAAAAAAAAAAAAACTCATGATGTTGTCCTCGTTTCAACTTAATTTCTACGTTCAGACAACGAATTTCTCCCTCAAACATGTGTAATCAAGAAAATACCCATTGGTAGAAAATAGAGAAAATAGGGGGAAAAACAATTATAAGCAATAAAAAGTGAAATTACCTTTGAATTGTGAGGTAGAAGGAGATTGGTGCGAGCCAATTAATATGGAGCAAACCATAAAAAATATTCTGCAAAATTCCATATGTGAAAAACTAAACTTAAACAAACTTAGCTAATGTCAAAACAATACATAAACCGGAAATGCGAACCCGGTGAGCAAAGTAATAAAATAGCATCACTACAATAGCAATGCCGGGAATATATATATATATTCCCAGCAAAATGAATCCAAAATGGCTCAGCAAAATGAAGTTGGGTTGGAGATGCTCTTACTTTGCCTTCTATGTTTGGAACAATGAGCAATTTGTGAAAATGGCATCACAACTCACAAGACATAGAAGAGGTGTTTCCAATTGTAGTTGAAGGTATGGAGAAAAAAATTGAAATGGCATTGGAGCACAAGTGTTTGACAACTCACAGAAAATGTCAAGGAAATGGTGGAAGAAATGGAACCAAGTCTATACTCCAAGTGCATGTCTCAGCTTGATCTTCACGACTCTGCAACTAATCAAGAGGAGATGAGGCGGAAGCAGAGGTGGGAGAGTATAGAAATGGCGTGAAAAGGAATCAATGTATCCAAGATTCACGAAGAGCGTGTTACAAACTGTGAAAAGTTTATCATGCGGGCATTTGGCAATTAGTAGTGTATACATCATATTTAATGCACATGAGATCCTATATATATATACATATAAACATACACGCAGAAAGAACACAAATACATGAAATCCACGAGTCTAGAAATAGTTTATTGCCGGAGAAAACTTACGCAAATCAACAAAGTGATTCCTCCATTAATAGTCACATATTTATTACAATCAAAGCTTGCATTTTTCCTCTCTCGCCCATAAATCAAAACTCAAAAGCAGAAAAAAAAATTCAAAACAATAGCCCCCTTTTAGAAAGTTTCAAAACATATCCAACTCTGATTTATGTTTCGAGCAATTTCGAATAGTGAAAGAGAAAAAGATTCGATTTTAAACAAATGGGTGTACAAAAATCGTTTCTTGACAAGCGGGTAGGTGTAAAAAAAAAGATTCAATGTATTTTATGTGTGGAGATTCGAGAGAAAAAAAGAGACGAGCAAAATGGGAAGAAGGTTTTGCATTTGTGAAAGAAGAAAAGATGCGGACCCCGTCACGGGGTCCATAATCTTCTCCGTCGACTTCGTGGCGCACACCCATTCAACAAAACCAAATGTATGCCACCCCCCACCCCAAATGTCGGCGCCACCACCGAAAAAAAAAAAAAAGCGTTCACCACTTTCATATTTACTTTTCATTTGCCCCCTTCCCCGTTTAATTTACCCCCTAACCCCCAAAACTATTTTATTTATTCGTTTCCCCACCTATTTTATACACTACTCAACGAAATAATTTTTTTCATCAGAATACATTTTTTCCCTCCTCATTAGAATACATATTTTTTCGTCCTCATCAGAAAACATAATTTTTTTAAAAATTTGGCCAACTCAATCGCTTTATTTACTTTACCCAAATTTGGATCAAATGTTTCCAATCGCTTTTGTTCTCTAAATTTATTTTATCAAATTTGTTTCCCACTTATTGTTTTTCATATTTTTCAAACGTTAGTAATAAATTATTTTTTTATTTTTTATTTTCGTTTACTTGTACATATTTATTTTAATTTGTAAGTTATTTGTAACATTATTAATATATTTTTTATTTTTTTGTTTATTTTCACATATAAATGATGTATTTTATTTCGGTACATTTTTGTAGGGATGGAATTTTAGAGTTGTGATAATGTATATATTCCTCAAGTGACTATTAGTGTCATTCTCCACGTAGGTCAGGAATTCGATTTATCCGATGAGGCGTACAAATTTTACAATAAATATGCACGTGAAGCAGGATCATATAAAATCCCGCTTCACGTGTATATTTATTGTAAAATTTGTGCGCCTCATCGGATAATTGAGTTCACGACCAGCGTGGGGAATGACTAGCGATAATCGCGAGGAAATATATATTATCGCAACTCTAAATTCCATCCTCAGCTGGCGAAATAAAATACGTGTTATAAAACAAAAAAATAAAAATAATGTGTACAAATAACACAGAATTAAAATAAATCTGTGCAGTGGCGAAAATAAAAAAAAAATAATTTATTACTAACCTGCTGAAAATATGAAATAAGTGGGAAACAGTGGTGATAAAAGGGTTGGAAGAACAAGCGTTGATAAGTTGATCAGAATTGCGGAAAAAGTAAATAAGCGTTGAGACAGTCAAGTACAAAAAAAAGTATGTTTCGATGAGGAACAAAAATGTGAGCAATGAGGTGTGTGTGATGAAAATGGTGTTCGTTGATGTGTATAAAATGGGTGGGAAGCAGATAAATAAAATAGTTTTTGAGAGGTTGAGGTAAAATTAAATGGGGGGGCTGTAAAAAGTAAATGTGAAAGTGGGTGACCCCACGTTTGGGTGGGTGGCGCGACGATTTGAGGTGAGGTAACATACATTGGTGGACATTGAATGGTGTCGCTTGTCAGCGTAATGTCGAAAAGACTATGGACCCCGTGGACGAGGTCAATCTTCTCTTCACTAACTAACGCAAAGTTTCCATCTCTTGCACACGCAAACTCGCATTCCATTCAAGAATTTGGCTTCGATTCTCTCACCCTTTACAGACAATCAATGAAAAAATTGAAGAAAATATGGGTGATGGTGGTGGTGCAAATCTAGGTCTAAGCCGTGGCGGGTCCTTGGTTGTCCAAAGGTATTACAATTTCTTTCACGGAGAAAAGATGCGGACCCCGTCACGGGGTCCATAGTCTTCGATCGACCGACTACGTGGCGCACACCCATTCAACAAAACCAAATGTATGCCACCCCGCCCCCGAATGGTCGGCCACCCACCGCTGACCAAAAAAAAATCGTTCACCACTTTCATATTTACTTTTGAGCCCCTTTCCCATTTAATTTACCCCCAACCCCAAAACTATTTTATTTATTCGTTTCCTACCTATTTTATACACTACTCAGCGAAATAATTTTTTTCATCGAATACATTTTTCCTCCTCATTAGAATACATATTTTTCGTCCTCATCGAGAAAACATAATTTTTTAAAAATTTGACCAACTCAATCGCTTTATTTACTTTATCCAAATTTGGATCAAATGTTTCCAATCGCTTTTGTTCTCTAAATTTATTTTATCAAATTTGTTTCCCTTATTATTTTCATATTTTTCAAGGTTAGTAATAAATTATTTTTTTATTTTTATTTTTCGTTTACTTATCTGATTTATTTTAATTTGCAAGTTATTTGTAACATTATTAATATATTTTTATTTTTTGTTTATTTTCACATATAAATAATGTATTTTATTTATTTGGTACATTTTATATGAGGGATGGAATTTTAGAGTTGTGATAATATATATATTTCTCAAGTGATTATCGGTGTCATTCCCCACGTTGGTGGAGAATGACACTCAGATAGTCGTACAAATTTTACAATAAATATCACAATTCTATGATTCCATCCCGTGCAAAAATAAAATTTGTGCGCCTCCGAAATAAAATACATCATTTATATGTGAAAATAAACATCTAAAAAAATAAAAATATATTAATAATGTTACAAATAACTTACAAATTAAAATAAATATGTACAAGTAAACGAAAATAAAAAAATAAAAAATAATTTATTACTAACGCTTGAAAAATATGAAAAACAATAAGTGTATATATATATATATATATATATATATATATATATATATATATATATATATATATATGTATATATGGTAATATGTATTAGGCTTTGTTTGATTGGGATTATAATCATTTTGGTTTTTTTCGGTAGTAATTTTTGACTTTTCAACCCACTTTTAACATGAAAAGTCAACAATTTCAACTCAAAAAAACTAATATTGATCAAATAAACCAGTTTATAATCTCTGTCAAACGGGCACTTAATGTATACGGTATAATATAATAACTCATAATATATTATACTCCAAATATATATATTATACCTTAAACTTAGCCGTCTCACTTTAAACCGGATCAAACACACTAGATCACTGAGCAACGACTCAAAATTACATTAAAACTTTCAAGTGACTCACACACATACTTCATTAGTTTGGGCTGACACATTGTAGAGTAGACTATACAAATTATCTTTCAATTATGGGCTCAAAGACTATGAAGATATAACGGGTCTATTAATCATCACTGCCCTGGATTTATTTGAGATCACAAAAATCCCAACAACCTCCACCTTGATCCAAATATACCTGCAAACCCCAAAAATAAAAATAGCTTAGTAGTTGTTAAAAAAGGATTCCAAACAAATTGGAACTTTACATACCTTTACCAAAGTTTAGAAGTGTCAGCCAACTTCTAAACGTGAGCACCTTAGTGCCCATATCTGCAAAGTTATAAACCTTCAAATACCTAAACAACAACTTTAAAGCTTCCCAATATTTGGGACCAAGATCAAACATGTACATGCTTAAAACACTAACAGTAAAAGTCAAGAATGGCCTAGTGCAAATTATCAAGTACATAACAGAGCCAATAACATTTGATGAGTTTTTACTCATAAACTCCTTTTTCTTATCTTGTTCCTCGACAAGATAAATTGGTTACTAAGAGACACAGAAGTGGGTTTAAGATTAACAATGCCAATTTTTTTTCAAAATTTTAAGCACTTAAGGAGTTTGATACACAAAGAAGCATGAATTTGACCTATCTCTATCAATCTTCATACCAAAGAACCTTCTAGAATGTCTTAGGTGTTTCATGTCAAATTCTTTACTTAACTCAATACTTATCTTGTTTACCACTTTAATATTAGGTCCATCCAATAACATGTCATCCACATAAAGTATCAAATACACACAATCATCATTTGTGCTGTGGTGTAGATAATACAAACAATTATCAAACTCAATCCTCTTGTAACCAATATAAAAAACATGTGAATCAAACATTCTATACCATTGTCCCTTGGCTATTAGCCTAGCCTCATATCTCACAGGCTCACTTTCAGTGGTTCCCTCTTTCATCTTATAAACTCATTGCATCCTACTATGGATTTATTCTTAGGTTTAGGAACTAAATCCCAAGTTTGATTCCTAACAAGTGAACTCATCTCTCATCTCATGGTACTAAACTATTCTACGAACTTCTCACTCTTTATAGCCTCCACATAGGTATTTGGCTCCTTATCAACTAGTTCCTGATAACTATCATAGGCTATAGTGAAGTCGGATAGTCTATGGGATTTCCTACATGGTCTCCTCTCTCTATCTCTGGCCAATTGATAATCAGCCAAAGGATTTTGGTCAACGGAATTCTCCTCTAGCATATCCTCGTTACCTTCTACATCTATGTTCTACTAATTTTGATGTGTGTCACTCTCTACCTCACCAAGGATGATGGGGATGTGAGTACTCACTTTCTCCACCTCAACTAGGGACTCTTCCCTAACGGTTTATTGCTGTTTTTCACTCTCTAAACAAAGCATCTCTGACTCATTAAAAATGACGTCCTGACTAATGATGATTTTCACACTTTTTTGGTTCATATCCCACAACCTATACCCCTTATCACCCTCTGGGTATCCTAAGAAAACACATTTTCTAATCTTGTGATCTATTTTTCCCTCACTCTGGTGAAAGAAAGCAGCACAGCCAAAAATCTTAAGTATGGAATAATCAGCACATTTACCATACCATTTTTCATACGGTGTATCACCATTTAAAATAATAGAATGAGTCATATTAGTCAAATAGCAAGCAGTCATAACAGCTTCACCCCCAAAACGATTTAGACATATCAGAACTCAACATCATACATCTAACCTTATCAAACAAAGTACAATTCATCCTCTCAGCAAACCCATTCTATTGGGGAGTGTAAGGTACAATTTTATATCTAGTAATGCCACACTCATTACACAAATTATCAAAGTCAGCATTGCAGAATTAAAGACCATTATCATTACGCAAATATTTTATCTTTTTACTTGTCTGATTTTTCACTTGAACTTTACAATTTTTAAATTTAATGAAAGTTTCACTTTTATCTTTCAATAGATATACCCACACACGTCTGGAGAAATCATCAATAATAGACAAAAAAATATTTGTTACCACCAAAAATAGGATTGATCCCGGGACTCCACAAATCAGTATGAATATTGATAAGTACAATTTTGTACTTGTCTGGGCTCACAAAAAGGGACGATTATGAGTTGTTTAGTTGTTTTCAGTTTAATTGCATGTTGTTTTTTTATCAATTTAGAAAATAATCAAAGTCAAGTATCACTCGGATGAAAAGAGAGCAAAATGAAGATAATAGGACCTAATTGCTAAGAAAAGAGACTTCATGGGCTTGACGTGCAATTACCAAGGCGGGAAATTCAAATTCAACACCAAAATCAACCATGCGATCGCATGGTATGATTTTGGTGCGATCACAAGGTGGACCAAAAATCAACAGAATGTAAAACCGTTGAACCATGCGATCGCAAGGGTATATCGCAGCACAGTTTTGGCAGAAATCTGATTGGATTAGACTTCTACCAGTCCAGATGAATTCAACTACCAAACACACGTCTTGGGGTCTTGAGAGAGCATTATAAAAGGCGGAATATAGACATTTCACGGGAGACGAATTTTGGGGGGAACAAGATACAAAGTAAAAAACGAGGATCAAGGCACGGAATCGAAGATCATCAAGCCAAGATCACGGGTTTTATCTTACTTTTTGTTTTTCTTTCCCTGGACCATGATGAACTCAATTATTGCAATAATTGACGAAATCATGTTCGGCTAATTTACTTTATCTAGGATGAACGATGAAACCTGCATTTTTAATTAATTAGAAGTTTTTCCTTTTTAGTAATTAATTGTCCGTGGATTGATTATTCTTTATTCAGTTTCTATATTATTTTAATGCTTGCGCACCATTAGAATATATTGTGATCTATATTGAAGTCGAGAGATTCAATATAGATTTAGCACGTGGTATTGAATAACATAGGGTCCAATAATAGATAGAGATTACTATTATGCTTTATGAAATCCATTTAGGCATTCTTGAGATTTTAATGCATGTGTTTATGTTCGAAGCTTAATTAGAGATAATTAGGTTAGCATAACATATAGAATTGATTAACCATCGAGAGGCTTTCGATTAATTTAGGAACGCCGATTTTCAATCTAAGATAATTAAAAGCTAAAAAGTGATAATGAGATAATTGATTATAAACGCGTGTCGGTGGATTTGTGAATCCTAGTGTTGGTAAACTTTAATTCGTTCTCATCTTTCAAAGTTGCTTATTGTTAATTTCAATTTACTTAAAATAGTTAAATTAGTTTAGAGTCACGAACAAAATTTGAATCTGTGTTTCCTTACATTGTTAAAATTTAAGTTGTGAAATTAATTAGTTGAATTAGTATCTAGTCCTCATGGGTTCGACACTTTATTTATTACTTTATTACTTGTCAACGATCCGTCCACTTGCGGAATTTAAATCGCACAACAAATATATTCTAACACTCTACTTGTCTTGTATGTACTAGATGAAAACGATATCATACGATGTTTTCCAAGCACGTAATCATCACAAAAATGGGATGTCAAACACCTGATCCTTACCAAACACACCATTGTCGTTAAGGAACTTAAGTGTCTTAACACTAATGTGAGATAACCTATTGTGCCACATTTGTGTGTGATCAATCTCAATGAAAGAGATAGTGGAATTTAGACCACTCATCACTTCAGCATGTGTAATATATATGCCATTTCTCCTAGTAGCTTTAAAAGCTCTAAGTGTACCCTTACACATTCTAATCATGCCATTACCAAGCTTACCCATGAAACCTGTATTCTTTAACTCCTATATAGAAATCAAATTCCTATCCATATGCGGAACATATCTGACTTCTCTTAATGTATGCACAAAGCTACTGTCAAATTTAACAGTTACATTACCAACACCAGTAATTCTATAAACAACCCCATCCCATGCAACTACATGTCCATGATCAGCCTTATTCAAATGATCAAACCAAAATTTATTAGATGTGACATGAAAAGATGCACCGGAGTCAATAATCCACTCATGTATATAGGAGTTCATAAATAGGTTAATTTCAGCTGGTTCAGATTTTAAAAGCATGTAAACCTCACCAGATTCATCACTAGAGGTCACTACATTTGTCTTTCTCTAATCTTCTCCTCTCTGTTTGTTCTTTTCTTTATAACATTCACTAATGAAATGTCCTATTTTCCCACATCCGTAACATTTCTTTCCTTTTGCCTTCCCATGTAACTTAGAACGACTTCTATCCTTTCTATTCCTACCACTATTTTGTCCACCTCCACCTCCACTTCCACTTCCACTTCCACTTCCATCTCCTGACTAAGGTCTATCCCTCACAAAATGGACTTCACCATTTTTTCTCTCATTTTTCTCGAACTTCAACTCTCTCTTTACTTTTTAAAGAGTTTAGAGGGTCTCGCTCCCATACTTAATTGCATTCTTGACTTCTTTATATGAATCATGAATGACATTTAACAAAATTATAGTTTTGTTAATTTCAGGCCATTTCACCACAGTTTGTAATATCTTGTACAAGCTTATTAAAAACAATAAGATTGTTATCCAAATCCTTTGAGGGATCAATTGTGAAGCTGAAAATTTTTTCAAGGAGATAAATTTTATTTGGAGTGGATTGGATTAAATAAAGCTCTTCTAATTTTTTTCAAAGCTTTTCTCTAGAATCAAAATTTTCATCTTTTCGCAAAACAGGGTCTGATAAATACAATATGATAGAAGTGTAAGCAAATTCATCAAAATCTTTTTTTTTATCCTCAGTAACATTAGAACCAAAAGAATTATCAATAACTTTTGAAACCTTTTGCTGAACCAAAATACCTTTTATTTTTTATTGCCAAATAGAAAAATCACATTTACTAATAAAGACACTCAAGTCAAAATGATGTGCAAACATCTTAACAAATAAGAATACACATCAACAAACACCTTAAGATAATCACGCAAAAAAATCTAAAGGCCTCAATATACATCGTTTTAGATTCTCAGGGTTTCGTGAGATTCGCGATCTCAGATCAAGGAAATTGTCAAACGGGTAAAGTCCAGGTGACAGTTCTAAATAATAATGCACAAAAAATAAAATATCGCAAATAATCAGCACCAAAACAAAAGCTAACACAAGTCACAATAATGGACACGTAAATTTCTAGCAATAGACAATGGTTACCCCATACGGTAACTCCAAACCTAATGGCCACACCACACGATGGCCTACTAGTACTGAAATGTAAAAGAGATTAACCAATTTACCAGAGCGGACCAAATCTGAAGGTCCGCATTAAATAGGAGAGATGCAAAACAAATTAAAAGAATTCCAGCAGCAACAACAACCACACAAGCTAGAAAAACCATGAAGGTTTTGCAAACGCCAAATATGTTCACTATCGAACCGCTGTCCAAGCTGTCTAGACCACCAAAAATATAACTGACCACCACAGAAGGTCAGAAATAGAATAAGAATCACAACACCGCTAGCCACTCGCCGGAATGCCCTTGCACGCGCCGCTGGAAGAAATCTGCAGCCGAAGTTCACACGCCACCATGCGCTGCTGGCGTTGCCCCACGCGCCTCATCGTCAACTCCGTTTTGACGTCAGGAGCTGGAATATGGTCTCCATTCAAAAGATGATGTCTGGTTTGGCCGAAAAATAGACAGACAGATTCGGACAGATTTGTGCTTCTTCTTATTCGTTAATCCGACAACCTAAAATTAATTTTCTTGCATTACGGAATGCCACCAAGGCTTTGATACCAATTGTTGGAGAAAATAGTTTATCGGATCTTTGTTTCTTGTAAGAACAATTGACAGAGCTCAGATTAATACTGTCCAACTCCACAAAGGTAACATCAAGTTAAAAGAGAAATTAAGAAGGACCAATTTTACCAAATAAATAAGGTTTGGAGTGGGATGCAATTTTCACTAAGAAAATATGAATGACAATGGCTGAAGCTTTTTTTGGTTTGGCTGCTGATTCCGTTCACGTGTGATAATTGTGGTTTGATTGCTATGTATTTTCTGTCCAAACCAACTAATATAAATATGTATAATATATGTGTATATATATGCTAATATATATTAATGTATATGGTATAATATAATAACGCATAATATATTATACTCCAAATATATATATTATACTTTAAACCTAGCCGACCCATTTTAAATCGGGTCAAACATACTGGGTCACTGAACAACGATCCAAAGGTACATTAAAACTTCCAAACGATCCACACACGTCCTTCATTAGTTTAGGCTGACACATTGTGGTGTGAATTATACAAATTATCTTTTAATCCTGAGCTCAAAGCCTATGAAAATATAACAGATCTATTAATCATCACTGCTCTGAGTTTATTTGAGATCACAAAAATCTCAACATTTATATATATATATGATAAATCAATTATCATTGATGCATCTGAGAATAAATAATCTACATATGAATTATTTGTCTGTTGGAAGTTGTTCTAAGGTATGTTTACTGAAATTGAATTTATCGTTGATGCATGTGAGAACAAATGTTTTAGACGGAAACCGTTATCAAACACAAAATGTGCTAATTAATGAAAAGTTGAGGATAAAAATGTGATAAAAAAAAATTGGGAATATGAGTGCTATGTTCATAGATTAAGAGTGTTAAATGTAATTAAAATGTGGTGCAAAATTATGAATATTTTTAATTCAACAATGACTCGCCGATAGAAATTTTCTTGCTAACCTGATACTCATTAACGGTCTAGGTATAAGTATCGATTATATTATTCAGAATTAGCTTTTATTTAAATCACAAAATCTTGAATAACAATATTTTACACTAGCTTGATAATTGTAAGGAATACCCAATATGTATTTGTTTTTTTTTTTTTTTATATCCAGGTATCCTAGTTTACACCAGACTATGTCCTGGACCACCCATCCTCGGCCCCTCAGTGATGGGTGGAAGTAAATCGCGGTATATGCTCAATTTGACCAGAGTTCGTGCACCCTTTATACTTCTGGCCCCAAGGGAGCCTTCCTCCATGGATATTACATCACCAAGCTGCTCCACCCATAATTGAGTATTACATCACTCAGCTGCTCCATCCAGGAATCGAACTCCCCACGCTGAGGTTGCGAGCCCCGCAATGCCCGTTCTTTGCCAACTTGACTGTGCCCGAGGGTCACCCAATATGTATTTGTTAGTCCATATGTTCGTACACTAGTGCATCATATTCCTAGCATTGAAATTTGAAACCAACAAAGTCTTGCTTTAAAATTTGTGTCCAATACCCACCACGGCACCACGTGAGTCTTCAAGGCAATAATTTAAGGGATTTGAAGAAGGTTACGTTACTAACATGTTTACCTTCATTTTAAGTAATCTTAGCCCTCGCTGATATTTATTGACATTATAAGAGGCAACTAGCACTTGTAAATACGGTCACCTTTTGTGTGGAACTTGTTGAAAATTGGTTTAAGAATTCGAGAAATTGACAACTAAAATAACTTCGTGTCAACTTGACCAAAATAAATAGACTCGACCTAATCCGTTTAGGTAAAATAGTTTGCCACTTCACCGAAAGGTATATTTGACATTTCGAAACCAATATCGAATGAATGAGAAATTACGGAAAAGGACAAATTCGGGTCAATTTTTTGATCATGCGATCGTATGGATTTTTAATCCTGCGATCGCAACTGGCTGAATTTTCAGCGAATGTTTTTCGTTCCTACCATGCGATCGCAAGGAACAAAGCCATGCGATCGCGTGGCTTTACGAACAGATGCGTCATTCTGAAGTGTTGCATGGTTTGGTTCAATACCTCTTCGTTCCCAACACTTCTTCATCCTTAAATAGGACTCTATGGACGTCCTATTACTTACAGAATTGATATACAAACACATTCAAATCTTTTTCATCCATTGAACCAAATTTCTTGCAATTTGTGGCATAAATTCTGGTTTTCATTCTTTCATTTTCATCCTTTGAAGTACAAAACCAATTTTGGTTCGCTGTACTTGTGATTTGTAGTGCTACAAACATAATTAGAAGTTGTTGTATCTTGGGAGTTGATTGCCTGAAACCGTAAACATCTTTGCGGGACAAAATCGACTTAAGGACAAAGTGTTCAACACTTGCCTCGACTTTGCTTTTCATCCATTTTCATTCGATTTTATTGTTTCTGCAATTTCCAGTCACTTATACAAAATCTCCCAACAGAACTAAAGTAAAAGGGCTCAAAGAATGTCGTGCTATTTTATTTTTTTTGGAACCTTCTTCTAGGAAAAGAATCATAAAAATAAAGAGGTACAATTAATAAAGATTTCTTTTTCATTTATGTCCTTTATTCAAGAATTGTTTTCGATCTACTCCATAGAAATCAATGGAAAAGAAAAATCTCTATAATTCGCTCGAACAAAAGAAGAGTGCTAGCTAAGTACTAAGCATGTAGAATCAATCCAAATTGGATATATTAGACCTCATAACCACCTTCTTTTTAAGGATGACAAAATACCCAACTCCCAATCCACTCCGCTTTGTCCCGTTCCAAATTCTGCAAAGCAGTCCTAAATTGTTTTACTTTATTTTATAATCATATTTAAAAAAATAATATTAAAAAATCATTAATTAATTAAACAGAATGATAAATAAAAATATTTTAATCCCGACCCACCTCTCAAAAATCACCAATAGAACGGAGACAATAAAAACCACCCTAAACCCGCCTCCACTCTCACCCTTTGCCATTCCTACTGAGTATATAAGTTTGACACTACTTTTTAGTAAGTACTAATTCTTTGATTCATATTAGCAAAAGGAATCTTAAACTAAGAAATAGAATGAAGAAGCAGGGGATCTTCTCCGGGTAAATGGAAAATGTGTAGACCGATGGACTTACCAACCAACCAAACAAGGCATAACAATAAAGTATATAAGATTTTAACTTGTTTTCTCACTCCATGTCTCAAAAAAGTACAACTCTCATGGCTCTGCCATAAAATTCTTTAGACTCCGGCTTACAAATTGCAACAACGTAAGTAGCCAAGGATAACATGCAAGTTTATTTTGGCTACAAATATTGGGAGGTTACAAAGTGGAAGAAATCCCCACCTTGGGCCTAGTGGAATTTCAAATCAAGTAACTGTAAAATTGAAAACAGAAGACGGATATAAATGGGCAGGTAAAAATACTGGCAAAGTTCAGAGTCGTCACTATGAACGAACAAATTTAACATCTTTGGCATGAGATCGAATATTATGGCAGTTGCCGAACAGTTCAAAGTCACGACTACAATATACAACTAATATTGATTAACATAATAAAAGTTTGCCACGCATTGCCTATATCACTAAGCTCACAATCTCTGCAGCAACATTACAGGAAACAAAGTTCGGCATTTGCTATCAGCCAAAAAATTAATGCAAGATCGCAATAACCTGGAGGCACGAATGCTCAATGCATACACCCCTTTGTTTCTCCCAAATTACAAGATTAGCATCATTCGGCATAATTTACCAGGATGCATAAAGAATCACACTCAAGAATCAGATCCCATCTTACAGAGGGTCGAGTGACCCAGTTTTTAACCCTTCCATACGAGCCTCCCCTCCTACAGAGGGTCAAGTGACCCAGTTTTTAACCTTTCCATACGAGCCTGAAGGCCAGACAGAGCCTTCTCGTCCATGGGAAGGATCCCACCGTGCATAGGATTCTCAGTACCAACACCTTCTGTGACAGAAGGATGACTTGAAAGTCCGTGGGCAACATTCCCATTCATAGGTACCAATGGCCTACTTCTAGAATCTGGATTCACTGCAGCCGCTGCCAATTGGATGCTCTTCATCCTTTCCCTAATAGCATCTAATGTACCGCTTGAAACTGCAGAGGAAGTGAATCCGTCAGTTAAATATTCCCCACAAAAACACAATCAACAAAGACAATGAATGCATGTTTGGTAGGGAGGATTGGATAGCAATCAACACTAGTAAGGAAGAAAAAGTAGTTAAAATCTTGTCCACTATAATATTCAGTTCGGTCCAAAATACTATATATGGAAAATGCACTAACAGATTTGCAGGTTAACTAACCTCCAGAGTGTAACCTGTCACTTCTTATTTCCCCCAAATTCTGCTGTAAACCAGATTGATCTGACAAAGGTCCTCTTGCAGAGATGGTATTGGTAGGCCTATCTTCTTCAGCATAAGATGGTGGTAAACTGAAGTTTGTAGGTTCAATTTTAGTATTCAGACTTCTTGAATCATTCAACAGATTTGTATTTACAGGTGATACAGGGCCATTTTTTGGAGAGAGGTCGAGTGCCACTGGTGGAGGAGTCGACAGAGGTACACTTGAAGGTGTCCTTCCTGCGGCTGCGTTTTTCTCCATCTGCAATATAAGTTAATATGAATTACTTGAAAAAGAGTTTCCTTCATAACTTTAACTAGGTGCCCATAAAATTAGATCCAGACCTGGGCTAAACCATCTCTAATGTATGTTCTAAAAGCCTCGCTAGCATTTTGCAGCTGAGCAAATATATCAACCTGAAACCAGATTTAGCCAATAAAATTCGATAAATGCATACATTCTAAATACAGACTCCAAAATATTTTTAAAGAGATAACATGTTCAATCTTCTTATGGATGAATGTTATATAAGGAACTGTACCTGAGGATATAACTGTGTAATTCGATAGAGTTCATAGAGACCAATTGTGCAAGTTTGCTTGTCACCGATTTTTTTAAATATTGCAGCCAATTCTTGCTGTAAGATGCAAACACCACCACAAAATTTATTTGAGAAAGCACATGTAACACGAGGACAGGACATGGACAAAAGAAACCTAATTAGAGAGGATGAATCAACCATTCAAATAAAAGAGTTCAAAGGCAGCATAAATACCTTTAATTGGGCATCAGAAGAATGCGTTGCAGGTGCTGGACTGTTGGCTGCCGAATCACCCCAGTGAGTTTGTCCAGCAGGGCCAGAAGGGGTCAACATTCTTGCAGCTGCCAAGGTCTGCTCAATTTTGTTTGAAGATGATCAGGATGAGAAAAATGACTTAGGAACCGAGTGTATTATCGAGAGTTTGCCAAAAGTACCTGAAGATTAAGATCAATGTAGGCAAGAATAATAGGCTGCGGTTGCATGTCTATTGGGACCATGGAAAGATGACCCTTTATGGCAGTTCCGCGAAGCTTAACAAGCTCGTGCAGAACAGTTTTCACCATGCGAAGTGGTTTGTCATCAGCTCCCGCTCTTTTGTTTATTCAAAATATGTTGGTAGTGGGAAGTTAAAACATTAATTAGAAATTAATCAGAACAGCACTCAACAGGTATCTCATTAAACAAGAAAAAAATCCTTTTCTTTTATTTTAAAAGGTTTGAGAGGTACCTCCTTCGTATTTCTTCCATTCCTAATTCTTGTAGGTATATATGGATGCTTTGAAGGATCCGATCAAGATCGACATCATATATGGTATTTTGGAGAACCTATCACATGCAAGAATTATTAATCAACAATCAATGTACACTGTAATATTACTTCAAATGAGATGCAACACATTTATGTAACATGTGAAATGTGCGAGAAAAAATTCCAAAGTAGCAGCCACCAAGTTTCACAAGAAAAGAGAGAAAAACGGATCACCTTAGTAAGTTTGATTAAACATTTTACGACCAAATCTGAAAATTTCTGATTTCTCAAGGTTAGAGACTCATTCGCTGCTGGAGATGGCCACCTTGATGGGTCCACAGGACGTAAAAGATTTATGAGCACAACAAATGATGAAGTCCGGTCGGCATTATCCTGAACTCAGAATCACCAATCAGTAAAAGGGAAAAACATTAGTATTCTAAAAAATTAAGCACACGTGAGCACGCACAGAAACATTTAGAGATGCATTTCAGAAAACAACTATACCAGAATTTTGAGCATCAAAACATTTAGAGCTCTCAAAAGTTGACTGCCATCATCCATCCGGGGAACCCTTTCATCCAAAAGCCAAAGCAACAGCTCTGTAATTAGACCATCAAGTGTACTCTCTTTGACAGCATGAGCGAGTCTCTTGTTCTGAAATGTCTGCACCAGAAAGATCAAAATTTCAACAGCCCAATTTATGTAGGTTGATCCGAGCACAGAGGGAGAAAAGAAATAAATTTCACATTTTTTGTTCGCAATCTTTAATATGTTTCAATTCATGTGTCAGTCCAAGTTTCTTTAACCAACTTATACGTAATGAAAACTATTGGGAAGGAACTGACAGAAAGAGGAAGGATGTACCTGCATGAGAGTGTTGAGAACATATTTACAAGCCCTTGAAGAGGCGCCAGTCAGACTAAAGTCAAATGTCTTGGCTACCTGAAGCAAACCTTTGCTATGAGCATCAATAAGCATTTCCATGTAAACATAACATTAATGGCATTAATAAAAGTAATCGAAGTAGCAATTGCCTTATTTGCCAGGCACGAAACAAGTCTATCAGCATCTTTCACAATATCATCCATTCCACTGCTTTCAGGATCCGTGGTTGCCTGTGCCAATTCATGGCACACAACCTTCATTCCTTCAACAGACTGCAGCCAACAACATTTATCTTGATAAACACCCAATAAGCAATTTTTTTTTTTTTTTCATTTCTTAGCAAACCTCAATGTTCAAAAATCAAGGTATTCAAAGCAAACCTGCTCAGGAGAACCATGCGATATAATATTGAGAGCTTCATTCCAGTCAGCTGGACCAACAGGTCCAGAATATGTTCGTGGCATAGGATGTCTCTCCATCTGAACTTCAGGATGACCATAATTCTCCCGAGAACTAAAAATTAGGAAGCAAAACACACACATTAGATTAATAATGTACTTCAGCCAGAGTCCTTCATGCAATGTGAGCTCATATGCACATAATAACCAGCTTGAGGAATCGATTCTCCAGTACCTATTGAAGATTGGGCCAGATATAGATCTTGAAACTTCCCCACTTTGCTCGGCAGAATCAAACCTGCATTTCATAAAACCATTATCATGGGAGCTCAAAAGGGAAAACCATTACAAGCCAACTAGTGACATGCTGTCCATCTATTCTTCTGCTAGTTCTGTTTTTCCAAATAATAATATCTATAGTATGATAGATAGACCATAAAAGGCAAATTAATGCTTAAACCACAAAATACAAAGAATGCACCTCAGTGGAAGAATTGAAAGAAAAAAAGAAGGTTCAAACTTGATTGCAGATAGGAATTAAGTAAATGTTGCCAAGGGACAAAAAGTCAACAAAAAGGAAAGCAACAGCATGATGCCGCAGATATCACTAGTCTGGTCACAAACGATATATATTATGGAAGAGAACACGACAACACATACAACACTTCTGTACGGGTCATCTTGATTGCAAGAGAATCATATCTAGTTTGGCACAGGCAACATGACAGAAAACATAGCATCTTTTCCTAGAGTCCATAAAACAATGAACAGGTCCAATCAGGAATACCAACACATAGCAAGACACCCTGATTCTTTAACATACCCATTATCCCTCACTGACCGCCTTAAAGCAGCCCTAGCTTCACCAGGCCTTCCTTCCTTTCTTTTCTCCATCTCGCGAGCCTGACAAACAAGATATGCATACATGATTCGGAGAAAGAAGAAAGAAGGCAACTAGCGGAAATAGAAAGCACAAGTATGTACTAACCTTCCACTTAAATCTATCATCCAACATACTTCTTTGTGCCTCTGTAAGCTTCCCAACGTATCTCCAAATGTCATCACCTGACACAAATTAGATTGAAAAATTAAACTAACCGCATTAAAACAAGTAATGCCCTGCTAACAGTTACAATTTGATGACCAGTTTCTGACGACACAGGTTTAAATATTTAACACAGAGGTTCTATTCTTTCCACATGCATCCCATCAAAATGAAGATTCAAATATCCATTGTTTTCCTTTAATTTCCAGAGACTAACAAAGTAACATACCACATTAAAAATCTAACTGAAAATGCATCATTTAGTTCACAGTAGTCAAGATACAACTCACCAAGAATCTTATATCCAATAGCCAGAGCATTTAAAGCAGCTTTCCTAGTTTCACCATCTCGCTCTGCTGTTAAGCTAGCGACGATTTGCAAGGATTTTAATTGCCCAGTAATCTGAGTAGAAAGAACAAAAAAACAAATATGCACCTCTAAACCATAGAAGGAACCAAAAGATAAAAATGAAGTTCACAAAGGAAAACTACATATAATATAAATTCACATTTACCTCAGATCCATGATTATCTAGTAAGAATCCAACAAGATCAGCACACTCAATCCGAGTTCTATTGTTTCTTGAACGCAAACCCTCTAAAATATAGGGAAAAGTCTTCGCTGCAGAATATGTGTGGATTAATTGCTTCATCAATTCCTTCATTTTTTCTCGTACTTTTTCAATGTTATGTCCCGACTGCAGCCCAAAAATAATTATAGTTTAAACTTTAAACAGATACTTTGATGTCATCAAGTGTTAACAATCAATTTTGGAGAAAAATATGTAAAAAGCAACAAAATACAGGAGTCAATATCAAAACTGGTAATCACAAATTAAATTAATTAAATTTAAAGCTTAGTATCAAATAGAGAGCAGCAGTCTGTAATTTGCCTCATTTGCAAGCATACGATCAATACAGAAGTATGTAGGGAACTTCCATAGAATCAGCTCATGTATTTAATACCTTCTCGATCAAGCAAGGAAGAAAAATGGATGCCTCTGCTTCAGTCATAGTGTAGCCCTCATTCCTCAACGTATCGAAAAGCTCAGGAAGAAATTCCAGCACCTTATAAATGTTTTGAAGAACATGAATGGAGTTAATTCAAAGTGAAACAGAAAAAATAATCCAATTAATTACTTCATTCATCTCACACCAACATCATATCATTACTCAGTCATGCATTATGTTAGTTTACTGGATTTATAAAAATTTCATTTGCAAAAATATTCCTAGCTTTCAAAAAACTAAACAAAGACCTAAAACGGGTAATTAAAGTATAGAAGACAGATAGTTGATATACAATGATACATATACAATGATACATATATTTGTTTACATGTATATCCCTATCAGAAATATTGCCAGTTTTCGACATAACTAAAATAATATGAGTATCACGCCACAGGAGTACATGTAATTATCTTTCAGATGTCAATGATTAAGAAAGGATAGCTCTATACCTTTAACAGACACGATGTGTTAGATTCACAGAATCTCAAAACAAACCACTTCAAGAGAATGTCTAAAACTTCAATTAATTCCTTTCCAATAGATGGAAGAGCCTGAAAAGCCAACAAGAATGCACAGTCAGAAAGCCCACTGAATACCCATATTCAGAATAACATGCACTTGATAGTTAATGAACCTTCTGCAGAATCTCAATCCCATCAACTTGCTTCTTGAAGTCAATGTTTAACAGCCTTCGATATAAATCTTCTCTAAAATACTTCGCAATGTCATTCTGTGCAAATACAAATGACACTTACAACCAAATTTCACAAGAAAATAATAACTGCAATCTTATACATCTCAAGAGAAAATAATATCTGCATTAATAATCTTTTCATAAATCAATTTCATTGGATCCCTAAATTGTTAGCAGTGCCTATCATAAGATAATTTTCTTTCTAAGCAACTATCTTTATAGTGCCATTTGCTTGGAAGTCATAATATTTGTGTAAAACTAAAACGTATTGAAAATCAAACCAAGTTGCATTACACAATGGAATTACGGAAACATCATCCATTAGTCCAAAAGGGCAATAACAGCGTTTGGATTGAAATGTAGGCTACATATGGTCATGTTTTATGATTATGGTCTTCTACTACACTATGGGGACTATAATAAATTAAGAACCAAAATAATGGATCAAAATTCTTTAATTATTGCAGAATCAGTTTAAGATGATGAAAGAGTCCAAATAATGACCAGAAGATGAACAAAACATCATTCAACAAGCATCCAATTAATTCAAACCTCAAGATCTTGTATTTGTTCCAAGCGTAACTCTTCAAACTTGAATCTGCGAACAATTATTCTCTCTCTATCATCCTGTGCAAATACAATCAGATGATCATTTCCACAGTATACATAAGACAGTACTTTAAGTTGTGCATGCCACATTTGACATAACATAATAAAATGTACCTTATTTGAATCCTTGACGTTGAGCAAAGCTTGCGACTGCATGTTGATTTCTTGAACAGACACAACGGTATCTTGCCTTGAGCCCTTTACAGGAATTGTTCTCTAGACAGACATAATTTCAATCAATATCCATGTTATACTTCCAACCAAGCAATTCAACCAAATGAAAACATACTGAAGGTGCAACTCTGCTTCCATGCCGTGATCCACGATCACCATGACCATTAGGTTTTCCAATCTTTGAGTTGCTTTTGGATGAGAGACCTGTTGAAACTGTTCTTCCCAATTCATAATTCTCTGTGAGCCACAAGCAGCATTAGAAATAAATGAAGTAGAAGTAGATCAGAGAAAAGGAGACGGAAGAAAGATAGACTCTGAATGAACAATATACCTTGAAAGGTTCCATGTTGTTTAAGTCGTTCAACAACAATAGCTAAAGCAGGTCCTTGAATATCTTTCAAATTTTTGGTCACCTACAAGAGAAATACACGAGACAATATTAAATATTAAATGAACTTCAACCAGAAAGAGATAGAAAAAAGTTGCAACCAACGCACCATTTCTTGCCCGCAAACCCTCAAAATTTCACCAAAGCAAGTTTCTGCAGCTTTACGAACATCCGCTGATTTATCCTAAATGAATATTGAAGCAGTAACAGGTGATTGAGACTGAAGCAAAGGATGAACAATTAAGAAATCCATGCAGTATATTTACAGATGATGAGAAAAATACCGTCATAGCAAAGGCCGAAGGTTTTAGAAGATGTATAGCTTCAGAAAAATCTGCCAATCCAGCAAGTTGTCTTGATAACCAATCAAAAAGATCCCGGCGCCCTTCCGCACCAAGCTTAGCATCCGTTAGTGCAGCTGTAATATAAGGGACCTAAAAAAGAGAAACTCTTGTTATTCCATCAAAACAAAAATAAAAGGCAAACAGACATGAGAATGCAAAGGTGTTGACCATTTTATCAAGATGAACAGCGGCAAGCCAAGAGTCTAAAGTGGTCAAAGTGCACTCTCTCATGTGCTTTTTATTGTCACTGAGGCATTTCAAAATATCTGACAGAATGCCCTGCAAGAAACCACATAGAAATAGAATGAAAAATCTAGCTAAAATCTAAATGAGAGATGATAAGATAGAGACAAATAGAATTGCATTGTCAAAATTGAACCTTGCTTGACTTCTCAACTGCCGGACCCATTGCAGATGCAAGACCACCAATAGTAGATAAAGTTGCCATAATTAGATTCTTGTTGCTGTCATGTAGGCGGTTTCTTAGAGCCCCAAACAACTCCACTGAGAGTAATAGCCAAAAAATAAATCAAGATACAAAAATAGCTGAAATTCATGAAAATGACCACTAATCTCAGGAATCATAATATACCAGTTCCAGTCGGTTGTATACGCTTGTTGGCCTCTTCCAGAATTTTATTCACAGTTTCAATGGATTCCAAGCGAAGCTAGAATGAAAAGAGCAAATTCGAGTGACTAATGAATTTGAACAGATTAAACTCAAAGATAATCTCATACATAAAACCATACCTTCCAATCCGAACACTCCAGGGCCTTCAACAAGGTAGGTGTGATCTTTTCACTAATATCTTCACGTGGAAGGCCATCTAGCCCACCAGCAGCCAAAGATGATGCAGAATCGGATACTTTTACGATCTTCTTTGGAACTGCAGAAGTACCCTGCAGGTGGTAATACACAAATAATAAACATCAAAGCAATAAATTTAGTCGAGATGGATATGTAAAATACTAACTGAGATACCTCAAATGGATTTTTTTCATACTCTGCATCAAGTGCACTTAAAAGAGCAGGTTTAACATCTGAGAGGAATGCCTTAATATCTGCAAAGAGAGGAGCGTTTAGACCATATAAACGTCTATATATTATACAAGCAGACGTAGTAAAAAGTCGATATGTCACCTGGACCAACAAATCTGTGCAAAACACCAATAAGTTTAATTGTAGCATTTCTGGTGGCAGCAGCACTAGATTGTAAACCAGTATCCTTGCAGAAGTCAATTAAATCCTGTAACAACAAACAACGATACCTCTTCCCTAAGATTATGTACTAATATCTTACCTACGATCATGTAAATCCATAGTAGGAAAAATTTAGAGGGAACCAACACCACAGAAATTAATGCTGCACAAAGGAGCTTAAGTACCTTCAGTTTCAGATATGAAAGACCAAAATCTTCAACTGCAGAAACCATCCACAGAATGCCTTCACTGAGAACCTTAGGATTCTTGTGCTCTTTCATGATTTTATACAGCTGAATAGATTAGAGAGAGAGAGAGAGAGAGAGAGATCAGTTGCAAGTGTGTCAATCTGTCTAACATCTATAAGAAAGGAAGACTATTATGACAAAATGAACAAAATAATAACGAGCCTTGCCACTATTGAAGGCAAATACACCTTATAACGAGCCTTGCCACAAACTTAATTATTATTCCAATACTGCCACACTTGTTATCAAACAAGAAAAACAAACTGAATTCGATCAAAAAAAAGAAAAACAAACTGAAATTGTGATACGTGCTGCCAACCAAATGAAACCAGGTTGACAGATGTATCTAGGTTGTCCGATGTATCTAACTTTAAATTTGTCCTTGCCACAGAAATGCCTCTGCAACCCAAACTCCCTCCTGCAACTCAAGAACAGAGTTTTGCGTGCTCTATTCCTACCATTATGATTTCAAGAGCCAGATGTGACTTAGGAATGAAGACAACATCTTTTCCCTAAACCGACAACAGTTTCTCTCTAGCTACCACCCCCCATCCCTTACCCAACGGAATCAACTGTTGTGATGCAGGGCTTATACAGATTAGACTTTAGAAGTCTTGAAGTAACATCATTCATATTTATATCCTAGTTTCAGCTTCAAATAGAATTACTGAAACCCCAAGTTGTAAGTTTCTGAACCAGCGTTGATGACTATGCTATAGAGGTACTTAAATCGGCTGAAAACAACAAGAACTGTGATGTAATTTGGCTTCCACCTGGGCGGTTAGCTACTACTATGGGACTCGTGTTAAACTTTGGGATGTGATCAAGAGTGAATCTGTCCCTTGATTTCTTTGGAATTGGAAAGATAGTGCGCAATTATTTTTGAACTTTCTGTTTAAGGGTAACGATCACCAGCAGAGCACTCCAGACTATGAGAGGAAATGCATAACTGGTCCATCTTAAAATCCATGCCAATTGCAGAGTGCCTGTACTAAAAGTATTTTGAAATACAAAAACACTTACTCTCTCAAAAATTAACCCTGGACCCACGGCTTCGCAAAAAGAAGTAAGGCATTTCATGGCCTGACCACGAGTCTTGATATCAGCAACTCTTTCACTTACACCTGTCAATAAGGCACATCAACTTCAGATATACAGAATCGCGGAAAACCCTAAAGAAGTCAACTTCAACTCTAAATTACCAAAGGAAAATAAGTGAGCATTTCAATATCAGAAAATGCCACGCGCAAATGGTAGTTACCAGCTGTTGGATACAAGCAAGATCAAATAACAAATACAAAAACAAAAGGAAGTAAAGAAAACCAAAAAAAGGAAGATTGCAGAACCAACAACATATGGTAGTGCCGGAATAAAAGAAACAAGAACCGACCTAAAAGGCAAAGCACCACACATTTCTTGGGAAACTTCGATGCAGTTGAAGCTATGTGTGTAATAACATCAATAACCTGTTGCTGGACCTGCTTAAATGTATGACATGAGCTAATTCATTCAAGTAAAGGTGATAATACAGCTATATCCAGAAAGAAATATTTTTACATGCCTGAACATTTTTCTCACTCCAGCCAGGAACCACACAAAGTAAACGTATCAAAATCTCGACTGATGGATCAACGGATTGCAGCGCTTCCACCTGCTCTTTAAATGACACAATAGCTGCAACAGGAAGCGGAAAAATTCGTGAAATATAATCGTAGTGATTCATTACAATGTGAAGAATTTTACAATTTTAGGACTTTAAACTCTTCAAAAATAATTTGAATTAGTTCATTGCGCACTATTGTCTTGATACATTTACCATGATAGATATGAAGTATGAATGCAAAGGAAACCTATCAAATAGATTAAGAACTGATGGGTAATGAGCAATGATATAAGCACAATAAGAATCAACTCTAATGAGCTAACGATTGTCAAAAAATGTGAAAGCCTGAAAAACTAAGGCACATTGGCCTGACTTGCGACTTAATTATATGAACAGGAATCTTTGGCCAAATTTCTGTCTTCAAGAGAAATTAAAAGAGCGCAAAAAAGACATTGGTAAACAAAACTAAGCTGAGCAGCCGAAAATAGTACATATCACAATAAACCTATCTGAAATGATCTCTTGAAGGAGTGTGACAATATCACCTCCCTAAATATAATAGTAACCTATGAAAGATCTCAAGAATATCATGATCTTCTAGTAATAAATAGATATGTCCCAAAAATAGAATCAAGCAGTGAATTAGAGTACTAGATGAAAGGCACCGACTGGAGGTGCTCTCAGTACCAAAAGAGCATCTCTATCATAAAAAGGTTGAGGCTCCCAATCCAAATAAGAACAATGCATTCAAACTTCGATGCTTACCAAAAGCAAATTTCATCATTCCAGACCTCCATATTTAATGAACCAAGACAATTTTTAAGTTTTCATTACCAAAAAAATTTAGATGATAGAATCAAATTTAATAAACTCACAGTAAAGAAAACAAATAATAAATATAAACCTTCAAGCCGCTCTTTCCACACAGCACTCTTCAACTGCACAACTGTATCTACTTGAATAAGGGAGCCTAATTTATTTTCAATCTCTTCAAGACTCATTTCTGCTGGCTGTAAAATGAAGTGGATCAAAAATCTACTATAAACTCGTGAATTAAGAACAGCATCACTAAAGAGTGAAGAGATGCATCAACTATTTACCTCAATGTCTTCAGGCTCCACAACCTTGGAACTTTTTGATTGTCCACCTCCATCACCTTTCTTATTGACGCCAGATTTCACAGATGCTCCTTTCTTATTAGCAGGCTGGAAAAAGCAAGAGGAGAAAATGAAAAGGGAGAGGGCAAGCAAGCATCAACAAGCAAAGACATGTTGCATATCATGTGAAACAGATCATATAAGTAACATAACACAAGACTAATGTCTACATGAGTGAACAATTTTCCATTTTTCTCTCCTTTATTCGGCAAGGGTTTTGATTAGAAACAGCCCGTGCCAGAGGGATTGCAGAGAGAGAACTTACAATTGTTTGAACAGTCTTCTTTCCACTAAGCATGCTAGCTGCTGACCTTCTAACAAGTGATCCATCTGAAGTCTGCAATAAGAAATATCAAGGAAAGAACCTTCAACGTGATGCTTAAACCACAACCAACTACTCGGATCCAAATAAAACGCAGAATTTATTATGATGTATTTATAACAAAAACTAAATAGATCACTCATAGAGATGATATTATTGATTATCTTCAGAGTCGCCGAGCATCCCAATTGTATCTTCAAAAAACTGGGCTTCAATAACCTAATTGTATTCATTATAGATTAGGCTTCTTACAAGGCATATATTATCCCCTCCCATTGGATGACATAATTTCCTTTTTGGGATGTCCACAAATAACAAACCCTACCACAATAGTTGTTTTCTTCCCAGAAATGCTTTCACTAGAAGTACATGAAAAGATGGGACTCGGAAGGAATTCTTGACATTTTGAAGATAAATGAAAAGTTACTCAAGTCTTACTTTTCAACTCTCACCAAGAACTCTGCCAAATTAAACCAACTCTCACCAAGAACTCTGCCAAATTAAACCAATACATTCAAATGGAAGGTGTATATAATACTCAAAAATTGCCAACATAAGCCATCATCCACACACACACATGAAAGAAGGTGAATTACAGATGCCTTTTCAACCTTCCTTTAATCCAAGGGCACTGAGAAATGAATGCATGCAACACTCAATAGCCATTTGTTACAACAAGACTTAACTATCTACAGTCTAAAACAGAAAAGAATTAATATTTCTAAACAATCTCAAAGAGCAATTTGTTTATTTAATTCTCAGAAATAGATCGAGGGAAACAATCTACCACAATATCTCTTTTTATATTAAAATCTATAACACCATAACAGAAAATGCTGTGAAAAGTAATTTTTGTGCAAAATTCACCTACCTCTGTGCAAGACACACTTCCTCCTGAAGATTGGACTGTAGCTTTCACAAGAAATAGATATGTTAAAAGGATCCCGAGTAAAAAGTACAACAAAGCAGCAATATGCAAAGTATGTTAGATCAGAAACACTTCAAATTACCTGTAATTGAAACAGTGGACTGACCCCCTCCAGAACCCCCGATCATTTCCGATAACTTCTTTTTCCTAACATCGTCGAGTTTCTCCAGCGACTTCTCCAAAGGTCTCATTCCAACCAACTGAAAGAAGGAAAAATACGATTGCACAAAGTACGACATCAGCACAGCATGAGAAGTTCAACTTGACAAGTTGACAGTGGAAAGGAAAACCCAGAAAGGGTACCTTGGCTATGGCCGCCAAAGCTGAAAATGCCGCATCCCTTACGTCAGGTGTTCCATCATTAAGGCACTGCAAGACGCATAGACTTTCAACATAAAACTTGGCTAGGGGAAAAATAAAGAAAAAATAATGCAAAGATTCAAATTCACGGGTAATATCAGAAATAACAAATAGATACAATTATATAGCACAATTTAGAGGCAGCAAAATTTCGAAGAAAAATCAAGCTTAAGAACAAAGGAAAATGTACTTCCTGTAACAACATCACTATCAGAATACAAATCTACATGGCTAGTTTTGAGAGTTCGTACATCACGTATATCTCTCTTGCGCGCTAAGTTACTGTGATAGAGAGACATGGTGTTTAAGAAAACCTGATCTAGCACAAACTTTTCCGTCAAAAACAGTGCACATTGCAGTAATTAAAGGATACATGAGTCAAACAAATCTGTGAAGATATGTTCAAAATAAAAGGACAGGGTACAAAAAGAAAAACAAGTTGAAAATTCTTCAAAGCATCCCAGAAATCCTAATTCCAAGAAATACTCAGAATCCACCGCAACATATTTCATGTTGATAAAAGAGACATTTCAACTATATTGTGTCAAAGAAGGATGAGATCAGGAAGAATTAAAGTCAATAAACAACAGTCCGCATGTGTGGCACATGCCAAAGGTTCTGCTGTCTTCTATTCACTAACCTCCATGCAGATTGGAACGTATTCCTTGTGCACTTTGAGGATAACAACCTTGCTGCTTGTCTCAATACAAAAGGTAACCCAGTTCAAGGTCAATGATCTTACAAGAGGAACTTTATTTTTTGTTGCTGTCTTAACATCTGCAACAAAAGAACTTTTATATTCAGCAAAGATTCCTAGTCCTTTTTGTACAAAAGAAACCAAAATCAAATACCCAAAAATTAGCACCTCCTTCACTCTGATGCCAACTTAAACCACAATGTCATTGAAAATGAAATAAAGATGCAACAGATAGTCATTAATTAGAATAACAGTCCTTTGATACATATCATACTCATAGAACGATCAAATTTTATAAAATATCGTTATTTTCAAGATTAAACCAAATCAGTCATAACGCAAGCAAGCAATGCCAAGTAAATTACAGGATATCATGAAAAATTAAAAAAATGTGGCATGAAAGAGTTCACCAAAAATTATAGAGAAAAGAAGCGAAACTGATAAATTTACCAAATGTCAAAGAGCGATGTCAGAGAAATAGCGAAACAACTAGGAGTGTCAAAGTAGCAAAAGACACAGTTTTACAATTATCAAGACAAGCAAAAATCATCTAATCTCACAAAAGCTTGAGTATAATCAAATGGCGTATGAGAGATCACTTTAGAAAACCTCAGAGCACTTGCATGAATGCAGTATAGAACTGAAAAATGAACAAAAACCTGCCTTCAACAATGTCAGCAAGATTTAAGCATCCCGACTTGTGCATTGCCTGAAGAGTTTGAGTAAGCGCCTCCATTAAAGTAGGTTTCTTCTCTTTAAGTTTTTCCTGTACCATGACAAAATTAACAAAGAACAGGCTGAAAAGGCCAACTTTAACATTCCATTAGAAAGCATAGCTAGACATAAAATTCATGAGCAAAGTATATTCATCCTGAAAGCAGTGCCCAGATATATAGCAGAATTATAGGGTTCACAAAGCTTCAAGCTAGTACATTCATGCTAGAATTTCATGGCAGAATCAAGGGTTTTAATTTGGATCATCATCGAATGATATATAGTGCTTATTTGATTCCACAACATTGTTGAGAGGTAGATGAAGCTTTAACACCAGAGGGGAAAAGAAAAAACCGTCCGTTCCTAATATATTATGCTAACAAATCAAATTGGTCAGATGTAAGTCGCAACTGTATTTCTCTAAGAATATCAACAACCAAAACATTTATAAAACTTGATCTCATTAAAAAATTCGAAAGTATAGAGACATACTAACCAGCAACACGGGCAATAAGAAGCGAGAATTTCCTGAGAAATGGGTTCTCAGACCACTGGCAAGATTTCCAATTGATTGGATAGCTTCAACCGCAACAGCAATGTTCACGTCTGTAATAAGCTGAAAAATCCAAAAGATATCATAATCACTACATTGATAAAGATTTTAAATTGATAGCCAAAACGAAAACTATGATATTTCTGAAATGCAGATAAGGGCGAAAGAATTGCACATGTGTGGAAAAGATATGTTCAGGGTTAAGCCAGATGTTAATGTTGTATTAAGATATCGTGCCTGAAATGATAATACCATGAAATAGAGTGTCCAATGAACTACTTGGAACCTATCAGCAACAGAAGCAGTCCACAAGAAACACAGAAAATAAATTTAGCAGAGCAAATTGGGAAGTTGGCCTGGTCTCTTGCTGTAACTCGAGTACTCGGACTATATTCTTCACTATACAGGCGCATTTTTGCAATTTCATTTTCAGGCAACTTTATTAGGACGTCTTCGAATCATGGTCTACCTTATATATAGTGAGCTGTTTATATCACTTTGGTAGCTCCAAAAATTATGAGAAAACTACATCTAATACTAATTTATAAATGTCACCCAAAAAATTTGCATAGCACTTGTTTGGGATAGCTTAAAAAGTTGAGGTCAAAGTCAACAATTAATTTTAACCTCATATATCCACAACTTTTATCAACTTTTCATCCACAAATTTCAACAATTTTATCAAAATATGCTAGAACTTTTATCAAAAACTTTGTCATACAGCCCCATAGTAAAGAGTAAATATAAATCTATATTTGGCCAAAGAACCAGGAAGCAAACAGAAAAGGTACAATATATCATCTCAATCAAGAGAAAAACCAACGGCAGAAAACCGCACATATCAACTCTAACTAAAAGGAATGTGATAATTAATTCAGCTATGGAATATGAAGATGAACCTTCTTTAATGTTCGACAAATTTCAGTAAAATCCCCAGGAGCAATCCTTTTAGTAGAAGCGAGTTTGGTCAACTCTGAGACCGCTTCTTTTCGCTCGGACCACTTAGAAGCTTTCTGAAATACAAATAAAATAAGTTCAAACCACCATCAGCAACATAATTGTCTGCAGTGCAAAACCACGAAACGCAACAGTGATATAATATATCAGACATTGATAATTACTGGACTGCATGAAGGACTGGAAAGAGATCACTCACCACTCCGTCCCAAAATCCTGACTTCTCCAAAGGTGTCAATATATCGACTGGATCAACAAGTTCATACTCATCTATCACCTCTGGAGCTGATAGAAAACATGAATGTCAGACCTAAAAAGGAAAGACTTTACAGAGCCTGACATGACTATAGTATTATGATTGCCTAACAAAATTCATATCGGCGGAGAGCTTAAAATGAATACATCCAAAATCTGTTCATCAGAAATATCACAGATTTCAATTACTAAGTAAATTCTTACTGTCAGCAGCAGGTTCTTCAGAAGGGCCAGATCCTACAACTTCAGAAACGGCTTCCTGTTCTGGCTCTTTGTCTTGCTCAGATCTAATAAATGTTCAAAAGACAAATTACCAAATCTGTAGAAGACTAAATTTAAATAAATAAATGTTCCTCCTCTCTAAAAAGCTTAAGCTTTCACGTAAGATGGTTCGACATAGTACTAAAATAGGCAGAGTTAATGAGTTCAAGTTGCGCCGCCACCCATTTAAGAAAAATTGTGCACGAGTCGTCGTGCCTTTGATGAGAAAATAATCCAGCCACTGCCAGCACTAAGGGAGCGTGTTGAAAACTAAATTATAATAAATAAATGTGACATCTCTATAAAAGCTTAAGCTGCTAAGTTTAAATAAATAAATGTCTCCTCTCCAACATCCTATGTTTTTAGATGAGATGATTCTCAATTAATGGGTCGTATACAACAAGGTAACCTGTTCATATACACCTAGGGTAGACTTCTATGGTTCATACTGTTCACAACCAGACTTACTAGACTCAACAGTGTCCACTCGATAAGACTTAACCTCCAAGGGCAGAAGGTATGCCATTTGAGTGAGTGCATTTTACTGAACTAATGGAAAGTAAAGGCACTAAGCTCCGCTCCTTCAACTAAACAAAAACTATTTGCAAGTTTCCTTCGACTCTGGATCTCAAAAATGATGTGAAGGCCTCCATTTACAAGTGAAAACTGTAATCTTGTGAGACGTGAATTCAACTTCAAACTATCCATCCATAAGAAAAGGTAATTAAAAGCAATCAAGCTTGTTTGGGGTGAGCAATTGAAAGTTCAACTGAACAAAGTCGTGCCAGAGATGGAACATCACAGGGGCAAGATGAAGAAAAACATAGAACATCAGCATTAAGTCCCACATATTTAATAACACTCTCCTCACACACACTGCAGATACAATAAATCAAAAATCCATTTCATAAAAGGTACATGCTAAATCACACCATACGACCTGAGCAAATGCATAATAAGGAAACATTTCAACTACAGTTGTGCTGTTAAATACAAAACAGATTTTGTAAATTGGATGGCAGCTAGGAGAAGAAAAGAAGAAACACGGAAAGAAAACCAAATAGTCACCTTATTTTGCGAGTCGGCTTTGCAGTCCCCGTGACATTGACAAGTTCAGCTTCCAACTCTTTTTTCTTAAAACCAAAAAGGTCAAACAATAAAAGATCTAACCAAAATACACAATAAGTACGAGAGACAAGAATCTGAGCCAATATGTAATCAACATACCATAGTATCTCGCATCTTTTCAAATAATATTGATTTGACAGGATCCTTTCCGATCCAACGGCAAAGCTCTAGTGTCAGTCCTTTGGAAGAAGCACGAACATTCTGATCTTGATGATCAAAAAGTTCAGGAAGCATCTTCAATATCCTTTTTGGTGGCACTATCTTTGACCCAAATTCACTGTATCATTGTCCACCCAATCTCATCATTAAGCAGGATAACAAAGTGACAATAAGTCATAACATAATTTAGTAATAGAAATTAGTTCCGAACCTTAAAGCCTGAAACATGACATCTATTGCAGGAACAACTGCCTTCGCAACTTTATTTTTTATTGCTTTCTCCATAGCATCCTACTCAGGAAAATCATATTAGAGAATATGCCTTATTTAACAAGCCTAAACTTCTTTCTTTTTTTTATGTAAATAGCCAAACTAAACATAACTGTAGACTGGAAATGTTCAAGGGAGCAGTAGATTCAAAATTGCTAATGGATCACAACAACACAAAGCCAGTAGAATAAATATTAACAACGTGTTCACATGAAATGGAAAACGCATACTCGCATTGCATCCGAGTAGCAGAGGAGCCCACCTCAGCCTCCACTCTTTCAAACTTCTCTTAATTTTTAGCTCATTATTTCTGATGGCAGAATAAAATTGCAAGCCGAAACCTCAAACAAGGTAAGAACTACTTAGTGAATCAAAAGCAACCACGTAAAATTGCCGTCATAGACGACTCAAGGCATTTCACTTCTTTTGAGCTCAAAGCATTACTAAGCCACTTCATATCTTTTAGGTTCAGAATGCTCATCTACACTCTTTTCAACGAGTAATACTCCAAATTACGCTCAGTCGCGTAGCTAAATTTACATGATATTACACTATACTACTTTAACATACAGCAAGCACTTCAAGCCAAATTGGGAAATGCATCAACATGGAACAAGTTTCCCTATCAACTTTCTCTGCTTCTCTCTCTGTTCTACAGCCTCAGCCAAGCTTAGTTAAATGTCACCAGCCTTCTGTTGCCAACGACAACCTCATTGGGCAATAATTTTTTCCCTCCAAATCAGTATAAATGTTCCTTCCAACATGAATGAGCAAACATATTGATAATGACAGAATCACTCCAAGTATTAATATCAAGTTGATGGCCTCTAAATTAATTTGATATACTTTTACTTCAATATTTTTATTACATCTATTATTAATTATTCCATTTTGTATTTGTTCATGAATCTTACGATCTCTAAGATATCTATTCCTTCAAATCATTCAATGTTTCCACTAGCATATTGATTGTCATTAGTGACTAGTGATGCTGCATGGAGGAATTAGTTGATTGTGATGGTGATTGATAAGTGAACTTCTGCAGATTGCATTCATTCATCATAAGACTACAGCTGTAATTTTCTGAGTGCGTTTCCTACATCCTACTATTTGCTTTATCCACTTTTGTTAAGGAAATAAGTAGTGTAACATGTTATTGAAGTCACGGCCAATCGTATTACAATGCGAAAGGCAGTTGAATCACGACTGACAGCCTTGAATTTAAAACCATGCGAGGGAACAACCATAAATCCCATATGGTCTATATAACCAATATTCACTTGTAGTTCCCAGATTCAGAGTTCAACAGTGCATAAAACTCCTCCAGTCAAGCTCCAAGTATCCAACCAAATACATATTACATGTACAAGATCACCACTTTTTGAAGAAAAAAAAAATCCCCTAGCAATGTCCTAGCTCCCTAGAGGTTGAATTAATTATAGAGCGATGCCTATTTCAATGGAGTATAGAATATCCCAATTTCTATACCAACAATGAATCAGAAATGAAGTACTATTCCTCATAGACTAAGCTAACTATTTCCACGAATCAGGTAGAGTCCACTTTCACGTGCCTTGAAGTGAACAACACCCCTATAAATCATCTTTATGTTTTCCAGCATTTAAGTGAGTCATTGTTTAATTGCTCAATTAATCAGCTAAACTTTAATAATGCCAAGTAGGCTCCTCATAGCTAAATTGCAGAGCAGAGCACATCAGTGCACTGATAGACTAAATCTCTGCATTGTTGAATATAAAACGTACCAAGAAAGCCTCAACAGCCTCCAACTCTACCCACAACATAAAAGCTGCCTGCGCCTTCTCCACTGTTTTCGGCCTCCCCGTTAGACATTTGGCCACTATCGCATCACATACTTCTTTGGCATATCTGAACCCACGAGCAAAGGAAACAAAAATCAAATTTAACCGTGTAGAAAGTAAATTAAATAGATGAAACTTCAACGAGTACTCCTAGAAAATAATAATAATAAAATACCTCCCGGCATCAGCATCGGCTGCTTTTAAGTATGCAATGAGCGCATCCAGCGCCTTCTCTTGAACCGGCGCATTCGAATCTGCCACTGTCTTCTTAAAAAATGGACCTAAGAATTTTCCAAATTCAGAAAAAGAAGTACAAAGAACCGGGATCTACCAACAGAAAGCTCACATTACACATATTTTCACTCACGGATCAATGCTAATAATATCAAAACGCAAAAAAACAGATCTAAACATAAAAGTAAATCAAAATTCTCACCAAATTCACGGAGGCGATGGTCCTTGGGATCCGTGATGGAGTCGCAAACGGCGGCCAAATCAATGTTTGCATCATTCCGTACTTTCCAGTTCTTGTGCATCAACCGATCCTCCCATGGCAATTTCTTCGCCTCCTTCAACAATTTCTCATCCTCCGACATATCTATTCACAAATAAATATAAATGCCTATCTCTGTATATATCTATAGCTGTGCGCAAATGTAGAAATGGAGATAGGGGAGGCAGAAGGGAGAAACGTCGTAATTTGAAACGGATATTGTATGTTTTTTTGAATTTTGCTGTTATATAATATATATTCTCTCTCTCTCTCTATACTCTTGCCGGATGCCGGCGAGGAACAAATGAGGGTTGGGTACAGTGGGGTGCATACAATAATACTATAGATAGATTTGGGAAAAATTCACAGAAGGTCCTGATTTATAGATTTGTTTCATGTTAGACAACAAACTTAATTAGTTTCAAATTTATTGCTCAATATATTTTCATTTGAGTGTGTGATCGTTTGCTTATAACCGTGATTAATATCAACTACCAATTCCATGTGATTGATGCACTATGTGACGTGACATTTATTTCACATTGAATTAGTAATTTTTGTCAACAACGAAAATATTAAGACAAGTGAATTAATAAGTTTTTATATAAGTGTTAAAATTATTTTTTAAGACTTATAAATTGTGAATTTTATAAAATACGTGAATAATAATTAATAGATTATACAAAATGTGTAGATAAAAAATATATTTGACTATTTTGACCAGTTTAAATTATAATTTAAACATAGCTAACAAGAGCTTATATGAATTTACAAGCTTCTTTCATGTATTGAGCATTTTTTTATTTCTCTCATGTGCATTCGTCAAATGATTCTTATCTTCGTTGGATCGTAATAATTATCCTTAACAATTCAATTTGTAGCATCATCCACTAGAGTTGGAGAAGAAGAAGTACGAGCTCAAAAACGTCTTTCATTCAGTCTCCAATTATTTTTTCGTGGATGTGATATTTCAAAATTGCTTCAACATAATCATTATTTTTAGTCACTCTCAAACTGCTGTGGTATGTTTCAACTGCTTGCATGCTAGTTTTACTCGACTATTGCTTTTCTTATTCCATGGTTTTCAATGAATTTCTGACTTTTAGTATTTTTCTAAAAAGTGCAAAGCATAATTAGGTGTGGTAGTTGAGCTTTAAACTTTTTAAGTCTAGGCAAAGCGTAAGACACAGCTAGGAATGGAGGATGACGCATAAGCGTCGTCGTAAAGAATTTTTTAGAATAGTGTTTTTTAATATTTCAATTTAAGTTATTTTTCACCTCAGCTTAAGAAGTGCACTTGATAAAGGATAACTCTTATATGCATTTTTGTTTATATGCACGAGGTGCAACTTAACCCCTGCCATGAATTGTTAAGTAATTTGATGATTTCTTTGCTTGTAGTTTTTTATTTTAATAAACAACTTATTAGCTTGAAAAAAAAAATGAGTGAATTTAAAATTTTAAATTTGTATTTTTGTAATATAATTTCAATTTATTTGACAAGCTAATTGCTCATTTGGTGTTATAAATGTATTAGGTAACACATTGGTTGCGAAGACTTGACTACAAACAAAATAATTAGATTGAAATAAAAATATAAGTGTCATGATCAAATTATAATAAATCGAAATTGAGGGATCAACATAAAACAACCCCGTAAGTTGAGTACCTAACTGAAACTTCCTAGATAGATCTTCTCTCTATCTTTCTCTCTCACGCACACACGCACTAAAAAACATAGGAGAGAGAAATAGTGAGAATGGCTAATTTTGAGTTTTACGTTTTTGAAGAGGACGAGACCAAATTTATTGACCAGCGCGTAAAATCAAAGATGAATAATAATTTGACGCGTGTTGCAGTGAACCAATTGTGAAGGGTGCTGTTTTTACGATTGGTAAGAGCGCGTGGGAGGATGTAGTGGATCTGTTGTGGTTGAGCGGTGTAATTTGAAGGAGAGTGGACGTGGGGTCCATGGTGGAGCGGAAAGAAGACAGAGTGCTTGTAATATATTTGTAATTCAAATTATGCCGAGGGGTTTAATTAAGTGGGTGGGGATGAATTGCATACGATGAGTTTCACCGGGTATAATTTGCAACCTCGATTCTAAACTGTTGGATTATATGACTAGCGTTGGATAAGATTAGTGATGATGATCGCCCGGTTTGGGAGGGGTACCTGGGAAGTGTGCGTTGAGAAGAGCGCACGGAAAGGGTGATTAAATTTATGACTGGTTTAATCATTGGAACGAAATGGCAACGTCATTTGAAATCTATTTTGAATTTTAAGAAAAAAATTAACCTCCTTGTATTGAGGAAAAAACTGATTATTTTGAATATTAGTTTTCACTTAAAAGATTGAATTGGTAATTGAATTTGTAGGACCGAGTCAATGGCACAAAAGTAAGAGTATATTTTGTTAGAGTTTATAAATATTTATAAGTTGATTAAATATTATTTTTATTTATATGTTTTGCAAGATTTATAATTTTTACTCATTTTTTATCTACACATTTTGTATGATCCACTACTTATAATCTATAAAAATCTTTACCAAATATGATTCGAGGTTTGTAAAGCAAGCCAAAATTGAAAAGATAGTTTTGATTGTCTTATGGAGCTCGAAAACATGAAATTGGAATCATTAGTAATCTTGTATGACGGTATGAACAATGCCATAATAAATATTGATTTATCCTATATACACTATTCGTTACACTCTAAATATTGGTTTCTCGTGAAGGCAATTTTGTATATGGACCCAAATCCACTTGATAGATCAAGTGCATAATAAAAAAAATTGGGTGACTAATTTTGAGTTAATATTTGAACAAGTAGTTGAGTATTTATATAGTTGTTTTATTATATAAATTGAAATTAGATTGCGTAAAAGGAAATTATTACAAATTGATTCTTTAATTTTCCAGCATTCATTTATTTGAAGCTTTTAATGGATACGAACTTGAAAGTAAAATTTGGTTAAAAAAAATTAACTAGTAAATTTTTTAAAAGAGTACTGATAAATAATAACCGATCATCCATGGTGAAAAAACGTTGAATTTTTTTTTCAATGGTCAGGTTTTGCACAAATGCCCATTATTTTGAAATTGAGTTGAATACATTTGATATTTCAAGAACTTCTCTAGTGTGTGTGGGGGGTGGATGCATACATGTTTGAACAACATCAGAATACAATATTATTGCTCTAACAAGTTGCAACAATCGTATCGACTCCGATAATCAAATTAGATATAAAATATTGGGTATAAAGAAATAAGTTGAAGATTTTTGGCTCTAATTAATAGATTTCGCATACCTCACTTCGTGGTTTATGAAGGTATTTATATAGTGCAATGTGCAGGGAGGCATTTCAACCTATTGGGCGGGATCCCGCCCATTTGCTTCCAATGATCAGGTAGTCGACCCGTCACTTTCACTTTCTGGAAATAGGTCGTTGATTGAATTCACTTTCCACGTACATTCCTGCATGCTTGCCTATAATCGTAATTGTCAGGAGTGCGCCGAATTGCCCCCTCTTGTCACGTCTCATACAATCATTCATCTTCTTTTATTGAGACGAAACGACGCATGACACATAGATTTGATGGTTTGACATATGTCTCATTGGACCGATCTTACCGCTTCCCGCCCCTGCCACCAAATACTTCATAGCACTGATGAGCTTGTCAACTTGTGAGCTTCATCTTCAAATCTCGTGGGGCTTTTATGAGTGCATAGGCAACCAATTTTCACCCCCATGTATTGGGGTACTATGCCTTAACCTTGAGCTTTTGGTCTTCGATCTTTGGCGACTGAGTAGGTCGGCTCATCTCGAAACCTCCATCCGCTTGGTCGGTATATTTTAAAAATGAAAGTAATGGGGGCATATAGCGTTATTCCTCAAGATTAATTGATTGTTAGCCTAATATTTTAATTGGACTTTTCTCCTCAAAACCACGATCATGTACAATAGTTGCCCTCCTTATAATCCTCTTTGAGCAAGTTTTGATCTTCTAATTTAATCTATGTGGATTAATGTTGGAGGTTGGGTAATTGAACATTTGTGGTAGATCATTCATCACTGTTATGCAAGAGAAATTAATTATGCAAGACTAGATCCTCAAAAGCATGTTGTAACATCAAAACTAATAGTGCGTAGAGAATTTAAAATTTAAATTTTTTGGGTGCATGTGTGCTTAATTCCCAATGCTTGCACAGTAAGGAGTTGTTTAAGTGCTCGTCTGGTAAAAAAAATTGGTATTTTAAGGAGTGAATTTTTCAGAATGTGTAAAGAACAATTAAATAAAAATAATATTAAATTATTTTATAAATCCCTATAAGTAATTCCAAACATGATATAAGTGGGAGAAAATAATAAACTACTAAGCGCATATTTAGTAGTGTTGACATTATTTTTAAGTGTTTATAAATTGTGAAATGTGTAGATAATAAGTAAGTAGTAAATTGTGGGTCATATAAAAAATATAGATAAAAAAAAAATATTTGACCAATTTAATCAATTAAAATTATAATTTAACCCATGGCAAAAAAAACACTATAACTACAACCAATTGCTGAACTTTGTGAGCATATGCTTTGTCAACAGTTGTGAAGACCCCAAAATCTTCCCAAGGAATCCATGCTGAGATTCTGTATAGGGAGATCTAGGAGATACTGCTAATGCTAACAATCTAAGATAGTGTTTGTCATAAGTAAGTCAGTTAAATATTATTTTTTATTTATATATGTTGTATGATCTATAACTTTTATTCACTTTTTATTCACACATTCTGTAAGACTTATTACTTATAACTACAATTTTTTTACCAAATATACTCTAAAAGGACCGAGAATATATTGAGAACAATCATTCTGCTTCCCACACAATTTTGGTAAATACAATTTGCTATTATCTTTAACTTGTTTTTCGTTGATTTTGAAAGTGAATTCATTTATGACTCAAATAGTCTCCTTAACGAGTCATATTTTAACCTGTGTGCCTGAAAAGTTAACAACACATTATATAATCTTTCTTCAAACATTTTAGTAATCACCAATTGAAATGTGAAAAACGAAAATAAAATACAACCAACAAGTCAATGAAAGATGTTGACCTCCAAAAATGGTTGCCAACAGGAACCACACGCCTCCCTTTTCTACGGGTCTTTCCCTTCTTACGTGGACTGCCACGTGGTTTATTCAACTACGTAGATAAATCTAGGACCGGGTGGAAGTATAACGATAAATAAAGAGAGAGACGCTATAATAGAGGTAATAGCTTGAGGGCCTCCGACTAACAATTTCTCAAGTGGTTTCAACACTTGAATAATAATTAGCATAGAGGACTTGATATTTCTTGTGAGAGTAATATTTTCAATATTCTCCTCTTGTAAAAATAGGCTTAGTATTTATAGGCAAATTTTACAAGAATTCTCCACTTAGATGTGCGACACGTGGTTTCATCTAAAGGGTTCTTAAGTCACATCTTTGGTGTCATGTCATTAGCATTAATGAGGAAACCGCTTTCGGTAGTAAACTAAAATTTATGATTGTGACAAGTTCGTCGTGATGAGCAATTCCATCAGTCTTGTCATGATTAAACTATAAATTTGGTGGGGAAGGCTTCTTGAGCACGCAACCAGGTTCAGTTATTCAAGCTCCTCGGCCCTAGCAGCCTCAGTAATCTACCCCCCTCGGCCTAGACCACCTCGGAGGGGTCAAGTCAAGGCATATTGATTTTTGACCATGCTTACATGGGACTTGAGTAGGATTATTTTGCCCACGTGGATTGCGGTATGATCGGTGCGTAACAAAAGATGTTAAATTGCAAATAAAGATTCCAAATTTAACCATCACTGTAGCACAGGTTCATTTATAAACCCACATTAGCATGTAACAACAATTTTCTTGAATTATGCTGCTTACTAGTTATTCAAACAGCTAAAAGAAAATTGTTACGCTTTAAATATTAGCGTGCACCACGTGCCGATGAATGTTCACGTGGCGAGACTCCACGAGGTTAGGTGACAATTTAGTTTGACACGCACGTGGCAAGATGGGAGGCTCACACTGTCATTATCCGAGCCTCAATAACTTCGGATGAAACTTTCCCGAGCCTCGTCAAAAAAGTAGACGATGCAATAAGACTTAAAAAAAATTCCGACAAATTAGAGGGCAGAGCTCTGAAAGCCTCATCATAGCATAGGATTTTGGACGAGACTTCGATCAAAGTGACGGTATTTTACCTAATAGCATTTCCAATCACAGTACGTGCTTGACATTTCATTGCATGTCAAATCTCTCAATTTTACCACAGTAGAAAAAATGGGGAAATGAAATATAACAACCATTTACTCCAAATGATGAGCATGTGGGATCGTCCAAATGACCAAAATACCTATGTTAACTTTTCTATAACCACTCTACCCGTGCATTTGAAGGGAACAACATACATATATGTTGGCCAACTCCACATCCATTTACTATATCATACCCAAAATTCGATAATTGACTAGATGTAAGCGTACATACGAATGTTGCACCACTCCGTGAGATTGATCTTTAGTAGTCTGATGTGTTCTCCAAATGTGCAACTTATTAGTATGTGAACAATGACATGCCATGTTTATGTTGATATTGACCATGTGAAGCAATAAGGTTAAACTGCATTTTGCCTATCATATTTAAGGTACTAAGGGTGCGTTTGATTGCAAGAAAATTTTCATGGAAAAAGTTTTTTTTCCACTTATTTTTCAACTAATAAGTTTGATAGCCACATTTTCCATGAAAACCCTTATTTTCACATATTTTCCAACTATAAGGGTGTTTGATGGTCATTTTTTCCGGGTAAAACGCTTTTCTCATTTTTACATAAATGATCACATTTTTCTTGAAAACAAAGAAAATGTTTTCTAATTAGGGGGGGATGGAGTTTTATTTTCTAGGTAAAATTTGCCTTCAAATTAACAATTGCCGGTTAAACAATTTCTTGACAATTCAATTCAATGAAATTCGTTTTTTTCTATCCAAATTCAATGCTTGCAATTAAGCACATCCTAAGAGAATTCGCTGCAATTTTCCTTTTATTAATAAATGCTTTCTTTTAAAGACCAAAAAATAAAGTCAATTGAAAAAATTCAAAAAGGTTGTTTTACCACGACAGTGTTGTATATGAATGAAGTCGGTGTTCGTGTTTGGCTTAACTTATAACCAAGTCAGCATAGTTACAATAAAAAGAACTAGTAGATGAAAGTAGCAATCTTTGTACTTATAACCAAATTGCACTATTTCTCTCCAATACTAGCAATCTTATCCCTAACTTCTTCTCTTTTGTCTAGTTTTTGTCTCCAACCTTTGAGAAACTATTAGATTTTGTCCCTGCAGTCGGTTTCGTCCAAAAATTTGTTAACTTTGCATAAAATAACAAATTTATCATTTAACTTAAATAAACAAAGAAACAATAAACCAACAAAAGAAAAAAAATGAATAAATTTAAAAATAAACAAAAAGACCAAAAACCACCCTTGCCCAAAAACCACCCTTCCCCAAACCACCTCCTCACATTCACCATCGTTATCCATAATTACGCTACTGGACTACTCACCACCGTCATCTTGAAATCCACCTACTTTAGCCACCACCAGACGTCCAATCCACCATTTTCCATCACCCACAACAAAACTTCGACCACAAAAGAAAATAACAATTGAATGGAGAAAATATGTAGCTACTAAAAAAACTTTTAGGGAATTGTCACCACCACCACAACCTTTACAGATCCGTCAACCATCTTCACATTCTACTATAGCTCTTAAATCCACCATCACCTGTCCAAATTTTACACAATCCTAGCCACCATCGTCACTCCAGCAAGCCAGCCCCCATTGCAATGCAGACTATATTCGATTTGAGAGGCCAAAGTCACCTTATTTTGATTTCAATATAAAAGTACAATATGTTGTTTTGCAATTTTTGTTCTAGAAATAAATATGTATAGATGATTGTGTTTGTTTTCACATGATGTTCAAAAGTCATGGGACATTAGGTGGTGGCTCAATCAGGCAGATTTTGTGGTTGTTGGGGTAAATGGAACAGGTGGATTTTTTTTTCTTTTCTGGAATGGGGTAGAAGATTTTTTTTTCATTTATTTTTTCTGTTTTTTAGTTTTTACTCTCTTTTTTGTCGCTATATTTTTTTAATTTAAGTTGAAGGTTAAAATTTATATTTTATACAAAGTTAACAGATTTTTTTGACGGAATTCATCTGTATGGGCAAATTTTGCTAATTTTTCAAAAGTTGAGAAGAAAGACTAGACGGAAAAAAAAAAAAAGTTAAAAACATAATTGTTATTTGTCCAAAGGTTAGGGACGAATAGTACTATTTACCCTAACATATAATGCCTTCTTATATCCTCCTTACGTCACTTTCTAGCCTATTTCCAATATTAATCGTACACGTGGATGTCCCTAAAACTGTTCTCCAACGCTGGTAGTATCATATAATGACACGTTTTCAGGTCATATTCCTCACACCCTCCACCTTAAGAGTCTCTCTCTCTCTCTCTCTCTCTCTCTCTCTCTGTGGATCATATTTAAAAGATCTATCCCTCCCTTTACCTGTTCCTCTCTCTCTCTAAATCCTTTTGTTATATACACGAAGAGGAAATTGTGGATTTATGCATATTCTTCGTATGTAATTCACGCGCGCTTACTCTCCTTCTCTCTCTTAGGGTTTGTGCCATCAGAGAAATTCCCGACTTGTGGCTTCGGGAAAAATGGGTAAATGTCATTTTTTTTTTCGATTTCTTTATTTTTTATATGTTTCGTTTTTATGTGTGTTGTGAATGGTCGTGTAAAGATGATTTATATTGGGATTTTAATCAGATGCCGTGCCAGAAAATTAGTGTCTTTTTTTTTTTTTTTTTTGTGAACTTTTAGCTATTGTTGTGCCATTCATATTTAAGTTGACACTATGTGATGATTTCAAATGTGAGAATAAAAGAAGAAAAAAGTTATATGCTTAGAAGTGAAACTTTATTTTGGTATGAAAAGATTATCAGGATTAATTTTTTTAATCTTGAATATATGGTATGAGGTTAATTTTCAGGGGCTGTAAGTGACTCAGAAATTTCGATTAAGCTAAAGTTAGTAAGACTTATTATACATATATGTATGTTCTTATAATATTCTGAAGTAGTATTAGAAGTGGAACTGAGATCTGAAAGACTTGAGATATGTTGTAGCTCGTCCTGCCTAAGATTTGTGCATCTAGACAAGATTCTTTTCAGAGATCACAAACATATAATTATAAGTTATAACTCTCTGAAGAGATCAAGCTTTTTTCCTGTTTCAGAATTTGATTGAGGAGATTGTTGTAACAAGAGTAAAAGATAGCTTTATTGACAGCCATGGATCAATCAGAGCACATACTCCAACAGCAACACCAGAATCTGCAACAACAGCAGCAAGTGGTCGGAGTTGTACCGGGAAGTGGACAGATGGCCTATGCTAATCCTTACCAAACAGCACACGTGGTGGCTACTGGTACTCCAGCCATAGCTGTTTCCCCGACTACTTTTCCGGCTTCCCAGCTTGCTTACCATCAACCCCAGCAGCAACAGAGTCAACAGCCGCTTCAAGCCTTCTGGGCCAATCAAATGCAAGAAATCGAACACACGACTGATTTCAAGAACCATAGTCTCCCGCTTGCTCGAATCAAGAAAATAATGAAAGCTGATGAAGATGTTAGAATGATTTCTGCTGAAGCTCCAGTTGTTTTTGCAAAGGCATGTGAGATGTTCATCCTGGAGCTAACGCAACTATCATGGATCCACACAGAAGAGAACAAAAGGAGGACTCTTCAGAAGAACGATATTGCTGCTGCCATTTCAAGAACTGATGTTTTTGACTTTTTGGTTGATATTATTCCTCGAGATGAGTTAAGAGAGGAGGGGCTTGGTGTAACTAAGGCTAGTATCCCGTTAGTAGGATCTCCTTCGGATGCTATTCCGTATTACTATGTTCCTCCTCAGCATCCAGTGGGACCAGCAGGGATGATCATGGGAAAACCGGCAGATCAAGCAACGTTCTTTACTGGTCAACATCCTCAACCGCCTCTTCCCTATATGCCATGGCCGCCGGCACAGGGTCAGCTGTCTCAGCCTCAAGAGCAAAAGAGTGACACAACCGAGGGCTGAGACTCAGGTAATTGTCTACTCAGGCCGGCAATTAGAAGACAAAACTGAGATTTCATTGCTTGGCAGCTTAGTGTTTCATAGGTTACTGTAGCGTAAGGACTTTATGGGATGGTAGTGAATCAAATTTCGGGTAGTTGTGTCAGTTGTGAGCTTTGAAGTTTCTTTTCTTAGGAGGGTTTACACCTGCTTTTCTCATAGGTGGCAAGGGATACATGATGGAAGATTTGTTTGGCAAAAGAGAATGACAGCACAGAGGAACAACTCCTACCTGGTTCCTTCAAATCCTGAGACCCTTCGACTCGTGAACACAAATTTCGAACCTTGTATTGCAATAAACAAAGTACTTATGTCTTGCATCTTGTTTCTCAGCCAAACGTTGTCTATATATCTATGGCACCACCAGATTGGTGGCAGTCACGTAAGGAATACCTGGATTGTGAGTTGTGTGTGAATAATTAGTTTAGTTTTGACTGCAAATGCATTAATTTGTGCCGCTCAAAACCATTTTGATTAAAGCAATATTTCGTGCCTGCAACTTAAGGTTGCATATGAAGGGACATACAGAAAAGAGTTTTACAGAGAACTAATTCAGTTACCATAGGCAAGCATAGATTCCAACATTGCGGGACTCCCAAAACATGCATTATTCATTAACCAGTCTGAAGCAGATCAAGTTCATAATAGATTGTAATAACACTCCATGTAGATGGTCTTGGAACTCCATAATTGACATGAGATATTCAAATACGTTACAGTTTGCTGGTAGGAACTCCAGTCGGTGAGTCTCGTGATCTTTTTTCCACACTCCGAGAAAGCTGTTTAACTGCCTCTTTGGGGAGATGGCGAGGTCGACTCAACCAGTGTCCTCCGTCTACTACGAGGGTAGTTCCATTTACGTATTTGCCTTCACAAATAAATGTAACTTAGGATAAATGTTTGTATAAAAAGATGGCACTCAAAATCATAAAACAAGAAAAATTCGTGTGTTAAATGCTAGTTGCATTTCTAGGCAATGAGATCGATCTGCAAATCTTGCCATATTACTGAAATTATTAAGGGAAAAGAATATTGCAAAGGTGCATACAAAGTTGATTTTATAATTTTGAAAATTAATCTCGAATGTAAAAAATTTATGCATCTCAAAGTTACTACTCAAATTTTGCTTCCACAGACAAATATAGACGTGCATTTGCATGTACATATTGCATAATGATGGTTTTATTACACAGATGGCCTTTGCGGAAATATGAATATCAAATTATCATGTATAAGAAATCAGCAAAATTCCTAACCAGCATATGAGGCAAGGTACAGAGCAGCCATGGCAATATCCCACTTCTCACCGACTTTGTCGAGATTCATCGACTCTCTAGCTTTGCTAAGCATCTCGTGAGGTGCAAGTTTACTCATTCCAGCAGTATCTTCTATAGGACCTGGTGCAATACCATTAACTCTGATATCATAATCGGTACCCCACTCCAGAGCCAAATTTCTCGTAAGGGCATCAACAGCTGCCTGAATGGAAGTAAATGTTGATTCAAATTCTCAAAGGAAGTCTATTATCATCCCAGAAAGCATAGAACTTACAAACCTTGGCTGCAGATACATGGATTTGGTACCAAGACGCCGTGTAATGCAAAGTGGCACTGATGTTTAATATAAATCCTCCGGTAGACGAGCTCCTTCCGGGTCCATCTTTCTTAAGATACTTGAGTGCTTCGTGACACATTGTAAATGTACCAACAGAATCAATATCTATCACTGCAGAAAGTGAGTACATTGGCATACATTAAGATCGGAGCTATCTAGAATGCAGGAAGCTCTCAGCACAATCACATAAAAAGCAACTTTGTCTCTTTGTATGTTTACTATCCTCCTCCTCTTTATGAGGAATCAACTAATAAAAACTTTGTTTTAGATCTTTCTAAGATATATCGCATTCAAATACATTCTACACATTTCTTTTCTAGATTTCTCTGACCACTCTATAACCTCTACTTCTAGTACAACAACAAACTGTTGGACTAAATATAAAAAAATAAATGTGTGCCTCCATAACATATTAAGCTTTTAAATAAATTAGTTCAACACGGTATCAAAGCAAACAAAAGATCTGAGTTCAAGTCACCTCGGTACAAGTCTCTCCCCCCACTCATTTATCAAAAATTGTGCATGTACAAGTTCCCATGCTAACATCTTAAACTTGTACAAGAAATAGCTAATTACAAACACTTAAAACTTTCTTGTCTCTTTTACAAGACAGATTCAAATGAAATGTTTGCAACATTAGTAGCATCTATAGTCACAAATTAAGGTTGATCTTTGATGAGGCCTTAATTGACATTCATCAATTTTAAGGACCTAACTATGTTAGTAGTAATTCAAAGATCTCAATGAACTAATGAATAAAAGAATTGTAAGCCCTTAGTAACAGAAGTATGATTAGCGAATTCTAAACATCCTGTTTTAAAGCCATTAGGAGAAAGATCCTCTGCTGACACAAGAAAATTGCCAGCAGCAGCATTGACAAGAATGTCAAGTTTTCCAAAATGCTTGACAGTTTCCTCCACTACTCTTTTTGCATCTTCCCGTTTCCTTACATCGCCTTCAAACCCCACGGCCTGAAGCATGTAATGTTAGGGATTAAGCCCGAGCAATAATAAACATAATGAATAATACAAAGTTTTTCTAACAGCAGTCCAAAACCATCTTGCTAAAATCAGAATAATAGGACAAATTGCAAAATATAATTACAAATTTACAACCCGTGAGAAAAGTATGCGTCATATGAATATAAATGAACTACACGGATCATAATTAACAATATGCCAAAAACGGAGAAAGCAATTACCGGAATCCCTACAGATTGGAGTGCGGAGACGGCGCCGGCAATGACGTTCTTCCGGCGGCCCATGATGGCGACTGAGGCTCCATGCTTACCGAACTGGTTTGAGATCTCGAACCCGATTCCTGATCCGCCTCCTGTCAACAACGCTACTTTACCTTCCAGTATATCCACCTTAAATGGAGACTCCATTTTTCAGTGATAAACTAGGATGCACCAAAACGGAAGGATTCTGATCGTTCTGTATATAACTGTACGTAACCGGAGGGTAGGGACACAAGCGAAGCTAAGGCCGGAGAGTCGTTGGGTTTCGCCAGTGTTTGGCCGGCACCATTTTCCACACAACAATAAATTGTGACGTGCCCGCCAATTATGACCTTTTATTTTTCCCTTCGATAACTTCAATTTATAGAAGATTATTTAACTTGTTTATTTTTTGGAATTCCACTCGGGGCCCTTAAACTAATGTTGTTGAAAAAACCATCAAATAAATAATACGAGTAATTGAACTTCTAGGCATTATCGGTGGCTTCAAGAACCAATTTTTAATTATTTACTTTTAAATTATAAAAAAATTGTAAAGGTCTGCATGGCAGTTTTTTTTGGGCACCGATTTTGAATAGTTTGGGCACTATTGTTTATGACAGATTGGGAAATCGGTATAATATAATTTGAAGTGTATTTCTCAACCTCTAAAATCGATAATTTTTTACTGTTCTTTAAATTATGTTCTCATTTTATCCTCTAAAATAATTATATTTAAATTTACCCTAAACTTAAAATACATACTACATTCTCTCTTTTCTCCAAACGCATATTTTGCCACTTCTCTTAAAAAATTTACTTTTTATTGTACTATTGAATTATTTTTAAAAAATTTACATCGAATATATAAACTTCATATTATTTACACATACTTATTTTTTTTTTTTAATATATAGTTATATATATAATTTTATTCATTTAAAAACCTTTCAAAACGGATTGATAATAGACTCCCACTAGTTTGACTATTTTAAAAAACACTACTAAAATCACTCAAAATCAGACCTATCATAAACACCCAAAACCAACACATTCCCTTTAGCAGTCAACAACTGCAGAAAAGATTTTTATTATTGCTCTTTACTTTTGAAAGAATTACAGAGAAGTCCGATAAATTAAAAGAGACGCCCTTTCTAGTTAAAAAATTTATAAAAATACTCCTTAAATTTTGTTTTGGACAAAATATATCTCCTTCTACCCTTTTTAAGGCCTCATTTCAGGGGAGAAAAAAATTGTAAAGTGCCAAAACTACATAAATGTTTACACGTAATTACTCTGTAATTTCTCTTTTGTGATTATAGAAACACTACCTAAAATACAAATTATTTTTTAAAAAAACCCACCTGTGTAACTATTCCAACCCACCTGTGTAACTATTCCAGTGTTTTTCATTTAATGCAATAAAATAGATGGAGTATATCTCCCTAAAAATCAACCAAAAATGAACTGAATCCAATTCATATTATTAGTTCATGCTCAATGAATCAGTTGATAAAAATCCTGAGACGGATAGATGCTACAAACAACGAATCAATTGGTGAACACAGTCAGTCATATAATCCTAAAATTAACATTGATCATCATAATTATTTTTGTTGGTACATGAAATGATTCTGAAATCTTAGCTCTACTACAAACCTTGAAAGATATCTAAAGCTCTCCTATCCAGATATGCTCACAGCATGTCCACCCGTTACACCGAATCACTCATTGGTCGTCGCAGACCAGAGTAGACAGTTTTCAGGAAAAGCGGATGCACGTCTTTTGTTAACACCTCGGCATCTAATTTCTCAACAAGCGGCCAAATCTGTTGAACATTGCAAAAACAGTCAAGAATAATAAAATAAAAGAAATTGGTGAGACAACTACCAAAGAAGAAAATGTATAGAACTTAAGCAACCCGTGCTGAAAACTAAGTGCATTGTTGGTATGCGGCGTTGGACAGAACTAAACAATATAATTGTTATAATGAACTATCCAGTGATATCCGAGCATATGCTATAAAGAAATAAAAAGCTGCTGGAGCTAGCAGCATGTTTGCTAAGCTAAGCTAAGCTTAAAAGTAACTTATTTTTAACTTCTTATTTCCAAACATGTTTGGATGTATTCCCATTATCATACTTGTAAGTGAAAGAAGTCATTATGACAGTAAAGTAGGAATTACTTTCAAATAAAGAACTTGCTTATTTCCAAATTCCAATTATAACCAACCAACCAACAAATTATTTATTTTTAGATTGACTTAATTGTAAGTAATTTTTTAAATTTAGTCAAACACGCACTTATCTTTATTTCCCAGTACTAGGCTCAAGGGAAATAAAGATTCTAAAGCCTCTTCATCAAAGAAAATCTAATTCCAAGTAGGCAGAAAGCCTCAAGTGATTGCAAAAGCAAACAAGAATGCAAATTACCCATGCAGTTCACACCATATTATGGAAGTAGAAAAAACCCTATCATTTACCTCTTCACCAGAAATTATAATATTTAAATCTTAATTTTCATTTTTAGTATGCAATTGAGAAAACCATCGAAAGCATCACTCCACGCCAACTCCAGAGTGAAGTTGTCATTCTCGAACCGTAGAATAAGAAAAGCAGAGTACAAAGTGGAAAAGAAGCAGAAAAAGAATCACAGGGAAGGGCTTACCTCTGAAGCATATTGGCGGGTGAAGGCTCTGACATAACCCAGAGTTGACAAACACCATTGCTCTTTCTCACCAACAATATAACCATTTCCGCTCCTGTCCCCGTGGGCATGACTGCAACATTCACCCAAACCAAGGAAAAGGAACATAAAAACCGATGAAAAAAAAGTTAATTATTAGTTGCAGAATTTCATCACAGACAACAGAATTATGAACAGCGGGGGGACCTTTTCTTTGGTTTTTCGTTCTCTTTGTCCAATTCCATTGCAGATGAATCTTCATCGTCAATGGGCATTTCATCTGCTGCATCAGTTCGCCGCAACGTTCCATCTTTAAATGCATCACTAAGGGGTTCCACCAACACACTGGAAAAGCTTTTATATAAGGAAATAAATAGAGCCTGCGCACAACACATGGATCCAATAAGAAACCAATTCCCAATGAGCATAATATTGATGCTTTCAGCTCCGCCAAGTAAATTATTTAAACTTCTCTTTATAAGACATAAGTACCTCAATTTCACCAACAGCTTGGGCAAAAAGAGCCTCCTTTGCCTCTAACGATTCACGAATAGATACCTCCTCCTCGTTTGCTTTGTCAGCATGAGATTTCAAACGCTTCATTCTCACAGGATTTTCACCAAGAACAGGTTCACCGTCCATAAGTGTAAGCTTCAACTCAGCAGCAGACAATTCTGCTCTGGCTTTAGATGTAGATTCTTCAGCTGATAAAACGCTCTTTTTCAACGATGACATCTCTTTCCTTAGATCAGAAATACGATTGTAAGTCTTGTTCACAGCATTCCTCAGAACCTGCAATAGCAGAGAGATTTTAACTAATATTCACAAATCAAAATAAACATTTGATGTAAGAATTACTGATATCACAAGCAGAATAAAAATTCTTCTGGATTTTACTTAAAAGATTAACGTCCTGCTTCCATTTGCCGAATTGATTAATAAGAAATCACATCATGTGAAGTAAAATACCAATCAATCTAAGCTCGTTGTCGTCGTGTAATTCTATAAACAAAGCCGTGGATGCCTAAGAGTAATCAGAGATTGCAATGCAACAATTTGAAAAAGTAGGCATCCACATGAAATATAGTGTGGCCCGCCCTCTCTTCTTTACCATAAGCAAGATTTGAAGATGCCGGTAGGTATCCACATAACCCGATCCTTAATTTTTGAAGTAATTCATTCATTTTAGTAATTTGGCAAAATCAATTCACACCAACATGTACTTCTACAAATTTTGTACTTTGACAGTGAATGAGGTAAGGCAGATGTGCTGGAAACTGAAACATAAGAGATTAGAGTAATACTAATTGCACAAATTGAAACTTTTTTTTTTTTTGAAAAATGTAAAGCATGCTAGCTCGCATTGTTAGTGTCCTGGCAGGCCACCCTCAATTCACCCTTTCGATTTCTCTCTCCCACTCTCTTTCAGAACTCCTCCCCAGATGATAGCAGAAGCATCCAGTAGTAGTCCCTTCTAAAAACTTACTGCGATCTTAACTCAACATTTAGTTGCCTGTATAGATGCGTTATTGTTGGAACATATGCATGTGACAACTAGCTACACTAAAAGGTGCATGTGTTTGCGTACATGTAATGACAAAAGGCCGTCTTATTTCTCAATCTACAACTACAACCCGCAAATAAAGATTGTTTAGAAGCATTTGTGTGAAACAGAAACCAAATATTACATAATCTAGCATAAAATAACATGTCTCAGAAGAAAATTATTAAGAATTTTATGAAAATGATACTGTTGTACTTTACCTCCCATGGACGATCAGAAATATGAAATTGGTCAACATTAGATGGTGAAAAAACCCATCTCACAATTGCCAAATTAGATATAAGGCGATAACCCATCATTCTGTCAATGGCTATAGCTGTCATTTGAGTATTGTTCTTCCAGAAAGAACTCACTTCAGTTATCAGCATAACTTGTTTGTCCTGATCTGAACAAATCCTTGAAATGACTTGACCATATCTCTCCAAAACAGTGATCAAATGTGTAAAACTTTTTGATCCAATATTGAGAAGGGTTTGAACAACCACACCGAGTGTGATATCAAAACCATGAACAGAAAGCACACTATCTTCAACCCATGAAACAATTTCGCGCGAAGATAGCCTTCCTTTCACCATGCCAATTAGTTCTGAGGAAAGGGCATGCTCAGTTTTACCCCCATCTTCTGAACTGTATTTGAAGTTTGGTATACCTTTTGGTGGAAGTAACTCTTCTAAAGCAGGGGCACTCTCAATGCTCTATAAGCACAAACAAATGAAAGAAATATGCAGGCTAGTCAAAAGCACAAAAGAGACAATTTTTGCCACTAAGAAAAAACAATTTATACCTTCTACTTAATCTAGTTAATAATTCTTGAATAACATTAAAATGGAAACAATTCATATCCCACCAATCAATTTTTAATTAAGCAACGGACACGTATAGTCATGTTCGTGAAAATGGCAATACATGCAAGCTTACAAAAGTATATTCTTAAAACTTACTATCCCGTCTCTACTCATCTTATCCAATATGATATCCTATAATGGCAATACATGCAATCTTAAGAAACAAATATAGTCCATGCGTGGAAGTGCCTCATGTGGCCTTCCAAAAGGTGTTGTAAACATGGAAACATAGACTATATCACAGTACTCTGAAAGTACAACTCCTTAATACATCCACACATCCATTATCAGAAGTTACTCTATGCAAAATAGATATTATTTTAGCAGCCATTGATCTTAAAGAATGAAACTACTTTTGACATACTCATACATCATAGCTCATTATCTAGTCATAACTTACAAATATGTTCAATATATTGTCTTTGTCGCCAAAATATTAGTTTGCTTATTGATTTTAATGTAAAACAGAATAAGCAAATTAAAATAACTAATCAACGGCATATATTTACCTGCTTAATTTTGTCCCAATAAGACAAACGCACTTCTCTTTCCAAAATTTCCTGGACAAACACTCGTTGTGGAGCCCATTTTGGGAGGTCTAAGACATGAGCCCATTCTTCCCACGGCCATATGAATTGAAAATTTGATCTGCAATCCAAAATATCACGAAAGGATGAAGCAGGGAGATGATTTTCTGAGAATGATGCGTCAAGCTTAAGTCAAGTCAAGACATACCAGAGCACATTCGAACAGAAAAATATCCGATAATGGACAAGGTCAACAAATAAGGCATGGAGAATCCTAAATAATATTGTGTTTATACTTAACCCGTAAGCAATAGCCACTTCAAAACAAATTTTTGTGGTCAAAAGTCCCTACTACACAAATTGATCAGAATGATCTAAAAGTAACTATTTCCCTAAAATTGCAAAAAGGTGAAGCTTTTTCCAGTTTTTACCCACATTTCTTACTAAGCTCTAATTAATGTTCTGTTTCACTACCATGCATCCATCAAGGAAGAGACATTTCCGGAACTAGATAGCTTCAGCTCTAAACCCAAGAAATATATATATAAACACTTGCCTGTATTGGCATGTGAATATTATAACCACATGCGTCAAAGTGGCAGATAGAAGCCTTTTTGGATTTTGGTTGTAAGGTTTGGTTCTCAAATTTTTTTATGAAGACGTGAGTAGTAGTGAAGGACAAAATATATTTCAGGAAAAATAAAACTACTCTTTTTGTACACAACCTATATGCATTCCAAGAATCTGAATAATGACACGCACAACTTGAACAAGCAAAATTTCATTAACTGAGATGTGATTTTTGCACATATAAAATTTCATAAACAGACTTCACAAAAAGCATAAAATTAAGAGTCCACCTGAATATCCCCAAACACGTCTAAATGAGATAAACTTACAAGTGGTGTGAGAACCAAAGGATAAGACGTGTTCGGCACTCCATGTCTAAATCAGAAATTTTATCAAAAAGAGCACGGACTGCCCCTGCTACAACTGCTGGGAAGGCACCAGGAAGAGCCTGGAATGAAACCCCACAGTCAGATCACTTGAAAATGTGTTTTACAGAACAGAATAGCATCTTGGGAATGAAAGAAGTATAATAAAATTGGCAAAAGCACCATGGTACCTTACATAGGTCAATAATGACCAAAGTATAATACATCGGCTTGAATGGTGGCCGAGGCAACAAAAGAAGCTGCAAAGCCAAAGAAATTGAAAAGCAAAGATACATGTTAGCGTATCAATCAATTGATAACTTCAAATTAAAATTCCACCTGTCATTCTTAAATAAACAAAATTTATGTTGGATAAATTCATTTACCTTCTCCCTACAATTTTCAATATATATATTAATTCATTTTTAGTGTTTAGCGTTCTGGTCAGGGGAGTACCCTCCATCCTATAAACATGGTATGTTTCTACTTCTTTTAGAATAGTATATTGAATAATGGAAGGAGAGATAAACAAATTTTTTGGGAGAAATTATCAATTACAAATATGTGAAAGCAACTTTCTGAATGAAAGATAAACCTAAAACTAAATAAGCAAATCCCTCCATCCACACTATGCATCAGTCAATGCTTGCCACTAAAAGATCCTGCTGCCTAAGACCACAGGGATCAAGGGGGTAAATAGCTATCCAAGAAATCATGTCATAACATGTACTGACTTTCAAAAATCCCATTCTTCTCACAAAATCAACACAGACCAAGGGATGGCCATAAGAGTCATCTCCCCAATCACCTTGAGAACTTCAATAAACACAACTAATAATTCCTTTAAAGGATTGAACATATAACCTCACTTCATACCTGAGAGAAAATTGTCTCAGCCATAAGATATTCATATCGGAAGGAAACAGGCAGCCCAACCATGCATGAAGCACATTCCTTTCGACTAGCTTTGCATGAACCAAAACAAAAGAATAAGAATATAAAGTCCCATTGGATTCATATGCATAACTTTCATGACATAAAAGAAAACATCCTTAGCCAATTGCTCTTCAACCTAAATCTGGAGACAGTCTGCCAATATCAAGATTAACATTTCAAATCCAGAAAATTTAAAGCACAAAGAAGCATCGTAAGAGGCAGGAAACATTTCCATCTACCCAATTCCAAAGATCACCATGATGGGAAATAAAATTTCAACAATAAGTCAAATAGAACACATTTTGCATAATAGCAATATAAATGGTGAAGAAAAATAGAAGTACTAGTTTTGCTGCGAGGTGAGACAACAAGGTTTCGAATGATCACCACATCAAGAAATTTAAATAAATAAAAAAGTAAAGAAAATCAAGTGCAGCTGGTTTAGTTGAAATGTCCCTTATGTTTAAAAAATTCAAGCAAGCAAAATATAGGTAGAAAATCATCAGCAGTATAAATAGTCTCATTTCTCGTCATATGTAAACAAATTTCTATTCACAGATGTTCTCTCTCTTCGGTTGAAAAATGGGATTGAACTTTTTGGAGATGAACTATCTTGTAAGGCCACCAAAAGACATGCACACAGGCAATTCCTCACTTTCTTCACTTACATAATCTCAACAGTAAACAATCAACAAGAGACAGAACAGCACTTAACCAGAACTTTCATGCAACAGAAATTCATTATCTCTTATAGGCATATCTGCTTTCTCCTTTCCAACCTAACAACATATTCAATGCCAAAATTAAATCCAATACTGTTTTACCGACATTTACCAGAAACTACTGTAGCACAATGTGAAACTTAAGTGAACAAAATGAATGATTCAACACATCTACTAACCAGCCATTTAAGAACAACATCACATCCAACAAATACTCTTCCACAACAAACCGATCTATAGGCTGCACATCCTGCCATTAGAGAAAGAAGGAACAGGGGAATGAGTCACTAATAAGAGTATAATAAACAACATATGTCAAAAGAAAGAATAGTAGTGAATACATACACACATAAAAGCTATACTCATAGTTTCTACCCACATACCATCTCTCAAGGGAAGAACTTTTGAAGTGGTAAACAGTAACAAGGCGCACAAGTTGAACTTCCAGAAGTGTAGGGAAAAGGGAATTATGTCGATTAGGAAAATTAAAGAAAACATCAAAGTGCGTGCAGATTGATAAAGGTTCGGTCAAACCAGCCCTCATGACATCCTCAAAACCATTTTGATCAATGATTACATAATATTGTGATGTCAAGAATTTGCAATTCTGTAAAGACTTCCTAAGTGAAGACTTTTTACAACCAACATGGAGTGGTATTAAATTACTTTCAATTTTCAAGGATTTGCACACGGCAAATAGTAAAATAATTTTTTTTTTCATATTTTTAACTGTCAATGGGAAAAAGGGAGTTCCAACAAAAATAAGTTCTTTTATTGATATGAAGAATTAATTTGCGCTAATCACCTTGGACCTAGTTTACAAGGCCCAAACAATCACTTAATCTTATCACATCCGATGACCCCATGGGTACAGAGCATGATAAAAGACTTGTTAAACATCCAAAAGAAGGGGTGTGCAGATCATTTAACGAAAAGCACCGACACTCTAGAAATAGCTATACAGTACCTTAAGAAATTGAACCTACAGAAGTAACTGAATGTTTCATGCAGATTAAACCATCAGTGTGCTTGAAATGGATGGATTACTAAAAGTAAATCCCCCAAAATACCACTGGAGCCAAGAGACAAAAATAAAAAGACTTCTACTAAACTTTAATCCGTGAAGTTATAAGGACGATAAAGCAAGTCTACTAGCAAATTTCCCATTACACCGGGAAGTGCAAGTATGGTTTTTACATATCATGAGCTATACTTCATTAATGAAGGTTACAAGTATGATAATGCAAGCAACGCCAAACTCAATCTCGGTGGGAAAACCAGACACCACAAATATAGATGAATTGTGGAAATTAAAAATGTAACAGTAGCCATTCATTGTTAAGGAACTTCAGTAGCAGGGTCAAAATATTCTCATGAAATGGAAGCAAAATTTACCCACCAGAAATTAATTCAGGTACAAAACACCGAGGCTTATTATTTATTGTCTTATCTGGGAATTACATAGTTTTCACATTTAGTTAAGGGTTAAAAAAAGTAATACAGACTTCACAAATATGAGATTCCGCAATGATACATCTACATTCAATCAATTAGAGCATGACTCAGTAAAGTACCTCATTTTTACTAGAAGGAAATATATTAAGCCTTCGTATCCTTTGAGGATATTTTGACTCCGCTTCATGCTTTTGTTTGCCAAAGGCAATCCCAGATAGTGCAGCCGGAGGATCAGATTGGTCAGAGCAGCTTATGGGACCAAAATCATGAGACTTCCCCGCAACCAGCTGTGGTTCAAATGAAAGGTGTGGCCTTGGAACTGGAAAGGGAACTATAACTCAGAGTAGGGGAAACACATCAAGAATATAACTTACTTTTAAATGAACTATGAGACATCCAAAACTTTCAGTATAAATATGCTAAGAATATAAATTTGGGTGGAAAGTTGCTCATAGAATGCTGCAGCCACTAGAAAGTAAAACCCCCCTCCCAAATTGAACATTCTACTTTTCCTAGTTGATGAGGACTGACAAGGCATTTCATAAAATAATTTGGCATAATATCATGGGGAGTTTGAGTGGAGCACGGGATAGTATAAATACAGCAAAAGTGATGAAACAGCCATAAAGACAGATGTAACAGTACCACTATCAAGCTTCCACCCGTTGTTAGAAAGATCTTGAATCCGACTCCACAGGTCCTCCAAGAAATCCTAAAGATAAATAAACTAAAAGATTAACAGTCAAGAATCTTGCCAAGTACTTGTGAAGGCAAAAATGTGATCCATTTCCTCTTTCCTTATATATATCAGCATTTCTCACTCCTGAGAGGAAGAAGGAAATGTACTAACATTTTAAGGCCATATAAGGAGGACCATAAAACACATACTTTTTCATTGTCAGATTGGTTGCTTTCGTAAATGTCCTCAAAGACTGAGAAGCCAGTGTCAGAGACATGCCTTCTAATGCTCATGTAGGCTTGTATGCCAGCCATAATCCTCTCAATCTCCTCAGGAACTTGCTGGCAATCAAACAAACTTAAAACATCATCTCTAGTACTAATTGGCAGCCATAATACAAGAAAGAATTTATAATTCTTCCAAAAGTCCACTAAGGCTAAAAATATGAAGAGAAAAGAAAAATTGCTATCGGTTCTAGATATGGTTATTTTTTTCTTTTTTTAATCAGAAGAAAAAGTTGGGACATGAGAGAGGGAGATAAAGTGATGCTAAATGTAAGAAAATTCTAATCAAAGGTCATCCCTCTAAAAATTGCCATCAAAATGAAGCCTGAAATGATTAGTGCCTATCTAGAACCTAAGTCAAAATCGTCTATCAAAGAAAAAAGCTGAATGAAATTTTACCTCAACCAGTTCTCCTCCCCCCCAAGGGAGGCACGATAAAATGCAAGTTATATAAAAGTCAGCACGAGCTTGCCAAGAGGGATTTCCTTTATCGTCATCCACTGTTGTTGCCGCTGATGATAGTAATGTTTCAAACAAAACCACCAAAGAACTCGGTTGAAGAACTTTGCTGCACATCTGTATCCGGTACCTCGAAAGAGAATGAAGCATATTACGTAATATTCTTTCTTGAAAAATGATAATTTTTTAACTATTTCAACAATGAACAGGGTAAAGTAACTGAGTATAATGCCAAGACTTGGGATGTCAATGAAAAAAGTAGCAAAGAGGGAATTCATTTCTCTGTTTTTTCCTCCTCAATTAACAAGTGAACAAGATTGAACACAATATCAGAAGTTCAAAATAGTCGGGAAGACGCTATATAAATTGGAAAAACTGTATTTTGAAATCTTTAGAGAAGAGGAAAACAGCTTTCCCTTATATACAACAGAGGTGAGAATATAAATTATAGATCCCATAAGCTCTACATCCATCTAATCCCAGGTAACTCAACGTAATAACAATTCATAGCCAGTTGATTCCTGGCTAACCAAGAGTACAAGGAGAAGACTAAGTGCAGTTCAAATATTTGGCATTAAAGAAACAAAAGAGAACCCATAGAGTTTTGGTTTTAGTTCAGGCTCTTTGCCAACGCACCAGGTAATCAACCCCAGAACTCACCACCTTGATTATTCAAAAAAAGTCTAAATATCTCTTGATTCAATCCAGAAATTATAATCCTGACTTATATCTTAGTTAAACACGGCATAAGAAAGATAAGAATTTCTTAAAGAAATACTTAATTTCTTCACTAAACCCAAGATACGGATAAAGCCGTAAAGGTTCAAAACTATCAAAATAAGGTGACAATTTCTGAAGGAGTAGTGGAGCCTCCTGACACATACCAAGCCAGTCAAAAACCGCATCAATACGCGGATCCTGTCACAATTCCCAGAGTCCAAAGCAGCCTGAAAATAAACAAGGGACAATTATAAAGCAATGAATTCATCTCACCAAATATAGTATAGACTTAGATAACAATAACATGAAGCTTATTCTTTCGAGGAAAACCACCAATTCAAAACCCAACATCCCCAGTTCCTACACAACCAGGACAAGTTCCAAAGTTTTTGTTCAAAAGAGCTTTGCAAATCTGAAGTGAGTTTTCTAAAGATAAACCCATCTACAATTTTATCCTACAATATTTGTGCTGGAACAAGAAAATGACCAATTTTAAAAAGTTTTGCTCAACCAGCAACCCTAAATATATATATCAATGAGCAGAATTTGCAAATACACCAGACTTCAAATATGATGAACAAATTCGTCACAATTCCAAATCAACATATCATGTAAATTCTCTAATCAGGGGAAGAGGATGTGCCATGTTTCTAAGAGGGGGGAGCAAAATGGACAATGCAGGAAGACGAATAAAGGCAGTTTCATTCATTAAGAAAAACGTTAAGAAGCGTGCCTACTATATATAGATTGACTGGAACATACAAGCAAATATAGTCCCTATCTCGGGATCCCTCACCTGCAAATTAGCTTGGGTATTCTCTACAACTTTTTGACAAAATCCTCATTCTCCAGATTTAGTAGACCAACCTAAAGTGATAGGAAGAGTGTTAATGAAAACAAATGGGAAAACTCGTCATCAGCAGGAAATCAAAAGTACAAAAATCATCATATATCAGGAAAAAAATAGTTATAAGTGCTAATATAAAGTCGTACTGTTGGCAAAACATATATTAGCATGACTGGCATTTTCTCTTACATATATTGGGAAAAATTACCACCTAACAAAGGATTTACATTAAATTTACAACAATATCAAAATGCTGTCTGGAGAATTGAAAACCAGCTTTTATAGGCGTAATTTTGGCATAGGTAGACCTTAGTTTGTTCAAATTATAGAAGGCAGACTTTGAATGATGGGTGTCAAAAACAAGACATGGTGTGTGACGACCAGGATCCATCTAGTCAAGATCTTAACCCTAGCCGTATTCATCCTTACTGTCCGCTTTAGGAGGACATGAGCCCTCTTACCTCGCCCAATTGGTACCAATATTCAACTTAAATACCTCATAAGTAGAAGTCTTGGGTTCGAATTACTGAGGACGCGAAAGAAATCTGTGAGGGGGTAAAAGCATTTTTTTATGACGACCGAAATCTTAATCCCATTCGTACTCATTCATATTGTCTGTTTTGGGAGGGCTTGAGCCCTCTTACCCCATTCACAGATTTCTTTCGCGTCTCCAGTGGTGGATTTGGAGGGGCGGAACTGGACTGTAGCCCGCCCCAGAAAAAGTCATTTTTTATAGTGTAAAAAAAAAAAATTAGTAGCAGCTTGTGCAAATTTTTTTTTAGTAGTAACCCAAGCTAAAAAAATTTCTAGATCGCCATCAGTGTTGTCCTCTCATGAATTCGAACCAAAAACCTCTCTTTATGAGACACTTAAGTTGAATACTGACACCAACTCGTCCAATTAGTACCAGTATTCAACTTAAGTGTCTCGTAAGGAGAAGTCTTGGATTCGAATTACTGAAAACGCGAAAAAAATTCGTGAGGAGGTACAATGGCTCACGCCTTCCCAAAGCGAACAGTATGGATAATTGCGACTGAAGCTAAGAATCCGATTAGAAGAATCCTAGTCGTCACATGGTGCTCTAGTATATTGTTGATTAAACGATAAATCCGTACCACCTAGAGCAATTAGTAACATGAAACATAAACAAAAGCAAGAAAAACACACAATTTGAAGGTGTTTACTCTCAATGCTAGAAATGCGTACAGTTGATTCCGTAGCAGAATTACACAATCTCGAAGAAGAAGAAGAGAATCACAATGTGTTTCTAGACTCAGACCTCTCTCTGATTTCTCTTTACCACGCTAATAAGAGACTCGCCCTAATACCCTTTATATAGGAGATTAGGAGAAAATATTAGGGAGACTTAATACATGTGCAAATTTCTCAAAGTACCCCAATAACACTTAAAAAAACACTTAGCTTAATACACTTAGCTATACATTTATCAATTCAACTTCCAGTCTCTACCAATTGTCAATTTTATGCTTCAAATCTTTCGTATAAGACCTTGTATGGATTCTGACGAACTATGCATTCAGTATTTTATCCATCATAATCTACCTTGACATTGATACCAAGCAAAAACAAAGATTTCACAAAAAGAACTTAAGGAAAAACTAATTAAACAGGAAAATCTACCCTACCAATGTTCCATACAAAGGTATCTTGTGAGGCAATTGCTCAGCACACTGGAGAAGGAACTGCAGCATATAACAAAGTAAGTTTTTCAGTACAGAAAAATTTATAAAAAGAAAAAAGGAAGCTGACAACTAAGTATGTTGCAAAAACATCATCTTTACATCCCACCTGACATGAAAAAACAAGTGTATTATATGAAATGAAAATTTTTACAGGCTTCATTGAATATGTTTCATATAATTTTCAATTTTAGTCAATATTATGGCCAGCTAATAAAATTTCCCTATGACAATCAACAAAGTGGCAAATTCATCTTTGATTAACAAACCTTTCCCCTCTGATAACAAAACTCGATGGCTAACTTATATTTAGTCTATAATCCTTTTGTGTACTTATATTTAGTCCATAATCCTTTTAACGCTACTAAAAAACTCTTATTCTAGTCCAATGAGTGATAAAAGTAACTATAAAGATGAAAGATTAAGGTAAAATAAAGAATGCTACTAAAAAAAAAATTCTTATTCTAGTCCAATGAGTGATAGAAGTAAATATAGAGATGAAAGGTTAAGGTAAAATAAAGAATGCTAATAAAATAGACATGTAAAACTTTTTACCACTAAAATGTCGTCCTTGGAGTACTCCAATTCACGGCGAATGGCGCCAAAGCATGTCTCCTACATATGCAATTAAAACACACTTAACTTCAGTAAACAAGCACACATGAACAAAATTTGAATCCTTATAAGTAAATAAAATGGCGACTTCGTGACTGATTTCAAAAATTAACTAGGGTTTCGGAGGAAAGTGGAAGTGGAGTACTTACAATATGGTCTTTGAAGTCGTCGTTTCCGCCGTACTCGGGGCACTTCTCACCGATTCGAAGCACGAAATTTCTCCAGCTGCTCATTCCAGCGGTGAAAGAAGTTTTAACTAATGTTTAGCGGAAATGGAGGCTTAAGGCTGATGGCCAGCGGAGGAGGAACGGGGAGGGGTTTCGTGGTTTAGAAATGTTATTTGTGCCAGTACGAGTGCGAGGTGAAATGAAGTTCAAGTTCCAAACCCTCGCCGTGCGTATCCCTGGCACGAATTTTGCGTGGGGTTTAGCGTATCTCCAATTGGCTGAATTTAAAATAAATTGTCCTTTTCATATTTATTTTTGACCATCATACCGCTTACGTGCCCTGGAATTCGACCGTAGACTCAACAGATAAAAAATGAAGAATGACATGAATTTGAAGAGGAAGAAGGAAGAATAAGATGATTTGAAGAGATGAAATTGATGAATATAGAAATATTAAAAGAGACGTATACTCTATTTTATTGTGAGTAAAAGATCTTTTTAAAAAAATGTGTTTTCTTGAATAGATTTTGTCTGTGTCAGTTTGAACCTCCACGTCTAACCACGCATCACGCATCGTCCTCGCTTTGCCCTTATCTTGTTCTAGCCTAAGCTCCCCATATGTTTGAAAAGCTTAGCTTGGCCTTCATACCTATTCACGTTTTACGTTTTTTAGAATATTGAGTGGAAGTAAAAACCCCCTTCGTGATTAATATAGTACGATACGACCGTAAGATTTATAATAATAGAACACTGAGATTAGAACCCCTTTATTACTAAAAAAGTTTTAATGGACAAAGATGATAATCTGAACGAGTGGCGGAGCTAGGGGTCCCAGGGCATACCTGGATCCCCCAACATTTTGGGTTTTTTTTTTTCTGTTTTTTTGGTAGTTTTTAAATTTTTTAATATATAATTTAAATTTTACCTAATATCAATTTAATGGATGGCAATTGGATCAATTAGAACTTGTTTAGTATATTTTGTAAATTAGTTTATTTGACAAAGAATAATAAAAAATATCAAACTACTAAGGCAAATTATTTGGTCAAATAAACTATTTTGTATTAAATCAGTCATTTTGGTCAAATAAACTAGTTCATAAATTAGACCAAACTGGCTCTTAATGTAAGAAAATTAGACATATTGACCTAATAAAATTAATAATACAAATTTACAAATGATTGGCCCATTCCTCAAATGATAATACAAAATCAATAAAAGCACTTTGCTTGTTAATAAATAAATATCGTGTTCAAATAATAATTGTATATAACACTATTAAAATGATTTAAATTTATGTCCATTGACTACGTAACTTAATTTTAGATAAAATAGATATAAATTCTATTTTTGTGCAATGACTTCTTGTAAGTTTTTTAAAGACTATAACTTGTAAAAAGATATTAGATTCTGATAAGAATGTGCTCAGTAATTGTGGTTTGAGAAGAAGAAAAAATTTGGGGGCGATGCCTCCAAACCCCCACAAGACGGTTCTTCAATCCCCCAGTTCACTCCTATTTGAGATTTTCCAACTTCAAAAGTCTGGCTCCACCACTGATCTGAATTGCGGTAGTCGTGATTTTAGAATTGAAGCAGTGAGTAGAGCAATAATAATATCGTCTGAATGGGAGTTTCGTTTGAGATGAAAATTAAAGACGTAGATACATGTGGACATGAATATATTTTTTTTTCTTTCAGTAGCGAAAAAAACTCATACAGTCGTGATTATATATTTTTATAGAACTCATGATTTTTATCAATTTTTTAACTACATATTTTATTATTTTTCATCAAAATTTCTTGCAAAATTAATTCTAAACTTAACCAAACGAACATTTAAACTCGTACCCTTTTTATTGGCGAAATGCATTAAAAAAATTACATTTCAAATGTAAAATTTTATTACTGTAAAAAATATTTTAAATAACTTTTATGTTTTCTCCTTCCAACGGCAATAATTAAATATTGTTTTGTGGAAATTAAAAGTAGTTTTTTAGGAGATATTTGAAAAAAATTGGTGGAATGTGAAGTTAATAAATTGATAATTGATAAAAGATATGGGTGTTACAAAATATGTGACTGAAAATGAGTTTGAAAAAATAAGAGTTAAAACAAAATTATATAAAAAATGCTCTTAATTGGTCAAAATCAATTTCTAATCAAGTGATAATTGAGTGACATTAAGTCTGATTAAATCAACTCTCATAAAATCAATTTGATCTCGAGCTAAATCAATTCAACTACTCTTTAAAATATACAAGTCAAGTTGCAAATGTATACAAGGACATAGAAAAAGCAGAATAATTAAAAAATCAACTACAAATATTTTTTTATTTTTTTAAATTAACTTCTCAACTTATTCGTAATTCCAATCGAATGTCTCTCTTTTGACCCCTCCATCTCCAATGCCCACCCACCTTTTTGGTACCCTTCGTGCAAACATCCCACCTCACAATGGTTCCCCATATCACCCTTACCTTTTTCCCAAACTCCCCATTGGATTGCAATGTGAGGTCGGTGAGTGGACGGAGAGCAGCGAGAAGGCAGAGGATGCAGGGGTGGAAGTGGAAAGCTTGTTTCTTTCATTTAAAATTTTAAAAGCATCTCCATACAACTTAAATTACTTTAAAAAAAAAAAATCATTAGAAAAAATAAAAGACACTTAGACAATATTATTGAATTAGAAATAGAAACCATTAAACACCAATTTTAAAATTGACATTGATTAAACATCAATGCCATGTAAAATAAAAGTTTTTCAACTTGCATGTCACTTAAGCTTTGACATTTTATCGTCAATATAGATAAAAGCAGTCCACCAAAAATCAAAGCGCAACAACAGAGAGATTGAGAAGACCACTGCACTTCTCCCTTATTATTTTCACACAAATACAAATTCAAAATATGATGTTCAATTGTATTGAAAGGTCTAAGAAAATTTTCCATCTCAATGTCTTCTCAGTTTTTCTCCCATTTATTTTCTCTTTTCTTCACTTGGAACCATATAGACCCTAAAAGAACACATCAGTTCTAAGATCAACCAAACAAGTTCATTTCTAAATTGAACCTTCATGTCTTTTATTACACTGAGAGGCACATTCCTTGCTTTGATAATGTAATCCTACTTATACATTTAATTGTACAACAAAATCATCATCTGTAACACAATAGGGTACAGTTTCACAGTGGACAACTTTTACTGGCACATTCTGCTATTGCCTATTAGTATGGCCTGAAGATGCCAGGTCTTGGCCGTTTGCATACCAGAAATTAGTGTTCCATATTTCTCCTTCCACCGAGAAGCTTGGCTAGGCTTAAAAGTAACTTCTAGAAAATATATATCGACATACTTTTTACGAAAAGTCAAGCTTAGCCAAACATTCTCTGGAAACACGCAGTCAAGACATCCTCTTCATCTCGGGGAAAAGTAACAATGTGACACACCTCTCGGGAAGATTTTGGCACCTGAAAATATCTTTTGCAGCGAAACTGTAAGTTAAAGCCTCAAGAGCACCAAGTATGCATTTACCGAATTAGATCCTTGCAGACAGGTGAACATCCCCAACTCCAAACAAGGCCATCCATTACAGTATGTCAATGGGGATCACCAATGAAGAGCAGATGGAACCAGTGTTGCGCAACATTGTCTGTGGCTCCATTTTACTCTGGACCGAGGTCTCAACAGGATCCTAGTTATTCTTTAATAAATATGCAGCAGCCTGAGAGGACTTGGAGTCATCAGAAACTCTACCTGGTCTTACGTGACAACAAACAGATCCAGAGTTCATCGGTTAGAAGACATGGCTTCCTCAATTCTCCGTATGACCACACTCAGACTGCATTCATTTTCAAGAGCTTTGACAGCAGCACTGTGAGCACGTTTATGCCATTTGAGCAGATTGTAAGATTGCAACACTGACCAACGCGCTTGATTCGACATCTATTGCAAAAAATGCTGCGTCAGAGTTTGTTACTGATATGAACATTTTGCAGGGAATTGAAATCAAACCCCTTGAACTTATTAGCAACTAGTATTTAGCTACCACAAGTACTGAAAATTGGTAAGGAGAACCCTTAATATCGTTTCAGTCAAGTATTCGTCCAAATTCAAAGAAGATTATCTTGCCCCTCATTCACAAAACATGTTCCAAGGCTTTTGCCACAGTTCAGGCATTATTTAAAATAGGAGAATGAGGTTCAAGCAAGAGACGTAGGGTTTTGCCTAAGGCGAGTCGCAGACTCTGGTTTCAGTGCACGTGTGGAAGGCTACTCTGTTTAGCCAGCAAGCATAGGAAAGAAATCCCCCAGGGAAGTGACTATCAATGCTAATCCATTAGTTCTAGCTCGAAGTTTGCCCTTAGTTGTCTCAAAGTCAGCTGCTTGGCATGAGTAGCTTGGCTTGCTCATGCAGGGCTATGGAGAGAAAGTAACCAGGGAATTCGATTCTCGTTCTACCTATTGTGCTTAAACTATTTCCGTCAATCCATACGGTACGCTCCTCCGTATCGTCAGCTGGTTACATTAGCAATTTCTGGAACTATCATTTCTTCTCTTTCTCCAAAACCCGTCCACCACTAAGCCCGAGCTGCCTCTACCATCTATCTCCAAAACCACAATTACCACCACTAATTTAACTCCAAATATCGCTTCCACCTTGCAGGCTCTGGCCTTTTTGCCATTTCTTCACCCGCCACCACATGTTCCCACCAGTCTGTTTCCACCATCTATCACTTCATATTATGTCTCTAACCTCAGCAACCAGTTTTAATACCATTGTATCCACCTAGGTTGTGAACTATGCCATCCTACCATGGCTATTGAATCATGACCATCCCCACTCGATCTCACTCAATCAGCCCTCTACCTTATTCCATAGCCCTAATCACAACTATAGGGCTACTATAAGACAATCCAAACTTGCAACTTCCTAATTCGAGCCAGATTATCCCTAAACCCAATGTGAGTTTTCTATTTGGATTTGCTCCCCCGCCATGATTCGATGAGAATAGAATTCCAATCAGCAAGACAATAATTGGGGGGCCTGCCTAGTTATGTGCTCATCTTCAATGACGGTGGAATATGAATTTGGGCATCAGGATGATGAAAATGTGAAAGTTATCTGGACGACAACACAATATGAAGGGACTCGGTTGATGGTGGTAGAGCTCATGGGTTCATTACTGTTTTCGGTGGGTAATCGCAGTGGTGTAAGTGCAGTTTTGTGGCAAATATAGCGGTATTCCAGTAGTGACAGGATGATAAATGATGTTAATATTGCACGTTGTCGAGTATATAGGTGATTTTCTTTTGGTTTTTGTCCTTCACCTCTTTGTATAAGTAGTTTAGGAGGCATTCGCATTTCTTCTTATTTTATTATACTTGGAGAAGAACTAGACTAATACGGCCATCAATGGAATGGAAAGCAACTGAACCCTAACACTTGTGGTAGGTAAGTGCCAATTTCCAATTAGAGGGCCTGGTTGTAAATTACCATAATTTACCAAAGGAAACAGTTATGATAAAAAAAAAGACCTGTGCAACAGAGAGTGGAGGTTCCAGAAGAACACAGATGCTCCTAAATAGATTTTCATCATTTTCTCCACCCTCAGCATCTCCATAGATGAGAGCTTCAGCAGCAATCCCAGCAAAAAGAACCATGCAATACCTGACAATTTTCAGCAAAGTAACACTTGATTAAGGAATTGAATGCTTATATGACTTCTTACAGGAAGAGACTTACGACTAATTCCACTCAAGCAAATATCCAACGCATTAAGCATTTGAGAACCTATTTCAGAGATCTAAAAGTAATAAGTAACTTCAACTAGGACCTCACACTACAACCTGTCAAAGGCAGTACCACTGATGCGGCCTTCAGCAAGCTCACTCTGCAGTTTCTCATCCCAAAACTGAGTTCCTGCCTGCAAAAACCATGCCAGGATAATATGAGGGCACAAAAAGACACGCACACTATGATCATCGAAACAAGATCTTGGCAGTTTATGGAAATCATAAAGAGAGTTCGAAATGAATAATTCTTTATACAAAACAGTTGTGTTACAAAACTCAAGTTTTGAAATATCACTTGTAAATTATTTTAATTTCCCAGGGCAGGGCACAAAGAACTCGATGTTGGAAACTAAATTTCCAATGTTGCTCGACTTCTCTCTTCAAAAAGCTTGAAAACAAATGATGGCAAGACAAAAGTCATATATGTCAAATTTACTCTGTGTGTGTTGATGGATAAATTATAAGATAGACACAATGTTCATCTAGTGTAGAAGAAGCCTATAAGAGCAACTCCTGGTGTGATGTTGATCTTAAACAAAGAAAAAAAAAGTTGACTCAAAGAAATCATGTCAGCAAGATAAGAAACTTGACTAAGTTCATTTAAGAACTACTTGTTGAGAGGTTCAACAAGATTCATTGGTCTGAATAGAAATCCTGGACAAGTATATTGCTTCCTAATCCTTAACACATGGATGATTTTACATCTTATATATAGGAAAGATAGAAACAATATTCATCTAGTGTGGAAGAAGCCTATAAGAGCAACACCTGGGGTGATGATCTTAAAAAAAAAAAACAAAAAGTGACTCAAAGAAGTCTATATTCGGTAAATATTTTTGTAAATTATAAGCAGTGAGTCATACGGAATGTGTGAAAAAATGGATAAAAGTTGTGAGTCCTATGAAATGTCTGAATAAAAATGATGTTTGACCAGCTTATAAGCACTAACAAACATACATGAAATCATGTCAGCAAGATAAGAAACTTGACTAAGTTCATTAAAGAAACTTGACCAAGTCCATTTAAGAATACTTCATCAAAGCATCAACTAGATATATTAATCTGAAAAGTGAAATTCTGGAGAAGCAAATGGTGGTAAAAGCAACAAGCCATTTTCTGTATTGCCTCCTAATCCTTAACACGTATCCGTTTTTACATATTATATAGAGAAGGCAAAATGAGACAGAATTAAGTTAACATAGCCATGAATGACATCTGGAAATATGCCAAAACAGCAATGACAGAGTAGAATACCTGCCCCTGAATGCCCATCTGCATTGCAACAATTGGGTCTAAAATTACACCTCGAATTGGACAACCCATCAGGTATGCTGCAAATTCATTGAAATTCAATGTTAAACAAGATAATTGTCAAACTACGGTTGTATTCTTCCTAAAGAGGTTTTACGTGACATATTCTACCTTTATCACGGGTTGTGGATCATTGCCAAACAGAAAAAACAACAATATTCTGTTATTATTTCTTCATGCAGGCTTTTGGGAAGAGTATGCAGCCATGCAGGTTACAAGTGTAATTTGGCATCACGTCATAAAGCAGTAAAAATATATTCTAGGCGCAAACTATGAACCAATAATCCTGAAGTTCCTAAAGGTGGCCCTTAATTTTCAATAAAGACATATAATCATGTATGGTTTGAGTTTTGACATATTTTGCTAGGTATTGCAGTATCTCTTCAACATATTGATGGCAAACACAGCTTACCTACAAGAAGGTGACCAGCTTCATGCACTAAAATGCGGCGCTTGTATGGAGGCCAGTAACTTGAGATTTGGGCTAAGCATGAACCACCAAGAAAAATAGCATCTAGCATGGCCAACCCCAATACTGCTGCAAGGTTAGGTCTAATATCTATTCCTTGATTCACCAGATAAGATACTCCAGCAAGCAGAAAGATCAAAAGAACACTAGAACTTCCAGAAACACCCCACTTTTTTGGTGAAAATTTTGACACTGGAACAGGAAAAGCCAATAGAGGACAAATAGTAAAAGATGTTGATTACGAATCAACAAAATGGGAACGATGATAACAAGGAAATAGTCTTAATTGTCTCGACTAAACATGGTAAGCAGAAATACTAATTTATGTAAATGATGGTAAGAACTATGACTTGTAAGTTGTAATGCCTTCGACAAAGCCGAGTAGTATTTTGAATTTCCATGTTACAATCGTACCTTCTAAACCAGTTGAAGTCTTCAGCACAGTTGGTGTAACTTCTCTTGGTCCCTCCATTACTGCACAAGACAATTATTCAAGTATGTGGCATTTAAAATGCTCATAGAAATAGGTTTATCACGTCCAGAATGACTATTAAGCAACTACAGCAATCCACATGGAATAACACAATTGGTGCATGGAAAGGTAGTTACATAATAGCAGCTAAACTTAAACTGTCATCAAATCCAACTCAAAGTACGACATTTTACTGCAAATCACACGAATTATAGAACGATTAATTTATACTAAAGAGAAATAGATGGATTACCGATACTACGGAATTTTCCAAAATTAGGCAAGAACCCCCTGTCTTTAAGAAAAGCATAAGCACTGCCAACAAGCCTCATATCATCAGCATTCAAGCACGTGTCAAGAACCTCCCAATCCTTATCCGATCCAAACAAACCCATCTCGCCCCCCGAAAACCGAGTCGACTCAATGGAAGAATTTTCGGATTCAATGGGAACGTCTTTCAAGAATCTGAGAGCTTTGGCCAGGTCTTTATTCTTCACCGCCTCCTCATATTCCTGCCATTCCCTCAGAGCCCTGGTTCTGCTTCGTGCTCTTTTTTTTCTGGTTTGAACTTGGGCCTCTGTTGAAAACGGAAATGGGTGCGAGATGATAAGATAATTTGGGCGCGTCGTGGCACTGTGTGGAAGAATTGGAGTATTATTTGTGAAGTGCAGAGGAAAGCAGAGCAATCCAGCCATTGGGGATTGTTATTTGACCACAGATTCTTGTAGTTTGCTAAATAATATTTTAAGGATTTGTTAAATTTTAGTATTTAAAATTTTGCTAAAATTGGAGTGAAAACTAATAATTAATTGTAATTATATATTTTATTAGATTTATAATTATTATCAAATTTTTAACTATACAAATTTTTTATTTTTATTAAAATTTATAAAAAATGTATTTTTTAGCGAAATGAAATTAGTACTAAATCATTATTGTGGCTCACGCTTGGCTTTCCTATCTCTCCATTGTTGTTTTGGAGCATGTTCGGTATAATTTTTTCTCCAAAAAATCTAATTTTTTTTTTAGAACTTTTGACTTTTCAACCCTTTTTACACTACAAAAAAAGTTGAAAAGTAAAAAAATAACCAAAAAAATCTATTTTTTTTCCAAAAAAAGCTCTATCGAACAAGCCCTTGAATACGTGGATCCAAATGATCTTAGTAGTGGTTGTCAGTTATTCTTTTATTTTATTTTTTTAGGGAAATTGGCGAAAATGGTTCTTAACCTTTACCTTCACTACAAAAATGGTCTATAACCTTTATTTTTTGACACATAAATCTTTAATATATGTATTTTAGTGCACAATTAATCCTTATTTGATAAAAAACACAAATTTTTCCTAATTTTTAATTAGAAAATTTTTAATTGGATTCCTAACATTTGCAAAAAGTGCAAATGGGTCCGATATTTTTATTTTTTATAAAAAATTAAAAAAAACTAACAAATTGATAATATACTAAATTATTTTGTATATTTTACGAACTATTATAAAATATCTAAATTTAAACTCATAATTATTAACAAATGTGTCAATTAAAATTATTTTATTATTATTAAGTAATCATATCGTTTAAATTTTAAACTTTAATTTTATCGTTACAACATAAAAATAAAAATAACTTTGTTTGTCACAAACTTGATGTTCAGATATTTTTATTTAATTGAGATATTCGTTTATTAACTACAAATATTAGAGCTCAAATTGTATTCGTTATATTTTAATTTATTGTTTTATTATAGTTCAAAAATAAAGAACATATAATGTGTAAATTAATTTTTTATTATTATTATTTTTATGCTAAAAAATATATAATCAAATTGGTTCAATATCATAAAATTATATACGCCATTTTATTATTTATATAACTTAATTTTTATTCAAATTCTTCACATCACATAACAATTACATATACCTAAAGTATAATAATTTTACATTTTTTTCTTATGAAAAATTTAATCGACACATCTATAGTGATATATTTAATATGCTAAATTAAATATTATTCAATAAATGTATCGAATCTATTTGCACATTTTGCAAAGATTATAAATTCAATTACAATTTTTTTAATTAAAACTAAGGGTATTTTTGTCTTTTTATCAAATAAGGACCAAATACGCACTAAAATATATATGTTAGGGACTACTATGTTAAAAATAAAAGTCAGAGACCATTTTCACACTGATGATAAAGGTTAAGAACTATTTGTGCCAATTTTCCATTTTTTTATTATAAGTTGAGGCTTCTAATGAGTAGTGGATAAAAGCAAATAAAAGTTATAGATCATACAAAACATGTAAATAAAAACATTATTTAATCAGCTAATGAATTTAAAAAAATACACCCAAACTTGCTCTTAATTGTCCTAATTTTCTAAAATTCATTTTTATTCAAACTCATTCCCAACCACACTTTTTATCAATTTTTGTCAAAATCTCTTTAAAAATCTAAATTTTATCTACACAAAATATAAGCAAAACCTATTAGTCTCCAAGATTGGTTGGCATTTTGGTGGGCTTAAGCTTATTATAAGTAAAAGTGCGTGTTTGGATAAGTTGTTTACAAGTAAATCGATGGTATCTATATTTGACAATCTACTTATTTGTAAGTAAAATTATTATTACAATTATCAAAATGCCTTTTATGTTGTTTAATATTTTTGAATATAAAAAGGCAGAAGTTGATCTGGTAGATCGACTAGAAGTTTGCTCGTGATGATGTTTTTTATCAGCGAGATCTTCGACAATACTTTTATTAGTCAATTCAAAAAATAAAACAGACAAGTATAAACTGTGTAACTTTTAACTGTTTTCCTCTTTTAACCAGGAGTGACAACAGTGTAGAGTAGGACGAGACCAGACATGCCAACACGATCTTCACCGTCCCCTACCTCATCGGGAATTTTCAGAATGCAAGGCCGAGTTAGGGTGCGAATTAATATATCTCTATCTTTTTTATGTGTTGTTCATTTATTTATTTATTTTAAAATTTAAAACACAAGTCCATAAAATTTCTTTCATAATTGTCATATACGGAGATTTACCTATTCATTTGCTTTGGGACACTCTTCCATTGTATGCTCTAGAATCTCCGTAATAGCTTCACGTTTAACACGGTCTAAGTCTCCTAACATATTTCTATGAAATCTAGGTGTTAATCAATACTTTACCATATAATATAACCAAATAAAATGTATAATTTTGAAAGTGAGAGCTTATAAGTTTTATTCATTTCCCGGCACGAAGAGTCAATAAAATGGGCGAAGTCTAGATTATGTGTATTATTTATTTGTCCAATAATATTTATCAATATGACATTGACTTCCAATACCTAGGCGACTTCATCTTGTTATTGTAATACCTCATCAAAAAAATTGTATACATCAATATCACATTAATCATGAGTTCCTATTCCAAAACAAATATGTAAAATTTAGAATATATATATACTCTTTTTTTCACCTCTTCAATAATGTATTTCGATATGCTATTGCCTTTCAAGCGTGGAAAGACAAACTAGACATAAGAATAAACTATGAATGTTAAGATTGGAGAAGCACTTGAAACCTCATAACTCGTATATCTCTAGACCGAGAAGAGAAGGGGACTGATTATACACTCTAGCATTTTGTTGTCTTCTGCTACATCAACAAACTTTATGCACCTGAAAAAAAAATACTTGAGGAGAATCAATAGTTGGAAATGATGTTTAATGATAGGAGTTCAATCGCGCGCGCGAGAGGTATTACTATGTTCTTAAATGACGGACAATTTTATTTTTTTAAATAGATATTCAGCTGCATTTTCATTTATCAGATTCAATAATAGAATCTGATTTTTGAAACTAACAATATGTTGTAGGAATTAAAGAGGATCAATTTTCGTTTCAACATTGGAAGTTTTTATTTCTCTCCTCCAAACTTTCATCTTGAAGAAATTTGCTCAAAAAAATAAAGTTAAAAATGTAAACTTGTTTTTATTTTAACAGGACTTGTCAAAACGGGTTGGACAGTTTTAGATTATATTTGATAAAGATTTTTGTAGATTATAAGTAGTGGATCATATATAATGAGTGGATAAAAAGTAGATAAAAGTTGTAGGTCTTACGAAATGTATAGATATAAATAGTATTTGATCAACTTATATATACTTATAAGCAATAGCAAAAATACTCTTAACCTACCTTTTATGACAACCCCAATTATGGTCTATCTTTTTAAAAGATTAATCACCGACTATGAGAGAGATTTTCACCACCACTCACACAAATTCAGCATATACGTATGTGTTTCCCAAAAGATTTCACAATCTCCTCAAATCTCTAATTTTCAATTATTCTCTTAACTATTTTTAAATTTTCTTTACAATCTTCTTTCTTCTCTTCACTATTCTTCAACAAACAAGTTTAAATTGAATTTTGAATTTTACCGCAACGAAGCGGTATACTAGTAATAGTTGGAGTTGAGGTTGGGAATGGGAAAACAAAAAAACAAAAGAGAAATTTCTGGCCAGTGGAAGGCAAAATCAAGAAAAAGCAAAAACATAAACACAAGCAGCTACAAGACATCCATGCTGCACAGTGAGCGTGAAAATCATCGAAGATCTACAACCTCAGCTCAACGATAAGAAAAATCCCTCTATACCCAATTCTCCACCTCATTCTCCACGTCCACATATACTCCCCTAACCCCACCTCAATCTCCATATCATCCCCCCTTTCTCTCTCTACAACTCCACACAAGTCACAAAAAAATAGAAATAGAGACGCTGTGAGCAAGAATGGCTTCAACAGCAGCATCACCAGCCTTCTGTGCCATTCCAAAGATCTCAACAACCACCAGGGCCACCACCTCCGCCACTCGATTCCTCCTCAAGACCCCTCTTCGAGGCCTGGGTTTCGCCGGAGCCGCCGCTGACCCACTTCTTATCCACCATGTCGCCACCAAGCTTCGATCTTTTAAGAACTCTTCTGCCAAACCCGTGAGGGGCGTCGCCTCCATGGCCAAAAAGAGCGTCGGAGACCTCACCGCTGCCGACCTCAAGGGTAAAAAGGTGTTTGTCAGAGCTGATTTGAATGTCCCGCTTGATGATAATCAGAACATCACCGATGATACTAGGATTAGAGCTGCTGTTCCCACCATCAAGCACTTGATTAGCAAAGGTGCCAAGGTTATTCTTTCAAGTCATTTGGTAAGTCAAATTTTATAATTTGGTGAAGATTATGACTTATAGTTGTTATTATTACTGTTTCAGATTGATTTTTTCCAAGTATTTCTGCATTTTGGTGCATTCTCCTATCTGGGTCTTTACTGTCTATGATTTGCTGGAACTGAACTTGTTAATTTCGCTCTGATTCTGCTGCCTGCGATCATTTTCTGATTGGATTTCGATCCGGCGGACTAATTGGTGAATGCCTGGTAATGTAATAATGAATTATACTTATTTGATGCAAAGTTTCTGATTGGGACATTAATCTTGGAATAATGCACCATTAAATATCCTAATAAGCTAATATGTAATGGATGGTTATGTTTTCTGTGTATGAGAGTGGTTGATTCTTTCAAATCTCATATCTAACACTGTTGATTTTCTAATTCTAGTCATGTATCACTGTCTTGCTGTGCATCGTTAATGTTGTTGATTCTCTCTTTCCTTTTTCCTCTTATTTGGTCTCGTTTGATGACAAATATTTCATTGTTGCTTGTCTTTACTCTAATATTTCTGCCAGTAAAATTTTGCTTCCATATGATTTCACCGTCAACTCTTGTTCTTTCCTGGCTTTTCAGGGACGACCAAAAGGTGTCACTCCAAAATTCAGCCTTGCTCCCCTTGTTCCCAGGCTATCTGAACTGATTGGCGTCCAGGTATGTCTCTGTCATAATTCAAAGTAGAAGTTGTGCAGTAATGGAAAAACAAGATGAAAGGTGGCGGAATATTATATAGTAATATACGATGTGTTACAAAGGCTACCAAAAGCAACAGATTGGTGTGACTTGTATACCTTGATGTATAATTAACAGGTTGTGAAGGCTGATGACTGCATTGGTCCAGAGGTCGAAAAGTTGGTGGCTTCACTCCGCGAGGGCGACGTCCTTCTTCTTGAGAATGTTAGGTTTTACAAAGAGGAAGAAAAGAATGATCCTGAGTTTGCAAAGAAGCTCGCTTCATTCGCTGATCTATATGTGAACGATGCATTTGGTACCGCACACAGAGCACACGCTTCTACTGAGGGAGTTACAAAATTCTTGAAGCCCTCCGTTGCTGGTTTCCTTTTACAAAAGGTTAGATTTTCTTGATTATACTACTGATTTATGCCAATGACTGAGCAATAGTTTGTCGGGTCTATCATAATACCATGTTACAAATTGAAGAAGTTCTGATTTTGCTGTTTTAGGAGCTGGACTATCTTGTAGGGGCGGTTTCAACCCCTAAAAGGCCATTTGCGGCAATTGTCGGTGGTTCAAAGGTGTCCTCTAAGATCGGAGTGATTGAATCACTTTTGGAGAAGTGTGATGTCTTGCTTTTGGGTGGAGGAATGATCTTCACATTTTACAAGGCACAAGGTCTTTCAGTTGGATCTTCCCTCGTGGAGGAAGACAAGCTGGATCTTGCAACAACCCTTCTTGAGAAGGCTAAGGCCAAAGGAGTTAGTCTCTTGTTACCTACTGACGTGGTCGTGGCAGACAAGTTTGCTCCTGATGCAAATAGCAAGGTCTAGTGCTCGATCTTGCTGCAATAACCAAACTATTGTTTCATAGAATTCTAGGACTCCTGATTTTCTAATGCAGAGCTAACAGTTGAAGGCTAAACTGTTTGTTGGTTATTGCAGGTTGTGCCAGCATCTGGTATCCCAGACGGCTGGATGGGATTGGATATTGGACCAGATTCTATCAAGACATTTAACGATGCCTTGGAAACAACAAAGACTGTTATTTGGAACGGACCAATGGGAGTGTTTGAATTTGAAAAGTTTGCTAATGGCACAGAGGTATGGAATACTTGTACTATTTCATCTTTTCAAGATGGCCAGTCCACGTAAATTGTATGTTTGGAAAATCTAGGTCTATTCATTTTTTTGTTCATTATTGCCAGAAATGCTGATTTTTCTAAAAAAAAAACCTGCTTAGTAAACGGATTGGTTTTGTCAGAAGAACAAGCTTTTTATTTTTGCCGATGAAAATGGGCTTTTTAAGCAACATAATAATTTCCATCATACAAGTCAACAATTCTATTAGTTTTGAAAGATTGAGGTAGATGGAGCGTCTAAACTCAAACAAAAATGAAAGTTCTGTTCAATATCTAATTTTGAACTGAAAAAGGTTAGGTAACCAAAGTGAAAACACTAGAAGATCAGTGACTTAACAGTGTTTCAAACCCCACTAGGTGGTCTTGAAGATACTGTGTTCAACCTGAAACAGAGTCTTTTGTCCAGGATAGTTATGACGAATCTTACCATATTATCCTTCTTTGCATTCCTAAATCTAGAAGCATAGGGTAAAAGTAGTCAGTAATTGATAATCCGATTTTGGTTGCAGGCTGTTGCAAAGAAGCTAGCTGAACTTAGTGGGAAGGGAGTGACAACTATTATTGGAGGTGGAGATTCCGTTGCAGCCGTAGAGAAAGTTGGAGTTGCCGATGTCATGAGCCACATATCGACTGGTGGTGGTGCCAGTTTGGAGCTCTTGGAAGGCAAAGAGCTCCCCGGTGTCATTGCCCTTAATGAAGCTGTTCCAGTTGCTGTGTAAGGTTTATAGACAACATTCTAATTCATTTTATTAACCTGAAATCTATCTTGATGTTCCATCGTGGTATGTAAACGAGAAAAGTTTATGATAAGAGGACGTTTCACTTTACCGTTGATCTCTATCAGCCTTTTCTTGTTGAAATGATGAGAACAAATAATTAAAATTTGAGGAAGAGATGATTCTTGTAATCTTCAATATCTTTTGTTTTTGCTGTATTTTGAAAGTAATAGCAGAAATTTTCTTATTCTTTTTCTCTTCATTATGCAAAATTTGAATACTAGTGGTATGTTTTAGATGTTTAAAGGATGGGTAACAGAGATTGGAGCTGCATATTTTTGCATTTTGGCCAATACTTAAGTTGGAAAACAAAGAGAGTGTAAAAAAGTAAACACCACGAGAATGTAAGCCCCGTTCAGTTGATCCAAAGAACCAAGTGAATAACTGTGAACAATTGGCCAAAGTACTCCAGCAGAGTGACTGTAGGGCTCCACACTTGTCTCAGCCCCTCGCAACAAGGCGAAAGCCACCCATGAGCATGGAGGACACTCATTTCTGAGTGCTGCATCTCTGCAGTTCGTAGCCCGGGGACTTTCCTGGGTCGGACCCAACCAAGCGTTGGTGTCATAACCCGTTCACTTCATCTCGTGGTTATACGTGTTATAGCTTATTTTTAGATATTTAAACCGTAACCAATTTCACTTTGCAACCGATGTGGGATGGTAAAATGCCGATAATGATGGGCCACAAATTTCAAGAACTTCTACGCCCAAGCCCGTGAGACCCCATTTCAATTAACCTTTATTAAAGAGTAAAAATTTCGTCTCAATCCAATAATTTCTCTCTCTTTCTCTCTCTTGTCGTTTTACTATTGGTTACCCTAATTATTCATATTACTTAACAACTATTTTATAATTTATTTATCTAGAATTGATTTATAATATGAAAATTAGTTTTCTAATTTTAGTTTAAAAAACCATTGATAATGTAAAATAATTGTTATAAATGACATTCTTTCTTCTTAAATTGGTTAAATAAATTCAAATTAAGTCAAAAATGTTATCTCTTCAAAATTTGTCGTCTTTTTGGTGATTTTAGGAGGAATAAAAGTTAGAAATTGAGGAGGGAGAGTAGGAGGGGAGACGGGGACGGATGTGGAAGGCGGGATGTAAGATGCGAGAGAAAACAATGACGAAAGTATTGAATTTTTTTAAATTATTTAATGGCTACTTAAAAAAATTAAAATATAAGGATCATGTTTGGCTAAGCTTTCCCATATATTTTTGGCTATCAACAATTTGTGTTTGGCTGAGCTAAAAAATAATTTAGGTCAAATAATTTTATCTTATCTCTTCTAGTATCTACATTCTTCTTTTTTTTTTTAATTTTTTTTTTTTATCTAGTATCTTCTAACACGAAACTATATATATATATAAAGAATATTTCTAATTTATTTTTAACTATAAAGAATAAAAATATCAAAATCTAACAAACTAAGAATAATTAGGCGCTACTATATGCCATTTGTAATTAGTTGAATTGTGACTCTAAAAATTAAATTGATTGTTTAGATGATATACAACCCACAATTTTTAAAACCATGTCGATGTGTATATAAAAAATGTGACATGTAATTGGCCGCAACCATAGATCATCCCATTTCACTGGATCCAAACATTTTTTAGTTAGTTTTTCAAAAAGTTAGACATCAAATTATATTAACGATGTTGTTGTCAATTATATATTTCGAATATCTACAAATATAAGTCATGAAAATATAGCAAAAAAATTGATATTTTGTGTAATTGAAGTTACCTAATAAATGGAATAGAAGATACTTCTTTAAATCTATGAGATTTCTTTGAAAATAATTTAGAAGTATAATATAAATAACCATAAAAATTATGTTAAAATTTTATACCAGGACCAAAATATTAAAGTAAAAGGAAATAAAGTACAGAATAAATGAAATATTCTTTCTTGATCCGCAAGTTCAACGTTCACCCACAGCCCTAAGGCCCATACAAACTGGGCCCCCACAGTACTGAACCCACAAAACATCAAAATATCCCAAAATATAGATGTTATTAATTCAAAATTGATTCAACAAAATTTATATTATTTCTTAAATTTAATATTTTTATTTTTATTTTAAAAAAATAAAAAGATTTGAACATAATTATTGAACCGTGAATATAACTTATTTAAGTGTTAAAATTATTTTAAATATTTAGCACAAAAAAAATACTTCTTTATTCGTCATTACGTCTTCATCTTTTTAAACCAAAACTCACATTTATCTCTCAATTCTTCCATTTCTCCATATTCTACTCCATATTCATTAAAATCAAGCTTCCTTCAAACAAACTCTCTCTCTCTCTCTCACTCAAACTTTTCAATTCATCAAAATTTTCTACGATCAAATATAAATTATGTGTGAATAAATAGTAGATACTATAAAATTTGGCGGCTCGCATTTAAGATTAATTTTGAACTTCTCTAGCATATACCACGTGTTAGCCATGCATTCTATCCATTTGAGACAGCTCTAATTTGCGCCAATCTGGCCGTTTCTAAAACTTCTCGATCCTTCCACTCATCACTTCCCGTGATCTCTTTTCACCAACACAAACTTTGCAATCTCTCCACTCACCTCGATTTCTCCATCATCATCATCATAATCTCTCTCTGCGATTCGGTCTGATTTTGATTTGGTTTGGTTTGGTTTAGGAAAGTGTGAGTTTGATTTTGAGGAAATGGCGACAAAGAAGAGCGTGGGATCTCTAAAGGAAGCCGATCTGAAGGGCAAGAGAGTGCTCGTAAGAGTGGATCTCAACGTGCCGTTGGACGATAACTTCAACATCACAGATGACACCAGAATCAGAGCCGCCGTACCAACAATCAAGTACTTGATTGGTTATGGCGCTAAAGTCATCCTCTCTTCTCACCTTGTATGTGTACAATTATCAGTATTTTCGATTAACTATCGAATAGGTCAACTTGGATATAATACGTGGTTAAATTTTTTTGTTCGATCTGCTTGATTAAATTGGAAATGCATTGCTATAACTTATAATATGTCAATGCATTTTGGATTTTAACCTACGGTGTTTGTTTTTTAAGGTTTTCTTGTAGATTGAAAGTTCTTACTGTATGTTGGTTGAGTGATTGATTTGGATCTTTGTTATATTGTGTGGTTATTTATCATAGGTTTGTCTTATGTTTGATCCTGTTCAATATAAATTAGTACTACTATCAAGAATTTGCAAACTTCTAATTTCTGTTTCATGCGACGCTTCACTGGAGTGGGTAAGATTTTGTTTTCCGATGCAAATGAATGGTGTTAACTGCATTAAATTTTTCCTCTTAGAAAATTGATGGTGCCCGCCTGGTTTAAGTAGAATTATCTGGGTTGTTCATTTGCCTGAGTTTTGGCTATTTTTGCTTTGTGACTGTTATTTCTTTCATGCCATAGCAAGCTCCTGTCTTTTTGTTTGCCACAGTCTGTTGTTACTTCTGCTCCAGGTTTCATTAATGAGTTTTATAGTCCTTGCTAAGAAGGTGATTTGGTTGTTTGAAATTTTGATTTCAGGGGCGTCCAAAAGGTGTCACACCAAAGTTCAGTTTGAAGCCTCTTGTGCCTAGACTCTCTGAATTGCTTGGAGTTGAGGTTCGTTAACAGTTGGTGTTCATGTATAGTAATTTTTCTTGTAATAACCATCCGTTCTTGGTAGATGGAGATTCTATAATTATCTGGTTTCTGGTGATTCAATAGGTCAAGATGGCAAATGACTGTATTGGTGAAGAAGTAGAGAAGTTGGTGGCTGAAATCCCAGAAGGCAGTGTTCTGCTACTGGAGAATGTTAGGTTCTACAGAGAAGAAGAGAAGAATGATCCAGAGTTTGCGAAGAAGCTTGCATCCCTCGCAGACTTGTATGTTAATGATGCATTTGGAACTGCACATAGGGCCCATGCTTCCACTGAGGGAGTGGCCAAGTATTTGAAGCCTTCTGTCGCTGGATTCCTTATGCAGAAGGTTGGTGAATGCTTTAGACTTGTTTAAGTAATGTACTGGTCAAAAGATTGCTCCTTCGAATGCTTTGCTGTTCACTAAGTAGTGGTTTTGAAGTGCAAAGTACCTTTCTTTGTTCAAAGACTTCAAAATTATTATGGCTGGTCAATTGTTATTAAAATGTCTTACTTGGTGGTTGGCACTTGTAGCACCATGGACCGTTTTTTTATCGCATTATGGGTGTTCTTTCATATTTGTGAGGTTGGACATGTATTACACCTTGCTAAAGTTGCATTTCTTGAATCTCAGGAGCTTGACTACTTAGTTGGCGCTGTGGCAAACCCAAAAAAGCCATTTGCAGCAATTGTTGGTGGTTCAAAGGTATCCTCCAAAATTGGCGTGATTGAGTCACTGTTAGAGAAGGTTGACCTCCTCATTCTCGGTGGAGGAATGATCTTTACTTTCTACAAAGCCCAAGGGCATGCCGTGGGATCTTCCCTTGTGGAGGAGGACAAGCTTAGTCTTGCGACATCACTCATGGAGAAGGCCAAGGCTAAAGGGGTGTCTCTCTTGCTACCTTCTGACGTAGTTATTGCAGACAAATTTGCCGCTGATGCGAACAGCAAGGTAGGCAGTTCCACTCATGGGTATTTTGATCGTGTTTTTTAGGTCCACAAGAGCCATATAAGTTTGACTTGGTCCATGTTTTTGGATAGCTTAAATGGTTAGATTTGACTTGCTATACTTGAAAAATAACTCAGTGGCTAGTTAATGAGACAAATTGCTTGCTTAGTCCCCATTTATAGGGGAAAGATGGGAATGATTGCAGCCCTGAACAAGCTGAATTTTCTGCAAGAGTTCTGATGGGGAATAAAGATAAGAATAAAAGATATTCTTAGTAGATTTGGAATAAAGATAGTTTGATTTAAATTAGCTTATTTCAGTTGATTATAGTTTTCTGGGTTGATGTAAATGAGGTTTTATCTCTTTAGTTTCCTATTTAAATTAGGTTTGTTTAAACTCTATAAAAAGAGGATCTATGCATTGTAATAATTAGGCTTGATTATTGAAATAAACTCAGAATTTTGTCCCTCTGATACTTCTGTGTCTTTCTCCCCCTCTTCTTCTCTTTCTCCCTCCCTCTCTTAATTTCTTCTCAGGTCTCATAAATTACTGATTATGAATCTTTATTTACGAGCTTCCTATGTCAAGTTCTTTACAGTTGGTATTAAAGTGTTTATCAACATTTTTGCAGGTTGTTCCAGCATCTGGAATTCCTGATGGCTGGATGGGATTAGATATTGGTCCTGAAACTATCAAGTCGTTTGGGGAAGCTCTAGATACTACCAAAACAGTAATCTGGAATGGGCCCATGGGTGTTTTTGAATTTGAAAAGTTTGCCACAGGAACAGATGTATATTAATATGACTCCTAACAGTAGATAAATTCTATTTTCTGTTGTGTTTTAGACTGTAGTTGGCTATTTGAAATCAAGTGCATGCATTGTTTATTCTTTTCCAGGCTATAGCTAAGAAATTGGCAGAACTTAGTGGCAAGGGAGTGACAACAATCATTGGAGGCGGTGACTCTGTTGCAGCTGTTGAAAAGGTTGGGCTGGCTGACAAGATGAGCCATATCTCGACTGGAGGTGGTGCGAGCTTGGAGCTTCTTGAGGGGAAGCCTCTACCTGGTGTTCTTGCTCTTAATGATGCTTAAGTAGAGTTTGTCCTTTTCATGACTGGTTTCCAACCAGAGTGGAAAATGTAGAGCTGCTCTTGTAGAGTATAGATCGGATTTGAATAATTGTTTATGCGGGCATTTCTGAGTATGCACTGCTGCTGAACTACAAATTTTATCCTTGTTGATAATGATCCATCTTTTGTTCATGTTTGATGGTTTCATTTGTTTTCTCCCATCTTGATTGGAAAATGCAGGCGCGTCCTTGTGTAATGAATCTCTCTTGATTTTGACAGGCTACCTCTGCTTAGCAATAAAATGTATAATCTGTTGGTTGAGAAATATTTTTAGATACTATTTTTTTGTTCTTTTTTACTGTGTTGTAATTTGCACTAGCAACTGTTGAAATGTGATTATCTCGAAATCTGTTTGTCGGATTACTAGTTAAAACATCACTCCATTTCAAGTAGAGCTGCTATCAGCAGACCTGGTTTTCATTGTTTTTTAATTCAAAAACTCAAGACATATTTTTTCGCAATTTAACTGCCCATGATTGTTTAAATTATAATTTCATATTGTCAAATTGATCAAACACACTTTTTATCCACATAATTTATATGATATATAATTTACAACTCACTTTTTATTCATACATTTACCAATAATTTATAATATAAGCACCTAAAAAATATTTTCAACACTAACAAACGTATACCGAGGCTTCGTTTATTTTTAATTAAAATTTTGCTAAAAAATTGAAGTTAAAATCAACAATTAATTTTAATCACACATTTCATGGATCAACAATTTTTTATCACTTTTCAACTTCACATTTCATCAATTTTTTCAAAAAATCTGATTTTAATCAAAAGCAAACACACCCACAATTTTATTTTTCAATAAACATTCGATCAAAAACAAAAGTCATTAAATTTTGCTAGAAATCGTTCTCCTGTGGGTTAATTCATCAACGGTCAATGAAGTTATCTTAAAATTTCAAAATGGTCACTGAAGTTCAATAGTTTCAGTGGTAGTCACTAAAATATGAAATCCTTTCACTAATGGTCACTCCATTAAGTTTCTAATTTGAAATAGTGATGTGGCATTTATTTATTGCATGGTAGTCCATGTACTTTATATAATATTCACTTTAGATCCTATAATTTTAATTATATTTCAATTAAGTCCTCCAAATATTGCATCTTAGGTTCTTAATTTTTTACATCTTTACACATTGGTCCTCAAATTTTTAATTATCTTTCAGTTAAGTCCTCCAAAATTGCATCTTAGGTCTTTTAACTTTTTACATCTTTACACTTTGGTATCCAAATGTTCAATTATCTTTCAGTTAAGTCTTCTAAAAAATTGCATCTTAGGTCCTTCAACTTTATACATCTTTAAATTTTGGTCCTCCAAATTCTTGATTTTAGTTGTCAAAATAAGTATAATTTTAGTAGTCAAAATAAGTGCACTTTTAATTAAATTTTTGACTTTACGCTCGAATTTTCACTTAAGCGAACAAAATAATATAAGGATTTTCACTTAAACGAACAAAATAATATAAGGATTTTCACATAAACGAACAAAATAATATATGAGTTAATTTCATTTAGGTGAAAATTCGAGTGTAAAATCAAGTATTTAATTGAAAGTGCACTTATTTTGATCACTAAAATTGTATTTATTTTGGCCACTAAAATCAAAGATTTGGAGGACCAAAGTTTGAAGATATATAAAGTTGAAGGACTTAAGATACAATTTTTAGAGGATTTAACTGAAAGATAATTAAAAATTTAGAGACCAAAGTATAAATATGTAAAAAGTTGAAGGACCTAAGATGTAATTTTTGGAAGACTTAACTAAAAGATAATAAAAAAATTTGGGACCAAAGTGTAAAGATGTAAACAATTAAAGACCTAAGAAGTAATTTTTAGAAGACTTAACTGAAATATAATTGAAAATATAGAAACTAAAGTAAATATTATATAAAGTACATGGATTACCATGCAATAAATAAATGCCATATTACCATTTCAAGTTAGAAACTTATTGGAGTGACCATTAGTGAAATGATTTCATACTTTAGTGACCACCACTGAAACTATTAAACTTTAGTGACTATTTTAAAATTTTAAGATAACTTTAGGGATCGTTGGTGAAATTAACCATTCTCCTATCAATTCCAGTCCCCAACTTTTCCCAATAATTCAAAAACAAAAAAATATTTAAATATGAAAATCCAAAAAAGGTGATTGTCCAATTAGAACTAACCCAATTGGCTTTGTTGAATTAGGAAGCACCGGCCCGTTATCCTTCCACTACAGAGAGCAGGAGGTTTTCGCTGCTCTGTGAAACCAGCTCCCCGCTTGGAACGGGCGGGCTAGTTGGGTTACAAGCCCACGTTATCATGATCGATATTTAAAATATGGAAAAATTGTCAATAAGTCATCTTCACATGACTTGTTTCAAATTATGTCAATTTTTTTTTTAAAATTGTGATTAAGTCATACTTTACATCACTATTTTAAATTAATTCCAAAATCACTATTTTTAACCATATTTTCCATTTGCACAATCTTCCAACTCCACAAACCTCCTCCACTCCGCGCGACAACCTCCTACACCTCCGGCGACGTCCGGCGACAACCTCTTCCACCTCCGGTGACCTCCGGTGACCTCCGGCAAGTGCTTCTACGGCGCAGTGTCATTTTTTAATTCCCTATAGTAAAATCTGGATCATCTGCTATTGAAATTGTGAATATATCTAAGCATTCATGGAAGGTATGAAAGATTTGTGAAAGAGACTATTCCACAACTTCCTTTATCAATCCTAAAATTAGTCATTGCTGTATGAGGACTTTGTTACCCAAATTACAATCGTTTATACCCGATAGAGTGGATAATAATTGGGTTGAGATGTTTCTTAATTGTTCTTGAAAACTATTGGATTTAAATGCTGCAATCAAGATGTTGGAAGAAAAGTCAAAATCTAAGACAACTAATTTTCAGAAACTTCATTTTGCGTATGCTATGAGAACAACAATGTCGTGCTTAATTCAGATGCATTACTGTCCTGCATATATATTGGAGAACAATTGGCATCCTAGATATTTGCTAGTAAAGAGAAAGCACAACAAGGTAATGAAATTATTCAGTTACATAAGCATCCTGGACATTTGCTAGTAAATGATCTCTATTGCAAAGAAAAAATTAAAAGAGAGCATGATGTCCCCCAAAGTTATGACTCTGTGCTGAAGAAATGGCAAGAAGATATCATTGTTAAAAGAGAGCATGATGTTTGATACTATATTATAGAAAAATAATATCACAGAAAACATTGTTAGTCATGTGTGTTGTTTGTTACTGTATTATAGAAAACAATATCACATATATTGTTTGACACTGTTTTAATCCATGATACTGTTTGAATCTATGTGGAATGAGTTTTATTTATGATATCGTACTTTTATCTTTGATACTATTTAATTATGACAAGATTTGAACCTGTGATACTGTTTGAATGTCTTAGTTTTGTCTATGATACTATTTTAAACCATGATAATGTTTTGTTTAGGTAATGTGCATTAATATAATTTGATACTGTTTTAATCCATGATACTGTTTTAATCCTATGATACTGTTTGAATGTCTTAGTTTTAATCCATGATACTGATTTATTTAAGTAATGTGCATTAGTATATTTTGATACTGTTTTAATCCTAAGATACTGTTTGAATGTATTAGTTTTAATCCATTATACTATTTTATTTAGGTAATGTGCATTAATATATTTTGATACTGTTTTAATCTAAGATGCTGTTTTATTCCATGATACTGTTTGAATCTATGTGGAATGAGTTTTATTTATAATACTGTGTTTTTATCTTTGATACTATTTAATTATGGCAATGTTTGAACATGTGATACTATTGAATATCTTAATTTTGTCTATGATACTGTTTTAATCCATGATAATGTTTTGTTTAGGTAATGTGCATTAATATAATTTGATACTGTTTTAATCCTATGATACTGTTTGAATGTCTTAGTTTTAATCCATGATACTGTTTTATTTAAGTAATGTGCATTAGTATATTTTGATACTGTTTTAATCCTATGATACTGTTTGAATGTTTTAGTTTTAATCTATTATACTATTTTATTTAGGTAATGTGCATTAATATATTTTGATACTGTTTTAATCTATGATGTTGTTTTATTCCATGATACTGTTTGAATCTATGTGGAATGGATTTTATTTATGATACTGTGCTTTTATCTTTGATACTGTTTAATTACGGCAATATTTGAAAATGTGATACTGTTTGAATGTCTTAGTTTTGTCTATGGTACTGTTTTAATCCATGATACTATTTTATTTAGGTAATGTGCATTAATATATTTTGATAATGTTTTAATCCATGATATTGTTTTGCATAACACAGTATCAAATAAAACATATGACTAATTAAACAGTATCAAAAATAAAAACATGGTATCATAATCATGTGTGTTGTTTGATACTGTATTATACAAAACAGTATCACAGAAAACAGTATTACAATAGAAATGAACATAGAATTCGCATACTGCTCAGAATTTTTATTATAATATATTTTCGGAATGATCTCAACGAGACGATCAAGACCAGTCGCTTTGCCAGTGCTTATGATGGATTTTATCCGTTTGAAGTCGTCTCTTTAGCTTAGAATGGTAATCTTTAATTTTTTTTTTGTCAAAACAGTATCACAAATCCTCTAAAACAATATTACGGATAAATGTATCTTTATTGAAGCCACCCTTCATCTTTCTCTTGTTGAACATCTTTTGAACTTGATCATTTTTCATTAATATTCCCAGTTCTTGACTAAATAAGGTTAACTACAAGAATCATAAACTTTTACTTGACTACTCATAACACCAAAATCACATCATAAACTGGTGTTTGAATGTATTTTATGCAGAAAACATGGTCATATCGAAAACTTCGAGGTTTTAAGCTAATTCATGAATCTCAAGGTAAGCCATGAATTAGATATTGTTGAAATTTCAACTTGTTAGAGAGATCTGTCGATGTTATGAATATGTTTGAGATTCCATTAGGATATAGATTTCCATTGGATAAATAAGTATAAATATATAAGGTGTTTAATGGTAGACAAATTAATTAGTAGAGAATAAACAAGAAAATAATATTGTTCTTAAAATGTTCTATTAATAATACAAAATCATAGGTTTAATAGTATCACAAAAAAATAGTATCACAATTAGCATTTTTTTACAATTAGGGTATGTTGGTCTTTTAGCTCTAAAATGTGACTTTAATTGAATTAAGTTTTGAACATATGATTTTAGAGCATCTAAATGTCAAAACAGTGACCTGCCTTGAATTTTCCTTAAAATATTCAATTGGCTTATTTATAAAGTGGTTCTGTTTTGGTTCGTCTTTCGATGTGGGAATAAATTCCGCTTGCCTGACACAAAAAACAATAATCTTATATCTTGAGTAAGAAACGAGATTCATTGCATTTACAGGCGGATTAAGAAAGATAATCAAACGTTTAATTGAAGTTTATGATTTGGGGAACTAAGAGCATCTCCAATGCATACTATGGATTCTAATTTTTTTTTGACACATCAGCAAAATGGACAGTGTTTTAAAATTTTCATCTCCAATGCATGCTGAGTGGGATCCTATCCAGCTGACATGGCAAAGAAATAAATAGACCCTGTCCAAAGTCCTGTCTACTTGTAGAAGTCCTGGATGAGTCAGCAATTTTGGAATAAAAAAAAGCAATCTGCCCAGATTTTTTGAGAGGAAAGAAAATTTTCACACATGAAGATGAAGAGACGCAAAGGATTTGGTGGCAAAATTCTTCTTCTTGTTTCAAGAGATGTAAATGCTTTTATTAACCAAATTTTCTACTGTTAGCTCGTAAATTATCAAAGGATTTGATTAACGCAAAGGATTTGGAGGCAAAATTCTATTTCTCTGCTGCTGGGAAAATGGAGGAAGAGGTGGTGCCAGACATGAAGAGAAGGAAGAGAAAATAAAATTAAAAAAGAAAAAAACGTTTTTAACCCTCCTAGAAGAACCCCACCATCTTGTGCACCCTTTTTAACTCTTTCTTCCCACTTCAAGGCGTGTACAAATCTCAAATTATAAATCTTGAAGTGGGTTAATTTTACAATAATAACCCAAAGAAAACAAAAAGAATAATCAAAGAAATTGAATCAAGCAATGCAGCCAATAAAAAGAGGTGAGCTTGATTACCTTCTATTTTTTATCAAGGATTTAATTTGGCAATGGAAGGAGGAGAAATTTTCTGGAAATGGTGAGGAGAAAATTATTTTGGAAGACAAATGATGTTTTCCACTGTTGTTTGGATGTATTTCTATTTATTTTTATTTTAACAAGATAAAGCCACGTAGGCACTAAAATTGGGTTTTAGAAAGAATGCATTGGAGACCATTTTGAGCTCCACCCTCTATTTAATAAACATTTATGCCATGTGGAATGAAAGGCTTTCCACTTGAATGCCACATCAGTTGCAATCGATGGTATGCATTGGAGATGCTCTAAGGATCATTGTATTCAAAAAACATTCTACTCATTGATGAGTTTCAGATAGAAAAGACTCATCTGGAAAACTATTTTTTTTTTATCAAATTTAGTACTAATTCTAATTTCAAACAAAATTTGAAGCAGCAAATCTCATTTCCTGCTCGAGCTTCAAAAGTGAGTTCTTTGTTGGCAAAGGGGGAAGTAGAAAATTGACATAGAGGGAAAGTAAAAGAAATAAATTGAAACACAGCAGCGCAGCCAAAAAGAATAAATAATGGCCCGATCGCGATGGGACTCGAACCCACAATCTCCCGCTCCGGAGGCGAGCGCCTTATCCATTAGGCCACGCGATCCTTTTATATCGATAGTGTACCAGAATTTATCTTAGCTCGTCCTTCCGAAGTGATCCTGCCTGCCTTACCTCATGCAGTCATGCAGACGTGAGTACGTCAGACTCAAAAACAACATATTACATGTTGACCATGTCACAATGAATAATCCAAAAATTCTGCAAACTTCAATACGTCTCACCGAAGTCATTTTGAGGAGACAAAACTGATAACACAAATTGCTAACAAGGCAATGTTTATCGATGTGGTTAATGTTTAAGCGAGCCTCTTGATTAGATGAAAGGAAGCGAACTTTATCCTTGTCATAATACAAAAGCGAAGACAAACATCAATAAGACATGTCATGTGTTTACGTGGTATATCAACCTACTTAAATGACGATACATAGTTACTAGTTTCATATTTAATTTTTACTCTATTTTTCTTTCTTTTTTTTTTTCAAACCACCACTCAAATGATGACATGTCTTTTGTGTAAGATTTTATTTTTATTATTATTTCTCTCACTTTTTATTTGATTTAATTTTTGTCCGAAAACTATTAATAATTCGCTATATTTTTTTTATCTCTTTCACTTTATTCGAAAACTATTTATTCTCTTACATAGTCATTTATCTGACATGATTTTAATTAAATAAATATATTTCATAAAGTAATTAAATTTATACAAATGAATGTGGGGGTATATAAGAAATTTTTAATTTTTAGAGGCCCTCATTCATTTGTATAAAATTAATAACTTAATGAATATATTTAATTTAATTAAAATCATACCAAACAAATGGCCATGTGTCATTATTTAAGTAGGTAGACGTAATATATAAACATATAACATCGTCCTATTGAAATTTTTCTCCCAAAAGTGAAAGGATGGCGCGAACCTATTTGCTTTGAAGAAATCTTTCAAGTCTCGTACAAAATTAAAAAAAGACTAATGAAACACAAGTCATGTGATACTACGTTTCTTGCTCTAAATAAAGAACGACAATATTATTTGTGCCAAGTGAAAAAAGGCCAACTGCAACGTACAATAAAACAATTAAAAAGTACAAAATAGGATCAAATAATAATCAGCTGTTGATAACAACATCACCAATCTTAAAGCGAAATGCGTCTATACGTGTTAAAAGGTTTGAAATACCATTAATTTTAGTTTTTTCTCATTACATTATCAAATTATCTGCTAAGTGCAGAATTATGATAATATAGATTAATTCACCTGTTTGTTTTACTTGAAAATTTGTCATTTTTTTTTAGAAAAGAGCTATCTATTGCTGTTGATAATTTTGTTAAAATAAATGAGTCCTTATTTTTTTATTAAAAAAAAAAAAAAAGAATTCCCTATCATATCAAAATTTTCCAGATCAAATTTAAATGTTCCCATTTCAAAGTAGCACAAATTCTGACAAGTTGACAAGTTACAGGAAAGAACTGAAAACAAAATGTGGCAATTAGGAAATATATTTTATAGGAAATGGCAGATTAACACAAGTAAAATGCAATATAAACCCAAGGTAGTGATGATAACGGGGTGGATTCGGATTGGATCGGTTTGAATCGTATCTGTCCCGCAATAATTGTAGGAGATTCAAATCCGCGAATTAATCCACATTTTCTCGGGACGGATCGGATCAGAGCAATTATCCGTATTGTGATCCATTCTATTTTTTATTTTTTTTTGGAATAATTTTTTTTTAGCTAAGTCCAACCACATCTAAATTGTAATTTAAGCCCCAAATCTTTATCCATTTATTATTTAATCCTATTTATTTTTAAATGGGACGAATCGGATCGGAGCACACATGATCCAATCCGCCCTACTGATCCGCAGATCGAAAATTTTTCGCTCCATTTAAATTGGGTATCCATCGGACTCGGGACGGATCAAATATTTTTGCCATTCATAACCATAGGTCACACTTATACATTGATTAAGGATTTCGGGTTCCATGAGAGAAGTTGCGCACATTGTTATTTTTAATAACCCTAGGTCCAGGGCTCAAACACCCTTTTATAAGATTGGAACTCAAGAGGGTGCAATAGTCGAAAACACTTCATGCACAAGTTATATAGACCTGTTTGTTTTCACTATTAATTTTGCTAAAAAATCAACGTCAATAATTAATTTTAACCACACATTTCATGATCTCACAACTTTCCAATCACACATTTCAAAAACTTTTATTAACTTTTACCAAAAAAATCGATTTTAATCAAAATTAAACACACCCTAAGCCTTCAGAGATTAAGAGTTTGTTCGGTAGAATTTTTTTGGTTACTTTTTGACTTTTCAAATTTTTTTGTAGTGTAAAAAATGTTGAAAAGTCAAAAATTGTATGCAAAAAAAAAGTTTTTTTTTGGAAAAAAAACTCTACCGAACATGACCTTAAATGAACAATTTTTCAAAATATATATGAAAGCATACCTCTCAGTGTTTCTCCCTTGTATCTATATCTATATAATATAATAGAGTGATGGAAAGAATCGAATTAGGCTTATGAGTTATTGGAGTTCAATATTTTATATATTTGAGCATCCAGTTATCAGGGCTTACGAATGTCGGGCTTGCAACTCAAATTCGTCAATCGCTTGGAACAAATTCCAGTCACTACAGGTCCAAACGAGCCGAATGCCTAACACTCCCAAGTTTTAAAAGCTTCTATACTAGTTTTTTGTCTTTCTTTATTCTTTTTACATGATTTTATTCTTGAAAAGGTGTACATGTAGTTTTTGTTTAAGGCTTCCAAATTGCTTGAGTAGCACCTGCATCACGATGTTCATTTAGCATGCACCCTTCAAAAGCATTGCGTCTAGGTATTACAAGTTTTATCGGGAGTGTCCAGTTTCGTTGCCCATTCTGTCCACGACCCATCATATACCGGAACATTAGTCTTTCCAAGTCGATGGAGTCCCTGAAAGATGACAAATGAGATATCACTCTTTTTTCTTTTTCTTTTTGAGGTCAATATGAAACTAAAGAAATTGCAGGAGCTGAAAGATTGTTCTCTCATTGAAATTATGAGTTTATCATCAACTCGAAGGTTGGAAGGAGATAGGGACAAAAAGATACCAATACGAGGATGCACGCAGTCACACCAGTGCCACATGAAGTCAGTATAGGCTTGTCCAATGAGATCCCTGCAAAAAGAAAGTGGCAAGTCGAATTCCGATGAGCAACTGCAATTAACCTGGTACTGTAAATTTGTTTGAGATATAAATGACTAACTACGCATAAAATGAGTCGACATAAGTAATCAACATTCAAGGAAACTGGATTTATCTCAGCGCAAAAACGAGCTCTTACCTTCTTGTTCAAATCTTTTCTTGAGTTTGTCGGCAGGTAAGAGCGCCTGTGAGCCATCCAACATCTGCAAGTAATCGTAAAACAAGGCAACTTTTTCAAAACTTCTATCATGACAATCAGGAGAACCACATACTAAGAAGAATAAGATTGTCAAAGCAGACCCAAGGCCAAATGAAATTCACCTGTTAGAGGTTAAAACCCTATATATCTGTGAACATTATAAGTTTTCTTGTTATGAATACATAATTTTTAAACGCGACAATGCCAAAATTAAAATGTAAACCTCAGGGAAAGGAACACATTTGCTCCCTGGTATATGACCACTTCTTAATCCCTTTCGAGGCTCTGGTGCAATCCCATCAAACCTGTGAAGAAAAAGTTGAAATCTCAACAACAAAGGAATATGAATTTAATGAACAAGGATATTCATATGCTTGTTACATGCAAAATCTTGTAGAACATTTGGTTAATTGGTCTGCGTTGCGTAAGCCAAGTAGATAAATGCATTTGGAGAGTGTTAGTACATCAGGATGAACAACGTGAAACTTACTGCTTGAGAAATGCACCAATTTTGTTCAATATGTCCACAGATGAAACAACATAAGCAATGAATTAATGACAAACAAGAATTAATGGTGCAGCAAAATATGGAAAATCTACCTAGCTCTTGAGCGAGCATCTACATGCTGAAATGCTTTTTCTTCGATGTTCTTCTTAACCTGCAAATAAAGAGAAACTATCTCTTGATAAAATTTCTATAAGTAAAAGGAGAGACCTTCTCCACGCTGAACAACTTGCACACAATATATGTTGCAGAAACTCATGCCCATTTTTATCCAGCACCACCACATTCACTAGTGATTGTTCTTGAAAAAAGAGAGGGACACTATCCATTTTGATCCCCAAGAATCCAAACATGTCTAAACTATGACATAAAGTCGACAAGAACTGTCCTCAAATGGTGAAGTTTGAACCCACATTGCCAATTTGATAGTTCAAATATGCAGTCACAACACTAAGTCCCTGCTTGGTGTAGTTTAGAAGGAGTTTTTTTTATAAAAGTTGATAAAATATGTGGTTGAAAAGTTGATAAAAGTTGTGGGTCCCCATAAAATATGTGGTTGAAAATGAGTTTGAGAAAAAAAAGAGTTTAAAAAAAACTTAGCCAAACATGCTCTAAGTAATTATCCTGTCTACGTCTGATGTCCTTCTGCAGAAAATTGCAGGTGACCATTTTTAAAGTCTCAATCAATTGAAAATGCTGCAAGAAATTAACAGAGACCTGCCTTCTTAGCACTGCATTAACCTATTCAGCAAGTTTTCTTATTAGCCCGACAGTTTTACAGTCCACTAAGTCAAAAACTCCAAGTACAAATGAAACAGATCGATCAAAGAATTGTTGCTTCATCTTGCCAGATATTGATGGGCCATGCAAATCCATTACACGCGGGAAGCAAGTTTCACTGTAAAAAGTAAATGATACTCAAAAGACTAGATAGCATCATCAAATAAAACTCAAAAAGGAAATAGACCTGTTCTAGTGCCCAGACGAAATGGGGCTGGAATTTGGTTTGGAAGGTAACTGGCCCAACCTGAAAATGTTGAAATGCTATGGGTAGTATTTAAGAAACATAAGTTAAAAAATAGACTTGCATAACAATTGAGCAAAAATTGCAAAAGGCCATCTTATAGGAGCATTACATGTGAAAGATGGCACATATCCCAAAACTATGAGATAAGCGAAAAGAAAAAGGGTAAAAAAACAAGAGGTCAAATATTGGTATCTCATTGGCAAGGTCCAATTAAGCATTTAAAATGTTAATTGCATTAGTATAGCCGTATAGGATAGAAGATTCCACAAACCCTGATAAAGAAAATCCATTACCAGAACTTGAGGATTAAAATAAATCAATTTACTTTGCTAATTCTGAATCCAATTTAAATCATATCTCATCTAAAACATTTCAAGTTTGTGACAAAGATGGGCCCTAATAATGGGTGCAAAATTACTGTAATATCTCTGATGGGTTTGTTCTAACCATAATCCTTCAATATTGAACATATAAAAAACATTCCAAATAGTGATTGTCATCTAACTCTTGAAACTTCATTGACCATAAGCAACAGGGAGAAAATATTCAGCCACAAGCCAGACTCAGTCTAGGAATATGGATAAAGTCTCTTATTTATGTTGCTCATAGTCTAGTATAGATGTCATGTAAGAGTGTGGATCTAAGTGTTGTACATTCAAATTATCAGAATCTAGCATCCAAGGATTCGTTAATAGGGGCTTCTTGACTTTGAATATGGAGACTTGCCCATTCCATTCATGAAATTGGTCATCAGAATGATCTGAAGATGTATATTGCACAAATTTGACAATAGGGAAAAGAAAGTTATGATCAGTTCATTTTCAAAAGAAGAATACATGTTACAATTGGAAATTGATATTAGAGGAGATGTACGATGTCAGTAAACTTTGTTGATGCTTGGTCATTTTAACACAGACAAATTTAGTTAGCATAATCATTTGAACATAGATGAATTAAGTCTTGACATCCAGAATAATAACAAATGATGATTCGTGAAGCAGATTTTTACAGTGATAACGTGACTTACCGGCTGTCCTCGATATGCTTTCTCTATTGCCTCAATGGCAGCACTAGCTTGCATGAGAGCGTCTGCAGCGTCACTTGAAGCACTTGATTCAACTTCATATCCTGAAGCACGCCATCTCGGCATGCCTCCATCTAAAACCCAAATTTTATCATGCCCAAACACTCGAAACATCCTGTTTATCAATGTAAATTAGTTGAGCGGTGCAATAAATGTAGAATGACAAATTTGATACCCTATATCTGGTGACTTATAGTACCAAACCTCAAACTCACCACCAAACACGAGCTGCACTGAAAAGACCCTTTCCATCATAAACAATAAGCCTATCTTTACTCTCAATGCCAAGTGCAGAAACAGCAACAGCAAATGCTTCTTCTGATGGCAACATATGTGGCAACTGGTACACGTTGCAGAGTCAGATAGGTTGTTTGCATGCAAGTATATAAGTGTGACCACATGATATTAGCACATTTAGCCTGTGAACAACATCTTACATCGGTAGATCGATCTGATATCCCATCAATATCAAAGAAAAGGGCACCGGGAATGTGTGCAACCTGTTCAGACAGCAGGTGGGAGACTGCAAAATCAAAAGTCTATTGAAGAACTAAAGATCGAAAACATGAAATATCATGCCAATTGTCTACTGTCGATGCAATTTGAACATGTAATAGAAGTGTTAAACAGCAGTCTTGTGTAGGTAAATGTTAATCAAGCCACTTGTACCAGGCAAGAAATGTATAAAGAAGGGCTGGCACCTGATATTCTTGAAGTGGGTTCCTCTGTTCATCTGGCATGTACCAGGAGGCGTCTAGCACCTTCAAAAATTAAATAATAAAGTGATGCGATAATAAACAAGCAGCATGACATTCTAATGGGAAAAATGTATTAATATTCTAATGTGAAAGGCATCTTATTCCAAAATGAGTCAAAAGCTATCTTACACCACTCAATATGGTAAACCTTTGGGTCTACGGTCTACTTCAAAATCATAAGTTCATAACAAACAAAGTTTGGCCAGGATTAGAACCGAGAAAATACGTCATGCACCTGGTTGACATGATTGCCTTTCGCCTACTCAGCTCTTCCCCCACGAGAACCCTCCCAAACCAGAGAAAAATGTTTACAAAGTATCATAAGAAAATGACCCAAAGATATGTACCAAGATCCAGAACAAGCACAGATTGTGCAAGCAAAATACGATCTTGATTTATTGGTTACAGGATCTTCCACCTGTCTTTGGATTCTTTAAACTTTTGTTTTATCCATAATACAAAACATCATGGCTTCCAAGCCAGCTTCAAAAATAAGAAACTCAGAAACAAAAGGGAAACTGAAATTAAATTGACAATAGTAATTTGAGGGAGATATTATGTTGTGAAATAACATCGTTAGAAGGACCAATGCGTGGTGAAGGATCCACTTGTGCAAATTTGAGTTTAGCTAAGTTGATTGGTAACTCATATTACATTGTCTCCTGGTACCAAAGTCCTGAAGGGAGACATTGGCTTCTTAGTTACAAACAGAAGACTACGGATTTCCTACATTACTTGGCCTAATTAAAAACAATTCAATGAGATATTTGGGAATGATATTTGAAACTACGCTTTCTAGTAGAATATTTATGTACATTACAAAGAAAACTACAGGACAGAACTTTGTTGACGGTGATAATACAAAAGAAGTTTCTCCATCCTAAAAATCCATTGAAAGAAAACAAACATTCCATCACAGAGAAACTCCAAACTCCGACCAGTCCATTCAACAGGAAAAAGTAAAAAGCTTATCTGTACACCTTCACGTCAGGCTCTTGGAGATTAACATGGAGCCAGTCAACTGAAACAACAGGCTCATTAGTCAACAATAACTGGGAGGAAAATGAAGGTTCTGACGGAACCACTGATGAAGACATACTACAAGAAATAGAACCCCAAGCCCTATATGACAAATGGGAAAGAACCAATCGCTGTTGAAATGTTCTTCTGCAGGGAACAAGAAAATAATGTGAACTAAGCAGGAGCATTTTACAGAAGGCCAGAGCCCAAAGGCACTCCAAGGAAGGAAAGAAACAATTATCATTATCAAAATAGCACAAGAAATTAACAGTCATGATGGCTCTGTTATCAAAAGCTATTTTTTCCTTCAAATCACAAATTAGCACTGGATATGAACTAGACTAAAAAATTTTCCAAATAAACTCACACTATCATGACACGCCAAGCAAGATAAATAAATAAATGACCCACAAGAAGAAGTAACAGTAAAAAGAGAAGAGGGAGTGGAATAAACTTCTGTGTGATTTTACATCAAATTCAAACAACACAAGGACACAATTTCAGCGTGTTTTATCGTGCTTAAAAGTATGTCTACTTACTTTTAAGTTACATATTTCATCAAACTTACTTTTAAGTTTTAATCACAGCCAACATGCATTAGGGGGACTAATTTGGGAACTGAAATTTCTCTCAATTACTTAAAAGTTTCATTATTATCTTCAAATTGGTGTAACTTTTACACTAAAATGGTGCAACTTTCATACCAAATCCATACGTCATCTCCAACCCATTACTTCAAATTTTGCACCAAATAAATATTGTATATTCTCATATATTTATATTTTTAATTTTCAACAATAATTTATATAAAAAATTATTTAATTATATAGTGTATTTATATTAAATGTATAAATTTTAAAATACATTTATTTACCGAAATTACTACATTCATTAAAAAAATGCACGATACTCAATATCACAATTTAGAAAAACATTTAACATCACCCAAAAAAAAAAAAAATTTGAACACATAAATATCCAGAAAAACAAACATAAAACATAATTATTTTTTTCATTTAATTCTCGATATCACTAAAATAAAATAAAAATCAAATTAAAATAAATATAAATCACTTGATATCACTAAAATAAATAATAGAATGATAATCTATAAGGACACAAAAGAAAAAACAAATTTTTATACAAGGACAAAATTGGAATTATATCTTACACCAAAACCATCTTCAAATGAACAGCGCTGCACTATCAAAAACACCAAATTGGCGCAGACAAATGGCGTGCGGTTGGAGAGCTTTGATACTCCATTTTGGAGTTTTCACCCCAATATAGCGTATGGTTGGAGATAGCGGTATATGTGGCAGACAAGTAGAAAAGTCTTACAATCTACGTGGTATTAACTATTAATGATGTCTAATAAAAAACCATTAAGCCTAAAATTGATTTTCAATGGATTTTATCTACAATAAAATTCTACGTGTCTTTTATTTAACCTAAAATAAAAGAAAATAAGATGGAGGGAAAGAGAGAGAAAAACCAATGCTTTAAAAATAGAGTGAATATGTCCAAGAGAGCTTGCTTTGACCAGGCACCTAATCTGGACATGGAGTGTAAATCCACAACAGACTTGGCAGATTTATTACAGGTTGGATTTCTTTCTTTAGTAAGACGGTGTGTTAAATCAATCGAATAGGTCAATTGGGTAGATGGTGGGAAATTCCAATTCTCTAAGTGGCATTCTTTTTAATTTGAGACTCCCGGAAAGCGCCGGAAGAAGTCTTTAAACAAAACAAGTTAGAGTCCATAGCTTCTGAATCTAGACGACTATAGACAATGTCTGACACTGCCCACGTTATATGATGGGAGCAATGTAGAGAATTTTTGTTAGACACTGTCTGTTTCTCTTATCTAGCGAATTTTTTAAAGCAATCCACATTAGCATTATGCTCTTAGAGTGTGAAATTAATGTATTCGCATCATTTGGTAAACAAATTTACCTCACTGGTTAAGGGGGAAAATCAACTCACACAGTTATCAACAAAGCAATTAAAAGTTCACATGTTCTGCAAATATTGTGGACTTGATGCATAAAACAGAGATTACCTCGGTAGTAAGTTGAAATCAATAATCGTTAACACTACAAAAGTTGACAAACCCCGTCCCCGTCGACAAAAATACATGACAAGAAAAACCCACAAAGCAAAACTAATTGACAATTGTCATAAATAAAAAACAGAAATTATCAATAATTGAATTGATAGCTTGGGAGAGAAAAATGAAGTGTAGAGGGAGCAAGGGAACTTACTGTCAAATTGGAAGTGAAGAACCAGATGGCCACGCAGTACAGAAACTTTGAAAAAGAAAAACAAGGCACAGTCAATATTTGTTTGAAATTTTAATTTTTTAACTGCATTCATTCAAGAGTTGGGATTAGATAATAGTATTTTTCGATGTAGATGATGTGTTCGCTCAGGTCGAGGGCAAGTTTGAGTATTGAAATTTCAATTTATTTATATTTTTCTTTATTTCGTATATATAGATTTGCAACACACGCAATAAAAAAAAGTTCAAAAAATCGTATTTTTTGATAGATTATTATTTTTATAAGTTGACTATTTTTGTTAAAGTGAAGTCATTTTGTGACAATTTAGATAAATACAATTAAGATAACATATATGCATAAGACTTGGAATAACATTGTCTTTGTAACCTATAATAGAAAAAAAATGCATTAAAGAAAACATGTATTCGAGAAAACTAAGATTGAATCAAGATATTATATTTTGTATTCTACATCTACGGATTTCAAAGGATGCATTCTTGAATGACACATTGAGTTTTTTTATGATGGAGTGAAAGAATTTCATCGAGGGCATGGAATGAGACATTTTTTAAGAACGATAGAGTTTAATCTCACAAGTAGATAAAAAAAATTCAATTGTTTTCAACATTTATCGAGATCATTTTGTAGAAGCTTCGAATTTTCAAAAAAACCTTTAGAATTTAGTTTTGATAAGTAGAAAGCGGAATCTTCTATTGTTTTTGTTATCAATCAAAGTTCCACTCAAACTCAATATGACTACTGCTATACAGTTTTTTGGTATTTTTTACACTCAATACGCATCAAGATCCCATTTTTGAATTGAAGATTCTATTTCAACATAAATTTCATCCCACCTATGCATATTTTATTATATGTCGATAATATTAATATTTGGAGTTTCATTTTAAAATATTAATTTTATTAAAAGTAGTAGTTCAAGTCCTTAGCATGCTCTGCAATATGGTGATGCATTTGAGACGGTTTTGTTCTAATATCCACCGGAACACTTGTTGGACAAGTGTTTGGTCACACACTCATTCAACACTACATTAACTGGACAAAGTGTTCTGGTGGGTATTATAACAATGTCCACCGTAGACATTAGAACTGGAGTTTATTTGAGAATATCAATACTTGAAATCAAGTAGTTGTTTCTTGAGTTTTAAAATAATTGAATTGCTCGTTTAAGTTTAAAGAACTTTAATACCAACATAGAATAAAAATGAAATAAATATACAACATATAAGGGTTTAGGCTACACTTCTTAATGAGATTGATATTTTAAGACATAATTTCAAGTCTTGATATTATAGTACAATACATTAAGTTCAAATGAATAATTTGATCCGTCTAAAGTTCAAAAGATCATTTGAATTCCAAGATTAGTATGCTCAAACAAGCCATTATCTTGCGTGAGTATATTAAAGATAGAAACTCACGTTTGTTAAATATAAAATTATTAATCAAAGTATAAGAGTTTAATGCACTTCTCGTAACAATGTTGATATTTTAAAAATAAAACACAGGTCTTAATATGGTATCAGAGACTATTAAATTCAAACAAACAATTCAGTTCGCTTTAAGCTCAAAATGAGCATTTCAATTTCAAGATTAACAACAAGCCACTATCTTAGTGAGTAACCATAAGAGTAAATCTCATATTAAATAAAAATTAAATAAATACACAACATTGAGTTAGTAAATTAATAAATTTATTATTTTAAGTTGTAAATCAAATTTTAATCACGATTGTAGGGAGTTTTATCCGCAACGAAAAGAAAGAAGTACTTAAATGACAGTGTGTCACCATTCTTCAATTTCTCTCATCACAAAATAATCTCATCAAAAATTTACTGATCGCTTCAATCCATCTCCCTGATTCGATCATCTCCAAAATCTGTCAATCTCCTCAATCCATATTTCTCAATCGATCATTTTCAAAATCTTTTCAACGCTTCAATCCATCAGTATAATAGAGCAATCCATATTTGTAAGAAAACAATCGATCTCTTTACAATATTACAAGTGAAAAAGTCCACAACATGTTGGGATGGTCAACCTCACGACCCGCTCTTAATTTTTTTTTTTTTGAAAAATCATAAAATCACAAATTATGATTTTCACTAAAAATGATAAAGAAGAATCGAATCGAAGTTAAAACTTATAAACTACTAACCTTAACCACTACATTAGAAAACCCAAATTTTATAATTTTTTTGTTTTGGTTTGTACAAATATTTAAAATTTTGTATATATATATTTTTAATTATTTTTAGTTTAACAAAAAAAAAAAAACAAGTCGGAAAAAGTCGGCATTCGCAACATCTAAATTGTCAACATGTATCAAATGCCAAACTGAAAGTGTCGAAAATATAATGCCATTTGTGATAATTATACCAAATAAACCCTCTAAGTGGACCCTACAAGCCAGGCCCGCTCTGGAATATGCACACATCCTATTCGGGTCATTCAATGGGTCTTTAATTCCTCTACAAGAAAGCAGCGACAACAAAAACCTCTGCATCTGCTTCAACACTGCAATTACAATCGCATTACGTCGGAGAAATTATCGAAAGTAAACAAATATCTTCTTTCTCTCCTTCTAATAATTTTCGTCAATCAGTGGAAATTGCAATTTTCTTTTTGGAAACCAAAAAACGGGATTTTACTTGTACGAAGTCGTTGCTATCTTGATTTAACTTGCAATTGGTTCATTTCGTGTAGATCATATGGATTAGAGCTGTACTTATAGATTCATGTTTTCGAAATAATTTATTTTTGTTTTTCTTATGTAAAACTTAAGGCCAGTGGGTCAAAATTGAAGCTCGTTTTAGGGCTTTGAGTTCCGTGTTTCAATATTTTCTACATGTCTGTTCTCTCGACGTATTAAAATAGTTATATTGCATATCTTTTTCTGTCTTTCTTTTCAGTTCATTCTACAGGACCTCAGTTAAAGTTTAATCTAGAAATCAATGGGTGACAGTCAGTATTCTTTCTCTCTCACCACTTTCAGGTATGTGCTTGTCGGCCTTGTATACGTTTTAAATTTAGTTAAATTTCCAAATTAAAAATGCACATATTTAGGCGCACATGATAAGATATTCAATTCTCTATCTGCTGTGTACTGATCATTATTTATTATTGTTAATGGCACAGCCCTTCGGGAAAGCTTGTTCAGATTGAACATGCCTTAACTGCAGTTGGATCTGGTCAGACATCTTTAGGAATTAAAGGTAAATCTGAAACTTCTATTTCAATGAATTTTTTATGTGATATATTCAGTAAGTAGCATTTGTAGAACTCGTCTGTTTAAAAAGGTGACCTGGCCCATTGCTATGTTTTTCACGAGTACTGCATTAGTAATATGTTGAAGAACTCAAGCCAATGTGATATATGTTTGTTGATGTTGACCTTCCCTGTTTTCTGACCTTAAAGTTTTGATATGGTGGTAATCCTCACCTTCCATTTGTCTCTATATATGTATATACTGGGTTGTCGATGGTTTTTTACATCTATATGTGATTGGTGTACCAATTAGTTTATTTTCCATGGGACGATGAATGGAAAATGAGAATGTATTAGCGAAAACCAGCATTTCAGGAGAAGGATAGTCACGTGGTGCTTTGTGGAGGGAAATAATTTTTTTTTTGTTGCTTCTCATTGAATGTAGCAAACTTGTTATGTGAATAAATACTCAAAAAATTCTCACATGCGTATTGAGTGCCTTTATGTGGTACTTACTTTTATGTGGGGTTGATTGCAGCTGCTAATGGTGTTGTTATTGCGACAGAGAAGAAATTACCATCTATCTTGGTTGATGAAACATCCGTAAGTATCTTTTATGGGCACACTGGTGGCTTTTGAGTTCCACCAGTTTCAATTATTCTTTATTTTATGTTTGCATGAGCTATATCTTAGTTCAGTATCACTTTTGTCTCTCTGAGGTGGTAATGGTTTTGTTTATGTTTTTAAGCCATCCTCATCATTACTCTATGCTGAGGCAGAAAACCTAGCATTTATTTGACTGTAATCCTGTAAAAGTTGAGAAGTGCTTGATATTAGTTGATAGCTCGACAAGAATAATTTTTCTTATGCCTTGTGTTTGTATTTTACTTAGTGCATGCCATGATGTAAATATAATCATTTTGCAGCATTTTCTTTTTTTTTTTCTTTTTGCTTTGGATCAGCATTTTTCATCTTTTGCTTTTTATGGTCTGAAAATTTTGAGCCCTTATTTGATAGGTGACTGTTGAAGTTTGCATTACTATTATCAACTATCAAGAATTTTCATGTTGTTTTTACTTCTAGTGAAATCTAGCACTTTGCACAACTTTTGGAGTTCTGATATAAATTGGTGTGTTTCTGCTCTTAAACTGCCTTGCGCTCATGGTTATATGACATTTTCTTCTTCCAGGTGCAAAAGATTCAGATTTTGACCCCGAATATTGGAGTTGTATACAGGTGTAATACTAATTTATCTTGATGCCATTTTTGCTGTTGCTTAATTTGTGCTATATCTTTGCCATTGCTATCCATTTAGAATCATCTTTGTAAAATATTAGACAACCATGCACGCCACGAGAATAATCTTTCATAAACTAATGTATTTTGTGTCAATATTCTATTTAAAGCATGTTATGCTCATATAGTTGAAAATATTTCTTGAACCCTAGATGTATAGGCTGGGGATTTAAAGAAATATTTGATAGTACCAAGAGAGGCCTTAAATATATCTCCGATTATTGAGAGCTCTATCCTTTGACAATTCTACTGCTCAATTGCATGGTTATCCTACATCACGACCTTAAATTATTGTTTTATCAGACACTACCGTGGGACCATGTTATATTGTGTTATGTTTAGCCCCTATTTACATGTTATAAATTTAGTTATTGAATATTTTGTGTATGTGTTTCTTCAGAGCAGCTCATTGCAGAAAAAGACTCTCCTGTTACGTTGGCTAATAGTTTTCTCTATGTGCAGTGGCATGGGCCCGGATTCTCGGGTGTTGGTTAGAAAAAGTAGGAAGCAGGCTGAGCAATATCATCGGCTTTATAAAGTATTTATTTGGCTCTCTTAGAATATACTTTTTTTTTTTCAATCTGCTTTTCTGTATTTTGATGTTAATTTTATTAATACCTGTTTAATATTCTTTTGCTATAGAAATCCCTATATTGTGATGGGAATTGATTGAGTATTGAAATATGGCTTTAAAGGTTTAAGTGGTGCTAAATAAATTTATTCTTGTATGCATCTTCAGTACATTAATTTGTATATATATATAATAAACCATCTCGACATCTGAAGTATGTTTAATCAGTTAATCCTTAACACAGTGAATATACATCTTGCTAGTTCAAGTCCCATCTGGACAACAAGGGTCTTTAAGGTTTTGTTAATTGGATTGGTGATATTGTGGAATAATTGAGTTTATCTTTACTTTGAACATATTGAACACTGGAATTATTAGATTAATATAATCATTTAAACTTCAGTTAGGTCCTATTACTTACAGTTGCATCTGACTTTCCACGGTCTAGTACAGCTTTTCTTTCCCCTAGTTATATTGGTAAGACATTAATATTTCCTGACACGTTAGTAGTAAAAATATTTGAGGGGGAGAGAGAGAGTTATGCCTCCAAGATTGAGGAAATCAAGTGCTGTAAAATCATTTTCCCGAAGTTTCTAGGGATCTTTGAATTTCTTTTCCATCTTATCATTGAAAGCAGTTATCCAGCTGCCTCTTCTTGAGCTTCTTTTTATGGCTGCACTTTTACTTGCATGATACTTGAAATTGTTTAGTAGTGTAATTTTCTTAGCATGAACATATCATTTAATGCTGATCAGTTTTTTGTGAATGTAATTTGTAGGAACCAATCCCTGTTACACAACTTGTGAGGGAGACTGCTGCTGTTATGCAGGAATTCACTCAATCAGGGTAGCTATAATATATATATTTTCCCTCATTTCGCTTTCATTTTTGTGAAGCAAGTATTCATTGTCTCTGAAGTTAATTTTGAGACTGCACCTGCACCCCCCCAAAAAAAAAAAAAAAAAAAAACCTGTTTTATCATATGAGGCTGATCACCTTGTGGCAGCACTACTCTCTGGGTCATGATTTCCATTTTCTTTTTCCCTTTGGCCATCGCTATGGTGGTTGCCACTAATACGAGCCCAACAACCTATTTAGTCCCATTTTGGTTGTTTTTAAAGATTCAATGCCTAAATTTTTGATGTCAACATGTGAAATTATTTAGCTTCTAGGAGATTGCCTAAGGCATCAAATATAGTATTTTGCAAATTGAAGATTTGGTTTGCCTGATTAGGATTTATTGGCTATGCTTACTAATATTTCTTCTCCATGATATTTCCTATACCCGTGGCGTCATGCCACATTCTGTTAATGCGTGATAACAAATTGCTCGAAGTAAATTATCTTGAGGAAATTTCCTTCGCACTTTAATTGAAAGAGGTAAAAGTGGCTACTTGCGTTAGAAACAAGATTCCTGGAAGAGAGAGTTGAATAGTGATTATATGAATGTGATCTAATAAGTGCCCTTTGTCAGAATTGAGAAATTCTATGGCTTAGATCTTTAGTATTCTCTTATTCATTACCCGTGTCTACTATTTAGCCAGAATGGACAATCTGATCTCAGGACTTAACCATCCCAGAGATCAAAATTAGAGGACTCTTAAATTTGTTTCTTTGTTAACCTTTCGTGGACTATTGAAAGGACTTGTTCTATATGTTGTTTCTGTTATTATCAGGCCTGCTTGTATTGCTTTTCTGATTCAATGGATTTTTTCTTTTAGTGGTGTAAGGCCATTTGGTGTCTCTCTCTTGGTTGCGGGGTTTGATGACAAGGGTCCACAACTATATCAGGTATGTCAGTCATTTCATTTTTGCATTATCCTTGTATTTCCTATTCCTTTTTCCTTCGAAAAACGATGCAATTCGTTTCTAATTTCTTTATAAATAATTTCAGATTGCATGTTCTGCATTTTGGCATGAAATTACCTCTCAAATTACCTTTTATTGTTCTCCTCTTTTTCATGCATGTTGAAACAACTATTAATGGACCGAAACCAAGCCACATTCTTGTATTGCCCATTGTTCTGCCCCATTAAATGGGTTGCCACCCTGAACTTTATCTATACAAACCTAGATATGTGTCTTTGGATGAGCTGGTTTGTTTTAGACCTTTGAAAACGTTGCATTGTTTTGTTCACTGAATGCTAAGCTTGAAATCAAATCAGTCGGTAACTTTTATTTATCTTAATTATATATTCGTTCTATAGGTGGATCCATCAGGTTCATACTTCTCTTGGAAAGCATCAGCCATGGGGAAGAATGTGTCCAACGCAAAGACTTTTCTGGAAAAGAGGTGGGTTGTTAATTCATTTCTTCAGATTTGATATGCTAGGATTCAACCATTGCCTTCCTTTTCTTAAGTCAGTGCAGTTTTGACATTTGCTACACACCAGATATATTAATCTCTTTGAGCAATTGTGAGCTGTAGAAAATGTCTACTAGCTTTTGTTCCTTGGAACGTAGTCAATCTCGGGTGTCCAGCCATGTACCATGAACTCTTCTGTGACCTTTCTTTTGTACGGAAGTTGGTAATTCTGAATTCACTACGTTGTTTAAGATATAAACAATTTTCATTTGTTCAAAGAATCTGAGCGTAGATCCCTTTGCTTGGAAGATAAATGGCGATGGTTTAATAAAACAGTCTACCAGACTCCTCATCCATTTGGATGAACATGGTTTTCTGTTCAATCTTTACAAATACAAATAGTAAAAGTCTCACGGTCAATGACATGATCCACCAGATTATGCTAAACCTATATATTATTATCCGACCCCAAGAAGAGAAAAGTTTATAAGTAACAACATTTAGTATTATGCATGACCTTATGAATTTTGCTGTTGCATTGGTTATCTAAGTTTAACTACCATTGATTTTTAGAACTGCTATAATCTTCTTATCATGTTTCACGCTGATCAGGATTTATTTGGATACTTTCTGCAGGTACACTGATGATATGGAGCTTGATGATGCTGTGCACACGGCAATATTGACACTGAAGGAAGGGTAAGCACCTATATTTCCCAATCTTTGTTTTCGGAAGTACTGTTTGCCCTTGAATTTTTTCTTTTTGATGGGAAGGTGTTCCGGGGTTGGATGCATCAACTTCCTGTCTTCTGTTTTCTTTATGAGAAAGTGATTTTAGTCGCACTAAAAGCTTGCTTTACATTTTAAATATAATAAGCCAAAAAGAGATTTTATTATATCCTAAGTTGATTTTTATTTGTTAATTTTTCTAATTTTCACTCTCGTTGGTTCTTCACAACCACACCCGTGATCTTGATTGTGATCAATTTGTATTGTTGCAAGTTGCAACATGCTTGATTATTTCTTTCTTCAACCCCCCGAAGACTTGCATATAGAAAATTCTGTAATTTTATTTTACTGATTAAATTGGTGGTGATGTGACCCTTTATTCCCATCTTCGCAGATTTGAAGGACAAATTTCGGGCAAAAACATTGAGATTGGCATAATAGGCAATGACAAAGTATTCAGGCAAGTGTCTTCCTGAGTTGTTGAACCTAAGTTCTAATTGATCGCTGGTCGATAATGGTAGTTGCCTCTCTTTTTTTGCAGAGTTTTGACTCCTGCCGAAATCGAGGATTACTTGCAGGAAGTGGAATAGTGTTATGAAACCAGCTTAAGTTGTGCTTCTCGTGTTAAAAATCCAGTGGTTTAGTGTGGTATGACTATTTGAGCTGCTATTGTTAGATCTTGTTCTAATTATGATGTTATACAGTTTTCTCTATGACCATAAATTGTTATGTTGATTGTGAAACCTATGAAGTTGAATTTTCGGTTACAATTTGTTCTCCTCGGAAGTATCACAATGGTTAATCTTTGTTGGACATTTATGGTAAATGAAGAACCTCCCCTTTGTTTTGTTTACATGAGTTTGCAAAATTCAGGCGTGCATGTGACTTTCAAGAGCACATATGTGCCGCCATAGTAGAATTTAGTGTTTCCTCAAAATACTAAATGAGAACGCAGCGCAAACTTGACTAACAATGTAAAGTTTATTTTTCGAAGTCATAATCACAAAGAAGGTTTAAGTAGGATATTAAACTTAAGCGCAATTGATAATTAATGTTATAGAGAAATAGATTTAAAGGACACATAATCTCTGTTTATAGATTCAAACTTGAAAGACTTAAAACAATATGATTTCTAAAAACTTGTGTGGTGTACTTATAGTATTAATATATTCACCTTTTTAAAATTCTAAAAAACTTCTCTTCTAGTCAATTTTTTTTTTTTAACCCTTATTGTTATATTAGATTTGGAACAATATTTTTTCTTACTTCTATGTTTTCTTAATTTTATTTTAGACAAGGAAATTGTCTTTTATCTTGAAGAAAGCTTTCGAACTTTATTATATTTTTGGTATTATGATGAGAATAAAAAAACATATTTTGCTTTGTATATTGCGAACGAACCAATTTTATTCATTTATTACAATATTTCTTTCAAGAAATGAGAAAAAGGAGATAGAAATATGGTTCAAATATGTCTTAATAATAATTTTAAAGGTAATACAAATATAGAATAGTAAATTAAAAAATACGAAGTTTTTAGGTAAAAAGAGAATTTAAAAAACTAACATCATTTTTGAAAACACAGCATCTTGAAGTCCTTAACCATATGGGCAAGAATATGCTGCTTAAATTATAATATAAGTTGGTCAAATATATTTTTTATCAATACATTTCGAATAATTTATAACTTATTATCTACTTATTCTATAGTATCCACAATTTTTAAGTACTTTTAAAAATAGTTTTAGTGATGCCAAACAGGCAAGTTAGTCCTTGCTTCTCTCTTTGGTGGGCCAAAATTTATACCAATTACACTTTAACCCAGACAAAGTAAAAAAATGTGATAATTTCACCGTATACTACAAAATATAAAAAATTTGATAATTTATTTTTTAACACTTATTGTTTTTTTTTTTATTAACATTTTATTGTTACACAAATATTAATTGTTAATAACAAATGTAACAATAAGTGTTACAAAAATAAAAAAATAGTATTTTTAGAATAAAAAAAATATGGCAGTATTTTAAGAAATATTTTATTTATTTTGATTATTTTTGAAAAAACCTCTAAAAAAATCTTCTATTAATTCTAGGAACCCAAGTTCAAGTACTAGAATAATAACTTATTTTCAATTAATATTTCATTGTCAATATGTATTTCGACCAAAAATGAAAAATAAATGGAAAAGTCAGCACAAACTGCTATATCACAGCATATATTTAGAGTAATGCTTTATGGACATTAAGTTTAACCAAAAGTTAAACTACTATAGGTGAAATGTCAAATATGTCCTTTGCAAGGACATAATTTAAATTTCAAATTATGTTTTTGCAAAGGACACATTTGACATTTTACTCATAATGGTTCAACTTTTGATTAAAGTAATGTCCACCAAGCATTTTTTATATATTTATGCCTCTATAAGAGTATGAGCAGAATGAGAAGGAGCATTAAAATATAGGTAACATTATTTACAAATATTATATAGTTCGTTCATTCTTAAACAGCTCTCGTAGCTCAGTTGGTTAGAGCACCCGTTTAGTAAGCGGGAGGTCTTGAGTTCGACTCTCAACGAGAGCATTCCCTTTGGGTCAAAAAGGCGCATTTCCTTACTTTTTGTTTTTAGCACAAATCATTCCTAACTTTTAAAATATTGACGTAATTCGTGTTTTTGGGCGTTGCGGTTACATCCAAATTTGAAGTCCTCTTTAAATAAAGAGAAAATTGCATCAAGAGTCCCAAAAGGTATTAAAAAGTACAAATAAATTCTAAAAACAAAATAATTAAATTAAATTAAAAATTAAAAACAGTTAACAAAAAATAAAGGAAAAGAATTTAGAAAAGAAACACTCAAACAAGATCATGTTCATTTTGTCTAATCTTTATTGATAGAAAATTAATTATACCACAACTTTCTTAACATACTAGTGCACAAACCAAAGGAAAAATTAAGCGGAGGAGATTCGCAGAAATATCAATCACTAGTCCGACAAAGAAAGTCGGAAAGAAGATCAAACCTGGTTAAATATATTTATTATTCACATATTTCGTAGGATCTACAACTTATAAGCATTTTAAAAAAAATTCAGCACTACAAAACATGTTGTAGGTATATTTGTCCCTATAAGTAACCTAAAAATTGTCCTTGGGAAAAAAGTCGCGTGTACTTAACCGCAGAAATGGACGGAATTCATCAAGAGGGACAATTTACGTGAATTAATGAAATGTTGGAAATTATACCTGTTATTAAAATTGAATAAGGAAGAAATTCCAACAAAGTGAAGGTTGAAGACCCGGATTGTAATTTACCATTTATTTAAATAGGATGACAAATTTGTTATATAACATCCAAAATGACGAACTGCACCAATTTTTGAAAAGTTGGGAATGATTTGTGTCAAAAATAAAAAGTAAGGGCATATCCACTACTTTCCTCAAAGGTCGGGGACGAAATGCGCTATTTTGCCAAATTAATAATCCCAATAAAAAATTAACATAAAATAGCAAACCAATTTCAGGTTACTATATGCCCTTTTGATTTTTCTAAAATTCAGATTTTTTTTTTTTTAAATTTTGATAAAAGTTGATGAGATGTGATTGAAAAGTTGAAACTCCCATAAATTTTGTGATCAAAATTAATTATTGAATATAACTTCAGTTTTTAACAAAATTTAGATCAAACAAAGCATAAATTGCAAAAGCAGCGGAAGTTGACATTGATAAGTGCATTTTGTGCACTTATTAGGACCATTAAACTAAGCTTTTTATTCCGTCATTTTATTGAATTATTACTTAATTTTGTATTTTAATCTTCATATTTTAGCTTTGGACCTGTTTATAAGCACATGGAGAAGATTGGACGAAAAGAGCATAAAATTTGGTGAAATCAACGAGTAAATGATATACCATTGGAAAGATAATCGAATTACGAGTCCACCACTTTTTACGGATCTCAATTTGGAGCTTTCTACAAGAAGTTATGGTCGTTTGAAAACAGCCGCCCATGCTAACTTTGGGTGCGGGAATTTTGTTTCCTTTCGAATTCTAATTCGATTAGGAAACCTTTTTGACGCGATTTGCATAATATTTTGAGATATTTTAGGGCACAATTAGGTAACTATATATATGAGTTATTAACTCATAACATGGATGGAATTTTGGGGAACCGAATTTGAGAGAAGAACGGAGACAAATCAAAAACGAAGATCAAGATTCATCCTTTCAAGATTGAAACGAAGATCAAGTTCAATATTTTATCTCCTAATTATTTTCTTCTTATCCGGTGATGAATTCCATATTTTCATCTCTTCTTTATTTTTGTATTATTAGTATGCTAGGCTAGAATTAATTAGTGCTAGGATCGTGATGAAGTTTGTATCATGAATATTTAATTCTTGAACCTAGTTTTTGATATTTAAGCATGTTTTTATTTTTGAACAATTGATATTGATTTTCTCTTCATCTACAATTATATGCTTAATAGTTGTATGATTCTTGTGGCTTGTTTTACCTTCGAGAGAAGGAAAATAGGTTATACATATATTAATTGTCGAGAGTCCGAGATAGGGATAGAAATATACCGCTATGCTTTACGTGATCTCTAAGTATTCACAAATTCTAATGCATTCTTGTATGCTCGCATTCGTCATAGAAATATAGTCGGGTCGCATATAAGAATAGATTTAATTCTACTCGAAAGAGGTTATTAAATTAAATTAGGAATATTGATCTTCATAAGTAAATCATGTTATCAAATTTAATGGTGCGGGTTAAAGGTAATTGATATAAGTGGAATCAAGATCCTAGTACGCTTTTCTTTTCTTTTCTTTTCTAATTTTAAAGTAATTTTCATTAATCTAATTTTTAGTTATTTGATTTACAATTAGTTTATTGTTTTTAGTTCAAATTCTAATTAGTCTTAAATACCAAACATCAAAAGTTCATTAGATTCGGTTAAGGTTAATATAATTGAACTGAATTATCTAAATCTTCGTGGGAACGATACTTGGACTCATAATCCACTTTATTACTTGAGCGATCCGTGCACTTGTGGAATTATTGAAGACATAAAATCGCTGACAAGTTTTTGGCGCCATTGCCGGGGATTTAGTTTTAGTTCTTTTCAGTTATATTAGCACTAATTCAAACTTTATTTATTTAAATTTTTATTATCATTATTTTTTAGTTTATTTCAGTGTTCAATTTTTCTTTTCAGATCACAACACAAGATGGAATATCAAGATATTGATGAAGACAACATGCTAGTTGGAGACTTTTTGACTCCACAGATCATCCAAAGACAATCTATCATTGATGAGGACAACATGCTTGTTGGAGATTTCTTCGCAATACACCAGGCTAATATCGTGAGATATGACGCAATTTCTGATATTGATGAAGACAACATGCTTTTTGGAGATTTCCTTGTAATGCAGCAGGCCAATATAACGAGATATGATGCTACTTCTGAGATTGATGAGGATAACATGCTTGTTGGAGAATTCATTGTAGATCATCCAAATTTTTCTTGGAAGGATAATTACAATAATATCAGACCACAAGATTTTCAGATTCAGCAGCTAGAAAAGAAAACTTCACTTGAAAACATTCTCGGTAAATTTATCGAGAAAACTGATAAATTCATAGAAAAAACTGATCAGTTGATGAGACAGACAGAGATCAATCTTCAAAATCAAAGCGCTTCAATAAAAAATTTGGAAATACAGATGGGTCAGATGGCAGTTGCTATATCAGCCAGAGTAAAAAGTACGTTGCCGAACAATACAGAGGTAAATCCCAATAAAAGTGTTACGGATATTACTTTCAGAAGTGATGTTCAATTATCAGAAATTCATGTAAAGAGGCCAGTTGCAAATAAAGAAAAGATACTGTCCACTGATAAGGAGCATGTGGAACAGACTGAGCAGACATCAGATATTAAAGAGAGTTCAGATACACCACAGGTTACGTCAACCGTTCCTATCAAACCATATGAGCCTCCGATCCCACTTCCTCAGATATTACAAAAGCACGAGTCAGACAAGCAATTCTCCTACTCTTCTATCTCTTCTAAAATTGATTTTGTGATCAAGATCGATGAAGAAGTTGAAATTTTCGTGGTTGTGTTTGAGCAATGTGCTACACTAAAATCTTATTTTTATGGGGATCACAAATTCAAAATTTTGAGGATAAATGAAAAATAGCGCAAAGTCAATAGATACAAGCAAAGCAAGTCCTCAAAAGCACTATTTAGAGTGCCGTGAGCAATCAGACAATAAGTCAAGCTAATGACTGTAAATAAGCGCTTAATGGGAGGCAACCCATTTTCTAACTCTTTTATTTACTTGCTTTATGTTATAGTAGTTTTAATCAGTTTAATTAATTTATTAGTTTTTTTTTATTTATTATTTAATGCCCTTAAAAGCTTCACTATGTCAATCGCAGGATGTCCCACTTTGCAAGAGTCACGGCTCCATATCTGATTCCACTTCAACCGGACCTTTCACCACCGGATCCATCTTCTTCATATCTATCTCTGGGGAGTAACTGACCTTTTCCCTCCTCTATTTGCTTTATTTTGCTATTACATTGGGGACAATGTAATGTTTTAGTTTGGGGGTGGGTTAAGTATCAGAATACTTAATTATTTTGCATATTATTCGGGTTCCAAAAAAAAATGAACATGAATGTAGTTAATGTTAAGTTTCTTACTAAATGCCTCAAGTTTGAAAAATAAAGTAACACGATTAGAAAGAGATCAAACAACACAAAATATTTTCACTTATTCAATGCTCGACCTTTAGTGAGTGTGTGATTAGCCAAAAGTTGAACTTACACATGTACTAGACCACGACCAATATTGTGTTGTTGATATTTTTACAACCTCGAACCCCTTGTAGTCATTTATTCCTTACACCTCTCGTAAATTACACACTTCTTATGCTTTTCTCTCAAATCCCGAGGTGTTCTAGCAAATTTGGTTCCTATTGATCAACACAATACTTTCTCAAACAAAGTGATAAAAATTAGAACTTGTATTCTCAGAATTAAGATGGTGAGTGATTTCTAAATTCTTATCTTCAGTCTCTTAGGTTCTAATCTAGCAATCCTTATCGAGCACTTTAACTTCTTTTATTTTATTCAACCAATATAAATGATCTTACATCTTGTGCAATACTTCTCTCTCACTAACTTTCTATGTGACCCTTGTAGCGAGCTTTGGGCTGATGACTCCCAAGTTAGATGACCATAGGGCACCGTGTTTTGAAATACCCTAATGACTTAATTGCTCGAGTTCCATGTGCTATAAGAGAAGTAAAGATGTTTTTTTTTTTATGACTCATGTAGCGAGCTTTGGACCGATGACTCCCAAGTCGGATGACTTTAGGGCATCAGTTTTAAAATACCCTAATGAGCTTAATTGCTCGAGTAAGATATTTTATTTATTTTTTTTTTTTTTTTTTTTTTTTTTCAAAGAGTGAGTAGTGCTCGATTGATTCCTTGACTACAACCTATTCAACCAAAGATGAGATCTAGAAAACTCAAACCATCAAAATTCCACGAAAACATGTACTAACTTTAACAACCCCAAACCTGTTCTCAAAGCAGTTTGGTTACTAATCTAAAGATTTAGGAACGAGAATTTTTTTTTTTATAATGATCTAAGTCAATAATATCAACACATACACTCAAGTCATGTTTCCAATAAGTGATAAGTCAACAAAGTGGCCACGTGCTTCAAATCTAGTCTAACATGGATAAGTATTCATATAAAAGCATGTGTTCAAGTGCACGGATCGCTCAAGTATTAAAGTGGATTATGAGTCCAAGTATCGTTCCCACGAAGATTTAGATAATTCAGTTCAATTATATTAACCTTAACCGAATCTAATGAACTTTTGATGTTTGGTATTTAAGACTAATTAGAATTTGAACTAAAAACAATAAACTAATTGTAAATCAAATAACTAAAAATTAGATTAATGAAAATTACTTTAAAATTAGAAAAGAAAAGAAAAGAAAAGCGTACTAGGATCTTGATTCCACTTATATCAATTACCTTTAACCCGCACCATTAAATTTGATAACATGATTTACTTATGAAGATCAATATTCCTAATTTAATTTAATAACCTCTTTCGAGTAGAATTAAATCTATTCCTATATGCGACCGACTATATTTCTATGACGAATGCGAGCATACAAGAATGCATTAGAATTTGTGAATACTTAGAGATCACGTAAAAGCATAGAAGATATTTCTATCCCCATCGGACTCTCACGACAATTAATATATGTATAACCTATTTTCCTTCTCTCGAAGGTAAAACAAGCCACAAGAATCATACAACTATTGCGCATATAATTGTAGATGAAGAGAAAATCAATATCAATTGTTCAAAAATAAAAACATGCTTAAATATCAAAAACTAGGTTCGAAGAATTAAATATTCATGATACAAACTTCATCACGATCCTAGCACTAATTAATTCTAGCCTAGCATACTAATAATACAAAAATAAAGAAGAGATGAAAATATGGAATTCATCACCCGGATAAGAAGAAAATAATTAGGAGATAAAATATTGAACTTGATCTTCGTTTCAATCTTGAAAGGATGAATCTTGATCTTCGTTTTTGATTTGTCTCCCGTTCTTCTCTCCAAATTCGGCTCCCCAAAATTCCATCCATGTTATGAGTTAATAACTCATATATATAGTTACCTAATTGTGCCCTAAAATATCTCAAAATATTATGCAAATCGCGTCAAAAAAGGTTTCCTAATCGAATTAGAATTCGAAAAGGAAACAAAATTCCCGCAGCCAAAAGTTAGCATGGGCGGCTGTTTTTCAAACGGCCATAACTTCTTGTAGAAAGCTCCAAATTGAGATCCGTAAAAAGTGGTGGACTCGTAATTCGATTATCTTTCCAATGGTATATCATTTACTCGTTGATTTCACCAAATTTTATGCTCTTTTCGTCCAATCTTCTCCATGTGCTTATAAACAGGTCCAAAGCTGAAATATGAAGATTAAAACACAAAATTAAGTAATAATTCAATAAAATGACGGAATAAAAGCTTAGTTTAATGCTCATAATAAGTGCACAAAATGCACTTATCAGACATCTGCACCATGGAAAGAAATGACGAGAACCAACCGACTGAGGTGAGGAAAAAGATGGCTTATTAATGAATTAAGTCAATGATTAATCAATTTATTTCATTCTTCTTGTTTTACTTGACAAGCAGTACATTTGCCTGCGAAAATCGCACTACATGGCAACTAAATCAAAGCCATTAATGGGCACAAGAACGGTACCATTCTACGAGACACTGATGTCATTGCAAGTCATTCTGGTAAACAAGCCTCATTTCAAACTCTACAATGGCCTACTGGGCTTAGCACACTACCAATAGTCACCGCAAGAACACTTGCCACTGCTAAAATGGTGAAACCGGTAAGGATCCCTTAATATGATTACCCTACGGACTATGTTGCTTACCAACTTGTAAACAGAATGGCAATCACCACAAACGCGAAGATTCTTGAAAATTCGGAGAGTTGAATCTTCTGGTGTATGGATCAAACCATAAGCAAGTGCAAGTCTCTCACTGTGGTTCCATAAGTTATCCTCTTTTTGTTCATCATCTGTGTCGTGCAATGCATAGCTTGTATCCGGGACATAACCTGCTTCTTTGATCTTTTTCCTCAGCTCCATCAATTTAATATATATCTGCTCGGACCCTGGGTGGGACTGATCTCCTACTCCGAACATACTTATTTTATTTCTTACATTGAGCCAACTGCAGGCAGGCTTCTTTTTCACATTTTCGGATTCCATTTTGACCCTAATTCTCTGTGCATCTTGCCATCTTCCGGATGTTGCACAGACGTTTGAATAGAGGACATAAGCAGAGTCATCTGATGGGTTCGATTTAAGAATATTTTCAGCAGCTTTCTTTCCCAGTTCCACATGACCATGGGTTTTACATGCTGCCAACAAACTTCGCCAGACAAAGTCATTCGGTTGAACTGGCATTTTTTTGATAAACTTTTCAGCCTCAGCAAGTCTTCCTGATCGTCCGAGAAGATCAACTATGCAGACACAGTGCTCTATAGCAGCTGGGACTCCAAACTCAGTGGTCATTGAATCAAAATATGCAAGACCTTCGTCTACTAGACCCCCATGACTACACGCAGATAGAAGCGAGACAAAAGTAACATGGTCGGGTTTCGCCCCCTGCTCTAGCATTTCATGAAAAATTTCCTTCGCCCTCTGAAAATTTCCATGTCTGGCGAAAGATGATAACAATATGTTCCATGATAATCTTGATCGCCTTTTTGGTTCTGGAAGCTTTTTTAGCAGATCATTCATTTCTCCACACTTCCCATACATGTCCATTGTAGCATTTTTCACATAGTGATAAGCGTCAAATCCAAGTTTAATAGCCAAACTATGAAGGTGCTGGCCATCCTCCAAGATACCCAAATTTGCTGAAGCAGCAAGGCCTGCGGAAAGACTGAATTGATCAAAATTCACTTTAGTTCTCTGCATCTCTAGAAGAAGTTTTAGAGCCTCCTCCCATTGGCCGTGCTGAGCGTTTGCAGCAACCATGGCATTCCAAGTAACAGGCGTTTTATTAAGTAATCCATAAAACATATGGTTACTAGAATTGAGATCGCCACAATCGGCATACATTGTGATAAGGGAGTTCTTTACATACTCATCTGTTTCAAATCCAGTCAGTATTATATAAGCATGCAAGGGCATTCCACACTTCAGCAGGTTGCCTGGATCTGAAAAAGATCCAAGAACATTTATCAGGGTAATGTAGTTCGGAGATTCGCCCTCTTGTCGCAACAATTTAAAAGTTTCCAATGCCTCATCACATTCTTCGTTCTCTGCATGTCCACCAATCAGTGCATTCCAAGTAACCAATTCTTTCTCAGGCATCATCTGAAATACCTTTTTGGCTACCTGCATCATGCCACACCTTCCATACATGGTAACTAGTGCATTTCCAACTACCAAATTCTGATGAAACCCGGATATGATTACAAGTGAATGTATAATCCTGCCTTCAACAAGAAATTCAGCATCGGAGCAAGCAGCCAGTGCACTCGCAAAGGTCACGAAGTTCATCATTTTCCCAATGTCGAGCAGTTCATTCAACACTTTCAAGGCATCTAAGCATTTCCCTTCCAAAACATAGCCAGTCATCATTGAATTCCACGAGATCAAATCCTTCTCTGCCATTCTGTTAAACAACTTCTCGGCATCTTTATGTCTTCCACTCTGAAAATACATTGTAAGAAGAGTGTTGGATATACAGACATTGGAATCCAATCCCAATTTCACCACTAAACAGTGAATTCCTCTACCCCATTTCAAATTATCCACAGAACCACAGACTACCAACACTGCGGAAAGTGTAGTTGCATTAATCTCTCCATGATCAAGACGCATCAAATGAAAGCATCTAAGCGACTCATTACAGAGCCAGTTATTGGCAAAAACCGTAATCATAGAGTTCCATGATATAATATCTCGTTCATCCATGTGATTAAATACATAACAAGCATCTTCCACACTGCTGAAATTACCAAACATTGATATAATAGAATTTGCTACAGAAACATTACTCTCAATCCCTGACTTTAAAACATGTCCAAGCACTTGATGACCCAAAAATTCATCATCAAGAGCCCCACAAGAACTAATAACTGTAGTAAATGTATTCTGATTGCAGCTAATCCCTTCACATCTCATCCTTCGATATAATTTAACTACCTCATTGAAATCTCCAGCATCTGAATAATCCACCATCAATGAAGTCCAAGAAACCACGTTTCTATGAGGCATCTCCTCAAAAACTATTTTAGCACTAGAAATAATCCCATACATGCCGTAAAAATGTAAAAGAGAAGTGCCCACAAAAACATCATATAACAAACCGTTCTTCAACACCAAACCATGGACCTGAAGCCCTTCAAGAACCATGCTCTCTGACCTACTAAATGCAGTCAATAAGCTAGCAATTACATACCCATTTAACTTAAATCCTCGACCCCACATCTCTATAAACAACCGACCAGCTTCTACGTACAACCCCATAGTGACATACCCAGAAATCATGTTATTCCAAGAAGCTTCATTTCTCTCGAGCATTTCATCAAACACGTTCTTAGCAGCATCAATTTTCCCAAACTTCGAGTACATATGAATCAACGTGTTCGAGTGAAATACGCTTAAATAAGTACCACCCTTTACGTACACTGCATGCAGTGCTCTTCCAACAACTTCTTTGGTAATCTGTGAAAATCCCTTGTGCAGAAACCCAGAAATTTCCGGGTCCGGGTGGGTTACAATGCATTGAATTGTGTGCTTTATGGGTTCTTTTCTGCATTGGGTAAGTGAGAAATTCGATAAAGCAGCGGTTGAGAATGTGAATGGGGACTCAAATCTGAAAGTTGAAAGCTTTTTCTTGCAGTAGGCAGCCAGGTCTGTTTGCTTTGTTCTTTGGTAATGGAAAATAATAAGAAAAAAATCCAAAGATATGGTGAGAAACTCAACAATAGTGTACAAGATGTCAAAATTGGTATATTTGGTGACATTAACTAGATCTTTTGGCTCACGGTGTGATGATTATGGTAATTTTTTCGCCTAGAAGGTGAGATCTTTTTGTATTGTACAATGAATTAGTTTATCTTTGACAAATATATTTAAAAGACGGAAAATTTAGAAATTTAGACAAACGTTCATCTGTGAAAAAAAAAAAAAAAAAAAGGCAACTATTAATAACATTTGTAAAAATAGCAACTTTTGGTGCAAAAAATCATGTATACCCTTTTATCAAATGACATAATACAGTTGACAACTGTTTTTTTTTATTTTCATATTCAGCTGTCGGGTAAAAATAAATAAATAATTTTGAGTCAACAATTTTTAATTTTTGAAGACAATTGCTCAATCCAGTTCATTTTTTTTTTATATAGTTTTCACATTCTTTTTCTTTACTTAGACATTAATTCATTTAACTTAATTCTCTTCAATAATTTTTGAACAATTATATTCAATATATTTTCAAATTTTTAAACAACCAAACAAATCTATCACAAAACATATTGAATTTTTGTTCTTTTATAATCTATATTATTCTATCAAAAAAGTAAGTTACTTGGAATGTATTAGTTGGCAGTGAATAGTGGCGCAAAGGTGATGGTACGAAGTTATGGTGATGGGGTAAGATTTGATTTGAGTAAAATAATATATTTAATTTTAAATTAAATTTGACTAGAATATAGTGGGTGTTTAAATAATTATTTAGTGATATATTTATCTAAAATGACCATTTTTAAAAATATGACATACAAACATTTGCTATAATTTCTTCTTAAAAGATTAGAGTATTTTACTACCATAGAAAAATGACCTAATTAACTTTATTATAATGACTTTTTCCTTTCATATATAGTGTCATAATTGAGCACATTCGAATCAAAATTGACAATTAATAGCGTTAAATTGTGGGTTAGTTTCATCAACGTTCTTTGATGTTAATTAAAAATTTCAAATTGATTATTGAAATAATTTTTTTACAGTAATAATCCCAAGTTTCTAACAATTAGACTAATGGTAACTTGGTTAAAAACATTAACATAAAACATTAAAACCCAATGTGTCACACTGTAACATTTCAACGTGGGCACAAATAACAATAACTAGAACACCACGTAAAACTAAAATGTCCATCTTCAAAAATTCGCCAACATAAATGCAAAGTTTCACCAACTAACTGCTTATTAAAATTGAACAAATGTGGAAATAACGTATTTGAAAATTGTACTTTTAGTTACAATCAGAGACTTACTAGTTAACACCTTTTGTGTGTACAATGAAATTTAAAACTTAAAAGTAACACGTAAAGTTTAAAGTTAACGTTTCGGTCAAGTGATGATTAGTGTAATTGCTAAAAATTTAAGTGATTAATATTATAAAGACCATTTGAAAATTTTTAATAAGCTTCATTGACCATTGCTAAAATTAACCCTTAAATTGTCTCCAAATCTGGTTTAATAGGCACTGATTTGGGTCAAATGCATCGAAACAATTTCCTAATGTTTAATTAGGCTAGCAAATTTCTAGTAGATTATTACCAATTAGAATGAAGAAATAAATAAATAAAAAGTCCAAAATCTGCAATTCAATTGGTAAAGAATGTTTCATCCACATTTGCAATTTGCAATTAATAGCAAATGGTAAGTTACAAGTACTTTTTAAGTTTATGGAACTGACGGACGGCCGCTATCGCGGCCAGGCGGAAGCGGAGGGCAGGGGAACGCCTCACATTCCGCTTTAGTAGCAAAACATATGTCTTCAGGTTGCAGTGGTGGTTTTACATTAGCCGAATAACAGCACCAGCACTGTTTAGTGTTCATATTTCCACAACCTACTACTAAGCATCCATCGGAACCACCTGTATTTGCATTTTTCAACACATTAAACAAATTAGCCAATCAAATTCCAAAAATAATTTTAAACCTCACAATAAATAGAATTTGTGATATCTGTGAAAGAGCAAGTTAAACTAGTATACCGCTTACACGCGGTGAGAATCTGACCATAGACTCAGCCGATGAAGAATGAGATGAATTTGAGAATCTCGATTGAGGAGATTGAGATTTGATGAATAGAAAAATTATGAAGACAGACGGATAGTGTCTTTTATTACTATAAGGTGAAAATTCTTTACGATCGTGATTATACAAAAATAAGACTATGTAATTAAATCTTACAATATTTTAAAATCGAGCACTTTTCAATAACTCATTTATAGTATAGAAATACGACGGAGGCATGAAAAATGATTTACATGAACAGAGAAAAGAATGAGTAACAAAATACTTACAAACATGAATGTTGAAGAGTGAAAGAACAACAAAGAAGAAAATAGCATTTCTTAAGTTGGCACTGGCAGTTGCCATTTTGTTAAGCTCAAAATGTATTTGTTTTAACTTTAAGTGAGAATGAATACCAGACACTCACTGTATGTGAATTTATAGATGGAAGGGATAAAGTAATTAATTATACCTAATTATTAGACAATTAATTATCTGCTAATTGTGTTTAGGAAACCACATTTTGGATTTTATTACATCATTAATTAAGGGGTTTGTGAAGCTCTGTGTGATAGTTGTTGTTGATGATGAATAATATTATTATAATCAAAACATTATGAGCAATGTATTAAAGACATTTAAGTTTTAATATTATTATAGGGATAATTGCATCAAAGGTCCCCAACGTTTCAAAATCGTTGGAGATATATCCATAACTTAAAAAAATAGCACCACACATCCCCAACGTATGAAAACCTTGGCGTGGTAGGTCCTTTATGACCAAATTACCATTCTCTTTAAATAAATAAAAAAACAAAAAACAAGAAAAAAGAAAAACAAGATTGAAAACTAACCAAATGTACCCTCAAAAAATAAAAAGTAAGAAATATACCCAAAAAAAATAAAAAGTAAAAAGAGGTCCATCTTCTCCAAAATTCAAAATCCAACCCAAAATTCCTCCTCTTACAATCCAACACAATCCAACACTTGTGTTCATTTGCTGTAATAATTAAACAACAATGGAGTTTTCAAAAATACAATCTTTATTATTTGTCCTTTTGATCGATACTAGCAAATGGATTGAAAGTGGTAACGCCCAAGGTTATGTCACCGTCTTTGTAGCCAAGTTCTTTGGCCGTGTCTTTGGTCTCATGTCCTTCCTTTCAAGTAGTCCGGTTAACCGGAGGCATGGTATTAATTGCAACTTCTCGATCGATCTTTGTCGTGAATTTTAATTTCTTCATTTCTTTTTATCATCGTCAATGAAGAAAATTGAAATTGTTAATATTATGCATATGTGCAAATTTGTTTTCCTTCCTTATTATATGAAGGCTCTTTGGAAGAACGATGAATCATGTGAATGGCGCAGTGGGGCTTTTATCGACGGAAACCGCACGTTTGCGGCCGATCTCGGAGTTTGTTGGTGGTCCACCGGAGCTTGATGATGCTGGAATGCACCGACATGTTCAAGCTCCAAGATCCCGCCCTAAAATCATGGTCAAGGTGCAAAACCGCAGAGTTTAGCGATGAACTTGGAAACTTAATGCGCTTATCGATCTTGATCTCTGTTTGACAACCGGGTTTCGAATAAAAAGTCAAGCCCCTCTGCGATGGGCTACCGAGTCGCTGATCAACACTTGAGTTTTCAAAATCTCCATTCATAGTGAATCCATATCCATATTTCAGATACTCACCAGAACAAGTGTTGGATTGTAAGAGGAGGAATTTTGGATTTTTTGAGAAGATGGACCTCTTTCTTACTTTTTTTTTTTTTTTTGTATATTTCTTACTTTTTATTTTTTGGGGTACATTTGGTTAATTTTCAATCTTATTTTTCTTTTTTTTTTGTTTTTTGTTTTTTTATTTATTTAAAGAGAAGGGTAATTTGGTCATAAAGGACCTACCACGCCAAGGTTTTCATACGTTGGAGATGTGTGGTGCTATTTTTTTAGGTTAGGGGCATATCCCCAACGATTTTAAAACGTTGAGAACCTTTGATGCAATTATCTCATTATTATATCTTATTATTCTTTGGTGACTATTCAATTCACCTCACCCATCAAGTTGGAGACCAATTTATGTTTCACGGTAAAAGACAAAAAAATTAATAAATAATTAAATGTAATATTATATTAGGAGTAATGTAATTAAAAAGATTAATATTCTTTTTATTTTTAACACTTCATTTTACTTCTCCTAATAAGTATTTATTTTTTTTCTATATTTTATTTTGACATGCTTCTCTTCTAATTATTATATAATTTTTTTTCTATATACTCCAGTAAACTCTCTAATTTAACTTTTTAAAATATAGAGTAAGTAATTTGGAGAGCCAAACATATTCTTTATAATTAAATGAATTCAATGTATTTTAATTTTCAATACTACATATATTAATTGAGTTAAATAGTATATACAAAATAAAATAGAAAGAAAAATGAAAGAAAATTATATAATAATTAAGAGAGAAGTATGTCAAAATAAAAAATAAAAAATAATAATAAATACTTATTGAAATTTCAATAAGTAAAATGAAATGTTAAAGATATATAGAGTGTTGGAGTATTCAAAAATTTTACTCTCTAAATTTATAGACGTCTTCTAAAATACAAAGATACTCTTTATAGATAAAGAGTCTCTTGGAGATGTTCTGAGTATTGAAAATTGACATTCTTTGAATGCATTTAATTATAGAAAGTGTGTTTGATTCTACAAATTTGGAAAATCAAACTCATTCTCTAACTTAAAAAGTTAATTTGGATATTCTTTTGGAACATAATTTTAATAATCGATTATTTAAAATAAAGAATATCTTATGTTTAAAGAGTTTTTTGGAGATAATCTTATCTTTCGATATAATTTGACAACCGTAGACATAATACAATATAATTTTTTTACTCGCTGATTCGTGTTTTGAATTGTCTATTTTAAAATTTTCACGTTATTTACAAATTTTGCTTTCAAAAATAAAAATAAAAAATGAGCCGACTTGTGGGTTGCTTAGCTTCGCCCATGAAGCCACAAGCCATAGCCGAATCAAGCTCCCTAGTAGATCACGACCCAAGCTCAGACTCGACTTGGCTCGGGTCCACATGTGCCGAGCCGGTTAGACCTATTGCCACTCCAAGTGATTGCAAATGCAATTTACCCGATGAAATTTGAAATGAATTTGAAGTTAGGTATTTTAATTAAGAAAATTTAACCCAACTGACTAAGATTTTGCAGAAAGTTGAGTGACTGCAAATAAAATTTGAAATTGAATTGAAATCATTGCTAAAAGTCTAAAACGAAGATATCAAAGTAATTATTTTTAATTTTATAAAAAAATAAAATATTCTAACCAAGTGTAAAGGACACCACACTCATATTGAAGATGGATTTTTTCATAAATAAGTTAATTTTTGAAAAGAATTGTAAAAAATCATTTTTGTTACATATATTCTAAAAATACTGCTTTCAAAAAAACTATTATATTTAATTTATTATACTATATATTACAAATAGTAATTGAATCTTTAAAACTGAAATTGATTGGAATAAATATATTACAGAATCTTTTATTGTTATAGTAACTGAATCTTTGAAAATCGAAATTGATTGGAATACATATATTACAGTATATTTTATTGTTATAACTGTCAAATATATTGTATCAGAAATAGTTATAAGAACCACAAACAGAACTCATGATCCTTTCAATTTCAACATTTTTAACAATCTATATTACAAATTGAGATGTAATACATAATACCAGTTTACACACACACACACACACACACACACACACACAAAAACTCATGATATACTCAATTGTATTAAATATCAATATTACAAAATATCAATTAATCAATAACAAATTGTAACATCTTTAACAGTCAATGTTACATAATAACCAATTGTGTAACATAATAAATTTGTATTCCTATCTAACAATTCAATCAAGAATATTTAAATATAAAAAATAGAGTGCTTAATCAAAACATCATATTAATATCAGTGCTACAAAACAATGTATTAACAGTACGTGTTACATACAATTAACCAATAACAAGTTGTAACATCTTTAGCACTCATTGTTACAGAATAATAAATTTTGTAACATAATCTGTATTTCCAGGTAACAATTCTATCAAGAACATTTAAATTAAAAAATAGAAGATTTTGGTGTGTTTGCAAATAACAAATTTTTGTCTCAATTTTTTGTGCGAATTTCAATGGTGGTTTTAGAAACGATTGTGTATAAATTATATTTTGTTTTGATTTTAAACTATTATTTTATTTATTAATATAATAATATATAGATAGTATTTTAAAATAAAAGAGTTAAGTTTGTAAAATTAAAAGTACATCTAAGTTCAAAATTACAATTCTACCAGCCAAACACTATATGGTCCAAAATTTTGTAGTGAAAAATGATTGTAATGGCCCAAGCCCAATAATAAGAAAAAGGTTCCCCAAGCCCGGTGGGGACAATTGCCCCCAATAGGCCTGTAATGGCTCCGCCCCTAAGCTTAATTCTATTTTGAGAGTATCTTTGCCATAGTTCTTTTTTAAACTCGTTTTCAATTATATATTTTATGAGACTCATAATTTTTTAACTATATATTTCACCAACTTTTTTTAAAATCTATTACAAAATAATTTTTAAACTCTACTAAATAGACAGTTTAAACCACTACGACATTCCATTATGGTTTTTGTATTAAAGTAATGTATGTTTGGCAGTGCTTAAATATCCTTTAAGTACTTATAAGTTGTGGATTCTAAGAAATATATGGATAATAAGTAAGTGGTAAATTGTGAATCTTACAAAATATATGAATAAAAATATATTTAACTAATATAAATTATAATTTAAGCTTAATCAAACAATCACAAAGCATCGTGCCTACTTCAAGAGTTAGATATAATAAAAAATTTGTACTTTGTTGAGCATATTTGTTCTCATTCTCTCAAATGTGGGGACATAATACAGACTATTGTTACAAAATGCAGGCATTAGCTAGTGGGGAATGTGACCTACCCACACTACTTTCTTTCTTTTTTTTTTTTTTTTTTTATGACTCAGGTGTTCTAAACTTCGTCTGACTAATCCTGAAGAGTAGCACCTACACTACTTTCTTTGTGCAGTCAACATATGGATAATGTAGAAATATCTTGATAATATTTTTTTAAGGTTAAAAAAGAAAAATCTATGTATAATTAGTAATGAATTAAATAGAGGAACGATCTAAAAATTAATGATGCTTACTCCAAAATTATGAGATATATATATGGCTTAATTTGTTGTTGTTGTTATATACATACACGATAAAGATCTATTTGAATTGTTTGCATATGAATCCATTTTCGACACATTTTGTAAGAATCTATAATGATGTAGTATTTACTTGAGTTTAGATACCATAATTTTCTGGTGAAGGAGGCCATATTGGAAAATAATCCAAGGCAGGCTCCAAAACTCTCTCTTGGTCTGCTCCAAGTTCATTTTCCAAATTTCTTAACCACTTCCTGCATTCAACTTCACATTCATATTTCTGTACAAGATTTGAATCCTTGTACTGATCATTTGATTGAGATTCAGTGGACTCATCATGTAATGGATCCAAGGCATCCAAAATGTTCCAAAAGTCAACATCAGAGTCAAAGGGGATTTCAATCTTTTCATTTGATGAACTCTCAGGGTTAATCTCCAGGGACATGGCATTATCAACTTGTTTAGGTCCATTAATGAAGTTGAAACATGATCCCACTGTTTCATCCGGCCTCAAAAAATCATCGAGCTGACTAGTGTTAGAAAAATTTGATTCGTATGAAGAAGTCCGAGAATCAAAATAGACTGTTTCTTTTGGATTGACACTTTGCCCACGTTGTGTTGAACTTGATGTACAAGAACCCACATTTTTCCTATTCGATAATCTTTTCTTCAAATGTGTATTCCACACATTTTTTATCTCATTATCAGTTCTTCCTGGAACATGAGATGCAATCTTTGACCACCTGTTTAGTATAAAGATAATTGTTAGATAATATTTTAATAATGATTTTATGGAGATAAAAAATAAAATAAAATTATTTAATTATAATTTATCTTACTTGTTTCCCAACAACTTGTGTAGATTTATTATGGTTTCCTCTTCTTGTGGTGTGAAGTTTCCCCGTTTTACGTCAGGTCTTAGGTAATTAATCCACCTCAATCGACAACTCTTCCCACATCGTTGTAGTCCTGCAAAGTACAACTCGATGAATTTAGTAGATCGAGTTTGTTTTTCAAGTTATTTTTACTTACTTCTAAAGTTTGAACCCTCGTTTGCAATTAAATTAAGTACTCCATACAAATTGACATATGCAACTAGAAAGAAAGAGAAGAGAGAGAGAGAGTGTGTGTGTGTGTGTGTGTGTGTAAATACCAGCTTGTTTGGGGAGGGCGCGCCAGTTTTGATGACCATGGTTTTGAATGAAAGTGATGAGGAGCAAATCTTCAGCAGTAGTCCAGCCTCCTCTCTTCACCTTACTCTTATCACAGCAAGGAGCACGTCCTCTTCCCATCTCTCTCTCTCTCACACACACACACTGAGAGAATTGTTTTCAGTAAGTGATCTCCAGTAGTGACCTGACATGCATGGTGGTTTCTATATGACTATATCACAACCACAGAACCACTTCTCACCCTATATATAGTTTCTACTTTCTACAGTGGTCGCTTAAATATAAAAATAGTAAATAATATAAGAATTTGGATTACTTGCTTTAATAAGATTTACTTATTAAAATGATACTTCGACTCAATATTGTATTAGAGTTCAAAAAATTCAAACAAGTATAATTTGTATTTGTATTCTTAAACGAGTCACCACCATCTTGCCGATCATATTAAAAGTAAAATTTCATATGTTGCCTACATATAAAATAAATAATTAACGTTAAAGACTTGAACTATATACTTCTTTTAGCAATATTGACATATTTAGATGAAATAAAATTCCAAACTCTATAATGATAGTAAATTGGCAAAGGTTTTGTGGTTTAAAACTCAGTTAAGCCTCTTGTTTGGTTCGGTTTAAAAAGTTAAAATTAAAGTTAAAGTCAACAATTAAGTTTAATCACACAATACATAGGAAACACAACTTTTATCAATTTTTCAATTATATATTTTATCAACTTTTATCAAAAAAAATTTCTTGATGACTATTTTTAGATGAAACAATCTAAATAACTTGACAAAAAAATGTACCGTTAAAATAAAATTTCTTGCAGTGAATATGCATGTCAAGAATGGGTCACAAGTTGAAGGTGTAGTAATTTAGGTAACCCTCTCAAAACATTGACATTTTATTATTAAAAATTAAAAATATATAATATATATAAAGTTATGTCCCCAAGTCTTGAGTTAGGGAAGCGAACATTTATGGGTTTTTATAATTTGGTACCTAATTTTGACAATCTCTCTTTTTGGGTCAGTAGAGTTTATCACTAAGAATGTGTGTGCATATGAAAGCATGACGCGTGGCTTATGTTCACTAGTTTTCGACACATTGCTTACGGACACACAGATACGTGGAATTTGATTTCGAGAGTTTGCTTCTATACACACAAGTGTGTCGTGTGTTTATACGGGAAACAGTTTTTTTCTTTTTTTTTGACAAATGCCATTACAATGTTTTACTTTGGTGGCTTGTGTAATGCCACGTGGAAGTTTTTTCTTTTGATTGTTAAAGGTTTTATATTTTATTTTGTACTTCACGGTTGTTGGCCGTGGCGGAGCCATGTGGGGTCATCTATGGGCCACTAATCTCATAGATTTTTTTTTTTATGTTTTATGTTTTTTTTTTTTGTTTTTTTTTTCTAAATTTAATTTTCATTCTTACTTTCTATGGGCCACTCTAGTTTACTATGCATTGCACGAACTAAAAGTTCAATTCATCAATTAATTTCTCATTCCTCTCCCAATAAATAGGGATTTGTTAATTCCATCAAAATATAACATTTCCCCAATACACCCAAGTCTTCACTGGCCACAATATTCAAACAAAATTTCATTACGGTTATGTTTTTTCAAAATTTTATGCAACTTAAATTAATTTTGTACGACCCACCATTGGACTTGTTGGGAGGACACAACCCGACTTCTCTTAACGTTTGGTGTGGTTTCAATTTAATGTTTGAATGGGATTTAAGCACGAGTTAAAGGTAATCTGAAAGCAAGAACGATAGTTTTAGATCTTATTAGAAATTGAAGACTATATGTAAAAGTCTTCAACAAATAACTATTGACTTATATTCAAATTAAAGTACTTCTTCTACTAATATTTAAATGCAAAATAGAAAATAAAATCATTATCACTCGTAAAAATTTGTCAATATGTGGAAGAAAAAAAATATACGGGTTAAGTACATCGTACAATAATATTTGAATGAATGACATCCATATTTAACAACTAAAGCTTTAAATTGATATAATTAACAACTAAATACTTTACTATTCAGATTATATCTTGTTTAAAGGTTAATTTTTGGCATATATTTTCATTTTCTAGATGATGAATTAGAATGTTATCTAGTATCTAAAGAGTTTAAGACATATTAATAATATAGTAAGCAAATTCTTCAATAATATATTCGAAAAACACAATCAAGGACTTATCCAAAGATGAAGAGAGAAACAAAAACATCGTACAAACAAAAGGTTTCAGAGTAAGCATTATTATATAATATCCAAGATGATTTTTTGAGGAAAAAAAAGAGAGAATAAATCTTCCATTGGGCTCAATTTTCACCTTTTTAGGTAACCAACTTAAGTCAAAAAAACTGCAAATGGTCGATTAGGTTGCTGGAAAGACTCCAATAATTCAAACGGCTTGGAATATATATGCTTTTCCTTTTTGACTTAAAAGTGCACTACAACCGGAATTTCATGTTTGGTAATTCAAATAGACATGTTTGACTCTGTTATCACGGACAACACTGTTAACAGATGAACAAATATTATTGGCCCTCTAACATTATTCACATATAGGGGGGCGAACCAGAAATTTTAGTCTGTGGAGACGTTATGATAGTTAAGCAGAACTACAGTGTTAACTGACGATATTGCGGTAACATACAGTACCTATAGTAATAGGCGACATAGTAGGTAATCGATAGAGATAGCGGTATGTGAATAAAATAATAAAATTATTCAAAAAAAAATTGTTTTATAAAAGTGAACGACTTTGAGTTAGCCGTACATAAAAATAGAATAAAATAAAAAAAATGAAAAAATAGAATCAATATTTTGTTTATTAAAACAAATATCAAGTTTCAATTAAACCAAACTTGAAAAATAAAAATAAAAATGTGAAAAAAATGAAAATCATAATAACTCATGTATATACATATGAAAATAAAGTAAACAAAATATAAAAGAAAAAGTTATTCCCCATAAGTGAAGAAAAAAATTATTTCAAGTCAAGTAAAAATTAAAAAAAAAAAATTTACCATATTTTCACGAGATTTGTACGTAAAAAAAAAGAGAGGCTAATTTGTTTTATTTTTATTTTTTCAGGTTTTGGAATTGAAAATCCAAAAAATATTATGGTTTAAAAGATTAAGTTCAGTCTTAAGCATATTATTTTGCCAATTTTATCTTTCTAAAATATGAAAAAATTAGTATTGAAATTTATAGAATAATATAAAAAGACAAATATACAAATGGAACTAAATATTGAAGATTTAAAAGATACTTTTTAAAGTTGGAGATTAATTGCACAATTTTTTAATTGCTGCCGGGACTTGAACCTAGATCTGCACAACAAATGATAAACGTTACCACCATGATAGAGGCAATTCTTTTATATCTACGTATATAATTTTTATTTTGTTACGGGGCAAAATTATAAAATTTAAATTTTTTAAAATAAAACAAAAATTTTAAATCACATATATGGTCTCAGTATAGAGTAATACTGTTTGTACAGAGAATGTGTAAATTAAACCAATGACCACTGAACTTTAATTGAGTTTTACTTAACTACTAAACTTTAAAAGACATCTCAATGGCCACCAAACTTTCAACTGATTTCTATTTAGCCACCCAACTTTAAAATGTATTTCAATGGCCACCCAATTTTCAACTAAGTTTCTCATATATCACTCGTTACTCATTCGCTTGCAATATCTGACGAAATATCATATGTGGCAAACGATCTTCCGATAGAGTGTAGTAACCTAATCCACATGAATTTTGTTGGAAAAAACTAAAAGCGTTTTCAATTTTTTTGAAATATGGCGTATTTGAGTAGTGCACTTTTACTAATTGAAAGAGATTTAATAATATTACTATATTATATTGAAGAAATATGGCCTTATTTGAGTAATGCATTTTTACTGATTGATAGATATTTAATAATATTATTATACTATATTGAAAGAGCTTTTGCCACGAAAGATATTTCGTCAGGTATTGCAAGCGAATGAGTAACGGGTGATATATGAAAAACTTAATTGAAAGTTAGGTGGCCATTGAAATATTTTTTAAAGTTCGGTGGCTAAATAGAAACCAGTTGAAAGTTATGTGGCCATTGAGATACCTTTTAAAGTTAGTAAAAATTGAATTAAAGTTCAAAGGCCATTGGTTGAATTTATCCTACAGAAAATGGTTACAGGTTGCGTTACAAATGTTAAGGTGGCAAGTGAATTTGTAAATGTGTGATAATAATTCATGAGCAAATGGGTTGTTGTACCATGTTGCAACATCATCTTATGTACACTAATCAGGATTATGCGATGTACAAATAGCACGACTCCTCAGTATATTGCACACGGGACTACACTGTTAGTTGATTTCAGTTTTTGGTATCATAAGACACTTAAATCTTGTTTAATATGCTGTTTTTGAAAATACATTTTTGAAAACAAAGTTTAGCTTATGACATAAAACTAAAAATAGGTTTTTGACGTTATTTTCAGTGAAAATACTAAAATACTCAAAATACGGAAGCGTTTAAATAAAAATTCTAAATTCATAATAAATAAAAGTTCTAGAAGAATAAAACTCTAAAAAATTAAATTCTATAATTCTAAAAAAATGAAAATTCTAAAAAAAAATTTAAATACTGAAAAAAGAAAAATTATAAAAAAACGTAAAAATAATTTAATTCCTTATTGGTTATTTCAATAAAAATTCTTAAAACATTTATTTAAATAAATAAAATTAAAATTCCCAGTCTGGTTCATTAAATTTTATTTTTATTTTATTTCTTATTTTGCCAATTTACTATTTATTTGTATTTTATTTTTGTAACAGAAAAAAAATATTACAAAATTCACTAACTTTAAAATATATATATTACTTGATAATATATTAGTATTAAATTATTTTATTTTACTGAATAATCAAATTATTTGAATATAATGTCATAAAATAATTTTTTAAATTCCACACAAAACGTGTTTTCTACTTTTCTGTTTTGAAAAATAAATTTTTAAAATAAAAAATCAAACGCGTTTTTAACAATTTTAAAACAAAATTTCAAAACTGAAAATTGAAATTAAATTCGAAATTCAAAACTGAAAACTAAAACTTATAAAGAACGGACCCGTACTTTTCGATGGAACTAAAGTAAAGAAAGATTATCTATTCGAAAGCAAATGTGATACGAATATTTTAACATTCTAAAAATCGTGTCCATTTAGCATATCGACTTACTTCAATAAAATCTCAAGCATCCTTTTTAAGATTAATATGCCATTTACATAGACACGGTTTCATGCTAGATCGAATCTGTAGACCGGCTAATGATTTTTCCAAAAACGCCCTACAACAAGCTCAACATTAATTGTTAGAATTAATTAAAATCTGCCCCTTTTCAACTAATTGGTATTTTTCAACATTAATTCTACGTGCTTGGTGTCCCTCGAAGATTTGCTTATTTTCATTTAGGCCCTGTTTGATACATTAAATTTGCCATGGAAAATGCAAATTTTCCATCCATTTTTCACCTTTTGGGTTGTTTGATTCACAAAATTTTCCATGGCAAACTTTTTTCCATTTTCCATGCACATGATGGTTTTTCCATGAAAATGAGGAAAACATTTTCTTGCCAAATGAGTAGAATCAATTTTCCATGGCAAATGAAAATTGGCAAGAATTTCCTTAAATTAAGAAGCCTTTATTAATTTTTAAGCAAATTATATAAAATGCTCTAAATCATTGTTGCTCTAATTTTTAAGCAAATTAATAATTTTGCTTAAAATAATAATTTTTAAGTTGGCAAAATAATGTCTTGGCAAAATTATTAATTTTTAAGCAAATTATATAAAATGCTCTAAATCATTAAGTTGTTCTAATTTTTAAGCAAATTATTAATTTTAAGTTGGCAAAATTATTAAATTTTAAGCAAATTTAAGTTGCTCTAAATCATTAAGTAAATTTAATGTAGTTAACTAAGTTAGTCCATTGTGTTTATTCAAAATATAGGACATTTTATTTTAGTTTACGTAAGTGTAAATCGTAGGCCCTCATGAGAACGCTTACTATTTAACTCACTTTTAGTTACTTTTTAACAAATCCATATGTTTGTGGTAATTCAACGTACAATAGAATTTTTTCAAAATTTGTATTAGATTATATAAAATGTATGGTGGAAATATGCATAAAAATGGTAAATTATAATTTAACAATTGTCAATAGTAAACTTTCAATTTTTCTCTCCGTTGATAATTTTCCTAGAAAATAGTTGCTATCAAATAACAAAAGTTGAAAAATACTACATTTTCCATGAAAATAAAGACAATCAAACACCAAAAGTTGGAAAATTACAACATTTTCTAGGATGAATTTTCATCCAATCAAACGCACTACATTTACAATTCCCTGGAGAATAATTTCTTGGCAAATCATTTCCCTGGAAAACATTTTCTTTCCACCCATTTTCCATGCTTCCAATCAAACACAGCCTTACTTTATTGTTTCAAGTACTATTTAATTAATGTTATTAAGTTGGGGGCCTTTAGTTATTTAGGATTTCTCCCTGGGATTTTTTTAGTTAAAAGAATAATTAGGATTTCATAGTTGATTCGTGTTGAATAAACTGAGAATTTCTCGAATTCTTCTTCAATTTAAAAAAAAAAAAAAAAAAATTCTTGTATCTTATTTGTGCAAATAGGCGGATAATTTGGCCCAATCCAAAACTAGAGACGGGCCACACAAAAATTGGATGATCTTTGGCCCAAAACCAATTTTACTTGGATTCGTATTTGCTTAGTGAACTCAGACCGATTTTAGATATGAATCAGCCCAACTTAAAATTTTAATTTATTTTCTCAAAACAATTATTAAAAAAAAAAAAAAAAAACCCCCCCTCCTCTGCCTCTGGTTATACAATTGAAGATTATACATTCGCGAAAACATAAAAAATACCAACTGAAACGAAGGAAAAATAATTAATATCTTGGAAGACCCAAAATCCAACTGACCTCTGCAGCTCTGCTAGATTGAAGAAGCAACTCTGCTAGATTGAAGAAGCAAATGGATTACTTATAAATTCCCTTTCGGTGCATTCCTATAAACACCTTTGCATTTCAATCCACAACCACATCAAGGCACTTATAGAAATTTTCAATCGAAAAATCTGCAGATGCAATCCCAACTGAAAATTCAAGATTATCCCCAGTCAAGACCTCCGCGATGTTAAGCCAAAGGAAAAACACTTTAACTCTGACCCAGAAAAGCCAGTCAACTTGCCTTTTGGTGATTTATGTTGGATATTTTCTCAAAACTTGCCAAAATCAAAAGATGCACCAATTCTTGAAAAGGAAAAGATATGATATAATATAATATTATATTATATTTGGTTGCTAAAATTGGACAAGTTTCCAAATCTTGAACACCTTGGTAGTTGAAACTTGGAAGACATCTAGGTCATATGTTAACTATAAATTGACGTGGTTTATTCTCTTTTGCAAGGGACCAAAGAGTTTTCTGAAAAAAAAATTGTAAGCCTAGCATCCTAGTTGTTTTTCTTGTTCTCTTTGTGGGTTGTACAAAGAGTAGAAATTGGTGGGGTGTGGTAAAGATGAGTGAAAACTTTGACAGTCCGTAAATCTTTCTACATATTTTATATTTTTCTGTTCTGTTATATTTCTCTGAACAAGGATCTTGTGGGTAATAAAGGAATTGGTCTCAATTCCCAACAGTGGTATCAGAGCTTCAGGTCGTTCAGAGTGTTGGCGCACAAAGAAGAGAAGATATGTCTATCAAATATGACGTGGAGAAATTTGTGGAAGAATCAATTTTGACTTGTGGCAAGTACAAGTTAAGGATATTTTGATTCAATCGGATCGCACAAGGCTTTGAAAGGAAACCAACCCCCTGTTTCGACAAAGATATCGAAAATCCAAAGATAAACGATGAGGTTTGGGAAGATTTGGATTTGAAAGCTGCAAATACGATACGTCTTTGTTTAGCAAAAAATGTTATTGCAAATATTCATGGAATATCAGCTGCAGAGGAACTTTGGGAAAAATTTAAACAGTTGTATCAAACAAATAGTCTTTCAAATTGGTTGTACTTGAAAGAACAGTTTCATTCTCTGCGAATGAATGCAAGTACAAAAATTTCAGACCATCGAGTGTTCTTAATGGGATCGTTTCTGAACTGGAGACTATTAGAGTTAAACTTGATGATGAGGATAAAGCGTTAAGACTCATCTGATCTCTTCTATCCTCTTATGAACACATCAAACCATTTTTGATGTATGGGAAAGAAACTGTGAGTTTTGAAGAAGTTACAAGTAAATTAATTTCTGAAGAAAGAAGGTTGAGTGGTGGAAGTAATATTTCATCTAAAAACTCATTACTTGTTGCTGAAAAATGGAAGAAGAATAACTCTATGAAACGAAAAATATTTTGTTGGAATTGTGGACAACCTGGTCACGTGAGGAAAAACTGTCCAAAAAGTGGAGCAGGTTTGGTTAACTGCTCGACATCAGATACAGACAATATGTCTCTCTTTATGGGAGATGATGATGTCGCTTGAGTAAATATTTACATCCTCGTGGCATGCGCTAGTTGTCATGATAGAGGATGTATTACTACTAGCGGGTCCACATTTGCACATGAGCATTGGCTTGATATTAATGCAAGGTGTGTGGTGGAATTGATGTCGATGGCTGATGAACTTCCAAGTAAGTCAAGCAAGGGAGTTGCACCATATTATTTCAGCAAATTTATTCGACATGAGCCGATGAAATTCTTAGAAAACATTTTTTCTAAGTGATCATACTTATATGGTGGAGTATGTTAATTCTCTGTTTTGAGAATTGGGATTGTCAAAGTTTACTAGTTTTTTTTAGGTATCGAGATTAAGAGCTGCAGAAGAGATGATTGAGTTTTGACTCGTTTTTCGTCAAGGTGGAGATTGTTGGGATATTTTCTCAAAATTTGCCAAAATCAAAAGATGCACCAATTTTGAAAAGGAAAAGATATGATATAATATAATATTATATTATATTTGGTTGCTAAAATTGGTCAAGTTTTCAAATCTTGGACACCTTGGTAGTTGAAACTTGGAAGACATCTAGGTCATATATTAACTATAAATTGACGTGGTTTATTCTCTTTTGCAAGGGACCAGAGGGTTTTCTAAGAGAAAAATTGTAAGCCTAGCATCCTAGTTGTTTTTCTTGTTCTCTTTGTGGGTTGTACAAAGAGTAGAAATTGGTGGGTGTGGTAAAGCTTATGATATTATTTTTCTTGAGATACTTGGGGATTTGGGTAGATGAAATCTATATGATTGTAACAATTTTTTCATATAGTGAAAGCTTTGACAGTCCGTAAATCTTTCTCCATATTTTATATTTTTCTGTTCTGTCATATTTCTCTGAACAAGGATCTTGTGGGTAATAAAGGAATTGGTCTCAATTCCCAACAATTTACCCGTTGATGTTGGAATTGTACTTGAGCTGGTAGAGCTTCAGGGAAGAAACTGTAGGAACCCGTATTTATTGAATTTTCCAGTGGTTTGATTGAGATCGTAGTAGGTTACGCCTTCTGGGAGGTGGCCCACTGGGAAGTCATAAGACTGGGTGAGTTCGTAAGCCTGTGAGAAGGGTTTCTGCTGCCGTATGTGGTCGTGATGAGGGCGGCAACAGTGAGAACGATGGCAATGATTTCGTAGGTTTTTATTGTTGCTCGCATTGTTCTCCTCCCCCCCTCCTCCCCCCCGTTTGGTGCAGATTACGGTACCGAGGAGAGTGGGAGGTGGTGGGGGTTGGTTGACTTGGGCCAAAAAAATTTACCGGCCAGCTGGACTTCAATTCAATTAATTTAGTCGATTAGTTGTACTTAGTGAAATAGATCCGATTTTTATTTGATCAATTTTTTATTGAGTCGACCCAGCTCAGAGTTCGTGTTATCTAGACTAACAAACTAGACCGACTCATTTTTGCCACCACTGTCCATAAGTTTTCTTCTGGAAACATTCAAAAAATTTAGAAACAATTAAAATATTTAATTAAATTAAAAAGAAAAAATTGACCACGAACAAATGGAGTACAATTCTTGACATTCTAAGTTTGATTATGTAACATATTTTTTCATAATTTGCTCAGCCCATTCTCGTATGTGCGCAAAAATTTATTTCATTTAGAAGTGTGTGAGTTGCCTCTCCAGAACATAGCTCAGTGGTTGAAAGAATGAGAGTGAGGTAGGCTCAACTTCGCTGGTAGCTAAAGTGTTGGGATTCGAATCCTGCTTTTGGTATAGATTTGGCATTGCTCTACTGAAGCACATCCTGCGATTTACATCATCCACTAAGGCTCTAGGGCAGGGACGGAAGAGACCCTCAAAGTTGGGGTTCAACCTTTTTTTTTAGAAGTGTGAGTTTTGAGACGGCACGTGATTGTCGACCACTGGCTGACATGAGTGTAAAATAAAATTATAAAAATATAGAAACTATTATACTTCATACGTGATTATACCTTCTCAAAATAACAGTGATTAAGCGCTAAAGAAGTTATGTAATTAGTTGGATAGAATAATGAATTGTGACTAATTAAAACAACAATTTTGTAATTATAAATGAATGTGATGATATATGTAAAATTTACATTTATTATACGTCTTAATCTTGTACAGTTTTAGTCATTTAGTTCAGTTTTCTATTGATTTTTCCTCTATTTTCATTGTTTTAAGTCAACCCCAAGTTTTAAACACGAAAATAGGAGAAATTGTATAAGAAAATGAATAACGATTACAAATGAAGACTTGCGCAACCACAAGGTTCCTATGCTTGTTTCTCTCACGACCGCACCAAACCCTCCAGATTGTGCTGTGGTCAATGCATCAGTTTTGCGGCCGCGGGAGAGAAATCTAGAGCTCGAATTTTGATCAACTTGCACTAACTCGGGGGAAATCATGGGATTAATTGGGCACAAAATTGGAGACAACCCCACACACTATAACTACCCAGATGTTTAGACTTTAAAAGGTTCCGAAATCTTCCTCTTGATAGAGACAAAAATAAGAAATAAGGAAGAAGAAGAAGTTCGAGGTTATTTTGGAGCTCAAGCTTGAACATACTTATGAAATATTGTCAAGACTTGATATGTCAAAGTTAAATTGAAAAGTTACGGCGAAATCGTGAGTTTTAGCATTTTAGATTATCAAATTAATTCTAAATCAAAGTTGTTGAACACTCTTTTATTGTTTTAGTTAAATTTTAATTACTTATTTAAAATAATCAAAACAAATCGAATTTTTTCAACTAGGAGTTACGATTGTTTGAAGTCGATAAATAAATAATACGGTTTTCGTAGAGACGATATTCTACTCATCACATTTTATTACTTGCCTCGTTATCGTGAATTTGTCAAAAGTAGAGTTGGTATAGTATTGTATCTTAATAGAACTATATTAAGATTTTAACTTTTTACTTATTTGTAATGTAATAATTACTTATTTTGATAGTAAAATTCGTTGTATAGTTAAATATTTCATAAAGGTGGTCTACTATAGTTGAGAAATATAATAAAGTGACATTAAAGAGATGAAATTATAATGTGTAAAAACTAATTAAAATGTTGAAAATAATGAAAATTTATATTAAATATATTTAATTTACATATGCACAAGTGGTTTCTTTTCTACAAGGTATGATCTATCCAATTGTCTCACAATTTAATAATAATAATTACAATAATGGAAAGAGTAATTAATTCTTGAGGAGATGTGAATTGAATTAATGCCATTAAATATGAATCTTGAATATTCCATCTCATTTTACTTTTGCATTGGTAATTCACCCATTAATTAAGAAAGGAAGGAGGCAGCAATAACTCATGTATTTCATTGGTAAGGTTTCATAATTTTGTTCCTTGCTATAGTAAATATGCCATTCATCATTTAAAAAAAAAATTAAAGATCGGATAAATTTGACAAATTTGAGTTGATTATATACATTATTTTTTATTATCTTGGACTTTTGATTGGTTTTTTTTCCGTATCTACATAAAAATATGCAATTCAATCAATCTTTTACAAACACATCAAAAAAGTCAATTTTGGGACAGTTCGAACTAGATTACCATTGTTCTGACGTGTCTAAAATCAATGTATTATATACTACATTTCATTGACTATAAGTAGGTGTAGACATTCTTACATGATCTATATGCCTCTACGGTTAGACCTTACATAGTTTCAGAGGCGGCATAAGATATTCAGGGCTCTTGAACAAAATATTTGAAGAGACATTTCGAAAAGTAATAAAAAATATATTAAATGGAACAAATGAAAATTGATAAAAATTTCGTCGAGAAGCGTTGACGATATTATTGTAGGTGATGTAACGAAAATCAATATTTGTTGGTGATTTCAGATAGAATTACTAACACTTATATCATCGATTATCACCGACACCGATGGTACTACAGTCGTTGACCGCCGATAGAAAAATTTGTAGGTGTCACCGACTGAAGTTTATTCTTTCTTTATTTTTTATTTTTTAAAAAAAAAAAGTCAATGATGGAATATTATATAGTAATGTAAAAAATCTTTTTATTTTTGTATTTGTAATATTAATACCAAATAAGTTGTACTTCTAACTGTTATTTCACTATCGACAATTTTTTTTTAACACTAGTATTTAATTTTTTAAATTTATTTATTGATGAAATTTTTGTCGATAAATCAAATTTATGAAAATATTTGTTTTTATATTACAAACTAAAATTTATTTAGTAATCTTGAATTATTTTTTTAACTGCTAATTAACTACTAACATAGTTTTATAAAAGTAATATTTGATCTCTTTTATTATTTTACTTAAAGACGAAAGTTTTATCCATACATTTAATTTATCAAGACATTTTTCAATTATCACCAACGAAAAATTTTGTATCTAATTTTAAATTATTATTTTGTTACGTAGCTATAGACTTTTCATTGATAATATTTATTTTTTATTTTTATTACTTTATTTTATGACTAAATTTCTTTCGATAAATTAAATCAACGAAGAGATGGGTTTTTAATTATCACATAAGTAAAAGTTTGACTCAAAAATTTTGACAATAAAATTATTTAAAAAGATGATTTCATATTGATACAATTATCATTATTAATGACCGTAATGAAATTATATGTTCCCAACAATTTTTATATTTATATGGTTGACTTGTAATGCCAATGCAGCGCAGGTATTGACAATTAAGAGAAAAAATTGAATGCACAATTGCACAAAGACTATCTTACCTCCAAATCAAAAGTAAGCAATTTTTGGTTGTTATATTTCATTATTTTGAATTGATTACACAAAATCTTTGTTTGGTTACCAAATAAAACAAGAATCAATTTGGATTTGACCCATATATATCTCACTATGTAATGTGTTCAATTAGATGGATTTCTTTTAATATTAATAAATTTAATATGGTCCTATTTTTAGATAGGATTGGAATCAAGTCAACAGTTAGAATGATACCCATTGAATAAAATAAAGATAACAACGAATAAAGTCTTAAGATTGTGTTTTTTCGCTATTTTAAAAAGTTCCCGACAAGCTTCTCTTTGGCTCCGCATAGGATTGAAGCTCGACTTCCACGCCTAGCCATGCATCACGCATCGCCATCGCCTTGTCCTTATCTCGCTCTCGCCTAGGCTCGAAAAGTTTGAAACTCGACCTCCACGCCTAGCCACGCTTTACGCTTTTTAGAACATTGATTTTTTTATAAATTAAATAGTCTCTTGTTCATGGAGTATAAATTTTTAGTACCAATAACAAAGCAACGATAAACAAAAATTTATATGGTAGATGTAAAAAAAAATAAAAAAATAAAAAAAAAATCATTTAAATAAATATTAATTATATTGAAAATAAAATGCAATTTGTTATTTTTGTAGACGTGATAACATCAAATAGATAATTCGTGCCTAAATTCTTAACTAAAGTATGGCAGCAATTAATGATGAAAATAAATGAGATTAATGAATCAATAATAAAAAACACAAAATTCAAAAGTTTTTAAAAGGGCGATGACCATAATTAATGAATTATCTAAATAAGATAAGCTAAAATGTGTATTTTTACAAAAGTAGAAAAATTTCTATATATCCACAAAAAAAATTAAATTGCAGTTAATTCTTCTTAATGACATTAATTAATTATAATTTGTATCATTACCTTGTATATCTATAACAGGTAATTAGCACAAAACGTCCCTACCTATTGCAGTAATTGTGCAAAACGTCCATACCTTCCAAATTTTGGCATTTTCACCATTATTCATCTGGATTTTTGCATGAAAAGGTCCTTACGTCAAAAAACAAAGACGAATCATATCGCATAGTAAGGACAAATTAGTCCACCACATTTTTTCACTTATATATATCGAGAGAGAGAGAGAGAGAGAGAGAGAGAGAGAGAGAAGATGAAGATGAAATCATTTGGATTCAAATTCTTCTTTGTTTGATGCTCTTTAATGTGAAGAAGAAGAAAATGGAGAAAAGTTGAAGAAGAAGAAGAAGAAAGTGAAATCAATTTTGAACAAAAATAATAATTTTAATATCAAATCTTTTTCTGCTTTTTCGGTGATATTAATGGAACAAGATATGTTCTGGGATGATGAAGAACTTCAATCTCTGTTTTGCCAAGAGAATGAAACTTTTTTTGAATCAAACAATATTGTTGAAATCGAATTTTATGTCTCTTGCTCGAAAACAGTGTGTAGAATGGATCTTGAAAGTCAATTCCCATTATGGATTTTCAGCATTGACTACCATTCTTGCAGTTAATTATCTTGACATATTTAATTCCATCCTTCATTTTCAGAAAGACAAGCTATGGATGATTCACAAAGGAGGAATAGTGCTATTTTTTGATTTCCTGGTATGTTGTAGTGAGTAAGGACGTTGACAATCGATAATACAATTAGATGAGGATGTTCACCACAAATCATAGAATAGGTAGGGCTGTTATGCACATTAAGAAATAAAAAATAGGGACGATTTATACAAGTAATCCAAAAGGCATGGACGTTATGCACATGTATATACAAAAGGTATGGATGTTTTCAGAAAATGTAGGGACGTAGTGCATCGTGCATTTTGATGTGTAATTGACGTTGCGGAAAACATCCCTACATTTGTATATAAATGTGCATAACGTCTTTACCTTTTGGATTAATTTGTATAAATCGTCCTTATTTTTCATTTTTTAATGTACATAACGGCCCTACCTATTCTAAGATTTGTGGTGAACATCCTCACCTAATAGTATTATCGATTGTCAATGTCCTTGCTCACTACAACATACCAGAAAATAAAAAAATAGTACTAATCCTTCATTTTTGTCAAAACCATTGAAAAAATCTCTTCCGCCGCAAAGAGATTGAAGTTCTTCACTATCCCATAACAGATCTTGTTCCATTAACAACACCGAAAAAATAGAGAAAGATTTAGCATTAAAATGATTATTTTTGTTCAAAATAATTTCACTTTCTTCTTCTTCAATTTCTCTCCATTTTTCTTCTTCTTCACAAGAAAGAGCATCAAAGAATCAATCCAAATTTTGCTCTATATCCATCTTCTTCTACAAAAGAGAAAACAAAAGAAACTCAAACTCCATTTTAAATGACATTAAAATTATTATTTTTGTTCAAAATTGATTTCACTTTCTTCTCTTGTTTTTCAACTTTTCCCCATTTTTCTTCTTCTTCACATTAAAGAGCATCAAACAAAGAAGAATTTGAATCCAAATGATTTCATTTTCATGTTCTTATTCATCTTCTTCCCCATCTCTCTCTCTCTCTCTCTCTCTCTCTCTCTCTCTCTCTCTCTATATATATATATATATATATATAAGTGAAAAAATATTGTCGGACTAATTTGCCCTTACTATGCAAGACGACTCGTGGTTGCTTTTTGGACAGAATGACCTTTTGTGCAAGAACCAAAGAAGTGAGGGTGAAAATGCTAAAATTTGGAAGGTAGAGACGCTTTGCACAATTATCGTAATAGATAGGGACGTTTTGTGCTAATTACCCATCTATAACAATTACCCATATATATACTTATCCTTATCCTTAAAATATATAAGAGGTAGTTTGAGTAATCACTTTTACAAAACGATCAAAGCGACGATGATTTGTACTACCAGTTGTAAAACCAAAAAATAAAGAGGAAAACTCTACAGGTAAATTTCAGACACTGCTGCCTCGTTCTCTCTACTAAACGAATTGTGCAAACCCTACAGTCGCCCCTCTCTTACATATTATCAGCACACTACGAAATTTTGTAAATTTCCATCTTAAATTTTAGAAATTGCAATTTATAGGTGTTGGATTGCGTTATTGTGGTGTTTATTTGAAGGAACGAAAAAAAAATCACGTGTACAAAGTAGACCAAAAATTGTCACCATTTCAAGCAAAGTCTCTATTTTTTGTTTTGTTTTGTTTTTTTTTGACATAGTCATTCTAAAAATCATATATTGTGGGATTATTTTAGACATTTGCACTTTGATTTCATATTATTTGGTCCTTTTCTTGAACCTCTTGCCTTCATTCCTCGATTTACAGGTGTGTTGTGTTTTTGTGTTGAATTTTTTTGGAGTTATTAGATTTTGGTTTTCGTATTGAAGTTTTTAGTCATAGGTCTTTGAGTTTTTCTCGGATTCGTTCAAAAAATAATATATTGTTGGTTTATTTTAGACTTTTGGTGTGCGATTGTAGTTTTTAGTCATAAGATCTATGCTGATGAACATGTTTTGAGGTTTATTTGTTCTACATATATCATTCACTAATTAATTACTTATTTGTCTATATGTATATACTTAACCTATTGAAATGTGTAGATAGATTTGACTTCGCCGCGTGATGTGTTTTCTTTGCATTATGCACACGTAGTTAGTTACTTTATTTGACCTTTGATCAATTCATCCATTAATTATATCTTACATTGCCTATATATGCTCTTAAGGTATATTTATTAGATTTCAATTGGCTCTTCAATTTTTTAATTTTTAGTTTTCTAGACTTTGTAACGTTACTATATTCATAACTATTGTTGCAACACATACATCGCACGTGTCTAAATTAGTAAAAAGATAACGTAAGATTGGAACAATCGATAATGCTATTATAACTAGGGGAATGACGTATAGATCGGGGTGATTATATTTTTATTGATGGAAATGCATTTTTATTGCAAGTGTGTAGAGAAAAGAAATGGCTGTAATAAATGTTGGTTAACTTTGATAGATAACAATATTACTACTGTAGCTTCAAAAGTAAAGCGTCTTTGTTGTGGCGTAAAAGTACGTAGATTGGTTCGTTGTATCATGTATGTGTTCTATTTCTGAATATGTACAAAACCTATATAGAATCTGCCACTACACCTACTTTTTTGCTTCACGGATTTAGTTAAATAAATCTAATAAATATTGTTCTCCTCCACTTAATGGGGAGCTTATTTGCCTCCACTAGGTGACTTGTCCAATTCTCATTGGACAAGTCAAAAGTGAAATAAAATATTTCACTTTTGTAAATCGTGTAAATCTAACACCTCGAAACAGAATCTATATTCATCTAATCTAAAAATGTTGAGCAAATAATACTGTTGTATAATATTTCCTAAACGGGTAAAAAACTTTAACAGGTCATCTAGAATAATGAAATTTTATTAGAATTCTATGCAATTTCAACATTGCTAAAAGCTTTAAGATAGGGAAGGACGTCTCTTTGCCAGTAACCTCTATTCGATCCTGAGAGAACCCTAGCAAGGCTCTTGGAGGAATTCATCCTCCAAATAGAAATATTATAGACTTATAATGGAATGAACAAGATGTGCCTTTCTAGACAATTTTCAAATGGCTCGTGAAGTTCCATAACACAGTGTATTATTAAGGATGGCAAAAAAACTCGTCGCCTTGAACCCACGCCCGCCGCGCTTATTCGGGTAATATGGATGGGTCCGGGGCAGCCCTGCCCCGACCATCATTTTTTTTTTTTTTTTTAAATCATAAAATTGAATACAAATTAAAATTTTGTTAGAAATGGACTAAACAAAAATCGAACTCGAGTTGAAGTTATAAACTACAAATATCAACTACTACACTACAATCTCAATCTTGAATTTTTTTTTTTTTTGTTTGCTACAAATATTTTTATATAATTTATATCTTCTTTTGATTATTTTTTTCGTTTTTAAAAAATTAAAAAATTGTAGGCGGTAAGCGGTCAAAAAAGCGACTGGTCAAAAGATTGAATTGGGATCAAGGACGGGCCGGGCCCATTATCATCCATATGCATTACTCTTTATGTTTATGCATAAAATAAATGGTTGATAATATAAAAAGTCGAGAAATTGCACTATTATTCATCAGTCAATTCGTGTTGTAATTTGTTTTCCAATTTTTTTTGGAACATTACCCTCTACTACTTAATTTCTAGCAAATTAATCTCCAATAAATATATTCAATTTACTAGACTGCAACACGTAGACTTTTTCTTTTCTTTCTCAATTTCAATTGAAATTAAATGTTTACTTGTCTTACACTTCAAAAAAAAAAAAAAAAAAAGTGAAACACGAGATTGTCGTTCACCTTTTATTAAAAACATAATGAATGTTATTGTTTCTAATGGATTAACAAATTATAAATTTAAAAGAATAGGGACAATGCTATTGGAGAAATAGTTTGAAACCAACTTGCTACAATTAGGAGTGGATCCAGTCCGAAAGCTAAAAAGTTTTTTAAATTGGACTCATATATGGAAAAAAAAAATTGTTTTCCTATAATAAAATAAAAAAAATTGATCCACGGGAGCTCATCTTGAAAATATTAATTCCATATAACTAAGTTCGTTTCAATTAATAAAGAACCATATTTATTTTTGTTTTTTTTAAATTATTGAAGTTCATAGGGTTAATTGTTTCAAAAATCATCGTACTTTGTTACGCGTCACAAATATCTCACTGAACTTAAAAATAGTGATAATTCCTCACTCTTCAATCTAAATATTATCTCCATCCATCACTCTACACAAAATCGTTTGATTACCTTAACGGAGGCGACGATGTGGTAAACAAACGTCCTACATTGCACGTTTAATCTAACTCAGTAATGGATTAATTGTTTCAAAAATCACTCTACTTTGTTACGCGTCACGGATACCTCATTGAACTTAAAAATGATGCTAATTCCTCACTCTACAATTTAAATGTTATCTCTATCCACCACTCTTCACATAATCATTTGATTACCTTAACGGATGCGACGACGTAGCAAACGAACGTCCTACGTGGCGCGTTTAATCTAACCCAGTAATATAATTTAAGTTTGTTGCTGTCAATCACAATAATGCTGTGAATTAATTTAAGTATATTGCTGTGAATAACAAAGTGAATGACAATAGAATTTTACATTTTTCAAAATGACAAACTGTTGTGAATTATTTGAAGTATAAAGTGAATGACAAAGTGCTGTGAATATCTTTTTTCATCTCATGATTGTAGGATATATTTAATGCGGAGTTGGAGCAAATGCCAACATAAAAAGAAAATACAGTCCATAGGAAGAGCAAGGTACAAAGTTAGAATTGTTTTTATTTCCAATAGCAATGAACTAACTTCAAATTTAAATTATCACAAGGTAAGATGGTTCGTAGAAGTAACAAGAAGAAATTGAGAAAATGGTAAGACTAGGGGCGGAGCTAAGAATTTTAGCTTGTGGGGGCAATATGGCGGTTAGCAGTACTATAGTACTGGCTGACGACACCACGCTAGCTTGTAGCACTACAGCAGTAAGCAACGAAATAGTAGCCGATAGATATAGCGTCATAGAAAAAAAATAAAACCACGTATTTTATTCATGCAAAAATTTAAAAACTCAACTATATTTTTCACGAGATTTGTACGTGAAAAAAAAAAGGGGGTGTTTTGTAAAATTTTTCAGATTTTGGAATTGAAAATCAAATAAACGTTTAAGGTATAAAAGCATAGTATTTTGTTAATTTTATTATTCTAAAACATGAGAAAATTATTACTCAAGTTTATAGAATTATGTAAAAAGACAAAATATGCAAATGGAACTAAAGATTAGAGATTTAAAAGTTAAGATTAAGAATTAATTAAACAAATTTCTCGAAAGAAAATAAAAATAAAAAATATCATGGTAGTTGGGATTTGAACCCAAATTCACCCAAACTCAAACAATTGGCTTTGACACTAGGACAGAGAACTTCGTTTGCGTTTATCCAAATTTAGGCCCGGGTGGGTATATTGCTATTGAATTACTCGAGTAGCCTCCAAATAACACCACCTGCAAAGTTATAGTTCTTTCTTCTTCCATGTATAGTATGGAGTCAATGCAGGGTGATGACAACCGGCCAAATCTATAGCTAGTAGGAGATGTGTTGCCCCAGGAAGAGACTCACTGCAGCAAAAAGGCAGTCCCCACCCCGGTTGATACCGTGGAGCCCAAGTGGGTTTGGGGCGTATATACCTGCAAAGTTATAGGTTACATATTCATTATGTTAATTCACAAAGGAATCTTTTCAAACTATTTCATAATCAATGGCTCAGAATTCACCACCGCCGCTTCCGCCGACCCCCCCTCCGGTATGATGAGGTTAAATATAAGAAGACTAAATGAAAGCGCTTGGATGATAATGAATTCTTGGCCATGGGCCTCTTGATGCTTTTTCGCGGTTCCCCTAGTCCATCGCAATCGCCACTGCTGAAACCAACATTGAAGAGAAACTGATCAAGCTTAATTGAAGAAGAAAGAGGAAGATGAGTAGCCGTATTTATTTTTGTAAACCGATCAAGCTTAATTGGGGAAGAAAGGGGAACATGAATAACCGTATTTATTTTCGATATTGTAATTGAAACAAAGCTCGTATTTTATCTGATCAAATTAGAAGTTATGCATGGCTAATTAAGCAAAAAAAAATTGAATGCACAATTGCGCGAGATTATCTCACCATCAAGTCAAAAATAAGCCATTTTTGGTGGTTATAGTTTGAGGCCCCATTCGTGATTAATTTTGGAGCCTAACTTCTGATTCTCAAATAATCAGAAGTTGATTTAGACGTTTGACAATTTTTTTTAAAAGTGATTATAAAAAAATCTGACCCACTTGACAGCAGATTTTGGAGAAGTTAAAGAAACGTCGCCTTTTCAAATTCTTTTTAAATTTTTTCATTTATATATCATTAAAATACCCATTTTACCTCTAATTAATTAAACTAGTTCATTTAATATCCATTTGAGAAACTGGGTTTATGCAAGTTGGATGCATAAAAAATAATATATATTTAATTAATTTTTGCACTACATAATTATATTTTTATTTTGTAATTTTTATAAAATTTGAAATTTATTATTTTTATTTTAAAATAAAAATAGTGAATGCATTGTCTTGTTAAAAAATATTTCACTAGGAAAAAAAATGTATTTTACCACTCGTGCTTTTGTTTCCCAAACGCTCAAATACTGCTTTTGAAACATACAGCAATTTTGGAACAAGAGTTTACCAAATACTTATCTGATTTTTTTACATATTGATTTTTTGCAAAGAAGACAAGAGAAGTTCGATTTTCTTAAAAGACAAGAATAATACCAAACCAAGCATGAATTGATTATTACAAAATATTTGTTTGGTTACCAAATAAAAAAAGAATCAATTTTGATTTGATGCATTTATAGCTTTATTTAATCTATTTTAATATGATCATATTTTTAGATTGAATTGGAATCAAGTCAATAATTAGAATAATACATATTGAATTAAATAAAAATCATAACGATTTAAGTCTTAAGATAATAATTTTTTAGTACCATTAACAAAGCCAGATAGACAAAAATTTACATGGTAGATGTAGAAAAAAATAGAATAAAAAAACAAAAAAGAATTTATTTAATATCTATATTAAGTTTTTTTGACCATAATTAATGAATTATCTAAAAAGTGTAAATAAGTACATCAAATAGATAACGGAGCTTAAATACTTAACTAAAGTATGTCAGTAATTAATGAAGAAAATAAATGAGATTAATGAATCAATAATAAAAAACAACAAAATTCAAAAGTTTTTAAAAGAGTGATGACTATAATTAATGAATTATCTAAAAAAGTCAAAAGGTTTTGTATATATTGTTCATGTGCACGTATTGAATCTTTAGTGTTACATTGCAACTATTGCTGACGGCCCCCTTCCTCCCACGTGTCGAAATCTCCACTCCCACGCCTGATGTGTGTTTTTACCAAAATAGTAAAATTTCTTTTTATCCACAAAAAATTTAAATTGCAATTAATTCTCCTTAATGACGTTAATTAATTATAATTTGTATCATTACCTTGTTTATCAATAACGGACTCCATTTACTCATTACTTCATCTCCATTCAATAGAAAGCCACCCCACCCCCCCCCCCCCGCTCTCTCTCTCTCTCCCTATATATATATTGTGGGTGTATATACGTATAACCTCTCTGTTTATAAAATCTCATCTCTCTCCGTGTTGGTTACTGCAAAACAAAAGATATTCTTCTTGTTGAATTGTGGGATGGCCGCTGAAGTGAGTTCTTTGGTTAGAGTAATGGACGGTGGTGATATGAATGAATCAGGGGGTGTTGGTGTTGGTGTTGGTGTTGGTGGTGGGAAATCAACGGCTCTGATTACAAAGGACCTGCTTGGTGGATGTTGTACTCTTGAATCCAAAGAGTTAGACCTCGACTTGCAAGTACCCTCTGGCTGGGAAAAACGACTCGACCTAAAGGTAGTATAATTGTTCAATTTTTTGTTTTTATAAATTTGATTTCATTACCTTGGGCTCTTGATTTTTATTTGATTACCTAAAATATACTGGAAAAGTTGGCCAGGTTTATTGTTTTCTTCTATGAACAAAAATTGAAATTTTCAATTCGAGCATCCCTTGAGCAAAAGGATGGCCTATCTCGTAGAACTTATCGAGGTAGGGTCAAAACGAATAGTATTTGACCCGGATTCTCAATCCTGATTCTGGTGATAAACGGGTTGATTGCACCTCTCCTACTAGTTGCGTTGATTCTGGGTGTGATATGATATTATTAATTCCATTTGCATTTACATTTATTAGTCGATTATTTCCGTGAATTTATTATGGTTGATATGAAATTTATATTTGAAAATTCTTAGGGCAATTGTTACTATTTTAGGTGCCTCTATTTATGATTGATTTTTTCCATGAATGAGATAATTTTATTAGCCGTAATTTAAGGTAATTGGGTGCTTGGGATTATGATTAATTTCAACAACTTATTTGCAAATCTAGTCCTATTATCTCTGTTATCTGCAATAAATTAGTATTTATATCAGTTACTTTTTGAGGATGTCAGCAGTTTACATCCACTGTTTATACATTCTTCTTGTTTTTTTTTATAGGATAAGAAAATCCCACATGGCTTTTAAAAGTTTAGCTAAGAAAATGAGTTGAGTCTAAAATAAATAAAAAGAAGTTAAGAAAAAATGTTTTTTGGTTATTTTTTATAAGAAAATGAGTGAGTCTAAAATAAATAATTTTTAATCAGTTGGTAATATTCAAAAGTTACTTATTCTGGCAGGAAAAGAAAGAGTTAGTTTCAAACTAACATTTTTATTTGTGCTTTCATGTATTAACATGGGTTCAAATATTCAATCTTGTGGTCCTTGGAGTATAAATATGCAGTCATTTATGTAAACAATAAGTTCTCACATTGATGTCTTATTCTTGATTTCAGTCGGGGAAAGTCTATATCCAGAGATGTAATTCTTCAAACTCGTCCTCGTCGACTTCAGAAAATAAGCAGCAAAAGATGAAATCAGTTGCAAAGTTTCAAGACCTCAACTTCCCTCCGGCATCAAATGAACCATTGAACATTTTTGATGATGCTAGTTTAGACTTAAAGCTGGTTCCATCGACTACCTCGTCGCCTTCCTCGTCCAATTATCAAAGTGTATGCACCCTAGACAAAGTAAAGTTCGCACTTGAGAGGGCGGAGAAAGAAACATTTAGGAAGCGCTCAATATCAATGTCGAAATCATCATCACCTCCTTCAAATTCTTCATCCTCGGTTAAAGATAGTGATATTGATAATGAAGATAAATCATCGGGCTCGTTAGCTGCTGGCTGTCCCAGTTGTTTGCTTTATGTGCTAATATCGAAGAGCAACCCGAAATGCCCACGATGCAACGCTATTGTCCCATCGCCCAAGGCAGTCAAGAAACCACGAATTGATCTTAACATGTCTATTTGAAAAATGTTGGGAGCCAGCAAATGGTTTTGATTTTTTGTAAAGATAGATAGTAGTTTTGTAAGTGCGACAATGGTGTATATACATTTTAAATTGGGGCTTCTTGGCTTCTCTCTCATCCATTTCTTGTTTCCTGGTTGTAGTAACTTATTGGTTTATAATTGTGTCTTTTGGTCTCCCCGTCAAGACTAATGCTATGTAACACCACAGGTCCTAAGCTCAAGCTCCCGTCTAGGTAGGTGGCAGGTGGATCCCACTGCCACGTAGAGTAATGCTAAGTACATGTGGAGACGACATGAAATGAGTACAAAGAAACTGACAAACAGATTGAAGAATGGATTTTTTATTGTGTGTCCGTTTGGTAGAGATTATAAACTAGTTTATTTGATCAAGAATGGTCAAAATGATGGCTATCGAGGCAAATTTTTTTGTCAAATAAATTATTTTTTGTCAAATAAACTAGTTTATAAACTTCTACCAAACGGTTCCATAAGTGGCGTAGATGTAAATGTTTTCTGGCTCTGTGTTGTGTTTTAATTGAACTGAAACTCCTGTCTTCAAGTATAGTCAAGGCTCTTGAAGCCATTCAGATTCTCAAAATTCAGAAGAAATCATATATTTGGGAAATGACAAGTTTACTTCTAAGTTGGTGCAATTGTACCTCGTCCTTGAAATTAAGGGTGTCAATTTCAGTCCGTGCCATGATCCAGTCCTGCTCAACCGCTGAGCCGTGTTGGGCTGACCTATGGAGGTCACGAAGCTGGTGGTCATGTAAGCCAGTATTTGAAAAGAATTTGTAAGATTGCAAGCTGTGCCAAACCTAAATAAATCGATTTTACAACAATATTCTAATCTTTGTACAAATCACAAAGAGAACAAGAAAATCATTTGAATGTTAGATTTAATTTTTTCTCTTTGTCATGTAGTAGTTAATACAAGAGCAAATCACGTCAATATATAATGGGGCGATTGCATTATTTTGCTAACTTTTCTTCCCTTTCCAATTATTAGACCTTTTGACATATATTACTTCTTATTTTTGGCAATTTTCCCAACACTTCTTTAATTGTGCAATGTTTATAAGCAATAATATATTAAATTAAACTTTTTAATATGTGTAATTACGATTGCACGTGTTTGATATATATATATATATATATATATATATATATATAGTGGTGATATAAGATATACGATATGCAAGATTAATTAGTGTTCATTATATCACGCCAAGATCACCACATTACCACTTTCTAAAAAGTTCAAAAATTGTCAAGAACTTTTTAAAAACGATCAATGTGATGACGCCGCAGTAAATGAAGCGTCATAATTAAGATTCACCAGAGTGGTGTTATATCACCGATCTATATATATATATACACACACACACACAACCATTGACCATGAGACAGGTAATCTTTGGATATGGTGGAATGCATTAATACAAGGTGTAAATGGGTGATAAGAGCAGTCCACCTAAAAATATTGTCAAAGGATTGAAAATGTTGTGGTCTCTTGATGCACCAAAATACGGCATCTGCTAGAAATACACCTAACAAATAATAAATGAGATTTATTTTTCATACCATTTTTTAATAACCCTATCTACTCTCATATTGTCTATGTCCCCACAATTATATTCCATTATCCTTGTTGAGATTATAGATAATTTCTTAATTTTTTAATATGTTCATATTTAATGTGTCTTATTATCAACAAATGTAAACTACATTTATTCAATATAAGCATATATTAGGACAGATATAAATAAAATTTATTATTTCAACTATATTAATTAAATTTTTTAATCTGTTTAAAAATAAAAATAAATCTATCTTTACGAGGCATAAGGAGTATAATAAAACAACTTTCCATCTATCTGCAAAATTTTCTTCAAGTTAATGTTTTGCTTCACCATTGTGTTTTGACTGTCCTAATAGATTACATTTTTCTTTGTAAAAAAACAAATTTTGGAATTTATTAAAAAGAAAATGTAATTTCGATTATGTTCGGTAAAATATAGAAATTAAAAATAAATATGATTTTTTTTTTATACATCACTAATCGTTTTCAAGCGTGACCATCAATCGAGTTAGCATAGAGAACAAAGATTATGTGGATAGAAATGTTGAACTTAACTTCAAACTCTATGCTGATTCGTATACGGTTCCACCGTCAACTGACTCTCGTTCTATTGGATGATGTTTATGTAATGGACACTTTGGAGTGCTTGTGGAGGTTGGGACACTTCTCTAAGTTGAAATTCAAAGGTAGCATATCCATGGGATCTAAGTGATTAAAAAAAAACACCTCTTTTTTTGAAAAGTTAGACAATCAGTTAGATAAGTAGGTGACGTGCTCTATATGAATAATGCTATGTAACTTCACTGGTGCTTAACACCAATATAGATGACATTACACCTCACTTATTCATTGTCTAATCAATTGAGATCCATTTTAATTCATTAAAAATGAATAAGTGAGTTTCACTACCACTTAGCATATATTTAGTGGTGTTTAAATTATAATTTTAGTTAGTCAAATATACTTTTTATCTACACATTTCATAAGATCCATAATTTATAATCTATTTTTTATTTACATATTCACTTACAACTTATAATATAAGTACTTAAAAAATAATTTCAGTACTACCAAACATATTATTAGATTAGTGTTAAACACCCAAAATTGCACATGGCATTACAGAGCTCTATATAGATTGTAAGATATGTCGTCATACCTGGTGAAAGATATCAAAATGTTAATGGCCTTGCTTGTTGACTTTAATCACCTAATAAAGTTAAATATCATTGAATACTTAATACCCTCGCTGAATCAAAGAAAGTGGTCGAAAGGTATTTTGTGTACTTAATTATAAAATCAATAAAAAAAAATTTATTTTATTTTATCATAGGTGAAATGAATATCAATAATATCTTCATAGATTACTCTAATCATGCCCTTTAGGTCGTGTTTATTACACCGAATTAGATCGTACAAAAATTTAAGTATAAAATTAATTAGAATAAATATACTATGTAGATAGTATTATGGTGAATTAAAGTCAATAAGATTTTTTAGTTTTTATTCAAAATAAGTGTTAATTTCAACAACCGTCACTAAAGTTTATTAAAATTTTAAAATAGTTATAGTAATTTTCTTTAAGAGGAAAGTTTATAAAATTAGGTCATTGAATCGTTAACCTAAAATACTATACGACAAGTTTGAAAGTGGAGCATTTTTGTTTCATGCGGTCATTTGTGTCCACGTTGGAATTTAACAGTAACACATAGAATTTTAAGTTAATATTTTTAGTCAAGCGACTATTAGTCTAACAATTAGAACTTGAGTAATTATTACCAAGGTTCTAAAATGCATAATGCGCGGCGATGCGGCGAGGTCGAGCATTGAGCCTAGGCACGTCTAAACGTGACAATGCCCAAAAATGAGCGATGCGGGGCGAGGCGGCAAAGCCAAGCATCAAGCCTAGGCATGCCTAGGCGCACGTCTAGGCGAGCATTTTAGAACACTGATTATTACTGTAAGAAAATTACTTCAATTACAATTTTGAAATTTTTAACAACGTTTAGTGACTATTACTGAAATTAACCCTTCAAATAATATTATTTGCAGTACTTTTTTTAGTAATCGAACAAATCAAAACGTAATTTTAAAGTTTAAAGTTTCAAAATACTTCTATTTAGGTGAAAGGCAAATATGCACTAAAGAAGTTATAAATTTTTATATATTTGTAAGACAAATGAATTTAAAATTTTGTCATAAAACTAGAAAAATTGTTCCATAACTACAAACGTTCTTCTTACACAACATAACATGGCATAACTTTATACATTGGTAAAACATTTATTTATGCTTTAAATATGGCATTTACTCGAGCAATTCATTATGTACCTAACTTATAATAAATACAATAATAATTATATATCTTACATTACAGACATTAAAATAGTACACCTACCGTTTCAGATGAGACTAATGTTAAATTCTATTTATTAACTTTGACGTTGTCTGTCAATATTTGGATCTAGCAGACACCAATACCCTTGGAAGTCAATTCAATTGTGTCATTTTTTTGGGACTATACCTATAATACTCGGGTGTATTTATAATTTGTATACGGCGATTTATCAATTTACATTTTACATATTATTTTTTATTTATGATAATACGTTTATATTTTAATTAAAAAATTACAAATTCACTATTATAGATAGTTGAATAAATCAAAAGATAGTCATATCGACACTAGATATTGTGTCTGATGACGATTTTGTCCAAAAAGTTCGTTGGAATGACGCAAAACGATTTATTTGTCTATCATAATTAAAATTAATAATAAATACAAAAGTGAGATAAAATATTTTTTCCTCATTTCAAAGCATATAAATAATGAAATATATATTTTGATAGAAAATTTCATTAAAGATAAAATGTGCTAATTAAAAAAAAAGTTAAGGATAAGAATGTGATGAAAAAAAGTTAGAGACATGAGTGATACAACGAGTAGAGAGTGTGGAAGTTAAGTGCAATTAAAATATAATACAATAAATAAAAAATATTATGTAAATATAGTTACCCTAAACCAAAATACACTTTATTTACCTTTTGTTTAATTATTTAATTTATTATTCTTTAAAATTCAATTACTAGAATATTTGAAATGTTTATTAAATTCCATTTCTTTAAAAGATGGTCTTATTTAGGTTGATGTTTACAAAATTTATGATCTTCATTTTCTTTAACCTATAATTGCTTATTTATTTTAAGATGAGGTTATAAGTTTATACCATTTTGTAATTTAACAAAATTTCAAGAATTCATACACATTTTTTTTGGATTTATGTTTTTGACATTCTTTTTCCCTTTTTCTCTTAGTGTGTATTTGATTGGCTTGTTTTCTATGGAAAATATCACATCCGAGAAAAAAATTTCTACTTTGGCTGTTTGATACAAAAGTGGAAAATGAAAATGAATTTTGAGATACAACCATTTTAAGCTTGTTTTTTGTCAATTCCATAGAAAATATTTTCTTATGGATTTGATCATTTTTATTTTCCAACTTACATGGAATTTTTTTTTTTCTATCTTTGTCAATCATGCACACCCTTACAAGAAAACTATTAGAAGAGAAAACAAATATAAATATTGTTGATACAAATATACAATGTTGTGCACAAAAGGAAAAAAAATCATGTTAATAATGTAGTCAATATATTTGAATTGATAGAAAATTGATTTATGAAAAAGATAGATGTAAGACAAAAAAAAATTAATTTTTGGAAGAACAAAAAATAAAATTTTGAATAATAATAAAATGGTGTGTAAAATGTTACGTAATGTAATATGTAGGGTGTAAATTGTTATTCAATTAGAAGTAATTTGGTTTGTTTAGCTTTTTATATTGAAAATTTTGTAATATTCTTATTTTTCCATAGAAAATGTGTTTTTTGTTACTAATAAATAAAAGACTGTATCCAAAATGTAAGTTTGTAAAATATGATATGCAAATTGTAAATATTCTCTAAATATAGAGGGTATTTTATAAATATTTCATTTTTGGGTTGTCGTGGGCAAATTGAAGTAAGCAAATGACAAAGTACAAGATTCGAACTCTGACAAAACCCAATCATTTGAGAGTCTTAGGATTTGGGACGCTCTGTTAAAAATACTTTGTAAATTTTTAAGTACATTAATGGACATCTCCTTTTTTTTTAATTATCAGGTGGGGGGTTATTCATATTGGGATTTTTTAGTACCTCTAAGAATTTAAAAGTTTATCAGTATTCAATGTAAATTTTTAAATTTTTTCTAAAAGTATTGATATATTTAATAAAAAAATTTAGAAATTTTAAAAAATATTTAAAAGTAACGTAATATTCAATTAAATTTTTTTTAAAAATCTCTATAAGTCACGTGGGAACTCTTAGAAATTCTCTACTTACTAAACTCTAAGAGCATCTACAACAACAGTTTATGTATATTTAAATAGTATATTTAGTATTTTAAAAAATATCATTAAATTTAAAGAGCAAATTTTTAAAACATATCAATAGTCTCTTTATTTTTATATTCTTTATTTTACTTTTTTCAACAAGCATTTAATATATTTTCTCTCCTCTCTTTTTTATCATATATTTCTCTCCTAATTTTTATATATTATTTAATTAAAACCAACATATCAAATATTGAAAATTAAAATTATTTCAATGCATTTATTAATAGAGAGTGAGTTTGACTCTCCAAATGTGGAGAGCCAAACCCACTATCTAAATTAAAATGTTAAATTAGAGAGTCCATTGAAGCATAATTTTAAGCGTTGGCTCTTTAAATTAAAGAGTAATCTATGTTTAAAGAGCTTGTTGAATATGCTCTTATAGTATGATATAGAAGCACTTCCTAAAGAATAAAAGTACTTTTGATTATTTTTGTTGTTGTTTATTTAAAGTCAACAATCACTTTTTGACAAAAAAAAATAGCTTAAAAAAATAATTTTAGAGAAACCCAAATTTTGAGATTCTCTAAAAAGCTCTAATTGAACTTTTACGGAAAATTGTAATTAATATTTAATAAACTTAAAAATTAACAAAATTATCATTAATACATCAAAAAAAGATATTAATTTATTTACTACATTAATTACTTATATCAAATTGTTACTTCATATACTTGTTAATCAACTATACTACAATAATCATGTTATTATAATTAAATTAATATATTAATTTTAATAGTTATTATTGAATATAAAAATATATGATTTTTTTTAAAAAATAATATGAGTTATACAATAACTAATTATTGTTTAGTCAAATATAATAAAATAATCATATTATTATAATTAAATTAATATATTAATTTTAATAGTTATTATAGGATATAAAAAAATTATTTATTTTAAAACAAATAATATGAGATATATAATAATTAATTAATGTTTAATCAAATAAATATAAAATTTATACAAAAGTAATTTTATAGTTATGCAACCAAACACTCAATTTAATATTCACAGTACTTATTGGATTTATATCTAAACAATTAACAGTTTTTTAACAAAAGTTCTATTGCTAAAAGTTCTACTACCAAAAATTTTACTGCTAAAAGCTCTCTACTCACAATAATTGTATCAAACGGACCTTTAGAACATCTACAACAACTTATCTATATTTAAAGAGTATCTATTAAAGAACAATTTTCTTAAAACATTCAAACCGCCTCTTTATCTATACTCTTTACTTTACTTCTTTTAATAAACATTTAATATCTTTTCCTCTTTTTTTTTTTTTCATATGCTTCTCTCATAATTTGTATAAATTATTTAATTAAAGTTAATATATATTGTATTGAAAATTGAAATTGTTTCAATGCATTTAATAATAGAGATTGGATTTGGCTCTCAAAATTTGAAAAGGCAACCCACTCTCTAAATTAAAATATTAAAATGGAGAGTCTATTGGAGCAAAAGTTTGAGTGTTGGCTCTTTAAATTAAAGAGTGTCATATGTTTAAATAGTTTGTTAGAGATGCTTTTAGAGACTCATGTTTATTTATGTAGTTTATGTGGCTGGTAAAATCAATGTTCTAAAAAGCGTAAAGCGTGGTTAAGGTGTGAAGGTCGAGTTTCAAGCATTTCAAGCATAGACGAGAGCAAGACAAAGGCAAGGCGATGATGAAGCGTGAGACGTGGCTAGGCATGGAGGCCGTACTTCACGTTTAGGCGGAGCCTAGGCAAAGCTTAAGCGGACTTTTTAAAACAGTAGGTAAAATAGACGAACTTGTAGTCCATGTGGTAATACGTCTATTGAATAAACGATCAAATTATAAATTCATCTCCATGGATTCCGTCTAAAACTAATATTACCGCTTATGTGGTATTATTTTTTTAAAATTGGTAGGTCTTCAATCTTTATTTTCCTTGTCTGACTTTTTTTTTAAAAATAAAATACTGAGATGGATTTAAATTTGATGAGTCATTCCGTCTAAATTAGACGGACTTCTAGACGGAGTCTATTTTTTATGTATCATATCAACTAGATGAAGTATTTGTCAGCATGCATTATAGAGAGGATTTTTTTGTAACTACATCTATCTATGCTTATATGGAACGTCTAAAAAATAATAAATGGATTACATTGAAGATGTTCTTATAATAAAATAAGTTGATCAAAAAATATTTTTATTCACATATTCGTATGGTCCACAATTTTTATCAAATATTTATCTACACATTCCGTATGATCCACTAGCATTCCATATCTACAACAACAAAAAACATTATCAAACAAGCATTACATGAGAGCAATATTGATTATTTCATTTGAAAATTACTTCGTAGAATGTTTGAAAATTATAACAATAAAGGCTAATTAATTACAACAAATTTTTTCAATGATTTTGTTACAAGTCAAACGACATAACAAAGTCATGTGAATATATATTACCTGAATAATGTTATCTATCTTCATCGGTGATGATTAATAGCATGGGCGGAGCCAGAAATTTTAGTCCAGTGGGAATACTATGGCGGTTAGTGGGACTATAGTACTGACTAACGACACTGCAATGACCTATGACACCTATAGCAGTAGGAGACGTAGTTGTAGCCTATAGAGAGCCGTATGTGAATAAAACAATAAGTTATTTATTTTATTCAAAAAAAATTATTTCATAAAAGCAATCGACTTTGAGTTAATTGTACATAAAAATAGAATAAAATAATAAAAAATAAAAAATAGAATCAATATTTTGTTTAATAAAAAAAATCAAGTTTTAATTAAACCAAACTAGCAAAATAAAAAAAAAATGTGAAAAGAAAATAAAAATCATAGCTACTCATGTAAATACATATGAAAATTAAGTAAACAAAATATAAAAGAAAAAATTATTCTCCATAAGCGAAGGAAAAAAATTATGATCAAGTTAAGTAAAAATTAAAACACTCAACCATATTTTCACGAGATTTGTACGTAAAAAAGGAAAGAGCAATTTGATTTTTTTTTTTCAAATTTTGGAATTGAAAATCCAAAAACATTATGGTTTAAAAGATTAAGTTTGTTGTTAAACATAATATTTTGCCAATTTTATCTTTCTAAAATGTGAAAAAATTAGCGTTAAAATTTATAGAATTATGTAAAAAGACAAAATATACAATTGGAACTAAAAATTAAAGATTTAAAAGACATTTTTTAAAGTTGGAGATTAATTGCACTTTTTTTTTTAAAAAAAAAAATTAAAAAATAGCATTGCTAGTGGAGTTGGAGCTCGAACTTGAAATTGGATTTGCCCAAACAAATGGTAAGCTTTACCAATAGGATGGAGGCGATTTTTGTGAATTTATCTACATATATAGTTTTTATTTTGTTGTGGATGCAAAATTATAAAATTTAAATTCTACTTAAAACAAAACAAAAAATATGAAATCAGCGTGGGGGCAGTCGTTCCCACTGCCCCCACGCTAAATCCGCTCCTGGTTATTAATCTATATGACGTGTTATGTGACATTAAATAATATGGACAATAAAATATAAAAATATAGAACTCACTTTATTATCCATACTATTTAATATCACATAAGTTGACGATCATTATCGGTGTTAATTTATGACATTACTTACAAGAAAAAGTGAAAAACACAAGATTACATAGTAAACAAAAATTTGAATGTGTTGACCTTGTTCGAGTTCGTGTACTAAAAATTGAACTTCGGGCTGGGATTGAACCCTGGAAAGCCAGATTTTGAATATTAGAACATATCCAATGCTTTCGTAGATTATTTTAAAAAATTTACAACGAGTAAAAATAAATAATATTTAAATAATTTATTTATAATTTAATTTGTCAAGATTTCAAATTAATGTGACAAATAAAAAAGTAGGCATTGTATAAAATTTCATCCAGATTCAAAAGTTCTGATAGAATACTAACTCAACAAAATTTATATTATCATTTAGATTTAAATTTAATTTTCTTTTTATTTTCATAAAATAAAATATGCTTTGACATATTATTGTGTTCTAGATAAAATTCATTAGATGCCAATTTGGACTTGAGTGACTATTCATTAGACATTAGTATCACGTAAATCAAAAGTCTTTCAATTTACATGCTTCTTATAGAATGTGTAAATAAAAATAATATTTCGACTAATTTATAAGTGATTATAAGTATTTATAAGTTGATCAAACATTATATCCACACATTTTATATGATTTATAACTTTTATTTATTTTTTATCTATAAATTTTATAAGATTTCTTTGTTTATAATTTTTAAAAATTTTTTTTTTATCAAACATGTACTAAAAAAACTAAAATACCCTCATAATAACCTAAGATAATTAAAAAAAGTAAAAAGAATAAAACATTAGAAGTTCCCAACTCATAGTTGAGTCTCGATCTCCCCGCCCCCAGTGGGCGGAAAAAAAAACTCACGCAGATGACATGGCATTTGCCATGTCACCGTTGTATACACGTGAAATTAGGATTTATGCCAAAATCTGCTCCCATTTCGACTCCCTTCCTCCGTGTGTGACCCTCCCTTCTCCTCATTTGCCCTAATTTCGCCCACCCACCTAATCTCCGCCGTTCTCACGCCATTCTACCCAACAAAATATCGCCAGTCTACCAAATATAAGTCGCCTCCGGCTCCCGTGTTGCTTCTTCAGAAATTTCGGTCCGGCCCTCTTCATTTTTTCGCGACGCGATTTGCCCATTTTGTTCCGGCCGCTGCTTTTGCTCGCTGACCTCATCTCTCTCGCCCATTTTGTTCCCGGCCGTCATTTGTTTTTGTCGCGACGCCGATTAGCCGCCCATTTTGTTCCGTGACCTGACCCTACTCACATGGCTGCACTCGCTCATGGCCCCATATCTCTCTCGCCATTTCACTGCCCTTTTTTTTCGTGCCGCCACGCCTTTTTCTTCGTCGTCTTCTATACGCCTTTTTCTTAGGTTGCCACTCTCTTTAAAGGTATTATAAATGCCCAATAATATTAAGCCGCTCCAGTGACACTAATTTGCACGTATAAGTTTAACGTTGTATTTTAATTTGGACATTAATTTTGTTCGTTTGTTGATAGGAATGGAGGCTGAAAGTCCGGACAATGTATTTGTTCCACAAGTTTCAATATGCCGAATTCCAACTGTTGGACAAGAATTCGAATCACATGACGATGCGTATAATTTTTACAACCAATATGCACGGGAGGCTGGTTTTAGTGCACGAATTGCGAATAGTAAGAAAAAAAAGGAAACAAATGAAATTTATTGGAAGCTCTTTGTGTGCTCTAAGGAAGGGAAAACCGACGAAACTTATCAGAACAAAAAGAAAGATGGTATGCCACGCGTTGGCGAGAGAAATCGTGGCAACGTACGAGTGGGTTGCAATGCAAGATTATCTGTTGTGAAACAACAAACAGGACATTTATGGGTTGTGAACAAATTCGTGGAGGAACATAACCATGCTCTCACAACGCCTAGCGAGTCCATTTGCTAAGATCACATAGAAATGTTTGGCGACAAAGAAGCGCGCTTGCGGCAAAGCTTTTTCGATGCAAACATTCCTACATGTCGTGATTGAGACTTATGGAGATCGATGCAGAGGTCCCGAATCGGTTGGGTATGTGGAGAGGACTTGAGAAACTATGAAAGGAATATTCGAGAAGAGTCAAGGTCACGATGCGGAGACACTTATTGAGTATTTCTCATTTGAAAAAGAGAAAAGTCCTAATTTCTATTTTGACTACGAGACAGACTCGGACAATAAATTGGTTCGTTGTTTTTGGGCAGATGCAGAGTCACGTAGATCATATGCATTTTTTGGCGATGCTGTTGTTTTTGACACAACGTACAATACCAACAAGTACGCTATGATATTCGCACCTTTCGTAGGAGTGAACCACCATAGACAAACAGTACTATTCGGATGTGGATTTTTAAGCGACGAGTCGACCGAGTCATTCGTGTGGTTATTGTCGACATTCATGGAAGCCATGCCGAGACAAGCACCCCAAATAATTATTACAGATCAGGATGCTGCTATTGCTAAAGCCATATCTATGGTGTTGCCTTCGACATTCCATAGGTATTGTATGTGGCACATTTTGAATAAGTTTTCAGAAAAATTAAATGTCATGGTGCATAATGAAGAATATCATATGTTGGTAAATATCATTAAACAGTCAGAGTCAGCGGCTGAATTTGAGGGTCGATGGTGTGCAATAATGGAATCAACGAATTGGTCCGACAATGAATGGTTGTGTAGCATGTACGATCTGCGTAGTCGATGGGTACCAGCTTATGTTAAACATATTTTCAGTGCTGGGATGTCTAGTAGTCAAAGGTCAGAGAGTGGTCACTCATTTTTTAAGCGGTACGTGAATCGCAAGAATTCCCTCATGGATTTTGTTACACGTTTCAATATGGCATTACGCCATCAGCGACATGAGGAGTTAGTTGCGAATCACATTGATATAAGTGAACAACCAAGACTGACGTCGAAATTTCAAATGGAGCATCAGATGGTTCATGTGTACACGAAGAAGATTTTTTTGTTGTTCCAAACAGAAATTGATCAAAGTCATTACTATGTGTGCTCGAAGAAATCAGCCTCCCACGATGCGAAGGTATATATGGTTGAGAGAGTTGAGCATGGAAAAACATTTGATCGACATCGTTTGCTGACTCATTACACAGGTATGGACTTGATTTCATGTAGTTGTCAGACATTTGAATTTGAGGGTTATCCGTGTCGCCATATGATTTCTTATTTGAAGAAAAAACAAGTGCTGCTTCTACCTGACAAATACATCTTGCAAAGATGGACTAAGAATGCCAAAGTTGTTGAGCAATCAGATACAAGTGCTAGCATGTCCGATGTTGGGAGTTCTAGTACCTCTTTAATGTCAAGACATGGAATGTTGATGCATAAGTGTCGGTTGATGGTTGATGATGGTGCGTTGACGGATGCTCGCACCAGTTTCTTGATAGAGGGGTTCGAGTTTACATATACAAATGAAGGATATAGGCGATGGAGGAAATCTTGGATTCAACAGGATTGGCACAAAAAATAGAGAAGAACGTAATGCAATCAATGATCCAAGTTTTGTTCGAGCCAAAGGGTGCGGTAAAAGATTGAAGTCGTCTAAGGAGAAATCCATTTCGAAGAACATTCGACAGTGTTCTGCATGTGGACAAAATGGACACGACAAAAGAACATGCCCTAAGTTGGTTGACAGGTTAGTCAATATCTATATGTTTGTTTTGGCCATTCCCATTTTTTTTTTATTCATATATTTGTTAATATCGTGTATTTTTTTTGTAATTTTAGGTCAACTACGGATACGTATCAGCCCGATATGAATGCTCAAGTGTTTACGCAGGATGAAGGAAGATCCGAGGCTACATTTATGTCTTATGCTAGTAGTCAATGTGACATGGGCAATTGGTTTTTGTAAAACTTATGTTTTGTAAGACGCTTGTTTATTTTGTATTTTTTTTTTAGACTAACTAACTATGTAGTAACATTTTCTATCTTGTCGAACATGTTTCATGGTTTAACGGCATAATATATCATTACAAATATTCAAGGAACTTGTTCTTAAATCCAATTTATCATTACAAATTAAAACAAGAATTTGACAAATACACTACATATTACAACGATACAAACAAATAACGAAAAATCCCAGCAACTGATTGTCATTCTTCTATCGTGACTAATGGACTTTAGTTCTTCTTCAACCTTGTCGAGCCTCTCCGATAATTTCATTACATAGACATGCAAGTCATTGGAGGCTGTTACGTGCATTTCAGAAGAAACTAATTGGCTACCAAGTTGTGGTTCAACTTCATCGACCCAAGTAAAGCCTCCACATAAAACTCCATCCTAGAAAATGAAAATATTAAAATCTCAATTACCAAATACATTCGAAAATAAACTATTAAATAGACAAAGCGTACCTTCACATTATGACATCTCCAATACCTACGAAGAGGATTACGTGTAGTGTGCGATGTGTGTATCTTCATATAGGCACCACATCTACATCTAAGACGGATTGCGCATCATTCACACTCGATGAAGACATTTATAGATACCTATTTTGTATCGGATTTAATACAAAAAACACAAGTCATCTATTATCAATTGAAAATATACGATTTTCATTAGTAATATTAAATAAGATATGAATAAGAAGAGGCTCAGATATTATTTCAACAGGTAAAGACACAATCGTCACCGCCATGGCTGCAATCCAACGGTTGCATTTTGAAATAGAGATTGCGAAAACCTCTAATCGTATGCCATCCGAGTTTACCAAGCCAAGATACGGCTCCTTTTTTGTCTCCCATTCCCAAAAATCATGAACTATTCCATTGAACAATTCTAAATATCATCACAGCCCCTTTCATTAACCATTTATCTACCACACACAATTCCACATAGAGTCCTGATCTCCTGCCCGAATGGGGCCAAAAAAAAAATAAATCCCACAGCTGAATAAGAGGATGAATAAGAGGAGGCTCAGATATTATTTCAACAAGTAAAGACACAATCGTAACCGCCATGGCTGCAATCCAACGGTTGCATTTTGAAATAGAGATTGCGAAAACCTCTAATCGTATGCCATCCGAGTTTACCAAGCCAAGATACGGCTCCTTTTTTGTCTCCCATTCCCAAAAATCATGAACTATTCCATTCAACAATTCTACATATCATCACAGCCCCTTTCATTAACCATTCATCTACCACACACAATTCAATTTAACCAAATCATAAATCATACATACGTCAACATACAAGAGTTCCATTCTCACTGTCAACTATTATCATAACCGGAAGGGAAACAAAATCATTGGGTCAGAAGAAGTCCCCAGCTTCCTCCACCCTCATTATCAATGCAACCCAACAAAATATCTACATACCGATTTCACGATTCGAGTTATATGGAATGTTACCAGAAAATGGGTTTCGAGCAGCAGCAGCCCGGCGTCCCAATCTACCACTAATTTCGCCGCCAATACCGTGTACAAATCGCATCAGCCGGCGGTCCAACACACAGGATTTCGAGTTGAACAAAACTACCCTTCGCAAGACGGCGATAGAAAAAGGGGCACCGCAAAAGGGCGAAATAAAAGGGGCAGCGGCGGCCGGCCGAGAAAAAAGGCCACGCGAGCAAGCTGCCGGAGATGAGGTCAGCGAGCGTGCGGGTGGGCCGGAAAAAAATGGGCTCGCTCGCGTCAATGGCTCGCTCGCGTCACGAGGGTCACGACGGTAGGAATAAAAATAGGCGACTCGCTCTCACACAAAGTAAACAAATAACGGCCGGAACAAAATGGGCGAGAGAGATGAGGTCAGCGAGCAAAAGCAGCGGCCGGAACAAAATGGGCCACTCACAAAGAAACAAATAGCAATGGACCGAATTTGCGAAGGGCAATAGCGGAGCCGGAGGCGACTTATATTTGGTAGGCTGGCGATATTTTGTTGGGTAGAATGGCGTGAGAACGGCGGAGATTAGGTGGGTGGGCGAAATTAGGGCAAATGAGGAGAAGGGAGGGTCATGGAGCTGAAATGGGAGCAGATTTTGGCATTTTGAAATCCTAATTTCACGTGTATACACAGCTGACATGGCAAATGCCATGTCATCTGTGGGTTTTTTTTTTCCTGCCCACTAGAGCGCAGGAGATCGAGACTCACTCATAGTTAATCATCATCATCATCGTACACATGATAGTATACATTGGATTTGGTGCCGAATTAAACAGAGTCAGACCTCATTCATTCACATATTGCAGGCTTTAATTCTGTATTCTGATAAACTTGTTGAATGCAGACATCCGTCATCAAAATGAGGGAACTTAATGCATTGTTGGCTCCTACATTCTGAGCAAACGTCCGAGGATTTGGATTGATAACCCCAATTAATTAGCGTATGCTTTTGTGCAGACATAGAAAAATCTACCAAATTATGTGTTCGTTTAATTTTATTATTATAAATAATAATTTTTTATTTTTGTAAAATTTTGATAAAAATTGATAAAATATTAAAATTAATTATTGATTTCGACTTTAATTTTAAATTTTTTAAAACAAAATCAAACAAAACTTTTGAGTGAATGGTTGTGAATACACATATAAAGTAATGTTCTCCTACATCCAGTAGGCAAGATGTAATTGTTCAATGGGTGATGTGGAGGTCATGAGATCACATCTTGTGTAATTGTCCAATGGGTGATGTGGCGGCATGAAAAATATTTTCTCATGCCGCCACATCACCCATTGGACAATTACATCTTGTCAACTGGATATAAGAGAGCATTACTCTACACATACATACTTTACTTGTAAGACCATTTACTCGATAATTAATATGGAAACGGTTATGATGTGGGTGTCAAATGGGCCGAGTCGATACCCCTTTTTTATCAATTTGTTTTTTAAATTTAATAATTAATTAATTATGATGGATAATTGTAAATTAATTGGACATTGTTATTGTTAGAAAGCTACTTAATTTTCTAATTTGATTGATGCACGATTTAGGGACCCAATTAAAAAGGAAAAAATTGCAAATCAATTGATATTCTTGTTTTTGAAAGCTACTTAATTTTTCAAATTAGCTTATGTATCGTTTAGTGACCCAATTAGGAAAACAAAATTGGCAAATTGATTATTGTTGTTTTAAAAAGAGTAATATTATTCATAGTTGCTCATTATCGATAATCATTTTACGTGACATTAATCAATTGGAGTAATTATTATTAGTTGTTGATTATGAATACATAACTCAATCGGTGTGATAATTACTCAAATTGAAAATGACACGTAGAATGACTATTATTATTGAACGATTATAAATAACAATATTTTTTAAAAAAGCTACTTAATTTTTTAAACTGGTTGATGTGGCATTTAGGGAGCCAATTAGAAGGAAAATTTGTACATTAATAGGACCTTGTTATCTTTAGAAAGCTATCAAATTTTAAAATTGATTGTCACGCTATTCAAGAATCCATTAAAAAAGAAAATTTGAAAATCAACATGGTTAATGTTAAATCAATTAAAAATTCATACCTAAATTTTATCGAAAAAGATTCCTAGGGTTTTCTCATGTTCTTGAGTAGGCAATAAATAGAGGTATTTATTGATATACCAAACGCACACCAATATAATTAATGTTTACAATTGAATTACCAAAACTTTAATTTTTGTCATAATTATAGTATTTTTATTAAATTTTATAAAATATAATAAGTGAAAGATTCAAATTGTACATTTGTGTCCCTGGTCTTAATTATATCCCACTTTTTTTTTTTGTTTTTTAAATAAAAATCTACCATCCTCAGTAAATTGGACTGTGAGACCGACTAGAATTAATTATGAAAGTGAACCGTGTGACAAATATAGTTTCATAGAGTATATCTAATGTTTCAGTGACTTGTAAAACAAAAAAAAAAAAAAAAAAAAAAAAAAAAAACTGTTACACAAATAAAATAGATAATGTTTAATATAAATAGAAAGATTCTATCAAATTGATGTGACAATTAAAAATAAGTTGGACATTATGACTTATCAAAATTTATATTTTCTATGTATTATATTTCCTATCCATATTTAGATCATTAGATGTAGTTTTATCTTTATTTTAAGAAACAAAATATACATACTCAATATTATTGAGTTGTAGATAGGATACATAAAAACATCTCCAATGCTACCGTGGAATGCTTAGAAGATAAGAAGTTTTTCAACATTCATGTCATCTAGATAGCAATCTTTAGAATGCATTAGAGATTATTTTAGAAACCAATTTTAAATTTGAGTGCTTATTCATTAGATATCGATGCACATAAATTTGAAGTCTTTCAACTTGCATGCTACTCAGGGTTGATCCTGTGATTTTCGGAGCTTGAAACGAAATCTATAAATTAGGTCCCCAATAAGCCTCCAAATTGTAGTATGTATTCAAAATCATAAGTCTTTTACGAAATTAATTGTTAACTTAAAACTAAAAAAAAAAACAAATAAACATAAGTCAGAGTAATAAAGATGGATCCCTTCGATTTTGGGCCATATTTGCAAAAAAAAAATCATAATATAATATATTTTTAAAATAAAGATGGATCCCATCGATTTTGGGCCATATTATACGGACATTTAAAAAATATTATATTATGATTTTTTTTTTTGCAAATATGGCCCAAAATCGAAGGGACCAAGAGAAATTATTAATTTTATAATTAATTTAAAGAGGAAATTATTTCCAATTTCTAAGATAATTAATTTAAAGAGGTTTTCCTATTTCCATTCTTTATAAGATCGGATCCCTATATATACTCAAATTTAGACGAAAATTCACATTACAAAGTTTGTAATTTTAAAGCTAGGTAAACTGAATGGTGGGAAAAGAATATATACTTAGAGTGTGTTTGATTTTGATTAAAATCAGATTTTTTGGTAAAAGTTGATAAAATTGTTAAAATGTGTGGTTAAAAAAAATTGTGGGACCATGAAATATATGGTTAAAATTAATTTTTGACTTTGACTTTAATTTTTTAGCAAAATCAAAATTGAAAACAAACGATCATTTAATAGAAATCGAAAGCTCGAATATCTATTTCATAAAATTAGAAGTTTAAAATTTGTACTACAATGATTCAACGTCTTCAATATAGCCATATATTACCCACGATTTGACTTGGGAACCGATTTTAAGCACTATTTGTCCTCATTTTTGCTTCGAAGTATTCTTATGAAATAGATCTACTCACCCACATATTCGTTGATGCTGTGCATCAATTGTGAACAAATCAATCAAAAAACAATGTCTGAGAGTCGAGATGGTTCCCCATAGCAAACAACACCAATGACAAATTATTATACAAGCTTTTTAGTTAAATTCTACGTTCAAATTTGAGGATGTTACCACTTACCAATTGCAATTGAATTTTGGGGGTGAATTTAACAGTGTGATCTCTGTATTGGGCTAACAGCTCTTTTTAAAGGGAAAAATAAGACATTGGGCTGAGTTAAATGGGCCGAGTTCTTGAAATAAACAAAAATAAAAAACAAAAAAATCTAAAAAAAGTTGGCCCACTTGTTTTGACCTGGGCTGTCTATCAACACAAGTACTAACTCGAATAGCATTGTAATTTGCGAGTTCATGTGTGTTTGTTTGGTACCCATTAAAATAGATTTTTTGTTTTTCAATTTTTTACCACACTGTAATTGTCTGACAAAGGAAGAAAGAATAGGAATTTTATGACCAAAATGTCTTTGTTGTTGTCAAAAGGAACTGCAAATTTTGACCCAAAAAAGGCCGAGAAATGGGCAATTGTGAAAATGTTTATTTAGATTTTTTTGTTTTCACTAACAACTATGGGGCCCTTGTTTGGAGAAAAGTTGACTAACCAAAAAAAAAAAAACTCATTTTAATTTGTACCAAACAAGCACAAATCAATTGTATGCAAAAACTACATTTTCTCTTAATTTTATCTGATAAAATCTATACTAATTCTAAAAGACCTTCAAATGAATAAACAATTTTGGACTATTTTACCATTTGGACTATTTTACCCTTCATATATTAAATTAAAAAATCCAAAATCTTTTCATCTCTTGGACTATTTTACCCACATACATTAAATTAAAAAATCCAAAACTCTTTATCTCCCACCATTATTGAACAAAATAAGTTGTTTGGGACCTTTGGACAATTTATGTTCAGTATTTTTTTTTTCCCACTGCGAAATACAAATGATAGGCTCTAAAAGGGATAAACAATTTTGGACTATTTTATCCTCGTACATCTAAATGTCTAGAAAATAGAAAAACATTTTTAGATTAATATCCCCTCATTAATATTTTATATTTCCTAAATTGTCCTTCAATTAATATTATAATTAAATTCTCAAAATAATATTTGTTACTACATTTAGTCATTGGAAGTTGAAAAGACTAAGAGCATATAGAACGGTTTATCTATATTTAAAGAGCATCTATAAATTTAAAAATATTTTTTAAACATTCCAACTGTCTATTTATCCATACTCTTCATTTTACTTATCCCAATAAGCATTAATATCTTTCTCTCTCTTTTTTTTTTCTCATATGTTTCCTCCAATTTGTATGTATTATTTAATTAAAGTCAATATATCTAGTATTAAAAATTGACATTATTTTAATGCATTTAATAATAGATAGTAAATTTGGATAGCTAAACCTACTCTCTAAATTAAAATGTTAAATTGAAGAGTTTATTGAAACATAATTTTAAGTATTGACTCTTTAAATTAAAGAGCGTCTTATGTTTAAATAGCTTTTTGGATATGCTCTAAATCACTATTTATTACATTTAATTACTGAATTTTGTAATATTTATATCGAATTGTGACAATGGATTTGGTCAGTTACAATATGAATATTTATTTACCTTCCACAAACAATGTATTCAACTTATTTTAAGCTTAATTTAAAGTTTAATGTTGCTTCTTTTGAGTGTAATTTTGTAGTTTGTAAAGTCCATAAAAAATTCATTTGAAAATTTTTGTGTTGTGATTATGATTTTTGTTACTTCACGTGAATAATTATTTTTCAGTGCTCTATTTTTTATTATCTTCTTCTTTTTAACTTCAATAATTAATATGGATTTCATTTATATTATTCATTTTTATATGTTTGAATTGAATTGTTATCTATTGCTTAAACTAATTTTTTTTTCAAAATGTTTGCTCATGCATAAGTTGCTTAAATCGTTAGAATATTTAGTTTTGATAATATTATTTTACTTCTCCATTACCATTTGGATAAGTTCACGCGAAGACATGTGGGCATTGAATTGTGCAAATGATATTGTTTAATTTTGTCAATTTTATGATGAAAATGTTATTTTGTTTTATTTTATATACTAATTGATAAATCTACATATAATTGCTAACACGAGGTGTTACAAGCCCATATTATATGTGATATTTTGGATTAAAGTCTCTTCATAGTTGAAGAATTATATTAAATTACAAAGATTTGTTATAAGTCATTTGTCATTTTATAAAACAAGAAAATTCAATGGGTTTGAATGCTCGATATATTTAAGAACGTACACTATTTTTGAATCTTTCTGCTTGTATTTTTTAATTGACATTATTTAACTATATTACAAATCTTAAACAATAGAGTTTCATGCTCTCACTGGTTACATAATTGTAAAAAGTACTTTGTTTGTTTTGTTATGCATCTAAATTGAAATGAATGTATTGATTGGAAGTGAAAATAAATATTAATCATTATTACATACAAACGTAGCTAATTTGGTATTTGAATACTGTAACAAACGGTATATTGCACCGTATTTTTAATGTCAGATTTTTATATATTAATGCAGTATTAAATTGAATATAATTATTTGAATATTTGAATAGAAATTTAACTTACAATACCGTTACTAAATTACGTGCAACACTCGTATTAGATACTAGTCTTTACTAATTATAAAAGACCTAAAAGGGAGAAACAATTTTGGACAATTTTACCCTCATATATTACAACTTTGGATTATTTTACCATCCTACATTAAATTAAAAAATTCAAACCCTTTCATCTCCCGGACTATTTTATCCTCCTACATTAAATTAAACAGTTCAAAACCCTTTCAACTCCCGGACTATTTTACCCACCTACATTAAATTAAAAAATCCAAAACACTTTAACAAAATAAGTTGTTTGGGACCTTTTGACAATTTATGTTCATTTTTTCCCCATTGCGAAATACAAACAATAAGCTCTAAGAGAGAAAATTTTTTGGACTATTTTATCCTCGTACATCTAAAAGTCTAGAAAATGGATAAACATTTTTGGACAAATACGTCCTCATTAATATTTTATATTTTCTAAATTGTCCTTCAATTAATATTATAATTAAATTCTAATAATAATATTTGTAACCACATTTAGTCATTGGAAGTTAAAAATGCTAAATCACCATTTATTACATTTAATTACTGGAATTTGAAATATTTATATCGAATTGTGACAATAGATTTGGTCAGTTACAAGATGAATATATATTTACCTTCTACCAACAATGTATTCAATTTATTTTAAATTTAATTTGAAATTTAAGGCTACTTCATTTGAAGGTAATTATGTAGTTTGTGAAGTCTATAAAAAATTCATTTGAAAATTTGTGTGTTGTGATTATGGTTTTTGTTATTTCACAAGAATAATCATTTCTGAGTGCTCTATATTTTATTTTATTTTTCTTTTTAACTTCAATAATTAATACGGATCTCATTTCTATTATTCTTTTTTATGTTTTTGAATTGTTATCTATTGCTTAAACTAATTTTTCTTCACTATTTATGCTCGCATAAGTTGCTTAAATCGTTAAAATATTTAGTTTTGGTAATATTATTTTACTTCTCCATTACCATTTGGATAAGTTCACGCGAAGACATGTGAGCACTGAATTGTACAAATGAGATTGTTTAATTTATCAATTTTCTGATGTAAATGTTATTTTGTTTTATTTTATATACTGATTCATAAATCTACTTATAATTACTAACTTGAGGTGCTACGAACCCAAATTACAAGTGATATTTTGGGTTAAAGTCTCTTTTATAGTTGAAGAGTTATACTAAATTACAAATATTTGTTATAAGTCATTTACCATTTTATAAATCAAGAAGATTCAATGGGTTTGAATGCTCAATATATTTAAGAATGTACACTATTCTTGAATCTTTCTGTTTGCATTCTTTAATTAACATTATTTGATTATATTACAAATCTTAAACAATAGAGTTTCGTGCTCTCACTGGTTACATAATTGTAAAAAGTACTTTGTTTTGTTAGAGCATATCCAACAAGCTTTTTAAACATATAATGTTCTTTAATTTAAAGAACCAACACTTAAAATTTTGATATAATAGACTCTTCAATTTAACATTTTAATTTAGAAAGTGGGTTTGGCTCTCCAAATTTTGAGAGCCAAACCCACTATCTATTGTTAAATGTATTGAAACAATTTCAATTTTCAATACATGATATATTGATTTTAATTAAATAATTTATACAAATTAGGAGGGAAGCATATGAAAAAAAAAGAGGAAAAGATATTAAATGCATCTTAGAAGAAGTAAAATAAAGAGTATAGATAAATATGCGGTTGTGATATTTTAAAAAAATTGCTCTTTAAATTTATAGATACTCTTTAAAATACTAAATATGTTCTTTAAATATAGATAAACTGTTGTATATGATCTTATGTATCCAAATTGAAATGAATGTATTAATTTGTAGTTAAAATAAATATTAATCATTATTATATACAAACGTGTCAAATTTGGCAATTGAATACTGTAACAAATGGTATATTACACAATATTTTTAAAATCAGATATTTGTATGTTAATACAGTATTAAATTGAATATAATTATTTGAATAAAAATTTAACTTTCAACACCGTTACTAAATTATGTGCAACGCATATATTACATACCAGTATATATATAAAAGGACTAATAAACAATAACGTGAATGGAGCCAAATTGGAATTTGCCCAAAATTTTAAAATATTTATTTATTATCACCGACCGTAGGGAGGTTTACTCCGCTACAAGTACAAAAATAATTTTTTTGTCGTTATTACGTTTTCATCCTCTCAAACCAAAACTCATACCCCTCTCTCAGTTCCTCAATTTCTCCATATTTTTCTCCATATTCATCAAAATCAATATCTCTCAAACAAAACTCTCTCTCTCATTCTTATCAACTACTCAATTCATTAAAATTTTATACAGTTGGATTTCTACCGCAAAGAAGAAAAATGGTATACTAGTCTAAGTTAATTTTACTAGTATACCACTTTTCTTTGTAGTAAAATCTAACCGTAGAAAATTTTAATAAATTGAGGAGTTGAAAAAAATAAAAGAGAGACAAGTTTGTTATAGGGGAATTTGATTTTGATGAATATGGAGAAATAGAAGAATTGAGAAAGAGACATGAGTTTTAATTTGAGATGATGAAAACGTAATAGTAGAAAAAAGATTTTTTAATGATTGTAGTAGAATCAACCTTTCACGCGGTCGGTGATAATTTGCACAAATTCGGCCCATATAAAACAATACGGACCTTAGTTTTCTTGACAGTTCTAAGACCCAATACGCGTTCAATTATTGGGCCGTGTTATATATCAAAAGCCCCAAATACGAAATCTGGCTGATTATCGACTTCACGGGGAATTCCACGTGAATTAGGGTTTAGGGTTTTTCCCTCCTTACATTAATTTTTTACTTGCGCTTGTTTTCTTTCTATTTTTCTGTAGTTATATACATTAGACATTTTTTTTTTCAAGTTCTAAATAGCAGCGTGAGTAAATGGGGAAGAAAAAGCAAAAGGTAGTATTGCCGCCGGAGCTTCCACCGGAAGTTTTGGAAGAAGATATTGAAGTTTCCGATGAGGACTTGCAATTCGTCAACGAAAATGTGGACTATGCAGGATTCGTATCAAATTTGGACACTCGTTCAATCACCAAGTAAGGCTTTTTTTTAAAATGTTTTCTAATGGATTTGAATTTGAATTTCCTGCTACTGTATTTTGTTGCTTTTGCGTCTTTTGTTGTGTTTTGTTAATGGATAGTTTTTGTAAGCATGCCAAACAATGAATTTCCTGCCTGCTATGTTTTTGTTGAGAATGTAGTCAAAAGAGGAACTAATTATTGGGTAATTGGCCTATGAGCACTCATCTTGCCCCCAATTTTCTTCTTTGATTTTAGGTCCCATCTCCATGTTTGCAGTTACTACCTGATATCATGTTACATTTCAGTGTGCATTTGCTGCACAAGTATGACTTTGCATCCCACATAATTAATGGCTTTTCATGCGTCACTGAAGATAAGGATCTGACACTTCTCTCTCATACTAATATAACATTTTTAAAATTCTTCCATTAGTGCTTGATTACAAAATTTTATTCTTGGTTAAATGCAACTCACTAGATTAATTTTGATTTTATTTAGTATGAATAGTACAAGGATTTATTCTTTCTATCATGAGTTTCCTCTCAAATTATGATTTTTGTATATATTAATTTCTAAATATGGTCCAAGGTTGCTTCATCTAATTGAAAATAAATGTTCGGGGCTTGGGATGAATTCCAAAATTCAAATCTTCATTCTTATCTGAAGTACCTGACTTTAAAAAGTCTTCTTTCTGTTAGTATCTAAGTATAACTTTTGACATTCAGGCCACCCCTGAATTTTTGCCAAAGTTCTCTGTTCAGACTCCAAAATTTCTACACAACTATTTTGTTGAATCAGTTTGCTCACTGTTTGTGGCATAAAAATGCATATCTCAATTCCCAGGGTCCAAACTCATTGGACTCTGGAGATAAGTTGTGAAACACATTTAGGTCCTTCAATGAGATGCTAATTCAGTTTACAGATCTGCACATTCCTTTTTTTCCCCTTTCTGTTATTGGATGTGCATGGCTTGGGTGCTTTTGTATTTGGTTCTTTTTGGGTGGTGGAGAATCTTGGTGGAAGAGGCCATTGGCAGCCTTCATATTCTTGGTCTGCCCCTGCATTTGATTGAAAAATGTAGTAGTTTAATTATCTGGCCTGTCGAAAATACTGTTCTGATTAAACTTATAAACAGGCATGTTACGCGAGTGGCGGATGTAAAAGAGGATGCTTTGGAGTCATTGTATGAGAAAAGGTTGAGAAAGAAACAGCCAAATAAGGAAATAGAGGAAAATGCAATTGAGGTTCATCCTGTTGATGCGCTTCCTGTAAAAACCTTAGATGGAAAACTCTACTATAGAACAGGTATTATTCTATTATTTATTATTAGTGAAAAATTGTTATCTTTGCTACTTTAAATGCAAAAGTAAAAATGGGTTTGATTTTTCAGTGCCCAAAGAGATTAAGAAGGTTGAAAGTGAATCTAATGAAGGCGATGCCACTGGACAGGACATGAATGTGTTGAAGTTGACAAAAGCAGAAAAGTGGGCCAAGCTTAAAAAATTGAGGAAAGAAGCAAAGAAACAAGCGAAAGAGGAAGTGCAGCAAACTTCTCAAGCAGAAGTTCTGGTATGCATTTTGTTGTACACTAATTATTTGATTGGGGTTTTGATACACTAATGACGTCCACATGAAAATTTGAGAAAGAAATAACTAGTGATTGAATGAAGCACTCGTTTGCTTACTGATTATTCCTTGCGTGCTATCATGACTCATGAGATCGTCATATGTTACAATCTTACCATTCTATAGTTCATGTATGATCAAAATTGAAAGTCAATGTCCATGCCCGATTTGCCTTAAACAATATTAGTTCTGGTTCATGGGAAGGGTTTGGAATTGCAAATTGTGACTAGTTATGGTGGCCGCATGGTAAGTTGTATGTTTCTTCAGATTGCTAACTTATAACAGAGAGTGCAGATTGGAAAAATCTATGTATGTTGGAAAATTTAGTGGACAGATTTCAGAATTCAGAAATTTAGGGATAAAATTGACGTTACAGCTGGGTATAATCAAAAGGAAACATATGTTATATGGAAATTATGAGGTTTTTGTGTGTGAATTTGCTGTTTTGTGGAAATTTGCAGTCTAGTCTTTGGTTCTTTTTGATCTGGTTTCAAATGAACTAGTTTTACTACTATTATTTTTTTTTTCCCAAAATTTGACAACTTTGGTTTCCCAAGTAGCTTATGTTTTCCCTGAATTATAGACTCAAGATTTTGATAAGAAACCAAAAAGTTCTTTCCAAGTACTATTCCTATATACATTTTCATTAAGTTAAGATTTGTGGTTGCGTACAGGATGAGGTGAAAAAAGATCTATCAGCTGAAGAAGCCAATGAGAGTAAGAAGTATAAACTTGCCGAGCTAGGAATGGCTCTGCTTGCAGATCCAGAATCAAACATTAAGTCTCTAAGGGAGATGCTGGAGATTTCTAAAGATGGAAACAAGGCAATAGTCGTACTCGGTCTTAAGTCTTTGCTGGCTGTTTTCAAAGACATCATTCCAGGGTAATAATGTTGCTTTAGTTTGTACTTCTGTTTTCATATTTTTTCCACTTATCTGTTTGCATAAAATAGGCATTTACACTATTTTTCCATGGTTCTGCAGCTACCGGATCAGGCTTCCAACGGAAAAGGAGCAAGAAATGAAAGTTTCGAAGGAAGTTAAAAAAATGCGCCTTTATGAGTCCACCCTCTTGTCTGCGTACAAGGTTAGATGTTGCACTTTGTACATTGCATTTCAAGGGAAACCAAAAATAGATGGCTATTTAGATTTTTGTTTTAGGTTCTAGTAGGCATCTCGACATACACGTATATATGCACACATGCACTTGTCGGAAGAATAACTTGCTGTACAAAGATAATCATGCTTATTGGTACTTTTATGTCTATGAATAGGCATATGTCCAGAGGTTGATAGCAATAGAACAGCAGACTGTCTATAAGCGAGTGTCTGTTCGGTGTATATGTACTTTGCTTGCAGCAGTACCCCACTTCAACTTCCGTGAAAACTTATTGGCTGCTGTAGTAAGAAACATAAGCTCCCGAGATGATGTTGTCAGGTCATCCATATTCTTTCTCCTTATCTGTTTCCACAAATGTATTTCTACCATGTCATATTACTAGCATGTGATTTGTAAATGTCTCGGTTCCCTTTTATTGTGTTCGATCATTAATTTCTTTTGAGAGCAATTTTTTTTTTTTTTTATATATTACTCTTTTCCTTTTGGTGTTCCATGGTAGAATTTTGCATTATCTTTGCAAACAAATGAATGTAGGGTGCTAGTCTCATGTTGGAATATCCTATGTTTATTATAGAATCCTGCAGATTGTACTACGGGTTTCTTTTGTCAGATCTAAGTAAGTGTGTGCTTGGTAAATTTTTTTTTAGATTATAAGCAGTGGAACCCTACAGAATGTGTGGAATGGGTAAAAGTTGTGGGTTTATGGATAAAAATAATGTTTGACCAGCTTATAAGTACTAACAAAACTTCTCTAAATTGATGTTAAGTAACAGCTGCTTATAAATGTCTTACAATTGTTCTCTAAAATTATGGAAATTGTTGGAGCCATTGACTTCCCTCTGGTTCTTATCAATAGAATAATTTGGTTCTGTCTAAAGTTTCTTACATTGCACAGTTGGTGTCAGCATTACCTAATCCGTTGTCTCAAGTGCACTTGCATCTTATTTTTGGCAGAAACCTCTGCTGTGCTGGTGTTAAGTCACTGTTTATCAATGAGGGAAAACATGGTGGCGAGGCTACTGTGGAGGCTGTTCAGATGATTGCAGAACTTGTAAAAACTCACAATTGCCAACTACATCCTGATTCTATTCAGGTAAGGTATCTTTGCTTGTGATCAGAGTTTAAGATTCTATTTAGCCATATAAACTTTGGATTGGTTGTGCCGCCATATTACAAGTCCAAATTAAATGTGCATCTAAATGTTGGAAGAATGCAGTTACTGAATGCTTGATTAGGCTTGATAGATATGGGGATAAAATCTCTGTTTATGTTATAGGTTAGGTGAATAGTGAATACTGTGTCAAGGATTAGAAGTAGTGTAGATTTTTGTTGGTGGGTGTTGTCGGACATAAGGTTTTGTGTTTCTATGGAATTAGTGCTAATGAATAAACGTAACTTCGTGGTTTTGATTTTGAAAAAAAGGGACTTGTTCTTTGTAAAAGAAAGTTAGGTATATTATCATGAAGTGCATTCTGCTAGAGACACAATCAAGTGATAAACTTCTTTTTTTTATCCTGCTTGACGTAATTGGCATTTGTTTTGACAGATATTCTATGTTGATTAGCTTTACCACTGTGAAAACAAGCCTAGTCTATGATAGCAAAATAACCTATCTTCTGGAGGAAAAGAAGCTCCAGTGGCTTTCTATTATAGGGAAAACATGAGAACAACCTCAAATGTTAAACCTGGTATCTTTCTATTGAGAGAGATTCTGTGTTGATTTGCTTTACCACTGTGGCTTTTGTTTTTACACAATCCTGCTTAATTTCCATTTTTGACAATAACCTCAAATGTTAAACCTTGTAGGCAATATAGTATAGTAGTAGACAAGACTGGACAATATAATACAAGTTTTTAACTTATTTTTCTTTGTAATTTCTAGTGCTCTGTGAAATTCTCTCTCTAACATGCCACAAGTGTTGTATCAGGTTGTTAAAAATTTGGTTGCTTGGATGCATTTTTCTCCCTAAAAACCTGTTTCTGAAGGTCGAAAACTGCTGCTGTGAAAAATTCTGTCTATCTTTTTCCTTCTTTTGGTAGTATGAAGGTTATGAAGGATGCATTGCACAGAGTAGTTCAAAGTCTGTAGATTTGAGCAGAGTTGTTAGAGATTATAACATGTTGGATTGTAATTTGAAGTTTGTATTATAAATTCTCAAACCCTTTAATAAGTTGCATTGTCCTTTCAGGTCTTTATGTCTCTATCATTTGATGAGGATCTTGGAAAACCTCAAGTTTCCGAGGTGGACAATAAAAGCAAAAACAAAAAGTCTAAGAAGAGAAAGGGTTTTGAAGAGCCAAATCACTTGCCAGATAATGGTAAGAAGAAAACTAGGCAAGAGATGATGACAAAGACAAGAGAGGAGGTAGTGACTCTCCCACAAGAAGTACCATTTTGTTATTTCTTGTCACTGTTTTTATGTATTTAAGGTCTGAACAGGTCAATGCAGACTTCAAGGCTGCTTCATTCTCCCAAGATCTTTCAGAGCGGAGAAGGATGCAGTCTCAGACTCTGTCGGCTGTATTTCAGACATTCTTCCGTATCTTAAAGCATGCTATGAAGCCAACGTAAGCTTTTTTGTGTGTGTGGATATCTCTGCTTTCAAGTTGCGAAAGTGTCATTTAAATTTTAAATGTGAAAGCAAAAACTATTTTTAATATATATCTATGCTTGATAGAAAATGACGCCCTTGTATTTGGCAAAAGTGCTGATTGTCATGTGGTTCTGAAATAGTCTAGTAACCTTCTGCTGATTTTAATTTTGAATCCCTGCAAATTATATCCAAATAAAGTGGATAATTCAAAAATAGGTTTTGCAATTTATCAATTTATTTATCCAGCTGATGTCCCACTTATTTGACTTCTTTCGGGGCTTCCTTCATGTACATAATTAGCCTAATGTTGCATGTATATTTTATGTTTAAAGTTTCTTGCATAATCACAAGTTGAAAAAGGTTGGTCTTGTGAATTTTCCAATCGGTAATTGATGTTGGAATTGTTAATGCTTTTCTATGGTTTCGGAAGTGTGACTGGCATGAATTGTGTTAATATTTATTTCAAGTAACTAATTTTGTATTGATGACCTCTTTATTGATGAGGAATATATATCTTTCTTCTCTGATGCTCTTTACCGAATTTGCCTGTTCCTGTGTTGTTTAATTTGACGACAGTGCCCCACATTATTTCTTGTTACCTTTTAGGGTTATATTGTAAAATGTTACACCAAAACTTTTACTGGCTTCACTCGTTTTTAATCTTTGTGAAGAACTGATTTTTCGAGTTTAGTATTAACTTTGACGTATTTTCTGTAGACAAACATACTGCATCTGAAAACAAATTATTGGTACCAAAACATCGTTGTTCTTCAGTTCAAATATATTAATTTCGGTGAGGACCGTATCTCTTATATCTCTCTCTCTTTTTTTTTTTTTGGTGCTCAGATCAGAAGCCAGTTCCTTACTTGGTGCATCTGGGAGCCACCCCTTGCTAGTACCATGTTTGAATGGAGTTGGAAAGTTTTCTCACCTAATTGACTTGGATTTTATGGCCGATCTCATGAATTGTCTGAGAAAGCTCGCTGGAAATGGCAGCAAGTCGGGAGATTTGTCCGAGAATTCTTCAAACTATCTAACAGTATCTGAACGGTTGCTGTGCTGCATTGTTGCATTTAAAGTGATGAGGAATAATCTAGATGCTCTAAATGTTGATTTACAGGATTTCTTTGTCCAGTTTTACAATCTGATTCTGGAGTACCGACCGGGAAGGTATATTTGTTACTCTTAAAATTATTTTATTAATCAGTCCTGTTCTATTGGGTTAATACTTAATCGTCTTGTGCTAATGTACTGGTCACACTTTGAATTATGAATCTTTGTCGGATTCAAAGAATTGATTGATTATCCTGCTTGTACTTATTTTGTTCTTTGGCATTCTTAATATTCAAGCGGAAAACTGTAATTTGGCTCTATAGTTTTCTATTCAAAATTGTCTTACTTCAGAGTTTATTGGTTAGTCATTGAATGCATGTACAAGGAAGAGATTCTACATGTGTCTTCTATCTTTTCATCTGGAAATAAATTCCTTATTAGAATCATTTCTCATTTGATCCTTGCTAGTTAGTAATGTCCATGTGAACTCATCTACTTTCAAGTATATATATTGCACATTTTTTTTTTCTGAAGAGTGGTAATGAATTACTCCTAGCTGGCATGGAAGCTGAAGGGATCAATTTGCATGATAGTTTTGTGTTTGTCATGATGTGGATAATTTAGAATTTCATTGTTTCACTTTTCTGGATTGCAATTGGTGTGCTCTCCATCATTTGTCTGGTAGCATCCATGTCGTTTTGTATTCTGGGCAAAAAGCTAACACTTCGGCATTTTGGCTTATAATTTCTTTCATTTATTTGCAATGCTGTGATATATTATTCTTCTGTTTTCTCACCTCTATTCCATTTCAATGCTCCAGTTTTTTTTTGCCTTATCATTTTCTTTTCCGGAAGTTGAAAGGCAAAGGGACCTATTGTTTTTTGGAGGGAGCAGTTTTTGTATAGTATCTTTTTACTGCAATATGCCCGTATGCCTGTTGAATTTTGACATTTCTATGTGCTTGTGAGTAGGGATCATGGCGAGGTATTAGCTGAAGCTCTAAAGATAATGTTGTGTGATGATAGACAACATGATATGCAAAGGGCTGCTGCTTTCATAAAACGTTTGGCCACATTCTCACTGTGCTTTGGGTCGGCCGAGTCCATGGCTGGTTAGATTAACTTCAGAACATTTAGTGCATGTTTGGAAAAGTACTGGACATGGCTCAATAGTATAATGAATAAGATTTTAACTTCTTTCATTCTTTAATAGTATCCAGTACTATCCTTCCACTTTACCAAACATGTCATTATACTATACTAACAAATATTTGATTATTGTTCTACACATTACGTAATGTGCTTCTTTCTTGTAAACTCTTTCAGCATTGGTTACCATAAAGCATCTTCTTCAGAAGAATGTCAAATGCCGTAATCTTTTGGAAAATGATGCTGGAGGTGGTTCTGTTGCGGGTGCAATTGTGGTTAGTTCTTGTATATCTCATATTGGGTTGAAAGTATGCATTCTCTCAATTCAATTTGTTGATGCCTGTGATTATTTATTTACTCGCAGAAATACCAGCCGTATGCTTCAGACCCTAACCTTAGTGGTGCACTTGCTTCAGTCCTTTGGGAGCTGAACCTTCTAACAAAACATTATCATCCAGCGGTTTCTACCATGGCTTCTGGTATTTCAACAATGGGCACCGCAAATAATCAGGTTTATCATTCCATTGTCTCTCCTCAACAAGCCTTTAAAGAATCATCACTGGAGCAGGAGTCTTTTGTTGTATCAGGTGATATAAAAAGATCAAACAACAAAAGAAAGCGAGGAAATGACACTCTCTCGTGTGTTAACGTTAAGCCGGATGTTAATTTGAAGGATCTACCCAACGAGAATGAGGTTAGAAAGAAACTTACTGAGCACTTTTTGCTACTTCGTGATATTACAGAGAACCAGAGATTGAGGGGTGAATTGGACCAAACAACATTGTCTTTGAACCTCTACGAACAGTATAAAAAGCAGAAGAGGAAGACAAGAAAAATATCATAGATTTGTGAAATTTCTCCTTGTTTTTCGAATGCCTTGGCATATTTAGCAGGTTTTGTAACACAGTTTGTTTTCAGGGTCAGTCAATTTATAGCACTACTGGTAAGGTGAATCGACTACATTCAGCTGTAGAGATAAAGGACAATAAGTTAAAATTTTGTTCATTGTATTGATAGGTCTTAATTAATTCAGACAATTTTTTTGTTTATTCCTTGATTTATGCAGTTCACTGTCTATTTATTGCTTCGGACCCTAATATTCAGTTATTTCCTTAAGTTTAGATGTCCTTCGCACCATGCCAACCGTAGTTTGTTTAACTATATTTCCGTTTTCTCTTGGAAACTCGTTGCAGTTCATAATTCTTCGCTTGTAGGCAAAATTTATTGATAGTTAAATGCTGACGTCAACTTTTGGGTCATCATCGGGGGCGTTAAACTTGAAAGATTGTGAACAAACGTTTGGGATTGATGACCTTTCCCGCCAACACCAAACTTTATTTTTATTTAATGGCAGTATATGTGAGCCACTCAACAATCACACGGTTCGATATAAACTTCTTATTCACCACATTTTGTCACAAAGAAAGATACACGATACATTAACATATATGAAATAATCAAATAATTATATTTGTTTATATATTTAAGAAATATTATTTGCTCTTTCTCGTTGACAACTAAGAAATCCTTTTCTTAAGGAAGATTGTCGCCGCTCTAATTGGTTATTTTGAGTGTTCATACAACAAAATCACAGAACATCGTCAATCGTCAATTATTAGTTTATTGTATTTTGTGTTGACACTTCTTTCTGTATTTGTCAACTCACATTTGGGTTGACTTTCCTGTGATCTAATGGGAAACCTAGAATTTCGAAGACTAAAAAATAAATATTTTAGTGACAAACTTGTGAGCTAGAACTTCTTCTCATTTTGTATTTTCTTTATTGTTCTTGTGAATAGAGTGTAAGACTTAATTTATAATTTCCAATACAAGACGATATCTTCAAGACAAGTATGCTCTCTCGATATATTTATCTACAAAAATAAACCCTACTCGAACATTTGTTAACTCCATATGTGATGTCATGAAAATTTTCCATTTTGTCCATGATGGACATAAGAACTATGTATGCTAATCATTGTTACATGAATCCTAATACCAAATTTAAAACACCAATAAATGAATATTCTGTAGCCCAAATGGGAAATGACAAAAAAGTATCATACAAACAGGTTGTCCATGAAAGAACATAATTTACAGAAATTTCTGAAAGCACAGAGTAGATGTGAGAATGAGAAATCAATAATGCATGTGCATCATATCACCTATTCACATGTGTTACCTTAGTGCTAATGGCCCCCATTTATCGGATCCTTGTATTGTTTCTATCAAAAGAGAATCATAACAGCAAAGCAAAAATACCTTGGCTTATTCAAACTTATGACTTAAAAATAATTACTTATTTTTAAGAATATAATGTGAGATTAATACATGCACTTAGCCTAGGTAACATGTGCCTTGTGCATTAGTTAAGGACATGTATACACAAGGGTGATCTTCCTCCCCAAGTGGGGAGCATAAGGACATGTAGATCACATGCATGTATTTCATTTTCACACTGAAACAGACTCAAAAACCTGCTGATGTAATCATGAATAATGATGATTCTAGAGTGTAGTGGTGATTTTTTTGAATCTCAAGTATTTTTTTTTATAGCTTAGCTTATGATTATAAGCTGAAAAGAGCTTATTTTTATATGTTGTCCTGGATCAAGAAATTTTAAAGAAAACTGTGGGGATATGAATGAGTTGAAGGGAACTAATGCCAAGTGGCTAGAAAATCAAGAAACCTGAATATCGAGGATTACTTTCCTTCTTAACTCGATATTAAGATTTTGTTTGATTTTACTTATAAAAACTAAAGTTAAAGTCAACAATTAATTTTAACAACACATTTCACGATGTTTACAATTTTTATCAACGATGGTTAATAATGAAACATGTGACGAAAAAATAATTTATGATAAAAATTAAGGATATAATTGACTAGGAAATTAAGGAAGTCGTGTAGTACGAGAAAATCTTCTTCGTATATGTTCAACACGAAAAATACACTTGTAAAGAGCAAAATAATGATGTCTCAACTGCTAATTTTTGAATCTTCAACATGAAAATGCTGCTTTTATTCTCTTTCTTCTTGAATGCTAAGTTTTCTATCATGCTAATTTGATTGGTTAATCAAGTCTTCACTAATTAAATCCTTGTTAATTAACTCCATATTTGAATCTTATTTTCTTAAATTATGCAGTATGAATATTTCTATATATAATATATCCCAATTATGTATATAAACAAAATAAATTTATTATTCTAATTATTAAGTCCATGAAGATAAAGAAGGTATTAATTAATTAGATTGTTAGCTTTGAATGAGAACACATTATTTAGAAATTGAAAGAGTCAAAGAGAGGTAGGTCATGAGAGCATATCAAATCATGGCATTTCTTGTCCAATTGATTGCACACCGCACATATAATAACTTTTTTAATTAATAATAATAATATTTATTTGACTAAATTTTCTGTTGCAATCATTGAGAAAAAGATTAATTAAGAAATTAGTTTTTTTTTTTTTAAAGAAAATATAAAGAATGATAGAAGCATTTCATAGAAAAGTTTATTAAGTTGTAAGTATTCGGATAAAAAATGGATTGTAAGTTGTGGGTTCTATAAAATGTGTGGATAAAAATTATGTTTAATCAATTTAACTAATTAAAATTATAATTTAAATATTTCTAAACAGGGGCTAAATTAAATGTCAACTTATCCTATACGTAAGTGGGTCCCCAAAAAAAGTGTTTCTATTTATTTATTTGCTTAATTTGTTCAGCACATGTTTTGATAAGCTTAAATTATAATTTAAGTTAATCAAAATAGTTAAACATACTATTTATTCATAAATTTTATAAGATGTACAACTTACTACTCAACATTATTTTAAGAAAAAAATAATAATATTCTTGACTAAATAGTTAAACATACTATTAACGGTAGAATATTCTAGAATATAAGATAAATTTTTACTAATTCGGTTAGGGTCAATAAAAGAGTCAATCATTACGTAATGATGCATTTACCGCTTCAAATTAAAATTAGAAGTATTTATGCTTTCGCATCTAGCGGTAATTAGCAATTACTTGTGGGTTGTGGTTCACCTTATAATATTAGGTGCCAAATGGAGTGCCCAAGAGATTAGATACGTTTAACATTGTTTTAGGTTCTTAAGATAATATGGATCAAATCAAATTGACAAGTTTTATTAATTAATTAATTAATTAATGCTTTGACTAGGACTCTATTTCGTTTTTATTTATTACGAGCAAAGAAGAATCACAAGAATTTATTAATTGCTTTCACATTACTCTTACCTCATATTCTGATTTGAGCATTGAAGCTTCGTCGGAATTTTGAAGGCTAAAAGTATGTTTGGTAAAAAATTTGTAAATTATAAATAGTAAGTTTTACGAAATATATGAATAAAAAATAGATAAAATTGTGGATCCTACAGAATATGTGAATGAAAATAAGTACTTATATCTAAATATTGAAAATACATAACACTAAATATATTGACATCACGTACTACTTTTTAATTGCATAAAAAGTCCACAATATTTACTTATTATCACACTTATATCTTTAACTTTTTTTCATCACTTACTTATACTGAACATTCCATTAATTAACATATCTTTTTCCTGATGACGGTTTTCATCAAAAAAATTCATTAAGAGAGAGTAAAAAGTTTATATGCCCCCTCATATGTTTAAATAAGTAAAAATAACAATAAATATAAAATTACGACTAAATATTTGTTCCTTATTTTAAAGTATGCTAACAGAATTTTTGATAAACAAAATGAACTAATTAATGGAAAGCTAATAATAAAAATGCGATGAAAAAAATAAAGAACATAAATATTTAATTAATAAAAATTAAAAATCTTTAATAAAATTAAATATAATGTATTTATTAAAAAATATAGTTTAAATATAATCAACCTATACAAAATTGTTGTGTGAGGAAATTTGCTATCAATATTCTCTTTCATAGAATTTTGTTGAACTTTCCTCATTTTTGTATTCTCTCAAAAATATCTATGCATTATTAATTACCTTAACTTGGCATGACATTATACTGTTTGTGTTGAGCCTATAAGCGGCTCTCATTGTGTCAAAAAATATAGAATTATCATATTGTCTCTAGAAACATCTATTGTATAAGCTGTAAATTAGACTAAAAATAATTTGATATTTCTTTGACCTAAATTGACCTGATAAAAGCACAGGACTTTGTGAAGTTTACTGTCGGCATCACTTAGAGAATCTCTAATATAATCGTAGATTGTACTAAAAAATATATCATATTATCTTAAAATACTTACATGGCAAAAAAAAAAAAAAAAATAGAGGGATAGACATCATTCATTTATTTTTCTATCATTTATGTCCATCGAAATGTATGTTAAAGCGCCTTTTATTTAATTTTTTTAATTTATTACTATTGTTAATTATTCTTTATTTAATTTCTTATAATTTATCTACATTATCTTTCTTATGCAATTAGACCATAATAATTTCTCAATCCACGTTCCCATTGGAAATGCTCTTTTTACTATCTCTATTTTACTTACTACATGTATAACAATTCACATTATTGCATTAGAAATGCTCATCCACATTATTGCATTAAAGATTTTCTTAACCATCTATAACCAAACCAACTACGCAGTAGGACACCATTTTCAACATTAATTCTCTATATAATTTTTTTTGTAATACATGGGGAGTGAAGGGAGTATAAAGGGGCGAACCCCTACAAACCAAATCAAAAGGGGCATATTCAGTGTACAGAACAGGTATAAAAAAAAAAAAAAAAAAAAACAGAACACCATTTTCAAATTAATGCTCTATATAATTTTTGCTACATAGTGAACTTACAAACCAATTAAAAAAAAAAAAAAAAAATGCTTAGAGAATGTTTGTTATAGTTATTGTGAGTAGAGTTTTTGTTAAAAAATTGTTGACGGCTTAACTTTAAATATAAAATTGGGGTGTGTGGTTAAATAACTGTGTATAAACTTTATATTATTTGACTAATGAATTGAGTAGATTTTTTTTTCTTTTTTAATATATTAAAGATAATATTGTTAATTTTTAAATATAATTAAATATTAATTGCAGCTTTCCCTAAAAACTCAATTAGAACTTTTTAAGGCTTGTTTGATGTAGATTATAAACCAGTTTTTCAATCAAAAATAGTTTATTTGACCAATAATAGTCAACAATATCATGCTGTGAATGCAAACTTTTTAGTCAAATAAACTATTTTAGTCAAATAAATCAGTTTATAAACTATACCAAATGGGCAAGTTCAAAATTTGGACTTCTCTAAAACAGTTTTTTAAAATTATTTTTTCAATCAAAAAATTCTTATTAACTCTAACTAAACAACTATAAAATTAACTAAAAGTAATTTTTTTAACACCTTAAAAAAACTCATTAAAACACACTCTTATAAATTTATAATTAGTAGTCCAAACGCGGAATATAAATATTCCCTTCCCATATGGGCTAACCGGCTAAGGCATCTTCCACTACCTTAATACATCCAAATTCACCGAATTAACAGAAACTGACACTTGACCGTTCGTCGGTCGTCCGTTCCATTGCGTTACATTTAAAATGAATACCATTGACGTAAGGGTGTATTTATATGAATACCATTGACGTGGAAAAAATATAACTAACTTTCCGTCCAAATCTGTACTCGACCACAATAAAAGCGCCGGCGAAATTTTTCTCGCTGCACTCAAAATCGGCATATCTTTTGAATTTACGACCACACTAGAAATGTATTATCAATCATACTCTTGAATTTACAAAAATGTATTATTCATACATTATACATTTGCAAAAACCCATTCATTAAAACCCTGAAATCTGATACTCCTCCACTTAATTCGTTGATGAATGATGATCACAACGTATTTACAAAGGAGAAGGAAAAAAGAAGGGAAAAACTGTTCTAAGTGTAAAATAATCATCATCATTCATAAAGCGACGATACTCCAAATTTCGTTCCTTCTAATTAATTACTTCTTACGTTTGTTAATCACTTAATCTCATGGATATTGTTCTTCCGTTGATTCGTTTTCACTACCGGAATTCATCGGAGATAGAATTCAGGAGATCTTGGAGGTCACGTGAATCTTCAACTCCGCCGGCGCCGTCGCCGACTATGCGCAGAGCTTCCAGCACTCGTTTGAAGAGTAACACGTGGCAGGGAATCCGCAAAACACCTTTCTGTTCGTAACCATACTCCTGCGCCGATTTATTCAGAAGCTTTATAAAAATTGGATGATTCAAAAGCTCGGCATTTACAACGAAGCGTTCCATTTCCTCGCCTACATACACCGGCAAGTGTCCCTCCGGTACACCGCCGGTATTCCGGAAAGACACAGTCCGCCGACGTCTCGTCCTCGACTCCGATCGCAAAAGATAGTACTGTGAAGAATCCGCCACTCTTGCTAGACTCCGTATCAATCTCTTCATTCTGCAAAATATTTCAGAATTTTTTCAATTGTGTTAATATAGAGAACTAGAGAAGAGTTTTTGGGAGATCTGAAGAGAGAGACGCGGGTTTAAATAGCAGATGCAGTGGGGTTATAATGGGGTGGCCGGGGTATGTACACAGAAAGGCTATTGGGAGGTACAGATAGGAGTACACGGCAGGTACAATTATTGTTGAATGTTGTGTAATTAATTAATATTGTACGGTTGTACCCCTTGTTAATATATAATTACTGCTAATTAATTAAACTAAGCAGATTTATTTAAAGGGGTAAAGAACAATTGTTCTTTGGTAGGAGTGGAAAAGTTAAAGAGAATGAGACAATCGACAATTAAGGAGTGTATTTCAATTTTCACGGGAATGACTTTCATGTGAATTTAAACTCTAATTGTGTGTGAGTGATGAATTGTACCAAGTTGATCGATCTTTAATAAAAGTCCGTGTAGATAGAAATCATTATTATCGATTGTTGAATATATTTTCTATGTCTGTGTATGTTCTCTGCTTTTGATCTAATACTCCTGGTGGATGTTGTTATAATGTCCACCACGACAAGTGTCACGCACTCATTGGATGAGTGTAAATTGGGTCTTTACACTCATCCAACGAGTGCATGACAAGTACTCCGGTGGGCATTATAACATTGCCCACCGAATGCATTAAATCAAGACTCGTATGTTCTCATGTTGAGTTAGCTGTTTATCGACTTTCTTTTTCATGCTCGAAATTCGAGACAATTTTATGGGCTTCTGCTCTCTCTTCACTTTTCTCGGTCAATCTACTCAACATTAAAAAGGGAAAGGCTTTTGACGAGTCCACCATATGTGAATTTGAACTTAAAATTCTAGAATGCTTGAATATCATATTTAGCCACTTGAATTATGAGTTATAGTATTGAATTATTTTCTCTCTCATGAATTACCGCTTAATAAAATAAGAAGTGTTCAAGGTTTGAACACGAAAATTCTAACTTAATGTTGAATTAATTAAAAGCTAATAATCTAGATGCTGACATCATATATAAATTTATAACAAGTAATACCAGTATAGTGAGTTATTTCAACATCTTAATTACGATATAATTAATTAATTAATTAAAACTAATTCCACAAATCAAATTTTAGCTGTGGTGATTTGATTGTGATGAAAAGGTCAAATCACATTTGATTGTCTGGGAGGGTAAAGCTAATTACTTCCTTAATTGTCTCAAGTGCAAGGCTAATTCAATAGCTGCTGACAGAACATTGTCCCGTGTTAAATAGGGTAAATTAAGGATAGCTCAAATTTAGTTAGAATTTAACAATATTTAAATCTGAATTATTTTCCATTTTCTCTTTAAAAAATGTTTTGAATTGGCAGTTCCTTTATATGGATGCTCTCACAATTTAGAATTGTCTAATTTGAGCTTAAAAAGTTTAATTATAAGTAATGTTATTCATCGTAACTTAGTTAACACATTTATTTATTGTCGAATGTATTAAAATATATCGGACAATTAATCAGAGGCCACTTCTACTTAAACTGTTGATAATCACTACAAATGATGAATATAATTACTCAATCTTATACTACTCTGAATTTTGACATGATTAATATGTTGAATTGAAGAGAATTAAACATTATGTTTAGTCAATAATAAATCAATTTCAATTTTCACACCATAATTATGTTTAATTATTGCAAGATCTCATGGATTGTGCCTTTAATACAAATAACAAAAATAGCACATGATCTTCTAGCACAATAGCCAGACAAGAGAAAATTAATTGAGTAATGTCACATAAAATGAATACCGATAGTAAACAATTATGAATAGTATTATTTATACAAAATATGTAAATACTATATATAGGATAGGGATATCCTCCAAAGTGATACTCTAGCATAGCATGTGCGTCCATCAAAATTTCCTTCATAGAGTGGAAAATTGGGAGATTTGGAGCTTTCCATTCTTCTCATAGAGAATTATTATTTCCTTTGATAATGGAAAGTTAAGAGGAAAAAAATTGGCTAAATTCTAGAAAAAGTCGACTTTAATTCTAAGTAATTTTTTTAAATTATTTATAAGTATTTATAAACTAGTTAAAATAATTATTTTTATTCAATTTTTATTTATACATTCTGTAAGATCCACTGTTTATAAAAAAAAAATACTAAACATACGCTATATGTATTTGAATAAGTAATTTTTAGTATAAAAATGTTATTTATTTTAAAAGTAAAACATTTTATAACTAAACTCACTCAAAAGTAATTTTTTAAGTTTAGCCAAATATGCACAATGTTAGAATAAAAAAAGGGTAAATTGCAGCTAGTGTCTCTAATCTTTAACTTTATTTACACTTGTATCATCAGTATTAAATCTTGACATCCATCACCCCAACTTTTTATATAATTAGCAGCCAATGCCCCCACATGAGGGCATTGACTGCTAATTATATAAGGACATGAGGGCATCGGCTGCTAATCATATAAAAGATTGAGATAATGGATGTTAAGAATTAAATACTGAAGAAACAAGTGCAAATGAAGTCAAAGATTGTGAACACTAACTGCAATTTACCCTAAAAAAATGTTGTTACTTTCTTCTTCTTCTTTTTTTCTTTTGAGAAAATAGCACTTGTCGCAGCAAGTGATGTATCGCAAAACATATACAAATAATGGCATGTTTTGTATTTGGATCGAAACATAATTGATTGGAGAATAAAAAACAATTACAATCTATTATCTATTATATTATTTGTTCTTTACTTGTTACTTTTATTTTAAACAAATTATGGAAAATTGTTTTCCTTCCTACTCTAGATTAATCCAAACAAGTAATTTACTAATTACTAATAAATTAAGAAGAGATTAAGGTGGAATTAGTTAAGAAATTAACAAAGAAAGGGTCGGCGGTTAAGCGTGATTACCAATTGGACTATCTCTTTTGAATATTTTTTTTCCTCTTGTTTTTAGGACAATGATCTAATGCTCTTAGTGGACACTTCTTATTTTGGACATCGAAGAGTGTTTGATCAAACAAGTCAAACACTTTTTCATCCTCCAATGCCTACTGGAAAAGTGTCTAGTGAGCAAAACTAAGTAGTGCCCACTAGAAACATTAGATCATTACCCCTTGTTTTTATTCCGTTGTCCATTTCGTACTATTTCTCTAATCAATCATTCTACGTGTCAGCTTCACGCACAATTTAATTGCGTGAATCGTAATCTCTTCATCTGGAAATTGTTTGAAGTGACGTATATTCACGCTCGCTGAGCTAGAGTTTGAATGGATTTTAAGAATTGATATTGGTGTTTCTTCCTTTTCATGGGTTTAGGATTTCTTGACATGAATGTCTCCCAATCCAATCATTTCGACTTAAAAATTTCTAAAAATGTAAATTATTTAATTTCTTTAATTGCATGGAAGAACATCCAATGAATTCTACTCAACACTGAATTTATGTCATTTTTGCTTATTGTTCGCTCAACAATTGTCTCGATCGTTATCAGTTTTTAGATTACTTAATTGTATGTATAATAGCAATAAACATTCTTACATGTACATTGAACAATTCAGTAGATGCTAAAAAATTAACAAATCGGCCACTAAATAAATTTATTTTAAAGAATTATCAAATATTTATAGTTGTTTAATTAGAATGTAACAATAAAAACTAGAGACAATTGCCAAGACAGGCACCAACGACCCCAACGCAACTTGGTTTATGAGTTGTAACGTTGTTTTCATAGGTAACCCCACCTTGATTCCTTAGTTACCATGTCCCAATTTTCCAAGGCCCTTCATGTCGGGTTGCTAAATTTCCAATTTCATTGCTAAAACATTTTTTTTAAAAAAATAAATCCAATCCAATGCAAATATTGAACTGCTGTGCTCAGTATTTCGTTTTTAAATTATATTAATATTAGACGTAGTGAATGAATGATAATTGAACGTATTAAAAGTAGCGATGTGTCTAAGTGAGCTTCCACAACATAATGACTTGATTATAAGAGTGAGATTAGTTCGTTTAGAGTGTGGTCGAATTCATTTACCGAGTCATATCTTTCAAGTATTTAAAAGAAAATAAATTTAAAAAATTATGTAGAGATTCAAATAATTTCTTACGTTAACAATACTAGTTAATTTGATTAATACTTAACTTGTTGAATGTTTATAGTTGAGAAGCCTTCGAAGACAATAAAATATTTTAATTATTACGTTCGAACTATGCCCTAATATTAAGTTTCAGATGATTAGTTATAATTTGCATGAAATTAAGAGGTTATGGGACCAGTTATGTTCCTAATTACATGCCAAATCATGTCTTAGGTCATTGTCAACACCTAACCTTTTATATTTGGTGAAGAAATTTACTCACATGAATGCAAGATTAATTGATAAAATTACTAATGTGATTATTAATTTTAAGAGTTGTTTAAAAAAAAATATCAAATATGTAGGCTTAATTTTCGAGAAATTAGAGTGGCTACGGCCTACATTATAACATATTTGATACATTAAATTGGAAAATTTTAAATATAATTGAATAATAATAAAAATTAAAGTTTGACATTTTTTTTTCCTTAAAGAAACAAAATACTTGTGGGGATTAAAAAATTGATAGTGATGTACTTTACGAAATAATTATTTGGAGAATGACTAGATTATACACCACCTAAGAAGTCAAGTTTAATTTGGTGGACCATTTGTACGGTTGAACTACCAACTTTTTCTCCTACACAAAGTTGATTATAATTTATAAATAAGTTTAGACACAAATAATTACTTTTTCTACTGTTGCTGAATTTTGTTATACTTATCATAGTTGGTATTCAATTCGAATAAAAGACGTAAGTTGTGATAGGTTAACAAATAACGTAAAATTTTTGTCACATCTTATAATATGCTTCTTATACAAATGTGTTTTATATTTTTATACTTTATCAAGTAAAAGTTTTAGATAAGATATATTGGACAAGTTTTTCTATGTTTATCTTATTTAGTCTTGTATGATTTTCAAAGAGTCGACTCAAGTATTAAACGAGTTAGTCAGTTGCCTAAGATCCCTATTTATGGAAGCCCCCAAATTTTGATATAGTAGTTAGATAAATGAGATTATGAATATAAATGGTGAAGTGTAAGAAAAACAATTTTTTTATGTCGAATTTTTTACGTCGACTATCAAAACTATCATGGAAAGTCAAGTTGTTTGTGCAAATACTTTTATTAAACTTTTCATATTTGACTGAATAAAAGGAGAAAGGATGCATATTTAAATTGACAAAATCTTGTCGTTGCTAGCTAGCATCACAAAAATCTAAAGCATTATGATTTCAAGTTTTAATATATTCATGAGGTTGAAAAATTGCAGCCCTTGCAGATATATAAGAGCCATTGAACTGTTTCAGACATCATCATATGAAATGTTTCACTTCTCCTAAATATGAAAGGGCGTTTGGAAAAGTATAGAATTTGACAAGTTTAAAAAGAGAGATGTGAAAAAAATTTAACTTTTCTATCTAATTATTTCTATATTTATGTCAATAATGTCTTTGAAGACTTGTCACATCTTCGTTTGAGCTATGTTAGACCTAAAAACTACTAGGAGGAATTAGAAATCCAATTTCTTTGACATGAAATATGAAAGATTTAAGATGTGTTTGATTTTGATTAAAAACAGGTTTTTAGAAAAGTTGATGAAATGTGTAGTTAAAAATTGTGGATCCATGAAATGTGTAGTTAAAATTAGTTGTTGATTTTGACTTCAGCTTTTTAGCAAAATTTTAATTAAAAACAAACGGGCCTCAAATACAAATAAAGTAGGTCAAATTCAAATTCCAAGACAATTAGATAGAGCAAATAGGAGAAAGACTAATTGTCGTATCTTTCAAACCTAATATACGCATATACACGCAAAGCTTAAATCCATTTCTAAAATTACAAATACTCAAACCCGAACCCAGAACCAACCCAACAAACTAGAGACGGTTTAAACAATTCAAGAGCCGTACATATTGTTAAAAATCGCAAGTACATGTTACAGAACAAATAATAACCAGTTTTGAGCCAAATGCTTGATTTCTGAAAATTTATTAACATGCTTGACTTATCAAAAGGTCAAAGTAGAAGTAGGTACAAAGTACAAACTATTTTTTCTTCAATAAATTATATCAATTTGGGCTCAAACTTTAATTAAATGGAATCTTAATTGAATTAAAACAAATTGGGCTTGGGCTACTATGTAAAAAATATTCCACCTTTACATTTAGGTTCTGGGCTGGGCATTCCTCCTATATTTGCCACTGTTTCTGCCTTTCTGCCTCTCTTATTTTCCAGCGAACACCCCTCCCCTGCCATTTTCGACTTTCCTTCACCTGCCTCTGCAAATACCACCATGGAGACTTTGGTATTTGGATTAGGGGTGACAAATTTATTGAGCTGCATGTGGACTCGTCGGCTCGACACATGAGGACTCATTTAGGGACGAGTTCGGACCAAGGCCAGCAAAAAGGTTATGAACCGGCTCGAGTAATGGCTCTATTTGTTAAAAAAAAGTCTGCATTTTTTTAAGAAATTTTTTTAAAATCGAGCTGAGTTCGTGGACAGCTCGACTCCCCCCATTAAGCTAGCCGAGCCAAGCATGATCTCATGCACCACCACACACCACTTCATATTCACACATGAATTTTAATTTTCTAACTAGCGACTACAACGTGTACGAAAAATAATAATTTAAAATTACTAATGAAGTTTTTGGTCATTGATAGTTGTTGACGTCGGAATCTGCACTGTCCACGCGTCAACATATCTTCAGTCACTCCTATGACAACATGTATGTTACCTGCACACTAAGACGACTGTTAAACACCAAGATCACCAGAGAAAATGGTCCAGTGATCGTTGGTACTCGACGATCAAGTTAACTGCCGGTATATGGAATAATATACGGAGAATGAAAACAATTGAGTGTGGGAGGGACAAGCCGGACAGATATTTGAGTAGAGTTTAAGGGTGATAATAATGCCTAAAAAGAGCGTCATAAAATGCTTACCTTGGAATAATGGGAGTCCTCGTATTTATAGCTGCAGAGTCAATCAATTAGAACTCTGATTAGATTCTCATTCCTTATAGGATATAGGGTAATTGGACATGGACATCATCTCCCATATTTTGGTCTTTATCTGATTGGATTTCCAATATTGTATTGCTCAATTATTTGGATATTAGTATTCGTTTTCTTTGTGAGAATTCTTATGGAAATCAAATACAATATTTCTTTAATTACTTCTCTGGTTATCCCAAAATACCAGATTAAGAGAATGCAAATATCAGCGAAGTGCTCTAGATTGGCCAAGAATATCGAGACCTTTCATGGGCTTTCTGTGAGAGATTCAAGAGTGCTAAGATATTCGATGGGTCTCGAGGCCTTCTGAGAATTTACGAGGCCCTTGTTGGGCCCCTGAGACTTTCACAAGGTCTATAAGACCTTTGATGGGCTTTTGATGATGTATGGGTCTTATCAAAATCAGGTGGTAACAATAATTTTTTAAAAAATATCTTAATAAATTTAATTTATTGATAAAGTTTTTGTTGTTAAATAAAGTAAAAAAATATAAAAAATCATATATTACTTTTGGAAAATGTTGTCTGTAATTAAATAATAATTAAATAAATTTTAGATTACAAATTCAGTTAGTAATGTGAAAAATATAAATAATTTATTACATTTAATATTGATATTTTTATAATTTTAATATTGACAATATTCGACAATAAATAAAGTAACGCAAATATATAAATAAAGTATAACGGAGAACTCCGTCAACAATAAATAACATTAAAAAAAATATCTTACATGAAATTATAAATGAAAAATAAAAACACATTCTAACTAATTTGTCAGTGACTTATTCAAAAACAAATAAATATAAAAAAAAAAAAATTTATTGACGATATTGAGGGGTTTTTGTTGACGATCAGAGATCGAAATACTAATTGCCAATATCACTTATGACATTACCATGGAAAATTATTGATAGATATGCGTAATTGATCATCAATGGTGTCGCTATTGGTAATTCATCTTAATTGTTGACTGATATTGATTTTCATTAAAATCACTATGGGTGATTGAACAACATAATTTCCATTTGTGATCATTTGCTCGATTATTTTAAAAATGCCCACAAATTACTTGAATCGTCTCTATAGATACATCAATATTCATTATAGAGAAAGTTATAATTTTCATCTCCAATCTTTTTAATCTGTTACTAATCTATCACCAACTAATTTTTATAGTACTAGACATCTTCAACTTTTCAATTAATTTCAAACCACGTCCCTAATGACAAATAACGTCACCATCAACACACAACAACCCCTCAATCTGTTATTAATGACAGATTTGAGATGGAGAACATTTCGTCTTCCTAAATCTCTCATTAAATATTCTTTAATACCATAAAATTCATTAAGTTCAAAATCGATTACATTTTTCACTATAACTAGAATGGTGATGTGAAGATCTATATAAAGATGATGGTGTTGATCTCATACCCACTTATAATGTTCAAGTTGATGTGGCATCACATTATTAGTAAAAATAATGAGTGTGGGCCTTAAACTATCAATTATGTGATGCCACTTCAGCGTGAGGTATTATAAGTGGATAGGAGATCAAAACCTATAAAGATGAACATCGATTCTGTGTTTTTGTATTGTGAGTTTTCAAAAATTTGAAATTTTTTTTTAATGGTTGTTGATGTGGTGTGTGGTTCTACATCAAGTTCTTTGATTCAATTTAAGGATTCAAAAAAGAACGTGAAAAATAGGTTTATGGTTTCATGTGTTTATTCATCTTCTGCCGTGATTGATCCATAAAAGACTTTTAGGATTCGCCATGATGCTTCTAAATCTGAGATCAATAAAACTTACTCTTCAGGTTAATTTCTTGAAAAATTTTTACGAAAAAACTTTATTTTTCTCAATGTGTGTTTTTAAATTTTTGAAATTATGAATCTTGAAATGATGTTCTTTTTTATTATCCCATCTCGTTGGTTGTGGTGGGATGAGATGGGGGTGATGGTAGGATGTGTAAGGAAGATTATACTTTGTACTTTTTGAAAAGTTATAGAAATTTTTTTGTAATTTTTTTGGTTGTTTTTAGCTTTCTTTTATTTTAGTTTATTTAAATAATATGACAAATTTGTTATTATTTGTCAATATAGATGTGATTTGTAATTAATTGAAGTATTAGAAATATTTGATGCTATAAAAATTAATTAAAGATAAATTAATAACAAATTAAAAATATTGAAAACCAAAATTACAAATTTCCCTTCATTCTATTAATCTCTTTCACTCGCTTTCACATTAAGCTCTCTAAACATTTTTCAAATCATGTCCCAAAATTTGAACCTCCTCCCCCATCCCCCTTATTTTTTATTTTTTGGAAATATGATGGACTCTCACCCATATCTCTATATTTATCTATTTATTGTTTGATTGGTGATCTACTGAACAACTAGTAGTCTAGTATGGTGTCATTATAAAGTCACTTTGTAGATTAACTTTTCAAATTATTAATTGACACGAAAACCCGAAAGATTCAAACACAAATAAATAAATAAATTATAAAATAGAAAATAAAAATAACTATGATAATGAAATAATCAATTAATAAAGCACAATGGATATTATAGTGACATCATGGGCTAAACCTGGGCTAAACATTAGATGAAGTGGATATTATACCAACTACTTATTAATATTAAAATAATCTTAAATTTAATAATTTAACTTATTTATTTCAAAGATACTACGGATCTGTGTTTGATTGGTTTACATAGAAAATGGAAAATGAAAATATTTTTCATGTAAGATGGAAAAAAAATTCCACCAAATAGGTGAGAAAATATTTTTCAAGAAAGTGGCCAAAAGTGTACTTTAAGTGATTGTATCTTAAAAATCATTTTTATTTTAAGGGTGTAGAATCAAACAACCAAATGTGGAAAAGATTTTCCATGGATGTGACAATATTTTTCATGGAAAATGTGCCAATCAAAAACAGCCTACATTCTTAAAATTAGATTAATTGATTTAATATTGAATTAATAATGTATTAAAGTCATTTTTAAACCTTTAATTACCCATTACCGCTTTTAACCTTCATAGATTATAGCGCCCATTAAATTGAAAACTCTCAAATCGAAGAAACTTCCCCATTTACAAGCTGGAACAAAATCTTTCAAAATTTTAGTAAATCTTCTCTCAAAATCCCGAAATCGTAGTGCATTTTTCACAATTTTTTATCTTGGTTGAAGAATGGAGACTCCAAATCGCGAAAATACAAGGTTGAAGATGGTGTCGCCGGGAGAAGAAACCATACCGGAGTCGAACATTTCTACTCACGGACGAATAACATTTTCTACACCCCACAAAAGCACCTAAAACGAAAAGGACAACGAACTTGTTAAAGTTTAAAGTTAGTTTTGTATTTGTAACAGTTGTAACAGTTTAGAAGTTGATTTTGTATTTGTAACAATTTTTTTTAGTATCATTGTCTCATACAAATGTTACAACTCTTATTGTGTATCAATGTCTGATACAAATGTTACAAATGATATTTTGAATCACTGAATATGTTACTGAATATGATATATTTTATATTATGTTATTTTACATAGCACATATTACATAGATTGATTTTTGTATCGCTGATATTACATATGTTACAAATGATAAAATCATGAGTTTTATTTGATAGATTTGGCATTGTGTTACATATCTATATCATACTGATGTTACACAATATCAATAGATTTTTATAGTCTAATGTGTATATTAATACGAACTTGTTGAAATTTAGAGTTGGTTTTGCAGTTATAACAATTTTTGTTTAGCATGGTCTGATACAGATGTTACAAATTATATTGTGTATCACTATTTGATACAAATGTTACAAATGATATTTTGTATCACTGAATATGTTATTATATTATATTATGTTATTTTACATATAACATGTTATATAAATTGATATTTTGTATCACTGATGTTACATATGTTACAAATGATGAAATTCGTGAATTTTATTTGTTAAAATTGACATTATATGTTACATCTCTATATCATACTGATGTTATACCATTTTATTTTATACCAAGGTACATAACATAACACATTGATTATATTCAAAGAATTGTATCAAATCTTAATTATGTAACTATAAAAGATAGACCCCATTTACTTATATTATAACAATGTATTCAAATTTATGAAGAAAAAAACAACAGAACACATTAACATTAGTTCAATCTAGATTTTTATCAATTCATTATTATGTTTGTTGATCAATTTTCACGGATTGATCTTCTTCACTTAATGATTTTTTCCACGGACGGAAGTTTTTCACGGACTAATGTTCTTCACGGATTGATCTTCTTCTATGATTAATGTTATTCAAAGAATGATGTTTGCCTGATTTTCTGAAATTGTTTGTTTTCTATTTTGGCAAAGAATCAATTAGATATCCAATTTAATGGAAATAAAGGAAAATCCCCTTTTGCAGGTTTTCAATTACAGCTGGTAATTATAGTTTGTAATTAATATATTAATATACAAAATTATAATAAATATATTTAAAAGACAATATTTTTAGAATTTTTTTGACAGAAATGGCTTTTTTGAAAAAATCTCTTAGATGAAGGGTTAATTAGATAAATATACGTATTTTCAAAACTAAGCATTAAAAATAGGCCTTAAATAAATAAATTAAAATAGTAAAAAAAGAAAAATAGAATTAAAAAATTGTAGTTGGGTTTTAATCTTTTCAAAAGTATAAATAGATTATTAATCTTTTATTTTTTACACTTCTTCACTTAAAATAATAAAAAGTGTGTAATCACATTCCAAACCTTCTAATTTTAGCATCAACATCCCTCAATATATGTGTGTCAGAAAAATTTATGGAGTCCAGATGAATTTCGTCTAAATATCCATTAGTTGACAAAAAGTCAAGCCTATGATCTAAATTTGATCAATTTAATAAGAACAAAATTGTCTATTCACATTATATTATTTCAAACTATATATATATATATATATATATATATATATATATATATATAAAAACAACAACAACTCTCCATTGTATCGACACTGTTGGCACTAGGTGTTGACACCCCACCTTGTTGTCAACCCCCTCGGCCAGGGTGTCGACCCCAACACCTTAAAATCAAAATTTTGCACTATTTTTGTGTGTGGCACGTATAATTTATTATGTTTTAATTAGTACTATGGTCTTACTATTATTTCTACATATTTGAATATATTCTAAAAAAATATTAATTAAAAACAAATTACTGAATGCAGTCGAGCTACTTGCTTCAAAATCCTATCAAAGTATTTAAAATGGTTAATTACACTAATGGTCCCCATTCTTTTAGATTTGTAACGATTTTATCTTCATTCTTTTTTAGCAGATATCATCCACATTCTTCTATTTATTTTCACATATAGTCTCTAAATCACTATTTTTCATTATTCTGACAATTATATGACAATTTTATCCATTGACTTAAATAAATTAAAATGATAGAAAAAAATACAATGAAAGTATTGCAATTGGGCCCTTAACCTTTTTAAAAGTACAAATAAATCATAATCAATTTTATTTTATTTAAATAAGTGTTCTTCCTCAACTCAAAAGAAATAATATTTTCCCACCCCACACCCCCACCCCCACCCCCACCCCACCTCCACCTCCACCTCCACCTCCACCCATCCGATTGTACTGCACACACTTGACCTGAATCGATGCCCCATCATTCCATACATCCCCTCATAACCACATCCAGAATTCTCCATATTTACCACATTGCCATTCCATTGTCTTCTCATTTCCATTTGAAAGATTGTAACAACTGAGGGTACAAGGACTAGCTTAATTTTGTAGGCCAAAATGACACCAAAACTAGCACCACCACCATCTCTAATTGCCCAGAAAAGATCACCTCTCATTGCTTTCATGTCCAAAACTCTGCCTTTGGCATCAACAAGTTTTGCATCTATCAAATGATCAACGATCAGGTCGTGTTTACGCAACATGTTGCCATAATCGGTGCCACTAGGTGGCCACCAAACGACAGTTGGGCAAACGCCACCAAGGAAAACCATGGACTTTACTTTTTCCCAAATTTTGTAATAGAGTTCGCTAAGCATGGCGCGGAACCCACCCAGCGATCTCGGTCTTTATGTCGACATCAATCGACCAAAAATTGAATATGTCAAGAATGATAAACTCGACACTTTGGATACATACGAAATGCCCTCATAATCATGGCCACCATCATGGATTTTGAGTTGTATTCCCGTTTCTTAACACAAAAGCAGATTGCGAAACATGGGATTCCTCGGAAGGAGTCACAATTATGGTTGGTTTAGGGATTGTGGAAACATTGAAGCGGTTGTTCATAAAGTAGGATACAAGAACGGATGTGAAGAAAGGGTTAGTCGGATTGTATAAAATTCCAGAAATTTGGTCCTTTGGGATCTTATTTTCTGCAAAACATTAGTGTGGTAAATATGGAGAATTCTTGGGGTGGTTATGAGGGATGTATGGAATGATGGGGCATCGATTTAGGGTTAAGTGTACGGGTACAAGCGGATGGTGGGGGTGGGGGGGGGGTGGGGGTGGGGGTGAAAAGATGATTCCTTTTGGGGGAAAAGAACACTTATTTGAATAAAATAAAATTGTTTAGGATTTATTTGTACTTTTAAAAAGGTTAAGGACCCAATTGCAATGCTTTCATTGTATTTTTTTTTTTCTATCATTTTAATTTATTTAAATCAAGGGGTAAAATTGTCTAAATAGTGAAAAATAGTGATTTGAGGACTATCTGTGAGAATAAATAGAAGAAATGATGAGATGCTAAAAAAAATAATGTGAATGAAATTGTTTCAAACCTGAAAGAATATAGACCATGAGTATAATTAACCTTGTTTAAAATGAAAAACTCTAGCACTAGGAAGCAATTTTAGAAAATTTCTTATTTACATCTTAACTCTAGTGTACCTTTGTAATTATCCTTTTATGTTATTATAATTATAACTATAACTATAAATAATAAAAACTCATAAAATTATATAAAAATCTTTAAAAATTAGAGAAAATTTATGGTTCATCTTTCTTTTATTAATATCTTGTTTATCTAGTCTTAAATTATAATTTAAGTTGGTCAAATTGGTTAAAAATATTTTTATCAACACATTTTTAGAATCCATAACATATTATCCACTAATTATCCACATTTTGTGGACCTACAACCTATAAACACTTTAAAAAATAATTTCAGCCATGCCAAACATTCACTAATGAAGTTTTTACTTGCAATCTGAAATGAGAAAAAAAAAAGATTTAAAAATCAAGTTCAAGTTTGACGTTTACTCAAGCTTAAATGATAATTTTAGTTGGTTAAATTAATCATATATACTTTTTATCTATACATTTTGTGGGACTTACAATTTACTATCCACTTATTATCCACTTATTATCCACTATTCCTATATCACTCACAATTTATAAACATTTAAAAAATAATATATGCACTACGAAACATACACTAATTTAAGCACTTTTTGAGTGAGATTTTAGGAAGAGTTTCTCTTCAGGAGCACAGTATGATGAATTGAGGTACCACATTTTATGACAACTTTCAATTTTTCTTGTATTTTTGTGCCTTTAATAGGCGAGATGAATGGAATATATTAGTTCAATTTGTTATACTTGTTGTTGAATTGAGTGGCGTGGATTTGATTACGCATAAAAGACCACATTAAGTGCACGATTGGTAGTGTAAAATAATAAGTTGTTTATAAATGTGTGGATAAAAAATAGATTATAAATTGTAGGTCATATGAAATATGTAGATAAAAATGTATGTTTGACCAATTGAAATTATAATTTAAGCAACTCTAAACATGTGCTAAGATTCCTTTTTCAATAAAATCTTTTGCATTCACAAGTTCCATTGTTCCCATCACTTCATACTTATTCACAGGTTTCATCGTTCCCATCACTTCATACTTAATGGTTAGGTTCAAATTCTACTATGGAACTCATGATTCAATTTATTCCTGAGTCAACCTTCTTAGTCTTTATTGACTCCAAATTTTTTATTTTTTTCTTCATTTAATAATTGATGCTTTATTACACTTTCTACAAAGGGTTAATTATACTAATTGTCTACAATCTTTCAGATATGTAACAATATCATTTCCATTCAATTTTTTTAACATATATCATTCACATCTTTAAATTTTTTCGTACATATGGTTCCTAAATGACTTTTTTGACAAATTTGCCCATGACTTAAATAAATTAAAACGATAGAAAAAAAAGAAAAACAATGAAAAAATTTGCAATTGAGACTATAACCTTTTCAAAAGTACAAATAAATTTTAAACCTTTTTATTTTTAATTTTTTTTTTACAGATTTTCACTTAAAATAATAACAAAATTGTATTATCAAGTCCCAAAATTTCTAATTATATTTACTGAAAGGATATTTGAAGTCTCTACAGATTTCGTCCAGTGGTTTGTTAATTGACAAAAAAAAATCATACCAATGATCTAAATTTGACTAATTTAACAAGAACAAAATATTTTATTATATCTATTATCCAAAATAATTTTGTTTAGAAAAAAAAATACAAAAAGAATCATATTTCCCACCTCCACCACAGGAGGAGCTGCATGGTTTGGGCCGGTGGCAACACCACCAACGTAATTGAAAGAATAACAACTATTAGTGTAATTAACCCTTGGAGAATACCAATAAATGACCGTTGCACACAAAACATTTTGGCAAATGGCATTTGACCAGAAATAAACAAATAAAATTAATGTCAAAAATTGAATAATAGGTAAATGACGTAAATCTCCTCACTTTATTCCAAATATATGTACTCACCTTTCTCTCTCCACTTTGCACACTTTTTTTTCTCTCTTCTTCCATCCATGGATTATCTCTCTTTTTATGCACCTCTTTTTAGTCCAAGTGGCCTCTCTTGGTTTGTTTTGCGTTCTTGGCTCTACCAAACAAAAAGGCAAACATGCTATCCAGCTATCCAGCAGTTCCATCGCCAATGAAAAAGTCCAATATTTTTTCGCCCTCCCAAAGAAATCGAGACGGCCGAGAAAGTTCCTGCCTTCGTCGACACCTATGCATATGATTCTCTGCAAAAAGTCCAAAATTGAATCGTCATAGAGATTGATAGATTGCTCAATTTGGTGCTATGGTTTATTGTCATACTTTAGGTTAATTTTCATTTCATTTTGTTGCACTGTTGGAATAGCTTTCATCTTTTTGTAGTTCTTTAATCAATGGTAGAAAATTTGGACTCCTTGTTTTTTATAATCTATTGTTAATGTTGAAGGCTTGGACTACCTTAATTGTCTTATGAAATTATCTTGGGAAAGAAAACAAAATCTCTCTAAATTAAGTCGAGTTTTGGTTAAGCTTTATATTATAATTTAAGCTCGTTTTGTACAACTTACTATTTGTTGACCACTAATACTTAAGTAATTTTCATAATGATAGTCATCATGCCGTTTAGTGATACCATAACGGCATGCATGGCCATTATGCCTATAAATGAACCCGAAATGAACTCGAGCAGGTTCTAATTTCTTAAAGTAGTAAATTTCGCTACATTTGAACAACAATATGATGTTTGGGAGGCCGAAAAGAGAAATACTTAAGTAGTTTTCATAACGGCAGACACATGCCGTTCTCGTGATACCAGTAATGGCATGCATGGCGTTATGCCTATAAATGAACCCGAATAGGTTCTAACTTCTTAAAGTAGTAAATTTCGCTACATTTGAACAGCAATATGATGTTGGGAGGCCCAGAATAGAGAAATACATAAGTAGTTTTCATAACGGCACGCATGCCGTTTTAGTGATATTGTAACGGCATACATGACGTTATGCCTATAAATGAACCAGAACAAGTTCTAAAACGTTGAAATGCAGAACAAAAAATGCGGAGCGCCGAAAATTTGTGCCATGCGATCGCATGGAATAACCCAAAACTTTTCTGCTCAAAAAATAGATATGTTGCGATCGCAACTTACCAAATTGCCATGCGATCGCATGGTTTTATGTCTTGCGATCACATAGAATAACTCAAAACTTTTCTGCTAAAAAAATGGGCATGTTGCGATTGCAACATACCAAATTTTCATGCGATTGAGGTTTTGATCTCGACTAATAACAATTACAATCCTTAAACTTTGTGGAATACTGACTTCAGTTCTTGAATTTTTTTATTTATTTTGGATAAGTCCTCCATAAATTGTAGCACACGTCCTCCATCTTTTTGCTTCTTTATACTTCAGTCTCTAAAATTTATAGATAAATAGTAAAATACTTCAAAGAACTTACAAATATCTATTGTAGTAGCTAAAATAAATGCAAAATCCGCACTTATCAGCGTTATGCCTATAAATGAACTCGAACAAGTTCTAACTTCTTAAAGTAGTAAATTTTGGTACATTTCAACAGTAATATGATGTTTGAGAGTTCCGTAATATAGAAATACTTAAGTAGTTTTCATAACGGCAGACATGTCGTTCTAGTGATACCGTAACGGCATGCATGACGTTATGCTTATAAATGAACCCGAACAGATTCTAACTTTTTAAAGTAATAAATTTAGGTACATTTGAACAACAATATGATGTTTGAAAGTCTCGAAATAGAGAAATATTTAAGTAGTTTTCATAACGTCAGACATGTCGTTCTAGTGATACGGTAACGACATGCATGTCGTTATGCCTATAAATGAACCCGAACAGGTTCTAGCTTCTTAAAGTAGTAAATTTAGGTACATTTGAACAACAATATGATCTTTGAGAGTTCCGAAATAGAGAAATATTTAAGTAGTTTTCATAACGGCAGACATACCGTTCTAGTGATAGCGTATCAACATGCATGACGTTATGCCTATAAATGAACCCAAACATGTTCTAACTTCTTAAAGTAGTAAATTTAGGTATATTTGAACAGCAATATGATCTTTGAGAGTTCTGGAATAGAGAAATCTTTAAGTAGTTTTCATAACGACAGACATGTCGTTCTAGTGATAGTGTAACGACATGCATGACGTTATGCCTATAAATGAACCCGAACAGGTTCTAACTTCTTAAAGTAGTAAATTTAGGTACATTTGGACGAAGTAATATGATGTTTGAGAGTTCGAAATACGAAATACTTAAGTAGTTTCTATAACGGCAAAGCGTCTTGTTCTAGTGATAAGTAACAAGCACATGTCACGTTATGCTTCAAATCTCTTTCATAAATATTTTTCAAGCGTTTTATATGCTTATTCAATGTTAGAATAGTTATTATATTGATTCATAAGCAATATCTCTATCTCTAAAACTATTCTATGACATCTTTTCCATTATGAACACAATATGCATGAATTCTTTTCACATACTAAAGTTCTTTGCTAACAAATCAACTAAATTAAGTATCATTAAGGTCATTATAACAAATATGACACATATTAGCTTATTTGTTAAAAAATAACATCTTTATGGCCGAATTAAGCGAGAAATTAGTATTGTAGGACCATAACGGCAAGCGTGTCGCTTTAGTGTACCACAAGCGGCATTCTTTGCCGTTATATTTTTAAAGCTGTTTCGGAATGACTTGAAACTAATACACTAACTTGTTTTAGTGATTTTATGAAAAATAAGATGTTCAATGTCAAGTGAACAATAGATAAGAACTTTTAGGACCATAACGGCAAGTATGCCATTTTAGTGTACCCAGAAAGGCATTGTTGTCGTTATAGATGAGTGCTAACTACTAACCTACGTCCAATAGCACTAAACTAGTTTATATATTCAAAGACAAATATCAAACCCAATGCTAGGTAGATGGTGATAGTCAGTAATTAGATAATGCCACTAATCCAATTATACATTGTGAATAACGACATACTTGTCTTTATTTTAAATTTTTAATGCCCTCACATATTAACTCACTAAAACAAACATATATTTAACGAAAGTTATCACATTAAAGGTTATAAAAACGTTGAAAATGGAAAAATAAGATATCTGTATGGGTCTTGGTTATAAATCATAGATAACGTCATATATGGCGTTATGGCAAATTCTTAGGCAAATGCATATATCAGCAACAATGCTGTAAAGGCACAATGTTATATACATGCTGACAGTGAAAAAATAAGATAACGACATGGATGCCGTTATAGATTACGAATAACGGCATATGGCGCGTTATGGCGATTCTTAGGCAAATACATATATCGGCAACAATGTTGTAAAGGTCAAAGGTTATATACATGGTGACGGTGGAAAAATAAGATAACGGCATGGATGCCGTTATAGATCATGAATAACGGCATATATGACGTTATGGTAGATTCTTAGGCAAATGCATATATAAAGCAACAATATTGTAAAGGTCCAAGGTTATATACATGGTGACGGTGGAAAAATAAGATAGCGGCATGGATACCGTTATAGACCATGAGATAACGGCATATATGACGTTATGATGATTCTTATTCAAATGCATATATCGCCAACAATGCCGTAAACCGTAAGCGAAAATTAAGCCAAAAATTGCGACAATTGATATTAGTATATATATTTTATCTTCTCTAACTACAAATCTAAAATGTAGATAATTTAACAAGCTTACACACACCACTCAAAATTACAATGGACAAAAGAGAGGACAAACATGAAGATTTTTGGGTTTCTAGGTAGAACAAGTGCAATGAAGATGGTGATGAGAGAGAGACATGGCTGCAATAATTTTAGAGAGAGAGAAAGAGGAGAACGAAAGATGAAAATGAAAAAAATTAGGTTATTTTTTGTTTTAAGCACTTGGGGTATTTTGAATATTGTGTAATATTTTTTATACTTTATTTAATGGGGGAAGCTATTTACCAAATGATTGTGAAAGTAGACTTATTTTACTAAGTTTATTGTTTGACAAGTCTTTTAACTCAAACACCCGCCCACCAGTTGAGAAAAAATCAAATAAACAAATGGAAGAGATAATGGGTTATGACATCGTTATTTTTGGGGCCAAGGCGTCATTTGGATTGCACTAATGCAATGAATTGGTCAATAGAAATAATATATCAAATATATAGTACAATACGTACGCATTTATTTGGGATTGGACAGCTGTCATTAACATTTTTTGTTTTATTTTAATATTATTGTAATTATTTATCTTAGAAATCATTCAAATCATCGACAAAGAGGATTATCTAATGTCCCATGTGGACATTATTATAATGTTTATCGGGAGCATTAGATCAAAACCATCATAAGCAAATCATCAATAACACAAAAACGATTTTGTTATAATGTCTATCGAGACACTTGTCCAACAAGTGTTGAATGAATATAAAGTAGGTCATTACACTCATCCAATACTTATTGGACTAGTGTCTCGATGGACATGGACATTATAACAATGTCTACCGTAGACATTAGAACCGGAGTGTAAGATACACACCAAAATTATGGTCTTTCTTTATTATTTAAACCAGTTATTAAAGGGATGCTTGCTCTTTTTTTTTTTTAAAAGGGTAGTTCTCGCTTTTATTTTATTTTAATTTTATTCTTTAACATAACTAAACAAAAAGAAAATAAAATAACCAGAAATATAAAAACAAAATAAAAAGAATAAATAAAAAAACAAGCAAAACACCCAAAAAAAAAAAAAATGAAAAAGAAAGAAAGAAATTGGAGTGGAATAGAGTAAGATTGTCGGTTTATATTAAAAGTCCGTTTGGTAGAGTTTATAAACTAGTTTATTTGACCTAAATGGTTTATTTGACAAAAATTGATTTATTTGACCAAAATTTTTACTTTGATAGTCTGACATTTTTTACTATTTTTGGTCAAATAAACCATTTTATCAAATAAACTAGTTTATAAACTCTATCAAACGGGCACTAAGAGTTATATTTTGACGGAAAAAATTTGGTTGGGGACACCATTGCAACTCGGGAACTAAATTTGCAAATCCTGAGGTTTGATATCCATAACAAAATTTCTCATTTTCAATATTTAATTTTTTTTGAATTGATTATTTAATACTTAAATAGACTTTATTAAAAAAAAAAAAAAAAAACTTAAATTGTCCCGTCCACCAGCCACCCACTCCCACATGCATCGCTAGCCCTTTCCTATAACTTATAAAATGATAAAATGTCAATTCGGGTGAAAAATATTATATTTAGGATCTTCTATTTTTCTTACTTTACAAGGATGGTTAAGGTATTAAATAATTTTCTTTTATTTATTTAAATAGTCTTTTAATTTTTCAAAAGATATATCTATAATCGTCTTTTATTAATCAATCTGACTTTATTTACTCAACTACTCATTCATGAAATCAAATAAACATTTCAATAAATTTTTGATTTAATGAAAAAGCAAAATATTATGAATACATCAAGATATTTAGATAGAATTATTTTTTTAAAACAATATAATTAAATAATTGTTATTCACAACTTAATCTAAGCCTACGTGTCAGAAAACATTTTAAAAAAATTAATTTAAAGGAAAAGCATTAAGTTTTACTATTATCTCATTGGTTGGTTGTGGTTGACTTATTCGGTGGAGTTTCTCTAATCCCTAAAGTTTGACTTAACGGCAGAATAATTAAGTAATTAGTAATGGTAAATTATTAATTAAGATATTTGTATACAGTAAACAATGGATCCACGTGTCAGGTTTCTATTATTTTTTATATTTATTTGAGGCAGTTAATAAATTTCTTTAATATTTTGTGGAGGTAGTTGACCTTCTATTGTACTACTAAGTCTTCTTGTTTTTTATTGTCGTTCTTTAGGCGAGTAGTCGCATTTGGTGAGACCCTTCAGGCATGACAACTATAAGCTCAGTAAAATATTTATTTTACTTTTTAAAATTTGCTGTCAGATATTACATATTATTTTATAATTATTTTTTAAAATTTATTAAACACTTAAAATAATTTTTGATTGTTCGTGATCTAAAATCAATATCAAACGGAGCATAAATTTGTTAATATTCTATAATAATAAAGTTTTATCCATCGTTCACGTAAAAAAAACATTCTTCTATTCTATTTTCTTGTTTTCTTAGTTGCTGACATATCAAATATATTTTTTAATTTTATAAATTTTAAAATTTAATAGATATTAAAATTTTCTCCTTTTATAATAAATGTGGTGAATATATTGTGCTAGATAAATAGTTAATAATATTAAATATTGTTAGTTTGTTACTCCATTCGTCCTAAAAAGATACGTTTGCTTCATTTTCACATATATTCAAAAAATATAGTTATTATAGTTATAACAAAAAAAATTTACTAACATTTTTCTTATCATATTCATATATTAATATCATTACTCTATTAAAACTAAATGCCCATAAAATATTAATGGCTACATTAAATAGAGCGCATACTAGGAAACTAATAAATCAATTATACTTTAAAAAAAGTGGCCTATAATTTGGGACTAATAAAACAAGAAAACAAATATATCTTTTTTAGATGAAAGTAGTATAAAACTAAAAACAAATTTTACAATAATAATAGTATAGAAGGTCAATATTATAATCAATATCCATTTACTAAATTTTAGTAATTGTACATAGGCACAATAATAAATCATTTTATACAAAATGCTGATTTTGAAATAAAACAAAAATCAACCTAACACTTAATTAATTATTTCACTAGCTAATTATTTATTCAACAGAACTAAAATTAATTTTCTTAAATTTACAGCAATACCAAATCAAGTCGTGCATATTTCACCAAGCCTAAAAAGAGTAAAATATTTCAAAAGAACTCTTAAACTTGGCCAAACATAAGTTTAACTTTAAATGTTCGTTTGATTTTGTTAAAAATCAATTTTTTAACATGTTTTAATAAAAAATTGATAAAATATGTGGTTAAAAAATCGAAAAAAAATAGTAGGTCCCATTAAATATATAATTAAAATTAATGATTAACATGGACTTCAATTTTTTTAACCAAAACCAAACAAATCCTAAGTCAACATGTTAAAATAAAGTAAAAATAATTTTTTTTGCCAAACACGCGCCTCAAAGAAGTGTGGTGAAAGTACTGGATCGTCTTACTTGCAACTTGCAACCAATGTTCTAAAAAACGTAAAGCGTGGCTAAGTGTCAGGTTTGGTTTTGGGCCGAGGCGAATGAGTTGACCGCCTCGGGCCCAAAACCGAAGGAGGCCCATTTTTGTGTAAATTTTTTTTTTTTTTTATTACTGAAGTTGCCCAATAAAAAATATTTGTACAAAAGTTTGAAGTCCAACAAAGCAAAGCAAAGCCGCATTCTATAGGACGATGACTATTATTAAGTAGTGATCCAAAATTGAATTACTATTTTTTTTAAAAAATATTGAAGACAACCCACTAACAAATTGTTATGATTTTTTGATTTGGGGCCTAAATTTTGGACTTGACTCGGGCTCAAAATGTCGAGCAAGCCATGCTAGGTGTGGAGGTCGAGATTCAAGTTTTTTGGGTCTAGGCGAGAGCGAAATAAGAGACAAAGCGATGGCGAGGTGTGAGGCGTGGTGGCCAGAGCCTCGAGGCTAGAAAGAGTTTTAGACAAAACTTATGCAGACTTTTTAGAACAGTGCTTGCAACATTATGAATGCTTGCAACATATGAATTCATGGACTTGAAGTCGCAAGCATGCAGCATCCTTGTGTTAACCGCCGAAACAGTGGCGCGTGAGCACGCCATGGATATTGAAATATATATGTAGCATATGTGATGCACCACAAGCAGCATTATACTTCTATATTAATTTATCATACAGTACATGGGCATCAACTTTTAGACAACTCTCTCTCTCTCTCTAAGAATTCATCAAGGAATACGAAACTGGTGGCCAATGAAGAAGCTGCGCCACCTGCTGGGTTCTAACGCGCCGCCTTTACTGGGCTCCTTCTACTTTGTTTTAATTATCTTAGTGGAGATTGCTGGAGCTCAAACTATAAGGAATGCCACAACAGTTGATCCTTCTGAAGGTTCACCCCCTCGCTCTCTTCTCTCTCTCACTGTATCTATGACTGTGTGTGCGTGTGTGTGTAATTTTACCTGTACAATTTTTCTGATCTTTTATTTTAAATGTTTGAGAACTTTGTTTATTTTACAATATTTTTGTTTCTTGTTTTTCTTAATTTCTTCATACAATCTTCATGCTTTTATTGTGTCGACAATTTAATCCTGAGAATTATCAAAATGAAAGATTTTTAACCATGATTTTTCATGAGATTTACATTGGTCAAAGATTTCGATATTCGGGATTACAATATGAATTCGGATCAGATACACGCGGGAATCACTTGGTGGGTCCACATGTTCTGAACTCATGAACTCATGAACTCATGTTCTCTTTGGTGTTCCAACTCGTTTTCTGTTTTTGAAAATAGACAAAACGTGTTCTTTTTGTTATTTCTGAAAATGCATTTTTGAAAACACTTAAAAAATTGCAAAAGAAACACAAAATGATATTTTAGCCGTTTTTTGCATTTTCTTAACAAAACTCGAGTGTTTTTCCAAAACGGCCAAAACACGCGTTTTGGTCACGTAGGTCTCTATTTCGAATCTTGGTTGCGTTTTTTTTTTTTTTTTTTTTCATTTTACACTCGTCAAAATAATCATGATTTAACCATTTTCCGCATTTTTTTAACAATACGGGTTTCCTTTCCAAAGTGGTCAGAAGTGCGATTTTCCAAGTAGCAGGTCATGGGTTCGATTCCTCTCTCATTTCCAAGTGTTTTAATTGTTTTTAAATATTTTTAATATTTTTAATTCCATAATTAAATATTTTTAATTATTTTTAATTCTATAATTAAATGTTTTTAATTGTTTTTAATTCTAAAATTAAATGTTTTTAATTCTCTTTAAATGTTTTTAATTATTTTTAATGGTTTTTAAATGTTTTTAATTGTTTTTAATTCTATAATTAAATGTTTTTAATTATTTTTAATTGTTTTTAATTGTGTTTAAATGTTTTTAATTCCAAATTTAAATTATTTTTAATTTCAAGTAAGTCCAAATTTCTAAAAAAATTCAAGTAAATGCGTTTTCGAGTTTTCTGTTTTCAGAAACAATTTTCGAAAATTCCAAAAAAAACGCACTTTCAAAAATCTCAAAACAAACACTCAAAACACAAATCACAAAATGAATTCAAAACTTAAAACACAAAACCCAAATTCAAAGAGAACATCACCTTATATTGGGTATGAATTTTAAAACTCATTTCATTTGACTCCTTGAAAAAATTCAAAATTCATTTTTGGCCCTATAAGTTCACTTCCCATATTTGGGTATGGCCACGCTAGAAACTTAATCAAAATAAAATAAAATGATACAGACCTCACATATTTTTTAATAATGTTAATTAACAGTTTCTTCTGTCATCATAATTAATCAACTTTGAAAATTCTTATTATTATTTCACTTTTTTTCATTTTACAAGTTGTTTGTTTATTATGCTTAAGTTGGTTTCACTAGTTATCAAGGTTGTTTGAATTTTCCATTAATTAATGTCGTGTCCACATTTGCTTAGGGGATAATTACGTCCGAATTTGTGCCTATATGGGCTAGCATTGCTTTGTGATAAATATCTTTTATGTATACCTCATGATTATGTGGCATAATGTTCAGGGTAGTTAGCACATTCCGTCCATATCTTTTTAGTTTATTGTGTAAATGTTTCTATCGTTTGGATTTTGGCATTTGAGTCTTTAAATCAACGTTTCTTTGCGAAAAATGTCTATACCGTCCAAATCTATGAAATTTTGCCATTAAATTAATGTGTACAGTGCACTTTCTCAATTTCTGAAGGACAATTTCGTTAAGTCACAAATTATATTGTTCTCGTCAAACACAATTTCTTTTCTGCATATTTTCTTCTCTTAGGTGATCTGTCCCATATCAATCCAATCTGCAAATTCTAATTTCGAACAATATTCATTGTCTAAGCTTCTAGTATTTGATGAAATAATCAGAAGGCAAAGACAATTCTCTACCCAAAGAATTAAATATAGGCATCCCCTTCATTGGCAAGAACAACATTATCAGAATAATTTTTAGAAAAAATCGAAATCTCAAGACTTTTGATACAACAGAAATACCAGAAACTAAAGCCACCCACATGGATGAATCAAGAATTCAAGACCCAAGAGCATATAAACATATAATCACTTCTCCAAAAACCAAAATCATGAAAATCAAATAGGCATGCATATATATCCTTATTCAAACACATGCTAGTGTGTATCAACCTGTCATGAGGATCCCAACGCTCCTCTAGATAAAAGAAATTAAGACCCAGTAATAAATCAACTTATAATCATGAAAACCACTACTCTAAAAATCAAAATCATGAAAATCAGATAGACAGATACATACACAATGACTATATTGTCATAAAGAATCCATAAATCAATCAAGAATTCAAGATCCAATAACAAATCAGCATATAATCACTCCTACTATCATCCAAAGACCCAAAATCATGAAAATCATATAGATATATACATATACATACAAAAATGAGTATACAAGCACCTGAGCAATGATGTGGGCAAATGAAGTGTCATGAGGAACCCCATCACCATGAAGCACACCATGTGAATGAACCTATCTCATGCATTTGTATCCATACAATATAGAAATATCAAACGAGCAAACAGTCTCACCATATTAACTCAACTCAATAGGAGCTCTGATTGACATGAGCTATTGGTGCGATTGCTTTCAGTGGTGGGCCCATTCAATTTGTTAGGTTCAAGTTCTGTAGTTATTATGTTTTTAAGATGGGTTTAATTGAAAATGTTACTGGTTCGATCCAAGCCCAAACCAATTACGTAGATAGGTCGGTTTCGGCCAGACTTCAAACCATGCTAGTATCTAAAATACCCTATACCAACTCTTTTTTTTCCCGCTTCAATCTTTTTGAGCTCTGATAATAAAGTAAAACATGCTCTATTAACAATTTCATATTTTTAATTATATATTAAATAGAATATACTATCTTCTCATTCATAATATATTTTAAAATCTTTGTCAATTAATTGTTTATTCTCGTAAAATTTAGTAATGTAGGTTGATCATGTAAATGAAGTTTCTATATATGAATGATGATATAAATAAATAAATAAATATAAATTATATACATCAATTCAGAGCCGACTCAAGTCATTCGGGGTAAGGCGAAAAAATTTTAAAGGGCTTTTTAAAGGATTTTCTTTTTAAAAAAAAGAAAATAATTTTTTATTTTTATTTTTTTTGTCCATCAAAATATCGTTTTATTGAGTTTAAGATAAACGCTTAACAACATTGAAAATCTTGTACTAAAATACAATTTTTACAACATAATACATATTGTTCAAAAGCAACCAACAACCAACTACAATCTAACAAAGAAACAAAAGACAATAAAAAAACTTGTTTTTTCCTTAAAACACGAGAAATATCGGTGCAAGTCGAACAAATCAGGAAAAGCTATCTACTTCTCCTATAGTCGAAAAAAAAACAAAAAAAAAACAAAGATTCATGTAAAATTTATTTTCACGAATCCGTTCAATATTTCTTCCAAAATAGTTGAAAAACTCCTCTCTACTCTACTGAAGCAACTCAAATTAGAATTGTTAACAAGATTTTATAAGCAATATATGTATTTGGAAAATAATACTCTTTTTATGTAATGGAGAATTTCCATTGGACCATTCTTTTCCTTTTGAAAAATTTTTCTCAACACTTTTAATTCTAAAAATAAATTAAAACCATCTATATCTAAAAGCTCATCATTTTTTAAAATATTTTCGAGATTCAAACGATACTTTTCTAAAATATTTTCATCCAATGATTTGGAATTTTATTGGGCAAGGTTGTTGTAGGTTGATTATGTTTTATTTTTAGTTTTTTAACAAAAAAAAATCTTGTTATGAAATTGGAGAAAGAAGACTCAGAAAATATAAGAGATACGAAAGGAATTGTGTATTTTCATTATAACTATGGACCTATATTTATAGGATTCCAAAGTAGGTTACAAAGAGATTTGGATACAATCAAACAAGGCTTATCTAAATATCTTGATAAGACTAAGTATCCCGATAAGTCTAAATAGTCATCAATAATTATCTCATAATTTTACAACACTCCCCTTTGATGACTATTTCTACAAAAGCTGTCTCGCTAAAAACTTTGTTTGATAAAAATCCAATGGGACAAAATATCAAGCGAAAAGAAAAGAGTACGATAATTGTTAAAGTTTTGGAGTATTAAGAAAATCTTTGCCTCATTAAAACCTTGTCGGAAAACCCAGGTGGGACAAAATCTAGACTAAGGAAAAAGAGTACTGACTACTCCCCTAATATTAATCATTGAAGATCTTTGGTCGACGCATCCCAATCTCGTGCACCAATTTCTTGAATGTGGATGTCGGCAATGCTTTTTGTGAATAAGTCACCAAATTGTCACTTGAGCGAATTTGTTGAACATCGATGTCACCATTCTTGAAGCTCGTGTGTATAGAAGAATTTTGGAGAAATATGCTTTGTCTGTCCCCTTTGATGTAGCCTCCTTTGAGTTGTGCAATACTGTTGCATTGTCTTCATACAATATTGTTGGACTATCCTTTGTTGAAGGTAATCCACATGATGCTTGGATATGATGTGTCATGTTTCTCAACCATGCACATTCTCGACTTGCTTCGTGCATTGCAATAATTTCAGAATGATTTGAAGATGTTGTTGTCAATGTTTGCTTCACAGATCTCCATGATATAGCTGTTCCTCCACGTATAAACACATATCCTGTTTGTGATTTAACTTTATGTGGATCAGAGAGATAACCCGCGTCTGCATATCCCACTAAAAATGATCCTAATTTTCGTGAATAAAATAATCCCATGTCAACAGTACCTTTTAGGTAACGAAGAATGTGTTTAACACCATTCCAATGTCTTTGAGTGGGTGCAGAGCTATATCTTGCAAGGAGATTTACAGAAAAACCTATGTCCGGTCGAGTGCAATTTGCAAGATACATTAATGCACCAATTGCACTTAAGTATGGTACTTCAGGTCCAAGAGTTATTTCTCCATCTTCAAGTGGGCGAAATGGATCTTTTTCACTTCAAGTGATCGAGCGACCATAGGCGATGTCAATGGATGTGCTTTATCCATATAAAAGCGCTTTAAGACTTTTTACGTATAAGAAGATTGATGAACAAATAATCTTTCGGGAAATGTTCAATTTGTAATCCAAGGCGTAATTTGGTTTTTCCCAAATCTTTCATCTCAAACTCATTTTTAAATAATCTGCAGCTTTGTTGAGCTCTTCGGGAGTTCCTATAAGGTTTAAATCATCAACATAAAGCGCCACAATTGTAAATCAATATATGTTTTCTTTATGAAAACACAAGGACATACGTCGTCGTTTTTATAACATTCTTTCAACAAATATTCGCTAAGACGATTATACCACATTCGTCCAGATTGTTTTAATCCATACAATGATCTTTGCAATTTAATTGAGAACATTGTTTCGGGAATGAACCATTTGCTTCGGCACTTTAAATCCTTGAGGATTTTCATGTGTATGTCACTATCAAGTGAACCATACAGAGATATCGATTACTACATCCATGAGGCGCATATCGAGCCTTTGTGACCTGATAAAAAAAAAAAATCTAAATGTGATGGTGTCCATTACGGAAGAATATGTTTCCTCATAATCAATCCCAGGTCTTTGTGAGAAGCCTTGGAGCTCTGAGTCGGGCTTTGTATCTTGTAATTTCATTGTTTTCATTCATTTTTCTTACAAAGACCCATTTGTATCCTCTGAGGATTATATTTTAGGGGTTCGAACTACTGGTCCAAACACTTTTCGTTTTTCTAAGGAATTCAACTCCACTGTATGGCTTCTTTCCATTTTGGCCAATTATTTCTATTTTGACAATCTTTAATAGATTGTGGTTCAGGATCCTCATTTTGTATGATATCTAGTGCCACATTAAAGAAGAAGATATTGTCCACGACAATATTATTTCGTTCCCATAATTTATGAGATAATAAATAATTTATTGAAATCTCATTGTTTTCGGACACTCGTAGTTCTTCAAGAATCACATTATCAGTGTTTGATTGATCAATCGTTTCTACCATTTTTTTCATTAAAAGTTTTTAGTTGGGTTTTCTCTTGTACCTTTTTCTTTCGAGGTACAGAGTCTTTAGCACCAAGCTGGTCGACCACGCTCTGGCGTATTTGAGATTCATTTGCTATGACATGATTGTCCTCTGAGGACATCAATTTTTTGAGGAGTATTTTCTGTTTGGAATATATAACTTTGTTACTTTCCTTGTATCAACGAATACATCGGTAATTGGTTTGCAACTATTTGCAAGTGAATGATTTTCTTAACTTCTTGCTCACATTGATTCTGCGGGGATCAAAATGAGATAGAGTGTTTTCATTCCAAGAAATTTTATCTTGTTTTTCGGGATGCGTTTTTCTCCTCCAAAAGTTGGGAAATTCATTTCATCAAAATGACAATCTGCAAAGCGTGCGATAAATAAATCACCGTTAAAGGTTCAAGATACCTAATAATGGATGGTGAGTCAAACCCAATATAAATTCCAAGTCTTCGTTGGGGACCCATCTTTGTACGTTGTGGGGTGAAATTGGGACTTGGACAGCACAACCAAAAACTCGTAGATGAAAAATATTGGGTTCGTGACCAAATGCAAGTTGTAAAGGTGAGTATTCATGATAAGCAGTTGGTCTTATACGAACTAATAATGCAGCATGTAATATAGCATGACCCCAAACAGAAACTGGGAGTTTTGTTTTCATAAGTAATGGCCTAGCAATCAATTGAAGATGTTTAGTAAATGACTCTGCTAAACCATTTTGTGTATAGACATGGGAAATCGAACGTTCAATGACAATTTCGATTGACATACATTACTCATCGAATGCTTGTGATCTAAATTATCAAAGCATTATCAAGACGGATTCTCTTGATTGAGTAATCGGGGAATTGAGCTCGTAGTTTTATAATTTGAGCAAGTAGTCTAGCAAAAGCTACATTTCTAGTAGAAAGTAAGCAGACATGTGACCATCTAGTAGAAGAATCAATTAATACCATAAAATAACGAAATGGTCCACATGGTGGGTGTATCGGTCCACATATATCTCCATGAATTCTTTCTAAGAAAGTTGGAGATTCAACACGAACCTTCGTAATAGAAGGTCTAATGACTAACTTGCCTTGTGAACAAGCAGCACATGGATAATCATTAGGTAAAAGAATCTTCTGGTTCTTTAGAGGATGTCCATGTGAGTTATTAATTATTCGGCGCATCATTATTGCTCCTGGGTGTCCAAGTCGATCATGCCAAAGCATAAAACATTTTGGTTCAACAAACTTCGAGTTCGTGACATTGTTTGATTCAAATGTTTTTATGAATGTATAATACATGTCGGATGGAAGTGCCATGAGTTTTCTTTTATCTCCTTACGGCGGATACAAAAGAAATTATGCAAATATATTCACAATTATTTTCTTGCATCGTCTCAATGTGGTATCCATTGCTGCGGATATCTTTAAAACTAAGCAAATTTCTTCTGGACTTGCTAGAATAAAGTGATTTATATGCAATTTCATTTGGTAAGATAATACTAGCTCTTCCGGAGCCTTCAACGATATTTGATGTACGAGATATCATATTAACATTATTTTACGCTAATGTTAAGTCCAAAAATTTTTTTATCTTGAAAAATTGTATGAGTAGTTGCACTATCACTAAGCGAGATATCTTGACAATTCATCATGAATCTATAAACATGATCAAATAGATAATTTTAAGAATGAGTTTAAAACATTCAATCAACTAAGAACTAGTTTAACAACGCAAAGTTTCAAACTTTAAAAGAACCTATTTCAAACTAAAATTTTGAATCAAAGTAAATACTACTATATCGAAAGTAAACTAGTCTATTTTTTCTATCACACCTCCCCCGATCAAATGATTGATATTTCCACTTTGATCAGCAAAAAAATCAGGGACATCTAAATGAGTCACATCAATTGGATCATCACAACAAGCAAAATTTGTCTCCACTTTTTCTTTTCCTTTGATTGATCTTTGGTAGAGATCCACAAGATGTTTTCTTAGTATGGCAGTGCGTGACCAATGTCCTTTCATTCCACATCTAAAGCAATTTTCTTCGTGCTCCTTTTTGGACGAGTTATTTTCATTTATTTTTTGCTTTTTAAAGCTGTCACCTTGTGGTTGATAATGTCCATTTTTCGTCCAAATCCGCGTCCTCGCTCACGTCCATTTTCGTGTCCGCGTTTGCGTCCACGTCCGCGTCCGCGTCCGCGTCCATGGCTTGATATTGCATTTGCTTGTGCAATGCGGTACCATTTGCTTCGTGCAATCTTTGTGGAACCGGTTGGGCGTAGCCCATGATTTTTCATCAACGATTCATTATTTTGTTCAAAGCAACTAGCGAGCGGGATATGAGTTACGAGTATTTTTTAAAACCACGCTCACGATATTCTTTGTTGAAGGATCACATTGGACGCATGGAAAGTGGAGAAAGTCTTTTCCAACATATCTTCATCGAGATTTTTTTTTCCACGAGTTAGTTTTGAAGTTATTACGAGCGATTCGTAATTGTACTCACTAAGCTGTTTTAAAGTCTGCAGCGTAGGTGCATCCATTCATACAAGGGCTTTGGGGAGGACTATAGTCCTCGATGGTCAAACCTTTCGGTCAAGTTTTTCCAAAGTATTTTTGGATCTTTTACGAGAAGGTACTCAATTTTCAATCCATCGTGGAGATGGTGACGAAGGAAATGAGTGCTTTTGCGCGATCTGCGAGGATGCTACGTTTCCTTCTTTTATTGTCTCTCCAAGACCCTTTGAGATAAGATGAATCTTAGCATCGAGGATCCATGACAAATAGTTTTTGCCAGATAGATCAAGTGCAACAAACTCAAGTTTTGTGATAATCGCCATTTGAGTAACTACACAATGAACAAGAAAATATAATTAATTTTCTATTAGACATTGTATAATCATATAATTCACACTAATCAATGTCAACATAACATGATTTATATACTTTTCTTCGAGGAATAAGCATTAGTTGATTAATTACTAATTTATATCACAATTTAATTATGTGATATGATATATTCTTCAAGACATGTGCTTCTTCTAGAACACAATAAAATATTATTTGAATCTTTGCTCAATATTTTTACGGAATATAAAAATTATAACGTCATATTTTCATAAAAATTATAATGTCGTGAAAATTAATATTCTCTGGAATATTTAAATTGTAACGTTATGCTCTTCGAGAGCAATTAATATTCTTCGGAATATTTAAATTGTAATGTTATGTTATTCAGAACAACTAATATTTTGTCAAAATATTATACGTTGTGCTTCTTCAGGGACAACAACAAATCATTATTTTGAAGTAAAGATTTGCTCTTCAGGAGCAATATTATAATATTATAATAGAATATTATATTTTATAAAATTAGGCTCTTCGGGAGCAATTAATATTCTTCTGGAATATTAATGTAATATAAATATTTGTTTATTATAAAGCAACAAAAAAAATATTCTTCTAGAATATTTATATGTTATGTTTGACATATGACTCTGTCAAAATATTAACGTTGTGTTTCTTCAAGAACACCAACATACTATTTGTGAATATATGCTCTTCAGGAGCAATAGTATGCTATATATCAATTTAAAATTTATACAAGAGTATCGAAAAAATAATTAATCAAGTTAAAGATATAGAGAGCATTTAATTTATAAAGCAACGTAAACATTACTTTCATAGTAGATTAATTAATTATTTATCTACCACATGACTAAAAATTTATTCACTAAAAATTAGTTTAATAACTTTCTCATAAATAATCCAAAAGCACTGATTTATGATTATATCATCATATAATGATAAAGCAAAGTTTGGTGCTTATCCTTTGCAATCTCGTGTAATTTTTATCTAATCAATTGAACACAATTATGATTAGTTCTAAGCACTCAAATTTCATAAGAATACATAATTGATGTGGCCTTTAAAATATATATAAAAACTGTAGTTGTATTTTAAAACAATGGTAGAAGCTAATCAATTATTCGAGAAATAACCGGAGCATGCCATTAATTCTACGATTTTGTGGAACAAATAATTCTCCTATCATAATTGACTTCTAATTATTGTGTGATATATTCATCTTGCGATAATATAATAATACAAAAAATAAAATAAAATTATACCATATTGATTTGGAAATATTCATGCCACCACCATGTATATAAACATAAAAAAATAAATTAATACACCTCAGAATAAATTTAACTTCAGTTTTTAATTGTGGTATGAGAGAGATTGTTGTTAGAACTTCAACCTCGGTTGGTTAGGCGTCGTCGATAACGTGTTATGAAATTGGAGAAAGAAAGCAGAGAAAATATAAGAGATACAAAAGGAATTGTGTATTTTCATTATAACTATGGACCTATATTTATAGGATTCCAAAGTAGGTTACAAGAGATTTGGATACAATCAAACAAGAACTTATCTAAATATCTTGATAAGACTAAGTATCCCGATAAGTCTAAATAGTCATCAATAATTATCTCATAATTTTACAACAAATACTACATATTAAAAAAAATAAAAAGTAATTTTAAAAATTCGGACCTTAGGCGATCGCCTAATAGCTGGCTCAACATTAATTCAAAATTTCTATGAATTGTTTGATTTTAAAATGTGGATAAATCTTGAATATCTGTTGTCAAGAAAATCCAATCAAATTTGAAAGGTTTTATTATAGAAGTCCAATTTTTTAACAAATAGATTTTCAACATTAGTTAAAATTATTTTCTTATTTTGTAAGTTTTTACACTCAAATCTAACACAATTTAAATTTCTAATTAAAAAGAAAAGGTTAAAAAATTAACTGAGTGAACATAAGAAAAAACACTTTTAAAATACAACTACATTGATGACAAACACTTCTTCCTCATGATTTTTTTTATTTATACTATTCATAGTCGCTCACTATCGAAAGACATTTTACGTGATGTTACTCAATTAGATGAATTATTCATAATTAATGACTATAAATACATTATTCAATTAGAGTAAATAATTAATCCAATTAAGTAATGCCAAGTAGGATGCGAATATAAATAGCATCATTCTTCTTCTTTTTTTAATCTTGAAAAACAACTTTAAAATTATAAAAATGGAACTATACATATATACAAGGTCTCGTACACTCTTGAACTACTTATAATCTAAAAGTTCAAATCTTACTTTTAATATGCTCTTTCACATGTAGGCATGCTTGTTTTTTTTTTTTCCATAGAAGTTTGACGCGTGTACAATTTTATTAAATAGATAGAAATGAAACTTGAACTTAGGACTTTTGCGTTATCAAATTGAATTACTTAAATCAAAAACTTAAGCTATTAGATAATCACATGCATACCATTCTTGGAGACGTGGGTGTAATTTGTTTTCTTTTTCCTGAATAATGCTATGTAGGACGGGTGGTTAGGACTAACCTACATGGCAACATATATAGCATTAAGTGCTTGTTTGCCATAGCCTAAAAACAAATTTAGGTGTACAACAAACCCTCCAATATTGAAGAGGGAGGTGGCTGGTTAGTTTGTAACAAAACTGTGCTGTACAATTTTGAAAACACACTATCAACATCTTTTCTCATTTTTGGTCATAGAAACATTGGATCTGTATCTGGTTCCAGTACGATAAAAGTGCATAGGGTTTTCGCTGAATCATGGGATTGTTGATGACAGTGGAACATTTGACCATTGAAGTGTATAAAATTACCTTTCTCAGGGAGATTAATAACAAGGCAAGAATGATGCACAACCCAGTGGAAATCATAACATGCTTTCCTATTTTGCAGCAAGAGCTGTGAATTCTATCTTTCAGCGTTGGGGAATTTCTGGAACAAATCAAGGATGGAACATCAGCGGCGAGTTATGCAGCGGAGTTGCAATTGATGAAACAGAAATTGGGGCTTTCAATCCGGGTATTAAATGTGATTGCTCTTCCAACAATGGCACCACTTGCCGCATTACTGCGCTGTGAGTTGACAATTGGCCACTCTATTTTTCTTTGGTTGTGGTGTTGAAAACACTGTCACCTAATAGCATTTTTTCACTTTGATCACCGACTTTTACCCATTCCAAATTATTCTTTGAAATATCATTTTTAGTTCAGTTTAGGACCTGTATAGATGAGCTGTGTAAACTCAAACCAAACCGAAGTGAAACAACACTGTAATTTGGGAGACTAGCAGTTTTTTCAATCCTTGGTTGTGTTTAACAATAATGTCATGTATCTTATTTTTTTATTATGCACTTCAGGTTGTAATTGTTGACATATTGCGTTGTACTTTACAGGAGAGTTTATGCATTGGATGTTGTGGGTCCAATTCCGAATGAGCTCTGGAATTTGACTTTCCTTACTAATCTGTATGGTTAATTTTTTCTATTAGTTGATTTGTTAAGTATACTTGACAGTTAATTAGTTTCTTGGCTCCTAATTTTTCAATTGGTTGTTCACAGTTTTATTTCTTATGCTGATGTTACTGGTATTTTCCTTAATTTATTGCAGAGATTTCCATAAAATTATTTGACAGGTCCACTGCCTGCATCTATTGGAAACCTCACTCGCATGCAGTACTTGTAAGCTATATTATTTGTGATTTAGGACTTAGGACTCATGTCAATTAACACTGTTTGAGTGTTAGTTAAAAATATTGCAAATTTTTTATTGTCTTCAGGAGTGTTGGAATTAATGCATTATCAGGGGAGGTTCCGAAGGAACTTGGGAAGTTGACAGACTTAAGATCGGTGTAAGAACTTGTAATTTTTATTCATGAGGTTTGAGCCACCATTACCTCCCATTTGTGCATGTACATATAAATTTACGTAGTTATTTATCTGAGATTTCTACTTGCTTGTGTAGGGGTTTTGGCACGAACAATTTCTCTGGTCCTCTACCATCTGAGCTTGGGAATTTAACAAAACTAACTCAAATGTAAGTTTGATGCTACTTCACACTTACTGGGTCGTTCCTATATAACTATGGGAGATGCTGTAGATGCTGCTTGTCATGTTTGGTAGCATTTATAATCTGACACAAAATTAGGAAAATGATCACGAGTGTGAATTTCTAGTATCTTTCCCACTTTATCATTTAGGATCTATGTTGCTTTACAGCTTTATCTGTTTAGACACACATTGGATCTAAACTTAACTTAGGCATGGAACAATGTGGGGAACCTTTTCCTTTTAGGTCTTTTGTGTTTTTCTTTGTTCCTTGACAAGCCACATCTTTTTGACAACTGTGACCTGTGACCTGATTTTCCTTTTCCATTCTAGTTATCTTCTAATCCATGTCGGTGAGCTCATTTGTAATTCATTCATGAAGTTCTTTGGCATTTTCAATCGACTCCATAGTAATAATTGCTTGTAAAACATCTTAAAATTTTCCTAATCTTAATTAGTCGTTTTATGAGAAGCCACAAAATTATTTATGTGCAAGGAAAGAGAAAAATGTTTCTGCTCAATTTTTCGTTCATTTCCTGTTCTTTTCTTGGCAGTTACTTCAATAGTGCTGGAGTTAGTGGTCCAATACCTCCAACATTTTCTAATCTAAGGAATTTGGAGAGAGTGTAAGAACATATTCTCTCTGCTCCTTTCTTTTGTAATGACAGATAAATTTAGTGTTTCGACTTCTCTGATCAAGTTCCACTGAAATAAATGTTTGGGGGATTTCAGGTGGGCGTCAGACAATGAACTTACTGGTCGGATTCCTGACTTTATTGGGAGTTGGTCAAATCTTATTGTCTTGTGAGACAGAAATCAAGTTCATTTCTTATTTTTATATGATTTATCATGCTAGAATTTACATGCCTATCTTCGTACTAGTAATTTCACCAGTCAAAATTCATATGTGTAGTTTGTGATCAGCTATAATTTAATATGTTTGCAGGAGGTTTCAAGGAAACTCCCTTCAGGGGCCAATACCACCATCATTCTCCAATTTATCCGCTTTGAATGATTTGTGAGTGTTGACCTATTTCTTTGTCATTTATTTTACAACTTTCTTCTCAATGCTTTCCAAAGCTAATATTACTATCATTCAAATACGACGAGCAGGAGAATAAGTGATCTATCTAATGGAAGCTCTACACTGGACTTTCTTAGAAATATGAAGTCTCTAGACACCTTGTAAGGAATATAACACAGCTTATAATTCTGTACTAATTTGATGTATTCTTTCTTCCAACAAATTATCTGTTGAAAACCTAATTCTTTTTTTGGCAGAGTTTTGCGTAATAATAACATTTCTGGTTCCATACCGTCCAATGTTGGTGACTATCAGAGTTTAACACTGCTGTAAGTCTTATAGTCATTGTATGACTTTCAATAGTGTATGAATATTCTTCCACTGAGGTTGATGGTAAATTTACACTCCTACTATCCATCCTAATACATGTTCAGTCTAAAATCAAGAACATTAAGTCATTAACCATATAACACTGAGGTTGGGACACTCCTACTTTCCATCCTAATAATGAACTTGAGAACGTTAAAAATATTTTCTTAAAAATATTTTCATGCCGATTGAAGTCACTAACCTTTTAAAGTGATCAATAGCTTTTACATTGCTTACACACTCTGCAATCTTATTTTTCAGGGATTTGAGCTTCAACAATTTGTCTGGACGCATCCCAGATTCAGTTTTCAATCTGAGTTTACTCAGTGACTTGTAATAAATCATGCAATACTTTTGGTTGAAACCTTGCTGCAACAACCCCCACCCCTAAGTAAGAGAAGAAAGAAACACGGGGAGGGATAGACACGGTGCTAATTTGGTTTTCTTTTTTCATCTTCAGGTTTCTTGGTAATAACAAGTTGACGGTACCCTGCCCATGTGCAAAGAGTCCGTCTCTCCAGAACATGTCAGTGTTGTTCTTTCAAGTTCATGTCTTGTGTGGTGTTGATAAGAATTCCTATAAGTTGCATTTATTTTGTTTCAAATGCATGATTAGAACTCCAATGATGGGGGACACAAATGCCATGCCTTCCAATTTCATTATTATTTGGAGGCATATGTTTTTTCTTTTTTAGTAAAATCATAACTTAATAATGATATTGTGTGAGTACTCTTAAATTTACACATTAGAATTGCTTAATTACAAGTATTAAGTTGGGACTAACAACTTCACATGTGAACCTCAGCATTATCCCACACTAAAGATAAACAATAGTATACAATATCTATGATTGCATTCAAAAATATCTGATTGGAGTCTGCTTTATGTTTGTAAACCTGACTAGTAATGTATACAGGCAGCATCTGATGCTATAAAAAAAAAAAGAAGAAGAAGAAATAGAAGAGTTGAAAACAACATATATTTTCATATTAAAGAAAGTCATCAATAAGATGGAATATCTGCCTAACATCATTGTTATATTCCTTGCAGAGATTTATCCTACAATTCATTATCTGGGACCTTTCCTACTTGGTTCAGCGGACAAAATTTACAACTGTATGCATGAATGAAAACAAGGATGCTACATATTCTTTATATTTTCTTTTCAATGTTCTGCTCTATGGTTCCTTTTGACACCTCCCATAATTTAAATGCCCTTTCTAACATTAACATAGAAATCTTTCTTGGATGTATTATGCAGTAATTTGGTTGCCAACAACTTCACCATAGACAATTCCAATGGCAGGTAAATATTTGAAGCACATACGGTGACAAACTTATATGGATTCACTTCCTAAGCTTTACTTTTTTGTTAGCTTCTTTATGTGGATATACTTTGCTTTCGATGTTTAAATCGGTTATCCATATGTATTTTTTTCACAACTAAACCATGGCACGATCAGTCAATAGCTAAAGCTATGCCTATCTTTCATCTTTTTAGTGGAATATTGGTTAGGATAACTTATCATTAACCATTTCCCAGAAAGAGTACTGAATATGATTATTCGTTGTAACTCACTTCCAGATTATGTCTAGATGTATTTCTAAACTCTGAATGATATTGGTTCATATTCTTGTCGTGTGTCATATGTGAAAGCAAAGTTAGCAGCTTCACATACATTCTGAGTACTTGTAAAAATGATATAGTAAAATAGTTCATTAATGACTTGGAAAGTGCAGAGCTAGTAAATAGGAGGAGGAAATAATCTCAAGACAACATGAGTTTTCTTGTCCACAGAACTTGATGAAATTACATAGGAAAGTCTATGCTGCCATAGTTCTAAATGCAAAAAGGAGTATACTTGCTTTCCTAACCAAAATTATAGTAAACTCTGTCTTTATTATGTGCTTGCGTTAAGCATTTATGACAATCTTTGCATGCGTGTTGTACTACCAATGCACTACCTTCTTTCTGTTTCACCACCACAATTTAATCATCAACCATTTGGCATGTTGATATTCACAAAATTAATGCTTGATGCTTCTCTACCTCAAACATGATACTTTCCCTAATTACATTCACTCTTGCATTTTTTAGTGCTCTGCCTTCAGGATTGAATTGTCTGCAACAAAATTTTCCTTGCAATCGAGGACCACCTATCTGTAAGTGTTAAATTTTATCCGAACATGTGTAAGTTAGTAGCAGGGTTCAAAGGCTGCAAATTCTAACAAGGAAGTTGCTTTTCCTTTTTTGGATGCTAATAAGGATGTTTGGCTAAGCTTAAGAACTCCTTAAAAAGAGCTTTCTTGGACAGTCTGTAGTTCTTTAATTCCCAAAAAAGCTCATTTTCAGGAGCTTTTAAATTATCCAAACATGCTTATTAAACAAGAATATAACATAGTTGTGGGGAGCATAAAAAACCTGTGTACTGATAAAACTATTAAGGACTTGCTTTGCAATGCTGCAAATAAGCATAAGCTAGCTTTCTCCTAGTTTTTTGCTTAACAAAAGCTGACTTTACCATTTTTGGACTCTACTTTATATTTTATTCAATTATAGCTATATCTTCTGCTCAAGTTTTCTATTATTGACTACGACTAATTTCTATATCTTGATTCATTATACTGTATATTTTGACGCATTTACCCTTATTTCTTCGACCCCTTGCCTACCAATTCACCTCACACTTTCCTTCATCACCATCAGCATCACCAATCCTCCGAACATGGAATTATAAATAAAATCACATGATATTCAGATATTGTTTGTTGTATCTATGTGCATCGGAATGTATGCCATTGTTGAAAGTGCTAAACCGCTAATTTATCAAATTTATCTTAAAAAATTAACATGTAATGTTGTGGGTTATATATTTTGAAAACTATGACAATTTTTTGTGAAATAACAATAGAAAATTATTTGTAAATTTTGTATTACAAGTTTGTGAATCTTAACATGGCATAAATTTGGTTAAAGTTGTCAGTGATTATGGTAGAATGATGCTAAAGCGTCTTACCTGTTGGCAGTTTTATACACTATGGATTGTATTATATTTCTATATGCTCATGGATTTTAGCATTAGACATTAAAAAGATATTGTTGGCGATTGAACACATTATTTGTGTGTGTGTGTGTGTGTGTCGGATTGATATTTTGACCACGAGCTCTATAGATATTGACATGGCATAATAATGTTGTCAAGGTATTCAATGATTGTGTATGGTGCTAGAGCATTTTATTTCGTAATACAATAGTAAAAAAGATCTAAATAAATTGGCTAACTTGTGCATGGCTTAGTTTGATAAAAAAGACATCAATTATTGCTCAGCAACAAGGACAAATTATGTATTTTTATAAAAATAAAGTATTTTAAGTTGTTTTACAGCAAAAAATTCCAACAGCCTATTCCAGATTAATCATAGTTGCTCATATAATTTCAAAAGTTCCATCAGATTTTCTTAGAACAAGCACTTCTCATGATTTTTTTTTAAAAGAAAATACTTGTTCAAAATGATGCAAAAAAGGCCCAAAATATCGTTCACAAAATTATTTCCACGCAAATTCTGAACAAGCAATTCTGTGAAGTTGCATTGACAATTGACAATTGACAAGTTCATAATGATATAATGGTTTGCAGATTCCAGCTTTGCAATTAAATGTGGCGGTCTACAAATTCGGTCTTCAGATCAGATTGTGTATGAGATGGATAGTGAGACTCTTGGTCCGGCAACATATTACACGACCAGTACAAACAGATGGGCAGTTAGCAATGTTGGTCTGCCTGCTGATAGCAGCAACCCACAATATCAAAGCTCCTCTTCGTCCCAATTCACGAATACTTTGGACTCGGAGTTGTTTCAAACTGCACGAATTTCTGCTGGATCTTTGAGATACTATGGCTTGGGTCTTGAGAATGGTAATTACACTGTGAAACTTCAGTTTGCAGAGGTTGCAATCCTAGGCACTAGGAGTTGGATGAGTCTTGGAAGACGTGTTTTTGATATATATATTCAGGTCAGTGTTAAAAAATGAGTTCTTATTGAAACTATTGCATTCGTATTTTGCACTGTGCTTCAGCTAAACAATTGTTTACTATCTTCAGTTGATAGGGTCATATAAAACAGAAAAAGAAAAAAAATAACCAATGGGTGTATCTGATGGATAATTATGTATTTGGTACACATTCTTCAAGCTTCATCTTTGTCTAAAACCCCAGTTTACCTTTCCTCATTTAGTACTTGATGTGCTGTATGATATTTGATATCAATGCTATGGTAAGTGTTTTTGGCTTCAGCATGCCCGAGTCCTTGAAATACTACTTGTGATACATTACCATCAATTTTTATTCGAAGAAGATATACATATTCTATTCCCAAGATTTTCTGTCACTGCAACTTCGTATATTAATGGTTGCCATGGCATTCCATATTGTTCTTATATAAATCCACCACATGTTTAGTTTAATTTAGAATTTCAAGTATCTTATATATTCCTCCTCTTCATTATTGACTAAAACTTTCACATTGTGGGGTCCAGGGGAAACTGGAGTTTAAAGACTTTAACATACTAAGAGAGGCTGGTGGGACAGCTTTGAGAGCTGTTGTGAAGGAATTGAAAGTACAAGTGTCTGAAAACTACCTTGAAATCCATCTCTTCTGGGCTGGAAAAGGGACTTGTTGTGTACCTAGACAAGGTACATATGGACCTTCTATTTCGCAATAAGTGCCACCCCAGGTAAATATGAATTCAGTAATATTTGACAACTGGCAAAATGTGCTACTCGATTTGATTCCTAATATAACGGATGCCAGTGCTGATCACTAAGCTTTTCTACAGATTTCGATCCCAACCGTTAGAAACAGTCCTCCAAGTGGGAAGAAGAACAAGACTGGTCTGATTGTGGGATTGTAGTTGCAGTTGGAGCTGTTAGTTTTCTTTCTGTATTTGCAGCATACTATTTGGCTCAGAGAAGAAAAAAAGGAAGAAGAGCTATGAGGACGAAGGTAAGAAAGGAAAAGTATAGTGGCCTAAGTATCTTTCCAGTTCAGGAGTTATTGTTACATCTATGCTTTTTGTTTATTACTAGAACTAGAAGTGCTCTTTTGATGCTAATTTAGAAATGAGACTGGAAGTATGTTTCCATTGGCAGAGACATCAAATGGGATGTCTTTGTTTCATTTTTTTGTGTCTAAGTAATAAATCACCTCCTAAATGATACACAATGAGAGATAGGTCAATGCACATTTACTAAATACCAAACTTATAATGCCTATCCTCGTATGGAACAATATTATATGAGGTAAGGAATGAATCAGTTTGGGGATGGATGAATAATCACTGCCCTTTGGAAATGAACAGATGTTTCTCTGTGAATTTGCAGAGTTCTTGGGAATGGATGCCAAACCTTACATGTTCAGTTATGTGGAGCTAAGAGCTGCAACAGATGACTTCAATCCTGTTAATAAGCTTGGAGAGGGAGGATTTGGACCTGTGTACAGGGTAAATTCTATTCTGAAACTTTTCTGAATCAATGAATATAGGTTGGTGGAACAATTAAAAAGCAGGCTTGAATAGCAAACCAACACATTAAGTATGAGAAGAACTAAGACGAAAGAAAGATGGTAACAAGTCCTTGTTAGTTTTCAATAGTTTACATTGTCGTTATAACTCAATGTTTAGCCTGCAATTCCTTTTTTATTTTCTCCTTTACCGTTTGGATATCTGTATGCCCCCCAACCTAAAATATCATCAGAAGCAGATATGTATGTAATTGTTCAGATCCTGTTTGATTTTCTTCTCGTAATTTTTAAGTTTATTATATCTGAACTTTTTATGTTGTGACAACAGGGAACACTTGAGGATGGAAGAGTTGTTGCTGTTAAACAATTGTCCATTGCATCCCATCAAGGAAAGAGTCAGTTTGTTGCAGAGATAGCTACTATATCTGCTGTGCAGCACCGTAACCTTGTAAAATTGTTTGGATGCTGCATCGAGGGAGATAAACGGTTGCTTGTTTATGAGTATCTCGAAAACAAGAGTCTTGATCAAGTATTATTTGGTAATAGTGAGACAGTTTGTCCATAGCTTCATATTAATTTCCATATATAGGAGACTGAATCATTATGCTTTGATGGAGCAGGGAACAGAAGTTTATCTCTTGACTGGCCTACACGCTTCGATATATGCTTGGGAGTAGCAAGAGGTCTTGCTTATCTGCATGAGGAATCTCGACTTCGAATTGTACACAGAGATGTTAAAGCCAGCAACATTCTTCTTGACTCTGATCTGAACCCCAAAATTTCAGATTTTGGTTTGGCCAAATTGTATGATGACAAAAAGACCCATATAAGCACCCGTGTTGCTGGAACAATGTAAGATCCACAAAATTTCTAAATCCATAACGTTCCTTCATTCTGTATTAATCAATTGTATAGTGGCCTACATTTCCAGTTCAAATGTAGACTAGCATGGGCTGGGTTTATTTCTGAGTTTTTCTTGTTTCACTCATATAGTGGGTATCTTGCGCCGGAATATGCTATGCGTGGACACCTTACCGAGAAGGCAGACGTATTTAGCTTTGGAGTTGTAGCTCTAGAGATCGTCAGTGGAAGGCCAAATTCTGACTCAAGTTTGGAAGACGATAAGATGTATCTTCTTGAATGGGTATGGTCTATTTCACATTTTGTACTTTTGTGCATATTGATCCCTTAGAATTTAATAGTCTATATATAACCCCAGATATTTCATCTTGCCATATTTTCTTCAATTTTTTGCTGTGATTAAGTTAGCAAAAGGAAATTGTATTCCATTTCACAAATTTTACCTCAGTTATACTAAGCATTTTTTCTCTCAATGCTCGTGGTCACAAAATACCATACATTTCAATGCACACTTGAAGTTACGAAGAAAATTTCCAAAATATTAGTTCGCTACTGTTGTTTGCAGTTCTAATTCTGGTAGCAATGACAAAATATTAAGAGTCCACTTATATTACAATTTGATCCATTGTTAACTTTTCAGCTCCATTTGTTTGTGGTAGATATCTGGTAGGGAAGTTTCCTTTTGTTTGGAAACTGAGAGAAACACACATTTACTTGGAGTGATAACCATTTAAAGATTATGGTCATGGGAAATAAGCCTAGGTGAGAAGCGCACTAACGTTGAGTGTCGAGATAAAAATTATATAATATCAAAATTCTTTTCGATGAATAACTTGTTTTACTTGTTCATTTAGGTATTTCTTTATTTCTTTTTGCTCCATTTGTTTCCACGGGTATCAGGTAGTGTTCTTTCCTCCTGGTTCTGAGAAATCAAAATTTTCTTTGTATGGAGACAAGCAAAGATTGTAGACAAAAGAGTCCTCAGTTCTGAGAGCTTTCTGAGGCTTATCCTCTTGTTTTCTTCCCCGGTTCACTTCCCGGGAATGGGAGATACCAAGGACAGAAAGAAAGATGAACTATGCCTGAAAGATCAAGTATTTAATAAAGCTTTCTCGAATTCTTTTTTGCAAAAGATTCAACAAAGAGGAATCAGTTATTCACAACCCAATGTAATTTTTAGGAAGGTCCCCTTTCCCCTTCCAAATTCTTTATAGATATCAAATTTTCTCAGGAATAGAATTTCTCATCTCAGACGGGTCCTAAGTGATAAAATAAAGAAATCGTCTTCTTTCTTTTTAATCACCTTTCCTCCTGGCTAATGGAACAAGCCGGGACCACAAGAGAGAGGGGACGGTACGAGAAAGCGACACCTTGCACCCTCTATAATCTAACATTCAAATGTATTGTTATGTTTTCCACCATCTTTGCCTTGGTGGGTACTAATTTAAATACGATATGCTTGCAGGCTTGGAATCTTCATGAGACAAACCAAGAATTGGAGCTCGTTGACAGAACATTATCCAGTGTGAACGATGACGAAGTAAAAAGAATTATAGGAGTGGCTCTTCTGTGCAGTCAAACATCCCCCGGTTTGCGGCCTTCAATGTCCCGTGTGGTGTCAATGCTTTCTGGAGACATTGAGGTGCCCCCCGTCACTTCGAAGCCCGGATACCTGACTGACTGGAAATTCAGTGATGCAACAACCTTTATGTCGAACACGGATAGTTCAACTTCAAGAACTGATAATAGTCGTGGCAATTCAACAAACATAACAAGCAGGGAAATAGGGCCATCTTATTCACCACCTATCCCTGCTTCCAAACCCATTCTTCATGAGATTATTGGCGAGGGCAGGTGATGAATCATTATTATTTCTTGAAAGAGAGAGAGAGAGAGACAGATAATTTGCATTCCTTTTTAGAATTGACATTGCGTGTTTGTTGTATTATACAGTAAATGATTTGAGAATTTGTATTTTGTAAATTAATCATATATAGCCACAGATTTACACGAGGGCCGAGAAAAATCACCTAGGTATGTAGAAGAAGTTGCATCGTTGGTCTCAACCTATGGCATCAGATTTATTTTATTGCATGAGAGCTGATGTGTACTCGTGGTTGTAAACTGTTTTATTACAAACATAAAGTGTATAACACATTATTGCTAAATCTCACGACGATTGATGAACAATTTGTGTGGTGTATCAATCGCATCTTGAAACCTCTACGTTCAAACCGTTTTTAATCTGAATTAGAACAGAAAGAGGTGGAGTTGCTACGCCGTGACCTTTAATCAGATTTATGTGGAAACGACTTATGATAGCCGCCGCAGCTATTTTCATTTGTATGAAACTCAATTCCTTCCCTAAACAACTTTTGGGTCCTGAATTGAATGCAGAAAACTTGAAAGATTGCTCATGTTTGATTCGTCCTCCTCCTGAGATCCATCTTCCTGGCTTAAACTCCAGGCAATCTTTTCCCCATATTGACTCCATCCTACCTGTGGAACACAAAAAATCAAAAGACTGTTCAAGTTTTGGTTAACCATTTTAAGTTTTTAGACGAAATACCGATTGAATAGAAGGATAGCAGTGTCTTGGTATTTGCATTGATAGGTTGTCCAGTTGGAAGGATATCTGGCTTCACCGGAGCTTTGTGCTGCAAAGCGACGGGCGGGTAAAGGCGCAACGATTCACATATAGCACCATGTAAATAAACCATCTTTTTTAGCTCTTCCGTGCTGGAAAATTTCCACTTTCCAACAGGTGAAAATTTAAGGATTTCTTGTCGGATCTTGTTTTCTTCTTTAGGGTTTGTTGCCAGAAGCCAAAACAACCATGCAAGACAAGCACTTACAGCATTTTTGCCTGCAAATGCTAAATTCAGCAATTCATCTTTCAAAATCTTTTCAGAAATTTCTTCTGAATCACTACTCTTTTCTGCCATTATTTTCATGTAATTTGTTAACAAGTCCAAATCCTCCTCTTCTTCATTTCTAACTTTGAGTTTTTGGCATTTCAATGAAATACAATCAGTCAAAAATTGATCAACATCTTGTTTTGCATCCCTTAGTTTCTTCTCATGGCCAATTTGTAGCCATTTTTGAAATTTCCAGTAAATTTCCTGGATTATATGCCTGTTCATAACTGCTTCCTCCATATCTGTAAACGCCTTTTCTTGTTTTAAATCAGGTAAACCGATGCACAGTGTTTCCAGATCGCGGCCAATAACAACATGCACTGGTTATCGAAGCTGTAACGGTTAAATAGCTCCTGCATATCTACCTGTTGAAGGAAAGGTCTGAGAATGATAAATTCTGCTGCTAATTATTTGTGAAAAATTGTGCATATGTGGCGTCTTGAGCTTTTAGACGAGGTAATTCAATCTATACATGTATTGTCAAGTCACAACTCGGCAACGTGTTCCAGAAATGGGATAAGGCGGTTCTCCACTATGTTCGAGCTAGTTTTCACCGCGAAGTTCTGGAATTGGCTGTGATTTATAAGTGACACAGCAATCCTCCTTTGGTTCTCCCACATTTCAAATTCCGACGCAAAAATTCCATCTCCTAAAGCATCAAATATCTTCTTGAATGAAGGACCTTTCTGATAATTTGAAAAGTTTTTGCTCAATATATAATTTACATTAGCTGGATCACCAGTCAACACCATTTCCATGTTAGAGAACCAAGGCCCTTTGAACACAAATGTACCATCAGAATTGTGCAGAACCTCTGTTATGAAACTGTGTAATCTATGTCTGTTCAAAAACAGGCCTGGAAGCATACCAACAATTGGCCAATTTGTAAGCACTGACTTTTTCTTTGTTTTGGCATAGAAATGATCTTATACAAAAGAAAAGTGAACAACAGAATTACTAGAGACACTAAGGTGCATTTCATAGAATCCATATTGGGATTGATAAGAGTTCTTCCCAGCTTAATTTATAGGAGTCAAGATGTGCTCTTTCAAATATATGTCGTTTTTAGCTGCTCCTCAATAAAAATTTTTTGTACATCATCAAAAACTAATATACTTCTTGGATCCGACTATTGGATCTATGAGAATGAGTTACTAAAGATTGAACTCTTTTGTTCTTGATGGAGTCTTGACGGCCGTGAATGATAATATTGAGTTGTATAGTTATGGTTTTTAGATTCATGCAATGAGTAGAGCAAGGAGAAGATCTTTGAGGAAGATTTTCGTTTGATAGTGAGATTGAAGACGTAGACACACACACACAGATTTTCTTCAGTACCGGAGAAAATTTCCTTCGGTCGTAAATATATGAGGATCATTATAGATAACATTTAATGTATTCACACTTATTGTTAAATTAATTTATTTGATGATGTGTAAAATTTTAATTGGGAGGACATATATTTGAGACAAATATGAACTCAATTTATAGATGTCACTATAATTTTTTGTTTTACCTAATTACTGTTTTCCTACTTATTTCTAACAAAAAGGTTGCTAATTTTCAGAGTAAGGAGAACACTACTCATGGAAGGATTACTATCAATCTAACAAAAAGGTTGCTAATTTTCAGAGTAATGGAAGGATTAGTGTCAAAATAATTAATTTAGTTAAATCAATATACTATTTTAAACAAGTAAAATGACAATTCTACCCTTCTAATAATATTAACATAAGTACAAATACTATAATCAAATAGGCTAACAATTTTAACTGTAGTAGAATTTATCTAGTTGTAGATATTAAACAAAATGACCTATTATTAACATTGGCAAGCAATAATATAAATTATGTAGATAAGTTGAATTAAATGTTGAGTTTCGAGACCCTGCTCTTCAAGGCAGCAAGATTAAACTGAATTCGATAGGAGCTAATAAAGGTTAATACCAAAATAATTGAGACTTGGTGGAATAAGCTATAAAAACCTTAATACTTTATTGAATAATTAATGGCCAAAGACATTTGATGTAAAATTCTTTGTAAGTGGTCCCTAGAAACTAGGGGAGGATACAAAGGGTTCTTTAGTTCCTCTTGACTTCAAAATTTCCTTTTTTGAAAGGGAAAAAAAAAAAAAAGTGACGATGTCAGAAATTCTAACGAAAAATCTTTTATCGCATCACACGATTCTTTCACGAAGTACTCTCTCAGTGCATTTAGTCAAGATATATATAACCTCCTATGTTGGCCCTAAGAAATCCTGACTTCATGGGAATAAATAAAGCATTTCTTTCGCACGCACTTTGATCATGGCTATTTTCGCTATTGTTCTAAAAAAACTTACATAGGCTCTGCTTAGGCGTGAGGCGCGGCATCCACATCTCGCCTCACCTCGCCCTTGTCTCATTTTCGTCTAGGCCACACCTAGACCTGACAAGCTTAAAATTCGACCTCTACGTCTAACCACGCTTTATACTTTTTAGAATACTGATTTTCGCTAGTTCTTGAAGTGAAGTCTAGTCTATTAATTAGCTTAAAGTTTTTTTTCCATTTGCTAGCATTGTGGTTTGGAATCGATTCTTTGTCAACGTCCCACTCTTTCTTTGAACCTTATCAATGATTGAACTTAAAAATATGAATTGAGTGCCATTTGATGAGTAACTGAGAACAAATGAGAGGAATATGGAAAGAATGGAGATGTAATTTTTTTTTTTTTTTAATATATTGACTAGGTCTAAAAAAAATTTAACTCCTACCTAGATCCGCCTATGTAGGCCCCTCGTCACATTAATGTTACCCTAATCTATATATCGGTCATGATCTTCTATTCTTCACAGTAGGGAGGAATTATCTTGTTAATTGCACATTTGTCTATTTTTTATTGGACAATGAAAAGTGGTTAATATTGTCCAATGAAAAGTAGACAAGTGTGCAATTGGTAAGATAATTATTCCTTATTGTGGGGAGGAGATCATATCCGCTCTATATATATGGTTCGACTAGGAATTAAAATCAAAATTGAGAAATGGCAATGTTTGCTTCCTGCTAACATCTAGCTCAATAGGTTTAGAGTGAAAAACTTGTACTTGTTTAATTACTAGTACAATTATGGAGGTTTTATTGCCACCACATTTTTTAATAAATGTACTATTTTTAATTATATTAAATGTCTTTAATTTTTTTTATCAAATTTTTATTCTTAACATTCTACTAATTATTACATCTTGTCCCTAATGACAGTTTTCATCCAATAATTCTATTAACGTGCTCTAAAATGAGAGACAAATATTTTATCGCAATTTTATATTTATTTAATTTTTTACTTATTTAAAAATATGTGGAATAAATAAGTCTTTTTACTCTCTCTTAACAAAAATTTTGGACGAAAATTGTCATCGAGAACAAGATGTGCTAATTAATATAATATTGATAATAAGAATGTGATGAAAAAAAGTCAGAATATAAATGTGATAATGAGTAAAGTTTGTGGACCTTTCATACAATTAAAATATAGTGCACTTATAAAAAAATGTGGTGTATTTAGCCGTACAATTATTATAATTAATTTTTTATGTGGACTTTTACGCCCCTATTTAGCTTACTTGCAAATATATATAGTTAAAGCACCTAGAACTTAAAAACATGACATAATTATATTTTGGATTAATTATACTCACAGTTCTATTCTTTCAATTTTTTAACAATTTTATCCTCATTCAATTTTATTCACATATATCGTTTACATTCTTTCATTTTACTCTCACAAATGGTCCCCAAATGATTTTTTTGACAATTTTGTCACTGACTTAAATAAATTAAAATTAAAAAAAATACAATGAAAAAATTATAATTAGGACCCTAACATTTTCAAAAGTATAAATAAATTCTAAACTTTTTTATTTTTTTTACAGATTTTTACTTAAAATAATAAAAAATATATCTTCAAGTCCCAAAACTTCTAATTATGGACATTTGGAGTCTCTACAAATTTTGTCCAATGATCCGTTAATTGACAAAAAAATTATACTTATGAACTCATGGACATTTCGCCTAGTGGCCGTAAGTGGCAAAGGCGGAGCAATGAACTCATACTTGTTAAGCGCTTCTTGAATCAACAATTTGAATTCATCCAAAGCTTTCTTTTGTGGGTCAATCAGATCATCCACTTTGCTGTTTTCCTCTTTAAATGAAGTCAATTCAGTTATTTTATTCTCTTCAATAGCACCACCTTCAACAACCTCTTCCGACGCTGGTTTCTCAGCCTTTTCTACCTCACACTCCGTCTCCAGCTGTGGTGGCACCTCCTTCTCTGTGGGTTCCTCAACCTCCGGCACATCAATTACCACAAACCTCTTCAGTTCCAGCCACGACCTCATGAACATATTTCTTGGTTTATTGATTTCTTTGTGTTTTGCAAGATAGTAGTTATCACTCTTGTTATTCGAAGCTTGAAACTTTTCGCCATTGTTATAAATTTGAGCTTCACCAAATTCTGTGTCTGTAACTCTGTATGTGTGTGTGTGTTGAGGGAACGATATATTTTGTGACTTGACGAAAATGTCCTTTAGAAAATGAGAGAGTGTACTATACGCGATCATTTAACGGCAAAGAAACGTTGATTTAATGACCCAAATGTCAAAATCCAAACGATATGGACGATTTGCACAATAGACTAAAAATATAGGAATGAAATGTGCTAATTACCAAAAATAATTTAAAAATAGAAACTAAAATACAAATAGAAAATAATTAAAAAAAATATATATCCATCTTCCCTGAACATCCCACCCCCACCTAATCCCAACCATATTGCCAGTGACCGCCACCTGTCAAATTCACCGTCGAGCACCACCAAATAATCGCCCGAGCTCGAAAGTAACCCCGCCCTTTCCTAAAAAACAACTACAGAAAGGGGAAAAAAAGAAAGAAGGTCCAATATTCAGATTTCAGAGTTGTAAACATCAAATGGAAGGAAAATGAATTTCCCTCCTAGTCCTAGAGTGAAAATTCTAAACAAAATGCCAAACTTCAAAGAAACAGAGGAAATGTAATTGAAATGAAAAATTTCCATTCCTTTCCACCTACAAATAACACAAACCAGCTCAAACCCCAATTGATCCTCGCATTCATCACAAATGGAGCTAAAAATGGTACTCTGAAACTCCGATATTGTACACAAAGAAGAGTTTAAGGTTGTCTCCTCTACAATTCCTCAGTCCAATCCATGGATTTTGAGCAGCTCTCTTCTGTTTCTTTGAATAATCGAAAGCGAAAAGTTGCTGGTGAGAAGATTGACTCAATGCACAATATTATGAGAAACTCCAGTTTTTCATTTATTTATTTATTGTTTCTTGGTATCATGGTACGGGAAGGAAATAAAGGAGGAAAATCAACTTTAAAATATTGTTGAATGCTCACTAAACTTTACAACGTTACTCACCGTTACTCACTCTAAACGATCCATTAACAGCCAGTAGATAAAAAAGCACACGTGGCAGACGAAACGCCCACGTGACATACGTTTATATGGATGCTCTCACAATATAGAATTGGCAGTTACTTTATGTTGCAAAAATGTTTTGAATTGGCAGTAACTTTATATGAACGCTCTCACGAAATAGAATTGTCTAATTTGAGCTTAAAAAGTTTACTTGTAAGTATAGTTGTAAAAACCAACCCGTAGAACAACCTGTACTTGGCAGCGGGTTAATGGTCACCGATTCAACACCGAGTTAACGGTTGAATCGGCGGGTCAATTTATATTTACACTCTTAATTACTTTTAACTTATAATACAAAAATAAACCCTTTTTTTTTTTGTAAAATAGTAAAGACAACAAACTTTTCATAGCAAGAATTATCAAAATAATTATAAAAAGTTGTCAAATTAAGTTATATGGTCAATGCAAAATTATCAGAACAATTTTTAAGCAACAAGTTTGAATGAAACACGATCCTACTACTTAAAACAATTATAGAAAATTCAGTAATTATTGTGCCTTTGACAATCTAAAGTGGAGATGAAATCACATGTAAGAATATATTAATTTAACAAGGTTAGAACGCATCCATGTTGGAGTCTCGGTCATAAATTCTCCAACTCCATCACATTGTACAAATGATGGAGTCTCTGTCATGCTAAAGTCAAAATTTACATTGGTTGCATCAGTTAAATTTTAATATTATATTCAAAAGAAAAATATTCAAGGTATAATCATGTTAATGAACTAAATTATTCTTAGTTTCCATCTAAGTACCATATATGATATACAAAAAAAAAAAAAAAAAGACTTACAAGTTATGAGACGTGATTGATTAATGAATTATGAAAGTCTTTAGTAGGGTTCTTAATTGAATAATTGTGAAGAAAATAATAAGACTTTAGATTTATAGCAGCTACTGGAAGACAAAGAGTTGAATTTGAATGTTTTTTAGTTTTTACATAAATAAGAAAAAAAAATAGAAACAGACCCGGGTTTACCATTAAAACCCGGGTCACCGGATTGCACGGTTTTTTTGATTTTTTTCGAGTCGTGTCCTCGTTTGGTTAAATGAAGTAATCGAACCGGTCTAGTGCCCGGGTCACCGGTCGAACCGACCGTGCCGATCTGGATTTTATAATATGCTTGTAAGTAATGTTATTCATTGGCATTATTAGTTTATGTAGTAGTTAACACATTTATTTATTATCGAATGCATTAAAATATAACACAACTCTATTGGACAATTAATTAGGGACCATTGCTACTTAAACTGTTGATGATCACTACAATTGATGAATTTCATTACTCAATCTTATACGACTCTGAATTTTGACATGTTTAATATGTTGAATTGAAGAAAATTAAATTTTATGTTTAGTCCATAATAAATCATTTTCAATTTTCTCACCATAATTATGTTTAGGGCTTTATGGGGTTTTTGGTTATTTTTTGACTTTTCAAATTTTTTTTCATAGGTAAAAAGGTTGAAAAGTCAAAAATTAAAAGCAAAAAAAAATATTTTTAGAAAAAATACAGAATGGATTGTGCCTTTAATAAAAAAAAAAAAAAAAAAAAAGTAGCACATGATCTTCTAGCACAATGGCCAGACAAAAACGAATTAATTGAGTAATGTTAGATAAGATCACTATCGATAATAAGCAACTATAAATATTATTATTCATACTATTCATACAGAATATGTAAATACTATATCATAGAATAGGGATATCGTATGAATAATAAATACTATATCATAGAATAAGGATATCCTCCAAAATAAAAAGTGATACACTAGCATAGCATGTGCGTCCATCAAAATTTCCATTCATATTGGAAAAGGAATGATCTAACGCTTGGAAGTTCCATTCTTCTCCATAGACACTTATTATTTGGCTTGATATCTTCTCGTTGAGAATTATTATTTCCTTTGATAAAAGTTAAGAGGAAATTCTAGAAAAAGTCGACCTTAATTCTAAGTAAATTTGTTTTTAATTGTTTATAAATATTTATAAACTAGTTAAATATTATTTTTATTTATTTTTTATTCATACATTCTGTAGGATCCACTGCTTATAATATTTAAAAAAAAAATTTTACTAAACATACGTTAAATGTGTTTGAATAAGTAATTTTTAGTATAAAAATGTTATTTATTTTAAAAGTAAAACATGTTATAACTAAACTCACTCAAAATAAATTTTTAAGTTTAGCCAAATGTTGTAAAAATATTATGATTGTAAGTGAACAATATCATAAACAAGTAATAAAGTGGACATATTGAGTCCGAATTATCGTTCCCACGAATACTATCTTATTTATATACTAGTTCAATTAATCTCAATGCTAACTTATTGAAAACAATTTGAATTAAGTTGATTTGAATATTTAAAGTAGAACTGTGAATTTAAAGAAATAATATAAAAACATATGTAGAAACAAATATCAAGAATTTAGAAAATATGGTTATTAAAGCGTTTGGATTCATGAGTTCACCATAGTTGTTATCTCTAATTTCTGTCATCTCTAATTTCTCCTCTCAAGATTTCTTCATACTGTTGTATTCGATCGAATTCACGAATTTAATCTAATTTACCTCTCTCGAGTTCAAATTAGTCATATCTAATTAAGTCAACTTATGTAGTCAGAATAATCTTTAATTATATGCATTAAATCGCATAAGAATTCAATTCAAAACCACGACAATAATAAAATCGTATATCTACCTTTTATCTAATTGTCAGATTTTACTGTGTGGTCTAAATTAATAATTTACTTCTCGATTCATTACAATCCACAAAATCAATGAAATAATGGCAAATTATTCAAAGCATTAAGAAAAGAAGTAAAATCAAATACTTAAATAATTTATAATTCAAAACTTGAGAGTCGAAATTAAAGAATTAAAATTAGGCTACATCGTTCATTCAAATTTTAAATTTAACTATTCATAATTCTAGAGAAAGAAAAGATGAAGAGATTTGACTACATAACCCAGATCTTGAATAAAAGATGAAAAGAACTTGAATATCTTGGGCCAAGAATTATTCGTCTTCGCATTCCAATCTTAAAGATCATGGCCGTTCTTCGTGTTCTTCGCCGTTCTTTTTCAAGATTCAACCCCTTCTTTTGACCTAGGTTAGATTTTTATATAGTGTTTTACTAATTTTGAAACTCATGTACGTGAAAAAATGAAAAAGGTCATGACTAGAGTTGAAAATAAGCTAAAAAATATCCAGACGGGATTTTTGCACATTACCGCAGGTTGCTCGACAAACAGTAAAGAATTTCCAAATTCAATTCCAATCCAAAATTTGCAAGCTTTAGTCCATCAAAAACTTTAGTCCGCCAAGTTTTTGATGTGTATTTTATCATAATTTGTCCATTTGTCCTCTTATTTGTAGTTCAAGTTCTTCAACTTTGGATTTTGTCCTCTTTAGTCCTTCGATTTTTTCTTTCATTCAATTTAGTCCTCTTTTATTTGCAATCCAAATCCTTCAACTTTTAAATATTTGCAAGTTGATCCCCATATCCAAGCCTTCATACGCCTTCAATCTTTTTTTGGGCCTATTTTGCTTTGTTTTTTTCCAATTTCATCCGATCTCGAATTTTGACCTAAAACAATTCTATCCGATCTCGATGGTTAAGCGTGATTACCGATTGGATTATCAAATCTGCACAATTTGAGTATTTCTTTTCCTCTTCTTTTTATAGCACTTGTTGTCCATTTAGTACTATTTCTCTAATCAATCATTCTAATGTAATGTTTTGTATTTGGATCAAACATTTGACGAATAAAAAACAATTACAATTTAATTCTTACTTGTGAATCGTAATCTCTTCATCTAGAAATTATTTGAGATTAATCCAAACAAGTAATTTGTATTATTAATAAATCAAGAGGAGCTAGAGTTTTGAATGGATTTTAAGAATTGATATTGGTGTTTCTTCCTTTTCATGGGTTTAGGATTTCTTGACATGTAGTGTCTCCCAATCCAATCATTTCGAACTTGAAGTAACGTGTGTTCAAAATTTATAAAATGTAAATTATTTAATTTCTTTATCTTAGGCATGGAAGAACATCCTTAAAAATTTCTAAAAGTTGGAAGAACATCTAATGAGTTCTCAACACTAAATTTATGTCATTTTGCTTATTGTTTCAACAATTGTCTCAACAATTGTCTCGATCATTATCACTTCGATTTTTTTTTTTTTTAGATTACTTAATTGTATGTATAATAGCATAGCAATAAACATTCTTACATGTACATCGAACAATTCGGTTTTTTAGATTATGCTTGTATGCATAAAAATCAACAAATCGGACTTCACCATTTATATTCATAATTTCATTTATCTAACTACTATATCAAAATTTGGGGTCTTCCATAAATAGGGATATTAAGCAACCGACTAACTCATTTAATGCTTGAGTCGACTCTTTGAAAATCATACAAGAATAAATAAGATAAACATTGGAAAACTTGTCCAATATCTTATCTAGAACTTTTACTTGGTAACATATAAAAATATAAAACACATTTGTATAAAATTCATGTTATAAAATGTGACAAAAATTTTACGTTATTTGTTAACCTATCACAACTTACGTCTTTTATTCGAATTGAATGCCAACTATGATAAGTATAACAAAATTCAGCAAAAGTAGAAAAAGTAATTATTTGTGTCTAAACTTATTTATAAATTATAATCAAGTAGGAGAAAAAGTTGGTAGTTCAACCGTAAAATGGTCCACCAAATTAAACTTTTGACTTCTTAGGTGGTGTATAATCTAGTCTTTAAAATAAATTTATTTAGTGAAGGATAATACTCACTACAAGAAAAACAATTTTTTTATGTCGAACTTTTTACGTCGACTATCAAAACTATCGTGAAAAGTCAAGTTGTTCGTGCAAATATTTTTATTAAACTTTTCATATTTGACTTGAATAAAAGGAGAAAATTTGTATATTTAAATTGACAAAATCTTGTTTTTGCTAGCTAGCATCACAAAAATCTAAAGCATTATGATTTCAAGTTTTAATATATTCAAAAGGTTGAAAAATTGCAGCCCTTGCAGATATATAAGAGCCATTGAACTGTTTCAGACGTCATCATATGAAATGTCTCACCGAGGGGGTTATGTGTTGCCCGAATTATGTCTCACTGAGGGGTTATGTGTTGCCCGAATTCGGGCAACACATGAATCGAATGCCATGTGGCAACCAACAGTTCAAATTAATGTTAGCCCCCTTTTTCTGTTTTAAACGCCCCCTATCCTCCCCGCATCCCAACATTTTCAACAATTGTGGCTATTTGTTTTGCAATTCTCTTTTTAATTCAATATCCCTCTTTTATGAATTACGATTATTTCTACCAATTTCTTTTTAAATCTCTCTCATTTTTATTGCACATGCGCTCCAATTATTGTTAGAAAGTAATAATAATATATATGCTCGATATTTATTCAACAATAAAATATCGTGAACTAAATTCAATTATATTATTATGCGATATTCTAAATATATTAAACTTATACAAAGCGATAATGCAAATAATTTTAAAACTATAATTACAAAACAAACTTAATCTAAGAAAAGCAGTACTTCTTGTTGAAAAATTCAGGCAAGGCGGTGACAATAAAAAATTATTCAAAATGAAATGTACAATTCATTATTTATGAAAATAACCAATCAAATAACACATGTAATTAATTTAACTATTTTGTAATGTCGAACAAGTTCATTTTCAATAATTTTTTTATTGTCAACTGCCTCTGGATTTTTCAACAAGAAGTACTCGTTTCTTTAGATTAAGTTTGTTTTGTAATTTATAGTTTAAAATTATTTGTATTTTCGTTTTGTATAAGTTTAATATATTTAGAATATCACATAATAATATGATTGAATTTAGTTCATGTATATTTTATTGTTGAATAAATACTGAGTAATAAATTAATATATATTATTATTACTTTCTAACAACAATTGGGAGCAATCTGCAATAAAAAAAAAGTGAGATTTTAAAGAAATGGGTAGAAATAATCGTAATTCATAAAAGAGGGATATTGAATTAAATAGAGAATTAAAGGGTGGAGTGCCAAAAAATAACCGCAATTGTTGAAAAAGTTGGGTTGGGGGGAGGGGGGCGCTTAAAACGGAAGGGGGGTGGGGTGAGGTTGGGTCTAACATTAATTTGAACTGTTGGTTGCCACATGGCATTCGGGAATTTATGTGTTGCCTGAATTCGGGCAACACATAAATATGAAAGGTCTTTGGAAAAGTATAGAATTTGACAAGTTTAAAAAAGAGATGTGACAAAAATTTTGACTTTTCAATCTAATTATTTCTATATTTATCGTATTGAATATGTCAATAATGTCTTTAAAGACTTGTCACATCTTTGTTTGAGCTACTTTAGACCTAAAAACTACTAGGAGGAATTGAAAATCCAATTTCTTTGACATGTATGAAAGATTCAAATACAAATAAAGTAGGTCAAATGCACATTCCAAGACAATTAGGTAGGACAACTAGGAGAAAGACTAATTGTCAGATCTTTCAAACCTAATATACGCATATACACGCAAAGCTTAAATTCATTTCTGAAATTACAAATACTCAAACCCGAACCCATAACCAACCCAACAAACTAGAGGCGGTTTAAACAATTCATGAGTCGTACAATTGTTAAAAATTGCAAGTACATGTTACAGAACAAATAATAACCAGTTTTGAGCCATACGCTTGATTTCTGAAAATTTATTTACATGCTTGACTTATCATAAGGTCAAAGTAGAAGTAGGTACAAAGTACAAACTATTTTTTCTTCAATAAATTATATCAATTTGGGCTCAAACTTTAGTTAAATGGAATCTTAATTGAATTAAAATAATTTGGGCTTGGGCTACTATATAAAAAATAGAGTAAATTCAAGATGGGAAAATTGCAAATAAGTCATCTCCACATGACTTGTTTCAAATTAGGTCAATTTTTTTTTTAAATTGTGATTAAGTCATACTTCACATCAATATTTTATATTAATTCCAAAATCACCCTTTTTAACCATATTTTTCATTGACACAATCTTTCAACTCCACAAACCTCCTCTACCTCCGGCATGACAACCTCCGGCCACCTCCGTGAGCATCCACCTCCCATGACCTCCGGCGACCTCCTCCTCCACCTCCACCTCCGGCGACCTCCGGCGACAACCGCCTCCACCTCCCATGACCTCCGGCGACAACCGCTTCCACCTCCCGTGAGTGCTTCTAAGACACAATGTCACTTTTTTAGGCACTTTTTTGGTGAAGATTTTGGATCACTTTTTAGGCAGCTTTTTGTGAAGATTTTGTTAATGTGAAACTAAAAAATAACATTTTTGGACTTTGGTCACGAGATGTTTGAATCCTTATCTTTGGTTTGTATGCTTTTTATTTCTTCATCTTACGTGGTTGTACTCTATTCTTAATGTCTTAATGATTAGCATTGATCTATCCGTCTTTGTAAGAGAGGTTGACCAATATGATTAACCCGAGTTGAGTATTTATGTTGAGTATTTTAGCATTTATGTAAACAATGAGCATTTTCCAGTTATATAAACAATGAGATAACATCTCGTTGTTGATCTTGTATTATAGAATAGCAATTTGATATTGTATTAAACAAAACAAAGATCACAAATGAAATGAGCATAGAATGTTGTATATATGAGCTTGAATCTTTGTAAATATGAGCTTGAATACTCTACTATCTTATGTAAATAGGAGCTTGAATGCTCCACCATCTAATTCTTTGTAAATAGGAGATTGAATGTTCCATCATCTAATGTTTAGTCATGGTATTTTATTTGATACTATATTATACAAAACAAGATTATCGTAAAAACGATGATCACAATATAAATGGACATAGAATTGTTGTAAATAGGAGCTTGAATGTTCCATCATCTAATATTTGAATGTCTTAGTTTTAATCCATGATCTTCGCTTTTAATGCCTTAGTTTTAATCTATGATAATTGTTTAATTATAGCAAGGTTTAATAGATTGAAACTTTGTCATATTATTTCACTATCATTTGAAACATGTTTTAATCCATGATAATTGCTTTTAATTACGTGATCTTGTTTGAATATATATATGTGATCTTTGATCTTTGTTTAATTATGGCAATGTTTGAACACGTGATATTGTTTGAATGTCTTAGTTTTAATCTATGATCTTTGTTTTGTTTGGTAATTAGTATATTTTGATCTGTTTTAATCCATGATAGTGTTTTAATCTGATATCTTGTTTGATTATGGCAATGTTTGAACTCGTGATATTGTTTGAATGTCTTAGTTTTAATATATGATATTGTTTTAATCCATGATATTGTTTTATTTAGGTAATTAGTATATTTTGATCTTGTTTTAATCCATGATAATCTTGTTTTTATCATGTGATATTTCTATGTGATCTTTGATATTGTTTAATTATGGCAATGTTTGAATAAGTGATCTTGTTTGAATGTCTTAGTTTTAATCCATGATAATGTTTTGTTTAGGTAATATGCATTCATATAAATTGATATTTGTTTTAATCCATGTTTTTTAATCTATGATCTTGTTTTACATAATAAAGTATCAAACAAAACATATGACTAATTAAACGATGATCAAAGATAAAAGCATGATATCATAGTCATGTGTGTTGTTTGATCTTGTATTATGTAAAACAAGATCACAAAAAAAAGATCACAATAGAAATGATCATAGAATTTGCTGCGTGCTTTCGAATTTTTATTATAATATGTTTTCGAAATGGTCTCGACGAGACGGTCAAGACCGATAGCTTTGCCAACGCCTATGATAGATTTTACCCGTTTGAAGTAGTCTCTTTAGCTTAAAATGTCAATCTTTAATTTTTTTTTTTTCAAAACAAGATCACAAATTCTTTAAAAGCAAGATCGCGAGATAAATGTACATCCTTTTGTTGCAAATTAAAGCTCTTCCAAGGTATCCGAGTCCTTTAAAAGCAAACACATACTTGAGCAATGCTAAACTAAAGAAAGAAGAAGCGCCAATCATTCTCAAGTTAAAGGGAAGTCATCTAAAACTATGTAGGCATATGTATTAATCCTATGATCTTTGTTTGAATGTCTTAGTTTTAATCTATGATAATCTTTATTTTATTTAGGTAATGTGCATTAGTATATTTTGATACTATTTTAATCCATGATACTGTTTTATTCTATGTGGAATGAGTTTTATTTATGATACCGTGCTTTTATTCTTTGATACTGTCTAATTAAGCCAATGTTTGAACCTGTGATACTGTTTGAATGTCTTAGTTTTGTCTATGATACTATTTTAATCTATGATATTGTTTTGTTTAGGTAATGTGCATTAGTAATTTTTATACTGTTTTAATCCATGTTCTAATCCATTATATTGTTTTGCATAATACAATATCAAAGATAAAAACATGGTATCATAGTCATGTGTGTTGTTTGATACTGTATTATGCAAAACAGTATCACAAAAAATAGTATCTCAATAGAAATGAACATAGAATTTGCACACGTGCTCAGAATTTTTATTATAATATGTTTTCGGAATGGTCTCGACGAGACGGTCAAGACCAATAGCTTTGCCACTGCCTATGATGGATTTAACCCGTTTGAAATCGTCTCTTTAGCTTAAAATGACAATCTTTTTTTTTTCAAAACAAGATCACAAATCCTCTAAAAACAAGATCACGGATAAATATATCTTTATTGAAGCCACCATTCATCTTTTGAACTTGATCCTTTTCATTAACACTCCCAGTTCTTGATTGATCGGATCCTAGTTCTTCATTATCACTACAAGAATCATAAAATTCACTACAAGAATCATAGGTTTAACAATCTTTAATTTTTTTTTCAAAACAAGATCACAAATCCTCTAAAACAAGATCGCGGATTAATGTACATCATTTCTTTGCAAATTAAAGCTCTTCCAAGATATCTCGAGTCCCTTAAAAGTAAGCAAACACATACTTGAGAACAATGCCAAGATGAAGAAAGAATAAGCGCTCACTATCATTAAAAAGCAGAGAAAAAAATCAGCAAATTTCACTATCATTAGAAAGCAAGATCATATATTGAAACACATCTATTGAAACAAAGATTATCAAGCATTTTACATGTTCCAACATAAAATCCCAACTCACAACAACTACATTATCAAAAACTAGTTGAATCGGTTTATCCAAACTCCATTTATTAAGCGCATTGCATATGTTTCAATTGGAACAATATCTCAATATTTTCATGATTATTTTTAACCGAAAATGGTTACTTTATACAAAAATAAAAAATAAAAAAAAAAAATATGTTCGCCATTGAAATATCACTTTCGAATTGTTTTTGTATGCGGTTTCTGAGTTACGGTGAGAAGAATCAAACACAAGAAGAAGATGAAAATTGTTAAAAGTAAATGAAGGAATTTCTAAATGACTATTGAAATGATTTTGTTGGTTTTACGTGTTTAAAGATCTGTTTTTACAATTGGAGGGTATATTAGTCTTTTAGTAATAAAGTATGACTTTAGTTGAATTAAGATTATATCATATGACTTTTCAACCCACTGTGGCGTTAACAGTGACCGGCCCAAAATTTTCCCATTCAAGATTAATAATTGTTTTGGCACTTATGGACTCTAAAGTCATATGATCAAAACTTAATTCAATTAAAGTCACATTTTAGAGCTAAAAGACCAACATACCCTTAATTGTAAAAAAAATGTTAATTGTGATACTGTTTTGTTGTGATATTGTTTTGTCTACGATACTGTTTTATATAGATAATGTGTCATGATATACTTACACCATACTTTTATCTTTGATATTTATTATGATAATATTTTAACCTATGATTGCAAAATACTTGATACTCTTTCGATCTATGATCCTGTTTCTATTTGTCGAATTTTTTCTTTGTTTCTAACTATACTAAAATATTATGACAAAGTATCAACCTATGATACTGTTTTAATCTCTTAGTTTTATCTTTGATACTGTTTAATTATGATAAGGTTGCCTAAGAGTATAATACAAAATGATTGATACTCTTTCGATCTATGATACTGTTTCTATTTGCCGAATTTTTTCATTGTTTCTAATGATAGTGAAATATTATGACAAAGTTTCAACCTATAATAGTGTAATTATCCTTTTTATGTTATTATAATTATAGCTATAAATAATAAAAACTCATAAAATTATATAAAAATCTTTAAAAATTAGAGAAAATTTATGGTTCATCTTTCTTTTATTAATGTCTTGTTTAGCGAGGCTTAAATTATAATTTAAACTGGTCAAATTGGTTAAAAATAATTTTTATCCACACATTTTTAGAATCCATAACATATTACCCACTTATTATTCACATTTCGTAGACCCACAACTTATAAGCACTTTAAAAATAATTTCGACCATGCCAAACATTCGATAATGAAGTTTTCTACTTGCAATCTAAAATGAGAAAAAAAAATTAAAAATCAAGTTCAAGTTTGACGTTTGCTCAAGTTTAAATGATAATTTTAGTTGGTTAAATTGATCATATATACTTTTTATCTACACATTTTGTAGGACTTACAACTTATTATCCACACTTTCTATAGCACTCATAATTTATAAACATTTAAAAAATAATTTCAGCACTACGAAACATACACTAATTTAAGCACATTTTGAGTGAGATTTTGGGAAGAGTTGCTCTTTGGAGAGCACAGTACGATGAATTGAGGTACCACATTTTATGACAACTTTCAACTTTTCCTGTATTTTTGTGCCTTTAATAGGCGAGATGAATTGAATATATTAGTTCAATTTGTTATACTTGTTGAATTGAGTTCCGTGGATTTGTATACGCATAAAATACCATGTTAAGCGCACGTTTGGTAGTGTTGAAATTATAAGTTGTTTATGAATGTGTGGATAAAAAGTAGATTATAAGTTGTGGGTCATATGAAATGTATGGATAAAAAATATATTTGTCCAATTTAACCAGTTGAAATTATAATTTAAGCAACTCCAAACATGTGCTAAGATTCGTTTTTTCAATAAAATCTTTTGCATTCACAGGTTCCATCGTTCCCATCACTTCATACTTAATGGTTAGGTTTAAATTCTATAATGGAGCTCGTGGTCCAATTTGTTCATGAGTCAACATTCTTAGTCTTGACTCCAAACTTTTTATTTTTGTCTTCATTTAATAATTGATGCTTTGTTACACTTTCTACAAAGGGTTAATTACGCTAATTGTCTACATTCTTTTAGATTTGTAACAATATCATTCTCATTCAATTTTTTTAGCAAATATCATCCACATCCTTTCATTTATTCGTATATATGGTCCCTAAATGACTTTTTTGACAAATTTGACCATGACTTAAATAAATTAAAACGATAGAAAAACAATAAAAAAAATTAACCAGTTGAAATTATAATTTAAGCAACTCCAAACATGTGCTAAGATTCGTTTTTTCAATAAAATCTTTTGCATTCACAGGTTCCATCGTTCCCATCACTTCATACTTAATGGTTAGGTTTAAATTCTATAATGGAGCTCGTGGTCCAATTTGTTCATGAGTCAACATTCTTAGTATTTATTGACTCCAAACTTTTTATTTTTGTCTTCATTTAATAATTGATGCTTTGTTACACTTTCTACAAAGGGTTAATTACGCTAATTGTCTACATTCTTTCAGATTTTAATAATATCATTCTCATTCAATTTTTTATGAAATATCATCCACATCCTTTCATTTATTCGTATATATAATTCCCTAAATGACTTTTTTGACAAATTTGACCATGACTTAAATAAATTAAAACGATAGAAAAACAATAAAAAAATTGCAATTGAGACCATAACCTTTTCAAAAGACAAATAAATCATATATCTTTTTATTTTATTTTTTACTGATTTTCACTTAATATAATGAAAAAATGTGTTATCAAATCCTAAAACTTCTAATTACGTTTATTTAAAAAGAACATTTGAAGTCTCTAAAGATTTCGTCCAAAACTTCAGATTTGTAACAATATCATTCTCATTCAATTTTTTTAGCAAATATCATCCACATCCTTTCATTTATTCGTATATATGGTCCCTAAATGACTTTTTTGACAAATTTGACCATGACTTAAATAAATTAAAACGATAGAAAAACAATAAAAAAAAATTGCAATTGAGACCATAACCTTTTCAAAAGTACAAATAAATCATATATCTTTTTATTTTTATTTTTTTACAGATTTTCACTTAATATAATGAAAAAATGTGTTATCAAATCCTAAAACTTCTAATTACGTTTACCAAAAGAACATTTGAAGTCTCTAAAGATTTCGTCCACTGGTATGTTAATTGACAAAAAAATTATACCAATGATCTAAATTTGACCAATTTAACAATAAAAAAAATATTTTATTATATCTATTATCCAAAATAATTTTTTTTAGAAAAAAAAAAATAAAAAGAATTATCTTTCCCACCACCGCCACAGAAGGAGCTGCATGGTTTGGGCCGATGGCAACACCACCAGCGTAATTGAGAGAATAGGAACCATTAGCATAATTAACCTTTCTACAAACACCACCCACCCACCAACCAACCAGTTGAGAAAAAATCAAATAAATAAATGGAAGATATAAAGGGTTATGACATCATTATTTTAGGGGCCAAGGCGTCATTTTGATTGCACTAATGCAAAGAATTGGTCAATAGAAATATCAAATATACAGTACAAGAGTTCCGTTCTAATGTGCCCAGTGGACATTGTTATAATGTCTACTAGGATATCTGTCATGCAATAATTGCACGAGTATAAATGCCCACTTTACACTCATGCAATTATTGCATGACACATGCTTTGGTGGACATTATAACAATGTCCACCAGGGGCATTAGATCAATATTCTATAAGACAATACGTTCTTATCCACTTTGTACGCATTTATTTGGGATTGGACAGCCGTCATTAACAGTTTTTGTTTTATTTTAGTATTATTAAGGTTGAACCCAACTTTTAAGGCCCTTATCGTTTATGTACTAGAGTTTTATTGAAAAATGTAAATCGTAGGGTATACTTCAGTGGAGTAGGGTTAAGAGCTGTTTTTTAACTGCGCTTACAAATGGTCAAATTCAAATAAAGTCAGGACTCAAACCCACACACTGCAGCTGCCAGCAAAGTTGAGACTACTTCACTCACTAGTATTATTGTAATAATTTATCTTTGAAATCATTCAAATTCTTCATGAGAAGCAAATCAACAATAACGTCAAAATACACATCAAAATTATGGTTTTTCCTTATTATTTAAACCAGTTAATATGGGGGTGCTTGCTCCCTTTTTTAAAAGGGTAGTTCTCAATTTTATTTTATTTTAATCAACGTATTGATTATGTCAACAAATCTTTCGTTAATTTTTATTCTAAAAAGTCGAGAAATCACCCGTTAAAAAATATGTTAAATTAGTACAAAGTGATAATTTTATTCTTTAACATAACTAAACAAAAAGAAAATAAAATAACCACAAATATAAAAACAAAATAAAAAGAATAAATAAAAAACAAGCAAAACACCAAAAAAAAAAAAAAAAAATGAAAAGAAAGAAAGAAAGAAAGAAAGAAAGAAATTGGGGTGGAATAGAGTAAGATTGTCAGTTTATATTAAGAGTTATATTTTGGACGAAAAAAATTTGGTTGGGGACACCATTGCAACTCGGGAACTAAATTTGCAAATCTTGAGGTTTGATATCCATAACAAAATTTCTCATTTTCAATATTTAATTTTTTTTGAATTGATTATTTAATACTTAAATAGACTTTATAAAAAATAAAAACTTAAATTGTCCCATCCACCAGCCACTCAGTCCCACACGCAGCGCTAGCCCTTTCCTACAACTTATAAAATGATAAAATGTCAATTCGGGTGAAAAAGATGATATTTAGGATCTTCTATTTTTCTTACTTTATAAGGATGGTTTAGGTATTAAATAATTTTCTTTTATTTAGTTAAACAGTCTTTTAATTTTTCAAAAAATGTATCTATAATTGTCTTTTATTAATCAATCTAACTTTATTTACTCAACTACTCACTCATGAAATCAAATAAATATTTCAATAAATTTAAAGCAAAATATTATGAATACATCAAGATAGTTAGATAGAATTTTTTTTAAACAATATAATTAAATAATAGTTATTCACAACTTAATCTAAGCCTACGTGTCAAAAAACATTTAAAAAAATTAATTCAAAGGAAAAGCATTAAGTTTTACTATTATCTCAATGATTGGTTGTGGTTGACTTATTCGGTAGAGTTTCTCTAATCCCTAAAGTTTGACTTAACCGCAGATTAATTAAGTAATTAGTAATGGTAAATTATTAATTAAGATATTTGTATACAGTCAACAATGGGATCCACGTGTCAGGTTGTGGAGGTAGTTGACCTTCTATTGTACTACTAAGTCTTTTCTTTTTTAGTGTACGCACAATAATAAAACAATAATAAATCATTTTATACAAAATCAGCAAATGCTGATTTTGAAATAAAACAAAAGTCAACCAAAACTTAACTAATTATTTCACTAGCTAATTATTTATTCAACAGAACTAAAATTATTTCTCTTAAATTTACATCAATACCAAATCAAGTTGTGCATATTTCACCAAGCCTAAAAAAAAAGTAAAATATTTCAAAAGAACTCTTAAACTTGGCCAAACATATGTTTAACTTTAAATGTCCGTTTGATTTTGTTAAAAATCAATTTTTTAGCATGTTTTAATAAAAAATTGATAAAATACGTGGTTAAAAAATCTAATAAAAATTGTAGGTCCCGTTAAATATATGATTAAAATTAATGGTTATCATGGACTTCAATTTTTTTAACCAAACCAAACATGTTAAAATAAAGTAAAAATACTTTTTTTTTGCCAAACACGCGCCTCAAAGAAGTGTGGTGAAAGTACTGCAAGATCGTCTGTGTTGCAAGTTGCAACATACAACCAATGTTCTAAAAAGCGAAAGCGTAAGACAATGCGATGATGAGGTGTGAGGCGTGGAGGCCGAGCCTCTGACCTAGAAAGAACTTAGACGAAACTTATACAGATTTTTTAGAATAGTACTTGCAACGTTAGGAATGCATGCAACATACGAATGCATGGACTTGAAGTCGCAAGCATGCAGCATCCTTGTGTTGACCGCGGAAACAGTGGCGCGTGAGCACGCCATGGATATTGAAATATATATGTATGCACCACAAGCAGCATTATACTTCTATATTAATTTATCATACAGTACATGGGCATCAACTTTTAGACACATCTCTCTCTCTCTCTCTCTCTCTCTCTCTCTAAGAATTCATCAAGGAAGACGAAACTGGTGGCCGATGAAGAAGCTGCGCCACCTGCTGGGTTCTAACGCGCCGCCTCTACTGGGCTCCTTCTACTTTGTTTTAATTATCTTCTTCCTGGTGGAGATTGCTGGAGCTCAAACTACAAGGAATGCCACAACAGTTGATCCTTCTGAAGGTTCACCCCCTCGCTCTCTTCTCTCTCTCACTGTATCTATGTGTGCGCGCGTGTGTGTAATTTTACGTGTACAGTTTAGTGCAAAGTTCTGCTATGTTTTTCTGATCTTTTATTTTAAATGTTTGAGAACTTTGTTTATTTTACAAGATTTTTGTTTCTTGTTTTTCTTAAATTTCTTCATACAATCTTCATGCTTTTATTGTGTCGACAATTTAATCCTGAGAATTATCAAAATGAATGATTTTTAACCAAGATTTTTCATGAGATTTACATTGGTCAAAGATTTCGATATTCGGGATTACAATATGAATTCGGATCAGATACACATGTTCTGTTCTGAAAATGTTTATATTCTAGGTCTGAATTTTAAAACTCATTTCATTTGACTCCTTGAAAAAATTCAAAATTCCTTTTTGGCCCTATAAGTTTGACACTTCCCATATTTGGGTAGGGCCACGCTAGAAACTTAATCAAAATAAAATAAAATGATACAAACCTCACATATTTTTTTTAATAATGTTAATTAACAGTTTCCTCTGTCATCATGATTAATCAACTTTGAAAATTCTTATTATTTTTTGACTTTTTTTCATTTTACAAGTTGTTTGTTTATTATGCATAAGTTGGTTTCACTAGTTATCAAGGTTGTTTGAATTTTCCATTAATTAATGTCGTCTCCACATTTGCTTAGGGGATAATTACGTCCGAATTTGTGCCTATATGGGCTAGCATTGCTTTGTGATAAATATCTTTTATGTATACCTCATGATTATGTGGCAAAATGTTCAGGGTCGTTAGCACATTCCATCCATATCTTTTTAATTTATTGTGTAAAACGTTCTTATCGTTTGAATTTTGGTATTTGAGTTCTTAAATCAATATTTCTTTGCGAAAAATATCCATACCGTCCAAATCTATGAAATTTTGCCATTAAATATTTTAATGTGTACAATGCACTTTCTCAATTTCTGAAGGACAATTTCGTTAAGTCACAAATTATATTGTTCCCGCCAAACACAATTTTTCTTTTCTGCTTATTTTCTTCTCTTAAGTGATTTGCCCAATATCAATCCAACCTGCAAATTCTAATTTTGAACAATATTCATTGTCTAAGCTTCTAGTATTTGATGAAATAATCCGAAGGCAAAGACAATTCTCTTCCTAGAGAATTAAATATAGGCAAGAACAACATTATCAAAATAATTTTTAGAAAAAATCGAAATCTCAAGACTTTTGATACAACACAAATACCAGAAACTAAAGCCACCCACATGGATGAATCAAGAATTCAAGACCCAAGAGCAAATAATCATAAAATCACTTCTCCAAAAACCAAAATCATGAAAATCAGATAGGCATGCATATATATCATTATATTCAAACACATGCTAGTGTGTATCAACCTGTCATGAGGATCCCAACGCTTCTCTAGATAAAAGAAATCAAGACCCAGTAATAAATCAGCTTATAATCATGAAAACCACTCCTCCAAAAATCAAAATCATGAAAATCAGATAGATAGATACATACACAATGACTATATTGTCATAAAGAATCCATAAATCAATCAAGAATTCAAGATCCAATAACAAATCAGCATATAATCACTCCTACAGTCGTCTAAAGACCCAAATTCATGAAAATCATATAGATATATACATATACATACAAAAGTGAGTATACAAGCACCTGAGCAATGATGTGGGCAAATGGAGGTGTCATGAGGAACCCCATCACCATGAAGCACACCATGTGAATGTACCTATTTCATGCATTTGTATCCATACAATATAGAAATATCAAACGAGCAAACAGTCTCATCATATTAACTCAACTCAATAGTAGCTCTGATTGACATGAGCTATTGGCACGATTGCTTTCAGTGGTGGGCCCATTCAATTTGTTAGGTTCAAGTTCTGTAGTTATTATGTTTTTAAGATGGGTTTAATTGAAAATGTTACTAGTTCGATCCAAGCCCATACCAATTATGTAGATAGGTCGGTTTCGGCCATACTTCAAAGCATGCTAGTATCTAAAATACCCTTTACCAACTTTTTTTTTTTTTCATTCGCTTCAATCTTTTTGAGCTCTGATAATAAAGTAAAACATGCTTTATTAACAATTTCATATTTTTAATTATATATTAAATAGAATATACTATCTTCACATTCATAATATATTTTAAAATCTTTGTCAATTAATTGTTTATTCTTGTAAAATTTAGTAATGTAGGTTGATCATGTAAATGAAGTTTCTATATATGAATGATGATATAAATAAATATAAATTATATACATCAATTCGAGATGGCTCAAGGCATTCGAGGGTAAAGGCGAAAAAAAAATTTTAAGGGGCTTTTTAAAGGATTAAAAAAAAAAAAAAAAAATAAAAGAATTTTTATTTTTTTATCCATCAAAATATCGTTTTATTGATAAAGACGAAACTAATAAAAGTTTAAGATAAACTCTTAACAACATTGAAAATCTTGTACTAAAATATAATTTTTGCAACATAATACATATTGTTCAAAAGCAACTAACAACCAACTACAATCTAACGAAGAAACAAAAGACAATAAAAAAACTTGTTTTTTCCTTAAAACACGAGAAATATCGGTGCAAGTCGAACAAATGAGGAAAAGCTATCTGTAGTCGAAAATAAAAACAAAAAAAACAAAGATTTATGTAAAATTTATTTTCACGAATCCGTTCAATCTTTCTTCCAAAATAGTTGAAAAACTCCTCTGTACTCTACTCTACTGAAGCAACTCAAATTAGAATTGTTAACAAGATTTTATAAGCAATATATGCATTTGAAAAATAATACTCTTTTTATGTAATGGAGAATTTCCATTGGACCATTCTTTTCTTTTTGAAGATTTTTTCTCAACACTTTTAATTCTAAAAATAAATTTAAACCATCTATATCTAAAAGCTCATCATATTTTCGAGATTCAGTACTTTTCTAAAATATTTTCATCCAATGATTTGGATTTTATTGGGCAAGGTTGTTGTAGGTTGATTGGGTTTTATTTTTAGTTTTTTTAACAAAAAAAAATACTACATATTAAAAAAAATAAAAAGTAATTTTAAAAAATTTGGGCATTAGGCGATCGCGTAAGTTGCCTAATACCTTAAGCTGGCTCAACATTAATTCAAAATTTCTATGAATTGTTTGATTTTAAAATGTGGATAAATCTTGAATATCTGTTGTCAAGAAAATCCAATCAAATTTGAAGGTTTTATTATAGAAGTCCAATTTTTTAACAAATATATTTTCAACATTAGTTAAAATTATTTTCTTATTTTGTAAGTTTTTACACTCTTATCTAACACAATTTAAAGTTCTAATTAAAAAGAAAATGTTAAACAATTAACTGAGTGAACATAAGAAAAAACACTTTTAAAATACAACTACATTGACGACAAACACTTCTTCATCATGATTTTGTTTAGTTATGCTATTCATAATCGTTCACTATCGAAAGTGATTCTACATCTGGTTAGTTTGTAACGAAACTGTGCTGTACAATTTCGAAAACACACTATCAACATCTTTTCTCATTTTTGGTCATAGAAGCATTGGATCTGTATCTGGTTCCAGTACGATAAAAGTGCATAGGGTTTTCGCTGAATCATGGGATTGTTGATGACAGTGGAACATTTGACCATTGAAGTGTATAAATTTACCTTTCTCATGGGGATTAATAACATGGCAAGAATGATGCACAACCCAGTGGTAATCATAACATGCTTTCCTATTTTGCAGCAAGAGCTGTGAATTCTATCTTTCAGCGCTGGGGAATTTCTGGAACAAATCAAGGATGGAACATCAGCGGCGAGTTATGCAGCGGAGTTGCCATTGATGAAACAGCAATTGGGGATATCAATCCGGGTATTAAATGTGATTGCTCTTCCAACAATGGCATCACTTGCCGCATTACTGCGCTGTGAGTTGACAATTGGCCACTCTATTTTTCTTTGGTTGTGGTGTTGAAAACACTGTCACCTAATAGCATTTTTTCACTTTGATCACCGACTTTTACCCATTCCAAATTATTCTTTGAAATATCATTTTTACTTCAGTTTAGGACCTGTATAGATGAGGTGTGTAAACTCAAACCAAACCAAAAATCTAGTGACTAATTTGAAAAAGAAGCAGCAGCAGCTAGGTGGCCAAAGTGAAACAACACTGTAATTTGGGAGACTAGCAGTTTTTTTAATCCTTGGTTGTGTTTAACAATAATGTCATGTATCTTTTTTTTTTTTATTATGCACTTCAGGTTGTAATTGTTGACATATTGCATTGTACTTTTACAGGAGAGTTTATGCATTGGATGTTGTGGGTCCAATTCCGAATGAGCTCTGGAATTTGACTTTCCTTACTAATCTGTATGGTTAATTTTTTCTATTAGTTGATTTGCTAAGTATACTTGATAGTTAATGAGTTTCTTGGCTCCTAATTTTTCAATTGGTTGTTCACAGTTTTATTTCTTATGCTGATGGTACTGGTATTTTCCTTACTTTATTGCAGAGATTTCGGCCAAAATTATTTGACAGGTCCACTACCTGCATTTATTGGAAACCTCACTCGCATGCAGTACTTGTAAGCTATATTGTTTGTGATTTAGGACTTAGGACTCATGTCAATTAACACTGTTTGAGTGTTAGTTAAAAATATTGCAATTTTTTTATTGTCTTCAGGACTTTTGGAATTAATGCATTATCAGGGGAGGTTCCGAAGGAACTTGGGAAGTTGACAGACTTAAGAATGGTGTAAGAACTTGTAATTTTAATTCATGAGGTTTAAGCCACAATTACCTCCCATTTGTGCATGTACATATAAATTTGCGTAGTTATTTATATGAGATTTCTACTTGCTCGTGTAGGAGTTTTGGCACGAACAATTTCTCTGGTCCTCTACCATCTGAGCTTGGGAATTTAACAAAACTAACTCAAATGTAAGTTTTGATGCTACTTCACACTTACTGGGTCGTTCCTATATAACTATGGGAGATGCTGTAGATGCTGCTCGTCATGTTTGGTAGCATTTATAATCTGACAACAAACTTAGGAAAATGATCACGAGCATGAATTTCTAGTATCTTTCCCACTTTATCATTTAGGATCTATGTTGCTTTACAGCTTTATCTGTTTAGACACGCATCGTCTCTAAACTTAACTTAGGCATGGAACAATGTGGGGAAACTTTTCCTTTTAGGTCTTTTGTGTTTTTCTCTGTTCCTTGACAAGCCACATCTTTTTGACAACTGTGACCTGTGACCTGTGACCTGATTTTCCTTTTCCATTCTAGTTATCTTCTAATATATGTCGGTGAGCTCATTTGTAATTCATTCATGAAGTTCTTTGGCATTTTCAATCGACTCCATAGTAATATTTGCTTGCAAACCATCTTAAAATTTTCCTAATCTTAATTAGTCGTTTTATGAGAAGCCACAAAATTATTTTTGTGCAAGGAAAAAGAAAAATGTTTCTGCTCAATTTTTCGTTCATTTCCTGTTCTTTTCTTGGCAGTTACTTCGATAGCGCTGGAGTTAGTGGTCCAATACCTCCAACATTTTCTAATCTAAGGAATTTGGTGACAGTGTAAGAACATATTCTTTCTGGTCCTTTCTTTTGTAATGACAGATAAATTTAATGTGTCTACTTCTCTGATCAAGTTCCACTGAAATAAATGTTTGGGGGATTTCAGGTGGGCGTCAGACAATGAACTTACTGGTCGGATTCCTGACTTTATTGGGAGTTGGTCAAATCTTATTTCCTTGTGAGACAGAAATCAAGTTCATTTCTTATTTTTATATGATTTATCATGCTAGAATTTACATGCCTATCTTCGTACTAATAATTTCACTAGTCAAAATTCATGTGTAGTTTGTGATCAGCTATAATTTAATATGTTTGCAGGAGGTTTCAAGGAAACTCCTTTCAGGGTCCAATACCACCATCGTTCTCCAATTTATCTGCTTTGAATGATTTGTGAGTGTTGGCCTGTTTGTTCTTTCATTTATTTTAAAACTTTCTTCTCTATGCTTTCCAAAGCTAATATTATCGTTCAAATACGACGAGCAGGAGAATAAGTGATCTATCTAATGGAAGCTCCACACTGGACTTTCTTAGAAATATGAAGTCTCTAGCCACCTTGTAAGGAATATAACACGGCTTATAATTCTGTACTAATTTGATGTATTCTTTCTTCCAACAAATTATCTGTTGTTTTGGCAAGTTGTGCCATTAAAAACTTATTCATTTTTTGGCAGAGTTTTGCGTAATAATATCATTTCTGGTTCCATACCGTCCAATGTTGGTGACTATCAGAGTTTAACACTGCTGTAAGTCTTCTAGTCGTATGACTTTCAATAGTGTATATTCTTCCACTGAGGTTGATGGTAAATTGACACTCCTACTATCCATCCTAATACATATGCAGTCTAAAATCGAGAACATTAACCATATAACACGGGGTTTTCCCTGTGTTATACAATATTGTATATTCTTCCACTGAGGTTGATGGTAAATTGACACTCCTACTATCCATCCTAATACATATTTAGTCTAAAATCGAGAACATTAACCATATAACACGGGGTTTTCCCTGTAATGAACTTGAAAATATTTTCAAGCCGATTGAAGTCACTAACCTTTTAAAGTGATCAATAGCTTTTACATTGCTTACTCACTCTGCAATCTTATTTTTCAGGGATTTGAGCTTCAACAATTTGTCTGGACGCATCCCAGATTCACTTTTCAATCTGAGTTTACTCAGTAACTTGTAATAAATCATCCAATACTTATGGTTGAAACCTTGCTGCAACAACCCCCACCCCTAAGAAAGAGAAGAAAGAAACACGGGGAGGGATAGATAGAGTGCTAATTTGGTTTTCTTTTTCATCTTCAGGTTTCTTGGTAATAACAAGTTGACCGGTACCCTGCCTGCGGCAAAGAGTCCGTCTCTCCGGAACATGTCAGTGTTGTTCTTCAGAAGTTCATGTCTTGTGTGGTGTTGATAAGAATTCCTTTAAGTTGCATTTATTTTGTTTCAAATGTATGGTTAGAACTCCAATGCTGGGACACAAATGTGATGCCTTCCAATTTCATTATTATTTGGAGGCATATGTTTTTTCTTTTTTAGTAAAATCATAACTTATCACGATATTGTGTGAGTACTCTTAAATTTACACTTTAGAATTGCTTAATTACAAGTATTAAGTTGGGACTAACCACTTCACAGGTGGACCTCAGCATTATCCCACACTAAAGATATACAATAGTATACAATATCTATGATTGCATTCAAAAATATCGATTGGATTACGCTTTATGTTTGTAAACCCGACTAGTAATGTATACAGAAAGATCATCGATGCTATAAACAAAAACAAAAATAGAGTTGAAAACAACATATATTTTCATATTAAAGAAAGTCGTCAATAAGATGGAATATCTGCCTAACATCATTGTTATATTCCTTGCAGAGATTTATCATACAATTCATTATCTGGGAGCTTTCCTACTTGGGTCAGCGGACAAAATTTACAACTGTATGCATGAATGAAAACAAGGATGTTACATATTCTTTATATTTTCTTTTCAATGTTCTGCTCTATGGTTCCTTTTGACACCTCCCTTCATTTAAATGCCCTTTCTAACATTAACATAGAAATCTTTCTTGGATGTATTATGCAGTAATTTGGTTGCCAACAACTTCACCATAGACAATTCCAATGGCAGGTGAATATTTGAAGCACATACGGTGACAAACTTATATGGATTCACTTCCTAAGCTTTACTTTTTTGTTAGCTTCTTTATGTGGATATACTTTGGTTTCAATGTTTAAATCAGTTATCCACATGTATTTTTTTCACAACTAAAACCATGGCAGGATCAGTCAATAGCTAAAGCTATGCCTATCTTTCATCTTTTCAGTGGAATATTGGTTAGGATAACTTATCATTAACCATTTCCCAGAAAGAGTACAGAATATGATTATTCGTTGTAACTCACTTCCAGATGTATGTATACACTCACGAATGATATTGGTTCATATTCTCGTCATCATTATGTCGTATATGTGAAAGCAAAGTTAGCGACCATACATTCTGAGTACTTGTAAAAATGATCTAGTATAATGATTCATTAATGAGTTGGAAAGTGCATAGCTAGTAAATAGGAGGAGGAATTAATCTCAAGACAACAAGAGTTTTCTTGTCCACAGAACCTGATGGAATTACATAGGAAAGTCTATGCTGCCATAGTTCTAAATGCAAAAAGGAGTATACTTGCTTTCCTAATTAAAATTATAGTAAACTCTGTCTTTATTATGTGCTTGCGTTAGGCATTTTTGACAATCTTTGCATGCTTGTTGCACTACCAATGCACTACCTTCTTTCTGTTTCACCACCGCAATTTAATCATCAACCATTTGGCATGTTGATAATCACAAAATTAATGCTTGATGCTTCTCTACCTCAAACATGATACTTTCCCTAATTACATTCACTCTTGCATATTTTAGTGCTCTGCCTTCAGGATTGAATTGTCTGCAACAGAATTTTCCTTGCAATCGAGGACCACCTATCTGTAAGTGTTAAATTTTATCTGAACATGTGTAAGTTGGTAGCAGGTTTCAAAAGGCTGCAAATTCTAACAAGGAAGTTGCTTTTCCTTTTTTGAATACTAATAAGGATGTTTGGCTAAGCTTAAGAACTCCTTAAAAGGAGCTTTCTTGGACAGTCTGTAGTTCTTTAATTCCCAAACAGGCTCATTTTCAGGAGCTTTTAAATTATCCAAACATGCTATAAACAGAGAATATAACATAGTTGTGGGGAGCATAAAAAACCTGTGTACTGATAAAAACTATTAAGGACTTGCTTTGCATTGCTGCAAAAGCTGTCTTTACCATTTTTTCCTCTACTTTTTATTTTGTTCAATTATAACTATATCTTCGCTTTCAAGTTTTTTATTACTGACTACAGCTAATTAGTGAAGTCTTTTTATATACTGTATAATTTGACGCGTCTACCCTTATTTCTTCGACCCCTTGCTTACCAATTCACCTCACACTTTCCTTCATCACCATCAGCATCACCGGTCCTCCGAACATTAAATTATAAATAAAATCACATGATATTGTTTGTTGTATATATGTGCATTGGAATGCATGCGGTATGCCATTGTTGAACGTGCTAAACTGCTAATTTATCAAATTTATCTTAAAAATTAACATGTAATGTTGTGGGTTATATATTTTGAAAACTGTGACAATTTTTTGTGATATAACAATAGAAAATTATTTGTAAATTTTGTATTACAAGTTTGTGGATCTTAACATGGCATAAATGTGGTTAAAGCTGTCGATGATTATGGTAGAATCATGCTAGAGTGTCTTACCTGTTGGCAGTTTTATACACTACGGATTGTATTATATTTCTATATGCTCATAGATTTTAGCATTATACATTAAAAAGATATTGTTGGTGATTGAATACATTATTTATGTGTGTGTGTGTGTGTGTTTCGGATTGATATTTTGACCACGTTCTCTATAGATATTGACATGGCATAATAATGTTGTCAACCTTCAATGATTGGGTATGGTGCTAGAGCATTTTATTTCGTAATACAATAGTAAAAAAGATCTAAATAAATTGGCTAACTTGTGCATGGCTTAGTTTGATAAAAAAGACATCAATTATTGCTCAGCAACAAGGACAAATTATGTATTTTTATAAAAATAAAGTATTTTAAGCTGTTTTACAGAAAAAAAATTCCAACAACCTATTCCAGATTAATCATAGTTGCTCATCTAATTTCAAAAGCTCCATCAGATTTTCTTAGAACTAGCACTTCTCACGATTTTTTTTTTTAAAGAAAATACTTGTTCAAAATGATGCAAAACAGGCCCAAAACATCGTTCACAAAATTATTTTCACACAAATTCTGAACAAGCACTTCTGTGAAGTTGCATTGACAATTGACAAGTTCATACTGATGTGATGGTTTGCAGATTCCAGCTTTGCAATTAAATGTGGCGGTCTACAAATTCGGTCTTCAGATCAGATCGTGTATGAGATGGATAATGAGACTCTTGGTCCGACAACGTATTACGACCAGTACAAACAGATGGGCAGTTAGCAATGTTGGTCTGCCTTTTGATAGCAGGAACCCACAATATCAAAGCTCCTCTTCGTCCCAATTCACGAATACTTTGGACTCAGAGTTGTTTCAAACTGCACGAATTTCTGCTGGATCTTTGAGATACTATGGCTTGGGTCTTGAGAATGGTAATTACACTGTGAAACTTCAGTTTGCAGAGATGGCAATCCTAGGCACTAGGAGTTGGAAGAGTCTTGGAAGACGTGTTTTTGATGTATATATTCAGGTCTGTGTTAAAAAATGAGTTCTTATTGAAACTATTGCATTCATATTTTGCACTGTGCTTCAGCTAAACAATTGTTTACTATCATCAATTGATAGGATCATATAAAACGGAAAAAGAAAAAAATAACCGGTGGGTGTATCTGATGGATAATTATGTATTTGGTACACATTCTTCAAGCCTCATCTTTGTCTAAAACCCCAGTATACCTTTCATCATGTAGTACTTGATGCGTTGTTTGATATTTGATATCGATGCTATGTTAAGTGTTTCTGACTTCAGCACGCCCGAGTCCTTGAAGCACTACTTGTGATACATTACCATCAATTTTTATTCGAAGAACATATACATGTTCTATTCCCAAGATTTTCTGTCACTGCAACTTCGTATATTAATGGTTGCCATGGCATTCCATTTTGTTCTTATATAAATCCACCACATGTATAGTTTAATTTAGAATTTCAAGTGTCTTATATATTCCTCCTATTCATTATTGACCAAAACTTTCACATTGTGGGGTCCAGGGGAAACTGGAGTTTAAAGACTTTAACATACTAAGAGAGGCTGGTGGGACAGCTTTGAGAGCTGTTGTGAGGGAATTGAAAGTACGAGTGTCTGAAAACTACCTTGAAATCCATCTCTTCTGGGCTGGAAAAGGGACTTGTTGTGTACCTAATCAAGGTACATATGGACCTTCTATTTCGGCAATAAGTGCCACCCCAGGTAAATATGAATTCAGTAATATTTGACAACTGGCAAAAATGTGCTACTCTGGTTCCTAATATACGGATGCCAGTGCTGATCACTAAGCTTTTCTACAGATTTTGTTCCCACCGTTAGAAACAGTCCTCCAAGTAGGAAGAAGAACAAGACTGGTCTGATTGTGGGGATTGTAGTTGCAGTTGGAGCTGTTAGTTTTCTTTCTGTATTTGCAGCATACTATTTTGCTCAGAGAAGAAAAAGAAAGAAGAGCTATGAGGACGAAGGTAAGAAAGGAAAAGTATAGTGGCCTAAGTATCTTTCCAGTTCAGGAGTTATTGTTACATCTATGCTTTTTGTTTATTACTAGAACTAGAAGTGCTCTTTTGATGCTAATTTAGAAATGAGACTGGAAGTATGTTTCCATTGGCAGAGACATCAAATGGGATGTCTTTGTTTCATTTTTTTGTGTCTAAGTAATAAATCACCTCCTAAATGATACACAATGAGAGATAGGTCAATGCACATTTACTAAATACCAAACTTATAATGCCTATCCTCGTATGGAACAATATTATATGAGGTAAGGAATGAATCAGTTTGGGGATGGATGAATAATCACTGCCCTTTGAAATGAACAGATGTCTCTGTGAATTTGCAGAGTTCTTGGGAATGGATGCCAAACCTTACATGTTCAGTTATGCGGAGCTAAGAGCTGCAACAGATGACTTCAATCCTGCTAATAAGCTTGGAGAGGGAGGATTTGGACCTGTGTACAGGGTAAATTCTATTCTGAAACTTTTCTGAATCAATGAATATAGGTTGGTGGAACAATTAAAAAGCAGGCTTGAATAGCAAACCAACACATTAAGTATGAGAAGAACTAAGATGAAAGAAAGATGGTAACAAGTCCTTGTTAGTTTTCAATAGTTTACACTCAATGTTTAGCCCGCAATTCCTTTTTTTATTTTCTCCTTTACCGTTTGGATATCTGTATGCCCCCCAACCTAAAATATCATCAGAAGCAGATATGTATGTAATTGTTCAGATCCTATTGATTCCTGTTTGATTTTATTTTTGTAATTTTTAAGTTTATTATATCTGAACTTTTTATGTTGTGACCAACAGGGAACACTTGAGGATGGAAGAGTTGTTGCTGTTAAACAATTGTCCGTTGCATCCCATCAAGGAAAGAGTCAGTTTGTTGCAGAGATTGCTACTATATCTGCTGTGCAGCACCGTAACCTTGTAAAATTGTTTGGATGCTGCATCGAGGAGATAAACGGTTGCTTGTTTATGAGTATCTTGAAAACAAGAGTCTTGATCAAGTATTATTTGGTAATAGTGAGATAGTTTGTCCATAGCTTCATATTAATTTCCATATATAGGAGACTGAATCATTATGCTTTGATGGAGCAGGAACAGAAGTTTATCTCTTGACTGGCCTACACGCTTTGACATATGCTTGGGAGTAGCAAGAGGTCTTGCTTATCTGCATGAGGAATCTCGACTTGAATTGTACACAGAGATGTTAAAGCCAGCAACATTCTTCTTGACTCTGATCTGAACCCCAAAATTTCAGATTTTGGTTTGGCCAAATTGTATGATGACAAAAGACCCATATAAGCACCCGTGTTGCTGGAACAATGTAAGATCCACAAAATTTCTAAATCCATAACGTTCCTTCATTCTGTATTAATCTATTGTATAGTGGCCTACATTTCCAGTTCAAATGTAGACTAGCATGGGCTGGGTATATTTCTGAGTTTCTCTTGTTTCACTCATATAGTGGGTATCTTGCGCCGGAATATGCTATGCGTGGACACCTTACCGAGAAGGCAGACGTATTTAGCTTTGGAGTTGTAGCTCTAGAGATCGTCAGTGGAAGGCCAAATTCTGACTCAAGTTTGGAAGACGATAAGATGTATCTTCTTGAATGGGTATGGTCTATTTCACATTTTGTACTTTTGTGCATATTGATCCCTTATAATTTAGTAGTCTATATATAACCCCAGATATTTCATCTTGCCATATTTTCTTCAATTTTTTGCTGTGATTAAGTTAGCAAAAGGAAATTGTATTCCATTTCACAAATTTTACCTCAGTTATACTAAGCATTTTTCTCTCTCAATGCTCGTGGTCACAAAACACCATACATTTCAATGCACACTTGAAGTTACTAAGAAAATTTCCAAAATATTAGTTCGCTACTGCTGTTTGCAGTTCTAATTCTGGTAGCAATGACAAAATATTAAGAGTCCACTTATATTACAATTTGATCCATTGTTAACTTTTTAGCTCCATTTGTTTGTGGTAGATATCTGGTAGGGAAGTTTCCTTTTGTTTGGAAACTGAGAGAAACACACATTTACTTGGAGTGATAACCATTTAAAGATTATGGTCATGGGAAATAAGCATAGGTGAGAAGCGCACCAACGTTGAGTGTCGAGATAAAAATTATATAATATCAAAATTCTTTCTGATGACTACGCTTGTTTTACACTTGTTCATTTAGGTAATTTCTTTATTTCTTTTTGCTCCATTTGTTTCCACGGGTATCAGGTAGTGTTCTTTCCTCCTGGTGGAATCTGAGAAAATCTAAAATTTTATTTGTATGGAGACAAGCAAAAGATTGTAGATAAAAGAGTCCTCAGTGCTGAGATTAAGCCTTCTGAGGCTTATCCTCTTGTTTTCTTCCCCGGTTCACTGCCCGGGAATGTGAGATACCAAGGACAGAGAAAGATGAACTATGCCTGAAAGATCAAGTACCTAAGACTTGAAAAAGCTTTCTCGCATTCTTTTTTGCACAAGATTCAACAAAGAGGAATCAGTTACTCACAACCCAGTGTAATTTTTAGGAAGGTCCCCTTTCCCCTTCCAAATTCTTTATAGATATCAAATTTTCTCAGGAATAGAATTTCTCATCTCAGACGGGTCCTAAGTGATAAAATAAAGAAATCGTCTTCTTTCTTTTTAATCACCTTTCCTCCTGGCTGATGGAACAAGCTGGGACCACAAGAGAGAGGGGGCCGTACGAGAAAGCGACACCTAATTTTGCACACCTCTATAATCTAACATTTAAATGTATTGCTATGTTTTCCACCATCTTTGCCTTGGTGGGTACTAATTTAAATACGATATGCTTGCAGGCTTGGAATCTTCATGAGACAAACCAAGAATTGGAGCTCGTTGACAGAACATTATCCAGTGTGAACGACGACGAAGTAAAAAGAATCATAGGAGTGGCTCTTCTGTGCAGTCAAACATCCCCGGTTTGCGGCCTTCAATGTCCCGTGTGGTGTCAATGCTTTCTGGAGACATTGAGGTGCCCCTGTCACTTCGAAGCCCGGATACCTGACTGACTGGAAATTCAGTGATGCAACAACCTTTATGTCGAACACGGATAGTTCAACTTCAAGAACTGATAATAGTCGTGGCAATTCAACAAACATAACAAGCAGGGAAATAGAGCCATCTTATTCACCACCTATCCCTGCTTCCAAACCCATTCTTCATGAGATTATTGGCGGGGGCAGGTGATGAATCATTATTATTTCTTGAAAGAGAGAGACACACAGAATTTGCATTCCTTTTTAGAATTGACATTGTGTGTTTGTTGTATTATACAGTAAATGATTTGAGAATTTGTATTTTTGTAAATTAATCATATAAAGCCACAGATTTACACGTGGACTGAGAAAAATCACCTAGGTGTGTAGAAGAAGTTGCATCGTTGGTCTCAACCTATGGCATCAGATTTATTTTATTGCACGAGAGCTGATGTACACTCGTGCTTGTAAACTGTTTTATTACAAACATAAAGTGTTTATAACACATTATTGCTATTGCTAAATCTCACGACGATTGATGAACAATTTGTATGGTGTATCAATCACATCTTGAAACCTCTAAGTTCAAACCGTTTTTAATCTGAATTAGAACAGAAAGAGGTGGAGTTGCTACACCGTGACCTTTAATCAGATTTATGTGGAAATGACTTGTGATAGCCGCGGCAACTATTTTCATTTGTACGAAACTCAATTCCTTCCCTAAACAACTTTTGGGTCCTGAATTGAATGCAGGAAACTCGAAAGATTGCTCATGTTTGATTCCTCCTCCTGAGATCCATCTTCTTGGCTTAAACTCCTGGCAATCTTTTCCCCACATTGACTCCATCCTACCTGTGGAACACAAAAAATCAAAAGACGGTTAAAGTTTTGGTTAACCATTTTAAGTTTTTAGACGAAATACCGATTGAATAGAAGGATAGCAATTGTCTTGGTATCTGCATTGATAGGTTGTCCAGTTGGAAGGATATCCGCTTCACCGGAGCTTTGTCTTTGCCGCAAAGTGACCAGGCGGGTAAAGGCATAACGATTCATGATAAGTGCATTTTGTGCACTTATTTGGGCATTTAAACTAAGCTTTTATTCCGTCATTTTACTGAATTTATACTTAATTTGGTATTTTATTCTTTATATTTCAGTTTTGGACTCGTCTGTAAGAAATTGGAGAAGAATGGATGAAAAGATGTATAAATTGAAAGATATTTTGAAAGTATGAGGATTCAATTGCACTCAATTGAAAGTTGAAGGACCGCATTGGAGATTATTGAAAGTTGAAGGACCGAATTGGAGAATATCAAAAGTTGAAAGACCAAATTACAAATTATGGAAAGTTGGAGGACTAAAATGATCAAGATTCAAAGATTGAGGACCAAATTGGAAGGTGCAAAACCGGAAAGACCAAAGTGTGAAGACTGAAAATGGCCAATGCTCACTTAAAGCTAGGCAAGCGCCTAGCAATTGAAGAAGCCAACAGAGAGTAAATCAAGTTTCTTGGGCGATCGCCAGGATTTGCACGGGAGATCGTCTCCAGGCTACTCAGTCGCGGAGGTTTTTTGTCCTTTGTCCAGTTTGACTCCGATTAGGTAACTGTTGGCCCACGTTTTTTAGGTCTTTTTGGCATCTTTTGGGGCACCATTTAGGGTAGTATATATATGAGTTATTAACTCATAACAGGTTGTGAGTTTTTGGGAGAAAAACATAGACGAAAGCATCAAACGGAGATCAAGATTGCTTCTTTGAAGAATTCAACGAAGATCAAGAACAAGCAATTAGTCTCTCAAGTTTTCTTCTTTTCCGGGTGATGAATTCCATGTTTTCTTCCCCTTCTTATTTTCTTATTATTAGTATGCTAGACTAATTTAATTAGTGCTAGAATTGCGATGAAGCTTGTAGTCTAAATTCTTCCATCTTGAGACTTGGTTTTTGACAATTTATTTCATTATAGTTTTGAATAATTAATCTTGATTTATATGAATCTATAATTATATACGTAGTAATTGTATGATTGTTGTGGTGTGTTCTACTATCAAAAGATCGAAAGCATGCTAGACGCTATTTTAATTATCTTAAAGTCCGATAGGGGATAGAAATATACCGCTATGCTTTAGGTGATCTTTAATTATCTACATAAATTTAATGCATTTGTTTGTATTCGCATTCCTCATAGAAATATAGTCAAGTCATACATATGAATATGTTTAACTTTATTCGAGAGAAACTGTTGAATAATCTAGGGATATTGATCTTCATAACTGAAGTAATTTGTCAAGACCAAGAATCAAGATAGAAGAAATAACAACTACAAGTGGATTCGAAATTCTAGTACTTTTCCTTTTTTTAAAGTTAAATCAATCTTCAATCAATTTTAATTTTTCAATTATTTGAGTCATAATTAGTTAATTGTTTTTAGTTTATTTTTGTTAACTAGTTTATTAAACACAAAATCTTTCAAAGTTCAATAGATTCGGTTAAGGTCATTGTAATTGAATTGAATTATCTAAATCTTCGTGGAAACGATACTTGGATTCAACATCCACTTTATTACTTGAGCGATCCGTGCACTTGCGGAATTATTTAAGATACAAAATCGCTGACAATTCACATATAGCACCATGTAAATAAACCATCTTTTTTAGCTCTTCCGTGCTGGAAAATTTCCACTTTCCAACAGGTGAAAATTTGAGGATTTCTTGTCGGATCTTGTTTTCTTCTTTAGGGTTTGTTGCCAGAAGCCAAAACAACCATGCAAGACATGCACTTACAGCATTTTTGCCTGCAAATGCTAAATTCAGCAATTCATCTTTCAAAACCTTTTCATAAATTTCTTCTGAATCACTACTCTTTTCTGCCATTATTTTCATGTAATTTGTTAACAAGTCCAAATCCTCCTCTTCTTCATCTCTAACTTTGAGTTTCTGGCATCTCAATGAAATACAATCAGTCAAAAATTGATCAACAGCTTGTTTTGCATCCCTTAGCTTCTTCTCATGGCCAATTTGTAGCCATTTTTGAAATTTCAGCAAATTTCCGGGATTATATGCCTGTTCATAACTGCTTCCTCCATATCTGTAAACGCATTTTCTTGTTTTAAATCGGGTAAACCGATGCACAGTGTTTCCAGATCGCGGCCAATAACAACATGCACGTGTTATCGAAGCTGTAACGGTTAAATAGCTCCTGCATATCTACCTGTTGAAGGAAAGGTCTGAGAATGATAAATTCTGCTGCTAATTATTTATGAAAAATTGTGTATATGTGGCGTTTTGAGCTTTTAGACAAGGTAATTCAATCTATACCTGTATTCCCAACTCGGCAATGTGTTCCAGAAATGGGATAAGGCGGTTCTCCACTATGTTCGAGCTAGTTTTCACCGCGAAGTTCTGGAACTGGCTGTGATTTATAAGTGACATAGCAATCCTCCTTTGGTTCTCCCACATTTCAAATTCCGACGCAAAAATTCCATCTCCTAAAGCATCAAATATCTTCTTGAATGAAGGACCTTTCTGATAATTTGAAAAGTTTTTGCTCAATATATAATTTACATTAGCTGGATCACTAGTCATCACCATTTCCATGTTAGAAAACCAAGGCCCTTTGAACACAAATGTACCATCAGAATTGTGCAGAACCTCTGTTATGAAACTGTGTAATCTATGTCTGTTCAAAAACAGGCCTGGAAGCATACCAACAATTGGCCAATTTGTAAGCACTGACTTTTTCTTTGTTTTGGCATAGAAATTGATCTTATACAAAAGAAAAGTGAACAACAGAATTACTAGAGACACTAAGGTGCATTTCATAGAATCCATATTGGCATTGATAAGAGTTCTTCCCAGCTTAATTTATAGGAGTCAAGATGTGCTCTTTCATATATATGTCGTTTAAGCCGTTCCTCAAATCAATAAAAACTTTGCACATCATCAAATAACTAGTATACCACTTCTTGGATCAGACCGTCGGATCTATGAGAATGAGTTACTAAGATTTGAACTCTTTTGTTCCTGATGGAGTCTTGACGGGCGTGAATGACGATTTGAGTTGCGGTGGTTATGGTTTTAGAATTCATGTAACGAGTAGAGCAAGGAAAGATCGTTTGAGGAAGAGTTTCGTTTGATAGGGAGATCGAAGACGTAGAGACACACATACGTGTATATATATATATTCTTCAGTACCGGAGAAAATTCCCGACGATCGTAAATATATGAGGATCATTATGGATAACATTTAATCCATTCACACTTGCTGTTAAATTTATTTATTTAATGATGTATAAAATTTTAATTGGGAAGACATGTATTTGAGACAAATATGAATTCAATTTATGGATGTCACTATAACTTTTTGTTTTAACTAATTACTTTTTTCCTACTTATTTCTAACAAAAAAGTTGCTAATTTTCAGAGTAATAGAAGGATGAGTAGTGTTCTCCTGCTCCCAAGGGAGCATGATGTAATGCCCACCTACTGAGGTGTCAACAGGTGGCAATCAAGTAAATTGATTACTTTATCATGGACATTCCACTCACCGACACCGCAAGCGGTGGGCAAGATTATATTCTCGCCGCTTGAAAAGTGAGGAGAACACTATTCATGGAAGGATTACTGTCAATCTAACAAAAAGGTTGCTAATTTTCAGAGTAATGGAAGGATTATTGTCAAAATAATTAATTTAGTTAAATCAATATACTATTTTAAACAAGTAAAATGACAATTCTACCCTTCTAACAATATAAACATAAGTACAAATACTATAATCAAATAGGCTAACAATTATAACTGTAGTAGAATTTATCTAGTTGTAGATATTAAGCAAAATGACCTATTATTAACATTGGCGAGCAATAATTTAAATTATGTAGATAAGTTGAATTAAATGTTGAGTTTCGAGACCCTGCTCTTCAAGGCAGCAAGATTAAACTGAATTCAATAGGAACTAATAAAGGTTAATACCAAAATAATTGAGACTTGGTGGAATAAGCTATAAAAACCTTAATACTTTATTGAATAATTAATGGCCAAAGACATTTGGGGTAAAATTCTTTGTAAGTGGTCCTAGAAACTAGGGGAGGTTACAAAGGGTTCTTTAGTTCCTCTTGACTTAAAATCCTTTTCTAAAAAAAAAAAAAAAAGGTGACGATGTCAGAAATTCTAACGGAAAACCTTTTAATGTGTCACACGATTCTTTCACAAAGTACTCTCTCAGTACATATAGTCAAGATATATGTAACCTCCTACGTTGGCCCTAAGAAATCCTGACTTCATGAGAACAAGAAAAGTATTTCTTACGCACGCACCTTGATCATGGCTATTTTCGCCACTGTTCTAAAAAAACTCACATAGGCTCTGCTTAGGCGTGAGGAGTGGCATCCACGTCTCGCCTCACCTCGCCCTTGTCTCGTTCTCGTTTAGGTCCCACCTAGACTTGACAAGCTTGAAACTCGACCTCTACGTTTAACCACGCTTTACACTTTTTAGAACATTGATTTTCGCTAGTTCTTGAAGTGAAGTCTAGTCTATTAATTGGCCTAAAGGTTTTTTCCATTTGCTAGCATTGTGGTTTGGGATCGATTCTTTATCAACGTCCCACTCTTTCTTTGAACCTTGTCAATGATCGAACTTAAAAATATGAATTGAGTGCCATTTGATGAGTAACTGAGAACAAATGAGAGGAATATAGAAAGAATGGAGGTGTGATTTTTTTTTTTTAATATATTGACTAGGTCTAAAAAAAATTTAACTTCTACCTAGATCCGCCTATGTAGGCACCTCGTCACATTAATGTTACCCTACTCTATATATCGGACCTGATCTCCTCTTCACAGTGGGGAGGAATTATCTTGTCAATTGCACACTTGTCTATTTTTCATTGGACAAGTGGAACTCATTTAATATTAACCACTTTTCATTGTCCAATGAAAAGTAGACAGTGTGCAATGGGTAAGATAATTCCTTCTCACTGTGGAGAGGAGATCAAGTCCGCTCTATATATATGGTTCGACTAGGAATTAATGAAAAATGGCAATGTTTGCTTCCTGCTAACACCTAGCTCAATAGGTTTAGAGTGAAAAACTTGTACTTGTTTAATTACTAGTACAATTATGGTGGTTATATTGCCACCGCATTTTAAGATAAATGTACTATATTTTAATTATATTAAATGTCTTTAACTTTTTTTCATTAAATTTTTATTCTTAACATTCTACTAATTATTACATCTTGTCCCTAATGACAGTTTTCATCCAATAATTCTATTAACGTGCTCTAAAACGAGATACAAATATTTTATCGCAATTTTGTATTTATTTAATTTTTTACTTATTTAAAAATATGTAGAATAAATAAGTCCTTTTACTCTCTCTTAACAAAAATTTTGGACGAAAATTGTCATGGGAACAAGATGTGCTAATTAATATAATGTTGATAATAAGAATGCGATGAAAAAAAATCAGAATATAAATGTGATATATAATGAGTAAAGTTTGTGGACCTTTCATACAATTAAAATATAGTGCACTTATAAAAAAATATGGTGTATTTAGCCGTACAATTATTATAATTAATTTTTAATGTGGACTTTTACGCCCCTATTTAGCTTACTTGCAAATATATATAGTTAAAACACCTAGAACTTAAAAACATGACATAATTATACTCACAGTTCTAATTTTTCAACTTTTTAACAATATTATTCTCGTTCAATTTTATTCACATATATCATCTCCATTCTTTCATTTTACTCTCACAGATGGTCCTCAAATGATTTTTTTGATAATTTTGCAACTGACTTAAATAAATAAAAATAAAAAAATACAATGAAAAAATTACAATTAGGACCCTAACATTTTCAAAAGCATAAATAAATTCTAAACCTTTTTATTCTTTTACAGATTTTCACTTAAAATAATAAAAAATATATTTTCAAGTCCCAAAACTTCAATTATGGACATTTGAACTATCTGCAGATTTCGTCCAGTGATCCGTTAATTGACAAAAAAATTATACTTGTGAACTCATGGACATTTCGCCTAGTGGCCGCAAGTGGCAAAGGCAGAGCAGTGAACTCATACTTGTTAAGCGCTTCTTGAATCAACAATTTGAATTCATCCAAAGCTTTCTTTTGTGGGTCAATCAGATCATTCACCTTCTTGTTTTCCTCTTTAAACGAAGTTGATTCAGTTATTTTATTCTCTTCAACAGCACCACCTTCAACAACTTCTTCCGTCGCTGGTTTCTCAGCCTTTTCTACCTCACACTCGCCTCCGGTGTGTGGTGGCACCTCCTTCTCTGTGGGTTCCTCAACCTCCGGCACATCAATTACCACAAACCTCTTCAGTTCCAGCCACGACCTCATGAACAGATTTCTTGGTTTCTTGATTTCTTTGTGGATTGCAAGGTAGTAGTTATCACTCTTGTGATTCGAAGCTTGAAACTTTTCGCCATTGTTATAAATTTGAGCTTCACTAAATTATGTGTCTCAGAATCACGTATGTGTGTTTGTTGAGGGAACGATATATTTTGTGACTTGACGAAAATGTCCTTTAAAAATGAGAGAGTGTACTATACACGATCATTTAACGGCAAAGAAACGTTGATTTAATGACCCAAGTGCCAAAATCTAAGCGATATGGCGATTTCATGCGATAGGTAAAAGAATAGGAACGAAATGTGCTAATTACCAAAAATAATTTAAAAATAGAAACTAAAAACAAATAGAAAATAATTAAAATATATATATCCATCTTCCCTGAACATCCCACCCCACCTAATCCCAACCATATTGCCAGTGACCGCCACCTGTTAAATTCACCGTCGACAACCCCCAAATAATCGCCTGAGCTCGAAAGTAACCCCGCCCTTTCCTAAAAACAACTACAAAAAGGGAAAAAAAAGAAAGTCCGATATTCAGATTTCAGAGTTGTAAACATCAAATGGAACGAAAATGAATTTCCCTGCTAGTCCTAGAGTGAAAATTCTAAACAAAATGCCAAACTTCAAAGAAACAGAGGAAATGTAATTGAAATGAAAAATTTCCATTCCTTTCCACCTACAAATAACGCAAACCAGCTCAAACCCCAATTGCTCCTCGCATTCATCACAAATGGAGCTAAAAATGGTTCTATGAAACTCCGATATTGTACAAAGAAGAGTTTAAGGTTTGCTCCTCTACAATTCCTCAGTCCATTGATTTTGAGCAGCTCTCTTCTGTTTCTTTGAATAATCGAAAGCGAAAAGCTGCTGGTGAGAAGATTGACTCAATGCACAGAAACTCCAATTTTTCATTTATTTATTTATTGTTTCTTGGTATCATGGTACGGAAAGGAAATAAAGTGGAAAATCAACTTTAAAATATTGTTGAATCGCCATCGAACTTTCTGATATTCTTTCATTCTACTCACTCTTAACGATTCATTAACAACCATTAGATGAAAAAGCACACGTGGCAAACGAAACGCTCACGTGACATACGTTTATATGGATGCTCTCACAATATAGAATTGGCAGTTACTTTATATGGACGCTCTCACAATATAGAATTGTCTAATTTGAGCTTAAAAAGTTTACTTGTAAGCATAGTTATAAAAACCAACCCGTAGAACGACCCGTACTTGGCAGCGGGTTAATGAGTCATCGATTCAACACCGAGTTAACGGTTGAACTGGCGGGTCAATTCCTATATTTACATCCTTAATTACTTTTAACTTATAATACAAAAATAAACCGTTTTTTTTTTTTTTTGTAAAATAGTAAAGACAACAAACTTTTCATAGCAAGAATTATCAAAATAATTATAAAAAGTTATCAAATTAAGTTATATGGTCAATGCAAAAATTATCAAAACAATTTCTAAGCAACAAGTTTGAATGAAACACGATTCTACTACTTAAAACAATTATAAAAAATTCAGTAATTATTATGCCTTTGACAATCTAAAGTGGAGATGAAATCACATGTAAGAACATATTAATTTAACAAGGGTTAAAACGCATCCATGCTGGAGTCTTGGTCATAAATTCTCCAACTCCTTCACATTGTACAAATGATGGAGTCTCTGTCATGCTAAAGTCGAAATTTGCGTTGCTTGCATCACCTAAATTTTAATATTATATTCAAAAGAAAAATATTCAAGGTATAATCATGTTAATGAACTAAATTATTCTTAGTTTCCATTTAAGTACCATATATGATATACAAAAAAAAAAAAAAGACTTACAAGTTATGAGACGTTAAGGATTGCAGATTGCTTAATGAATTATGAAAGTCTTTACTAGGGTTTTTAATTGAATAATTGTGAAGAAGATAGTAAGACTTTAGATTTACAGCAGCCACTAGAAGACAAAGAGTTGAATCTGAATATTTTTTAGTTTTTACACAAATAAGAAAAAAAAATAGAAACAGACCCAGGTTTACCATTAAAACCCGGGTCACCGGATTGCACGGTTTTTTCCTGGTTTTTTCGATTTTTTTCGGGTCATGTCCTCGTTTGATTAAATGAAGTAACTGGACCGGTCTAGTGCCCGGGTCACCGGTCGAATCGGCCATGCCAGTCTGGATTTTATAACTATGCTTGTAAGTAATGTTATTCATTGTCATTATTAGTTTATGTAGTAGTTAACACATTTATTTATTATCAAATGCATTAAAATATAACACAACTCTATTGGACAATTAATCAGAGACCACTACTATTTAAACTGTTGATGATCACTACAATTGATGAATTTCATTACTCAATCATATACGACTCTGAATTTTGACATGTTTAATATGTTGAATTGAAGAAAATTAAATATTATGTTTAGTCAATAATAAATCAATTTCAATTTTCTCACCATAATTATGTTTATTTATTGCAAGATCTCATGGATTGTGACAAAATATATATATATATATATATATATATATATATATATATATATATATATAAAAGTAGCACATGATCTTCTAGCACAATGGCCAGACAAAAATGAGTTAATTGAGTAATGTCACATAAGATCACTACTAATAGTAAACAACTATAAATAGTACTATTCATACTATTCATACAGAATATGTAAATACTATATCATAGAATAGGGATATCCTCCAAAATAAAAAGTGATACACTAGCATAGCATGTGCGTCCATCAAAATTTCCGTCATAGTGGAAAATTGGGAGATTAGGAACTTTCCATTCTTCTCATAGAGAATTATTATTTCCTTTGATATTGGAAAGTTAAGAGGAAAAAATTTGGCTAAATTCTAGAAAAAGTCGACCTTAATTCTAAGTAAATTTGTTTTTTAATTATTTATAAGTATTTATAAATTAGTTAAATATTATTTTTATTTACTTTTTATTCATATATTCTATAGGATCCACTGCTTATAATATTAAAAAAAAAAAAACTTTACTAAATATACGTTAAATATGTTTGAATAAGTAATTTTTACTATAAAAATGTTATTTATTTTAAAAGTAAAACATGTTATAACTAAACTCACTTAAAATAAATTTTTAAGTTTCGCCAGATGTTATAAAAATATTATGATTACAAGTGAACAATATCGCAAACAAGTAATAAAGTAGACATATTGAGTCTGGATTATCGTTCCCACGAAGACTATCTTATTTATATACTAATTCAATTAATCTCAATACTAACTTATTGAAAATAATTTGAATTAAGTTGATTTGAATATTTAAAGTAGAACTGTGAATTTAAGGAAATAATATAAGAACGTATGTAAAAGCAAATATCAAGAATTTAGAAAATATGGTTATTAAAGCGTTTGGATTCATGAGTTTACCATATTTGTCATCTCTAATTTCTCCTCTCAAGATTTCTTCCTACTGTTGTATTCGGTCGAATTCACGAATTTAACATAATTTACCTCTCAAGAGTTCAAATTAGTCCTATCTAATTAAGTCAACTTATACAGTCAGAATGATCATTAATTAGATGTATTAAATCGCATAAGAATTCAATTCAAGATCACGACAATAATAAAAGCGTATCTCTACATTTTATCCAATTGTCGAATTTTACTACGTGATCTAGATTAATAATTTACTTCTCGGTTCATTACAATCCACAAAATCAATGAAATAATGGCCAATTATTCAAAGCATTAAGAAAAGAAGTAAAATCAAATTTCTAAATAATTTATAATTCAAAACTTGAGAGTCGAAATTAAAGAATTAAAACTAGGCTACATCGTTCATCCAAATTTTAAATTTAGCTATTCATAATTCTAGAGAAAGAAAAGATGAAGGGATTTGAATAGATAACCCGGATCTTGAATAAAAGATTGTCATGAAGAATGACTCACCACACCAGCTGGAGATGAAGAAGCACCAGAAGAACCAGCTGAAGAAGACAACTGAAGAAGAAGAAGGAGCAACCGGGAGATCAAATAACTGAACCAACTGATTTTTAAACTATTCTGCGACGACGCCGTTTTGATCAGATTTAAGTTCCTTACGTTTTTTTTAAAGTTGTAATAATGAAAACACGTTTTTCTTATTTTCGTATATATCTGATCAACCGAGGAACAGAAGTCGGTTTTGATGAATTCTAACCGAAATCATGATTGCTCCTTTCCCATTTCTATCTCATTATCTTCCTCCTTTACGCTCTTCATTGGATTATATTCTATTGTAATTCAATTGTTTTTATTAAATATAAATTCATATTTATAATTGGAATTCCAGTTGTTGATTTTGAGTGGGTTTTCACCATTGTTGGAGCTCCATTCATTACATTTGGTATCAGAGAAAACAGATCCTACACAGAATGGAAACCAGACTGAAAGCTAGTGAAGAGAATTGGAGAAAGGTTGACATGGAGATAAACGATTTGGGGTTGCTTACACCACGATTCTTTGGTAAGGTAGACTCAATGAGAAACTTCTTAGATCATTGAATACTAAACATGACAATTATATGATAGAGATGAATGATAAATACGAGTCTATAGTTGCTATGCTTGCAAAAATGAGTATGTCCAAGGATAAAAATGTAGAAGGGAGTGTGTCTAAAGAGAGGCAAGTGGAAGGATCTCCCGAGAGGCAATTTGAAGGAGTGTGTTGGGTGGGAGATTTGGGAGTGAAGCTAGGCGGGAGGAATGGGATTGACACCAGATTGAATCATAAACTTCCTAAAATTGATTTTCCTCAATTTTGTGGTGAGAACCCGAGAGAGTGGGTGAGGAAATCCAACAAGTATTTCCAATTACATCAAACACATGATGAGATGAGAGTAGGTATATAAATGAAATGTATCTAAAGGGTAAGGCAGATGTGTGGTTTCATGGGTTCCGATCTAGCCATCCAAATCTTTGATTAGGGACTCTTAACCAATCAGTATATGCAGGAGATTTGTTGAAACTACTGGTGAAGTAGTGATAGAAACTTTCTGCAAAATTAGGCAATATGGGGGAATAGCTGAGTATGTGGAAAAGTTTGAGGAACTAAAGGCTCAAGCCATGCAAGCTTTACCAAACCTACCAGAATCTTACTACATTTCTGTGTTTACAAGTGGGTTGAAGGGAGAAATTAGATCTATGGTGAAAATGATTAAACCTTCCTCTTTATCCCAAGCCATTGAGATTGCTTTACTACAAGAGACCACCATATCAGCCATTAGTAAAAATACCAAGACACACAAGCCTTATATCCATCAAAACCACCTGAATCACTGCCTACAGAAAACAAAAAACCAAGCCCTCAATTTCCCTATAAAACCCTTACCCCTGCTGAATTGCAGACCAAGAGAAATTTGGGTCTTTGCTTCAAATGTGATGAAAAATATGCTATTGGACATGTCTGTAAGAACAGAATGTTAAATTATATATTGGTAGCTGAGGAAGAAGAAGAGGAGACAGGGGAGAGGGTGTTGACTGAAGAGGAAGACATAGGAGTCATGCAAATTTCTCTAGATGCATTGATGGGAACCTTTGTCCACAAAACTATCAGAATTCCAGGGAGAGTTAAGGGCAGAAGTATATCAATTTTGATAGATAGTGGAAGTACCCATAGCTTCATAGATGACAAGCTGGTACAATCTCTTGGGTATCATCATCGATAATGACAAGCCTTTAAGCAGAATCGCGTGGCCAATGGATGTAAATTGGACAATAAATCAATGAGTCAACCTATACTCTGGCAGATGCAAGGAATAGAGTTTCAGTATAAGCTGAGGACCTTAACACTTGGAGGTAGTGACATGGTCCTAGGGGTCAATTGGTTGAGCCAATTTGGACCAGTGACTTTTGATTTCATGGAAGGGCATATCAATTTTATGAGTAAAGGGGAGAAAATGACACTTTGTAGTGGGAATATTGATGGTGGGATTGAACTAATTAATAGTTCTCAATTGAGTCCGTACTTGTCCAACAAAATTATGGATGGTGGGCGACTTAATACCATCTTGGAGGAGGAAGAAACAGAAACTCGTAAGAACTGAAACCCGTCTTGGCTGAATTTGATGATGTTTTCTAAGAGCCTAAGGGCTTACCTCTAGAAAGACTGCATGATCACCACATTCCACTCAAAGAAGGATCTCAGCCATTCCAGATTAGACCCTATAGATGTCCCTTCATACAAAAATCTAAGATAGAAAAACTGATTGAGAAAATGTTGGATACTGGAATTATTCAACCCAGCAACAGCCCATTTGCTTCTCCTGTGTTATTGGTGAAAAAGAAGGATGGCACTTGGAGATTTTGTGTAGATTATAGACAGCTCAATAACATGACCGTGAAAGATAAATACCCTATGCCCTTAATTGATGAGTTAATTGATGAATTATATGGGGCAAATTACTTTACAAAGATTGATCTTAGAGTTGGATATCATCAGATCAGGGTTAAGCCAGAGGATGTGTATAAAACAGCCTTTAGGACTCACCAAGGATTGTATGAATTCAAGGTTATGCCCTTTGAGTTAACCAATGCACCAGCCACATTCCAAAGTCTGATGAATGAAATATTTAAGGAACAGTTGAGGAGAAATGTCATAGTTTTTTTTTATGACATTCTTGTATATAGCAAGGACATGACCAGTCATATTGAACATCTGGGAACTGTACTTCAGATATTGAGACAACATCAACTTTATGCCAAATTGAGTAAGTGTGCTTTTGGCCAAATCAAGATAGAATATTTGGGCCATGTGATAAATCAGCAAGGAGTAGCAGCTGATCCTAAGAAGGTAGAAGCTATGCTGAGTTGGCCTTTCCCAATCAATGTCAAGCAGTTGAGGGGATTTCTTGGCTTGACTGGTTATTATAGAAAATTTGTGAAGGGTTATGGGATTTTAGCTAGACCTTTAACTGAATTGCTGAGAAAAGACAGTTTCCTCTGGTTAGAGGCAGTAGAAACAGCCTTCAACAGGTTGAAGGTGTCCATGAGTTCCACTCCTGTACTTGCATTACCAGATTTCACACAGTCTTTTTTCATTGAGACTGATGCTAGTTATGGAGGGTTAGGGGCTGTACTAATGCAGAACAGAAGGCCCCTGGCTTACATCAGTAGGGCTTTTGGACAGAAGAGTTTGGGCATGTCTATCTATGAGAAGGAATTACTTGCACTTGTGACTGCTGTAGTCAAGTGGAGACATTACCTGGAAGGACACCATTTTATAATCAAAACAGACCACCAATCATTGAAGTTTTTACTAGAGCAGAGAGTCACTACACCCTTACAGCAGAAGTGGCTCTCTAAATTAATGGGGCTGGATTATGAGATTCAATACAAGAAGGGAATTGAGAATGTTGTGGCTGATGCTCTCTCCAAGAGAGGGGAAGGGGAATGCAGTGCTGTATCAATCCTTGTTCCAGCCTGGATGCAGGAAGTGATAGATAGTTACAAGGATGATACTATTGTTAAAGAGAGGATTCAAGCCCTTGTGATTGATCCAACAGCTGATTCCTCATATCAGTATCACAATGGTTTACTAAAATACAAGTCTAAGATCTATATTGGAAGTGGAGGGATATCGAGCAAAGGATAATCTGAATATACACACTCTTCAAGAAGGGGTCATTCGAGGGATTCGAGCAAGTATATGGAGGGCTAAACAACAATTCTTTTGGCGGGCATGACACTGGCAAGTTAGAAGGGAGGTCCTGCAATGTGATGTGTGCCAGAGGTGTAAAGGGGAACATGTTCCTTATCCAGGACTCCTCCAACCCCTTCCTGTACCTCAGTACTCTTGGAGCCATATATCTATGGATTTTATAGAAGGGCTGCCCAAATCTGATGGTAAGGATGTGATTATGGTAGTGGTTGACTGATTCACTAAATATGGTCACTTCATTCCATTAGCTCACCCATTCTCAGCAGGGAGGGTAGCTCAGTTATTTTTGGATCACATTACTAGATTACATGGATGCCCTCAATCTATTGTATCTGATAGGGACAAAATCTTCACCAGCACATTTTGGCAGGAGCTATTCAAATTATTGGGCACCAAATTACACATGAGCACATCATATCATCCCGGTCGATGGCCAAACCGAAGATCGAACCAATGCTTGGAGATGTATCTCGGTGCATGACATATACCGAGCCCAAGACTTGGGCAAAATGGATTTCCATGGCGGAATGGTGGTACAATACCACTTACCACTCAACCATTCAAAGAACTCCATTCGAGGCTCTCTATGAATTCCTCCTCCCCAGTTGGCTATGGAACCCTACCAACAAACTAATATTCTTCTTTGTCACGAGTTCATTGCAAGAGAGGTATAGAATGGATCAACTATTGAAAGAGAAGTTGGCGCGGTGCTAGAGCAGGATGAAACATTATCTTGTGAAATAGAATGAAAAGAAGTTCGAGGTTGGAGATTGGGTTTACTTAAAACTTCATCCATATCAACGACAATCTATCATCAAAAGGGTTAATCGAAACTCACTACTAAGTACTATGGACCTTACTGAGTTGAAGAGAAAATAGGGAGGTTTCTTACAAACTTGATCTACCAAACATACTCTAAGATTCACCTTTACATTTCATGTTTTCTTGTTAAAAAGAAGATTGGGGATAAAGCGGTGAAGGTTGCGATTTACACTGTGGAAGCAAAATCTGAGATGTCGTGGATAAATGACCATTAAAAGTTATTCAAGCGGAGAATATTCAATAAAGGGGTGAAGCAGGGGTTAAGTGGTTGATTCGGTGGGAAGGTCAATTAGAAGAGGATGCTACAGGAAGATTCAAGACATATTAAGAAGCACTACGCTACATTTAAACCTTGGGGTCGAGGTTTAGATAAGGAGGGGTTGTCATGAAGAAGGACTCACCACACCGGTGGAGATGAAGAAGCACCGGAAGAACCAAATCAAGAAGACAACTGAAGAAGAAGAAGGAGCAACCGGGAGATCAAATAACTGAACCAACTGATTTTTAAACTATTCTGCAACGACGCCGTTTTGATCAGATTTAAGTTCCTTACGTTTTTTTAAAGTTGTAATAATGAAAACACGTTTTTCTTATTTTCTGTTATATACAGTCAGCCGAGGGAACAGAAGTCAGTTTTGATGAATTCTAACTGAAATCACAGTGCTCCTTTCCCATTTCTATCTGTTATCTTCCTCCTTTCTGTTCTTCATTGGATTATATTCTATTGTAATTCAATTGTTTTTATTAAATATAAATTCAGATTTATAATTGGAATTCCAGTTGTTGATTTTGAGTGGGTTTTCACCATTGTTGGAGCTCCATTCATTACAAAGATGAGAAGAACTTGAATATCTTAGGCCAAGAATTATTCATCTTCGCTTTCCAATCTTCAAGATCATGGTCGTTCTTCAGGTTCTTCGCCGTTCTTTTCCAAGATTCAACCCCTTCTTTTGACCTAGGTTATATCTTTATATAATGTTTTACTAATTTTGAAACTCATATACTTGAAAAAACGAAAAAGGCCATGACTAGAGTTGAAAATAAGCCAAAAAACGTCCAGACGAAATTTTCGCGCATTACCGCAGGTTGCCACGACAAATAGTAAAGAATTTCCAAATTCAATTCCAATCCAAAATTTGCAAGCTTTAGTCCACCAAGTTTTTTATGTGTATTTTATTTGGTCATTGTTCATAATTTGTCCTTTTTTTCTCTTATTTGCAGTCCAAGTTCTTTAACTTTGGATTTTGTCCTCTTTAGTCCTCTAATTTTTTTCTTTCATTCAATTTATTCATCTTTTATTTGCAACTCAAGTCCTTCAACTTTTAGATATTTGTAAGTTGATCCCTATATCCAAGCCTTCATACATATTCAGTCATTTTTTGCCTATTTTACTTTGTTTTTCTCCAATTCCATCCGATCTCGAATTTTGACCTAAAACAATTAAATCAAACACAATTAATTAGAAAATCACTTAAGAGTACTTACAATCATCCATTTTTGATGGTCCAGATAAATGTAAAACCTCACTTATCACCAAATATGCACAATGTTAGAATAAAAAAATCTTGTCACTTTCTTCTTCTTCTTTTATTTTTTGAGAAAATAGCACTTGTCGCAGCACGTGATGTATCACAAAACATATACAAATAATTTTTTATGATACAAATAATGACATGTTTTGTATTTGGATCGAAACATAATTGATTGGAGAATAAAAAACAATTACAATCTATTGTCTATTATATTATTTGTTCTTTACTTAATTATGGAAAATTGTTTTCCTTCCTACTTTAGATTAATCCAAACAAGTAATTTACTAATTATTAATAAATTAAGAGGAGATTAAGGTGGAATTAGTTAAGAAATTAACAAAGAAAGGGTTAAGCGTGATTACCGATTGGATTATCTCTTTGAGTATTTCTTTTTCTCTTGTTTTTATTCCGTTGTCGCGTTTAGTACTATTTCTCTAAGGAAAATTGGAGCAAATGATCTCTAACGTATGACATTAGTGTGCAAATGGTCCATAACCTTTCATTTTTTTGCGGAATGGTCTCTAACCTATCCATTTAGGTGCACAATTGGTCCTTTTTGACGGATTCGTTAAAAATCCGTTAAAACTTTTCCAAAATTGGCGCAAATGTCCATTTTCATTTTTTTTTGTCTTTATTAGTGGGGGTAAAATTGTCAAGTTATATTTTTCTTTCAATTGGCGCAAATGGTCCCTAACCTTTACCTTTTTTTGACGCAAATAGTCCCTAACCTATAATTATATTTTGGTACACAATTTGTCATTATTTGATGAAAAAGATAAAAATATCCTTACTTTTAATTAAAGAAATTTGCAATTGGATTTCTAACCTTTAAAAAAAGTAAAAATGAGTCCAATACTTTAATTTTTTTATTAAAAAAAATTGAAAGAAAACTAATAAATTGACAATATACTAAATTATTTTGTATATTTTACAAACTATTATAAAATAACTAAAATTTAAACTCATAGTTTTTAACGGATGTATTAATTAAAATTATTTTATTATTATTAAATAATCATATTATTTAAAATTCAAACTTTAATTTTATCGTTACAATATAAAAAAAATAACTTTGTCACCAATAAAAATTTTAATTACTTTCCAAACAACACATATCCGTTGAACCAAACAAGATCTATCCATGTAGCCAAACACGAGTCTTCTTCTTCGTTGAATTTTTTCTTGTCCAAACAACCAACCATCACCAAATAACCCGTCAAAATTCAAAAAAAATCCACCGGAGAAAACCACCGACGGCGCGGTCATCTTCCTCGCAGAATCCGGTGGATCTTGAACCAATCTGCCTTGATCGATCCGCGCAAATCCAAAGAAAATCTGCTGCGGGATCCGTGTGACTCGGTCCGCAGATCGAGCAAAATTTGCGCGATTCGATCGTGCATATCGGGCTAGATCTACTTGGCCATCGGGCAAATCCCTTCGAATCTGCGTGACCCGGTGGCGTAGATCCGTCGGATCTGCGCGATCCACCGGATCGAGTCGCGCGCAGATCCATCCAAAGAAGATGTCCCTTTTTTATTTCACTTTTTTTTTTCGACCTTTAATCTTCAAGATCCCGGATCTGCGAGGAGAAGATGATGGCGCGAGATTCGATGGTTTTCTTCGATGGAAATTTTTTTTTAGTTTTGGATAGGTTATTTGGTGGTGGTTGGTTGTTTGAACAAGAAGAAAATTCAACGAAGAAGAAGACTCGTGTTTGGCTACATGGATAGATATTATTTGGTTCAATAGATATGTGCTGTTTGGAAAGTAATTAAAATTTTTATTTGTGACAAAGTTATTTTTTTTATATTGTAACGTTAAAATTAAAGTTTGAATTTTAAATAATATGATTACTTAATAATAATAAAATAATTTTAATTAGCACATTCGTTAATAATTATGAGCTTAAATTTTAGTTATTTTATAATAGTTCGTAAAATATACAAAATAATTTAGTATATTGTCAATTTGTTAGTTTTCTTTTAATTTTTTTAATAAAAAATTAAAGTATCGGACTCATTTTCACTTTTTTTAAAGGTTAGGAATCAAATTGCAAATTTTCTTTAATTAAAAGTAAGGATATTTTTGTATTTTTCATCAAATAAGGACCAATTGTGCACCAAAATATAATTATAGGTTAGGGACTATTTGCGACCAAAAAAAAAAAAGTAAAGGTTAGGGACCATTTGCGCCAATTGAAAGAAAAATGTAACTTGACAATTTTACCCATACTAATAAAGACAATAAAACATAAGAGGGACCATTTGCGCTAATTTTGGAAAGGTTTTAACGGATTTTTAACGGAATTCATCAAAAAGAACCAATTATGCACCTAAATGGATAGATTAGGGACTATTCCACCAAAAATAAAAGGTTAGAGACCATTTGCGCACTAATATCATACGTTAGAGACCATTTAGGCCAATTTCCCTTTCTCTAATCAATCATTCTACGTGTAAGTTTCAGTGTTTCATGCACAATTTAATTGCGTGAATCATAATCTCTTCATCTTGGGGCCTTCCATATATTCATAATTTCATTTATCTAACTACTATATCAAAATTTGGGGCCTTCCATAAATAGGGGTCTTAGGCAATTGACTAACTCGCTTAATACTTGAATAGACTCTCTGAAAATCATACAAGACTAAATAAGATAAACATAGGAAAACTTGTCCAATATCTAATCTACAACTTTAACTTGGTAACATATAAAAATATAAAACACATTTGTATGAGAATCATGTTATAATATGTGACAAAAGTTTTACGTTATTTGTTAACTTATCACAACTTACGTCTTTTATTCGAATGGAATACCAACTATGATAAGTATAACAAACTTCAGCGACAGTAGAAAAAGTAATTATTTGTGTCTAAACTTATTTATAAATTATAATCAACTTTGTGTAGGAGAAAAAGTTGGTAGTTCAACCGTACAAATGGTCCACCAAATTAAACTTTGACTTCTTAGGTGGTGTATAATCTAGTCATTCTCCAAATAATTATTTCGTAAAGTACATCACTATCAATTTTTTAATCCCCACAAGTATTTTGTTTCTTTAAGGAAAAAAAATGTCAAACTTTAATTTTTACTATTATTCAATCATATTTAGTATTTTCCAATTTAATGTATCAAATATATTATAATGTAGGCTGTAGTCACTCGAATTTCTCGAAAATTAAGCCTACATACTTGATATTTTTTTTAAACGACTCTTAAAATTAATAATCACGTTAGTAATTTTTATCAATTAATCTTGCATTTATGTGAGTAAATTTCTTCACCAAATATAAAAGGTTAGGTGTTGACAATGACCTAAGACATGATTTGGCATGTAATTAGGAACATAACTGGTCCCATAACCTCTTAATTTCATGCAAATTATAACTAATCATCTGAAACTTAATATTAGGGCATAGTTCGGACTTAATAATTAAAATCTTTTATTGTCTTCAAAGGCTTCTCAATTATAAACATTCAACAAGTTAAGTATTAGTCAAATTAACTAGTATTGTTGACGTAAGAAATTATTTGAATCTCTACATAATTTTTTAAATTTATTTCCTTTTGAATACCTGAAAGATATGACTCGGTAAATGAGTTCGATCACACTCCAAACGAACTAATCTCACTCCTATAATCAAGTCATTATGTTGTGAAAGCTCACTTAGACACGTCGCTACTTTTAGTGCGTTCAAATATCATTCATTCACTATGTCTAATATTAATATAATTTAAAAACAAAATACTGAGCACAGCAGTTCAATATTTGCATTGGATTGGATTTATTTTTTAAAAAAATGTTTTAGCAATGAAATTGGAAATTTAGCAACCCGACATGAAGGGCCTTAGAAAATTGGGACATGGTGACTAAGGAAACAAGGTGGGGTTACCTATGAAAACAACGTTACATCTTACAACTCATAAACCAAGTTGCATTGGGGTCGTTGGAGCCTGTCTTGGCAATTTTCTCTGGGTTTTTTAGTTTTTATTGTTACATTCTAATTAAACGACTATAAATATTTGATAATTCTTTAAAATAAATTTATTTAGTGAAGGATAGTACTTGTTGGAAATTGGTTTAAAATGTTGATAAATTAACTAAGTGACTTCGTGTCATCTTAGCCAAATATACAAGTCCCGGCCCAATCCGTTTAAGGCAAATTTGTTTGCCACTTGACACGACCGGGCAGCCGCGCCCGAGAGCGGATCGACTGCCCGGTCGGTCGCGGGGTTCGACCTGCCCGGTCGGTCGAGGCGCCCCGGTGGGGCTCTGGGCAACGCCTGCACAAAAATTCAGATTTATCTCGTATGTTTAAAGGGTATATTTGGCATCTCGAAACCAATATCGAATGAATGAGAAATTACGAAAAAGGACAAAATCGGGTCAAATGTTTGACCATGCGATCGCACGGTATGTAAACTGCGATCGCAATATGGCTAAAATTTTAGCGAGTGTATTTTGGTCCTTCCATGCGATCGCAGGAGGCAAAAGCTTGCGATCGCATGGTTATTCTGGATGAAGTCTTGTTCTAATTTTTGTCTTGTGCGATCGCAGCTTTGGTTAAACCATGCGATCGCGACAGGTTCTTGATGAAACGAGACATGTCCTTTTGAAGAGTTGTACGATTTGGTTCATTCCTTTTCGTTTCCAACCAACTCTCCAACGTTAAAAGGGGCGTGAACGTCCATTTGCGAGAAATAATTGATACAAAACGATTGCAAACATAAAACACTCATACTTTTCATCTTTGAACCAATTTTTATTGCATTGAAGATTGCATAAAATCCGGTTTTTCATTTCCATTCATCTTTTGGAGTACAAAACCTATTTCGGAGTTCGTTGTGCTTGTGGTTTGAAGTGCTTCAACCACGAGTAGGAAACCGTTGTATCTTGGGAGTCATTTGCCGTTTACCGAAAGCACCGTTATGGGCAATTTTGACTTAAGGACAAAGAGTTCAACTCTTGCCTCGGTTAATTCTTCCATTCCATTTTCGGTTCTTGTTTTACTGTTTTGAGGTCACTTCCACAGAAATTCCGCCAACAGTACTCACTACAAGAAAAATAATTTTTTTATGTTGAACTTTTTACGTCGACTATCAAAACTATCGTGAAAAGTCAAGTTGTTCGTGCAAATATTTTTATTAAACTTTTCATATTTGACTTGAATAAAAGGAGAAAAGTTGCATATTTAAATTGACAAAATAGCATCACAAAAATCAAAAAGCGTTATGATTTCAAGTTTTAATATATTCAAGAGGTTGAAAAATTGCAGCCCTTGCAGATATATAAGAGGCATTGAACTGTTTCAGACGTCATCATATGAAATGTTTCACTTCTCCTATGAAAGGACGTTTGGAAAAGTATAGAATTTGACAAGTTTAAAGAAGAGATAAGTGACAAAAATTTTAACTTTTCTATCTAATTATTTCTATATTCATCGTATGGAATATGTCAATAATGTCTTTGAAGACTTGTCACATCTTCGTTTGACATGAAACAAGGAAATTGGCGCAAAACATTCCTAACGTATCGACCTTCTGCGCAAATCGTTCCTAACGTATGAATCTTGGCACTAACCCCCTCAACCTATTCATTTTCGGCGCAAATCATCCTTTTTAACATTTTCTGTCCACTTCTGCCGTTAAATATACGCGTGGCTTGCACGTAAATTTAAAAGAAAAAAATGGCGCAAAACTTCCCTAACGTATCGACCTTCTGCGCAAATTATCCCTAACGTGTGAATTTTAGCGCTGACCCCCTCAACTTATTCATTTTCTGCGCAAATCATCATTTCTAATGGATTCCGTCCACTTCAACCGTTAAAGATATGCGTGGCTTGTACGTAAATTTAAAAGAAATATAAGGACAAAATCATTCATACGCTAAGCTACAAAACTGGAGGCAAAATTAGACCAACTTCCCCGCCATCTTCTCCAATATATGTTAATTCACTTGTGGTGGCAGAAACAAGATAACTAAGAAAATAACTAGCTACACGTGCTCTTAAAAATAAGAATTCTTTATTTAAGTAAAAGGAACATTGTAAATATAATTAAATCTCACTTTAAAATGAAATTTTTGTTTTATATTTCCTAGTAACATAAATATCATACGTTTAACAAAACACAAAATGTGCAAATAAGCCTTAAACGCAGTGGTGGCAGAAGCAATATAACTAAGAAAATAACTTGTGGTGGCAGAAGCAAGATAACTAAGAAAATAACTAGCTACACGTGCTCTTAAAAATAAGAATTCTTTATTTGATTTACTAGCTACACGTGCTCTCCAATATATGTTAATTCACTTGTGGTGGCAGAAACAAGATAACTAAGAAAATAACTAGCTATACGTGCTCTTAAAAATAAGAATTCTTTATTTAAGTAAAATGAACATTGTAAATATAATTAAATCTCACTTTAAAATGAATTTTTTGTTTTATACTTCCTAGTAACATAAATATCATACGTTTAGCAAAACACAAACTATGATAATAAGCATTAACAACCATCAAGTTGGTCTAATTTTGTCTCTAGTTTTGTAGTGTGTGAATGATTTTGACCTCAATTTATTTTGCCTTTATATTTCTTTTAAATTTACATGCAAGCCACGCATATCTTTAATGGTAGTAGTGGACGGAATCCATTAAAAATGCTGATTTGTGCAAAAAATGAATAAGTTGAGGGGGTCAGCGCTAAGATTCAAACGTTAGGGATAATTTGTGCAGAAGGTTGATACGTTAGGGACGTTTTGCGCCAATTTTTTTTCTTTTAAATTTATGTGCAAGCCACGCGTATGTTTAACGGCAGAAGTGGACGGAAAATGTTAAAAAGGATAATTTGTGCAGAAAATGAATAGGTTGAGGGGGTTAGTGCCAAGATTCATACATTAGAGACGATTTGCGAGAAGATCGAAACGTTAGAGACGTTTTGCGCCAATTTCCACATATGAAAGATTCAAATACAAATAAAGTAGGTCAAATGCACATTCCAAGACAATTAGGTAGGGCAAAAAGAAAGACTAATTGTCAGATCTTTCAAACCTAATATACGCATATGGGGATTGATCTACTTTCCATAGTGGGGAGTAGATATAATCCCCACTAGACACATGTCCATTGAGGTTGAACAAATGCTTGACTTTTTTGTAAGTACATGTTACAGAACAAATAATAACCAGTTTTGAGCCAAACGCTTGATTTCTGAAAATTTATTAACATGCTTGACTTATCAAAAGGTCAAAGTAGAAGTAGGTACAAAGTACAAACTATTTTTTCTTCAATAAATTATATCAATTTGGGCTCAAACTTTAATTAAATGGAATCTTAATTGAATTAAAATAATTTGGGCTTGGGCTATGGTCAGTCACTGTTTTAGCACTTATAGACTCTAAAATCATATGATCAAAACTTAATTCAATTAAAGTCACATTTTAGAGCTAAAAGACCAACACACTCTTAATTGTAAAAAAAAAAATGCTAATTGTAATACTGTTTTGTCTAGATACTGTTTTGTCTATGATATTGTTTTTATATAGATAATGTGTTATGGTACACTTACACTATACTTTTATCTTTGATATTTATTATGATAATGTTTCAACCTATGATTGCAAAATACTTGATACTCTTTCGATCTATGATAATGTTTCTATATGCCGAATTTTTTCCTTGTTTCTAATGATACTAAAATATTATGACAAAGTTTCAACCTATGATACTGTGTTAATCTCTTAGTTTTATCTTTGATACTGTTTAATTATGATAAGGTTGTCTAAAAATATAATACAAAATGATTGATACTATTTCGATCTATGATACTGTTTCTATTTGTCGAATTTTTTATTGTTTCTAATGATAGTGAAATATTATGACAAAGTTTCAACCTATGATAGTGTAATTATCCTTTTTATGTTATTATAATTATAACTATAAATAATAAAAACTAATAAAATTATATAAAAATCTTTAAAAATTAGAGAAAATTTATGGTTCATCTTTCTTTTATTAATGTCTTGTTTAGCGAGGCTTAAATTATAATTTAAGCTAGTCAAATTGGTTAAAAATAATTTTTATCCATACATTTTTAGAATCCATAACATATTACCCACTTATTATCTACATTTCGTGGACTCACAATTTATAAGCACTTAAAAAAATAATTTTAGCCATGCCAAACATTCAGTAATGAAGTTTTCTACTTGCAATCTGAAATGAGAAAAAAAAAATTTAAATCAAGTTCAAGTTTGACGTTTGCTCAAGTTTAAATGATAATTTTAATTGGTTAAATTGATCATATATACTTTTTATGTACACATTTTGTAGAACTTATAACTTACTATCCACACTTTATATAGCACTCACAATTTATAAACATTTAAAAAATAATTTCAACACTACGAAACATATACTAATTTAAGCACATTTTGAGTGAGATTTTGGGAAGAGTTGCTCTTTGGAGAGCACATTACGATGAACTGAGATACCACATTTTATGACAACTTTCAACTTTTCATGTATTTTTGTGCTTTAATAGGCGAGATGAATTGAATATATTAGTTCAATTTGTTATACTTGTTGTTGAATTGAGTTGTGTGGATTTGTATACGCATAAAATACCACATTAAGCGCAAATTTGGGAATGTTGAAATTATAAGTTGTTTATGAATGTGTAGATAAAAAGTAGATTGTAAGTTATGGGTCATATAAAATGTATGGATAAAAAATATGTTTGACCAATTTGACCAGTTGAAATTATAATTTAAGCAACTTCAAACATGTGCTTAAGATTCGTTTTTTCAATAAATTCTTTTGCATTCACAGGTTCCATCGTTCCCATCACTTCATACTCAATGGTTAGGTTTAAATTCTATAATGGAGCTCGTGGTCCAATTTGTGGTCCAATTTAGTCTTATTGACTCCAAACTTTTTATTTTTGTCTTCATTTAATAATTGATGCTTTGTTACACTTTCTACAAAAGGTTAATTACGCTAATTGTCTATATTATTTCATATTTGTAACAATATCATCCACATTTATTTTTTTCATCCACATCATTTCATTTATTCGTATATATGGTCCCTAAATGACTTTTTTGACAAACTTGTCCATGACTTAAATAAATTAAAACGATAGAAAAACAATAAAAAAATTACAATTGAGACCACAACCTTTTCAAAAGTACAAATAAATCATAAATCTTTTTTTTTATTTTTTTTTTTACAGATTTTCACTTAATATAATGAAAAAATGTGTCATCAAGTCCTCAAAACTTCTAATTACGTTTACCGAAAGGACATTTGAAGTCTCTACAGATTTCATCCACTGGTCTATTAATTAACAAAAAAATTATACCAATAGTCTAAATTTGACCAATTTAACAATAAAAAAATATTTTATGATATCTATTATCCAAAATAATTTTTTTTAGATAAAAAAAAGAATCATCTTTCCACCACCACCACAAAAGGAGCTGCATGATTTGGGCCGATGGCAACACCTCCAGCGTAATTGAAAGCGTAATTGAAAGAATAGAAACCATTAGCATAATTAACCCTTCTACAAACACCACCCACCCACCAGTTGAGAAAAAATCAAATAAATAAATGGAAGATATAATGGGTTATGACATCATTATTTTTGGGGCCAAGGCGTCATTTTGATTGCACCAATGCAAAGACTTAGGTCAATAGAAATGAGATATCAAATATATAGTACAATACGTTCTTATCCACTTTGTACGCATTTATTTGGGATTGGACAGCCGTCATTAACATTTTTTGTTTTATTTTAGTTTTATTAAGGTTGAACCCAACCTTTATGACCCATGCTTCCTGTCCTGAAATTTTGGTAGAAGATAAAAATCGTTAATATATTTTAGTGGAGTAAGATTAAAAATTATTTTTTAATTGCACTTACAATAAGTCAAATCCATACCAAAGACATAACTCAAACATTTATACTACAACTACCAATGTAGTTGAGACTACTTCTCTCACTAGTATTATTGTAATGATTTATCTTTGAAATCATTCAAATTCTTGACATGAGAAGCAAATCAGCAATAACGTCAAAATACACATCAAAATTATGGTTTTTCCTTATTATTTAAACTGTTAAACCAGATAATATGGGGATGCTTGCTCTCTTTTTTAAAAGGGTAGTTCTCGATTTTATTTTATTTTAATCAACGTAGTGATTATGTTAACAAATTTTTTGTTAATTTTTATTCTAAAAAGTTGAGAAATCACCCGTTAAAAAATCTGTTAAATTAGTACACAGTGATAATTTTATTCTTTAACATAACTAAAAAAAAAGAAAATAAAATAACCAGAAATATAAAAACAAAATAAAAATAAAAAATAAAAAATAAGCAAAAACACAAAAAAAAAATGAAAAAGAAAGAAAGAAATTGGAGTGGAATAGAGTAAGATTGTCAGTTTATATTAAGTTATATTTTGGACGGAAAAAATTTGGTTGGGGACACCATTGCAACTCGGGAACTAAATTTGCAAATTCTGAGGTTCGATATCCATAACAAAATTTCTCATTTTCAATATTTAATTTTTTTTGAATTGATTATTTAATACTTAAATAGACTTTATAAAAAATAAAAAATAAAAACTTAAATTGTCCCGTCCACCAACCACCCAGTCCCACACGCAGCGCCAGCCCTTTCCTACAACTTATAAAATGATAAAATGTCAATTCGGGTGAAAAAAATGATATTTAGGATCTTCTATTTTTCTTACTTTATAAGGATGGTTTAGGTATTAAATAATTTTCTTTTATTTATTTAAACAGCCTTTTAATTTTTCAGAAGATATATCTATAATTGTCTTTTATTAATCAATCTGACTTTATTTACTCAACTACTCACTCATGAAATCAAATAAACATTTCAATAATTTTCACGTGTCAAGTTTCTATTTCTATTTATTTGAGGCAGTTAATAATTTTCTTTAATATTTTGTGGAGGTAGTTGACCTTCTATTGTACTAAGTCTTCTTGTTTTTTAGTGTCGGTCTTTAGGCAAGTAGTCGCACTTGGTGAGACCCTTCAGGCATGACAACTATAAGCTTAGTAAAATATTTATGTTGTTTCTTAAAATTTGCGATCATATATTACATATTATTTTTTAATTATTTTTTAAAATTTATCAAACACTTAAAATAATTTTTTATTGTTCGTGATCTAAAATCAATATCAAACAGGGCATAAATTTGTTAATATTCTACAATAATAAAGTTTTATCTATCGTTCACATAAAAAAAAAAATTTCTATTCTATTTTCTTGTTTTCTTAGCAACATATTAAATATATTTTCTAATTTTAGAAATTTTAAAATTTAATAGATATTAAAATTTTACCCTTTTATAATAAATGTGGTGAATATATTGTGCTAGATAAATAGTTAATAATATTAAATATTGTTAGTTTGTTACTCTCATTCGTCTTAAAAATATAGGTTTGTTTCTATTTTCACATATATTCAGAAAATATAGTTATTATAGTTATAACAAAAAAAAATTACTAACATTTTTTTAACATATTCATATATTAATATCACTACTCTATTAAAACTAAATGCCCATGAAGTATTAATGGTCACATTAAATAGAATGCATACTAGGAAATCAACTATACTTTAAAGAAAGTGGCTTATAATTTGGAATGGATGAAAAAAGAAAACAAATCTATCTTTTTAGATGAAAGGAGTATAAACTAAAAACAAATTTCACAATAATAATAATAGAGAATGTCAATATTATAATCAAAATCTATTTTAGTAATTGTACATAGACACAATAATATATTATTTTTTTATACAAAATGATCAAATGCTGATTTTGAAATAAAACAAAAATTAACCAAACACTTAACTAATTCTTTACCTACTAATTATTTATTCAACACAACTAAAATTAATTCTCTTAAATTTACAGCGTTACCAAATCAAGTCGTGCATATTTCACCAAGCCTAAAAAAAAGTAAAAATATTTCAAAAGAACTCTTAAACTTGGCCAAACATATGTTTAACTTTAAATGCCCGTTTGATTTTGCTAAAAATCAATTTTTTTATTAAATTCTGATAAAAAGTTGATAAGATAGGTGGTTGAAAAATCTAGAAGAATTGTAGATCCCATTAAATGTATAATTAAAATTAATTGTTAATATTGACTTCAAAATTTTTGAATTGATTTTAAACAAAACCAAACAAATCCTAAGTCAATATGTTAAATTAAAGTAAAAATGATTTTTTTTTTTGCCAAACACGCACCTCAAAGAAGTGTGGTGAAAGTATTGGAAGGTCTGTGTTGCAAGCAGTGTTCTCAAATGCGCGTCTAGGCGCGAAACTTGACCTCCATGCCTCGCTTAGATTCTAGTCGCGCGCTTTTTTTTCAACTAAATTTTTAATTAAAAAACACGCGCCTAGGCTAGCTTAGTCACATCTAGACGCGCCTAGACTCGCTTAGACGCGCACTTTTTAGTTTTTTATATATATATATATATATACTCATCCTGGAAATTTAAATTCTTTGGGCAATCTTCTAGTTATTTTTTCTTTACTTGTAGGTTGGAGGTTTAAGCTTCCTAATTGACCTATTATATATAGTTCTTAAATCGTTTTCTATACTAGTTGATGATGTTGGTATTTTCGCTTTATCTAAACTATCAATTTTCTTATGTAAAGAGATTAACAATGTTATAATAAAGTTGTTCTGTTTAATTAAAATTGATTCTGATGACTTTGGGGAATCTAACTTAGTGATGCCTTTTGGTTCCTTGTTGAATGAACTACAAAAATCTAAAGTTTCTATATAATTTTTGTCTACAATTTCACTATCGTTCATTAACTAAGAATTAAACTTTTTAATTCTTTAATAGATTCTTCAGTCTTGATAAAAATCTTTTTTATTTCTGTTTCAGTTTCTTTGGATTTATTAAAATCTAAAATATTTGTTATTTGAGAAAAGTCTAATTTTGAGATTTTTTCTAAAATGACAGAATTTTGATTTTTAATAAAATCTAAACTTTCTTTAATATTTTTAAGTTCTGCGTTTCTTGTTTTAAAGAGATCTAAAACCGATTCTATAGATTTAAAATTTCTTTTATTTTCTAGATTTAAACTTCTAGATAAATTAATTATCAAATCTACAATAAAGTTTTGACAAGGGTCTTCTGAAAACAAACTATGTAATTTATGAGGTGTTTCTAAATTACAACCTAAAATATTATTATCAATAGTCTTGATCTTTCTATAATTAGTACTTAGTTCTAAATTTAAAAACTTTATATATATATATATTTTAATATTTAAAATAATATTAAAATAAGAAAACGCTTTTACACGTCTCACCCATGAGTTGAGATCTCATCGTCCAATTTCTATGTCATTTGTTTGTCTTTCCAATGAAAACTTTATACATTATCAATTAAATAAGTAAGAGGATCATTATGAACAACATTTAATGCATTCACATTGATGATGTGTAAGATTTTCATTGGAGGGACAACCAAAGGGATATGGAATTGAGGCAGCAAATCTCAACTCCACCCCCGCCTAGGCCCAAAAAAATTAAAAGTTTTGCTCCACGCTTAACTACGCTTTTACGCTTTTTTAATCAGAACTTGCTGAATATGAATGCATGGACATGAAGTCGCAAGCATGCAGCATCCTTGTGCTGACCGCCGAAACAGTGGCGCGTGAGCACGTCATGGATATTGGATTTTTCTTAGGTTTGAAATATATATGTAGCCTATGTGATGCACCACAAGCGGCATTATACTTTTATATTAATTTATCATACAGTAGATGGGCATCAACTTTTAGACAACTCTCTCTCTCTCTCAAATAATTCAAGGAAGACGAAACTGGTGGCCGATGAAGAAGTTGCGCCGCCAGCTGGGTTCTAACGCGCCGCCTCTACCGGGCTCCTTCTACTTTGTTTTAATTATCTTCTTCCTGGTGGAGATTGCTGGAGCTCAAACTACGAGGAATGCCACATCAGTTGATCCTTCTGAAGGTTCACCCCCTCACTCTCTTCTTTCTCTCATTGTATCTATGTGTGTATTTTTACACAGTTTAGTGCAAAGTTCTGCTATGTTTTTCGGATCTTTTTTATTTTACAAGATTTTTGTTTCTTTTTCTTCTTAATTTCTTCATACAATCTTCATGCTTTTATTGTGTCGACAATTTAATCTCGAGAATTCTCAAAATGAATGATTTTTGACACGGAATCTCGTAACAGACGCATGTTTTAATTTAACCAAGATTTTTCATGAGATTTGAGATTAAACATGAGATTTACATTGGTCAAAGATTTCGATTTTCGGGAATCCATGATGAATTCGGATCAGATACACGTGGAGATCACTTGGTGGGTCCCTCATATTCTCTTCTGAAAAATTTTATATTCTGGAGTCTGAATTTTAAAACTCATTTCGATTGACTCCTTGAAAAGATTCAAAATTCATTTTTGGCCCTATAAGTTTGACACTTTCCATATTTGGGTAGGGCCACGCTAGGAACCTAATCAAAATAATATAAAGGGTAATTTGCAGCCGCGGTCCCCAATCTTTGAAATTTTGACACTTTTATCTTCATTCTTCATTTTTTTGCACCCATATCTTCAACCTTTCTTAATTTGGTGGCTGAAGTCCCTATTGACTGATTTACCCTTTGGTAATTTGCAGCATCCATCCCCAACTTTTGAAATTTTTGCATTTTTATCCTCATTCTTCATTTTTGGAACCATATTATCAACATTTCTTAATTTGGTGGCTGAAGTCCTGGTTGACAGATTTACCTTTTATATATTATCAATTTATTAGTTTTTTTTAATTTTCATATAAAATCAAAGTATTCGGACACATTTGTACTTGCAAATATTAAGAATCTAATTGAAAATTTCTCTAATCAAAATAAGGACATTTGTCTTTTTTATCAAATAAAAACCAATTGCGCACCAAAATATATTTATGTATCAAAAAATAAAAGTTAGGGACCATTTGCACAATTTTTCGTTATTTATTTATTTATGTCATTTAATTAATAATAAGGGTAGAACGAAAAGTTGATTTTTTAACATTGACTTTTCTCATTCTTATACATAGCTAAACTAAGTAGGATAATGATAAACTTGTTATCCTGATAACTTTTATTCAGATAAATAGTTTTATCTACAAGCCAAACGGATCTTTAAGATAATTATTAGATTTTATTCATTTTTGTGAAAAGTGAGAATCAAAATATATTTATCTGAATAAAACTATTTATCTGAATAATAGTGATAAAACTATTTATCTATTTAAGTAATAATACTTAATAAATACTTTTCTCATTATTAAAAATGAATAGTTTTATCACTAATAAATTATATATGAAAAGTTAAAAGAAACGAAAAATTTGTCAAATGGTCCATAACCTTTTTTTTTTTGATACAGAAGTCTCTAACTGATGTGTTTTGGTGCGCAATTGGTTATTATTGATGAAAAAGACAAATATCTCCTTATTTTGATTAGAAAAATTTTCAATTGGATTCCTAACTTTTGCAAGTACAAATGAGTCCGAATACTTTTATTTTATATGAAAAAAAAAAAAAAAAAACTAATAAATTGATAATATATTAAAAGGTAAATCCGTCATCAGGGACTTAAGCCACCAAATTAAGAAATGTTGGGGATATGGGTGTAAAATAATGAAGAACGAGGATAAAAGTGCCAAAATTTTAAAGGTTGGAGATCGAGGCTGCAAATTATCAAAGGGTAAATCCGTCAACAGGGACTTTAGCCACCAAATTAAGAAATGTTGAGGATATAGGTGCAAAAAAATGAAGAATGAGGATAAAATACCAAAATTTCAAAGGTGGGGACGTCGACTGCAAATTACCCTAAAATAAATTGTTACAGGCCTCACACATTTTTTAAAATATTTTTGTTTTACAAGTTGTTTGTTTATTATGCTTAACTTGGTTTCACTCGTAATCATGGTTGTTTGGTTTTTCCATTAATTAATGACATGTCGTGTCCACATCTGCTTAGGGAATACTTACGTCCAAATTTGTGTCTATATGGGCTAACACTGCTTTGTCATAAATATCTTTTATGTATACCTCGTGATTATGTGGCATAATGATTATTGTCAATTGTTAGTCATTTGTATTCATACAATATAGAAATATCAAACGAACAAACAGTTTTAAGTCAACTCAATAGGAGCTTTGATTGACATGAGCTACTAGCGCGATTAGTTTCAGTGGTGGGCCGATTCAATTTGTTAGGTTCAAGTTCTATAGTTATTATATTTTTGAGATGGGTTTAATTGAAAATGTTACTAGTTCGATCCTAGTCTAGACCAATTACCTAGATAGGTCGGTTTCGGTCAAACTTCTAACCATGCTAGTATCTAAAATACTCTCTACCAACTCTTTTTTTCCATTTTGAAGCTTTTTTCTCTCTTTTATTTTCATTTTATTTTTTGCTTCAATCTTTTTGAGCTCTGATAATAGAGTAAAAGATGCTCTATTAACAATTTCATATTTTTAATTATATATTAAATATAATATACTATCTTCTCATTCATAATATATTTTAAAATCTTTGTCATTTAATTGTTATTCTTGTAAAATTTAGTAATGTAGGTTGATCATGTAACTGAAGTTTCTATATATGAATGAAGATATAAGTAAATAAATAAATGTAAATTATATACATCAATTCAAAATTTATATGAGTTGTTTGATTTTAAAATGTGGATAAATCTTGAATATCGGTTGTCAAGAATATCCAATCAAATTTGAAAGGTTTTATTATAGAAGTCCAATTTTTTAACAAATAGATTTTCAACATTAGTTAAAATTATTTTCTTAAGTTTGAAAGTTTTTACACTCAAATCTAACACAATTTAAATTTCTAGTTAAAAAGAAAATGTTAAAAAATTAATTGAGTGAACATAAGAAAAAACATTTTTATAATAGAACTACATTGACGATAGATACTTCTTTCTTCATGATTTTTTTTTTTAATCTTGAAAAACATCTTTAAAATGATAAAAATGGAACTATTCGTATATACAAGGCCTCATACACTCTTGAACTACTTATAATCTAAAAGTTCAAATTTTACCTTTAATATGCTCTTTCACGTGTAGGCACGCTTCGTTTTTCATGAAAGTCTGACGCGTGCACAATTTTATTGAATGGATGGCAATGAGACTTGAACTTAGGACTTTTGCGTTACCAAATTGAATTACTTAATTCAAAAGCTTAAGCTATTAGATAATGACATGCATGTCATTCTTGGAGACTTGAGTGTAATTTGTTATCTTTTTTGTGAATAATGCTACGTAGCACGGGTGGTTAGCACTAACCTACATGGCAACATATATAGCATAAAGTGCTTGTTTGCCATAGCTTAAATTAAGCGGGTCAATCAAGTTAAATATATTTTTTATATACATATTTCGTATAATTTCTATAATTTACTACACACTTATTATCCACACATTCTATAAGACACATAACTTATAAGCATTTAAAAAATAATTTCGAACTCGACCATTACTTTTTTTTTTCTTTGAACATGTTTGATTGTGTCCAAAAGTAACTATTAGCCTTTTTCTAAGTGTGGTTATATTCACATCACATCTTTTGTTAAACACATTATATTTTAATTGCAACGAAGGTCTCAAACTATTTCTATTTTCACATTTATGTTCTCAATTGTTTTTTATTACATTCTTATCATCCACTTATTAATTTTTACATCTTATCTTTGTCTTTAATGATGGGTTCTATCCAAAAAGTTAATTAGAAGAGCGTAAATTTTTTTTTGCCTCTTGTACTTTTTAAATAAGCAAAATAAATAATAAATTCAAAAATTTGACAAAATATGTCATTCATTTCAATTTGGACAAAAATTGTTGTAAGAGACAAGACGTGAAAATTATTGAAAGTTAATAATAAAAATGCGATGAAAAAAGTTAAAGATGCAAGTGTCAAAATGTCAAAGGTTGGAGAACCTTTATTATAAGGGTAATTTGCACTTTGGGTCCCCAACCTTTCAAGTTGGTTACTAATCACTCCAAACCAATTTTTATAGTGTTTTTGTCTCCAATTTTTGCAGTTTGTTACAAATCACGTCCCCGTTGACATATTTTAACGGATTTGCCCTTCTCTTCAAATAAAAAAAATAGAAAAAGCTAAAAAACAACAAAAACATAAAAAAAATTGCAAATGAATTTCCTATAACTTTTAAAAATACAAAATAACTTCATCTTCCCCAAAACCCACCACACCCCATGACCAAATCACCACCACCCAACCATGAGATGGAAAATCCTGCAAGCCAACCACGAACAATCAATCACCACCATGCTGTAGAAACCAAAGATAGATGGTAGAATATAGAAAAGTTAGTGCACAAAATCATCATAAAAAAGTATTAATAAATATTTTGAAGTCCAAACTCCCTGGATCATACTTTTCCATTTTTGGTTTACTTATTTTCTTGAATTTGCTGACAATTGGGTTTTTTCTTCATGGGACTTTGTCATGGAAAACCTATTGAGTCCCCACTCCCCACAAAACATATCTGAAAATCCAATAATCCCTGGTGATAACAAATTAACAATGAATCTGCATTCAATTCTTCAACTGGGAAAACCCCAAAAGTTTCCATTTTACAGCCCAAGTCCACTGCCTAATGCTTTCAAGAACTCCCCTGCAAACTCTAGCAGTGTCACTTCAACTCCTTTGCGCTTCCTTAAGCGCCCATTTCCACCACCATCTCCAGCTAAGCATATTAAGGCTTTGCTTGCAAAGAGGCACGGCTCTGTACCTGAATGGAGGAAGTGTGAGATAATTGGATTGGACAAGAATTTCTGTTTCTCGAAATATTTCACAAGCCACTATGAGATAATGTTATGATTTTTTATTTTGATTGTGCATTTTTTTGGGTGGTAGTGATTTGGCCATGGGTGGGGTGGGTTTTGAAGAAGATAAAATTATTTGGTACTTTTTTAAAGTTATGGGACTTTATTTGCATTTTTTTTTTTTTTTTTTTTTTTTGTTTATTTAAAAAAGTGGCAAATCCAGTCAAAATATGTCAATAGGGACGTGATTTGCAACAAATTGCAAAGGTTGGGGGACAAAAATGTTATAAAAATTGGTTGGAGGTAGATTAGTAACCAACTTGAAAGATTGGGAACGAAAATTGCAAATTAAGTAGCGTGAATATAATTACTCTTTTTCTAATCTTATCTTCACTCCATTTTATCTTTCCCAAAAAATTATCCTCCGAGTTTCATTTCATTTCAGTTAAAAACAAATTTAGGTATATAATAAACAGTACCTCATTCTCTTACCCCAAAGTGGGCAAGAATTATCTTGCCCACTGCCTATGTGGCGTGCTCGGTTAGATCTAATGGGCCACGTGGCAAGGTTGGCGTTAAAAAAAAAAAAAAAAAAAAAAATTCACTCCTCATCTCCCCCACCCCAGCTGTCACTTTACCTGCTCTCTCTCTCCCTGAATTCCCCCTAATTTTGGTGCCCTAAATTCTCTTTCCCAACCATTTGACGTCGGAACCACCACCCAACATGCCGGAAACACCATTGCCTCGCTGTGACCCACCACTCTAGTATCCAGTCTCAACAACTTTTGTCTCGCCGCACCCCACACTCCTCTATTTGGACCCACGACTCGCGTCTCCAGTCCCACAGCGTTCATCTCGCCGGACCCTTCACTCCTCAATCGTCGAACCTACCACGTGGCCCTCGTTTGACCATCACAATCCAACCCGGAGTAAAAAATTTTTCCTCTCTAGGAGTTTTTAATACTGATGAAAATAGCCGCACATGAGTTGAACATGAAACTCGGAATTTTTCTCATGACCCACAACATTTTCTATTTTGCATTGTGAAACTGGATTTTTTGTTGGGTAAGATGGGGATTTGGAGGGATTGGAAGGTGAATTTTTTTTTTGCTGACGTGGTACCTTGCCACGTGTCCCATTGGATCTGACCGGGCACGCCACGTAGGCAGTGTGCAAGAGAATGGGGTTAGTACACCCTCACGTACCCCAGCAAAAATTCCACTTTAACAATACAAAATAGAAAATGTTGTGGGCGAGGAGAAAATTTCCGGGTTTCATATTCAATTCATGTGCGGCTATTTCCATCAATATTAAAAACTCCTATTTTAGCAGTTTTACTTCTGGGTTGGGTCGTGGTGGTCAGACGAGGGCCATTTGATAGGTCTAATGATTGAGGAGTGGTGAGTCTGCTTTGGGATGAATCTTTGTATGACCGGGAGACGCGAGTCGTGGGTCCGACTAGAGGAGTGGTGGGTGCGGTGAGACAAGAGTTGTTGAGACCGGAGACGAGAGTGGTGGGTCACGGCGAGGGCTGTGGTGTTTCCGGCGTGAAGGGTGGTCTCAAATGGTTTTGGGGTGGGGTGGGGTGGGGTGGGGGTTGGAGATTTAGGGCATCAAATTGGGAGGAATTTGGAGAGAGAGAAAGCAGGTAAAGTGACTGCTGGGGTTTGGGGGGGGTTGGTGGGTGAAGTTTTTTTTTTTTTTGCTTACGTGGCCCATTGGATCTGACCGGGACACCATTGGATCTGACCGGGCACGCTACATACGCAGTGGGCAAGATAATTCTTGCCCACTGTTCCACAGGAGAACGGGGCTCTTAATAACAATGCAAGAATTATGCACAATCCAGTGGTAATCATAACATGCTTTCCTATTTTGCAGCAAGAGTTGTGAATTCTATCTTTCAGCGTTGGGGAATTTCTGGAACAAATCAAGGATGGAACATCAGCGGCGAGTTATGCAGCGGAGTTGCAATTGATGAAACAGAAATTGACGATATCAATCCCGGTATTAAATGTGATTGCTCTTCCAACACCACTTGCCGCATTACTGCACTGTGAGTTGACAATTGGCCACTCTATTTTTCTTTGGTTGTGGACCTTGTGGTGTTGAAAACACTGTCACCTAATAGCATTTTTTCACTTTGATCACCGACTTTTACCCATTCCAAATTATTCTTTGAAATATCATTTTTGGTTCAGTTTAGGACCTGTATAGATGAGCTGTGTAAACTCAAACCAAAACGAAAATCTAGTGACTAATTGAAAAAAAAAAAAAGAAGAAGAAGAAGCTAGGTGGCCAAAGTGAAATAACACTGTAATTTGGGAGACTAGCAGTTTTTTTAATCCTTGGTTGTGTTTAACAATAATGTTATGTATCTTATTTTTTTATTAGGCACTTCAGGTGGTAATTGTTGACATATTGCGTTGTACTTTTACAGGAGAGTTTATGCATTGGATGTTGTGGGTCCAATTCCGAATGAGCTCTGGAATTTGACTTTCCTTACTAATCTGTATGGTTAATTTTTTCTATTTGTTGATTTGCTAAGTATACTTGATAGTTAATGAGTTTTTTGGCTCCTAATTTTTCAATTGGTTGTTCACAGTTTTATTTCTTAGATGCTGATGGTACTGGTATTTTCCTTACTTTATTGCAGAAATTTCGCCCAAAATTATTTGACAGGTCCACTGCCTGCATCTATTGGAAACCTCACTCGCATGCAGTACTTGTAAGCTATATTGTTTGTGATTTAGGACTTAGGACTCATGTCAATTAACACTGTTTGAGTGTCAGTTAAAAATATTGCAAATTTTTTATTGTCTTCAGGAGTATTGGAATTAATGCATTATCAGGGGAGGTTCCGAAGGAACTTGGGAAGTTGACAGACTTAAGATCGGTGTAAGAACTTGTAATTTTTATTCATGAGGTTTAAGCCACCATTACCTCCCATTTGTGCATGTACATATAAATTTACGTAGTTATTTATCTGAGATTTCTACTTGCTCGTGTAGGGGTTTTGGCACGAACAATTTCTCTGGTCCTCTACCATCTGAGCTTGGGAATTTAACAAAACTAACTCAAATGTAAGTTTTGATGCTACTTCACACTTACTGGGTCGTTCCTATATAACTATGGGAGATGCTGTAGATGCTGCTTGTCATGTTTGGTAGCATTTATAATCTGACACAAAATTAGGAAAATGATCACGAGCGTGAATTTCTAGTATCTTTCCCACTTTATCATTTAGGATCTATGTTGCTTTACAGCTTTATCTGTTTAGACACACATTGTCTCTAAACTTAACTTAGGCATGGAACAATGTGGGGAACCTTTTCCTTTAGGTCTTTTGTGTTTTTCTTTGTTCCTTGACAAGCCACATCTTTTTGACAACTGTGACCTGTGACCTGTGTGACCTGTGACCTGATTTTCCTTTTCCATTCTAGTTATCTTCTAATCCATGTCGGTGAGCTCATTTGTAATTCATTCATGAAGTTCTTTGGCATTTTCAATCGACTCCATAGTAATATTTGCTTGTAAAACATCTTAAAATTTTCCTAATCTTAATTAGTCGTTTTATGAGAAGCCACAAAATTATTTTTGTGCAAGGAAAAAGAAAAATGTTTCTGCTCAATTTTTCGTTCATTTCCTGTTCTTTTCTTGGCAGTTACTTCGATAGTGCTGGAGTTAGTGGTCCAATACCTCCAACATTTTCTAATCTAAGGAATTTGGAGAGAGTGTAAGAACATATTCTCTCAGCTCCTTTCTTTTGTAATGACAGATAAATTTAGTGTTTCGACTTCTCTGATCAAGTTCCACTGAAATAAATGTTTGGGGGATTTCAGGTGGGCGTCAGACAATGAACTTACTGGTCGGATTCCCGACTTTATTGGGAGTTGGTCAAATCTTATTGCCTTGTGAGACAGAAATCAAGTTCATTTCTTATTTTTATATGATTTATCATGCTAGAATTTACGTGCCTATCTTCTTACTAGTAATTTCACTAGTCAAAATTCATATGTGTAGTTTGTGATCAGCTATAATTTAATATGTTTGCAGGAGGTTTCAAGGAAACTCCTTTCAGGGGCCAATACCACCATCATTCTCCAATTTATCCGCTTTGAATGATTTGTGAGTGTTGGCCTGTTTCTTCTGTCATTTATTTTACAACTTTCTTCTCTATGCTTTCCAAAGCTAATATTATCGTTCAAATACGACGAGCAGGAGAATAAGTGATCTATCTAATGGAAGCTCTACACTGGACTTTCTTAGAAATATGAAGTCTCTAGCCACCTTGTAAGGAATATAACACAGCTTATAATTCTGTACTAATTTGATGTATTCTTTCTTCCAACAAATTATCTGTTGTTTTGGCTAGTTGTACCATTAAAACCTAATTCTTTTTTTGGCAGAGTTTTGCGTAATAATAACATTTCTGGTTCCATACCGTCCAATGTTGGTGACTATCAGAGTTTAACACTGCTGTAAGTCTTATAGTCATTGTATGACTTTCAATAGTGTATGAATATTCTTCCACTGAGGTTGATGGTAAATTGACACTCCTACTATCCATCCTAATACATGTTCAGTCTAAAATCAAGAACATTAACCATATAACACGGGGTTTTCCCTGTAATGAACTTGGAAAATATTTTCAAGCCGATTGAAGTCACTAACCTTTTAAAGTGATCAATAGCTTTTACATTGCTTACTCACTCTGCAATCTTATTTTTCAGGGATTTGAGCTTCAACAATTTGTCTGGACGCATCCCAGATTCACTTTTCAATCTGAGTTTACTCAGTAACTTGTAATAAATCATGCAATACTTATGGTTGAAACCTCGCTGCAACAACCCCCACCCCTAAGAAAGAGAAGAAAGAAACACGGGGAGGGATCGATAGAGTGCTAATTTGGTTTTCTTTTTCATCTTCAGGTTTCTTGGTAATAACAAGTTGACCGGTACCCTACCTGCGGCAAAGAGTCTGTCTCTCCAGAACATGTCAGTGTTGTTCTTCTGAAGTTCATGTCTTGTGTGGTTTTGTTAAGAATTCCTATAAGTTGCATTTATTTTGTTTCAAATGCATGATTAGAACTCCAAGGCTGGGACACAAATGCAATGCCTTCCAATCTCATTATTATTTGGAGGCATATGTTTTTTCTTTTTTTGTATAATCATAACTTATCACGATATTGTGTGAGTACTCTTAAATTTACACATTAGAATTGCTTAATTACAAGTATTAAGTTGGGACTACCCACTTCACAGGTGAACCTCAGCATTATCCCACACTAAAGATATACAATAGTATACAATATCTATGATTGCATTCAAAAATATCTGATTGGAGCCTGCTTTATGTTTGTAAACCTGACTAGTAATGTATACAGGCAGCATCTGATGCTATAAACAAAAAAAAAAAAAAAAAAAAAATAAAAAAAATAGAGGAGTTGAAAACAACATATATTTTCATATTAAAGAAAATCGTCAATAAGATTGAATATCTGCCTAACATCATAATTATATTCCTTGCAGAGATTTATCATACAATTCATTATCTGGGAGCTTTCCTACTTGGGTCAGCGGACAAAATTTACAACTGTATGCATGAATGAAAACAAGGATGCTACATATTCTTTATATTTTATTTTCAATGTTCTGCTCTATGGTTCCTTTTGACACCTCCATCATTTAAATGCCTTTCTAACATTAACATAGAAATCTTTCTTGGATGTATTATGCAGTAATTTGGTTGCCAACAACTTCACCATAGACAATTCCAATGGCAGGTGAATATTTGAAGCACATACGGTGACGAACTTATATGGATTCACTTCCTAAGCTTTACTTTTTTTGTCGCTTCTTTTATGGATATACTTCCTAAGCTGTTTAAATCGGTTTTTGTCGTACTTCTTTTGTGGATATACTTTGGTTTCGATGTTTAAATCGGTTATCCATATGTATTTTTTTAACAACTAAAACCATGGAACCATGGTAGGATTAGTAAATAGCTAAAGCTATGCCTATCTTTCATCTTTTCAGCGGAATATTGGTTAGGATAACTTATCATTAACCATTTCCCCAGAAAGAGTACAGAATATGATTATTCATTGCAACTCACTTCCAGATGTATGTCTACACTCTGAATGATATTGGTTCGTATTCTCGTCGTCAGTAAGTCATATGTGAAAGCAAAGTTAGCAGCTTCACATACATTGTGAGTACTTGTAAAAATGATATTAATGACTTGGAAAGTGCAGAGCTAGTAAATAGGAGAAGGAAATAATCTCAGGACAACATGAGTGTTCTTGTCCACAGAACCTGATGAAATTACATAGGAAAGTCTATGCTGCCATAGTTCTAAATGCAAAAAGGAGTACACTTGCTTTCCTAACCAAAATTATAGTAAACTCTGTCTTTATTATGTGCTTGCGTTAGGCATTTATGACAATCTTTGCATGCGTGTTTCACTACCAATGCACTTCCTTCTTTCTGTTTCACCACCGCAATTTAATCATCAACCATTTGACAACCATTTGACATGTTGATATTCACAAAATTAATGCTTGATGCTTCTCTACCTCAAACATGATACTTTCCCTGATTACATTCACTCTTGCATTTTTTAGTGCTCTGCCTTCAGGATTGAATTGTCTGCAACAGAATTTTCCTTGCAATCGAGGATCACCTATTGTAAGTGTTAAATTTTATCCGAACATGTGTAAGTTGGTAGCAGGTTTCAAAAGGCTGCAAATTCTAACAAGGAAGTTGCTTTTCCTTTTGTGAATACTAATAAGGATGTTTGGCTAAGCTTAAGAACTCCTTAAAAGGAGCTTTCTTGGACAGTCTGTAGTTCTTTAATGCCCAAAAAGGCTCATTTTCAAGAGCTTTTAAATTATCCAAACATGCTATAAAAAGAGAATATAACATAGTTGTGGGGAGTATAAAAAACCTGTGTACCGATAAAAACTATTAAGGGCCTGCTTTGCATTGCTGCAAATAAGCAGAAGCTAGCTTCCTCCCAGTTTTTTGCTTAACAAAAGCTGTCTTTACCATTTTTGCACTCTTCTTTTTATTTTTTTTCAATTATAGCTATATCTTCTGCTCAAGTTTTCTATTACTGACTACATCTAATTAGTGAAGTCTTTCTATATACTGTATATTTTGACGCCTTTACCCTTATTTCTTCGACCTCTTGCCTACCAATTCACCTCACACTTGCCTTCATCACCATCAGTATCACCAGTCCTCCGAACATTGAATTATAAATAAAATCACATGATAATGTTTGTTGTATATATGTGCATCGGAATGTATGCCATTGTTGAACGTGCTAAACTGCTAATTTATCAAATTTATCTTAAAAAATTAACATGTAATGTTGTGGGTTATATATTTTGAAAACTGTGACAATTTTTGTGAAATAACAATAGAAAATTATTTGTAAATTTTGTATTACAAGTTTGTGGATCTTAACATGGCATAAATGTGGTTAAAGTTGTCATTGATTATGGTAGAATGATGCTAGAGCGTCTTACCTATTGGCAGTTTTATACGCTATGGATTGTATTATATTTCTATATGCTCATAGATTTTAGCATTACACATTAAAAAGATATTGTTGGCGATTGAACACATTATTTATGTGTGTGTGTTTTGGATTGATATTTTGACCACGTGCTTTATAGATATTGACATGGCATAATAATGTTGTCAAGGTATTCAATGATTGGGTATGGTGCTAGAGCATTTTATTTTAGTAATACAATAGTAAAAAAGATCTAAATAAATTGGCTAACTTGTGCATGGCTTAGTTTGATAAAAAAGACATCAATTATTGCTCAGCAACAAGGACAAATTATGTATTTTTATAAAATAAAGTATTTTAAGCTGTTTTACAGCAAAAAATTCCAACAACCTATTCCAGATTAATCATAGTTGCTCATCTAATTTCAAAAGCTCCATCAGATTTTCTTAGAACAAGCACTTCTCAGGATTTTTTTTAAAAGAAAATACCTGTTCAAAATTATGCAAAAAAGGCCCAAAATATCGTTCACAAAATTATTTCCACGCAAATTCTGAACAAGCACTTCTGTGAAGTTGCATTGACAATTGACAATTGACAAGTTCATAATGATATGATGGCTTGCAGATTCCAGCTTTGCAATTAAATGTGGCGGTCTACAAATTCGGTCTTCAGATCAGATTGTGTATGAGATGGATAATGAGACTCTTGGTCCGGCAACATATTACACGACCAGTACAAACAGATGGGCAGTTAGCAATGTTGGTCTGCCTGCTGATAGCAGCAACCCACAATATCAAAGCTCCTCTTCGTCCCAATTCACGAATACTTTGGACTCAGAGTTGTTTCAAACTGCACGAATTTCTGCTGGATCTTTGAGATACTATGGCTTGGGTCTTGAGAATGGTAATTACACTGTGAAACTTCAGTTTGCAGAGATCGCAATCCTAGGCACTAGGAGTTGGAGGAGTCTTGGAAGACGTGTTTTTGATATATATATTCAGGTCAGTGTTAAAAAATGAGTTCTTATTGAAACTATTGCATTCGTATTTTGCACTGTGCTTCAGCTAAACAATTGTTTACTATCATCAATTGATAGGATCATATAAAACGGAAAAAGAAAAAAAATAACTGATGGGTGTATCTGATGGATAATTATGTATTTGGTACACATTCCATCTTTGTCTAAAACCCCAGTTTACCTTTCATCATGTAGTACTTGATGCGCTGTATGATATTTGATATCAATGCTATGGTAAGTGTTTTTGGCTTCAGCATGCCCGAGTCCTTGAAGCACTACTTGTGATACATTACCATCAATTTTTATTTGAAGAAGATATACATATTCTATTCTCAAGATTTTCTGTCACTGCAACTTCGTATATTAATGGTTGCCATGGCATTCCATATTGTTCTTATATAAATCCACCACATGTTTAGTTTAATTTAGAATTTCAAGTATCTTATATTCCTCCTCTTCATTATTGACCAAAACTTTCACATTGTGGGGTCCAGGGGAAACTGGAGTTTAAAGACTTTAACATACTAAGAGAGGCTGGTGAGACAGCTTTGAGAGCTGTTGTGAAGGAATTGAAAGTACAAGTGTCTGAAAACTACCTTGAAATCCATCTCTTCTGGGCTGGAAAAGGGACTTGTTGTGTACCTAGACAAGGTACATATGGACCTTCTATTTCGGCAATAAGTGCCACCCCAGGTAAATATGAATTCAGTAATATTTGACAACTGGCAAAAATGTGCTACTCTCGTTCCTAATATACGGATGCCAGTGCTGATCACTAAGCTTTTCTACAGATTTCGTTCCCACCGTTAGAAACAGTCCTCCAAGTGGGAAGAAGAACAAGACTGGTCTGATTGTGGGGATTGTAGTTGCAGTTGGAGCTGTTAGTTTTCTTTCTGTATTTGCAGCATACTATTTGGCTCAGAGAAGAAAAAGGAAGAAGAGCTATGAGGACGAAGGTAAGAAAGGAAAAGTATAGTGGCCTAAGTATCTTTCCAGTTCAGGAGTTATTGTTACATCTATGCTTTTTGTTTATTACTAGAACTAGAATTGCTCTTTTGATGCTAATTTAGAAATGAGACTGGAAGTATGTTTCCATTGGCAGAGACATCAAATGGGATGTCTTTGTTTCATTTTTTTGTGTCTAAGTAATAAATCACCTCCTAAATGATACACAATGAGAGATAGGTCAATGCACATTTACTAAATACCAAACTTATAATGCCTATCCTCGTATGGAACAATATTATATGAGGTAAGGAATGAAACAGTTTGGGGATGGATGAATAATCACTGCCCTTTGGAAATGAACAGATGTTTCTCTGTGAATTTGCAGAGTTCTTGGGAATGGATGCCAAACCTTACATGTTCAGTTATGTGGAGCTAAGAGCTGCAACAGATGACTTCAATCCTGTTAATAAGCTTGGAGAGGGAGGATTTGGACCTGTGTACAGGGTAAATTCTATTCTGTAACTTTTCTGAATCAATGAATATAGGTTGGTGGAACAATTAAAAAGCAGGCTTGAATAGCAAACCAACACATTAAGTATGAGAAGAACTAAGACGAAAGAAAGATGGTAACAAGTCCTTGTTAGTTTTCAATAGTTTACATTGTCGTTATAACTCAATGTTTAGCCCGCAATTCCTTTTTTATTTTCTCCTTTACCGTTTGGATATCTGTATGCCCCCCAACCTAAAATATCATCAGAAGCAGATATGTATGTAATTGTTCAGATCCTATTGATTCCTGTTTGATTTTCTTTTCGTAATTTTTAAGTTTATTATATCTGAACTTTTTATGTTGTGACAACAGGGAACACTTGAGGATGGAAGAGTTGTTGCTGTTAAACAATTGTCCGTTGCATCCCATCAAGGAAAGAGTCAGTTTGTTGCAGAGATAGCTACTATATCTGCTGTGCAGCACCGTAACCTTGTAAAATTGTTTGGATGCTGCATCGAGGGAGATAAACGGTTGCTTGTTTATGAGTATCTTGAAAACAAGAGTCTTGATCAAGTATTATTTGGTAATAGTGAGACAGTTTGTCCATAGCTTCATATTAATTTCCATATATAGGAGACTGAATCATTATGCTTTGATGGAGCAGGGAACAGAAGTTTATCTCTTGACTGGCCTACACGCTTCGATATATGCTTGGGAGTAGCAAGAGGTCTTGCTTATCTGCATGAGGAATCTCGACTTGAATTGTACACAGAGATGTTAAAGCCAGCAACATTCTTCTTGACTCTGATCTGAACCCCAAAATTTCAGATTTTGGTTTGGCCAAATTGTATGATGACAAAAAGACCCATATAAGCACCCGTGTTGCTGGAACAATGTAAGATCCACAAAATTTCTAAATCCGTAACATTCCTTCATTCTGTATTAATCTATTGTATAGTGGCCTACATTTCCAGTTCAAATGTAGACTAGCATGGGCTGGGTTTATTTCTGAGTTTTTCTTGTTTCACTTATATAGTGGGTATCTTGCGCCGGAATATGCTATGCGTGGACACCTTACCGAGAAGGCAGACGTATTTAGCTTTGGAGTTGTAGCTCTAGAGATCGTCAGTGGAAGGCCAAATTCTGACTCAAGTTTGGAAGACGATAAGATGTATCTTCTTGAATGGGTATGGTCTATTTCACATTTTGTACTTTTGTGCATATTGATCCCTTAGAATTTAATAGTCTATCTATAACCCCAGATATTTCTTTTTGCCATATTTTCTTCAATTTTTTGCTGTGATTAAGTTAGCAAAAGGAAATTGTATTCCATTTCACAAATTTTACCTCAGTTATACTAAACATTTTTTTCTCTCAATGCTCGTGGTCACAAAATACCATACATTTCAATGCACACTTGAAGTTACGAAGAAAATTTCCAAAATATTAGTTCGCTACTGTTGTTTGCAGTTCTAATTCTGGTAGCAATGACAAAATATTAAGAGTCCACTTATATTACAATTTGATCCATTGCTAATTGTGGTAGATATCTGGTAGGGAAGTTTCCTTTTGTTTGGAAACTGAGAGAAACACACATTTACTTGGGAGTGATAACCATTTAAAGATTTTGGTCTTGGGAATAAGCCTAGGTGAGAAGCGCACCAACATTGAGTGTCGAGATAAAAATTATATAATATCAAAATTCTTTCTAATGAATACGCTTGTTTACACTTGTTCATTTAGGTTATTTCTTTATTTCTTTTTGCTCCATTTGTTTCCACGGGTATCAGGTAGTGTTCTTTCCTCCTGGAGGAATCTGAGAAAATCTAAAATTTTCTTTGTATGGAGACAAGCAAAATTTTGTAGATAAAAGAGTCCTCAGTGCTGAGATTAAGCCTTCTGAGGCTTATCCTCTTGTTTTCTTCCCCGGTTCACTTCCCGGGAATGGGAGATACCAAGGACAGAAAGAAAGATGAACTATGCCTGAAAGATCAAGTACTTAATAAAGCTTTCTTTTTTGCACAAGATTCAACAAAGAGGAATCAGTTATTCACAACCCAATGTAATTTTTAGGAAGGTCCCCTTTCCCCTTCCAAATTCTTTTTAGATATCAAATTTTCTCAGGAATAGAATTTCTCATCTCAGACGGGTCCTAATTGATAAAATAAAGAAATCGTCTTCTTTCTTTTTAATCACCTTTCCTCCTGGCTAATGGAACAAGCCGGGACCACAAGAGAGAGGGGACGGTACGAGAAAGCGACACCTTGCACCCTCTATTATCTAAAATTCAAATGTATTGCTATGTTTTCCACCATCTTTGCCTTGGTGGGTACTAATTTAAATACGATATGCTTGCAGGCTTGGAATCTTCATGAGACAAACCAAGAATTGGAGCTCGTTGACAGAACATTATCCAGTGTGAACGATGACGAAGTAAAAAGAATTATAGGAGTGGCTCTTCTGTGCAGTCAAACATCCCCCGGTTTGCGGCCTTCAATGTCCCGTGTGGTATCAATGCTTTCTGGAGACATTGAGGTGCCCCCCGTCACTTCGAAGCCCGGATACCTGACTGACTGGAAATTCAGTGATGCAACAACCTTTATGTCAAACACGGATAGTTCAACTTCAAGAACTGATAATAGTCGTGGCAATTCAACAAACATAACAAGCAGGGAAATAGGGCCATCTTATTCACCACCTATCCCTGCTTCCAATCCCATTCTTCATGAGATTATTGGCGAGGGCAGGTGATGAATCATTATTATTTCTTGAAAGAGAGGGGACACACAGAATTTGCATTCCTTTTTAGAATTGACATTGTGTGTTTGTTGTATTATACAGTAAATGATTTGAGAATTTGTATTTTTGTAAATTAATCATATATTGCCACAGATTTACGCGAGGAACCTAGGTATGTAGAAAAGTTGCATCGTTGGTCTCAACCTATGGCATCAGATGTATTTTATTGCACGAGAGCTGATGTACACTCGTGGTTGTAAACTGTTTTATTACGAACATAAAGTATATAACACATTATTGCTAAATCTCACGACGATTGATGAACAATTTGTGTGGTGTATCAATCGCATCTTGAAACCTCTACGTTCAAACCGTTTTCAATCTGAATAAGAACAGAAAGGGGTGGAGTTGCTACGCCGTGACCTTTAATCAGATTTATGTGGAAACGACTTATGATAGCCGCCGCAGCTATTTTCATTTGTATGAAACTCAATTCCTTCCCTATACAACTTTTGGGTCCTGCATTGAATGCAGAAAACTTGAAAGATTGCTCATGTTTGATTCCTCCTCCTTCTGAGATCCATCTTCCTGGCTTAAACTCCAGGCAATCTTTTCCCCATATTGACTCCATCCTACCTGTGGAACACAAAAAATCAAAAGACAGTTCAAGTTTTGGTTAACCATTTTAAGTTTTTAGACGAAATACCGATTGAATAGAAGGATAGCACTGTCTTGGTATTTGCATTGAAAGGTTGTCCAGTTGGAAGGATATCTGGCTTCACCGGAGTTTTGTGCTGCAAAGCGACGGGCGGGTAAAGGCGCAACGATTCACATATAGCACCATGTAAATAAACCATCTTTTTTAGCTCTTCCGTGCTGGAAAATTTCCACTTTCCAACAGGTGAAAATTTAGGGATTTCTTGTCGGATCTTGTTTTCTTCTTTAGGGTTTGTTGCCAGAAGCCAAAACAACCATGCAAGACATGCACTTACAGCATTTTTGCCTGCAAATGCTAAATTCAGCAATTCATCTTTCAAAATCTTTTCAGAAATTTCTTCTGAATCATTACTCTTTTCTGCCATTATTTTCATGTAATTTGTTAACAAGTCCAAATCCTCCTCTTCTTCATTTCCAACTTTGAGTTTCTGGCATTTCAATGAAATACAATCAGTCAAAAATTGATCAACAACTTGTTTTGCTTCCCTTAGCTTCTTCTCATGGCCAATTTGTAGCCATATTTTTGAAATTTCCAGCAAATTTCCGGGATTATATGCCTGTTCATAACTGCTTCCTCCATATCTGTAAACGCCTTTTCTTGTTTTAAATCGGGTAAACCGATGCACAGTGTTTCCAGATCGCGGCCAAATAACAACATGCACGTGTTATTGAAGCTGTAACGCTTAAATAGCTCCTGCATATCTACCTGTTGAAGGAAAGGTCTGAGAATGATAAATTCTGCTGCTAATTATTTATGAAAAATTGTGCATATGTGACGTTTTGAGCTTTTAGACGAGTTAATTCAATCTATACCTGTATTCCCAACTCGGCAACGTGTTCCAGAAATGGGATAAGGCGGTTCTCCACTATGTTCGAGCTAGTTTTCACCGCGAAGTTCTGGAACTGGCTGTGATTTATAAGTGACATTGCAATCCTCCTTTGGTTCTCCCAAATTCCAGATTCCGATGCAAAAATTCCATCTCCTAAAACATCAAATATCTTCTTGAATGAAGGACCTTTCTGAAAATTTGAAAAGTTTTTGCTCAATATATAATTTGCATTAGCTGGATCACTAGTCAACACCATTTCCATGTTAGAAAATCAAGGTCCTTTGAACACAAATGTACCATCAGAATTGTGCAGAATCTCTGTTATGAAACTGTGTATTCTATGTGTGTTTAAAAACAAGCCTGAAGCATACCAACAATTGGCCAATTTGTAAGCACTGACTTTTTCTTTGTTTTGGCATAGAAATTGATCTTATACAAAAGAAAAGTGAACAGAATTACTACAGACACTAAGGTGCATTTCATAGAATCCATATTGGCATTGATAAGAGTTCTTCCCAGCTTAATTTATAGGAGTCAAGATGTGATCTTTCAAATATATGTCAGTTTTAGCTGTTTCTTCGATAAAAATTTTGCACATCACCAAATAACTAGTATACCACTTCTTCACAGTGGGATCCGACCATCAGATTTATGAGAATGGGTTACTGAGATTTGAACCTGATGGAGTTTTGATGAGCGAGAATGGCGATTTGAGTTGTAGTGGTTATGGTTTTAGAATTGATGCAGTGAGTAGAGCTAGGGATGGCAAAAAAGCTCGTCGGCTCGTGGGCTCGCCGGCTCGGCTAGTAAAAGCTCGGTCCAGCTCGGACTCGGGCTCGTCGAGAGACGAGCACGAGCTAGGGCCGAGCTCAAAAAAAAAGAAGGCCGAGCTAGCTCGGCTCGGCCAAAAAACGAGCCGGCTCGTTGGGCTCGTGGGAATGAGCCCACGAGCTCGGCTCGTTTGGGCATGAGCCCACGAGCCCAAAATCACGAGCCACGAGCCGGCTCGGCTCGTGGCTCGTGCATTACACCATTTTTTTTATTATTTTTTGTTTTTTAATTTCAATATTTTTCTATAAATAATCTTATTCTAAGGAGAAGGGTTTTCAATCTTTAATTTTCAACATAAAAGATGCCCGATATTGTATTTTTCTCTCATTTTCAAAATTTTTTAAAAAAAAAACAAAAAAAAAAATTTGAGGGCCGAGCCGAGCTCAGGCAGCTCGGCTCGGCCCGCCTGCTCGCCCACGAGCTTGTGGGCCAAACCGAGCTTGTTTTTTGGAGACGAGCCGAGCTCGTATTTTATGGGTCAGTGGCTCGGCTCGGCCCATTGCCATGCCTAAGTAGAGCAAGAAAAAGATCGTTTGAGAAAGAGTTTCGTTTGAGAAGAATATTGAAAATGTAAAGACACACGTACGTATATATTCTTTTTTCTTCCACTAGCGGAGAAAATTGTTACAAAAATTGTTAATCCATACATCAATTGGAAAAACATTAAACAACATATTATACTAAAAACAATAGTTAGCAAATGAAATAGATAATTGCATAATACAAATTGAATAAATAAGGACCAGAAAATGCAAACCGAGGCTTGTACGTGTACAGTTTCCTTAAAACAGATTTGTCCCCTACCGTAGCTTATGAACGACTGTTTCCAAGGATACAACGGTAGAACTGGCTGTACCAGCGAACCGACCTACTGCCCGAACAATATCACCGTGAGGAATTCGAATGCCAAAGAGAAAAAAACGAATGCTAAAGAACTGAAGGAGGAAATGTTGAATTGTTGTATTTAGAATGAAGAAATGGACATGTTTATATAGGCTTTAGAGTGACCTTCCAATTCCACCATTAACATGGAAGTTACAAGAGTTACAAGAGTTACAAAACATGAATGGTTGATAAGATGGAAAGTCTCAAACAAATAAAGAGCTTTAATTTTCCATTCACTTATTTTCCAACAAAAACTTTATATGGTCGTGAATATACTAGTATACCGCTTCTTTGTGTGGGATCCGACTGTAGGATTTATGAGAATGGGTTTGAGATTTGAAACCCTTTGTTCATGATGAAGCTTTGATGGACGAGGATGACGATCTGAGTTACGGTTATTATGGTTTTAGAAGGCAGTGAGTAAAGCAAGAAGAAAATCGTTTGAGGAAAAGTTTCGTTTGAGAGGGAGATTGAAGACGTGAGACACAGATACGTATATATTCTCTTTTTCTTTCAATAGTGGATAAAACTCTGTACGGTCATCTATTTATAACGATAACATTTAATGCATTCACAATTTGCTGTTAAATTAATTTATTTGATGATGTGTAAAGTTTTAATTGGGGAACATATATTTGAAACAGTAATTCTATAATCAATTTATAGATGTCACTATAACTTTTTGTTTTACCTAATTACTTTTTCCTACTTATTTCTAACAAAAAGGTTGCTAATTTTCAGATAATGGAAGGATTACTGTCAAAATAATTAATTCAGTTAAATCAATATACTGTTTTAAACAAGTACAATGACAATTCTACCCTTCTACCAATATAAACATAAGTACAAATATTATAATCAAATAGGCTGATAAAATTTTAACTGCAGTATAATTTAACCCCTGCTCTTCAAGGCAGCAAGATTAAATGTTGAGATTCAACCCATGCTCTTCAATGCAGCAAGATTAAACTGAATTCAATAGGAGCTAATAAAGGTTAATACCAAAATGATTGAGACTTGGTGGAATAAGCTATAAAAAGCTTAATACTTAATTGAATAATTAATGGCCAAAAACATTTGGTGTAAAATTCTTTGTAAGTGGTCCTAGAAACTAGGGGATGATACAAAGGGTTCTTTAGCTCCTCTTGACTTGAATAGTTCCTTTTTTGAAAAAAAAAAAAATTTAGGTGAAGATCTGGAGAGTCAGAAATTCCAACAAGAAATCTTTCACCACGCTACACGATTCTTTCACGAAACACTCTCTCAATGCAGATAGTCAAGATATATATAACCTCCTATGTTGGCCCTAAGAAATCCTGACTTCATGGGAATAAGGAAAGCATTTCTTTTGCACGCACCTTGATCAGGGTTATTTTTGCCAATGTTCTTTAAAAAGTCGCCTAAGCGGAGCTTAGGCATAAGGCGCGGCCTCCACGTCTCGCCCTTGTCTCATTCTTGCCTAGGCTCTATCTAGACCCGACAAACTTGAAATTCGACATATACATCTAATCACGCTTTACGTTTTTTAGATCACTGATTTTCATTAGTTCTTGAAGTGAAGTCTAATCTATTAATTGGCCTAAAGGTTTTTTCCATATGCTAGCATTGTGGTTTGGAATTGATTCTTTATCAACAGTCCACCCTTTCTTTGAACCTTGTCAATGATCAAACTTAAAAGTATGAATTGAGTACCATTTGATGAGTAGCCGAGAACAAATGAGAGGGATATGGAAAGAATTTAGGTGTATTTTTATTTTTTTTATATATATATATTAACTAAGTTTAAATTTTTTTTAACTCCTACCCAAATCCGCCAATGTAGGCACCTCGTCACATTAATGTTACCCTACTCTATATAAATGGTTCGACTAGGAATTAAAATCAAAATTGAAAAATGGCAATGTTTGCTTCCTGCTAACACCTAGCTCAATAGGTTTAGAGTGGAAAACTTAGTACTTGTTTAATTACTAGTCATGGCACGTGCGTTGCACGTGTAGTTGATGTAATTTGATTTGTAATAGTGTTGCAAAGTATAGAAAAGAAACAATTAATTAACTAAAATGTTAAATGATATTTTAACAGATGTTATAAAATGTAGTTGACCAATTAGTAAATTTTGTAATTTCATAATGATCTTTTATTTAGTTTAATAACTAATCAATAAATTCACTTTTATTAAAAACTGCTCGTAGTTAAGAGCATAGACATTGTATGGAAGAATTCAAATATGCACTTTGTTTACATTATCGTGGGATCTGCACAGATGGTATTTTAGTTGTAGTACATGGTGTAGGGAAAATGGTAGCCTTTTGCTAACTTGTGGAAAGCAGTGGCAGAACTGGCAAATTAGTTTTCCTCCTTGGCTTCCTTTTTAATCGCGGTTGACTATTAAGTTTAATGGGAGGCTAGTGTCAAGCTGTCAAAACATAGTTGACGATCCAAATATTCTACCAAAAGAACAAGGAAAGAAGATCCAGAGACCAATGTTTAGTAGTTAAACTGTGACAACCAAATTGTTTATGTATTATTAATAAAAAAATTTTAAAAAATATATCTATAAGCTGAAAAACATACGTGTCCTTGAATCTTCATTTAATCAAAGCCATAAAATAACACTTAAACACACATACCTGAGAAGCAGCACTGAGCATGCTTGCTTATAAGTTGCAACAGAGCATTCAATTAGCCTAACTCCCCTGATATTGTTACGAGCAAGAAATAAAAAAATATATAGCATTGAGACAGATAATAAATACCAACAATGTCTTAAGAACGACAATTCCATCCATATTACCAACAGCACCTCTCTGTAGCATAAGAAATAAGATATTTTAAGGAATATACCAAAGGATATATAAACCTTACAAAATGCTAGAATTAAAATGTCGACTAAACCTTTCCATTAGGATGACAATACACAACAGTTACTATTTCTCTAATATCAGTCCAATCGCTGAGTTGACAACCTTCAACTTTCCAGATGCGTATTTTCCCATCTATGGAGCCACTTATGAAATAATTATCATCCACAGGGTTGAATTCGATGCAGGTCACTGTAAGGAATAATAAAAGAATGAACGTGTGATAAGTCTATGAAAGATTGCGAAAATCAGATTGTATATTTAGAGCATGTTTTGCTAAGCTTAAAAAGTTTACTTATAAGTAAATAAGCTTTTTTTTTGTAATTGTTCAAAGTTGAAAATAAGTTACTTATACAGTAGAATTTACTTTAAAAATGACTTCTTTTACTAAAAAAGTAAGAAACAGTAACATATCTAAGCATGTTTGGTAACACAACTTCAATTTTTATAAAGCTTAACCAAACATGCTCTAAGTAAGGCAATCAAGTCATCAGAGGCTTACCATAGTTATTATGTGAATAAACTCCTTGGCATTGATTATTCCCCAATTTCCATAAGTGAGCTGTTTTATCAACTGAAGATGACAGCAGATGCTGCAAAAGAAAAGACAAAAATACAAGTACCGTGAACTCCATGACATTGTGTTTTCTATGAAGCCTAAGGTTTACAGCAAAATTAGGATAACCTAATATATTCAGAACCAAGAGTGTGACCGATACTAACCCCATTCTTAGACCATGTTAGAGCCAATAACGCACCGCTATGTCCACGGAACTCATGCAAAGGCTTCTCCAATAACTGAAAAACCTGGGAGGAAGAATGATGCAAGCTGAGTCGGATGATTTTCTCATAGTTTTCATCGGAGTAGTCTTCTCTTTATCAACATCAAGTGGAGCTAACTCGGAAAAATGATTCAGAGAGAAGTATAAACAAGATGGATCCGTATCTTGAAAATAAAATTTGCTTGGACTCTCATCCTCAAGCACCTTCCACACACGTACAACTTCGTCTTCTCCAGCACTATCCAGAAATTGCCTTCAGGACTGAACTTCATTGTCAAGACTGAGCCCTCGTTTGCAGAAAATTCTTGCCCGGTACAAAGTGAGGACAATTCCTTTGAACTTTTTTGCATACATGAACTTTAACTCTTCGGGTTCTAGCCCTGTCTTTGAACTGATCTCATTAGGCCTGAAATGAACTCCCTTTGTCCAATCGGCATTACGAGTCAAGCCACTCAATTTCCTGAGCCAACCACTGTTAACTTTCTTCTTTGTATCAACCATGTTAATTCGCTTTGATTCTTTACGCATAACCGTTGAACCAAAGATGATGAACCAAGTTTTCTTAGGAACTCTGAGTGAAAGCATTTTATCCGAACCCACTTTCCGTGGTCTAGTGAGTATACCATCCTGATCCATTCCATCCCATGATAAATTCAGTTCCATCATCCAGATTCCTTAACCTTCTATGAATTCCATTGCCTCATTCAACTGAAAAGAATGCGATGAACAACTCGAGGAGAGCTGTTGTTGGGATTCCAAATTTACTTTCATCATTATCTGTTAATCTATGAAAGCCAGATTTAACTTCATCACTACACAAGCCTTCCTCTTCATCTTTTTCAGCAGTGTGCCAATCTAAACACAAACCTGTCCATCTCAAAAACTAATTGCGTCGTTCATCAACCCTTTCTGGTTTCTCAGTCCAAACCTCGTATCCTAAAGCACAATTAGCAAGGATAGGACTTGAACAGAACTCAGAACATTCTGAACCCAAATTGGACACATAAGTGATCTCATCACGACTGTCAAAGAATTGATCCTCTTCTGTTTCATCAAAGACACTCATCCTCGTTGAATTCAAGTATTCTACACACATAAACCTATACTCAAAACCAAAATATATATCAAAATACATCCTTAACCTTATCTTTAATCTTACATCTCAAAAAATTCTAATAAAAACCAAGACTTAAACCTTGTCCTATACTTAATCAAACAAAACAGAACATAATCCTTAAAATATCGAACCCCACATGGGAAAAAAATGATGAAAATAAACCCAAAACCCCATATAACTCAATGGTTTACATTTCAGTCCAGAAAAATGAATCAAATGAACATAACAAACTAAGAAAACGAAAAAAAATAATAATTAAAAAAACCAAACAAAGTAATCAGAAGAACAGTTATGAATGAATCAAAGACTTTTACCGAAATCTAACAAAAACAAATTGTTAAACATGGATATTAACATAATACGATACTATTGAATGCGATTGTAAAAATCATCATCTAAATCAAAGAATAAGCAAATAAGCAAACTAATTATACACACGGACCCTAATTAAGTTTATTTATTTCTTTGATTGCCATTGTATTTCCTAATTTGGGAACCCATGATTTCGTACAGATCAAATAAAAAAAGAGAACATGGTTAACAAAGTTTTTGGTAGTGATTTTCGCTAACTATTGAGAGAAACAAATTTAAGGAGAATGAACTAAAGATATAATTTCATGGATAATTACCTTGACAAAGGCAATAATGACATAGATTCTTCGTGTACTCCTCAAGAGGCACATACAAAGTTCGTTATGTATTTAGTAAATACACAAAAAAAAGTGAAGAATCAAAATTTTTGATTACATAATTGATTTCGTGAAGATCAAATAAGAAAAGAGAACATGTTCTACAAAGTTTTTGGTAATGATTTTTGCTAACTATCAAGAGAAACAAATTTAAGAAGAATGAACTAAAGATAGAATTTCATGGTAAACTACATTTTTTGTATAATCGAGTATGAAGTTTATTATCGAAATTGGTCTAACAAGAACTTTGATAGATTTACTTGTCTTTGCTCTTGACAATGCAACATACAATTGTCCATGTGAAAATCTGAGGTTGTGGAAGATATAATCCAACAAATTCTAAAGTCCGTCCTTGGGATTTATTTATTGTCATTGCAAAACAAGGACGAATTGGAAATTGTGTCCGTTTAAATGAAAATGAATTTGTATCACTTTCAAGAGGAATAAAAGGAATTCGAGAGGTAAAATACCCTTTTCCACGATGTTCTCCAATGGCAACTTCAAAGATCAATTACGTTTCGTTCAAATCTTCTACATATTAATCTAGTTCCATTACATAGTCCTTCCGAAGGATTAATATTTCGAAGTAATATCACAGGACAATTTAGCTTTAATATTAATTCATGTGGTGGTATACCATTCGGAGTTAAAGTGTTTAGGAAATCTTCTTGCATGCTTTTGTTCGGGATTTTATCCAATGTTTCATCAAAACTATAATATTTGAATGCATCACCTGGAAAAAGTTCAATAAGTATATTGTTTATGTGATCAACGCAGTCATTTTTTGGAGTTAAAATAACTCGATTTATCATGTATTCAATATTTTCTACATAAGTATCTAAGTTTGGAAAAACAACGTCAATTAAATTTTGTAATGATACAAGATCTTGTTCAAAATTTAATGTTATATCATGCCAGAGCTTAATCATATTACAAGAGTGTTGTTTTTCAGTTCCATTGCCAATTTCAAGTAAGTACTTTGAAAATGATGGATCTAAATGAGCTCTCATATTTTCAACTAACTTTAGTTTTAAAATTGAGGGCCATAAATATGAATTAACTAAACTTGCTCCTATTATGTCTTCTTTATTTCCTCTCTGAACAACTGGTAGAACCTGACGAAAATCGCCTCCTAAAACAACCACTTTTCCACCAAAGGGTAAACTACAATCATTCACATCTCTTAACATTTTATCTAAAGCCTCCACAACGTGACAATTAACCATTGGAGCCTCATCCCATATAATGAGCTTTGTATTTCTAAATAAATCAGCTAAAGCAGATTGCTTGCTAATTGAACAATTCATGTCAGTATTTATCTCAAGAGGAATTTTAAACCTCGAATGTGCGGTCCGACCACCAGGTAATAAACCAGCTGCTACTCCTGATGATGCTGTTGCTAAAGCAATTAAATTTTTTGACCTTACAGTTGCGAGCAGAGCACGATATAAAAAAGTTTTTCCCGTTCCACCTGGACCATCGACAAAAAATACACCTCCTAACTCACTAAAAACTTTATCTAAAATCATATCATAAGCAATCTTTTGTTCTTTATTAAGCTTATCCGTACATGAAAGATCTGTTTCAGAAACAAGTATTCCCAATTCATCTTCTATGATCCTAGCCAATCTTTCATCTTCCCTCAAATCTACATCATAACCAACCAAGCCATAATCATTCACACTTTTACCTTGAGGTTCTAACAAGGAATTTATGTAATGTAGTGCCTTGAGCTCTGCTTCATGTACCGACAAATTATTTCTTACATAGTCTTCAAGCATAAATTCTCTAAATTGAATCCACAATTTTTTCGGATCGTTAGGAGAGCATAATGCCAAAATAGTAGCAAATAAACGGCGTAGTGAATTTGGCATTTGATATCCACATGCTTCTTCTAGACATAACTCACAATTAGTATCTCTATCAAGCAAACCATGCAAAAGTGCTGCTTCACGAAACGATGATGCAGAAATGTTATTTACAACTTTCAAATTTTCAAATGACGTTGCTCCCCTAACATAATTCAACAATAAGCGTAGATAATACCTTTCACCTTCTATTGGATTCGCTGCAACAATTCTTCCAACCACAAAACCTTTCTTTCTTGGACTCAATATTTTCCTGTGAATCCCATACAAAATGTTCGGAGGCTGTTTATATAACAATGTTTTTGCTAAGTCATTTGTTAGATTCATCCTAAAAATTCATTAACATTGTTTTTTTTAAAATAATCGCGTTAACAATTTTTGTAAGGTCAAGAAAGTTTCTATATGTAACCGATTGATTATTTTCAAGATGTAGTCAGTAGTGAAATAAGCGATGGATAAACTTCATATAAAATAAAACCATAAATTCTCCACAATGATTGGTGGAGATATCCATCTGGCGATTTGAAATTTTTCAATTTCATCTATATCATCATATTATCATTGCCATTTACGGAAAAACTAACCTTGTCATGTCCTTTATATACATATTTATACAAATATTTGACAGCTTTAATTGTAGAACAAATTTCAACATTTATATGACAATCAAATTTAGCTAATAAGTATGGATTATAAGGTACGACCCATCTATTATCTAACAAATGTCCCCGACTCTAATTTTTCTATTATCATTACGTGTTTTATAATTTGGATAAGAATTTTTACCTAAAGATGTTTCTTGAATATCTTTTGTTTTGGATAATGATTTCGCATGTTTGACCTTTTCCATACAAACATTACTCGGATTCAACACTCCACAAGGACCACGCATCATATGTTTCACAACGACACGGTGCAAATGAGGATGTTTAGTTTCATCAGAATTTCAACAAGATACAATTTCATCTCGTAGCATCGAGAGAAAAAATTTTGGAGTTCGATTTTAATATTACCAAGAAATGAGCATGTGGGAGACCTTTTTTTTGAAATTCTATCACATATATATATGCAGAAACTGGTCCTAATAACTGTCTTTTGAATAAATCTTTTTTTAATTCTTCCAATTTTGCTCTAAAAACACGTGCAACCAAATCTGGTCTATTTTGTATTTCATCATTGTATCTCAATTGCTCGCTTTATTTCAGGCCAATTAGGGTTACAAGTCATTGTTAAAAAAATATCTGGCTTACCAAATTTTTGAACTAACATCATAGCATCCATGTATCTTTTTTTCATATCCCTAGGACCACCAATAAAAGATGAGGGTAATATAATTCGTCGACCAACTTTAAAACCTCTATTCTCACCCCACGTCAATACTATCAACAATTCCTTGATAAAGCTCAGCACGTATTTCTTTTTGATTGTTACTAAAGTAATCTAATCTAGAAGTTTCAATCTTAACATACATATCAACTACATATTGTTGTAGCAATCGACCAGCATGTAGTAAAATTGAATTATTCGAACATCTTACCTGTAGTTTGTAACAATAATATTCGCGACAAGATACTTGTGCGCCTTTTTTCTTCTTTTGCATAACTAAAAAGAGAAAAGAGATAATCGTATAAGTGAAAATATAAAATGTTTTAAATTAAAATAAACATTAAATAATTCAAGTTGACTACCTAACCTCTAGTTTCACTTTCAATTAGTTGTGCAGCTGAACTAATCTGATGCACATTGATTATATCAAGTGATGTGCAACTTTTTTGATTGTTTTGCCGTTTCATAAATCTCTGAATACCCTCATGCCAACCACTCTCACCATGAGGAAATAATAATGGGTATTGAAGAGGATCATAACAACCAAAATAGTATTGAATTCGATGTGCACTGCCCGAATGACAATAAACACATATATCACGGGTCCTAAGGTTTGCAGAAGGGTCTTCATCAACCCAAACAGAAAGAACTTGAGATGCCGATGGTATATTATACACTCTTTGATCAAGACCGAATTAGATCTTATTTTAATTGCATGGTTTTTTAAATTTGGAACATTACCTAAATTTCGAAAAAAAATTGCATAAGGATTTATTTGCAAAATATGAATTAATTTCTGTATAATCGGTTCATCTAACTTATCTGAAATCTGCAAACGATTTTGTAGCTCATTTTCAGTGTCATAAAAATATAATTGTAAGTAAGAAGGGTTACTATCTGCTGGAATAATTTGATTAATATAATGATGAACCTGTCCTTGAACTCTAAAAATGTGTACACCCTTGTTTCGTTTACATAAATCTTTATCATATTTTACGCCAAATGATGTGAAACCAAAGTTACTATTATACGTTCTAACAAATTTCTTGAATTCTAATGACTCATTAGATGTTGATGTAAACAATTTATGCAATTCTTCAGGTGCATCATTTATTTGTAACCGAATAGTTCCATTAGCACAACAAAATCCTTTGCTTTCACTTTCAAATTTCATAGCTCCGCAATGAACACATTCTGTAGGTAATGGCAATACATAAGATTCAACTGGAACAATGTTGTAAATTTTGTTCTTATTAAATAGTGCATTTTCTAACACATTTCTTTGTTGAAAACCAACTTCATCACAAGAATCATGCAACTCAATATGAACATCTTGCATACCCGCAACACCTAATAATTTGAAATAAAAAAAATCAAAAAGAAATATAAATTGAACTAAATAGAAATTTAATTACTTACCTGCTTCATCATCATGTCCACTATTATTAGAATGTTCACACATATTCAAATCGAATGCACCATCTGTATAATAAATAGGCTATATAGTTTACACCAACATAAGACAAATTTAAATTCTATAATATAGTAACAACACTATTAGTGTACCTCTTCCAGGTGCTGAAGAAGAACATGGTAAACTATGATTTCCTATATGATTTGCATGGTTTGTACCTGAGTGGATTGTGCACATAAACACATATTCAAGTCGAATACACCATCTGTATAACAAATAGGCTATATAGTTTACACCAACATAAGACAAATTTAAAATCTATAATATAGTAACAACAGTGTTAGTTTACCTCTTCCAGGTGCTGAAGAAGAGCGTGGTAAACTATGATTTCCTATATAATTTGCACGGTCTGCACCTGAGTGAATTGTGCACATAAAACAATGTGAAGAAAAATTATATTAATAGGAAAAAATAACAAGCTTATTTGCTTAGAAGGAAACTCACTCTTCATTTTTGTAGTTTCCATCATTAATCATTCCTTCTGCTATAAGCAAACTTCTTCGGCTAAACTTTCTATCTTCTTTATTCATGATTTGGTTCATCGTTTTGTTAAGTCTTTGTTCTCTACGACGTTTGTTTCTTAATTCTTTACCCTCATCAGCATACAATTCTCTACGACGCCTTTTTCGTGCATCTTGATCTCTTAAAGCTATTAGACTGGTGCGAGTATGATGTGTTTGTTCCTTGTTCAAAGACATTGTTTCCTCACACCAGCTCTCTATTTTGCCTCGGTCAATATCATTATATGAAGCCATTGATATCCTGTTATACAAATAGTTTGCATTATGAAACACAAAGAAATAATCACTAACACAACAAAAGGAAAAGAAAATCTACCAATATCATGCAATTACCATGGAGCGAGTAGACAAATACGTACGAAAAATTATGCAATCAGTGATATATAAATCTTGCTTAATCTCTTCAATTCTATTAGCACAAATTATTACTGACCCAAAGTATCCATCGACAGCCTCAATTAATAGAAGTGCACATCTTGGTCATATATTGGATGTTAAGATCTTATAAAACACCTTCAATTAACAAAATTGCATCCACACTTTTAATTTGGACCAAACTTTTTTGCATCTATTTTTCACTAAACACTATATATAAATCAGTTATTTAGTGCAATTAATTATGCTTTCACCAAACAACACTCCTCCAATCAAATTAATGGCCCTTAAAAAAAAAAAAAAAGCAACTCTCCAGCTAGGTCAATGCCTGTATAAGATCTGATAACTATGGTTGCAATATTCATCTAATAGTTCAAGTTATTCGAAGAATGACCATTTTTTTTTATAACTTAAGTCTTCCACAAGTCATCTCATGTATGCAAGTCTGAATCAATTTTCCATCAAAAGTCTAGCATGTGCATAATTTTTATAAATGGTTAATGATGAGACTTAAACTTAAGTATTTTGCTCGACTCTAATACGATATTCAACTACCTTATCTAGAATCTTAAGTTAATAGAAAAAATAAGCATTTAGTTGTTAAACTTAGTTTTCAATTAATTTTATTTTCTTAAATTGATTTAGGATCACTGTAAGCACCATTATTGAAATCCTATTCTTATTTCTCTTTATTCTAACTTAAAGTTTATTTTGAATTCTTTCTTTAATGAATCGCCGCTACCAAAAACAAAAGTATGTTGAGGCCGAAAACAATTCAAAACTAAGGCTTATAAACCATCAACAATTGAATTCAAAGAGGCACTGTAATTATCATTTTAAACCTTAATTAGGAAAAGTGAAAACCATTAACCCTCTACTTGAATCATTTTTTCCCATAAATAAGTTAATAGGCAAAGTTGCAAATGTCACTGGTGGCACAAGCAGCATCAGGGAGGCCACTGCCCATGCTTTTGCCAATCATAGTACATAGGCTGTTGTAATTGTCGGCGATGGCTGAATATCTTAACTCATAGAGGTGCAGCTATGTGCACTATGATGTTAGTGATGAAGAACAAGTGAAAGACATGGTTGTTGGGAGTGTCTAAAATATGGCCAACTTGATATCATGTTCATTACAAAATGTATTTCAATTCAAGTATTTTAAATGATAAATTCCTCACTTTTTCTCGAAATTCGAAGAAAAGATTACGGCTCTTAAAAATTTGGACCAACCTTTTTTTGCAACTATTTATCATCGACCACTATATATAAATTAGTTATTTACTGCAATGAATTTTATTTACATCAAACAACACTTTCCCAATCAAATTAATAGCCCGAAAAAAGCAACTCTGTACAAATTATGCGATTAAACTTCCAATTCAATAAAACACATCATACATGATAATATTTTTTTTTGTATGTGCATAAATATAATATGAGACAAAAAATTAACTGCTGCGCTTTCAAAAGGGGATGGAAATTTCCCTCTTGGGAGTGTGATGCGGGGCATTAATTGGGTTTAAAAAGCAAGAACTAAGAACAAATAAATCTAGATTTAAGTTATAAAAGACTAATCTCAATTGAGATTTTGACTAATTCGCAACATAACAACTGTTAATGTTCAGTCAGGGGTTATTGATATCTCTGTTAAGGTATAAAAGTGTAGAACAAGATGTTTGCATCATTAATTGTTTTCCGGTTCATTTTTACCCCCAAGATCAAATGATGCTGAAGATCAGATAATGACCAGTAAAAGATCTAGAATTAATCATTCAACTTATCAACAATTGACAAGAACAAGGCTCATAAATTTTAAACACCACACCCACCCACCCCCTTTTCTTCAGAACAAAAGAAAAAGAAGTCCAAACAGTATCCAGAGACAGAGAGGCAAATTAGTATCTTGAAACATAAAACAGGAACCGCCACGGTATTTCGTTCATGGAATATCGAATCCAAGGAATTGCGATGTGCACTGGAATATCATTTTAACCTATATGTTAAATGAGCAGTTCAATTTTCTTCACAAACTTCAATTGTTTGAATGACCAAAAAAATGTAGGACACAAAGGTTTGCGTTATTCTGAATATACATATCAAATATTTCTATTGGTGAACAATATTGAATTAATAACCCAACTTTAGTTCAGAAAAAAATGATAATACCAACTCAAGTTTTCTTTCATCCGACCAACGCCATAAAATAGAAGCTCCAAATAGAATTCCTCAAAGTCTAAACATACACATAATTTCAAATTTTCAAAGTATTCCATTTTCTTCATTTTAAGGTTTATTATACTCTAGAATCCTATCATTGGTATACTATTTGTTGTGATTAAGATTTTTTTTTATTCGAAATAGTGCTTGCATTAAACAATTAATTCGGTTAGGAAAATGAAAGCATTAAGCATGGATTAAGAGTGTTGTTTTTACATTAGACAAGTCTGCATTTAGAGTTATTCACCACCATTTGCACTCGATCCTGCATTCCTCATCGATTCAGCAAGCATTTTTTATCTATTCTGTGTTTGTCTTTCTACAGCCACCATATAAAACCCAATTGCACTTCCAATAGCACAGAGCCAAAGTATCTTCGAGGACCATTTATCACCAATTACTGTGTCTCCCAATCCCATATTTCACTTTCAAGTTTGATGATGAAGAAGTTGATTTATCATTGTAAAATTCACTGCAACACAAGGGGGCGATTAACACATTGCCCTATATCCCTCTCCTTCAAAGTAAATTGTTCCCCAATTTTTGTGTTTGTTGTGGTTAAGATTGAAAGTCTTAAAAAGCCAAGAAATTAAATACCCATAAAGCAACAACCCATTAATCAATCACGAAATTAAAAATTTAGATGCAGATTATTATTAACAATGAGAAATTTGAAGTCACAATAAATATTATTAACAAAAAAATCACAAAAACAGTTACCCAATCCATATTTCCACAAATAAAAAATTAAATAGTTGAATAAGAACCCAAAGGAACAAATTATTTTTGAAGAACAATGCTGCAACAAATCTTGAAAGCAGATAACCTAAAAAAAATTTGCACGTGGGACTTACCTCAGAACTCACACCTGCTTCAAATCGAATCCATTCATCAACAACTGGAAGAAGACAACACAGAAGGAACACCATTTGCAAGGGGAAAAAGAGAGAGAAATGGAAAACAATAGCGAAAAACGATTTCGCACAAATTGAAAAACATCGTACAGAAATTGAAGGAGGAAAATAGAGGAGATCAGCTTACTCTTCAAAGCACACAGAAAATTCTGGACGGGGAATTCTTGGATCAGTAACGTAGAAAAGAAATTTCAATTTGTTGGAGGAAATTTTATAGATACGCGATTGAAGAAGGAAATGAAATACAGAGGAAATCGGTGGACAGCGGTAACGGTGGAGATCTTAGGTAACAGAGGCGGTGTTGGGCTTAAGCAGCGGCAGTAGTGGCTGTTGCGTCGGTGGGAGTGGCTGAGCAGAATACCATTGTTGGATTTCGTTCTGCAATTTTGGTCCAATTTGTTCTACGTGTGGGGAAAGTACAGATTACTGTTCAAAATGGGCCAAGAAACGACGTCGTGTTGGTTGACCATTTTGAACAGTAACCCAACATTCATACTTTTAATATAGGTAGGATAGGACTAGTACAATAGTACAATTATGGTGGTTGGTTGTATTGCCACCACATTTTTTAATAATTGTAGTATATTTTAATTATATTAAAAGTTTTTAATTTTTATTTATTATCACATTTATTTCTATAACATTTTTTATCAAATTCTTATTCTTAACATTCTACTAATTATTACATCTTGTTCCTAATGACAGATTTCATCCAATAATTCTATTAGCGTGCTCTAAAACAAGAGAAAAATATTTTATCACAATTTTGGATTTATTTAATTTTTTACTTAATTAAAAATATGTGGAATAAATAAATCCTTTTACTTTCTCTTAACAAAATTTTTGAACGAAAATTGTCATTGGAAACAAGATGTGCTAATTAATATAATATTGATAATAAGAATGCGATGAAAAAAAAGTCAAAATATAAATGTGATAATGAGTAAAGTTTATGGACCTTTCATACAATTAAAATATAGTGCACTTATAAAAAAAAATGTGGTGTATTTAGCCGTACAATTATTATAGTTAATTTATAATGTGGACTTTTACGCCCTATTTAGCTTACTTGCAAATATATATAATTAAAACTCCTATAACTTAAAAACATGACATAATTATATTTTGGGTTAGTTATACTCGTAGTCTCTATTCTTTCTGGGCCAGTAACACTATCATCTTCATTCAATTTTATTTGCAGATATCGTCTCCATTTTTTCATTTTACTCGCACAGATGGTCCCCAAATAATTTTTTTTGACAATTTTGCCCTGATTTAATAAATTAAAATGATAAAAAAAAAAATACAATGAAAAAATTACAATTAGGACCCTAACTTTTTCAAAAATACAAATAAATCCTAAACTTTTTTTTAAACAGATTTTCACTTAAAATAATAAAAAAATGTGTCATTAAGTCCCAAAACTTCTAATTATGTTAACTGAAATAACATTTAGAGTCTCTACAGATTTCGTCCAGTGATTCATTAATTGACAAAAAATTATACATGTGACCTAAATTTGACCAATTTAACAAGGACAAAATAGTTTATTACATTCTATTATTTAAAATAATTTTTTTAAAAAAAAAAAAAAAATCATCACCTTCCCACCCCTACTAAACAGTCACAACCGGGGAGAGAAATCTCTCTAGTCGGTCAAACCAGGGAGGATATCTCTCTGGCTTGCGCGAAAATTTCGTATACACCAACTGAATATTGAATTTCATCAATCGTATAGCTATCACAAATTCAATCGCTCTTATCAATTTAAATGGGCAGATTTCTAGTGGATCATCATCACTTCTTCATCTGTTTCTCACATAATTGAACATGCACACGACACCTTTTCCTTTTTTTGCAACTGCTTGTACGTCACTCTCAGGTTTGCGTTATATATATATGACTATGATTATGTCATGGAGTTTGGAAGAGTCAGCCCACAAAAGTTAGTTAATATGGTTGGAGAATCTAAGCCCATATAAACCACACAAAGAACACCTACACATTCGATGTGGGATTCAATTTCCCATAAACTCTACTGAAAACCATGACAAACCACCACGCTTCCGACTCGGCATCCACGTCAAGCAGGTGCCCACACACCCTAAGTAGTAACCAAGACCCGAAAACATGGTGTCTGCTCTGATACAAATGTCATGGAGCTTGGAAGAGTCAGCCCACAAAAACTAGTTAATGTGGTTGGAGAACTCAAGTCCATATAAACCACACAAAAGACGCCCACACATTCAATGTGGGATTCAAGTTCCCAAACCATGACAGATTACAATTAGATGTATCAATTTATGCACACGTGTAAGTAAAGATTTCTGTGTGAATGTATATATAATTGTAATGACCCTTAAAATTTGAAAATAAAACTGTTAAGTTGTGAATACAGACGTTATAATCCAAACCTACAAATTTCTTTAGTTTTTCATTTATAATTTTTTAATATTTTACGGATTTGGAACTGTTGAAGAAAGGTTTAGTCTGTGCGAAGATAAAGAAAAAGTGGGTTCTTGTTTTGGGAGCTTTAGGATTTACTCGTTATAGGATTTACAACTCGCGTTTGTATGCGAAGATAAAGAAAAAGTGGGTTCTTGTTTTGGGAGCTTTAGGATTTACAACTCGCCTTCTGTTGTTAATAAGAGGAAAAAGTTGTTGAAACTATTGATTGCGTCATTTTCTATAGCATAAATGGTATCTGATTCAGTAGAGACAATTGAGATTATTTCTAGGGATTTAAAAGATAATGTGGGAAAGATGATGTTTTTGTTATTATTATTTTGAATAATAGAATGTAATAAACTATTTTATCTTTGTTAAATTGGTCAAATTTAGGTTGTGAGTATAGTTTTTTTGTTAATTAACGGACCACTGGACGAAATCTATAGAGACTCCAAATGTCCTTTCGGTGAACATAATTAGAAGTTTTAGGACTTGATGATATATTTTTTATTATTTTAAGTAAAAATATGTAAAAATAAATAAATAAATTTATGATTTATTTGTACTTTTGAAAATGTTAAGGTCCCAATTACAATTTTTTCATTGTGCTTTATTTTTTCTATCATTTTAATTTATTTAAGTCAGTGATAAAATTGTCAAAAAGTTATTTGGGGACCATTTGTGCGAGTAAAATGAAAGAATTGATACGATATCTGCGAATAAAATTGAATGAAGATAATATTGTTACAAAGTTGAAAGAATTGAAACTATGAGTGTAGTTAACCTTTATATTTTTTATCATAAAGTAAATGGATACTCCCTTCCTCTCACATATTATTGATATAATGTTTAAGTAAATAAAAATATTAAGAAATTATACATTATATTAATTGACCTCTTGATTATTTTAAAAGTATTATGATTATATTTAGAGTTATTTAATGCCTCGTTTGTGATTGATTTTGGAGTTCAACTTATAATTCTCAAATAATCAGAAGTTGATTTAGACGTTTGACAATTTTTTTAAAAGTGATTATAAAATAATTTGACTCATTTGGCAGCAGATTTTGAGAACCAGCAAAATGGCAGCTTTTTCAGATTCTGCTTTTAATTTTTTCATTTATATATTATTAAAATATCTATTTTACCCCTAATTAATTAAACTAATTCCTTTAATATCCTATATTTATTTTCTACACATTTAAGTGATTTCAGTGATTTGATGTTTTTTTTATTATATGAAAATAGAGAAATTGAGAACCTGGATTTCTGCAAGTCATTAATTAATAATAATTTAAAATTATTTGACGTTTTTCCTATTATACAAAAATGGAGAAATTGAGAAACCGAATTGATGTAAGTTTGATGCATAAAAAATACTTTAAATTTAATTAATTTTTGCACTATATGACTATGCTTTTATTTTGTAGTTTTTATAAAATTTGAAATTTATTAAGTGTTTATTATTTTTATTTTAAAATAATAATAGTGAATGCATTGTCTTGTTAAAAAAATATTTGACAATAGTACATATTACTATAAAAGGAAAAAAAATAAATTTTACCACTCATGATAATAATAATAATACAAAATAATATTATTATAATCAATGTCCTTTTTTTGTAATTTAATACCATTATAGCAATAAATCACTTTTGTTTATCAAATGCTGCTTTTGAAACATACAACAATTTTGAAACAAGAGTTTACCAAACACTTATCTGAGTACAACAGAATTTGATTATCTTAAAAGCACAACAATACCAAACCAAGCCTAATACTTCATCCGCCCCATTTATATAAACTAATTTTTCTCATTTGTTCGTCTCAATTTATAGTCAACTTACCTTGTTTAAAGTGTATTTGATTTTTTTTCATTTCCTAATATGCATATTGAATGTACTTTTTTATCAACACAAATAAACTAGTATTCTTTCAACTGGAGTTGTCAATGAAATATATTTTTGTCTATTTTTGTCAACTCTAAATGATAAGTACGAGTTTTACACTTATTTTGGCCACTAAAAGTGTACATTTGTGAGTTCTATCAAGTATTTTATTTTTTAATTATGTTATTTTGTTCGTTTAGGTGAAAATTCGAGTGTAAAGTCAAGAATTTAATTGAAAGTGCACTTATTTTGACCACTAAAATTGCACTTATTTTGGCCACTAAAATCAAGGATTTGGAGTACCAAAGTTTGAAGATGTAAAAAGTTGAAGGACCTAAGATATAATTTTTGGAGGATTTAACTGAAAGATAATTGAAAATTTAGAGACCAAAGTGTAAAAATGTAAAAGATTAAGGACCTAATATGCAATTTTTGGAGAACTTAACTTGAAGATAATTAAAAATATATAGACTAAAGTGAATATTATATAAAATAATGGATAACCATATAATAAATAAAGGCCTATTGTATGCCACATCACCATTTCAAATTGAAAACTTACGGAGTGACTGTTTGTGAAATGATTATATACTTTAGTGACCAGTACTGCAACTTTTAAAATTCAGTGACCGTTTTAAAATTTTAAAGTAACTTCAATGACCGTTAATGAAATTAATCCCAGATTTAAATCTTAGTACTTCAAATTCTCGAATCTTAAATAAAAAGATTACCTCATCTAGAGTTTTGATCACTAAATTCCTAAATACCTTGTCCAACATAAATAGTTAAATTAAAAAAAAAAAACTTTAAAATTATTTCTTATCACGCTCAGTACAACAATTCTATCCCGTTCTTTTGAAAAGATATATTTTAATTTGTTCGAGCAAGCTTTTATCGTTTCTTTATTAATTGACGAAAGAAAAATTAAATGTTTTCCAAATAATTACCAAAATTCAATTCAAAACAATAACAAAAATAATAAATAATCACTATGAAAAATATATTGCCATCACATAGCTTATATCAATCGATGTGTCGAAATCAATGAAAGAGGCAAATGAAGAGGGGTCGGAGTCTAATGGCTTTTGTATATTCTCTACTACTTGTCTACTTCTAAAGCATCGAAATGAATTTAAGGTAAGTGTTTCGCGTGTTTTTTTATTTGTGTTAACAATTAAAAGATTACTAAGATGATATGTAAGGAACGAGACCTATTGAGACAATATCTCAACAAAGGGTGTTTGAATTGAAAGATTATATTATGCAACTTGCCTCAAAAGAACACAAACACACAAAATTACAAGGTTCGTAACTAGAAAGCAAGGAAAAACTTAAACGTAAATTCACATATTTCTTTGTGAGAGAGTTGTTCTTTTTTTTTTCTTCAATTACTTCGCATTATTAATACATTAATCACCATTTGCATAATTATCGTTCATGACTGGCCATTATCTCATAACACTTCTTCCAAATAATTTGACTTCTATAACTTTCTCATAATGTCTTTTTCATTAACTAACGGTTACTTTGGATTATGGGCTACGTATAAAACTGTTTCATTACCTGCGCGATGCAGTTATCACTTCATTCGCCCAAACCCTGCTCCGTTTCGCCCTATCGTCCAAGCCTTTGTACGTTTTGGACGATTCTTATCTTGACAATTCGCTCAAATTCCATGTATGAGCCTCCTGTTTTGGACATTTGTTTTAAGTCTTTATTTTGAGAATATTTTTTGTGTCAATAGTAAGTCTATGTTTAAATAACAAAATATATTTCCAAATTTTACCTTAAAATATACATCAATTATAGACAAGTTTGCTCTTCATATAGTGCAAATGGAATAAAGTAATTGATTTGAAAGCCTCCAGGGCATAGATGAGTAGGTAAGACCTGAGGTGACGTGGAGAAAAATCCTCCGGCAACGCAGAGTTTGATTTCCGTGTGGAGCAGATTTTTACTGAAAATATTGTAGGGGTCTGTCCTGGGGGTTGGCCCGTTGGCTTTCTTCCTCTGGTCCCTGCTACTCGTGTACATCCCTCGATTTACAACCCACCTGGTCAAGGGGCCTTTGACACAGGTAGGGGGACTTCGCCGAACTTTCCCCTTATAAGAAGTAATTGATTTGAAAGAAAAAGCAGATTATATATACCACTTTGCTGGACTACATAATTTTCACGCCTTTAAAATTTTGTTTCTTTGCTTTATATGCACTTGGTACGTTCATGTGTATATGTTATGTCCCTTTAATCAATTATAATTAACGGTTAAGACATCAGTTACATTTAGGGTACTTTTGGTACATTATATTGTATTAAGGAGGGATAGTATGAAGGAGAATAAGATTAATGCGGATTGTATTAAGGTGGATTATGATATCCTTACAATAATATAAGAGCCTTAATTTTTTTTCTTTGTAGCGTTTTCAGTCCAACACGACATCGTTTTGACAATGAAAGCCACCGCAATTTTTACTTTGTCCAACATTTCACCCAAAAATCTCTCTCTCTCTCAATCAAAAGTGAGATGAACCCCGGAATTGCATTAATAAACGAAATCAATTAAAGCTCGGACTTTTTAAAAATACTGATGAAAGAATGAATCAATAACCAAAAATTAAAACTTTTTCCATGTTTCAATCATTTATACATACACAGATGTACAGCAAAATTACATACATATGTATGCATAAACACAGAAGCTGAGAATAGAACTCACGGGAGAAATTGGAAAAACGATTCAAATTTGCAACAGTGCGTCTCTCTGTATATATATATGTGTGTGTGTATATGTATGATTTATACTAATAATCTGTTTGGTTTATTAATAAAATTTATCTTGTCTACAAAATATTTTAACTTATCTTGGTAATGAGTATCTCGGCAACCATTTTTGGTTGTCGAGCAACTCGACAACCAGCTTGGTCTTGGTTGCCAAGCAATTTGGCAACCATCATTGGTTGTTAACATGTTTCATATTTTCTAAACTTGAACAACAATTTTAATTTAAGATCAAAGAACTGGACCTAAAAATTGTAATACTCTCAAAGGATATGAAAATCATACGGGAAGCTGAGCCAAATATATATTCTTTAGCCACCAGTATACAAAATGAGTGTTTATTCATTTTACTACATGGTTGCCGAGATTGCTCTAAGGAAAAAAAAAAAAAAAATTTACTTCTAATCGGTTGCCGAGATTGCTCGGCGACCATCTTTGGTTGCCGAGGAACCCTCGGCAACCATTCTTGGTTGCCGAGCAACCTCGGCAACCATTGTTGGAGAGGCAGAGGAGATTTGATTGAGGAGGAAATGGAAGGTATGCATGAAGAACCCGAGCCTCGTGAAGGGAAGCGACTTTTGAGAGATGATCCTCTGCATCTTTCTTATATTCGAAACACATCCAATATGTTTCCTCTCAAATACTCATAAGTTGCTCTTTGCATTAGCGATTTCCTCTTCTCGCAACATTAATAAATAAATAAATCGATGCACATAAACACATTTAATGAACAAATAATCGTTTAATACTAAAAAAAAAAAAAAGTAAAATACTTGATTGCCGAGCCATCTCGGCAATCAATTATCTATGCATTTACACCAAAAAGAAAAAAACACAAACTTAATGTTTTTAACTTACAGCTTTTGAGAGATGATCCTCTGCATCTTTCTTATATTCTGGAAACACATCCAATATGTTTCCTCTCAAATACTCATAAGTTGCTCTTTGCATTGGCGATTTCCTCTTCTCTGCAACATTAATAAATAAATAAATCGATGCACATAAACACATTTAACAGCAAATAATCGTTTAATACTTTAAAAAAAAAAGTAAAATACTTGATTGCCGAGCCATCTCGGCAATCAAATTGATTGCCGAGATGGCTCGGCAATCAAGTATGTATGAGAAGATGATTCCCAGCTGTTTCCCTATTCTATTTGTGGAGATGAAATTAATGCTTTTGCATTTAAAATCTATTCATAGTGTCGATTAAGGCAAATTTGACCCAATCTTGAAAATGGCACACACTTCTATCTTTTAATGGATTTTCAACGTTTCGGTTTTCCAGAAATGGGTTGCCACCACTGGTTTTTCAAACCCCGGTCAATTGGCATTCCGATGGGCTAGATAGTCCATTGAGTTCGCTTTATCATTTTAATGTTGGTGTTTGTTTTATGCGTTCGACGTGGATAATTCAAAACCGAGATCTTCATCTTGGTCATTGACAATCTATTTCTAGGTTTAGCACGCGGAGGTTAGTATATACATATCTCGATTATTAATGGAACATTTGGTGCCCAACATTTGCTTATCAAAATCTCGGCAATCAATTGATTGCCGAGATGGCACAATAAAAAAAATAAATAAATAAATAAAAATAAATAAAATAATAAGTTTGGCTCGGCAATCAATTGATTGCCAATTGGGCTCAAATTGAGTTCAATTGGCAATCAATTGATTGCCAAATGATATATTTTTTTTTTTTTTTGTTTTTGTTTTTTTTTAAAAGAATAATTGCACAAAAGGTCCATATTGTTTTAAAATAGTTGGAATATGCCATCAAGCATGCAAGTGTTTCATTTTTAAATTTTACTTTTGAGCAAGCTACTTACATTAAAATAAATAAGTAGATTTTAATATAAATAATTTGATAATAAACATGCATGTTACTTATTTTGTTTATATGTTTAACGATTTCCATATATTATCCTAAATGTATGTTCACCAAATTACGCTTAATTAGAGAAACATTATTCAATTAGAGTGGTGCAGTATGAGCAATGCCATATTATATATATTCAATGAAATTGGAATACATTTTTATTAATTGAATAATATAGCATAGACCTAATAGTAATATAAACTAATTATCACTTTAAGTACTATTATTGAGCTTAACACACACGTTTCAAAAATATGAGGCATATTAATTAAAGTAATTAATTTTCTCAACTAAATCATCAATAAAATTTATCTCGTCCAATAACGTCTACAAAACATTTTAATAATACGATCTTTTTCTCGTTCTTTCACGCAAAGATCCACTTAACCCGGTAATAAATATCTTTTAAATCCATTTTCTTTGACACAATTAAAAAAAAAAAAAAAAAAAAAAGTTCCCAGCTCGGCAATCAAATTGATTGCCGAGCCATCTCGGCAATTGATTGCCGAGATGGCTCGGCAATCATTTGATTGCCAATTGGGCTCAAATTGAGCCCAATTGGCAATCAATTGATTGCCAAATGAATAGTTTTTTTTTTGTTTTTTTTTTTTTTTAAAAGAATAATTGCACAAAAGGTCCCTATTGTTTTAAAATAGTTGGAATATGCCATCAAGCATGCAAGTGTTTCATTTTAAATTTTACTTTTGAGCAAGCTACTTATATTAAAATAAATAAGTAGATTTTAATATAAATAATTTGATAATAAATATGCATGTTACTTATTTTGTTTATATGTTTAACGATTTTTATATATTATCCTAAATGTATGTTCACCAAATTACGCTTAATTAGAGAAACATTATTCAATTAGAGTGGTGCAGTATGAGCAATGCCATATTATATATATTCAATAAAATTGGAATACATTTTTATTAATTGAATAATGTAGCATAGACCTAATAGTAATATAAACTAATTATCACTTTAAGTACTATTATTGAGCTTAACACACACGTTTCAAAAATATGAGGCATATTAATTAAAGTAATTAATTTTCTCAACTAAATCATCAATAAAATTTATCTGTTCAATAATCTACAAAACATTTTAATAATACGTCTTTTTTCGTCGTCTTTCACGTAGTATCCACTTAACCCGGTAATGAGTATCTTTTAAATCCATTTTCTTTCGACACAAAAAAAAAAAAAAAAAAAAAAGTTCCCTACTCTAAGAATCAAATTGATTGCCGAAATATCTCGGCGACAATCATTTGATTGCCAATTGGGCTCAAATTGAGCCCAATTGGCAATCAATTGATTGTCAAATGAATAGTTTTTTTTTTTTTTTTAAAAGAATAATTGCACAAAAGGTCCCTATTGTTTTGAAATAGTTGGAATATGCCATCAAGCATGCAAGTGTTTCATTTTAAATTTTACTTTTGAGCAAGCTACTTACATTAAAATAAATAAGTAGATTTTAATATAAATAATTTGATAATAAATATGCATGTTACTTATTTTGTTTATATGTTTAACGATTTCTATATATTATCCTAAATGTATGTTCACCAAATTACGCTTAATTAGAGAAACATTATTCAATTAGAGTGGCCATAAAGATGAGCAATGCCATATTATATATATTCAATGAAATTGGAATACATTTTTATTAATTGAATAATATAGCATAGACCTAATAGTTCACCGCCGAGATGTCTCGGCAATGAATTTCATTCAATTTTTTTATTAATCTTTTTATTTTATATTAAGCAAATTGAATGTTTTTATTTTTTATAATGTTGTCACATTATAAAAAAAAAAAAAAAACCTTGAACAAGAAAAATTCTAGCAATGAAATTTATTTTCTTTGTTCATCAATTTTTTAAACTTATTTTCTTTAAAAAAAAGAAAAAGAAAGCACAATTGTGAACAGAATATACTTCTCTTCCGCCGAGATATCTCGTGCAATGAAATTCATTGCCGAGACATCTTGACAATGAATTTCATGAATGGTATTTCTTCGTTTTTTTTTTTTAAGGAATAATTACATGAAAGGTCCTTATTGTTTTAAAATCGTTCGGATATGTCCTAGCGTAAAAAAAAAAAAAAAATCTTTAATTTTTTTTATTTTTTATTTTTGACAAATTTTTTTCTTTAATTTTTTTTTTTTTAACAATGAACATTGAACATTGACCTATTTTTAATTTTTATTTTATTTTAGAAATAATTGTATAAAAGGTTGGTATCGTTTCAACCTAAAACTTTTCACTACATTTTTCACAAACGCGCAACGCATGCGTGGCGAAAACTAGTATTGTTATAATACGTTGTTTGGTATTACCGTCTAAATAATTAAAAATTAAAAAATATGACAATATTTTTTTATTAATAAGTAATTTCTTTTACTTATAAATGATTTTTTACTTCTAAGTAATTTTTTTACTTTTAAATAATTTTTTATTTATAATTAACTTTTTAACTTACAAGTGAATTTTTTACTTGTATGTAATTTTTTTTTATAAGTGAATTTTGTACTTTGAAGTATTTTACTTAATAGTGATTTTTTTTTTATTATTCAACCAACTGTCAAGACAACTATCTTGATCTTGATGTCGAAACTAGGGTTGGTTAATTATAAGTTAGAGGGTAACCAAACTCTTTTTTTATTATTATTATTATTTGTAATTTTTTTTAGTTATAAGTGAATTTTGTACTTATAATTAATTTTTTGATTTGTTATGTTAATCCTACTTTTTTCCTATTACACATCAATTCAATTACAAATAACAAACAATCTAGTTTAAACCCGTTATTGGATGAGTTATTGTAATATGTAGCTTATGTAGCTACAAGAAGATTAACTAGTCGGATAGAAATATTTCGGGAGTTATAATATTTCAATTTTTTAATATTTAATTATATGAACTAGACGAATTAAATTAAAGTTAAGTAGAATTTTAATTAAATAAATATTTAAAAATAGAAACGAAATTAGAATATTAAATTTAATTTTAGCAGTTATATCTGACTTATTATTTTGAACTTGTCATTTAATAATTTTTTAATCCGAAAGATGTGTTGCAAAGTGTACTATGAATACTTTGAAATTGTACCAAAAACCTACACCGGCGAGTAAAGAAATATGATCTAAAAAAAAGTCAAAAGAGATGATGCCAAAATAGAAATTAAAAGTGAAAAATCGAATTATTAAATCTATTTCTATCAGCTATCTTTGACTTGTTATTTTAAATTTGCCATTCAATGATTTGTTATATCTGAAAAATGTGCTACGAAGTTTGTCATGGATACTTTCAAATAGTATAAAGAATCTACTTCGACAATTGAAAAAATATAACAAAAAAATAAGTTGAAAGATGTGATATCAATTAAAAGATTAAAAAATTATATTATTATATCAATTATAGTTATCATCTTTTGATTTGTTATTTTGAATTATCCGTTTAATAGCTTTCAATCCAAAAAATGCCTTGTGAAGTTTGCCGTGAATACTTCGAAACGGTATTAAAAACTTAGCTCGACGAGTGAAGAACATAATTTAAAAATAAGTTGAAAGATGTGATGTCAAACTAAGAATTATAAAAATAAGATTATTAAATCTATTTTGAACAACATCTTTGGCTTGTTTTTTTTTTAACTCGTCATTTAACTATTTTTCAATCTGAAAGATATATTGCGCTAGGTAAAAATTTTGGCCTCGCAAGAAAAAATTCCTGGCTCTTGCCACTAATCGTTGGCAACACCAAACGTCGTATAACTTTTACGAAAATTGGCACAAATGGTCCATAACATTTGTCTTCAGTGTAAAAATGGTCTCTAACCTTTATTTTTTTGTACAAAAGTCCTTAACTTATGTGTTTTGGTGCATAATTTGTCCTTATTTGATAAAAAGATAAATTTGCCCTTATTTTTAATTAGAATAATTTTCAATTGGATTCCTCACCTTTGCAAAATGTACAAATTGGTCCGATACTTTTATTTTTTATAAAAATTTAAAAGAAACTAACAAATTGATAATATACTAAATTATTTTATATATTTTACGAACTATTATAAAATAACTAAATTTAAGCTCATAATTATTAACAAATATTATAATTAAAATTATTTTATTATTATTAAGTAATCATATTATTTAAATTTTAAATTTTAAATTTATTGTTACGACATAAAAGAAAAATAACTTTGTCAAAAACTTGATGCTAATATCTTTATTTAATTCGTTTATTAACTATAAATATTAAAGCTCAAATTGTATTCTTTATATTTTAATTTATTGTTTTATTATCGTTCAAAAATAAAAAACACATAATGTGTAAATTAATTTTTATGTTAAAAAAATATAATAAGACTAGTTCAATGTTATAAAATTATATAAGCCACTTATTTATTTATTTAACTTAATTTTTATTAAAGTTTTTCACACCACATATCAATTATGTATACCTAAAGTGCAATAATTTTATAATTCTCTCTTATGAAAAATTTAATTGACACGACTATAATAATATATTTAATATACTAAATTAAATATTATTTAATAAGTGTATGAGACCTATTTGCACATTTTACAAATGTAAGAAATCTAATTGTAATTTTCTTTAATTAAAATTAAGAATCAATTGCGTACCAAAATACATAGATTAGATACTGTTGTACCAAAAAATAAAGATTAGAAACTATTTTCATACTGAGAGCAAAAAATAAAAATTATATGGATCAATTTTCCTAACTTTTATCTTATACGATATAATACAGTACCAAATACACAACGGCAGCATTTAAGGCTGTGATTTTTAGGTGCGAAACGAGTTGAGTTGCAGGGGACCTAATGGCCGTATTATTTTGGATTCATCTCTGCAGTCCAGATCATACTATTATCCATTATTGATTGATGCCTGAATCATTGCTATTCTTATCATTCTCTTCTTCTCTGTTTGCAGTCTAAGTCATTTTCAGTCATTCGTTGTTTGCTTGTCCCTCCGTGGCCACCATTATCATAATAGACTAAAATCTTGAGTTAGGTCTTGTCTATACACATTCATGAAAATTGTAAATATGCAGTGCTTTAAACCAAAATCAATTCAACCAGTACATGCATGTATAAAAAAGCGTGTAAAATATTACGAGTTTGTTTAAGAAAGTTTTTTGACCGATTTTAATAAAAGTTAATAAAATATGTATTTAAAAAATTAATAAAAATTGTGAATATCATAAAATGTGTGATTAAAATTAATCATTGACGTTTCATAGATTTTTAATCTGGACCAAACAAAAACAAAACACTACTAAAAATCGCCGTTTCACCAACGAAAATTTACCAACGGATTATTTCCATTGGTAATCAGCAACGGATTATCCGTTGGTAAAAGTGATGACCTTTCAACTACGATAATTAGCGACAACTTTTCCGTTGGCAAAGGTAATAGTTTTTCACCAACGAATTTTCACCTTTCACCAACGGAATATCTGTTGGTGAAGAGTAAATCATATTACCAACGGCGTTTCCGTTGGTGATAATAAGTAATTTTGAAAATCAAAAAATAATTCGACCTTTCACCAACGGAAATTCCGTTGGTGAAGAGAGAATCATATCACCAACGGAAATTCCGTTGGTGATATTAATTAATTTTGAAAACTAAAAAATAATTCGACCATTCACCAACGAAATTTTCGTTGGTGAAGAGCGAATCATATCACCAACAGAACTTTCGTTTGTGATATTACTTAATTTTGAAAACCAAAAAATAATTCGACCTTTCACCAACGGAAGTTCCGTTGGTGACGAGTGAATCATATCACCAACGGATATTCCGTTGGTGATATTAATTAATTTTAAAAACCAAAAAATAATTCGACCTTTCACCAACGGAATTTTCGTTGGTGAAGAGTGAATCTTATCACCAACAGAAATTCCGTTTGTGATATTAATTAATTTTGAAAATTAAAAAATAATTCGACATTTCACCAACGAAATTTTCGTTGGTGAAGAGTGAATCTTATCACCAACGGAAATTCCGTTGGTGATATTAATTAATTTTGAAAACCAAAAAATAATTCGACATTTTACCAACGGAATTTCCGTTGGTGAAGAGTTAATCATATTACCAACGGCATTTCCGTTGGTGATATTACCTTTCACCTACGGAATATCCGTTGGTGAATAGTGATTATTATTGCATACGAATATTCTGTACGTGATATAAATCAATTTTGAAAATTAAAACACACAATTTAACTATTCACCTACCAGAAATTTATGTCAAGAGTAATTCATAAGTCGAAAAAATCTTTCGACCTATCCGTATGTGATATTAATATTTCAATCATTAAGCTACGGAAAGTATGTTGTTGAATAGTAGATCTTGTTACCCGCATATTTTCCATGAGTAATGTAAATCAAATTTTGAAAATGAAAAAATATTCAATTATATGGAGTCACACTTAAAGAATAGCCGTAAATTATGTTTCATTCATTTAACATTCGAATTTTCTACAACGAAGTTATGCAATTACAAAAAGGGTAATTGTATTCTCACCACACTATTTGTTAACCACACCACATTTTAATTGCAATAAAAATCTCCAACCATTGCTCATTTTTGTATTTATGTTCTTAATTTTTTATCACATTTTTATCATCATCCTATTAATTTGCATGTCTTATCTTTGTCTTTGATAATAATTTCTGTCCAAAACATTAATTAGAATGGCTTAAAAAGATTTGTCTGCCTCTCGTATTTTCAAATTAACAAAACAAATAACAAATACAAATGTTTGACAAAATATATTTTCCTCATTTCAATGCACATTAGCAAAATATTTGGACAAAAGTCGTCATCATAGACAAGATGTAAAACTAATGAAAAAAATACGATGAAAAAAGTTAAAGACATAAATGTCAAAATATCAAAGTTGAAGGACTTTTATTGCAATTAAAAATGTGGTGTAGATAATAAAAACCGTGGTGTAAATATAATTACCCTTACAAAAATAAAAAAGATTCAAACTATAATCCCGTGCAAAGAAAACATAGGTGGACTAGTTTACATATATATTGTACGACATCCATTTTAGTTGGGTATTTCGTGTTTAAATGTGAAAGCAAATAATGTTTATAATAATTTCATATAATTTGTACAACTATGAAATTTTTTCGAGCAATGTGATATTTTAAGTTTAAGCATTAACACAATAAAATAAATATTGAAACAAGATTTTATTCTCATTTGTTGTTAACAAGAATTTAGGTGGTGTTCTCTTTGCGTTTCAATTTTTGTTTTGAGTTTTGAATTAATTTTCAGTTTTGTGTTTTGAATGTCTGTTTTGATATTTATGAAAATACGTTCTTTTTAAAATTTTCGAAAAATGTTTCTCAAAATAGAAAATTCGAAAACGTATTTACTTGAAATATTTGAGGAATGATTTTTGTATAATATTTTATTCAAAAAATTGATTATTCAATAATTTTTAATAGTTTAATGCTAATATAGTATAAAAATTCTAACAAAATAGACTATATAATGCTAATACATTTGTACATTTTCTCAAAATAGTTTAATGATGTTTGATGTTCGAAACGGGCAACGCCCCTGAAAGGGAATTTTGATTTTCTATAAATATTTTCTAACATATTTGATGTTAATAATTGATTTCCTATATATATTTTTTAACATATTTGATGTTAATAATTGATTTTCCAACATCAAAACCATCTATATAAAAATTCGATTTTAAAATTTTCAATTTCTTTCAACAACTGAAAATTAGTAGCTCAAACCATTTAAAAATTTATAATTAATTATAAGCCCAATTTTATAAATCAATTTACACCCAATTCTCAATTCATCCCTTCTCAATGCGGCAATCAGTATGAAACCAAAACAAATTGAAATCAATTAGAATTCTAAACCCACACCATCCGCCACATCGCTGCAAGATTCCCCCCATCGCGGTCGCGCGATTCCTCTCACCACGATGGCAGCGCGATTCTCCCGAGCTACGATTGTTTCCTTAAGCCACGATCACGTGTGAGATTCTCTCCACCACCAGTCGCGCGCGATTCTCCGCCACATCACCATGAGTCCTCCGCCACGATCGCCATCATGAGTCATCGCCTTCACACCGCGAAGAATGATTCATTAGGCCAGTTGCCCACCAGATACATTACCGCCAGTCGCACCAGGTACTTACAAATTTAATTTCTGAACCTATGTTAAGTTTCTTCATTTGCCGGGCACTTTGGTTTTAGATTGTTTTTGTGATTGTTTTATGCGGATGATACACGTAGTTGCGAATGATGAGGTTGGATTATGATAAGGTTGAATTATGAGGTTGGATTGTTTTTTGCGGATTATGAATGATGAGGTTGGATTATGATAAGGTTGAATTATGAGATTGGATTGTTTTATGAGGATTATGAATGATGAGGTTGAATTATGAGGTTAGATTAAAAACTTTCGGTTTTCCTTTTTTGTATTAAAAACTCAAGTATATTCTTAGAAAAAGTATCCCATTTCACTGTCCATTAGATTTGGTTGATTATAAAGGATCATCCAAGGCAGCTAAAGGGATACCAATCCCATGTTAGATATCATTCCCAATTCTGATCTAAGATTGGAACTTGTTTTTGCCTACAGTTTCAACAAAACTCATGAGCAGTTTTGCAGCAACCATACAACCATATATAATTTTCAGAAAGCCATAAAACAAGAATCCACTAGGAAAATCGCCAGACCAGAGAGATCAATAAAGACCTGTCTTAAACATCGGGAAATGACATTCCTGTTCAATATACTTCAACTATATATTAAGATCATCCAACCTATGTCAATATTTTACCAAGTTACCATTCGAACAAAATGGACTAATTGGGTAACATAAGCAGCTGATTTTTCTGGTGCATACATAACATTACCATCCTACCTAGAAGGTAATTAGATAATGTCATCACCAGCCTCATACACTGATGAAAGCATAGGCAAGACTTGAACAAGGCATGATAGTCATCAATTCAACAACCACAAGCATGTAGAATATCAAAGTGCTGATGGAAAGTGAAAACTCTCATAAGCAGCAACATTGCACTAGGAACACCAACACATTTTTTTGCTTTAATATTTAAACTTGTTTTTCATATAGTTTATTAGCAAATTGTTCGTGTAATTTGCACAACTACCCTGAATACACTCTAAAATTATTCATAGGAGACTAGTAGCTGACTCTCCTTAAATTGTTGCTTAAATTCTTTCTTCGTCACTTAACAAATATATGCATTTTTTCGGACTAACAAACCTAAGACAAGAAATTGTACCATTTACAAATTAAAAGTACTAGATATTTACTTTATTTTTGCAACATTTAAATGCAATGTCTAATTTTCTTAAGTTTAGTTGTCAGCAGTATGTCATCTGATCGTAGTTGGATGTGGCGACGAGTGGATGGGGGGTTTTCTTACAAAAGAATTTCTTAGAGGAGTTGAAGAGTTTATTGAATTTGCATATTCACAGTCAGGAATATTTGATAAGATTAGGTGTCCCTGCCGTAAATGTAACAATAAACAATTTCACGAGTGAGATGGTGTAAAACTTTACTTATACAACAAATGGTTTACCCATGATTACAATCAATGGTATGCACATGGTGAATAATACAGTAGTCGATTTAATTCGGGTGAATCCTTAACTGCAGAAAGACGAATTGAATGTACAAATCAAAGAATGGTAATTGATTTTCTATAAATATTTTCTAACATATTTGCAGGGGAGATTATGTCAAAAAATTTATTAAATCTTTTTTGTCATAGAAAAGTCAACTAGTCATAGAAAAGTATAAGTAGCCTTGGTGGTAGACTGGTAGGTTGTATATTTAGTTGTGATTATGATTTAACTTATTGTGATTAATTGTGGTGAATTGGCAGGACAAGTGGTTCCCAATATATGTCTTTTATGTTGGTATGAGGATTTATGTTGATTTTTCAGTTGGTTAAGTCCATATTACAGGAGAAACTCTGTCAAAATTTTTATAAAATCTTTTTAGTTAAAGAAAAGTATATGTAGCCTTTGTGGTAAGTCCGGTATCTAGTTGTGATTATGATTTAACTAATTGTGATTCACTATGGTGAATTGGCGGGACAAGTGGTTTTCAATATATGTCTTCTATGTTGGTATGAAGATTTCTGTTGATTTTTCAAGTTGGTTAAGTCCATATTATAGGAGAACTATGTCAAAAATTTTATGAAATCTTTTTAGTCAAAAGTCAACTAGTCATGGAAAAATATAATTAAGTAGCTCATTGTGATTAATTTGATGAGTTGACACTTTTTAAGTTTCATTTATGGTTTAACTAATTGTGATTAATGTGATGCGTATTTTCAGGAGAAGGATATGGACTATCCCATGTCTCAATTGGAGCTCTTCAGCCATGTCCACAAGACTAATCACGGGCTTGGAGATTTTATTGATAAAAAATCTAAAAGAGTTCATGTAAGTACGATTAGAGTTTATGTACAATATTTTTTAGATAGTGAAAACGATAAAAATAATTTTTTTTTTCTTCAAGATAAGTATAAAGCTTCTATTGAGCTAAAGTATAGTGCATGACAGAGGCGATCGATCACCGAGTTTGATCTGATTCATGGATCAATCTTTGTCAACGGGCCATCTAAGGGCCGTGTTATGGGTTTGGTCATCGACAACCTGTTTCACATGTTTGGGCACACCTACTTCACCTAGGCGTTCGGTACTTGCACATGACTTTATGAGTAATAAAGATGTGAATAAGTTGAAGTCGGAGTTGGCTAGTGCGAAATACGATAGAAGAAAACAATGAAAGGATTGATAATCTCACCGTACGTCTCGAGCGAGTTGAAAGAAATCACAAAGTCAAGTTACAAGAAACAGTGCAAAGTATGCTTAGGAAATTAAATATTCCAAACAATCAATTTCTTTCTAGTTCTAGATCACGAAATAATGATATATGAACATGTGGTAATTTTTCTTTAGAATTTTGATGTAACAAACCAATGATCAAATTTTTGTTGCGTTAAGATAATAGTTTATATTTTGGTATATTGATTATTGTTAGCTTAATTATTTTAGTGCATTTTTTAATTTTTAATAATTTTTGTAAAAAAATAAAAATAAATTAATTTTCACATATGAAAATTTCGTAGGTAATATGAATTTTACGAATTTCTAAAAGCACGCTATTACCAACGGAAATTCCATAGGTAATGCGACGCATGGTTGCAAGTCATGCAAGTACTATTACCTACGGAATTTCCGTTGGTAATAGTACTCGTTGCTATTTTGAGGGTCGCTGAAAGTTATCAACGGAAATTCCGTTGGTAAAAGGTTGGGACATTACCAACGGAAATTTCGTTGGTAAAAGCGTGTGTCATTACCAACGGAAATTTCGTAGGTAAAGGGTTAGGACATTACCAACGGAAATTCCGTAGGTAAAGGGTTGAGACATTACCAACGGAAATTTCGTTGGTAATGACACACACTTTTACCAACGAAAATTCTGTTTGTGAAGATCACCAACGGAAATTTCATTGGTGACTTTCAGCGACCCTCAAAATAGCAACAGAAATTCCGTTGCAAATAGTCCGTTGGTAGCGACTATTAGGCACGGATATCGTGGCTTCAGCAACGGAAAATCCATTTCTGAAGCCACAGTTTTTTATAGTAAAATATAAATAAATCAATGCATAGAGCATCTTCAATGCAACCGTAGATTACACTAAAAAGTGTATCACATCATTCTAAAATATTTGCATGGCAAGAAAAAAATAGAAAATGTTTAGCACACTGTCCAAATGTGGGTTTGGACAGTGTGTTAGACATCATCTATTTTTTATTTTTTTTTATAATTTATGTCCATCGAAATGTGTATTAATCATATTTTATTTAATTTTTTATAATTTATTCCTATCAGAATGTGTGCTAATTATTCCTTATTTAATTATTTATAATTTATCTACATTCTCTTGTACAATTGGACCATAAATTTTGTAATCCACAACGCTATTGGAGATGCTCTTATCTCGGTCTCTATTTTATTTGCACACATGACTTTAAAATTTTAGACAGTGTAGTTCATTCAACATGATATGAAATATCTTTAATGTAAGTCTCACCGTAACTCATTAATAAATGAAGTAAATATGTGAATCATTTGATGAAAAATCAATTTGACCTACACATAAAACAACATATAGAAGATTAAATTTAAATAAATGAATGCATTGATTTTTTTTTAAAATTAAATTTTTATAGAAGATAATTCAACAAATTGTAAGGCTGACATAACAATAGTAAAAATAGAAGTATGAATTATAAATACATATTATAGTACAATACAATTAATACTAAAAGTAACGAGCCAAAAAAATATTGTAATATTTAGGGCTATACACATTCTTTCTAGTATTTTTTATTCATTTATTTCGAACACAACTTTTTTTATCTTTCAACAAAATCATGCATTCCTTGGTTCTTCAAACTATTGTAGAACCCAAAGGAATATATTCCGTTTAATATTTGGAAATTACAACGAAAAAAAATGCAAATTACGATTTACAAGTGGCACGCAAAACAAGTTACACACGAAATATTGGAATTATGGATCGTGGAAAGATCGAATTTTGTAGGAAATTTGCATTGTTGGTCCCTCAACCTATTGCATTAGTAGTAAGTTGGTCATCGATTTTTTCACTATAGTTGTAGTTGTACAATATGTCTTCTATAATTAAAATTTGTCCAACATCACTTTTAATTTTTTTGCATGGCTCTCGGATATCGGTATTAATGAATCTAGATTTTGCTTCTCAATTTTATATGAGGGTCAAGTGACAATTTAACAAAAATTTAAACGATTTCTAGTTTTTACTACTAAGAACTGATTATGCAACAATACATGAAATGAAATATTGAAGATCAATTTATTCCTTTTCAAAAGTTGAGGATCAAACTGCTACTAAAATAATAGATTGTGAGCTATTGGAGAAAATTTTCCAATTTAGTTGTTCATGCAATGAAAAATACACCACATGAATTGACTTTTCAATGAAAATCCATTTATCTGACTTTTGACTAACAACAAACTATTAAATGAAATTATTTAACTATTTTTTTTACTAAAACCCTGATTAAACTGGTTAAATTTTATTTTTAACTACACATTTCATTCCACCTACAACTTTTATTGTCAACATATCAAAGACACGGGAAATTCCACTTATGTCGTACATGTTAAGGAGAAGAAGTCGTTAATCTCCGCCAAGTTGTAGCCATTAGTTTTATTGTTACACTTGCATAGCAAATTCTCTATCGAATTTTAATATTAGATATAGTCATAATTTAAGAGCTATCACAATAGTTTTCATCACCCGAATACAACTATATATTATATTGTACGCATTACACATTGATAATGGGAAGCGTTCAGCATCTAGGCATGTCTTTTGGATAACCTGACCTTTAAACCATTTTTCATTTGAATTATGATAGAATCACTGGGAGAAACCGAGTGAGCTTCCACCACTTGAACATGGTAATTAAGTATTATGGTTGCTACCACCATTTTCATTTGCACAAAAGACATCTCCTTACCAATGCATGTTCTTGGTCCAGCATTGAATGCAGGAAACTTGAATGAAGGTTCGTGCTTTATTCCTCCGTGCTTAGAAATCCACCTCTCCGGCTTGAATTCTAAACAATCTTTGCCCCATATTCTCTCCATTCTTCCAGTTGAATATAAAACTAGGATTATTCTTGTATTTTGAGGTATACGATGACCACTTGGGAGGATGTCTGGTCGAATTGGTGATTTGTGTTCCAATGCCACAGGAGGGTATAGCCTAAGAGTCTCGCACAATGCTCCGTGGAGGTATACTAATTTTCGGGATTCTTCTGCATTGAAAAACCTATCTTGTTTGGTTTCTTTGACGGGAAATTTTGTTTCAATCTCTTCGAGTATCTTTATTTCCACCAAGGGATTCGATGCAATGAGCCAGAAAAACCATGTTAGAGTAGTACTTGTCGTATCTCTACCTGTTGTTGACAAAAATTTAATAAAATCGTACACTTGTCACTTGTTCTAATGAAAAATTGACAAAAATTTAATAAAATCGTACACTTGTCACTTGTTCTAATGAAAAATTGACAAAATAATTGTACAAAAAATTGAATCTCGCTTGTAAGAGACGAGTTGAAAACGAGCATGCACTGATCTCTTTTCGATAGTTCAAAAATTCTGAATATTCAGTGCTTGTTTGGTAGGGATTATGAGTTTTTTTTTTTTTTTTGTTTAGTCAACCATTTTTAAAAAAAGGGGCCACGTTGAGTTAAAATCACAAACAAAATTCCAAAAATCACGGTTCAATAGTCAATAGTTGCAACTGGTCAAAGGCAAATAAATCGAAAAACCTATTTTAATCCATACCAAACAAGCATTCAAGTATCAGCGTGACTCATTTATAAAATTAGTAGTCACTGTATCTGAGTTATGATATATATAAAAGAAATGAATGTAGCATGGTGGGAGAGATTTGATTCAACAGTACCTGCAAATATCAAGCTCAATAAGGTGTCTCTCATAAAGTCTCTTGAATCACTCTTTCCTTTGTATGCTTTCAAGAAACCGGTTAACAAGCTAAAATCGACGTCGTCTTTCAGTTTGGTGCCATTGCTCTCTTGATCCTTTATTAATGGAATACAGGGATATATAAATTGATCAAAAGCCACCCAAGCTTTAGCCAGTTTCTTTTCTTGGGCAATTCCCAGCCATTTTTCTAGCTTCCATAAGCTTTCTGGCAATATATGCCTATGCAAAAGAGCTTTTGCTGTATCAGTAAAAGCTTTTTCACATGGAATATAGGGTAAATCAAAGGACAAACTGCATGGATCATAATCCAGTACCAATTTACATGTACTGTCGAAAGTAAACCTCTGAAAAATTTCCTGCAAATCGATCTCATTTCCTTTTTGGATTAAATAATCAAGAACAGGAAGGAGCCCATTTTCAATCTTATCCCAAACTGTTCTTTCCAAGACCTTTTGAAATTTTGCATGATTCATGAGGGACATGGTGGTTTTTCTGTGAAGTTCCCATGATTCAGAATCAGAATTGAAAATCCCATCTCCCAAAATATCAAATATTTTCTTGAATTCCGGACCTTTTGGGTAGTTTGGGAAATTTTTGCTCATGATATGGTGGATATTGGCAGGATCACAAGTGAACACCATGTCCATGTTAGCAAACCAGGGCCCTTTGAACTCAAATGTGCCGCCGCATTCGTTGAGGACGGCCGTGGCGTAATCGTGAAGCTGGCCAACATTTTGCAGAACCCCGGCAGCATTCCGATCAACGGCCAATCTGTGGGCGCTAAGCTTTTATTCAAACTTCTGCATCTCAAGATATAAAGGAAAATTATGCATAAAAACATTAACAGGATCACTGCAGAATATTCAGAGATGGCCATTAAAAGCTAGTTTGAAGGGCTTTAGTAATTAGTATTGCGTTTTTAGATTTGTTTGGAAATCCGAGTTACATAATAAAATATCGGTTACAAATTAATACAAAAATCTCAATTAATTAGAACTGTATGAGTAGTTGGAAATTCAAGTAGTGATTGGGCAATACAAACAACTACCCCAATTAAATTAAGAGAAAAAATTAATTTTTGATCATGACAAAATTGATTTTTCAAAAGATTTTGAGATGAAATAACAAAATTGTCTATAATCAACAAAATGTCACTTCAAAATAAATAGGGCAATTTAATTGATGCTCTAGAAAAATTAGGATTTTGAGGCTATGCTTTTCTAAAGTAATTTTTAAAATAATAAATCTATTAAGCTTTTGATGAAAAAATAAGTTCATTAGCACATAAAGAGACATGTACATGTAATTAAATAATACTCTCTCCATCTCATAGATATGATTACTTTCTTTATTCATCTATCCCAAATTATAGTTCACTTTCCTTCTTTATAGTATAGTTATTTTTTGAATTTTCTAATACGTCTCTATTGTAATAATCATCAGACTTTCTCCTGCAAAACTTTCGTTTAGTGGATAGTACCTACACAGTTGTAAAAAATTTATTATCATTCAATTTAATAATACAACTTTGATAACTTTGGCCCAATATTAATTTAATGAAGGTGAATTGCCTATTGGCGTAATAAAATTAATAATACAAAATTACAAATGATTGGTCAATTTCTCAATTCCAGTCTACATATCTGAAATCTGAATCTCACATTTTTCTTCCCCGTTCATACATTGAATAAAGTAGTAGTTATGTTACGACATTCCAATACCTATAATTTTTTTTCAAATCACTCAACAAATCATCATATATTAAAAGATAGACGATTTGGTACTAAGTAGTATGATGAGTATTCGATTTGGTTGGAATATAGTATAGAAGAAAAAATTGGTGTACTTTATTTTTATTGCTATCTTTTTAGTTTAAGCCTTGATTCTTTTGTTGTTAGTGGGTTCTCAAATTTGAAAAAGAATATAGTCTCAATTTTTTTTTTTTTTTCATATTAATTTGGGACCCCACCCACCCCCCAAAAAAACTAAAAATGGCTAGCTCCACCACTTTCACAAGTTCTTAAAGTGAAGTCGGTGTTTAACATCGCTGAGGACATGATAGAAATCTAATTTAAAGCGAAATTCCCAATTGATAATACGTATGCAACAATTATATTATTATGTGAGTATATTAAGAAAAATGTAAGTAAAATTTATTGTTACAATAATAATTAATTTTTTTAATCTGTGTGAAAATAGAAGAAAAAAATAAAGTATATATTTTAAAAATTAATTTTTAGACAAGACAATTTTCACAAAATTTTAAGGAAAAATAACATAAGATGGTTGCGATGCACGTGCAATGGCCTACGTGATAATGCATGCGATGTTGACCTATCCGCTCCCACCCCTACCCAACTTTACGAGTGGACAATATTGCAATGAAATACCTTTCAGTTAATCAAAGTGGTCCAAACATACGGTCCATACTGGTCCTGGAGGTATTATTGCTCCATTATTTTCTGAAATCCAGAACTCAATTATTTAGATCCACATTGCAATGAAATAATAGATCCATCAGTTTCTATCTACTTATTTAATTAATTTGGATGAGCAATTTGTGTATTTATGGATTATTTTGATCATTAATCAATGACTATTTTTTTGATTTTCATATACTAGTTTCAAAGAACCAATTTTAACATACATGCAACTTAACGATGTTTCGAATTAAATTTTTAGAACATAATTGAAAACAATTATTATTAAGAATTAGTGTAACGATAAGCAATTGATGACTTGTACATGAGAGTGTGAGAATCAATTTAAAAGTTTTGCACTGAATATGTTTGTAAGTGCTTATAAGTACTTATAAATTGATCAAATATAATTTTTATCCACACATTTGGTAGAATTTATTGTTTATAATCTATAAAAAAAAAAAATTATTTTAAAAGATGAGGATTTTTTAGAATTCTTATCTTCTACTTCCCTACCCTCTTGTGCACCCCACAACGGGCACATCACCACATTTCCATCTTTAAGTCATCTTGCTTCTTTATCTGTCGGTGCAGTCTTCACGTTTAAAACCATAGTTGATTAATGACGTTGAGAGAAGAGTCACGGTGAAGAGAAATTGGTGGGGTGGGGAAAAAGTATGAATTTTTATTTATTTATTAAAAAGTTAAAATGATGGTATAATTATAAACATTTTTAATAATTTGAAATGCACATAATATTTGAACATAGAATGATACCTGGGGCTGCTTGGGAGTTTTTTTTTTTTTTCACCGATTTTTGGATAAGACCATTTATGAAGAGTTGGAAAAACTGGTGGTTGTTAGTTTTTTGAAGCAACGGTTTTGTGCATTTGTTTTTATACCGTCCAAAATTGGTGTAGTGTAATTTGAAATATATCTCCTAATCTCCCAAATCGATGTTTTTTTGCCGTTTTTCAAAATTTATTCCAATTTTATTCTCTCTTAAACAATTATTTTCAAACTACCTTAGACTTAATGTTTATAAAAATAAAAGAAGATATACAAAAAAAATAAATAAAAAAAAAATTGTAAGAGCATAAATTTAATTTTATATTTTCAATGATACGTCGATATATAAATTTTTTAAAATTAATCATCTTAATTTTTTATAGACATATATGTAATTTAATTTTTTTTTAAAAACTTTTAGAACAGCTAAATAATAAACTCTCAAGTATGGATTGGACCGTTTCAAAAGTCGTTATTAAAAAACACTCAAAATCGCTCCCTTTATAAACGCTCAAAACTAGGCATGAGGTGTCGGGTGGGTCGATCAAAGTATTTCAATACCCGAAACCACCCATTACATTTCGGGTATTTCATAAATAGAACCATTCGGTTCCACGTAATTATTGGAACCAAGCTCGAATCGGAACTCTCGGTTCAGTTCTACCTATAACATTTTTTTTAAAAAAAAAATCTTTAGTTAGACAACATGTTTTGAAAAAAATTAAAAATTGCAATCTCTTTGATATTAAAGGTTGTTAGATATTAAATCAATTTATGAAATATATAAACATTAACTGGAAGAATAGATACCAAAATTGCAAACTTATAAATCAATGTTAGAAAAAGAAAAATTACCTCTCAAAATTGAGGATTTATTTCGGTTAAAGAAGAGTTTTACTAAATCTGTATCTGATGAGGGATCACTGCTGCGGTGGTGATTCGTGGTAGATCGAATTCATTCCCTCCTCGATGTAGAGAATTGTCCGCCTAAGAGAAATGCGAGTTCACTCGGAGCAGACTTCCCAAAAGCCTTACAGTAAAGTGTTCTCTTTTTCTAATTAGCTTCAAGGGTGGCTCAGACGCACCTTTTGGGATGAGAAAAGTCTGCTCTCTATGATATGAGGGTCTGAAAGAGGTTGAGTCGTCTTCGCCGTCTCACTGTATGTTGAGCGAGAGAGAGAGAGAGATGAGCGAAAGTGCGATACAGACGATAATATTTGTATTGAACATCTGAGCAAATAGCGAATAAGAATTTGAAATTTGGGTAATTAGAATTGTGTCAATTGAGTTTGAGTTTAAGATTGATAAGTTTTGTATTTTTTGTTTGGATCTTGAACAGTTGGACTTTTGTCTTTGGTACCGTGGTGTTGGATCATGGGTCATTAACTTATGATGAATAAATTGTAAAAACTAAAAAATTTATAAAAAATAACAAATTCGGTTCAATCGAGTACCTATTATTCTAGTTCAAGAACCAAAATCGATCCAAACTCGGTCGGTTCTCAATTCTTAATTTTATTTTTTTAAGAACCGGACTGAAATTTTAGGTTACATTCGATTTCAATTCAATTCAGATTTCGATTAAAAGGTCCACCCTGCCAATAAAAAACCGATACTCCTAAGACTTCCAAAACTATCGAGTGGCAGAGTGCAAGTTTTGTTCACCAAATGTTTGAACTTTGTAAATTACTCCCGCTTCAACCCCTAAATTCCTTCTCTCTCCTGTCTCCGATTTCTTATCCCACAATGTACATACGCCACCAAATCATAAAGATATTTTCATAATAAAAATTCAATCAGATACTATTTGTTTGATTATTTCCTCTTCTGGTAGCTGAATTTTAAATTTTATTAGTTGAGTAAATATACATACAATAATACATTTACAGCTATATATATAATACGGGGAGAGAGAGAGATTGATAGTTGGATTTGTGATTGGAAATGGCATCGGGGGCAACGATGAATGAGATCGAGAGGGCACTCCAGTTTTACAGGGAAGGTAAGTACGAGGAAGCGCTGGATTTTTATACAGAGGCGCTTTCTATGGCCAAGATCAAGCCCCTGAAAATTTCTCTCCACAGTAATCGCGCCGCTTGTTATTTGAAACTCCATGATTTTAAGAAGGTTATTCTTGTTCATCCTCGTTTTGTATTGGTTATGTCTTTCTATATGTATTGTTATTTCAGAGTTTTGGGTTTTTTCTTCAATTGCGTAGTGATTGGAATTAGTTTCTTTGTACTCATGTTTTATGATTGTCTTTTGCTTCACAAAAGGCTCGAAAGTTGAACATGTTAATTGTTTATTGGTTGGCTCCATGCTCCAAATCTATAAATGTTAACAGAAGAAGTATTTAGGTTTCTGGTTATTGGCATAGAAATGTATTTCACTAAATGTAATTTATGTACTCGAAATATAGCAAGGTAGATTGATGGAGGTGTGTTCATGACGTCGTATCATAAAGCTGTAAATTCTGTCACCTTAAAGAATGATCTGATTAATACAACTAAAATCAAATGAAATAAACATTATTATAGAATTTAAACGCAGATTGGCGCTGGGCATTTTTCTTTTCTTGTGGCTTAGGCCATTATTATGTCTTACCATGGTAAACCTAGATTCAACCTATTCTAGGCTCCAATATATGCAATAGAAGAGACTTCTTCGTAGTCATATTTTGCTCTTGACAAATTGAATATTTGTTAATATGTTTAGTATGCTTACCATTGGTGTCGTAGTATTTCTTTTCTTGATCTTGTGTTTAGAAGGAATAAACTTTTTCATCCTTACTCTCATTTAATTTGCTACACGGTAAACTATCGTGATCTGATCTCTGTGTGTGTAAAATGATGGATTCATACCCATGCACCAAATAATTGTACTTCAAAATTCTATGGTAAGCATTAGCAAACACCACATCTATATGTTCATAAAGATTCTATAAAATATAAATTATGTGGCTCGCCTTCAAGTATTAGTTGAAAGGCTGACTTCAGCTTGCACTGAGATCATCAGTGCAGCTCAGTGGTTCAGCTGACATAAGCATCACCTTGCCTAGCCCATCCCAAGTATTCATAGCTTGTGCAAATATCGTGATTGTAATGCCAATGCTTTGTTGAACTGGATGTGATCGAAGTTGGGTGGTTGTCTGTGATGCTGGTAACATCGAGCCAGGTTTACATAGCTGTCAACTCGCTTCTAATTTACGATGTGGTCAAGGAGAGTTTAACCAGTAAAATATCAAGCTTACCTCTATGTATGAACACAAATACTAATGACTAATAAAGCTAACTCTTTATAAAGCATTATAAATGTTATCTACCAATTTTGTCTAAACAACGTATTATGTCTATCAGATTGAGAAATATGTCGATTTTTTGTACCGAGATTGGTGTGATCCATGTGCTTCTCTCTATGTGAATTTATTTAGTTTAATTTTAGGCCAGATGTGCAAACATAGACCTAAATATATTGCTTTCTCTTGAATATGTTATAATGCATACTGCAAAGATTCAAAGGACCTGTGAAATACAGTGAATGGAACTCCTATGAGATTATTCAATGCGTAACAACACCGCCTAATATACTGGACTTGAAATGAAAAGTCTAATGTTCTTCGTTTTTGTTAGTCAATTATAAAAGCAATAACCAAGAAATTAGTAAGATTTGATATTTTAGATGAATGGTGATAAATACCCCATGTTGATCCTAGGAATCTCTGATCTTTTTCAGTTTTAGCTATAATTTTTGACTTGGGCACTTGTATGAGATGTGCATTTTTCTGCTTTGGGATATGTTTGATGTGATGTAGTTCTATGCAACGTAAGGAAAAGGGAAGGAAACTAACCTACACCCAAAAGAGTTTTAGTAATTGATATGGGCTTGATTACTATTTTGTTTGGAAGTCTTGTTTTTGTTTAAACAGCAGAATAATATTGTCTGGGCCCTTTATTTTCACGGACGACCTGTAGAAGGAAAAATATTTGTTCTCTGTCTTTGTTACCATTGTTATTTACCTGCAGAAATGATTCTGATGTTATAGATGTCTATATTTTTCCTCTGGCACTTGAACCTTGAAAATGCATTATATATTTTTTGTTTCCTCTAGCATCAATAATGAACCAAATGACAAATAAGTAGGCTGCCTATTTGCGACTGATGTTTGAGAAATGAAGTTTAATGCTCACTTGCTTGTCTATAGTTCACTTATGCTCTTTCGGTTGTTGCAGGCTGCAGAAGAATGCACAACGGTGCTTGCACTTGATCACAAGCATGCTGGAGCATTGATGTTGCGTGCTCAAACTTTGGTCACTCTCAAGGAGTACCATTCAGCACTTTTTGATGTTAGCAGGCTTATTGAGTTGAACCCATCATCAGAAGTGTATAGAAATCTTCAAGCCCGTCTGAAGACACAATTGGTAGTCGCTCCTGCCACATGTTTACTTCTTAACGATGGAGTATTTATTTCTTCTGTGTTTGTCTGCTCATTCATATTATTTCCTGTTACGCTTAACGGAACATAAAATTATGTTGGATGCTATGAAGCTCGTGAGAGCACAAAACTGCAAATCACGTCTGTTCTAAAATTGAAATATCTTCTTATCATTATCTTATTGCTTCCAAATAAAGATTTGTTTATGTATAGGATTCTCTGTCGCTCTTTAGTAGCATCATCTTTTCAAAAAATGAAAGTCTCCCCTGTATGTTACCACTTCTCTGTAGTTATCCGTGTAGATGATATGGAATTCACCGTAGTTATTAGCTCTATTATATTTGTGGAACCCATTATTTTGCAATTGTTGATCTGTTCATCGTTTTTGGCCAAATTTGGTGCTCTGTCAATAAAAGATGGTGTGTTTGTACAAGGAAAGTCACTTGCTCCAATTCCAGAAGATGAAAGGGAGCTTGAAGAAGCGGATGATGACAAAGATGGTGCAGAACTGGAAGAAAATGGGAAAGAAGGACAAGATCGAAAAAAAATGGAACAAGACAAATGTCAAGAGAAAGACACAATAGATGGAGAAAAAGCAAATGAGCCAAAAACCGAATGTGAAAGCAAAATTACAACAGCTGAAACCATCATCCCTCACATTCAGAAACCATCTGATCCACAAACCTCGGGATGGCAAGCAATACCAAAACCAAAAGGACACTCTCATCTTGACTACTCGAGGTGGGACAGAGTCGAGGATGACTCCAGTGAAGATGAAGATGATGACGATGACGATGATGAGAATGAGTCTCAGCTGCAATACTGGTTTCGTGTTAAAACTGTTGGTGTAAGAGCAGTTAAATGATATGACTAAATACAAACGGACACACACATCTATTGCTCAACTAGATGATGGTGTTGATTCACAAGCAGAGTTCAAGTTAAGAAAGGAGCCGTCCATTTCAGCATCAGCATTGTACGTGGAAAGCTTCTTTCTCTAACTCCCTAGTCCATAATTGAAGCAACGGCGTCTGCATGGAACCTGCTATAAGGTGCTCGCATGGAGCACCAGCATTATGTGCACGTCCAGCTTAATTAGTTCTGCTATTTAAGCCGTGAGAAGAATCATGCTAATTATTGTGCCATAGGTGGGGTATCTAATCAGCTTGCTTGTCACTGTACAAATCCCTTGCTTGTGGAGCATAATCAAAGATCAGAACATGATAAAAGAAAAACGGCCAGAATTGTATGATGTTGTAAACTGTGTCATTATTTTGTGTTTTCGTTACTCTGGACAGCTAATATAGGGAATGCAGTTAATTTTATATCATTCTTTATAGCTTGTAACTAAAGTTTAAAAATAATGTTAAATCGAATTCAATCTCTGGCATGTTTGGCTGTGCTAAAATAATTATTTAAGTGCTTATAAGTTGTGGGTCCTATATAATGTAGAGTCTTACTAAATATATTGATAAAAATTATGTTTAACTAGCACAATAATTTAGCACCATGGTGCTGCACGTAAAAATATTAATTTTACAAATAGCTAAATATATTTAAACCACGTGCTCATTTTTGCATTTTATGAATCCAATTGTTTTTTATTATATTCTTATTATCAACCTATTAGTTTGTACATTTTATCTTTGTCTTAGATGATACTTGTTGTTCAAAAAGTTAATTAGGATGGTGTAAAAATATTTTTGTGTCTCATATTTTTAAATAAGTAAAATAAATAACAAATATAAAATTTTGACAAAATATATGTTACTCATTTGAATGCACATTAACAAAATATTTGGACAAAAATCGTCATCATATACAAGATTTGAAAATTAATTGAAAGTTAATGAAAAATGTTATGAAAAAGTTGGAGATATAATTAGATATTCTGGAAATCAATTGAAAACACGGGCTTCAGAGTCAATGTTGGCTCACTGAATACCAACTCCCTAAAGAGATTGGAGAAGAGTAACTAAGATAAGAGTTCTGTCTTAAGATATTGTATGATTTAACGAAAAGAGGTTTATAGTCAGTGTGCCGCTACTTGTCATTCGTAATGGAAAGAAAGATACCACTACTTCGCCTCTTTGTTGGACTGTCGGTGCGAACACAGTGGCCTATGACCAGGACCTCTTTCTTTCTATTATAGAAGATAGACCATTTACTGAGAAGAGAAATGACCATGAACCATATGCCCAGACATCGATTCCGAGCCTACGTTTTCCACTTTTGAGCTGTAGTTCGCTAGCTCTTTGAACACATTCAACCAATACGAGATGAGACAAGGACACTTAACTTCCAAAGTGAAAACCCGCCATATCGTCTATCAAAAGCAATGAGCCATTGACTTTAGCTGGCAGTAATGCATGAGATAAGTGTCCTAATTGACCTACAACCAGAGGGGATCTAGTGCTACTATGAGCGGTCTAAACTTCGATCCTTATTTCTGGAACCCTGTCTCTCTTAAACTCACTTTGCATTTTGGATGACAAGGCCTTGGATAGGCTAAAATGTCAAAGATTGATTACCTTCATTACAATTAAAACGTATTGTAAATAATAAAAACTATAGTACGAATACAATTACCATTTACAAATACAACAATGTTATTATTTACATGTAGACCCTCAATATCATGCCTTCTTATGCCTTCTTCAGTCTTGACCACCTAATGGTATTCATGGATGAGCATAGAATTGAGAGCTTGTTTATTGGAGTTTAAAAATTAATAAAAGTTAAGTCAAAATTAATTTTAATCACACATTTTTTAAGATTTACAATTTTTCTTAATTTTTTAACTACATATTTTATCAACTTTTCATCAAAAATTACTAAAAAGTTCGTTAAATTTTTATTGGTTATTTTTGCACATTGCATCCCCAACATTTCTAAAAAAGTAGCAAATATATCCCTGTATAATTTTTTTTAATACAATTAGTCCTTCCTATCCAGTTTCACTGTTATGATCCCGTAAAATGACAAAATTGTCTTCCAATTATATAAATAGAATAAAAGAAAGCAACAAAGCAAAAATAATAAAGAAAAAATTACAGTAGTAATCCTAGAGTTTTCAAAAAGTACTAATAGGTCCTGCTTCAAGAAAGGAAAATAATTTTTAAGAACTTTCATCATCCCCAGCCAACCATACTCCCGCACCCCTAACGCCACCAACCCTAAGATCCAAAACCACGCCACCAATCATCGCCATCGACACCACTGGCACCCATTTTCCTCATCCAAATGGGTGAGCCAAGACTTGACCTATACCTTATCTTCTTACACTTTCTTCTTTGTCCTTGTTGGCCACCTCCAGCAGGGGCAGAGCTAGGATTCATGTCGCAATGCGGGCGAGATTTAAGCACAAAAATAAAATGTTGGTATAACTTCAACATGTTAGAGATACAAGTCCTAGCCACACAATTGATTCGCTTCCACTACTAGCAAAAGAAAAAACTTAAAATAAAATAAAATCCATTGCAAATATAAAAAACCGAGAGCGAGAGCTTTGAAAATACTTTATGTATTCTTCAAATTTGACCCCGTTTTCCATATTATGCAATTACCATATTAGGGGAAATAATAAATCTTTATTTGGGGATTTAGTCGTACAATTACCTTATTTTTTAATTTCTCAAAGTTGACTCAGAGTTGGAATTTTGAATTTAAAATACTCATAATCTCCCTCTCTCTCTCACCTTCCACCAGTAAGTTATATTTACATATATATATACACGCAGAACAACATATTTCTCTCTTTTTAGTCATAGAATTATAGTGTTTTTCACTTGATTCACAGTCTATTTTGAAGATTAATATCTGAAACTATAGCCAACATCAGTCGTTAGTGTAGGTGAATCTTTTGCTCTTTCACAAATTTCTTAAAGTTTAGTGTAGGCAGCCGCGGGCGCTCGTCTCCATATGGCCTCCAGGGTTGTGTACACTTTTTTTGGAAGCGGCCAACATGGGTGAGAAGAAAGTCTACGAAGCTAAGGTGTGGGTCAAGCCTTGGCTCACCCGTTTGGCTGAGGAAATGAGTGCCGATGATGATGATCGGCGGTGGGCTTTTTGAGGCTTACGGAGGTGGCGGGGGTAGGGGTTGGTTGGAAAGATGAAAGCTTTTTATTTTTCTCTTTGTTCTAAATTTCTTCCCTTCTTTTTAGAGCTTGTTTGGTATAATTTATAAATTAGTTTATTTGATCAAAAAAATTGTTTTGATAGCATGACATTTTTTACTCTTTTTATCAAATAAACTAGTTTATAAACTATACCAAACAAACTCTTAATTGAAACCATTAGTTCTTTTTGAAAAGGTTTGAAAAACGTGCTGTAATTTTTTCTTCATTTTTTTATTCTTTTGTTTATTTAAAGACAAGGTAAATTTGTCATTTGCGCAATCATAACAGTGAAATTGGATGGAAAAGACGAACTGTGCTAATTTCTGAAATATTGGGATGAATTGTGTAAAAAAAATAAAAAATAGACGGGTATATTTGTTGCTTTTCTGGGAATGGGACAAAATGTGCAAAAATAATTTTTATTTCCAAGCTAACTATTTGGTCTACAAAGTAAACCTTACTTCAAAATTAATTAACTTAATTGTAATCATGACAACACAAAGGTATGATTTATTTTAAAAGATAAAACTTCTTAAACTTTTTAAACTTAACCAAACATGTTTGCTAACCTCGCACCAAAAACAAACATTCGTAATTTCATAAGAGTAATGCTATATAGCACAATTGGTATTAAATATCAATTTATGTGTCATTTAAGTAGAATGAATTGATAAGATATCCTATCAATTAAGATAAAAATTGAATTTTAGGAAATTTTGATAAAAGTTGATTAAATATATGATTAAAAAATTAATACAAGTTATGAGTTTTATTGAATGTACAAGTGAAAATGAGTTTGGACAAAAATGAATTTTAAAAAATGTAGCCAAACTTGGACTAATTTTGTGTTTGTTTCGTAGAGTTTAAAATTAGTATTTTAGGAATTTTTGAAAAAAGTTGGTGAGATGTGTGATTGAAAAATTGATAAAAGTTACAATTTTCATAAAATATATAGTTGAAAATGAGTTTGAGAAAAAAATTTCAAACATGTTCACCAAGAAGAAAATCAAAATCTTCAAATTGTAGGATATTGACAAAAAGAATAATGATTTCCTATCTATAATGGATAGGAGATCATTTACTATTCTATATTCACACAGTAGTGTGTTGTGTGGCTAAATGATATTCCGAACAAAATAAGAGAGTTTTTACTTTTTATTGTACAAATCCAATAGGGAGGGAAACCCTAAATTTTCAAATGCAGACAAGACACCGCAACATACGTCTCTTCCACCAAATACCTCTGACATTTCTTCGATTCCTTAAAATATTATTCCACTAATTCCATTACAATTTCATCACATGTATTAATTATTATTCAATCATCGTTTTCTCTGACGTTGTAAACTCCATTGCCATCCCTCAATTCCAAATATCTCACAATTTTTCGGTTTTTTTATTTTTTTCTTCGAAATTCAATTTGTGAAAGCTAGGTTTGGTTTAGATAATGTCGCAGAGCAGCGGAGACAGCAGTCGGATCGGGCCGGACTTCAATTTACCCGACGAGATATTATCGGTGATGCCTACGGACCCGTACGACCAGCTGGATCTGGCGCGTAAGATCACGTCCATGGCAATCGCGTCCCGAGTCACGAGATTGGAATCGGAAATGGGGATGCTCCGGCAAAAGCTCCGGGACAAGGACTTAGTCATCGTGGAGCTTGAAGACAAGGTATCGCAGCTCGAACAAGCCACTCAAGAAGCCGAATTGCGACTGAGAATCACGTGTGAAGATAATGTACGTATGTATTTAGTTCTTAGAAAAAATTGAATTCCAAATTTAATATTTTTGGGGTTAAAATTTTTAAGTTGGGTTCCTTTATTAATGAGGTGTAGATGAAGCTAGCAAAGGAGAGAGATTCTTTGGGTTTGACGGCGAAGAAGCTGGGTCGTGATTTGGCAAAGGTAAATTTGGCCTTTTATTTGGATTTTTGGGGCTGATATTGTTAATGTTTTATTTTTGGAGAAACGAGGTTTCATTATCTGAATAAATTGATATTTATTTTCAAAGTTTTGATCTCTATCTCAATCAAGGGGAAATCAATTTTTGAAATGCAAAAATCTTTTTTTTTTTTTCATTAGCAGCCCAGTTTTAAGCAGTACTCTCCCACCAAAAAATTCTGGCTCATCCCCATTGATGCTCTGCATTTAAGTTTTTGTATGTTTTGCGATATCACAAAGCAAGCTGGATCTTTTCAATATCTGTACGGGAAAAGAAGATCCAAAGCGGTTGTTTTTTGTAATAAAGTGGGATGTTCTTTGTCGTTGTTGAATGAATAGTTTTCAGGAAGAGCAGATACTGAATTCATTTTCAAAAAAAGTGTTTTCCTTGCTAACAATGATTCATTACAGGAATTTCATTTTCTGCATTTCTCTATGGTATTCATTTAATTATGCTCAATCTTCCTGCAAAATTATACTTACCTGAATATAGTTGTTGATGTAGGAGAATAGGGGTGTGAATGAAGTAGATTGACTTCATTTGTGGAATGGAACAATTAGAAGAAAAATAAGGGAAAATTTTAATGCAAGTTTTGTTCCACTTTGATTGGGAAGGGAATAGATTGGTATAAGTGGTCCAAGTTGGGATTTGCAATTTGAAGGGAAAGAGTATACCCTTTGGTAGGTACCAGTTTATCCCCAATGTGCGTGCAGCCAGTTCGGCTCCGCTAGATATGGGTCCGAGTTCGATAAAGAATTAATTTTTGGATCAAAGTTATTATAAATTTAAACCAAAGCCCAAATGATTAAGGAAGGCCCAAACCGTTGCAATCCAATCCCTTTGCTTTATGAAATTGTTTGGCTCAAGGCATAACGTAGCGTTTGAATTCAATTCCCACATTCTGAAGTGGCCCAAAAGTCATCTTCTTCATTGAAGCGGTGCATCGTTCCAGAGCCAGGAAGACCCCATTTCTCTTGTCAATTGTGTCTTCTCTGATAGGCCATTGCCATGGACGAATGGCCACGTCCATGGCTATATATAGTGGCCTTCAACCTCATATTTCTATTATCCATAAATCAAAATTAATTGTCCAAAAATTCTGTTCTTCCAATTGAAAGTCTATCTCTATATTTTCCTACTCCAATAGTTCGGTTTTACAATCAGAAAGTTCCATTCGCTGGTTCCATTGTGACGACGGAGGGTAAGTCTTTTGGAACAAAATCTGTTTTTATCATGGGAGGCACTCGCTCGGAGACCTTTGGCACTAGATGAGCAAAATCCTCTTAAGGAAATAGTGTGAAGTTCGCTAGGCTCAGATCTTGATATTCTGCAATAGCTTGTTCTATAAGTTCTTCTGTTGCAATATGCATAAACATTATAGGAACAATGGTTGATGCCTTTAAACTATGGGTTTTTCTGTTTTTCTCATGTAAGCTATGTGATACTAGATATTTAGTTATTGAAAATTTACTAACAATGGAAAAATGAGTTTTTGCTCTTAATAAATTTTGGATCGGCTACATGCTACATGAATAATATTTCTCTATTTCATTTGGATCATTGTTAGATCTACCAGAAGCATCGCGTGTTAGTTTTTTATTCTTTGTCTCTTGACATGTTTTATCAAGATCGCATAACTCTTATGAACATGCGCATCTTTATGTACATGTCGTGACCATCTTAGTTGAACCATTTGATATAAAAGCTTAAATTGTTAGATACATCGACATGTATATCATTTAAATCTTGTCTTCAACACGCCTCTTCACGTGTAGGTGGGATCTATATTCTCCTTCAAATGCCTAAGGCATGTACAATTTCATTAAGTGGGTGGCGACGAAACTTGAACCAGGACTTTTGCGTGCTCGTGCTCTAGTACCACTGAATCACTTGATCTAAAAGTTTAAGGTTTTAGAAACAGACACATGTATATCATTTAAATCTTGTCTTCAATACATCTTAGCCGTCTTGCCCTTGATTTATCCTCAATCTGCAACACCTCCCTAGTTGGTGTATATCTTCATTTCTTATCTTATTCATTTTAGTATGATCATGCACCATGCACTAAATTTATGCTAAATTTTAGTGATGGAAAATTTAACCTGTCATAAATACGTCTATATATTCTTTTATCTGAATTGTTTTCTACCTTTTGCTTTACAATGTGTGGGTTGAATTGATTAATTTCACTTGAAGCTTGTTAATCAGAATTATATAAAATTTATGTTAGATTGCTTGTCCGCAAATACTCCATTATAGCATTTTTTGGCAAGTTAACTGTCAAATCCTGTTCTCTTATCCTCCCATATTGTCCCCTTAAATTGAAATGGATTATGGTATAAAGTGCTATTTGTGGTTTCGATTGCTTATCCCTTGCTGCATCAATATCTGATTTCAGTCCCTTGCATTTTTAGTTTCTGAAATATAGATTTGGTACATAATCTAATTTTAGTTTTCTTCACAGTTGGAGAAGTTCAAGAGACAGTTGATGCAATCCCTAAATGATGAAACTTCACCTGTACGATTCCCAGATAAACTTGTGTCATTTTCTGTATTGTTGAATTCGTTAAAACTATATCCGCACATGGCGATTTTCGTCTCTTTCTGACCACTTTTTTGATTGCACACTAAAGTTACTTGATTTTTGTCTATCAGCAAGCAGAAACTGTTGATATTGGCACTTATGACCAATCAATCCCCAAGGCCCATCCTGCAAAGGGTAATTTTATGTTCTAACAATACGTTTGAGGTTATTATATTTTTGGGAAATTTTGGGTAATATTTTGTAAACCTGTTTGACAATCAGAATTTTATGTTTATTTCTGGCTGATATTGCCGCTCACAGATGTGTTTTGATATATTATAAATTTATTGTAGATGATGAGGCAAATGGCTACAGAAGAAACCATTCTTTTAGCGGTTCTTTAGAAAGTACAAACATTACTGATGATGGTATTTGCTTGATTGCTTGTGCTTGGTGTTTTTAAAGTATGATATGCGTCTGTAATTCTGTTTCCTAGTATGTGATATAAGCAATTTTTTTTTTATTTGGTTACTTTTATTTTGCAGCCTCCAAGCAAGGTGGACATAGATTTATAACGCCGTATATATCACTAGGCCTTACTCCATCTGGAACTCCAAAAGTAAATTCCACTAGCGTGTCTCCAAGAAGATACTCGACTGCGGGCTCACCTCACAAAACCTCTGGTGCCACCTCTCCAACAACCACTCAATATGGTCGTGGTTCTTTTTCTTCATGGTACCCATCAAGTCAGCAGTCCTCGGCCGCAAACTCTCCTCCTCGCGGGCGCACACTGCCAGGTATGAGTACTCAAGATTTTTATTTATTTTTAATTAGCTGAGAGAAATTACTCTTACTGCTAGCCTTTGTAGTTACTTTTTTTATTTAAAAAGAAATAGTTCTGTTGCATTTATGTACTATCCATGACTTTCTTCTGACTAATCTATTTTTCATTTTGAAAATTTCAAGCACGTACTCCGCGAATTGATGGAAAGGAGTTCTTCCGTCAAGCCAGGTAGATTTAAGGTTTTGAGTACTTATTAATGTGCCTAATTATATAATCTCTATTGGAGATCCTTCACCTTATGGTTGCTTTGTTTATTCAGGAGTCGTCTATCACTAGAGCAGTTTAGTGCATTTCTGACAAATGTAAAGGAATTAAATGCACAAAGACAATCTCGTGAGGTTGTTAACAAATTCGTTGATGACATCCTATGTGAAATTCCTAAAATTATGTTTTTTGTTTATTTTTAATTTTTTTAATCTAATTGATTTTATTTTCTCTTACTTCCAGGAGACTTTGAAAAAAGCAGAAGAGATTTTTGGGATGGATAATAAAGATCTTTATTTATCATTTCAAGGATTGCTTAACCGCAATATGAACTAGAAGTAGTGCTGATAATGGTTAGTAAGCCACCTCTATTTTCTCTTTGCACGTCTTATATTTTTCAATTTTTTTTCCTTCTTCTCCAGTAGATATGACGTACGATTTTGCGCAGGAATACATTGCGAGTTCCAAGAAATGCGAGCTTGCTTCTACTGGATAAATTGCCAACAGATCTTCTCACGGTAGAAACTTTTGTCAAAATGTAATTTAAAGGTCTTGAGCAGCCAATATAATCGGCAAAGAGCATAATGTTTCAACCGTGTATTCATGTTTATGTTCTAATAATTAGATAAGCAGATGTTTATCAGTAATGTTGGCCGATTAAACATAAATCCATTCTCACAAAAATTTCCTTAAAATAGATTAAAAAATTGTAATTTTCCGACAGCTTGTTTTGATTGATTTTTTTTGAGTAAATAGTACTGCTAGTTCCGAACTTTTGAATTTTGTGACGATGAGATCTTAAACCTTTGATGTCTAGCAATCAAGATCTTAAACTTTTTAAACTTTTGTGCCTAAGGTTTTTTGTGATGGAAAACATCAATTTGATCGTTAAATGATCATTTTTTATTGAAATGACAGTTTTATTTTTACTTTAGTTTAGTGTAAATAATAATGGGAGTTTCTAACTTTTAAACTTTTGTGATAATGAGGTCTTAAAACTTTGATTTCTAGTACTAGAGATTCTAAATTTTTTAGAAGTCTGTGCTTAATGTTATTGTGGTAAAAGTGTCAATTTGACTGTTAAAATATTAAATTTTTTGTAAAATAATTAATGTACTCATATTTAATTTTGAGTTAAGTAAACTTAAAAATAAGATGAAAAAAAGAAGCAAAATAAAAAACAATAAATAAATAATAATCTTTCTCAATTTCAAACTATCCACCTCAATCTCAATCCCATTGGAAATGGTATATCATAATAATTGGTTTGTATTTTTAAATTGCTGATTAAATAATGCAATGATTTCATATGTTTCTTTTCTTTTATTTTTAACAATCAATTAATGTTTTACGTCATAAAAAAAACCTCAAGCGTAGATGTTTGAATAGTTTGGGATCCTAAGTATTAAAAATCAAAAATTTGGGACTTCATTGTCACAAAGTTCAAAGGTTAAGGATCTAACCAATATCAGGCCAATCGACTATTGTTTTGCACATTACGAAAAAAAATTCAAACAAAAGTTGATTCAGAAATTCTCGCGTGTGATTTGACATCAAAGCTTTTAGATTAAAAGGAATAAAATTTATAGCATGAAATAAATATTAACCAATTTTTGTTTAGAAAATTTTAGAAGTTATTTTTGAGTGCTTGTTTAGTTCTGCTTAAATTATAATTTAAGTTAATTAAATTATTTAAATATATTTTTTATTTATATATTTTATAAAATTTACAACTTATTATCTATTTATTATTTACATATTTCGTAAGATTCATAACTTATAAATACTTAAAAAATAATTTTATACCACTAAATAATTCTATCTAGAATTTCCTTGAATGAGTTGGTAACATATATATTAACCTTTAAGGCTCACTGAGGGCACATGCCTTCACTGGACATTGTCCCGCCCCTGCACGCACTGAGTTGGGGCCTGTTGACATGGGCTGGACAGAAATGTCCGGCCCAATTTCTGTAATAACCAATTAACTGTTTAAAAATAAATCGAAACCCAATTAAAATGGCCCAATACCAAATCAGACACAAATTGAACCCAAATATCTCAATTCAACTCGTCGACAACAATTGGTATTTTATTCTTAGTTCTTACAACTGGCTCCCAGTTCCCAAATCAATCTCACCCGTCAATAACAGTCCAGCCAGCGACAGGGCATGCTCCACCCCAATCTCCAGTCCCTCCAAGCTGTTTAGGTAAATAAATCCTTTAATGATTTAATCTATTTCCATTTTATTTTTTATTTTTTTTGGTTGTTGCAAATTAAATGTGTATTTTATTTGCTTATTTTGTAATGTTAGAGGTTGTATTTTAATTTGCGAATTTTGCTGAAATATTATATATATATTTTGCTGGATAAAAGTGATTTGCATCTATTGAAATCTCTCAAAATGTTGGCATGACATAATAGGAAAGCAACAATTTTCATCAAGAGATACGGAAACTCAAATCCTGATTGTTCACAACTGGTACACAGCAATAAAGCAGCCACTATTATTTATTACATACCATATTAATCTAACATATCCCAAGGAAATGGAAAGATGCATGTTTAACCAGCCAAAAATCCCTTGAATCTAATGGGAAGAAGAAATGGGGGTTTAGAATCAGAGGGTTTTTTAGATAGAAGTTTACAAGGTATTTGTACTGTGATGAGTGATTGAAGCAGTATTCTTATTTAGTATTTAGGATCAATTGCACAAGCACACAAGTATTTTACATTATTGGGTGAACTTGGTGAATTTGTGAATTTGATACAGCGTATTCTCTAATTATCACTTGTTTATTTCAATGTGAGACAGTTGTGGAGAGATTCTTCAATAGAAAATCTCCATCAGTTGTAGAAGATGTTGAAAGAGAGAAATCTAATAGCATGGATTTTGATATTACACAACTTCCCATAGATGTTTCTACATCTTTACCTTTGTTAAATCACACCCGCACTGAAATAATTTCGTGGCTCCGACTCTGGTGGAGAATGGATAAAAGAATGTACCTGAAGGTCTTAAATTTCCAGAGAGAATGAAGAGAAGGTTTCATTCTGAGGAAGTGTGTATCTTTTGTTTTGGTAGAATTTCAGGTTATACGTACATGGGGATGCTTATCGCTTAAATAAATAAGATAGTGGTTGGCATGAATTACAAAGTATACCTGTGCAGTGTTGTCACAATTTCAAAATGACTTCGTCATTATTTTCTACAGACTACAACAATTATTCTTTATCATTAGCATAAAACAAACTCAATTAAGAATATTAAAACAATAATGCATGTAAATAGGCCCTTCTTGGGGTGGGGTGAGGATCGGAGGACCAAATCCATAAAAAATTGATGGATATGCAAACTTCTATGCCTTTTCAAGTGATTAAAGAGTGTTATTCTGCTATCCTTTGAAATGTTGTATTCTTTGTCCTTTCGAGTTAGAAAGCTTAATCGTTGTAAAACAGGATAGTTAATAAGTATTCCCTGGACTATGCTCTCAACTCTTTGTCGTAGTTTTTTTATTTGAAAAATGGAAGACTGTTTCTTGTCCTTTTTTACTCTCTTGGTTTAGGGCTCGCTCCAGGGGGTTCACAGGTGAATATAATTGGTGGGCATAGAATTTTGTATGTGCCTCCCTCTAACATTGAGCTTCCTCTGTATTATCACAACTGGCAATTGATTAATTGCAACCATGATCTGTCCCTACGTCCTGTAAACATTATCTCTCTCTCTCTCTCTCTCTCTGGTGGTGGGGTAGGGTTCAATCCAGTAAACATTGTTTAATGTTGATATATGAGAATCTCCCTTTTTATTTGCATTGGTTCAAGAATCCCATGCTCCTATGTCTTTTGAAATGTTACTTGGATAATATAGAAAATCTTGTGCACTATTTGCAATGTTGTTAAATTTCCTCACATGGTGAAACTTCAAATGTTTTGCATAAGCTAGAAATGCACCATGGTTTATATTTTTGTTAATATTGCCTTTGGCTATTACTTATCTGATTTTCCAATCTTCTATACTTCGTTCAATCATTGTATTATCTTTGTGATTACAAACATTAAGAATGCAATCAAAATATAGTAAACAATAGTGCATCACAGTGTCTCTTAGATTTCCGATCCTCTCTTTTCAACTTATGGTCATCTAAATTGATGGTACAATTCTCTGATCAGATGGCAGATCGTTATTGGATCATTTTCTTTCTAGTGTACTCCTGCCTTGTTAGAGCACTTGATGCTAGTGCTGGTGATGCTGACCCATTATATCGGTAACCTTCTCCCATGAAGTTCATTTACTTATTTAGTTTCTGTGATGATACCTGAATTTGATTTTATGATTTTTATTTGTCTCGCGTGTGTTGGGGGGCGACCTTGACTGTCAACTTTCTTGCATTTATTGATGAAATAAGCTGCTCAAAGTTTGTTCTTGTTTACTTGATCATGGTTGTCTTCAGCAGGACCCACTTCCCTCTTTCTTCCTCCTCCTGTTGTGCAGAGCTTATTGTATTGCTTCTCAAAAGTATTCTTCACTCTAAGCCATATACCCAGATTCTCTTATGAGTAGAAACTATTGAAACTTCAATGTTTATTTTTATATTTCCCCCTTTTCTCCTGCATAGCCAGTTTACTCGCATCCCAAATTGTACGTAATTTATATATTGGTCTGACAACTCTATTTTCCTGCATGCTTTAGATTGATATGCTTGGCATGACACATGGGTGTAAAATTTCTTATTCGTATCTCATTTTCTTCCTGAACATAAAATTGAAAAAGCTAAATATCGGAGGAACTTATTTCTGTTCCTCTCATTCTGAAATCCAAGAAGTAGTATTCTGAAAGTTTGTCTACGGGTCAAATAACATGAACTTTGACCTGATTAAACTTTGATATTCTATCAATTTCAGGGATTGTGTAGGGCAATGTGAAAAGACTGGGTGTGTTGGGGAGAGATGCTTTCCGCACTGCAAATTCTCCTCAGATGGTTCTTACCTTGATGGCCCTTGGTACATGCAAGAGCCTCTTTACTTGCGGTGGAAACAATGGGATTGCCAAAGTGATTGCCGTTACCATTGTATGCTTGATAGAGAAAAAGAAAGAGCAAAACTTGGTCATGGGCCTTTTAAATATCATGGCAAGTGGCCCTTCCAACGTCTGTTTGGTTTCCAGGTCTGTAACTCTCAAGTTGTGGCCTTTGTAGCCAGTTGGACTTTAGCAGAATTCCCACTTTAGTGTCTTGGTTTACACATTTTGAGCATGCATCTGAATCCATGTCCTAAAATCATTCAGGAGCCGGCTTCTGTAGCTCTTTCAGCTCTCAACCTTGCAGTGCATTTCCATGGCTGGCTTTCTTTTTTCATCCTTCTTTACTACAAGTTGCCACTAAAACCAGATAAGAGGCCTTACTATGATTATACTGGCCTGTGGCATATCTATGGGCTCTTGTCCATGAATTCATGGTTCTGGAGTGCAGTCTTCCACAGTCGGTGAGCTTTATACTTCTCATTTTATTGTCCATGCTTGCAATCTCTTCTGTCCTTATATATTAGCTGAGAGGAGACAATTAGGTCTCGTATCATGTCAATTTCAAGCTTCTATTGGATTGGCCAATCAGGCATGTTGGCTAAGCTTAAAAATTAGTAAGAAAAAAAATTAAAATATATTTGGATATGTTACTATTTTTTTAAGCAAAGAAGGTTACTTGCTTTGATAGTTTCTCTCGACTTTCCATAAAAATAAGTAAGTTACTCATGTCCTACTTTAACCAATAAAAAAACTTTTTTATATACTTATAAACCAATAAGGCGCATATTTTGGCATTGTTGAAATTATTTTTTAAGTGGTTATAAGTTGTGGTCCTACGTAATGTATGGATAAAAAGTATGTTGTACCAACTTAAATTATAATTTAAGTTTAAGCAATCAAGCTAAAAGTAACTTAATTTATTTAAATCTTATTTACCTATAAGTGAACTTTTTGAGCTTAGTCAAACATGCTCCTAGTCCATTGGCTCTTCACAAAAAACCTGGCTGCCTGTCTAGTCAAATGTTGTTAATTTTTGTTTTTACCATAATGGTTTTATGAATCTCCAAATGGCAGAGATGTCGACTTGACTGAAAAGCTAGACTACTCATCGGCAGTGGCCTTACTTGGATACTCACTTCTTTTGGCCATAGTGAGAAGTTTCAGTGTGAGGGACGAAGCTGCAAGGGTCATGGTTGCTGCCCCACTGGTCGCTTTTTCGACTACCCACATATTGTACCTTAACAACTATAAGATGGACTACGGTATGATAGCTGTCTCCCCAGTATCACTTTCAGTTTCTGGCTGATGCCGTTATCTTTGCTATTAAAAAATCATGTTTTACTCTAGTACTATTACGACTCCCAATGTTTGACAGGGTGGAATATGAAAGTGTGTGTTGTGATGGCCGTCGCTCAACTTCTTGTTTGGGCAATCTGGGCTGGTGTCACCCGTCATCCTTCTCGCTGGAAGCTGTGGGTTGTGGTTGTAGGAGGCGGTCTCGCGATGCTGCTGGAGATCTATGACTTCCCTCCGTACGAAGGATTGGTTGATGCCCATGCTCTTTGGCATGCTACCACTATTCCTCTGACGTACGTCTGGTGGAGTTTCATCAAGGATGATGCTGAATACCGAACATCTAGCCTACTCAAGAAGGTAAAATAGCATGTATTGCCGTCTTGACAGACGACTACGAGCCTAAATGGCTTGTGTTGTGTCTTATGAGAGTTTGTAAGCCTCAGCCCTTCTCAAATTTTTGTTGTGTTTTGTCTGGAATAGAAGAAAGGACGATTGCTTAGATTGAAGGTTGCTGCATATGCTATGATAAGATTAACGATAAGTTTGTTATTTGTTCATTTCTTTTATTATGCCTATAAATATTGAAGTCCCCGTGGATACAGAACCTCAGGATGTATCCTTCGGTTTGGTTGTGAAATATATTTTTAGACTGAAATCGTAGTACGTGGAGCCACAGAATGTATCTTTCTCGACTGAAACACATATAGTTGGAAGTTTTTATAAATTTAGGTCGCTGCTAGAATCGTATATATTTCAGTAGTAAATTTTTGACGAGCATTTACATTATTTTCTGTATTGCTGAGTGATATATTTGACATTATAATAACGACGGGTCGAGTGCGTGGCGAAGAATTCTGTGCTAAGCAACAATTCATGTAATATTAATTATTTTCATGTACTTGGATGGTAGGTTATTCTGATTTTCCCATTTCATTTTGTACTCTTCTTTATTTTATTCTGAAATAACTTTTGAAATTAAAAATATTTGACTTTCGAGTTCATATGCTTGTAGCCCAAGTTCTTGTTTTGATTCTAGAACATCATACCCTGTTTATTGCAGCCAATTTTGATCGTTTTAATAAGCAAAAAAATATAAATAAAAAGAATTAATTCTGAATTTCACCAATTTTGAAAATGCTGCCACGAGATGGTCTGTGGAAGATAAATTTTCTGCCAGACAAACTATTTTGAAACTAAAGCGCGTTATTGACGCTCAAGAAAACTGTTTTTAACGTTTTGACACAATGGTGTTAAGTGGGCCATCAATAGAGAGGAAAATTACGTAAAACTTGGGTTGGGGGAAACGACTCGAGAAATTGAGGTACGTGGTGATCGATATTTTTGATCATTCGTTTAAGTTACGAAATAAAAAGATAACCACAAACGGATGAATATATGAACTCATAGAATATGAATGTTTTTGTCTTTTAGAATGGTAATGTTCTTCTTCTTATTAACAATATGGAAAGTGACGTTAAAAGCATTTTAATCTAATCGTACTTAAAAATAATCGTGTTGAGCCTCATTCGGTGCTATTATGTAGTTTTCCATAAAACAATAGCAGTTTATTGGGCTGTCAGCCCAAACTGTAATGATTTATGTAAAGCCCAAGCCTATAATGCAATATCTTCATATGCTGCCGGACCACTTTCATTTATTGGCAACGAAAATAACTGCGTACTTGAGAACTGTACGAAAACTAACCGCAGACGTGAACACTCCACATTTAGATTTAAAACCACATACCGTGTGATGGCCTAGCTGGACCAAAAATTGCTCCCCAAATCGGTAACCTAAATACGAAATACCTCTATATGCGAACCGATTCCGCTCTCTCCATGGGTTTTGAGGATACTTTAACATAAACGCAAAATTTAATTTTATGTTTGTCTATTTCTATGACTCTGGGAATATCTCTTGGTTGTTTAATCGTGATTCTCGGTGCGATGATTTGTGATTTATGTATGAGGGAGAGAGATAGGGTATGTATTGATAATGTTGGCGGTGAGAACTAGATTAAAGAAATTTGTGATGATTCTCAGTTTCCACAACCCGGTGTTTTATCATAAGGTTACTCAATATAGTATGTTGTATGACATTTATTGGTATTCACGTGATATTTGTGTAACCTTCAAATAACAAATAGGTAAGGATCAATGTCTTCTTCTAGTAGAAATGTTCGATCACAACTTAGATGAAGATGTGGTGCGTATATGAAGATTCTACCTCGTGACTCCGAAAGGAACCCTCCTCCTAGTGTGAAGGTTAGTGATTTGTCCTCCTCCTCGAGTTCGTTCACTTTGTCAAGTCATGATTATATATATCATGATACTAGTAGTGTTTTTTTAATGAAGTTTTGGTGTAATATTTGTACAATGCTCACTTCTTTGGGAAAAATTTCTCTCTCTACCTCTCTCTCTCTCTCACTTAAAATCAATCTACCCACTCGGGGAATCAAATGAAAAATTCATTCCAACGCTATTTGAACTACAAGCAAAAGAATTGAAAGTAGCGTCCTCTCTCCCGAGACATCTTGAGTGTGTTCTCGTTCTCATGTTGGTTATCGTAGTAAGTTCGGTTCGGTGGACCTACAAAATGAAAGATATTAGTATAACACAATGTAATATAAACAAAATGAATAAAATGTACATATCATTTAATAAGCGAATGTAATATCAACAAAATGAATAAAATGTACCTATCATTTAATGTGGGACAAGTTCTTTTGTCATGTCCATTTGCACCACAAAGCGAACATTGTCGATTACCTCTCTAGAGAGTGCTTTCTCTTTGAAAGACTTCAATCGCTTTTCCACATCCCTTTGCTCGAACTAAATTTGGATTTTGTATAACCTGTTGGACCTCACGACTTTTGGAACTTGACTTGTTTTTTTGGAAATCCCCACCATCATCAACCTGCGTCACTCTCAAATTCAACATCTCGAACTCACCTAGTAGAAAAGAATTGCGGGCATCTGTTAAGGCCGCATTATCCACTAGCAAAGATGCCTACTGTGATAACAACCCATGGCGAGCCATTAATGAGTTGATACATGAGTTGTCCAAGTTCGTATCTGCATTAGTGTCGCATACACTACATTTTGGCATTCTTTGTCCAGCGTCGCACAATATATTTTTGGAAGTAGACTTGTTTTTCTTCAAAAACAAACCATGTGGCGACATGGATCTCAAACTCAAAAGTGCGACAAGCGCATGAAACAAAGTCATTATCCAGTATAATCACGTGAAGCTCGTGGGATCGATCATAATTTTTCCAGATTCATCTCTACACAACAGGTATGTCTTCCCACCTACGAAAGTTGATCTCTTGGAGCAAATGTATACATTACTCTTGTCCACTTCTATACGAAACAACATAAACACCTTCTTGGTGTAGATTTGAACCATCGAACTTCCATCATAAGGATGGACATCAAAGCGAGGTTGTTCATTGATATCAACATGGTTGGCGACTAATTCTTCGTGGCGTTGATGACTCGATGCCCTATTAAATCTTGTAATGAATCCCATCGGTGAGTTCTTTCTATTAATGTACTTCTTCAAAAATGAATGTCCACTCTCGGATCTTTGGGTCGCTAGACATTCTTTGCCTTTGAATATGTGTTTCACATAATTTGGAACCACCGATCCCAAATTTCATACATCGATTGTAGCCATTCATTACAATGTAAACTTGTCTTGACCATTGTTTCATTCCAACGCTCCTCAAATTCAGGTCGGTCGGCGACCATTTGAATTTTTAATAATATTCACTAACCCGATCTTCGCTCATTGTAGACCATCGCGTTAATTTTTTCTCGAAAACTTGTTTAAAATGTGCCAAATACAATACCTATGGAATGTATCTGGCATGACTAATGATATGGCCTTCGAGATTGCAGCGTCTTGATCGATTATCATCAATAGGGAAGCATGATTGGAGTTCGATTCCATGAACTTCGATAACAACCCGAGACAAATGACTCTGTCGTTTCGTCGCTCAAAAATCCGCAATCAAACAACACTGTCTGACCATGGTGATTTACCCCTACGAATGGGGCGAATATCATTGAGTACATATTCGTGTTGTAGGTAGTGTCGAATACCGCGACATCGCCATGAAATAACGATATGACCGTATAGATTCGGCATCGCCCAATAACAATGAATCAACTTACTTGTCTCGTCTACCTCGTAATCAAAGTAGAAGTTCGAATTCTTCTTTTTCTCAAATGTGAAATGCTCAATTAGAGTTTCAAAGATCATAAACCCTTTGCTCTTCTCGAACATTTCTTTCATGGTTCCTAATATCTCTTTCCACACACCCAATAGCGGACCGGACCACAGAATCTATCTCCATAAGCCTTAATTCTTTGCACTTATTTGGTATATTAGCGTCGGTAATTGTTGAGTAAGTGCTTTCTTTGTAGTTGACACATTAGATGAGATCTTAACAAATGCACTCGACTAGGAGTAGTAAGGCGTGATTGTGTTCGCAAAAAAGTTGTTCACTATCCACATTTGCCCCGTCTGTTGTTTTACCACGGATAGTTTAGCACAACAACCAACTCGTGTATGCCCAACGTTTTCTTTCCCAAAGACGTGGTATGATTCTTTGTATTTCCTCCGATATGTGTAATCTGTTTTTCCTTCCTTCGAACATACAAACATTTTCCAAGTGGGTCTCTCATGTCTCTATTCTTTTTCTTTGTTCTCAATTCGTATACTAAATCCGACTTCCGAGCATATGTATTGTAAAAGAATAAGCCGCCTCATGTGATTCAAATTTTTGTCCGATTCTTGGGAAGACTATCTTGCACGAAACTTGTGGAACAAACACATTATCGCACTTTGTAATTCCATTCCTACCAATCTGAAACAAAAACAAAAACCAACAATATCAATACACATTTATCGATTCCATACTAAAATAGAATTTCAATAATTTGGAGGAACTTGTTCACAAAATTTTCAGTACCTGGTCCTTCAATTGGCGGGTCAATGTTGAATTAAACAGAATCCGGTGAGAGCTACCGCATTCAGTACAATGGTGGGTCACCGAGCAATGAGAGGTTCGTCGATGGTGGTTGGTCATTTATTACGGCGGAGAGAGAGAGGTGGGTGGTTCCTGATCTTGCGGCGAGAGAGATTCTGTCATTGGGTCGCTGTCTCTTGTTGGGTCGCTCAGAGAGAGAGGAAGGTGGGTCGCGTAGAGAGAGGAAGGTGGCGATGCGAACGTGTGGTTCGCGAGAGAGGCGGAAATTGGTTCGCGCGACCACGGTTGGTTTCTGGAGAGAGGCGGGCGGGTTCGCGCGACCACACGGCGGTTGTGGTTTTATAGAGGTTCCATGGTGGGTCACGGCGGTGGTGGTTCCGGCGGCGGTGGTGGTTTTGATTTAGGTCACCGATTTGGGGATAAATCGGGAGAGAGGGAGTACGTTTCGATTGGAAATGAGGAAATGTGAGGAGGGTGGGTGAATAATTTTTGGTCCAGTTAGCTTATTTTTTTCCACCTCACAAAGCCACGTCGGCTGTGGGTTTTATAATCTATTCCCCCACGTGGAGTAGAACAGGCCCGTTTGTTTATACCCCATGGCCTATGCTTATATTAGGGTTTAGAGGATACTTTAACATACGCCTCTAACTCTATATCTCCGTCTCGGTGCTGTCATTCCATATCATAAGGTTACTGAGAGCCGCCGCCGCCGCCGCCTCCTCCTCCTCCTCTCTCTCTCTCTCTAAAATCTGTAAGATTTTCTCTCTATTCTCTCTTTAAAGTTACGCATCTATTTTATGTGATTGCGTGCTATTTTTTATTGATATGATTTCTTAAATGTTCTTATGAATTATTGTTGGTATGCTGCTAAAATCTGTAAGATTTGTTATGTTGCTGCGTTGCAGAGTGGCTGGTAATTCATAGATTTGAAATACTAGATTTGCTCATGGATGTTTTAATAGTAAAACAAGGAGGATTAGAACTCGATATTTTGCGCATGATCTAATTTTTATTGTTTTATATTGCTCATACTTGACTTGAATTCTTATTTGTTACTTAACGTCTAAGTATAATACTTTGTTCTGGAGAGCTCGATCAGAAGCTGAAGTGCTCGTTTTGGATTTATGGAAGTTAATTACGCATTATACATTCTGTATGTTCTTGCTCAATTGAACTATGCTACGGGAATGTTGATTATGCTAAAATTGCTTTAGTTTCTTTAACTAGTCTATGTTGATGTCTTTGATAGCTCGGTTAAAATGTTGACTTGTAATCTTTGAATGTTGCAACAACTTATTTTCATCTTAACATTTAATTCGGGTACGGTGGAGGAAATGTGTAGTTTCAGGAAACTGGGAGTTGATAATTTTTTGTGTAACCGTGAAAATATTATGATGTCAATTATCATTATAAAGAGAACACTTCTTGCGCTGATGTTTTCTTTCTCTGGATGGCAGGTATTTAGACGAAGAACTCCTACAATTTTTTTTTTAGTTGCGAAATTTAGAAAACAGTCAAAATGGTAAGCATGAAAGGTTGGTTTTCATTTTTAAGATAGCCTTTGCCATTGCACCAGGTAATTTGGGTTTCTAATGAATAAATGCTCCTTGGATGTTTGCAGGTGAAGTTCACAGCTGACGAACTCCGCAGGATTATGGACTACAAGCATAACATTCGCAATATGTCGGTTATTGCCCACGTTGATCACGGTGTGGAAGCTTCTTACATTTATTTTCACCTCAATATTATATTTATATACAGTATTACTGGTTGGTTCGTCTTTATTTGCAGTATAATGCAGGTTTGTTTACCATGTCTTCTGCCTTGATGCATGTACTGACTGTAGTTTTCATTTAATTGTAACAGGGAAGTCCACACTTACCGATTCTCTTGTCGCTGCTGCTGGTATTATTGCCCAAGAAGTTGCTGGTGATGTTAGAATGACAGATACCCGTGCTGATGAGGCTGAGCGTGGTATCACCATCAAGTCTACTGGTATCTCTCTGTATTATGAGATGTCTGACGAGTCTTTGAAGAGCTTTAAGGGAGAGCGAATGGGCAACGAGTACCTCATCAATCTTATTGATTCTCCTGGACACGTCGACTTCTCATCGGAAGTGACAGCCGCACTTCGCATCACTGATGGGGCTCTTGTTGTGGTTGACTGCGTTGAAGGTGTGTGTGTCCAAACAGAAACAGTCCTCCGACAGGCCCTTTGAGAAAGGATTCGACCTGTCTTGACAGTTAACAAGATGGACAGGTGTTTCCTCGAGCTCCAGGTTGACGGAGAGGAGGCTTACCAAACATTCCAGAGGGTCATTGAAAATGCAAATGTGATTATGGCTACTTACGAAGATCCTCTCTTGGGTGATGTTCAGGTTTACCCAGAGAAAGGTACCGTTGCCTTTTCCGCTGGGTTGCACGGATGGGCTTTCACCCTCACGAACTTTGCGAAGATGTATGCCTCCAAGTTTGGTGTGGATGAGTCCAAGATGATGGAAAGGCTCTGGGGAGAGAATTTCTTTGATCCAGCCACTAAGAAGTGGACTACCAAGAACACCGGTTCTCCTACATGTAAACGTGGATTTGTTCAATTCTGTTACGAACCCATCAAGCAGATTATTAACACTTGCATGAATGATCAGAAAGATAAGCTCTGGCCAATGTTACAGAAGCTCGGTGTTGTTATGAAGTCTGACGAGAAGGATTTAATGGGAAGGCACTAATGAAGCGTGTGATGCAGACCTGGCTTCCAGCTAGTACTGCCCTCTTAGAAATGATGATCTTCCACCTTCCATCACCTTCTACTGCACAAAAGTACCGTGTGGAGAACTTGTACGAGGGACCTATGGATGATGCTTATGCTAATGCTATTAGGAACTGTGATCCTGATGGCCCCCTTATGCTTTATGTGTCGAAGATGATTCCAGCATCAGACAAGGGTAGGTTCTTTGCTTTCGGTCGTGTGTTCTCCGGCAGAGTCTCAACTGGTTTGAAGGTCAGAATCATGGGTCCTAACTATGTCCCCGGAGAAAAAGGACTTGTACGTGAAGAGTGTTCAGAGAACTGTTATTTGGATGGGTAAGAGGCAGGAAACTGTTGAGGATGTACCATGTGGGAACACAGTGGCTTTGGTTGGTCTAGATCAGTACATCACCAAAAATGCAACCCTGACCAATGAAAAGGAAGTCGATGCTCATCCAATTAGAGCAATGAAGTTCTCCGTGTCACCTGTTGTGCGTGTTGCAGTCCAGTGCAAGGTTGCATCCGACCTTCGAAGCTTGTTGAAGGTTTGAAGCGTTTGGCCAAGTCAGACCCTATGGTTGTCTGTTCCATTGAGGAGTCTGGGGAGCATATTATTGCTGGTGCTGGAGAACTCCACCTGGAGATATGTTTGAAGGACTTGCAAGATGATTTCATGGGTGGTGCTGAAATTATAAAATCTGATCCAGTTGTGTCCTTCCGTGAGACTGTTCTCGAGAGGTCCATTCGCACTGTTATGAGCAAATCACCTAATAAGCACAACCGTCTGTACATGGAAGCCAGGCCCTTGGAAGAGGGACTTGCCGAGGCTATTGACGATGGGCGCATTGGTCCAAGAGATGATCCTAAGGTACGTTCTAAGATCTTGTCTGAGGAGTTTGGTTGGGATAAGGAGCTTGCAAAGAAAATTTGGTGCTTTGGTCCCGAGACAACCGGTCCAAACATGGTGGTTGATATGTGTAAGGGAGTCCAGTACCTGAATGAAATTAAAGATTCAGTTGTCGCTGGCTTTCAGTGGGCTTCGAAGGAAGGCCCATTGGCTGAAGAAAACATGAGGGGCATTTGCTTCGAAGTTTGTGATGTTGTTCTTCATGCTGATGCTATTCACAGAGGTGGCGGTCAAGTCATTCCAACTGCTAGGAGGGTTATTTATGCCTCCCATCTGACTGCCAAGCCCCGTCTTCTGGAACCCGTGTACTTGGTGGAGATTCAAGCACCAGAGCAAGCTCTTGGTGGTATCTACAGTGTGCTGAACCAGAAACGTGGACACGTGTTCGAGGAATTGCAGAGGCCGGGAACTCCACTTTATAATATCAAGGCATACTTACCTGTTGTCGAATCATTTGGTTTCTCAAGTACCTTGAGAGCCGCAACTTCTGGACAAGCCTTTCCCCAGTGTGTGTTTGATCATTGGGACATGATGTCATCTGATCCATTGGAAGCAGGATCGCAGGCTGCTCTGCTTGTAACCGATATCCGAAAGAGGAAGGGTTTGAAGGAGCAGATGACACCACTCTCCGAGTTCGAGGACAGGCTGTGAGTCAATGAAGGCCTAAACATTTTTGAATTTATTTCCTCTGGGCGCAGTATAATGTTATTTTTACGATTTTTATTATTTTCAGTTGAGTAGTATTAAGCTCATGAGTTCACGCCCAGACTCTATTGTGTTGCTTTTTGATGTCACAAGGACGAGTGTTTTTAATTGTTATACTTCATTGTTGTATCTTGAACCATTTTACCTTTTGAGGCTTAGGTGATCATTTTTGTTCTGGTGAATGTTTTGTTTTGCTTGATTATAACCTGTTTAACCGTAAAGAATTATGTACAAATACAATTGGTGCATACTACATAAATACATTTTTTTTAACTCAGGTAAAATGCCTTGTCCACGTATATTGCTTTGAGTTTGCAATACAAACTAATTATATGAACATATTTGCATTTAATTGCAGCCAAACACAACTTTAAAAGCTTTCGTATCAAGAAGTGAGAGGTCTTGCTCCTGGTAAATTTTCGGGTTTCATATGTTTTAAATGTCGGCTATGAAAGTACAAATTGATGCATTTTTCTTTTCTTTTCTAAGAAATTTTGGCTGCAAGTTTTGTTGTGAAAATTGGGATTTCTTGCAAATGCTGATGCGCAATTGGTTGATGAGTTTTCTTTTAAAAAAATGGTTAGACACGCTAGTAGAAGAAATTTAGACGCGTGAAATCCACATTAGTGACTTAACGACAGATTTTAACTGAAATTGTGAATGGGGACCTAATTTGCAATTAATTCAAATGTTAGAGATGCATGCAGTGGTGGATAGGGTTGAAGTTCAGCTAGGGCGGACGTTGACTGGTCAATGTTCAAATATTGACCGTTGACCAGTCAACGGCCGATGCTTATGAAAAAATAATATGAAAATATTTTTAATAAATACGTAACTTATTAAGCAACAAAAAAATCATAAAATAGTGAGAGTGCTGGCTTGTGAGTCTTGTTGGAAATTGGTTTACAGAATTTGAGAAATTGACTAAGTGATTTCGTGTCAACTTGGCCAAAATATACTAACCCGACCCAATCCGTTTAGGCAAAATAGTTTGCCAATCCGTCAGGTCGCGTGGGTCGAGGGGGCAGCGCCCCTCGTGGGGGCTCAGGGGCAACGCCCCCAAAAGAGAATTCAAATTTCTCTGCATGTATTGAAGGGTATATTTGGCATTTCGAAACCAATATCAAATGAATAAGAAATTATAGAAAATGACAAAATCGGGTCAATTTTTGACCATGCGATCACATGGGTATTTTACATTGCGATCGCAATTTGCCTAAATTTTAATATTTTTTGGTCCTACCATGCAATCGCAGGAGACAAAGCCATGCGATCGCATGGTTAACAGATGAGAGAGAATTAATGGAAAGTATAGCAAAAAAAAGAAAAAAGAGAATAGAGTCAGAAATATTCTTTTCACTCAAAAGTACCTCAAAACATAATGTACGCAGCCACACCTTCCCCAGAAAATATGTTCTTTGGTTCAACAAGCAAAAGCCTTCATGGTTCATGTCACTCTACACACCAAAACATTCTTAATCAAGAATCATTAACTTCTAACATTTGTAAATCCTTCTATTAATACAAACACAACATAAAATTATTCAATTCCAACAAAAACATTTAACACAAACATAGCATAAAATTATTCACTACTCAAATTCCAAGCTAACAGATAAAAAAAAAAAAAAAAAAAGAATTGCAGGCTAACAAAATTGGGCCGGGTTGCGGCTCAAAACATTTTACGCACCATTTTTTTGCGAAATTTCAGCACGGGCGGACACGGGGTCTCGCCATGTGACCCATCCATCCCTGGATGCATGGTGCTAAAAAAAATTAGTTGGAGTAGATTTGTTACAGGTTTGAAAAGTTGGGGACCAAAAGTGTAAATTATCCTATTTTTATATATCCGTGTCTATGGGGCATTTACAATTCACCATGTCGTCTAAAACGAAGCCGTCCCTCCCCCAACCCCCTCCATCCTTTTTTTTTTTCTTCTTCTTCTTTAGTAATAAGAAATTGTGTAGAATACCAATTTATTCCCACCCGCTAAAGATTTACAAATACATTTTTATACGCTAAAGATCCAATAATCTATTCCCAATAAGCTGAACATCAAATTTCCAAATCTTAGATCCGGTTACTACTCTTTCGCCATCATTCTCGGATGGCTAGTGAAGATTCCGACGACCCACTTTCAAATTCTTCCTTTTACTATTCATACTTTGAAGTTAAAGCATGTAAAATGGACTAATTTTTTTAAATGATTTTTTCCTTTTACTATAATTGAGGTCGGTTTTATCCCATTTTGAAATGTTGACAATCAATGTGATTGTCAACATTGTCGACAAAATAATGGGAATCAAGTTCCCCGATAAAAAATGTAATACATAAATCATTCACCTATGAATTATTTGGTTGTCCGTTAGGCTTTGCACTTATCCTTCTTTAACTGTAACTTACATTATATACATATACTATAATAATTTGTATCTATTAAATTTTAACGAATTACAACTACACAACGTGCGTTGCACGTTCCCAACTAGTCTGCATACAAACATACAAGTATGTCTTCGCTTATTGAATTGTGGATGTTCACGTTTGTAATATTTTCACTTTTCAGGTAATTGTGGATCTGAAATATTTCATCGTTGCCACGAGGAGATGGATGATGTTCGTGAATCAAAATGAGATGCGCTAGATGATAATGTTCAACCCGTGGTCTAATTTTGATCATGCTCTCGGATGGTACACGAAGGAAATGGCTATGATACGTTCCAAAATATATAATGCACGCTTGAGAATTCTTAAGGCGTGCAAGTGGATTAGGATTTTATTGATATGTAGTATGACTGAGCGCATATTTGAGAATGTTGAAATTATTTTTTAAGTGTTTATAAATTATTGATTCTATAAATTTACTTCAAAGTGTAGGCGGCGGCGGCTGTTGCTGCCTGGTATAAAACCATGTAATTGTATATACTGTCCTCTATTTGAGATTATAATTTTTCTAAGTATTTTAAACATTTATTCGTCTTTAGAAAAAACACAATATACAATTTTTTTAGGGAAAAATAAATGAAAGGAGTACTGATATAAAATTATAGACATGACACCACAAATATTGAGAAAATATGAAAAACTACATTTAGAAAAGAGAGAAACTTTGAGAATTTTTAATTTTCAATTACTAAATTATTATTTTTAATTTAGAATCAACTTTAACTTTTAAACTTATGGTTATATTTATGTTTTTTTTAGTTTTTTTTTAAAAAAATTGAACCAACAATAACCCGTAAATTAAACTAATGACTTGACAACCAAGTATATTAGTCACTGTTTTAAAAAGCTTGCATAAGTTTCGCCTAAGCTCCGCTTATGTTTGAAGCGCGGCCTCCACGCCTAACCACGCCTCACGTTTCGCCCTCGCTTTGCTCTTGTCTTACTCTCGTCTAGGCCTCGTTTATACTCGAAAAGCTTAAAATTGACTTCCACACCTAGTTACACTTTACGCTTTTTAGAACATTAATATTAGTTGAATACTTGGATTAATAGTCTAATCGAGTTTAATAACCATATTTAAAACTACTCAGCTTCGCAGTGGAGTCGTTAGCCTTATATGTCTAATTTCTAGCAAGTAGCTCACACACATTCATAGGTCATTCACTCGCACACCATTCACCTACTCAATTTTTAATTACACAGGCAAATAATTGATTTCACTATCAATTTAAATCACTCTTTAAAGTTAATTAAGGTTAGCTTTTTTAAAAGGGATGTTGGCGCAAATAATTTCTAATATTTGTTCTTCCTGCAAAAATAATTCATAACATTTGTTTTTTAATACAAAAACCCTAATATATGTATTTTATTGTACAATTGGTCTTTGTTTGATAAAAATGACAAATATGTCTTTTGTTTTAATTAAAGATAGTTGCAAATAGATTCCTATTCTTTGCAAAGATACAAATGGGTCTGGTACATTTATTAAATAATATTTAATTTACATGTAAATTAAATATATCACTCTAGTCGTGTCAATTAAATTTTTCATAAGAAAAAAATATAAAATTATTGCACTTTAAGTATATGTAATTGCTGTATGATGTGAAAAATTTAAATAAAAATTAAGTAAAATAAATAATAAAATGGCATATATAATTTTATGACGTTGAACCAAACTTATTATATTTTTTTAACATAAAAATACTATTACACATTATGTGTATTTTGTTTTTGAATGATAATAAAACGATTAATTAAAATATGAAGAATACAATTAGAGCTCTAATATTTGTAGTTAATAAACGAATAGCTCAATTAAATAAAGATATTTGAATATAAAGTTTGTGACAAGTTATTTTTCTTTTTATGTTGTAACAATAAAATAAATGTTTAAATGTTTAAATAATATAATTATTTAATAAAAAAAATTTATTTAACATATTTGTTAATAATTATAAGGGTAAATTTTTAGTTATTTTATAATAATTCGTAAAATATACAAAATAGTGTAGTATGTTATCAATTTGATCAATAAATTATTAATTTAAAAAAATAAAAAAACTCGTTAGTTTTCTTAATTTTTTTTTTAAAAATAAAAACATCGAACCCATTTGCACTTTTTACAAAGGTTTTGAATCCAATTACAAATTTTTCTAATTAAAATGAAGGGCATATATATATATACTAGTTTTAAGTCCGTGCGTTGCACGTGTAGCAATTAATCTTATTAAAAAAAAAAGTTTGTCGAGTAACGCGACAAAAACTCAAAAAAGAAAAAAAAAATTCCAAAATAAAAAACATATTTAGAAAAAATTAAAAAAAATGTTGTCCAGTAAAAATAAAATATTTACAATTTTATTTTATTTTGTTGTTATTAGTTTTTATTTTGTTTATTTAAAGAGCAGGACAAAACAAAATTTGCAACAAAATTCAAAGGTCGGGGATGGCCAACACTAAAAAAAAAAGTTATGGACAAATTTATTATAAATTAAAAATATTGTGGACCAAAAGTGCAAATTACAAAAAAATAAATAAATAACCTAAAAGCCCGCACAACTATATAAAAAAAATGACTTTGCCGAGTGACTTGACAAAGTCAAAAAACAAAAAACTCGGCAAAGTCCAAAAAAAAAAAAAAAAAATTGACTTTGCCGAGTTACTCGGCAACGTCAAAAAAAAAAAAAAAAATATTTTTTTGAATTTGTCGAGTTACTCGGCAAAGTACAAAGTCATTTTTAAAAAAAAAAAAAAAAATTCTATTTCAAATTGGGCTTTGTCGATGGAAGAAAAAAAATGAAAAAACTTGACAAAACAAAAATAAAAAAAAATAGAAAAATGAAAAAATTAGGCTTTGTCGATTAACTCGACAAAGCCAAAAAAAGGATTTTTTTTTTTTTTTACCTTTCTCGAGTTACTCCACCAAAAAAGCAAAAAGAATTAAAAAAAAAATTTCTTTGTCGAAGTTACTCGACCAAAAAAATTAAATTTTTTTTTCTACCAAAAAATTCAAAAAATTAAATTTTTTTCTCCTTTATCGAATAACTTAACAAAAAAAAAAGTTAAAAAATTATCAATTGAGTAACTCAACAAAATAATATTAAGCATTAATCTTATTAAAAAAAAAAATTGTCGAGTAAATCGACAAAAATCCAAAAAAAGAAAAAAAATTCCAAAATAAAAAACATATTTAGAAAAAATTAAAAAAAAATGTCGAGTAAAAATAAAATATTTACAATTTTATTTTATTTTGTTGTTATTAGTATTTATTTTGTTTATTTAAAGAGGATGACAAAACAAAATTTGCAACAAAATTCAAAGGTCGGGAATGGCCAATGCTAAAAAAAGGGTTATGGGTAAATTTATTATAAATTGAAAAGGTTGTGGACCAAAAGTGCAAATTACAAAAAAAAAAAAAATGCAAACAACACTTTAAACACTTTGCCGACTTACTCGGCAAAGTGGAAAAAAGAAAAAAAAATGCAAACAACACTTTGCTGAGTAACTCGGCAAAGTGGGGGAAAAAAATTAATAATAATTTCAAACACTTTGCCGAGTAAGAGTTACTCGGCAAAGTGAAAAAAATAAATAAATAAATAATAATTTCAAAAAAATTGTCGAGTACCTCGACAAAGAAAAAAAAAAAAAAAAAATCAAACACTTTGTTGAGTAACTCGGCAATGTGACAAAAAAAAATTTCATAAACTTTGTGGAGCAACTCGACAAAGTCATTAAAAAAAAATTCATTCTCAAGAGTCAAAAAAAGATTTCAAAAAAAAAAAATTAAAAAAATTCAAAACTTCACTTAGGCATGGATTAACAAAAATTCATTTGATATAAAAAACGATCACCGAACAATATGAAATTTTCAGGGAACATAGAATACTCATGTAGCTACCACATATCAAAATTTGATAGTCCAACGGTATGTTTCGGCTTACTAAAATGCTCACCGAAACATCCTAGGTAGTTTATCGGATTCATGCTATCACAGTTTACAAAATTGTCCATAACTTGAGTAATATAACATTAAATTATGTGAAAGCAAAGCCAATTGTTAGGTAACCCATAAGGTTATCGTCTCCAACTGGAATTATGTAAAAATACTTAATATATAAGGTGCAGCAGATTTTTGAGTTGGACAACAGAAACTGCATCTTAGAGAAACATGAAATTTAGCAAAACATTTCAAGTTCACATCATTAACGTGTAAATAAAACATGGGAATCCACTAAAACTACCACAAAACCAAAGTCCACAAAAGTTTAAGAAGATATTTACACTACTTAAAGTTTTTTGATGGGTTTATAATAGCGATTCCGGCATACCGACGACATGAATCCGAAAAACAGCCTAGGAGGTTTCGCGGTGAGCATTTTAGTATGTCTAAACATGTCGTCGGACTGCCAATTTTTGATATGTGGTAGCTACGTGAGTATTCTATGTCCCCTAAAAATTTCGTATTGTTCGGTGATCGTTTTCTATGTCAAAGAATTTTTTGTTACTCCATGACCAGGTGAATAAAATTTTCAAAATAAGGGCAGAGCTACTAAAATTTCTTCACCCGGTCATGAAGTAACAAAAATTTGTTTGACATAGAAAACGATCACCGAAAAATATGAAATTTTCAGGAAATATAGAATACTCATTTAGCTACCACATATCAAAATTTGATAGTCCGACGGCATGTTTCGGCTTACTAAAATGCTCACCGAAACATCCTAGGCAGTTTCTCGGATTCATGCAGTCGCATTTTACAAAATTGTCCATAACTTGAGTTATAAAACATGAAATTATGTGAAACCAAAGCCAATGGTTAGGTAACCCATAGGGCTATCCTCTCCAACTAGAATTGCGTAAGAAGACTTAATATTTAAGGTGCAGCAGATTTTTGAGTTGGACAACAAAAAAATCTGACTTAGAGAAACATAAAGTTTAGCAAAACCTTTCAAGTTCACATCATTAACATGTAATCAAAACATGGGAATCCACTAAAACTACCACAAAACCAAGGCCCACAAAAGTTTAAGAAGATATTTACACTACTTAAAGTTTTTTGATTGGTTTATAATAGCGATTTCAGCACGTCCACGGCATGAATCCGAAAAACTGCCTAGGAGGTTTCGGTGAGCATTGTAGTATGCCTAAACGTGCCGTCGAACTACCAATTTTTGATATGTGGTAGCTACCTAAGTATTATTGATGTCAAATTTTAATTAACTCGCAAGTGTACGAATCTATTGGAATATAGATAAGTAGTAACGAGATCGATCCCACAGAGACTGCTATGGAGAAAGTTTAATTTAATCCTAATTAACTATTATTCTAGGCTGGTTGAGTTGAAAAGGTTTTTTGTTGAAATTATTGAATTTAAAGACTAACTAATTCTGCTAAAACAATTAAATTGAAGAATCGAGTTGTGTAAAACACCAAGGTTTCAGAATCCACCATTGTTTAACTTAACAATTATCCAATTATTGATTAATTTCCAAAAACACACGACAACACGAAATCAATCTATTGTCGTCCCTAAATATTTATCAATGAAGTCTAGAAGAAGAAAATTTAATTTAGGCTCCTCTTTTGCTTCTAATATAAATCACTTAAGCGTTTTTCATATCAAGTCAATTGAAAGAAAACAAAGAATCAAAGAATCTCTAAGCATTCTATGTATCCCAATTCGAATAAAAGATGACGAAAAATCAAAAGCAATTAATAGAACATATTTAAGCATCAAGCATGGATCAATTAAATCAATATCTAACTATCAGAAATACATGATATTTAAAATGAAAGAGATATAATTTAATTAATCAAACAAGAACGAACCATGAACATTAAAGCTCTAAAAAGGAATTAAACGAATAACGAAATAATCAATTAATTAAAACAAGGTTTCATCGTCTACCTTGGCTAGAGAAACTTAGAAGAACATAATTAAACTAAAAAGAAAAGAATTAATAAAACCCGGCATGGATTATAGGAGAAGAAATCTTCGAAGAAGTCTTGATCGTCAAAGAGTTGTCTTCTCTTCTTCTCTTCCATCTTCTCTTGATTTGGCTCCCAAAAATCCAACCATTTGGTTATGAGAATATAACTCATACTTATATTACCCTAATTGTGCCCCAAAATATCCCAAAAGATTACAAAATTCGTGGGTCAAAAATTACCTAGTTGAATTGGGACTAAAAAAAGGAAAGTAAAATCTCACAGCAAAATTAACTTCGGACATTTGTTTTTCAAACGGCCATAACTTCTTGTAGAAAGCTCCAAATTGAGATCCGTAAAAAGTGGTGGACTCGTAATTCGATTATATTTCCAATGGTATATCATTTACTCATCGATTTTCACCAAATTTTATGCTCTTTTCGTCCAATCTTCTCCATGTGCTTATAAACTGGTCCAAAATTGAAATAGAAAGGAAAATACACTAACTTAAGTAAAAATTCAATAAAATGACAAAATAAAAGCTTAGTTTAAATGTCCGAATAAGTGCAAAAAATGCACTTATCAATTATATGTCTCCTGAAAATTTCATATTGTTCGGTGATCGCTTTCTATGACAAAGAATTTTTTGATACTCCATGACCAGGTGAAGAAAATTTTAAAACTAAGGGCAGTGTTACTAAAATTTCTTCACCCACTTAGGGAGTAACAAAAATTTCTTTAACATAGAAAACAATCACCGAAAAATATGAAATTTTGAGGGAACATAGAATACCCATTTAGCTACCACAAATCAAAATTTGATAGTCCGACAGCATGTTTCAACTTACTAAAATGCTCACTGAAACATCCTAGGTAGTTTCTCGGATTCGTGCGGTCGCAGTTTACAAAATTGTCCATAACTTGAGTTATATAACATGAAATTATGTGAAACCAAATCCAATGGTTAGGTAACCCATAGAGCTATCGTGTCCAACTAGAATTATGTAAAAATACTTAATATATAAGGTGCAGCATATTTTTGAGTTGGTCAACAGAAAGTGCAGTGTAGAGAAACAATATCCCGGTCATGGAGTAAAAAAATTCTTTGATATAGAAAACGATCACCGAACAATATGAAATTTTCAGAGAACGTAGAATACCCATGTAGCTACCACATATAAAATTTTGATAATCCGACGGCATGTTTCGACATACTAAAATGCTCACCGAAACATCGAGACCAGTTTCTCGAATTCATCTTTGTCGCAGATTTACAAAATTGTCCATAACTTGAGTTATATAACATGAAATTATGTGAAACCAAAGCCAATGGTTAGGTAACCCATTGGGATATCGTCTCAACTGGAATTATGTAAAATACTCAATGTATAAGGTGCAGCAAATATTTAAGTTGGACAACAAAAGCTGCAGTTTAGAAAATGAAATTTACCAAAACATTTAGGAATCGATTGTATTTCGTCCTTTGTTCCCCATAGCAACTGAGGATCAAAAAGCACCAAATTTGATGACTTATTAAGGGAAAAATGAATATATCTTTACTATAATATAAGTCAATAATTGCGGCTAAAGACACTAATATATATATATATATATATATATATATATATATATATATATATATATATATATATATATTAAAATAAATAAAAGAAAAGAAAGGATGAAGAAGTCAAAAATTGCAGCCAAATATATTAATTTAATATAAAAAAAGTGTCAAAAGTTTAGGACAAAAGAGTGAGATTTAGACGAAATTAGGAATACTAAATCAATAAAACGACGTCGTGTTGGTTGAAGGGTGAATAGTAAGCGGTGATAGACACTTATATTATATGTGTGTGTGTGTGTGTATATATATATATATATATATATATATATATATATATCTATACTATAGTATAAGTGTCTATGCCATGTTTACTATTCACCCTTCAACCAACACGACGTCGTTTTGATGTTGTATTAGCCTTAATTTTGTCCAAATCTCACCATTTTGTCCTAATCTTTTAACACTTTTTGTATATTAAATTAATATCTTTGGCCACATTTTTTGACTTCTTCATCTTTTCTTTTCTTTCATTTGTTTTAATATACATATATTAGTGTCTTTTAGCGCATAATTATTGACTTCTTATATATTATAGTCAATATATATTCATTTGTTCCTTAATAAGTCCTCAAATTTGGTGATTTTTTCCCCAGTTGTCTGCGGAGAACAAATGATTTAAATACAATTGATTCTTAAAGGTTTTGCTAAATTTCATTTTCTCTAAACTGCAGTTTTTTTGTTCAACATAAATATTTGCTGCACTTTATACATTAAGTATTTTACATAATTCCAGTTGGAGACGATATCCCTATGGGTTACCTAACCATTGGATTTGGTTTCACATAATTTCATGTTGTATAACTCAAGGTATGGATATTTTTGTAAACCGCGACAAGATGAATCGAGAAACCGACTTAGATGTTTTGGTGATCATTTTAGTATGTCAAACATGCCGTCGGACTATAAAATTTTTATATGTGGTAGCTACATGGGTATTGTACGTTCTTTGAAAATTTCATATTGTTCGGTGATCGCTTTCACGCCAAATAAATTTTTTTTTACTCCATGACCGGTGAATTGTTTCTCTAAATTGTCTTTCAGTTCACCAACTCAAAAATATGTTGCACCTTATATATTAAGTATTTTTACATAATTTCAGTTGCAGACGATAGCTCTATGGGTTACCTAACCATTGGCTTTGGTTTGACATGATTTCATGTTATATAACTCAAGTTATGGACAATTTTGTAAATTGCGATAGCATGAATCTGAGAAACTGTCTGTGATGTTTCGGTGAGCATTTTAGTGTGTCAAAACATGCCGCCGGATTATCAAATTTTTATATGTGTTAGCTACATGGGTATTCTACGTTCCGTGAAAATTTTATATTGTTCAAGAATCGTTTTCTATGTCAAATAAATATTTTTTGCTCCATGACTGGGTGAATTGTTTCTAAAATGCACTTTTCTGTTGACCAACTCAAAAATATGCTGCACCTTATATATTAAGTATTTTTACATAATTCCAGTTGGAGACGATAGCTCTATGGGTTACCTAACCATTGGCTTTGATTTCACATAATTTCATGGTATATAACTCAAGTTATGGACAATTTTGTAAACTGTGACCGTGATAAATCCGAGAAACCGCCTCACGGTGTTTTGGTGAGCATTTTAGTAAGTCGAAACATGTTTGGCGGACTATCAAATTTTGATATGTGGTAGCTAAATGAGTATTCTATGTTCTCTGAAAATTTCATATTTTTCGGTTATCGTTTTCTATGTCAAACAAATTTTGTTACTCCATGACCGGTGAAGAAATTTTTGTAAATGATTGCCCTTATTTTGAAATTTTGTTCACTGGTCATGGAGTAACAAAAAATTTTTGACATAGAAAACGATCACCGAACATTACGAAATTTTCAAGGCACATAGAATACTCAGGTAGCTACCACATACCAAAAATTAGTAGTCCGACGGCATGTTTAGGCATACTAAAATACTTATCGCGAAACCTCCTAGGTGTTTTTTGGATTTATGCCGATGGCGTCGGATTCGCTATTATAAACCAATCAAAAACTTTAAGTAGTGTAAATATCTTCTTAAAATTTTTGGACCTTGGTTTTGTGGTAGTTTTAGTGGATTCTCATGTTTTTGGTTACACGTTAATGATGTGAACTTGAAAGATTTTGCTAAACTTCATGTTTTTCTAAGATACAGCTTCGTTGTCCAACTCAAACATTTACTCGCACCTTATATATTAAGTATTTTTACATAATTCCAGTTGGAGACGATAGCCCTATGGGTTACCTAACCATTGGCATTGGTTTCACATAATTTCATGTTATATAACTCAATTTATAGACAATTTTGTAAACTGTGACAGCATAAATCTGAAAAACTAACTAGGATGTTTTGTTAGCATTTTAGTAAGTCGAAATATGCCGCTTCGGACTGTCAAATTTTGATATGTGGTAGCTACATGAGTATTCTATGTTCTGAAAATTTCATATTTTTCGGTGATCGCTTTCACGTGAAATGAATTTTTCTTAATCCATGACTAAATGAAGTTTTGAAGTTTTTTTGTCCTCAATGGAAAAGTGACTTTTTAAGATTTTTTTATTTTTTTATTTTTTTTTGGTAGGTGGACTTTTTTATGACAAATATAAAACAAAAAAAAAACAAAACAAAAAAAAAATTTCCTCCACTTTGCCGAGTAGGCAAAGTGGGGGAATTTTTTTTTTACTTATCCCACTTTGTCGAGTTACTCGGCAAAGTGGGAAAATTAAAATTTTTTAATTTTCCCACTTTGCCGAGTAACTCGACAAAGTGGGAAATATTAAATTTTTTTTTTTTTTTGTAATTTGCACTTTTAGCCCACATTCTTTTTATTTTATAACAAATTTACCCATAACTTTTTTTTTTTTTTTTTTGCTTTGGCCATCCCCGACTTTTTAAATTTCGTTATAAATTTTATTTTGTCCACCTATTTAAATAAAAAAAAACAAATAACAACAAAATAAAATAAAAATGTATATGAAGTCCTACAACTTTTAAAAAGTACCCAATTTTATTTTGACATTTTTAAAAAAAATGTTTTTAAATTCTCGAGTTATTCGACAATTTTTTTTTTTTTTTACATTTTGTCGAGTTCTATATATATATATATATATATATATATATATATATATATATATATATATATATATATATATTTTAAATTTGTTGAGTTACTAAACAAAAAAAATAAAATAAATTTTTTTTTTTTTTTTTTTTTTAAATTTTGTCGAGTTACTCGATGTAAAAAAAAAAATTTTTTTTTAAATTTGTTGAGTTACTAGCCAAAAATAAATAAAAACATTTTTTAAAAATTTTGTAGAGTTACTCAAATTTTAAAAAATATATATATATTTTTAAATCTTGTCAAGTTACTCGAATTTAAAAAACATAAAAATTTATATATTTTTTTAAATTATGTCGAGTTACTCGAATTTAAAAAAAAAAAATTTAAAAATTTTTATCGAAAGTTACTCGAATTTTAAAACAAAAGATAAAATAAAATTTTTAAAAATGTTGTCGAGTTACTCGAATTTTTTAAAAATAAAATTTTTTTTTTTTTAAAACTTTAGTCGAAAGTTACTCGAATTTGAAAAAAAAAAAAAAATTTAAACTTTTGTCGAAGTTACTCGATTTAAATTTTTTTTACTTTTGTCAAGTTACTCGAATTTAAAAAAAAAAATATTTAAAGTTTTGTCGAGTTACTCGATTTAAAAAAATATATATATATTTTTATTTTTAGTTTTGTCGAGTTACTCGATTTAAAAAAAAAAAAAAATTAAATTTTTTAAAGTTTTGTCGAGTTACTCGATTTTAAAAAAAAAAAAAAAAAAAAATTTTGTCTTTTGTCGAGTTACCCGATTCTTAAAAAAAAAAAAAAAAAAAAATTAGTTTTGTCGAGTTACTCGATTTTTAAAAAAAAAAAAAAAAAAATTTTTTTTTTTTTTTTTGTCGAGTAACTCGATTTTAAAAAAAAAAAAAAAAAAAAATTTTTAGTTTTGTCTAGTTACTCGATTTTTTTAAAAAAAAAAAAAAAATTTTTTTTTTTTTTTTTGTCGAGTTACTCGATTTTTAAAAAAAAAAAAAAATTTTTGTCGAGTAACTCGACAAAAATTTTAAAATTTTTTTTTTTTTTTTTTTTTTTTTAATTCGAGAAAGTTTGTCGAGTTACTATTCAACTCGACAAACTTTTTTTTGAGGTGAATAGTAACTCGAAAAAGCATCGCTCATTTTTTTTTTTTTTTTTTTTTTTTAAATTTGAAAAAGTTTGTCGAGTTACTATTCAACTCGACAACTTTTTCGAGGAGGTGAACAAGAAACTAGAAAAAGTTATCGCTCATCAAAAAAAATTTTTTTTTTTTTTTTTTTTTTTTTAAAAATTCGAAAAAGTTTGTCGAGTTACTATTCAACTCGACAAACTTTTTTATGAGGTGAATAGTAACTCGAAAAAGTTATCGCTCATCAAGAAATTTTTTTTTTTTTTTTTTTTTAAAAAAAAAAAAGTTTGTCGAGTTACTATTCAATTCGACAAACTTTTGCGAGGTGAATAGTAACTCGAAAAAGCTATCGCTCATCAAAAAAAATTTTTTTTTTTTTTTTTTTAAAATTGAAAAAGTTTGTCGAGTTACTATTCAACTCGACAAACTTTTTTCGAGGTGAATAGTAACTCAAAAAGTTACTGCTCATGAATTTTTTTTTTTTTTTTTTTTTTTTACATTTCTAATTTTTTTTTCAATGAAAAAATCAACAACATATTTTATTTTTATAACTATTAATTATAACATTCTTACTAATAATGTTACTAATATTTTTTATACTAATTGCTAAAATAAAGTAAAATATATTGTATTAATTGATTATGATATATATTAAATTTATATGATATATATTCTATTTTACTATATTCTAATAAATGAAACATTAAATAAAATTTTGTATATGCTTTATTTATCAAGTTACTCGACAAATCCAAATTTAAGACTCACGAGTTTCTTGAAAAATAACACTACTAAATAAGAATAAAAAATTATTTAAATGTATGACATCATTTACATAAAAAAGGGAAACAAAATAATGAAAATTTTAAATTTCGTTCGTTCGTCGAGTAACTCCGACAACTCGATTTTCATTAGTCGAGCTACTTGAGCTATTGAATAGATTGATTCAGATCACAATTTTAATCGAGTAACTCGACAAACTTGATTTTGGGTTTATCGAGTTACTCGAGTAACTTCAACAATGCATATTGTTCATTTTTTAGTTTACTTTTTTTATTTAAATTATGTACTACACTAAATTTTTTTTATTTTTTCATGTTATTTTTAAACCAACTCATGAATCTCAAATTTGAATTTGTCAAGTTACTAGATAAATTAGTCATAATAAAAGAATATATAATATATTGTATTAATTGATTATGATATATATTAAATTTATATGATATATATTTTATTTTGATATCTCCTAATAAATAATCAATTAAATACAAATATGTATGTGCTTCATTTATCAAATAAGTTAACAAATCCAAATTTCATGTCAACACGCTCATCGAATAATAATATTACAACATTCAAATTAAATAAAATAGTCAATGTATTAAATAATTTCAATAAAAAAGATTAAAAAATGAAAATTATGCATTTTATTATTGGCTCGAGTAACTCTGAAACTCGATTTTAACTTTGTCAAGTTATGCTCTACAATGAATAATCGTTCTTTTATATCAATAATATTTCATATTCTATAACTTAATATAATATGCTATAATAAAATAGCTATTATAAAATAAAATAAAATCTAAATCATAAAACAAAACAATCTTTTACAATTTATTACTTAAGCAACTCGACAAATTGAAAATAAATTTTGTCGAGTTACTCTATAACCTACATGCTAAATACATATATTTTATATTATAAAATTTTTGCATTTACAATAAAGAGAAACATAAAATATAATATACACAAGTCCACAAAATATCAAATATATAGAAAAACTATTTTACATAAATTCACACATTTATTTATAATATCTCAGAATCAATTATACTAAGTGAAATCTATAATTACTTATTCAATTTATTTCACGAAAATATTCCTGCTTTTATGATTTTTGCTTTTGTATCACATTTTTCATCGAGTAATTTGACAAACATAATTTTTAGCTTGGCGAGTTACTCGAGTAACTTCAACAATGCATATTTTTCATTTTTTTGTTTTCTTTTTCTATTTAAATTATGTAATATACTTATAATTTCTATAATAAATATTATTATAAATTATGTTAAAATACTTATTACAACTATTAATTAAAAAAAACACATTTATTTTCGTAATATAATTTGACATAATTATTCTAACAAAAAATTCATTATTATAACAAATTTTTACTACAATTTATTTTCATAATTTATGATGAAATCTATTTAGTATGAATTTGTCATAACAAATTTATTATAATCACTAGATTATTATAATAATGTAATAATTGATTAATAATATATTACTATAGAATTGCTTTTATTATGCTATAAATTTATTATAACAATTTTTAGTTATAATTTGTTATACTAATTGCTAAAATAAAATATATTGTATTAATTGATTATGATATATATTAAATTTATATGATATATATTCTATTTTACTATATTCTAATTTTACATTCATATAACAATGATTGAGCAACTCGGCAATCTCAAATTTCGGTTTGTCGAGTTTTTTGATAATTTAAGCACATGCATAGTTTTTTACTCTATCATTTATTATAACATTGTATAATAAATTATATATAATATAAAATTATTATAATATACTTTATTTTAACAATTATAACAACACGTTGGAACATAAATTTATTATAATAATTATGTCAATTTATTATACTAATTATATAAATTTTATTAAAATAATCAATTTTAGTATAATTAATAATTATAATAAAACTTAATATGAATTTATTGTAAATAAAACTTTTGTTTTTAAAGTTGGAGTTGGTGGCTTATAACCGATCGATATATTAAATTATTATAATATATTTTATTTTATTTTATTTTAACAATTATGATAACACACGTTGTCAAAAATTGATGTCGAGTAACTCGACCAATTTATTTTTAATAAATTATTGTTGAATAACTTGACAAACCAAAGATATTAATTTTATTATTAAAAAAAAAATATTTGTCGAGTAACTTGATAATAATCCAAAAAATGGTCAAATTGGACTTTCAACAAAATTTAAATATTGGGGATGGTCAATGACATAAAAATAAAAATTATGGGTCAATTAGTTAAAAATTTAAAAGTTGGGACCAAAGAATAATTTAAAAAAAAATTTGAACTTTGTCAAGTTATCGAACAAAGTTCTTGATTTTTTTTTTCCCACACTTTGTCGAGTAACTCGACAAAGTGGTAAATGATGAAATTTTTTATTATTATTTTTTTTGGCCACTTTGTCGAGTTCCTCGACAAAGTGGTAAAGTTGGATTTTTTTTTTTTTTTCATTTTTTTATTTTGGCTTTCTCAACAAAGTGAGAAAGAGTTTGAAATATTTTTTTTTTTTTTTTTTTGGCTTACTCGACAAAGTGGGAAAGAGTTGAATTTTTTTTTTTTACTTCTTTGACAAAGTCTTTGAAATAAATTTTTTTTTTTGTGTGGGCTTTTAGCTCAAATTTTTTTGTGATAAAAAATTATTTGACATAGAAAACGATCGCCGAACGATACGAAATTTTCAGGGGACATATAATACTCAAGTAGCTACCACATATTAAAAATTGGTAGTCCGACGGCATGTTTAGGCATACTAAAATGCTCACCGAAACCTCCTAGGCAGTTTTTTTAATTCATGTCGTCGACAGTTTACAAAATTGTCCATAAATTGAGTTATATAACATAAAATTATGTAAAACTAAAGCCAATGGTTACGCAACCCATAGGGCTATCGTCTCCAACTAGAAATATGTAAAAATACTTAATATATAAGGTGCATTAAATTTTGAGTTGGACAACGTAAACTACATATTAGAAAAATATGAAGTTTAGCAAAACCTTTCAAGTTCACATCATTAACGTGTAACCAAAACATTGGAATCCACTAAAACTACCACAAAACCAAGGTCCACAAAAGTTTAAGAAGATATTTACACTACTTAAAGTTTTTGATTGGTTTATAATATCGATTCCGACGACGCCGACGGCATAAATCCGAAAAACTGTCTCAGGAGGTTTCGCGATGAGTATTTTAGTATGCCTAAACATGCCGTCGGACAACCAATTTTGATATGTGGTAGCTACCTGAGTATTCTATGTCCCATGAAAATTTCAGATTGTTCGGTGATCGTTTTCTATGTCAAAGAATTTTTGTTACTCCATGACCAGGTGAATAAAATTTTCAAAATAAGGGCAGTGTTACAAAAATTTCTTTCACCCGGTCATGGAGTAACAAAAATTTGTTTGACATAGAAAACGGTAACCGAAAATTATGAAATTTTCAGGAAACATAGAATACTCATTTAGCTAACACATATAAAAAATTGATAGTCCGACGACATGTTTCGGCTGACTAAAATGCTCACCGTAACACCCTAGGCAGTTTCTCGGATTCATACGGTCGCAGTTTACAAAATTGTCCATAACTTGAGTTATATACCATGAATTTATGTGAAACCAAAGCCAATGGTTACGTAACCCATAGAGCTATCGTTTCCAACTGGAATTATGTAAAAATACTTAATATATAAGGTGCAGCATATTTTGAGTTGGTCAATGAAAGTGCAGTTTGGAGAAACAATTCACCCAATCATGGAGCAAAGAAAAATTTTTTTTGACATAGAAAACGATCACCGAACAATATGAAATTTTCAAGGAACGTAGAATGCCCATGTAGCTACCACATATAAAAATTTGATAATCCGACGGCATGTTTTGACACACTAAAATGTTTACCGAAACATCCAAGGCAGTTTCTCGGATTCATGCTGTGTCGACTTTACAAAAGTGTCCATAACTTGAGTTATATAACATGAAATTATGTGAAACCAAAGCCAATGGTTAGGTAACCCGTAGGGATATTGTCCGAAACTGGAATTATGTAAAAATACGTAATGTATAAGCTGCAGCAAATATTTAAGTTGGACAACAAAACTGCATTTTAGAGAAAATGAAATTTACCAAAACCTTTAGGAATCGATTGTATTTCATCATTTGTTCCCCATAGCAACCGGAGATAAAAAGCACCAAATTTGATGACTTATGAAGGAAAAATGAATATATATTGACTATAATATATAAGAAGTCAATAATTGTGGAATAAAACTTAATATGAATATATTGTAAATAAAACATTTGTTTTTAAAGTTGCAGTTGGTGGCTTATAACTTATCGATATATTAAATTATTATAATATATTATATTTTATTTTATTTTAACAATTATGATAACACAAGAGAATGCAAATTTATTATAATAATTATGTCAATTTATTACAATAATCAATCTATTATACATTGGAATAAAACGCTTACACAACAAATCTATAGAACAAATTTAACATAAAATGTTATCAAATTATTTAGAAAAAAATAAAAATCAAATGTTATCGACTTAAAAATTTATTTTTCAAATTGCATGTATACAATTTGTTTATAACATAAAACAAAAAGTTTAAACATTATCATTAATTGTTGATTTTTTCTATTTTTTTCTCTTTATTTCAAAGAGGATGTTTCGGTAAGCATTTTAGTAAGCCGAAACATGCCGTCGGAGTATCAAATTTTGATATGTGGTAGCTACATGAGTATTCTATGTTCCTTGAAAATTTCATATTTTTCGGTGATCGTTTTCTATGTCAAATGAATTTTTTTTAATACATGACTAAGTGAAATTTTGAAATTTTTTTTTTTTTACCTTTTTCCCCACTTTGTCTTATAACTCGGCAAAATTAGTATTTTTTTTAAAAAAAAAAAATTTTCCAAATGACTTTCTCGAGTTACTTGAGAAACCAAAAAAAAAAAAAAAAAAAATATTAAATAAGGCTTTTCGAGAAAGCCACAAAAAAAAAAAAAATTGGTGGCTTTCTCGAGTAACTCGAGAAAAAAAAATTATTAGTGGCTTTCTCGAGTAACTCGAGAAAGCCACAAAAAAAAAATTTTTTGTTATGTTGTTTTTTTTTTTTTTTTTTTTTTTTTTTTTTTTTTTGGCTTTCTCAGAAGCCACCAAATTTTTTTTTTTTTTTTTTATTCTTTTTACTTTCTCCAGAAAGTCCAAAATTATTTTAATTTTTTTTTTTTTTTTTTTTACTAATTTGCCGAGTTATGAGGCAAAGTGGGGAAAAATGTAAAAAAAAAATTAAAACTTCGCTTATTCATGGATTAACAAAATTCATTTGTGTTCAATTTACTTATAAGAAAAAAAAATTAAATAGTAAAAATTAAATGAAAATCTATTTGCTACTAAATTATAGAAAAAAAACACACAAAAAAAAAATAATAAATAAAGGTCCAAATACATTCGACAAATACATACCCAAATTATAAAATTATAAAAATAAAAATTATGGGTCAATTAGTTACAAATTTAAAAGTTGGGACCAAAAGAACAATTTAAAAAAAAATTTGAACTTTGTTTCGTTATCGAACAAAGTTCTTGAATTTTTTTTTCCACACTTTGTCGAGTAACTCGACAAAGTGGTAAATGATGAAATTTTTTTTATTATTATTTTTTGGTTATCGTTTTCTATGTCAAACCAATTTTCGCTTTCCCTTTATTGTGTAACTCAAAAAAAAAAAAGTTAAGAAATTGTCAAATTGGACTTTTTGAGTAACTCGACAAAATAATATTAAGCATTAATCTTATTAAAAAGTTTTGTTGTTATTAGTTTTATTTTGTTTATTTAAATAGGGGACAAAACAAAATTTGCAACAAAATTCAAAGTCGGGAATGGTCAATGCTAAAAAAGATTAGGGAAAATTTGGTATAAATTAAAAAGGTTGTGGACCAAAAGTGCAAATTACAAAAAAAAAAAAAAAAACGAAAAACTAAAAGCCCACACAACAAAAAAAAAAAAAACATTTAAAATGAACTTTGTCAGTTGACAAAGTCACCAAAAAAAAAAAAAAAAAAAAAAGAGAGAGAATTTAAGGGACTTTGTCGAGTTGCACGACAAAGTCACCAAAAGGAATATTTAGTGACTTTGTCGAGTTCCTCGACAAGTCACCCAAAAAAAAAAAAAAAAAAAAAAATTCAAAACTTCATTTGGTCATAGATTAACAAAAATTTCTTTGACATAGGAAACGATCACCGAACAATATGAAAATTTTAGGAAATATAAAATACTCATGTAGTTACCACATATCAAAATTTGATAGTTCGACGGCATGTTTCGGCTTACTAAAATGCTCAACGAAACATCCCACGTAGTTTCTCGGATTCATATCTGTCACAGTTTACAAAATTGTCCATAACTTGAGTTATATAACATAAAATTATGTGAAACCAAAGCCAATGGTTAAATAACCCATAGGGCTATCGCTCCAACTGGAATTACATAAAAATACTTAATATATAAGGTGCAGCAAATTTTTGAGTTGGACAACAGAAACTGCATCTTAGAGAAACATGAAGTTTAGCAAAACCTTTCAAGTACACATCATTAACGTGTAAAAAAAAACATGGGAATCCACTAAAACTACCACAAAACCAAGGTCCACAAAAGTTTAAGAAGATATTTACACTACTTAAAGTTTTTTGGTTGGTTTATAATAGCGATTCTAGCACGCCGACGGCATGAATCCGAAAAACAGCTTAAGAGGTTTCGCGGTGAGTATTTTAGTATGCCTAAACATGCCGTCGGACTACCAATTTTTGATATGTGGTAGCTACTTGAGTATTCTATGTCCCCTGAAAATTTCGTAATGTTCGGTGATCGTTTTCTATGTCAAAGAATTTTTTGTTACTCCATGACCAAGTGAATAAAATTTTCAAAATAAGGGCAGTGTTACTAAAATTTCTTCACCCGGTCATGGAGTAACAAAAATTTGTTTGACATAGAAAACGATCACCGAAAAATATGAAATTTTTACGGAACATAGAATACTCATTTAGCTACCACATATCAAAATTTGATAGTCCGACGGCATGTTTCGGCTTACTAAAATGCTCACCGAAACATCCGAGGCAGTTTTTCGGATTCATGCAGTCGCAATTTACAACATTGTCCATAACTTGAGTTATATAACATGAAATTATGTGAAACCAAATTCAATGGTTAGATAACCCATAGGTCTATCGTCTCCAACTGGAATTATGTAAAACACTTAATATATAAGGTGCAGCATACTTTTGAGTCGGTCAACAGAAAGTGCAGTTTAGAGAAACAATTTACCCGGTCATGGAGTAAAAAAAAATTATTTGACATAGAAAACGATCACCGAACAATATGAAATTTTTAGGGAACGTAGAATACCCATGTAGCTACCACATATAAAATTTGATAATCCGACGACATGTTTCGACATACAAAATGCTCACCGAAACATCCAAGACAGTTTCTCGGATTCATGCTGTCGCAGTTTACAAAATTGTCTATAACTTTAGTTATATAACATGAAATTATGTAAAACCAAAGCCAATGGTTAGGTAACCCATAGGGATATCGTCTCCAACTGGAATTATGTAAAATACTTAATGTATAAAGTGCAGCAAATATTTATGTTGAACAAAAAAAACTGCAGTTTAGAAAATGAAATTTAGCAAAACCTTTAAGAATCAATTGTATTTCGTCATTTGTTCTCCGCAGCAACTGGGGAAAAAATCACCAAATTTGAGGACTTATTAAGGAACAAATGAATATATATTGACTATAATATATAAGAAGTCAATAATTGCGCATGCTAAAAGACACTAATATATGTATATTAAAACAAATGAAAGAAAAGAAGATGAAGAAGTCAAAAATGCGCCAAAGATATTAATTTAATATACTAATGGTTTGGTTTCACATGATTTCATGTTATATAACTCAAGTTATGGACAATTTTGTAAATTGCGATAGCATGAATCCAGAAACCGTCTCGTGATGTTTCGGTGAGCATTTTAGTGTGTCAAAACATGCCGCCGGATTATCAAATTTTTATATGTGTTAGCTACATGGGTATTCTACGTTCCGTGAAAATTTTATATTGTTCGGTAATCGTTTTCTATGTCAAATAAATATTTTTGCTCCATGATTGGGTGAATTGTTTCTAAAATGCACTTTCTCGTTGACCAACTCAAAAATATGCTGCACCTTATATATTAAGTATTTTACATAATTCCAGTTGGAGACGATAGCTCTATGGGTTACCTAACCATTGGCTTTGATTTCACATAATTTCATGGTATATAACTCAAGTTATGGACAATTTTGTAAACTGTGACCGCGATAAACCGAGAAACCGCCCACGGTGTTTCGGTGAGCATTTTAGTAAGTCGAAACATGTTTGGCGGACTATCAAATTTTGATATGTGGTAGCTAAATGAGTATTCTATGTTCTCTGAAAATTTCATATTTTTCGGTTATCGTTTTCTATGTCAAACAAATTTTGTTACTCCATGACCGGTGAAGAAATTTTTGTAACAAAGGTTCTTATTTTGAAATTTTTGTTCACCGGTCATGGAGTAACAAAAAGTTTTTGACATAGAAAACGATCACCGAACATTACGAAATTTTCAAGGCACATAGAATACTCAGGTAGCTACCACATACCAAAATTAGTAGTCCGACGGCATGTTTAGGCATACTAAAATACTTATCGCGAAACCTCCTAGTCTGTTTTTCGGATTTATGCCGTTGGCGTGCCGGATTCGCTATTATAAATCAATCAAAAACTTTAAGTAGTGTAAATATCTTCTTAAAATTTTTGGACCTTGGTTTTGTGGTAGTTTTAGTGGATTCTCATGTTTTGGTTACACGTTAATGATGTGAACTTGAAAGATTTTGCTAAACTTCATGTTTTTCTAAGATACGATTTCGTTGTCCAACTCAAACATTTATCGCACCTTATATATTAAGTATTTTTACATAATTTCAGTTTGAGACGATAGCCCTATGGGTTACCTAACCATTGGCATTGGTTTCACATAATTTCATGTTACATAACTCAATTTATAGACAATTTTGTAAACTGTGACAGCATAAATCGAAAAACTAACTAGGATGTTTCGGTTAGCATTTTAGTAAGTCGAAATATGCCGTCGGACCGTCAAATTTTGATATGTGGTAGCTACATGAGTATTCTATGTTTCTGAAAATTTCATATTTTTCGGTGATCGCTTTTCACGTGAAATGAATTTTTCTTAATCCATGACTAAATGAAGTTTTGAAGTTTTTTTGTCCTCAATGGAAAAGTGACTTTTTAAGATTTTTTTTTTTTTTTTTTTTTTTTTGGTAGGTGGACTTTTTATGACAAATATAAAAACAAAAAAAAATAAAACAAAACAAAATTTTCTCCACTTTGCCGAGTAGGCAAAGTGGGGGAATTTTTTTTACTTATCCCACTTTGTCGAGTTACTCGGCAAAGTGAAAAATAAAATGTCGAATTACTCGGCAAAGTGGGAAAATTAAAACATTTTATTTTTCCCACTTTGCCGAGTAACTCGACAAAGTGGGAAATATTAATTTTTTTTTTTTTTTTGAAATTTGCACTTTTAGCCCACATTCTTTTTATTTTATAACAAATTTACCCATAACTTTTTTTTTTTTTGCTTTGGCCATCCCCGACTTTTTAAATTTCGTTATAAATTTTATTTTGTCCACCTATTTAAATAATAAAAAAAACAAATAACAACAAAATAAAATAAAATGTATATGAAGTCCTACAACTTTTAAAAAGTACCCAATTTTATTTTGACATTTTTTAAAAAAAATGTTTTTTAAATTCTCGAGTTATTCGACATTTTTTTTTTTTTTTTTACATTTTGTCGAGTTCTCGTATATATATATATATATATATATATATATATATATATATATATATATATATATATATATATATATATTTTAAATTTGTTGAGTTACTAAACAAAAAAAATAAAATAATTTTTTTTTTTTTTTTTTTTAAATTTTGTCGAGTTACTCGATGTTAAAAAAAAATGTTTTTTTTTTAAATTTGTTGAGTTACTAGCCAAAAATAAATAAAAAACATTTTTTAAAAATTTTGTAGAGTTACTCAAATTTTAAAATATATATATATATTTTAAATCTTGTCAAGTTACTCGAATTTAAAAAACATAAAAATTTATATATTTTTTTAAATTATGTCGAGTTACTCGAATTTAAAAAAAAATTTTAAAAATTTTTTCGAAAGTTACTCGAATTTTAAAACAAAAGATAAAATAAAATTTTTAAAAATGTTGTCGAAGTTACTCGAATTTTTAAAAAAATAATTTTTTTTTTTAAAACTTTAGTCGAGTTACTCGAATTTGAAAAAAAAAAAAAAAATTTTAAACTTTTGTCGAGTTACTCGATTTAATTTTTTTTACTTTTGTCAAGTTACTCGAATTTAAAAAAATAAAATATTTAAAGTTTTGTCGAGTTACTCGATTTAAAAAAAAAATATATATTTTTATTTTTAGTTTTGTCGAGTTACTCGATTTTTAAAAAAAAAAAAAATTAAATTTTTTAAAGTTTTGTAGAGTTACTCGAAAAAAAAAAAAAAAAAAAAAAAAAAAATTTGTCTTTTGTCGAGTTACCCGATTCTAAAAAAAAAAAAAAAAAAAAATTAGTTTTGTCGAGTTACTCGATTTAAAAAAAAAAAAAAAATTTTTTTTTTTTTTTTTTTTTTCGAGTAACTCGATTTTTTTAAAAAAAAAAAAAAAAAAAAAATTTAGTTTTGTCGAGTTACTCGATTTTTAAAAAAAATTTCTTTTTGTCGAGTAACTCGACAAAAATTTTAATTTTTTTTTTTTTTTTTTTTTAAATTCGAGAAGTTTTTGTCGAGTTACTATTCAACTCGACAAACTTTTTTGAGGTGAATAGTAACTCGAAAAAGTTAGTGTTCATTTTTTTTTTTTTTTTTATTTGAAAAAGTTTGTCGAGTTACTATTCAACTCGACAAACTTTTTCGAGGTGAACAGTAACTAGAAAAAGTTACTGTTCATCAAAAATTTTTTTTTTTTTTTTTTTTTTTAAAAATTCGAAAAAGTTTGTCGAGTTACTATTCAACTCGACAAACTTTTTCGAGGTGAATAGTAACTCGAAAAAGTTATCGCTCATGAAATTTTTTTTTAACATTCGAAAAAGTTTGTCGAGTTACTATTCAACTCGACAAAACTTTTTACGAGGTGAATAGTAACTTTCGAAAAGGTTATTGCTCATTAAATTTTATTTTTTTTTTATTATTTTTTTTTTTTATGGTGAGCTTTTACATTTCTAATTTTTTTTTTTTCAATGAAAAAAATGAACAACATATTTTATTTTTTATAACTATTAATTATAACATTCTTACCAACATATTTTTTTATTTTGTTTTTCTTTCTATGCTTGTTTTGTGCCCCGCCACCGTCCATAGTCCTGGTTTATATAGAGGTGGTACGAAATTTCTTTCGATAGTTTCTCGTTTTTGCCTTTTTGGTTGTTCTCTGTTCTTGATAGTCTTGTGAGTAGCTCCTTTTCATGTGTTAGTAAAGCGTCGCCACCCTTCTGTTCTATTCTTCTTAGGTTGCCCCGTTATTCCCCCACTTGCCTAAAATTAACCTTCTTGCGGCAACCTTGAAGACCTAAGAATAAAAAAGCAGTCTTTGGTTCAGTTCCATAAAATTTGAAGTGGAAATATCTGAGATAATGAAAGAAATCATTACTTTTAAATTTATGTTTGTATCGACTATAACCTAGGACATTTTCCACCGAGCTCCAAAATCACGGGCGTAAGATGCTTTGCAGCAGCAGCAGCTACAATGCGTCCCACCTTGCTACTCCCTAATACAAACTATCAGAAAACTATTTCGAGTAAACCCAAGGTAACAATTCAAAGAATTATTAACATTTTCATAATCCTCTATTTCATATATGAAAAGGAATCAAAAAATCAAGAAATATGCCATTATTCTACAATTTTTATATCAAGTGTACTCAAGAAAAAAATATCAATATATTTTAAATAAATGGCCGAAAATTAGACAAAACATTTGAAGAAATTTTGACATTTCTTTATTATTTGTTAATTATTTATTTTTTTTGGTGTGTATGAGCAAATTGTACACAACCGCTCTAAATTTGTTACATTTTTCAAATTTGTTTAAAAATTTTAATTTCATATTTGTTTTTGGTCATTTCAATTACATTTAAAACCTAAATTTTTTTTCCTATATTTGTCACTTACGCGGCAACGACGACTTTAAAACTAGTATATATATATATATACACAATAAGGACCAATACGCACCAAAATACATAAATTATGGACTTCTAGACAAAAAAAATTATTAAAGACTATTTTCACATTAAAGACAAAAGTTAAAGACCATTTGTGCTAATTCCTTTTTAGAATGCATGCACCTACCAAATTCAATCTAAAGTAATTGAATTAATTGGGTAATTTTGTTGGTAAAAATTAATATTACTCACTTACAGATTTTCTATTGATGACTAATTAGTTTTTTCTTTAACTTAATTTATGCACCAATGAAATAATTCAACGAAGGAATATGTAGATAAGACATCATGGATTTTTATTTGAAGATTTTATTTTAAAAATAAATTCTCACCTAGAAAAATCTCTAGGTGATGGTAAATAGTAATGATCTGATTTAAAGGAGAATGGAGAGAAACTGTGTATTTCATTATGATAAAAGACCTATATATATAGGGTTTCAAATACATGTAAACTATGTAAGAAATCTCTAAATATGGTCATCAATATTGTTTTTCATATTTTACAACACTCCCTCTTTGATGACCATTAGTACAATAACTGTCTCGCTAAAAACTTTGTTTGATAAAAATTCAGTAAAACAAAATATCAAACGAAAAGAAAAAAAGAGTATAGTTAATTGTAAAAGTTTTTGGAGTATTAAGAAAATGCTGCCTCATTAAAACCTTACCAGGAAAATCCAGTGGGACAAAACCTGAGCGAAGGAAAAAGAGTACAACTACTCCTCCTGATTTCAATCAATGAAAAAATCTTGTATCGAGCTATCCATATCTTGTGCGTTAATGTCTTCAATATCACCATCTTTTTAAAACTTGCATAAAACAATTCTAGTGAAATGTGCTCCTTGTTATAACCTCGAAGCAGTATCATTTTCATACACTATCTCTGGTTGACTGTAGTTAGCATAATGGTTTGCTGCAATTATATTAAAAACGTTGTTGTTCCCTTCAGGGGTCTCATATACAATTTATAACATACGGGAGTATAACCATTGGGTTATGATGAGGGTAAATGTTTTGTATGTTATAGACATCCATAACTATAACATTTATACCACTTCCAATTAGATGTCATTTACAGAAAGATTATGCCTCGTTAAAACCTTACTAAAAAATACCCTGTAGGAAAAAATTTTAGTGAATGAAAAATAGTACATAATTCTTTTAATACGCCATGAAAGTTGTCTCATTAAAAACCTTGTCAAGAAAACCCAATGGGAGAAAACCTTGGTCAAAGAAAAGAGTACAACGCGTATTTACTCCCCCTCATTATAATATCACTTCAGATCTGTACTTTGATCGATTGAGTTCTAGAAAAGTTGAATTATATGCTTTAGGTATATTAAATCCTCCAGAGATTTATATACATAGTTTTATTAATCATGCCAAATGAGTTGGTTATAACAATATTCATTATATGCATATATGACATGCATTGACAGGCTAACAAGATATCGACTTATGATTGCTTTACATAAGTCTTTGCAAAGTTTATAATGTTAAAAGTCGTACATTACATGTTACGACTTCATTTTTCCATTTCCTTTTCGCATAAATATACATATTTAGGTGCTCCGACTATAGGTCTAGAAACTTCAGGTTTCTCTAGTAAGTTCAATTTACATGGATTACATCATTTTATTTGGCCAATTAATTCTTTGACAGATTTCTTTCAATATCATTACTACCTTTCATAATATGAAGCGCTTCATTATGTACAAAAATGTTGTCAACAACATTATTTTTTAATCCATTTCTTTCTCATAACGACATAACTTAACGCGATTTTTTCGTTTTATTATTTCAGCTAACTGAACCTCTTCTGAGGTTTTTATAATTAGTTATGTCTATATACACTCCAAGAATATATATACCTTCTCAATAGGACCATCTTTATAATTGGCTCCATTTTTATTTGAGAATTTTTTGGAATCAAATATTACCACGTTTCAGGCGTGTTATTAATTTACCTGATATAATATCAATGGATTGTCCTTCAAGGACGCTAATATAAATTGGAGCATTTAGAGCTGGTATATGAGATTTGATTTAATCTCTTTAGTCAGTAAATGTATCTATTAATTGTATAACTTACAAATGAATTATTTGTCAAACTTCTGGTTCATATTGTATTGTGCAATGATCTAGAAAATATAATATACTGCATTTTTATGTATTCTTTCCAACTACTTAATTTCTCTCCCCTAATGTTGAGAAAACTATCTTATCAAAATGATATTCGAAAAATCGTATTATAAAATATCACCCATTAGAATTTAAGATATTTTATAATGTTCCATACTAAACATGTATTCTCAATGTTTTTCAAAGCCCATCTCAGTGCACTATGGTGGACCTATTATACATATACTGTATTATAAAAAATCATTAGATAGATAATATTAGGCTCTGACCATAAGTCAATTATAGCGGGGTAACTTTGATGTTGGCATGATGCATATAAGTGTTTCTGCATATAAAATAGCATTGCCCAAACAAAAATGGGAAGAGCTTTGTTCTCAATAGTAATGGTTTAGAATTTAATTGGAGGAGTTGAAAAATAATATTGCTAAACCATTTAACATCAGCTCAACTAATATTTATTAAAAGTTTGAGATTTAGACTTACTAGTATTGACAAGACACATCACCGTCTTGATTGTATAATCTGAAAATTATGCTCATAATTTAAAATTTGATCAAGTAATCTCGCAAACTTCAAGTTGCGAATAATAACACCATACAATTATCTAGTAGACGTATCTATCAAATACAAATAATATTTAGATGGTCAACATGGAGGGTGATGGGGCCCGATAAATCACCTTAAATAATTTTTAGAAATGCAGGGAATTTAGTCCCGATTTTACCTAGTGAAGGTCTACTGATTTATATACAATGAGAACAAGCATTACGTGAGAATTTATTATATTGAAAATCTTCTGGTTTTCAATAGATATTGTCATTAATTAATAATTCATATCATATTAATTCGGGATGGTCTAACCAGTAATGCCAATCAATAAAATTTTAAGACATTGAACGTCTGGTTCAACGTATTACTTACTTAATTGTACCAATATTTGTGTAGTATAAATCAAAAGAAACAAAACAATATTCTTCTAAAATATTGATTTGTACAAATTTAATGCTTCTTCAAGATCAATCATTTAATATTCGTTTAGTTAAATTATGCTTTTTCAGGAGCAACAACATAATATTATTTTAAAATATTTCTATATTTTATGTTTCTTCAGGAACAACAATATCATTTTATTTTAAAATATTGATATTAATGACGTTATATTTTTTCAAGAGTATTAATAAAATATTTGTATAAATATTAATATACAAATAATTGTTCTTCTTCAGGATGATGTCAATATTATTCTAAAATATTGATATATATAAATTTTATGTTTCTACGGAACAATAAAATAATATTACTATAAAATATTAAAACGTTCATCGGGAACAATAACTTAATATTAAATCTTACACAATTATGCTCTTCAAGAGCAAGTAGTATTCTATTAGAATATTAATATAATATTGTGCTACTTCAGGAGCAACAACAAATTGTTATTCAAAAACATAATAGATGTTTAGATCTTATACAATTATGCTATTCGAGAGCAAATAATATTCTAATAGAATATTGATATTTGGCCAAGTTGTGTTTATTTCAAAATATTATACAATATTCTTCTAGAATATTGATTCTTAATAATAGACAATTCTTCAAGAATAACGATATAATTTTTTTCTATAATATCGATATAAGAAATTATGCTTCTTCGGAGCAATAACTTAATATTCTTCTGAAATATTAAATTAATAATATCACGCTATTTAGGGACAAATAACATTTTTTTAGAATATTAATATAATATTCTACTCTTTGGGAACATTAACATATTTATCAAACTTAGACTTGTATAAAGTTAATCTTTAGGACTAACATAATATTCTTCTAGAATATTGATTTGCATAAAATCTTGATTTCTTCAGGATTAATCAAAAAATATTCTTCTTGAATATATATTTAATTGTGTTATGTTTCTTCAAGAACATCAACACATTTTTACTTATTTAAAAGTATTTAATTTGTTAAAACAAAAGATTTAACCAATAAAAAAAAATTCATAAATCATGTAAATCCAATCTTACAAAATATAATTAAAAGATTTGTAAGAATAAACTTACTTGGAATAGGAAAATAGTCATTTGTTGAAAGTAGTACCAATACAAAATTTTCTATTATTTACGTAGCAATTTCTCACGAATGAATCGTCGAATCTTAATCATTGCCCCTGAATTTCAAGAACAATATGTTTTGAAGTTACTGTCCAAATTTCACAATGATCAGACCACGGAGTGTTGAGATATCAAATTTTGATCACAGCTACGCATGCTGTCCAGATCTGCGAATTTTTCTAAACTCTCGCTCTCAATTTTTCTCTTTGTTTTTAGAAGAGCTTTGTCGTGCTGATAACGTGTTATAAACTAGAGAGAATAATAGAGAAAAATAGAGAGAAACTGTGTATTTCATTATGATAAAAAAACCCATATATATACGTTTCAAATATATGTAAATTAGGTAAGAAATCTCTAAATATGGTCATCAATATTGTTTTTTATATTTAGCAACATGATCCACATATTTTTCAGCAGTGATGATTTATCATATTTATTTTTGTCAAACTTATACATAAATCTAGTAAAAGGGTTATTTAATTCCAGAAATATAGTAAAAATGTCATTTAATTCCCGGACGGGAATCCGTGAAATCTTGGTTTCAAAACAAACCAAAGTAAATAAAGGGTGAACTTCTTATCCAACAATATTTGTTATGGTTATAATTTTCCAATTTTTTTAAGATTAATTATATTCATAGTCTCCATTCTTTAAACTTTGTAATAATATCATCTTCATTCAATTTTATTTACACATCTCGTCCAATCCTTTCATTATTTCGCATAGATAGTCTCAAAAGGATTTTTTTTTTCCCACAAATTTACTCTTTAACTTAAACAAATTTAAGAGAAAAAAAATTAAAAAATTGCATTTGAAGTCCCCAAAAAGATCTTCTTCCCCAATTCACCACCATCTAACAAGAAGGGATTTCCGGTTTGGGCCAGTGGCAACTGGGGAAGAGGAGTCTCCTCCGGTTGCGCGAAGATTATGAAGGATTTCTTTCTAGTTTTCGCAAAAACTAGTGATTGCGAAAACTAGGGAGAAATCCTCACAGGTCTTTGTGCAATCGGGGGGACTTCTCCTTCTCGATTGTCGCATGCCCAAGCTCCAGCAGTTTGGGTCGACAAACGGGGGAAAGAAATTCCTCCCGGTTGTTCTTGTGGTGATAGAGGTGGAGGTGATGATCCTTTTGATTTTGTATTTTTTTTTTCCTTTTCCTTTTATTTTTAATTATGTTAAATAATAGAATGTGAATATATTGTTTTGTCTTTGTTAAATGAGTCAAGTTTAGGTCAGAGTTTTATTTTTTGTCAATGAATGGACTTCTAGACGAAATTTGAAAAGACTCCAAAGGTTCTTTCGGTGAACATAATTAGAATGCTTGGGACTTGATGACACAGTAAAAATTTGTAAAAAATAAAATAAAATAAAAAGTTTATGATTTATTTGTAATTTTGAAAAGATTAGGGTCTCAATTGCAAATTTTTCATTGTATTTTCTTTTTTCTGTTATTTTAATTTATTTAAGTCATGGGCAAAGTTGTCAAAAAAAATATTTGAGGACAGCAAATTAATGAAATGATGGAGACGATACCTGCTAATAAAATCGAATAATTTTGTTCCATACTACTATTTTTCTTTTATTTTTAATTTTACTATTCTTTAATTTTTATTATAAAAATACTGGATAGACTATGTTCAAAATCCTTAAAAATAATACACTCACCTATCTACACCACCCTATCATTTTCATCTCCATACACCATTGCCAACCCAACTCCAAATCAATAGTCAGATCATTGCCGTCGACGAACCACCACCACCACCACCAATCGCCATTGCCACCTCCCCTTCTTCACACTTAGGCGACCACCACTTTTTCTATCTACTGCCACTACAATGAGATCTCCACTGTCAACCACTGGCTCCGCCAGTGGATGGCAACTGAATCCATTCATTTAATATAAATTTAATATAAGGCAATTAGATAAATTGACCTAATAAAATTAATAATACAAAATTACAAATGATTGACACATTCCTCAATGATAATACAAAATTAATAAATACACTTTACTTGTTAATACTTATTGTGTTCAATTGATTTTTTTTTTTTTTTTCTTTTGAGCTTGAGTAATAGTTAATTTAATCTGTGAACTGGATCTTACTATTTTAGAGGATAATTTTATATAAGGCAACGTGAACAAAAAAAGTCTGACTAATTTTAGATCTTGAATATTTATGTGCAATGACTTATTGTAAGTTTTTTAAATATTATGACTTATAAAAAAGTATTAGATTCTTATAAAAATGAGTTTAGTAATTATGGTTTTAGAAAAAAAAAATCGGGGGCCCGTGAGGGCTTCCCCCATCCTCCAGCCCGCCCTGCTCTATAGGTGACCCCCTAATTTAAAATGTCTAGCTCCGTCACTACTATCAACCACCACCATCTCATTTTTCTGCATAACTTTCACACGCCGCGGACCATCACCACCACCATTGCAGATCTATTTTCAAATCTGGACTCGAAACCCACAAGCATTATTAAATCATCTTCTCTACATAAATACTTATTCTTTAATCTACTGTTTGCCATTGTTTTTTTTTTTTTCCTTTCACATAATGAGTGCGATAAGAAGATTCAGCTTTGTTTTTTTCCCTTTCTTTTACATTTTTTGTTTGAAAATGGAGGCACAAATAATATTACTATTGTTTTAAAGCTTAATTTGCACTAGTTAATTTTTCATAATAATTTTCATGATTTTCTCCCCATATTTTTTTTTTTTTGTCTTTTTAGTTTGACATTGCATTTTCAAATTATTCAAGAAAATGTTTTTTTTTTTTTGTAATTTAATGTTTCATATTTGATATCAGATCTGTTTGAAGCGGGTGGTGATTGGTTTTATACTAAATTGTGGTTAAAGTGGCGGCATCATAATACTGGGTGTTACAAGTAGTGTCTACGGCAGTGTAACAATGGATGTTACAAATGTAACACACTTTGTTATAAGTGGCGAAACAGACGACGAATTGTACGTAACAAATGTAATACATATTTTTTTGTAACAAATATAACACAAAGTGCTACAATAAGTAGTGGCGTCGACGATAACGATGGCGGCAGCGGCGGCGACGAAAACAAGCGACGAAATGTGCATAATAAAAGTAACACATTTATTGTAACAAATGTAACACACATTTTTGCGTAACAAATGTAACACACATTTATTGTAACAAATATAACAAAAAGTGTTATAAAAAGTGAAAATAGTATTTTTATAATAAAAAATATAAAACAGTATTTTTAGAATTTTTTATTTTTTGTAGTTATCTGTAAAACTATCTCTATTTTTTATCTATATAATTCATACTATCCACAACGATTGTGAAGGCTGGCCATGCTGAGCTTTGCAATGTGGCCCATAGGCCGTGAGGGTACTCCCAAGATCACGAGAACCTAATACACTGCAAGGGTTAAATCGGCTAATCTGCCCAGCCCTTGAAAGGAACAGTGTTGGATTGGGCTTTATCTGGGCTTCCGTAGGCCCCATAAATGGGCCATCTTGAGCTCCTTTACAATCGGTCCGGCTAGACGAGAACAAACAGCAGCCGTGAACGCATTGCGTTATATTATTTTATTTATACCCTATGCTTCTATTAGGGTTTTGAGGATACTTAACATACGCCTCTCACTTTATATCTCCGTCTCAGTGCTACCATACCATAAGGTCACTGAGAGCCGCTTCCTCCTCCTCTCTCCCCCTAAAATCTGTAAGATTTTCTCTATTATCTCTTTGAATTTACGCATCAATTTTATGTGATTGCATGTAATTTTGAATTGATATGGTTTGTTAAGTGTTCGTATGAATTATTGTTGGTTCTAGAAAATTGATAATGTATCGATTGGATGATTTGTGATGTTGCTACGTTGCAGAGTAGCTGGTAATTCTTAGGTTTGAAATACTAGACTTGCTTATGGATATATTTAATAGTAAAACATGGAGGATTAGAATTCGATAGGTTTGAAATACTAGACTTGCTTATTTTTGTTCTGGAGAGCTCGAGCAGAAGCTGAAGTGCTTCTTTGGGATAAATGGAAGTGAATTACGTTTTATACATTCTCTGTGTTCTTGTTCAATTGAACTATGCACGGGAATGATGATTTTGCTAAAATTGCTTTAGTTTCTGTAAGTAGTCTAGTAGTATATGACTCTATGTTGATGTCGTTGAAAGCTCGAGTAAATGTCAGACTTGTCATCTTCGAATGTTGCTAAGACTTCTTTTCATGTTAGCATTTAATTCGGGTAGTATTAGAAAAACGTGAAGAATTGCCATTTTATGAGCTTGTAAGGCCCCATCGATGGAGGATATGTGAAATTTAGGGGAAATTGGGATTTGATAAATTTTTGTGTAAGCATGAAAATCTAATGATGTCAGTTGATAAAGAGAACCTGTGAAGTTTGTGATGAATTTTGTTGTGGTCTTATGGGTTTGGATTTTAATTTTAATCTTGTTAGTGATAGAGCATATGTTCCATTTCAGGTATAGTGCGTCCGTAGGTATAAGCCTCTCATTTTGTTGCCAGTGATTTTCTTGTTGACTTTTTTTTTCTTCTGATTTTTCTCTCTCTGGATGGCAGGTATTTTGACGAAGTCCTCCCACAAATTTTTTGTTTTTTTAGCAGTGAAATCTAGAAACCAGTCAGGATGGTAAGCATGCAAAGTTGATTTTCATTTTTAATATAGCCTTTGCCATTGCACCGGGTAATTTGGGTTTCTAATGAATATATTTTCCTTGGATGTGTGCAGGTGAAGTTCACAGCTGACGAACTCCGCAGGATTATGGACTACAAGCATAACATTCGCAATATGTCAGTTATTGCCCACGTTGATCACGGTGTGGAAGCTTCTTACATTTATTTTCACCTCAATATTATATTTATGTACTGTATTACTGGGTGGTTCGTCTTTATTTGCAGTATAATGCAGGTTTGTTTACCATGTCTGCCTTGATGCATGTACTGACTGTAGTTTTCATTTAATTGTATCAGGGAAGTCCACACTTACCGATTCTCTTGTTGCTGCTGCTGGTATTATCGCCCAAGAAGTTGCTGGTGATGTTAGAATGACAGATACCCGTGCTGATGAGGCTGAGCGTGGTATCACCATCAAGTCCACTGGTATCTCTCTGTATTATGAGATGTCTGATGAGTCTTTGAAGAGCTTCAAGGGAGAGCGAATGGGCAACGAGTACCTCATCAATCTTATTGATTCTCCTGGACACGTCGACTTCTCATCGGAAGTGACAGCCGCACTTCGCATCACTGATGGGGCTCTTGTTGTGGTTGACTGCGTTGAAGGTGTGTGTGTCCAAACAGAAACAGTCCTCCGACAGGCCCTTGGAGAAAGGATTCGACCTGTCTTGACAGTTAACAAGATGGACAGGTGTTTCCTCGAGCTCCAGGTTGACGGAGAGGAGGCTTACCAAACATTCCAGAGGGTCATTGAAAATGCAAATGTGATTATGGCTACTTACGAAGATCCTCTCTTGGGCGATGTTCAGGTATACCCAGAGAAAGGTACCGTTGCCTTTTCCGCTGGGTTGCACGGATGGGCTTTCACCCTTACGAACTTTGCGAAGATGTATGCCTCCAAGTTTGGTGTGGATGAGTCCAAGATGATGGAAAGGCTCTGGGGAGAGAATTTCTTTGATCCAGCCACTAAGAAGTGGACTACCAAGAACACCGGTTCACCTACATGTAAACGTGGATTTGTTCAATTCTGTTACGAACCCATCAAGCAGATTATTAACACTTGCATGAATGATCAGAAAGATAAGCTCTGGCCAATGTTACAGAAGCTCGGTGTTGTTATGAAGTCTGACGAGAAGGATTTAATGGGGAAGGCACTAATGAAGCGTGTGATGCAGACCTGGCTTCCAGCTAGTACTGCCCTCTTAGAAATGATGATCTTCCACCTTCCATCACCTTCTACTGCACAAAAGTACCGTGTGGAGAACTTGTACGAGGGACCTATGGATGATGCTTATGCTAATGCTATTAGGAACTGTGATCCTGATGGCCCCCTTATGCTTTATGTGTCGAAGATGATTCCAGCATCAGACAAGGGTAGGTTCTTTGCATTCGGTCGTGTGTTCTCCGGCAGGGTCTCAACTGGTTTGAAGGTCAGAATCATGGGTCCTAACTATGTCCCCGGAGAGAAAAAGGACTTGTACGTGAAGAGTGTTCAGAGAACTGTTATTTGGATGGGTAAGAGGCAGGAAACTGTTGAGGATGTACCATGTGGGAACACAGTGGCTTTGGTTGGTCTAGATCAGTACATCACCAAAAATGCAACCCTGACCAATGAAAAGGAAGTCGATGCTCATCCAATTAGAGCAATGAAGTTCTCCGTGTCACCTGTTGTGCGTGTTGCAGTCCAGTGCAAGGTTGCATCCGACCTTCCGAAGCTTGTTGAAGGTTTGAAGCGTTTGGCCAAGTCAGACCCTATGGTTGTCTGTTCCATTGAGGAGTCTGGGGAGCATATTATTGCTGGTGCTGGAGAACTCCACCTGGAGATATGTTTGAAGGACTTGCAAGATGATTTCATGGGTGGTGCTGAAATTATAAAATCTGATCCAGTTGTGTCCTTCCGTGAGACTGTTCTCGAGAGGTCCATTCGCACTGTTATGAGCAAATCACCCAATAAGCACAACCGTCTGTACATGGAAGCCAGGCCCTTGGAAGAGGGACTTGCTGAGGCTATTGACGATGGGCGCATTGGTCCTAGAGATGATCCTAAGGTACGTTCTAAGATCTTGTCTGAGGAGTTTGGTTGGGATAAGGAGCTTGCAAAGAAAATTTGGTGCTTCGGTCCCGAGACAACCGGTCCAAACATGGTGGTTGATATGTGTAAGGGAGTCCAGTACCTGAATGAAATTAAAGATTCAGTTGTCGCTGGCTTTCAGTGGGCTTCGAAGGAAGGCCCATTGGCTGAAGAAAACATGAGGGGCATTTGCTTCGAAGTTTGTGATGTTGTTCTTCATGCTGATGCTATTCACAGAGGTGGCGGTCAGGTCATTCCAACTGCTAGGAGGGTTATTTATGCCTCCCATCTGACTGCCAAGCCCCGTCTTCTGGAACCCGTGTACTTGGTGGAGATTCAAGCACCAGAGCAAGCTCTTGGTGGTATCTACAGTGTGCTGAACCAGAAACGTGGACACGTGTTCGAGGAATTGCAGAGGCCGGGCACTCCACTTTATAATATCAAGGCATACTTACCTGTTGTCGAGTCATTTGGTTTCTCTAGTACTTTGAGAGCCGCAACTTCTGGACAAGCCTTTCCCCAGTGTGTGTTTGATCATTGGGACATGATGTCATCTGATCCATTGGAAGCAGGATCGCAGGCTGCTCTGCTTGTAACCGATATCCGAAAGAGGAAGGGTTTGAAGGAGCAGATGACACCACTCTCCGAGTTTGAGGACAGGCTTTGAGTCCATAAAGGCTTAAACCTTAATTTATTACCTCTGGGCGCTTTATATTTTCAGTGTAAGCATGAGTTCACATCCAGATTCTGTTATGTGTTGCGTTTTGAAGTCACAAGGACAAGAGTGTTGTTGTATCTTGAATCATTTTCTCTTAGGAGACTATTGGTAATAATTTTTGTTCCGGTTAATGTTTTGTTTGATCATATCCAGTTTACCCTTAAAGATTGGGTATAATTGGTACCTGACATTTGTATTTTCATGTTTATGTGCGGTATTTTTACCCCCATTATGTTTCGATGCATTTTCTTTAAGCTGGCAAATTGACTTATCTTGTGTATCTTTGAAGTTCTGCAATTCAACCACCTACAATTTGTTCTAAATAAAATAACAATCTGTTACGTGATATTGTTTTTCAGTTGTATATACATGCAAGATAATTATATTCATACTACATTATTTGTTAATTACACCACATTTTAATTCGACTAAAAATCTTCAACTATTGTTTATTTTTGCATCAATTTTTTTCTCATTTTTCATCATCAGCCTACTAATTTGCACGTCTTATTTTTGTCTTTAATGATTTTGTCCAAAAATATAATTAAGAAGACGCCTCTCGTATTTTTAAATAAGCAGAGTAAATAACAACAGATACAAAAGTTTTACAAAATATTTCTCTCATTTCAATGCACCTTAGAAGTATTTTTGGACAAAAATCGTCATCAGATATAAAATGTAAAAATTAATTAAAACTTAATGATAAAAAGCGACCAAAACAAGTTGGAGAATAAAAGCATCTCCAATGCTATACATCTTTTAAAAAGTCTACGTGACAATTGAGAGAAAAGAAATGAGAAAAGAGATATTGAAATGAGAAGAGACAAAAAAAAATAGATGAGAAAGATAAATACAATGTAGCAGCATTTATTGTAAAAAGCGTCTAACAAACCTTTTAAAAGTGGACATCTTGTTGAATAACCTTCTACACTAAATGATGACACATTAATTTTGTCCATTCTACATCATCGCCACATCAGCTAAACATTCAAATTAGAAAATAGCATTAGACCTGCTCTAAGTGCTAAAATTTCAAACATTGAGAAACCTTTATTGCAATTAATAATAAAACCTGTTGTCTGAATATATTTATCCATACATATTTCTTGACAATTTCAAGTAAATTTCCCTTGATGTCCCTACTGAATACTGATTGGCAATAGAATCCATCGAAATTGTAGTTACCTTAAATTTGGAATTTTGACAACGCCTCAAGCTTCGTCTTGTAGCCCAGCAATGAAGAAACAATCGGTCTTTACATACTACAGTCACGTTTCTTTCTAGTTCCAAAAGTAACAGAAACGACTGCAACTTTGTAAATCCCAAAAAGATACAGCAGATAACATTTGCATGCTTCACACAGCGATATGAACGTAACGCTTACCAATCACACAATTGTAAATGAATACAACTTGTGTGGTGATTCCGGATCCCCTCTAAACCTATATATAGTATGACAAACACAGTCGTAAAGCATGAAAGCAGCAGCTTCTCCCAAAATGGTTCACAAGTCTCTTTACTATCATCCAACCAGTAGCAATAAATCATCTCCCAGACAAAAAATTCAGGAATCAGGAGTAAGAAATTCCTCAAAAATGCACAACAATACCGTAGTTATTTGTCACCAAAACTAATTTGCTACTTATAACAATTTTTCTCAATTAATATAACATCAGTCCATCACACGTCAAACCTAGCGCTTGGATTTCTTTTTAGCCGATGGCTTGTCAGAAGCTGCAATGTATGCTTCGGCGTCAATCTTCTCAGCAGATTTTTGCCTCCGCTGCTCCTTCGCTTTTTCCTGCAGCATAAAAAACAAATGACAAAAATCTGAATCAAATGAATGCACAAATCTTCCAACTGTTGCGATGCCAAGAATTACCGATCTTGTAATGCACTCTTTCTACAGAAGAAGAATCTATACATAGTATGGACATGTTCTAATTTCAAATTTCAAACACAATATCCCAATTCTAGTTGGACGGTTTCAACAAATTCACAAGCATCCAATACCTAGTTTTGGAGTAATCAAACTGACACCATCACCAACGACTAAGTCTTGTTTCAGACCCATAAAGATTTTCAGTTCACTCATGCCATATTTACAAAGTTGTAAATCGTTGCTTCACAAAAAGAACGAATTCCAAAATGAACTTCAGTTCTAATTACTCAAAATAGGGGTGTAAAATCAAGCCAATCTCAAAGAGCTTTTGTTGAAGCAGATTCAAGCCAAGCAGGTGGACCAATTCAATTTACTTTAACATGTCGTGAGACCAGTAAAGAAGCTCTTTATCTTAACAATAAAAATTGAAATTACTTTCTTTCATTTCAAAATACCTTGAGCTTATTTACACCTCCAAATTAGAATTTGACCCTCAAATTAACATCCACAAATCGAAATCCTAACATGTGATCTCAATTACCTTCAAAGACAACGTTATGGCTGCCACATCATTCTTGTCATCAGTAGCTCTTAAATCTTGTCTTGCAGGTTCCTGCAACAACCCAACAAAAATTCACTGAGAAAATGAGTCATCGGATAGGAACATACAGCAGCGCATAATATTCCAATAATCAAACCTCAGGTGGGACAAATGCTTCCTCCCGTTTCCTTTTGTTTTCAGCTGTCTTTTCTGCTTGTTTCTCTTGCTTCTCTTGCCACTTCTTTGCTTGTTTCTTCTTGTCAGCTAAGAAATATTCCCCGCTCTCCAGTTGCATATCAATCTGATAATGTTTATAAGGTACAATGAGTAAATTATAGCGGCCTAATGTACTTGACCACATCTTCATAAGATAAAAAGGATAATGAAAAATTAAAGTAAATGTGAATTGCTTATGAAGGGATAAAAGGTTAAGACATCAACAAATGATCGCCAAATATAAAGGATTAATTAGCTGCTCTCATAACCAACGTCCCGGCGTCCCGGCGTCACGGCACTTGCATAACACTGTCCATCGACGAAGAGCTATGATGCACCAATACGGATACGCATATCCGATACGTCGACACGCGATTTTCAAAAAAGTAGTGACACTGACACTCCGTTGATACATTGATTAAATTTTTTTTAATATTATAGCTTAAAGAAAATAAAAATTTCTATATTTATTGCATAAAAAACAAATACTCAAAAATGATCCACCCATTTTAATATTAACAAACAAATAATTAGTCCATTTAAAATCTTGACCGTCACCATAAGAATTGACCTATTTTTTCTAAACCCTAAACAAATACCCGGCGAAATATCCAATACGTGCCAATGTCCGATACGTGTCCGACACCGACACGCCGGTGCTGATGGCGTGTCCGTGCTTCTTAGACGAAGAGTAAAATATCATTTCATTTAACCTCATGGTGTAACCAAGAATAGGAGAGATCACAATTTCTCATTATGATAGTCATACCCAAATCCTTCCAAACTACATCATAATTTCCCAGTGAAGAAAAATTTTCATTTCAGGCAAAAGCATTGTCCAGTACTGAGAAAAGTGGGCATGACAAGATGCAGATATAAACAAGGTGATTAGTCCCTTGTGGAACCGTGATTCTCAACTTACCTTACTAGGTGGTTGTGGTGGAGGAAGGGCGTGTATATTCTCTTCTCTTTAGTCTTAACTTTCTTCTGTTTGACATTTTTCCTGAAATGCAAAAGCAAAGGAATTATCAGATCTTGTTGCATGAATGATGCTTGGATAATAGTATGGGGAACTAAATGAACATCAATGAGGATAGACATACTTCTTAAATTTGGGAAGAAATCTGTCCCAATTCTCATTTGCAAGTGCTGGATTCTTCTCAAGCTGTTTCTTCATCATTAGGATCTATCGTCACAGAAAGGGGATTGGGTAGGAGGAGCAAAACATCATTAGATCCTCACTGCAAATATCAATAGTAACAAACTATCCCAGTGAAATCACCCAAACATGCTTTCAACTATTTACCTTGATATTATATACTGGATGCATTTTATTCAGTATGCACTCTTCTACAACCTTCCTAACTTGTTTAAGACCTCTGAATGATCCCATGGCTGCAACCGTGTTTCCCTACTTTTACCAACAGAAAGCATTCAAGTAATTGCGGGCAACTTTTGCAGGAAAGGACATCAATTTTGACTAACAAAATCATAATCTGATATATTAGAAACAATAAATAAGAAAAGATCATATATTTGGACCTGAACCAGGACATAGCATTCAGTCAAAATCTCCAGTGCCTGCATTTCATTTAGCTTTATGTAAGAGATGTAACAAGGCTATTCTCTAGTTTATGAAAAGAGTAAGCATGTGGTAAAGTTAAAAAAAAAAATACATGATACAACTACAGGCATCAATATGACGTGTCAGTTCAAAATTTCCTCAGGGGACATGGTGGTTTCTAATGGAAACTTGACAGTATTAGGTTATGCTTATTTGTACTTGTATTCATCATTCACTAAGTTGAGGGAGAATCAGTTAAGAGAAGTTTAGCATACAAACCTTCAAAGTAGATGAATTGGGGCCGACTAGGTGCTGTCGTCTTTTGACAAATCGTTCCTGTAGACAGTAGTAGATATTAAGAGCTGAATCATAAATTTTGAAGAGACTCTGGCTAAATATGATTCGAATATTTACAATTCCACCATGTTTAGTATAACAAGTTAACAAATTCATTATCTACATTAATGTGTTTCTTTTTGCTTTCTGCCCCACCCCCCTCCAAGAATCTGTTTCTCTTTAGATGCTAAGGGCAATGGTTAGGGGGAAGTTCCTCACCACAATTTTTACTGGCTTATCAGAGCAAAGACATGCATTCTGACCCCACCAAAATTAACTGTGCAGGGCCTGCGTGTTTTACTTCTAAACGTGTAATTGCATGACATCTACTTTCAAAAGGGAATGGTGTGCATTAGACATCCAAAAACCTTTTCATGATCAAAGGTTATGGTATATTTAGAGAGACATACTGCACCTAATAATCATTTGCATATAAAACACATAGAAATATATATTAATTAAAGGAAAAACGCACCTTGTTGCGCACCAAGTTGCCAATCTTGATGATGTCGCAATGTATCTCATCATTTAGGATCTTTATTGCCTATGAGATCAAATTGTTGTGAGAGACTTGAAATTGATGAATTTTATACAGGCTTCCAATTGAGAATTAAAGATATTCAAAGAATATAAAGAGTGAAATAATTCCTAAAACTTTTCTGACTGTAGGAATGTCTATGTGTTTTTTTTTTGCACGCAATCTAGCCAAGGAAATGTTAACTAGAACTACAGAGCACAAAATAAGCATTTGAAAAGGCAAGAAATTTTATATCTGAAGGTTGGGACTAGCAATTCGCACAGATTATATACCAGAAGAATATTCCTCTGCACTTTTTTCTTTGAATAAATCCTTAAAAGGAGAGGCAACTTAGTAAACTAGTTAGAAACACGTGCATTGCACGTGGTTTTGCAATAATTTTGTTAATTTTTAATATTTAAAATTCTTATTTTTTAATTGTTAATAGTTAAAATGTTAAAGTAACAATTACAATAAAGATAAAACAACACATTTGTTGATAATATGATGTATTGTATTATTCGCGTTATAATGAATAATGTTGATATTTTATTTACATTTATAGAAGTACAATTACAATCGAGATGAAATTTATATTGTGGTAATACCAACAATAACTTGAACCTAGTAAATACTTTTTGGTGATTTGAGCTTTGATGATTGACGAACATTTGATATCAAATCTTATGGAATTGATGCATGACTGCATTTTACGAAGAATAAAATTAATAATTACTAATTTTAGTACGAGAGAATGGTAGATATACATTTCATAGTTGACATGTATTTTATACTTTCTTTTAATTTTACCATTCTTTAGGTAACTTTTATTTCTACTAAAAAAAAAAAAAAATTGCAACATATATCTTAAAGACTGGGGAAGAAGTATATTTTTGGATTTGTCCCGAACATGTAGTCACTTCACTATTCTTGGAAAAAAAATCAAATATGAGACATTGATCTAAGTTTCTCTAATCAAATTTAATCTAAAAAAAGTGAAGATAAGTTGTCCAAAGGCCTAAACAACCCCTTATTTTGTTCAATAATGGTGGAAAATGAAAGGTTTTTGGAATCATCATATGATTATTTATATTCTGCAGTGAAAAAAAAACTGAAGATAAATTGTCCAAATGTCCCAAACAACTTATTTTGTTCAATAATGGTGGGAGATGAAATGATTTTGGATTTTGTAATTTAATGTAGGAGAGTAAAATAGTCTGATAGATGAAAGGGTTTTGAATTTTTTAATTAATGTAGTAGGTTAAAATAATCCAAAGTTGTAATATACGAAAGTAAAATAGTCCAAAATTGTTTATCCATTTTAGTGTCTCTCATTTGCATTCCGCAGTGGAAAAAAAAATTGAAAATAAATGGTCCAAAAGTCCCAAATAACTTATTTTGTTTAATAATGGTGGGAGATGAAAGGGTTTTGAATTTTTAATTTATTGTAGGAGGGTAAAATAGTTTCGGAGATGAAAGGATTTTGAATTTTTTAATTTAATGTAGGAGGATAAAATAGTCCAAAGTTATAATATATGGGGGTAAAATTGTCCAAAATTGTTTCTCCCTTTTATGGCCTTTTAGAATTAGTATAGAATTGTTTCTCCCTTTTATGGCCTTTTAGAATTAGTATAGATAATTGAAGAAAGAGTGTGGAAAGAGATGAAACCTGAGGTGCAGGGACACTTCTTGACAGAAGTTTAATGAGATCCCTTGCTTTAATTATAATATAGGGATCCTTGGTCTTCCTAGTAGTTGAAACGGACATGGATCCTTCAACCTAAAACCAATAAACCATGACATAATACATAATTAGAACACAGAAAGGAATGATGAATAAGATATTTTCAGATGTAGGAAAAAAGTTGAACAATCTTATTTTTCTTGTTTTGGCTTCAACTAGTCTAATGGATAAATATTTTCATTTTAAACAACCATATGTCCATTTTCAGTGTTCACATTCCCCGTGCACAAACTTACCAGTTACCAGTGGCTATATTGATGTGAAGAATACGAAATTACTTACCAAATTTAAATCACAAGCAATTCCATGTTCTTTCAACGCGCCTTTAACAATCGGCCAACACTCTTGCAAGTATTTTTCTGCAATCATTTAGACAGGTTGAGAAATATCAGAACCTGATTACTTTTCATGGGCCTATAACAAGAAGACAACCTCAGTGCCTCTTTTAAAATGAAAACGAATTTCTATTTCTTTAGATATATCTCCATGCTTAATGAAAAGCATATGTAAGAAGAAATGATTGAAAGCTAAGTGAGAATGAGACAGTCAAGGTCCAAAGACAAGCACCTTGATCGATGTTACACTCAGATATAAATATCAATGCTTACAATTTTTTTATCATGAGTGTTCTGCACAATCTAATAACCCGCAACTCCACCCCACACACACACACCCAATAAATAAATAAATAAAAACCCATGCAGCAGCATTGTGTAATTCTTATATACAAAGACCACCTATAAAACATTCAAACAAGCATGTTACTAAGGTCACTAAAAGAACCTGTAAAACATTACAACGAAAGCTTTGCTAAGGTCAACCATAAACAACGTACATTGCAATTGCGTTGCACCTATAAATATGGTTACAATTGCAACATGCGGCCATGATTGTGCATGTTGTATTGCCCTTCAAATAACAATAACCCCCAAAAAAATTTGTACCTAGTTAGTACTCCGTACTAGCGTTACAAAAATAAAAACTGAAGTTATGAATCAACCAAGATATAGCAATCCGGAACAAGCAAGCTATAAGTTGAATGGTTTCTAGAAGACATACAAGAAATTAAAATTACTAAAAACAATGAAATAAAAACGGGAAACTGTATGCAACCTCGATATTGAGGGAAGAGAGTAGAGAAGGAGCTGACTTCAAGCATGCCGCTTTCGTTCCACGAAGGATCGAATTTCTCGACTTTCCAATGGTCGATGCTCTCGTTATCCCATGGCTTGTCCTTTTTGTGCTTTCCTTTGTGCTTAGTCCGAGACCTCTCCTCCGTTTCTCCGCCATCGTTACTATCATTCTTCTCAGTTATCCTGTCTGCAATTTCCATTCTGATTAATTCGAAATCGAGTTGAAGGCGGCTAGGGTTTAATTCAATTCCTATGGAATTGGGTGTGAATTGGGGGAATGGAGGCTTCTTCTATTAAGATTTTAATAAATTTGTTAATATTTATACATTCTTACATATTTTATGGAATTTGATAGAATTTAACGAATTTGATAAGATTTTAAAAGATTCTCATTTATTTTAATCAACTATTTTATTTTAATTAAATATTTAATATTTAATATCGTAGTAATTATTTGTAAGTTTTTTAATTATTTTCTTAGTCATGAAAGGCTGAATAAAATTTGTATTAAAATTTGTTGGAGAAAATACGTATATTTTGAAGAGTGAGTGGTATAGCTTCAATTAATTTTCTTTACTTTTAGATATGATGAATAGTATGTAGTTTCTGACAAAATTGATTATTATAATTCTTAGAATGATACTTCAATTATTATGTGAAAAAATTATTCTCCTACTTTCAAATTTAAACGTGTTCCATATTTTTCCACATGATTTGACTTTGTAAAAATTTTCAATTTATCAATTTAATTTTGTTTATTCTAATCAGACATTCAAAAAAGTTTAGATTACACGAGTGTCATAAGATATGCAAAAAATTACTTGCAAACTTGCAGTAATAAGTAATAAAAATACTTATTATAGATTAGTATAAGTTGTTAATTAGTGATTTCTCATTAAGTAGATTTTTTGAAGTAATTAATAAAGAATAAATTTGGAGAAAAGTGTTGATGATTTATTGTTTTATATTTATTTTCTCAATTTAAAAATTGAAAATCAACAAAATTATTCAAAAATCTCAAAAAGAGTTGATAAAAATAAGTACATTAATAAGATTTTACTTGTTTTCGCAATAGTAAAGTATAGAACATATCAATACTACATACATGTATAATTGTAATGATTTAAACATAACTTCACGATACTAAATTACGTAAAAACGTAAAAAAATAAAAACTCTTAATAGCTTAAATCAACAAAAATAATTCAAAAAGTAAATGAATATTCATTCTAAAATTTAAATAATCTATGCTTATAATTTCTCAACACAACGATTAGCAATGAAAACATGCATTTGTCATTCTTAATAGCGTGTTCCGAAGTGCAAATTTCAATATACAATAAATGGTATTCACTATATTCTTTTGCCATAGCCAACAAGAAATCAAGAAAATTATTTTTACTATAATCAAGAACATAGGTAAAAATAAAAATAAAAATAAAAACAAAAACAAATTAGTGTAAAACAACACATATTTATAAATGATATTTTGTATCTTGACCAGTGTTAAATTTTAATATTACTATTGTTTTCCCCAAAAAATAATAATAATAACTTACATTGCCAATTCTGTTGCAAGAAATTAGGAAAAAAAAAAAAAAAAAAAGAGAGAGAGAGGAGAAAATGAACAGCGGTGGACGTTCATATGAACAGTGCTACACCAAAAAAAGAAAAAAAATATATTGTCAATTTTAGGAAATTAAAAAAAAATGGTGAAGATCTCTCTTTTAATATATTAAAATACTGAATATTAGAACTATTTAAGAACTCAAAATAAGAATTGAAAATTAATACTTAAACAAGCAAAAATGTTCAAATAAGTATAAAAAAATTAACAAAAATAGGACTTAAACAACTAAACAACTACTTATAATGGTCAATTCACGAACCCTAGAAATAATAAGAGCCAATAGCAGCCTTCAAATCTATTGTGATCAGTGGTGCAAAAAGTTAAACAGATAGATATGCAGAAACAACTTTTATAAAACAAAATTTGGATGGATACTCAAAATAATCAACATATCTATAAATTTTGAGACGATTTTTCAAAAGACATGACTGAAATCGAAATAAAAGCGAAAAATAAGAACGAAAAATTACAAGTGAAATAACAAAATATTGAAAAGAAAATGGTGCTAAAAAAGATCTACGATTGAGAAAAAACAGTGTCAATTTCAAAAAATTAAGAAAATGTGAAAAAAAAAGTAAATGAATAGTGGTGGACATTCATAGAAACAGTGCTACACTAAAAAAAAAAAAAAAAAAAAACAGTGTCAATTTCAAGAATCAAGAAAAACTTTAAAATACAAAAAAAAAAAAAAAACAGAGAGAGAAAGAAAAGTGGTGGCTCGCATTCATAGAAATAATGTCATACTAAGTACCTCTTTTAATACTAGTGGAGTGCACGTGCAAAAGCATGTGTTTTATTTCAATTAAGTATTTAACAGCGTGGTCATTATTTGTGAGTTTCTTAATTATTTTCTTAGTTATGAAAGGTTTGAGTAAAATATGTATTAAAATTTCTTGGAGAAAATACGTATTTTTTAAGAGTGAGTAGTATAGTTTCAATTGATTTTTAACATGAACGTTTTTTACTTTTAAATGTGATGAATGGTATGTAGTTTCTGACAAAATTGATTATTGTAATTCTTAGAATTGGATACTTCAATTATTATGTGAACAAATTATTCTGCTGCTTTCAAATTTAAAGTTTCATATTTTTTCTCATGATTTGACTTTGTAAAAATTTTCAATTTATCAATTTAATTTTGTTTATTCTAATCAAACATTAAAAAAAGTTTAGATCACACGAGTGTTATGAGATATGCAAAATATAACTTGTGAACTTGCAGTAATAAGTAGTAAAAACACTTATTAAAGATTAGCACAAGTTATTAATTAGTGATTTCTCATTAGGTAGATTTTTGAAGTAATTGATAAGCAATAAATTCAGGGAAAAGTGTTGATTTATTGTTTTATATTTATTTTCTCAATTTAAAAATTGAAAATCAACAAAATTATTCAAAAATCTCAAAAAAAGTTGATAAAAATAAGTGCATTAATTAAATTTTACTTGTTTTCGCAATAGTAAAGTATAGAGCACATCAATACTATATACACGTATACTTGTAATGATTTAAACATAACTTCACGATACTAAATTACGTAAAAGTATAATAAAAAATAAAAACTCTCAATATCAACAAAAATAATTCAAAAAGTAAATAAATGTTCATTCTAAAATTTAAATAATTTATGCTTATAATTTCTCAACACAATGATTAGCAATGAAAACATGCATTTGTCATTCTTAATAGCGTGTTTCGAAGTGCAAATTTCAATATCCAATTAGTGGTATTCACTTTATTCTTTTGGCGTAGCCAACAAGAAATGAGGAAAAATATTTTTACTAAATCAAGAACTTAGGTAATTAAAAACAAAAACAAAAATAAATTAGTGTAAAAGAACACATATTTATAAACGATATTTTGTATCTTGACAGTATTAAATTTAATATTACTATTGTATTCAAAAAAGAAAAAAGAAAAAAGAACTTACATTGCCAATTCTGTTGCAGGAAATTAGGAAAAACTAAAAAAAAAAACAGAGAAAAGAAAATGAACAGTGGTGGACATTCATATGAACAGTGCTACAAAAAAAAAAAAAAAATTGTCAATATTAGGATATAAAAAAAAAACAAGAACTGGTGAAGATTCCTCTTTTAATATATTAAAATACTGAATAATAGAACTATTTAAAAACTCAAAATGAAAATTGAAAATCAACACTCAAACAAGCAAAAATGTTCAAATAAGTATAAAAAATTAACAAAAACGGGACCTGAATAACTAAACAACTATTTGTAATGGTCAATTCACGAACACTAAAAATAATAAGAGCTATTAGCAACCTTCAAATATATTCTCATCAGTTGTGCGAAAAGTTAAGCAGATAGATCTGCAGAAACAGCTTTTATAAAACAAAAATTCGATGGATACTCAAAATAATCAACATATCTCTAAATTTTGGGACGATTTTTCAAAAGACATGACTGAAATCGAAAGAAAGGCCAAAATACGAATGAAGAAATACAAGTGAAATAACGAAATGTCAAAAAAAAAATAGTGCTGAAAAAGAAGTACGATTGAGAAAAAAACGTTGTCAATTTCAAAAAATTAGAATAATGTGGAAAAAAAAAAAGTAAATGAACAGTGGTGGGCATTCATAGAAATAGTGCTATACTAAAAAAAAAAAAAAAAACAATATCAATTTCAAGAAATCAAGAAAAACGTAAAAAAAAAAAAAAAAAGAACATCGGTGGCACACATTCATAGAAATAGTGTCATACTAAAGTCCCTCTTTTAATATATAAAGAGTAGGGATATAGGGATAGATAGAGATAAAACCAACATTCAACTTTTTGGAAAAAAAAAAAGTGAGGAAATGAACATTCAGCCTTTTAGGAGAAAAAAAAAAAAAGGAAATGAAACCCATTAGCGTGTAACAGTGAATGGCACGCTTTCCTAGGAACAATACCTCCAATTAGTTACCTCTTTTAATAGATAGAGATATAGGGATTTGTAATCTTTTCATTAAAATTTATAAGTAAATTGTCAATTGTAATCTTTTTAAAAAATTTAAAATTCATTCCACCACACAATTTCAAGTGTATTTTTCTCTTTTCAAACCAAAAAAAAAAAAAAAAAAAATTGCTATAAAATTAAAGTTGAGGAGTCAATTCTCTATAAAAGCACACAATTTTCTTTTTTAGAAAACTATACTAATAGCAAAAAAAAAAAAAAAAGACAGTTAATCTTGTTATATTGATATATATAATTTATATTTTATGAGTAAATAGAATTTTTTATTTTTAACGGAATTATAAATTATAGAAGTTAGTAGATTTCGTACAATATATTTTGAAATTTTTGTTTACCTTTAACGACTCATTGTGTACAAATAGAAAATGATTTTTTAAGAAAATGGTATAATGTCTACTATATCACTCAAAAAAAGAAAAATTATAAAATAAAACTCTTAACATCATCGTATATTAAAAGAAACTCATAATTTTGTCATGTTAAATAAAAATTCATAGAATTGGAATTATGGATAGCGTTTGGAGAAAAATGGAATGAGGATGTGAAGAATTACAAAAGATTTTCTAGTAAAATCTTATGTGAAATGTGAGAGATTTGGATAGAGAGAAAAAAGAAGTCGATTGATACAAAAACGTTTAAGTAAAATCACATATAAGGTGTGAAAGGTGGGATGGGATGGGGATGGGGATGGTTAATTCAAATTTTGAGGTTAGTCTATTGAAATTCATTAAATTCTATCAATGACTGAAATCTTTTCGAAATTTACTAGTTAATGGGGATTAGGGATGGCAATTGGACGAGAGTCGGCTTTGCCTCGCTCCGTTCTGCAAAAAATTTGGTTCACCCCGCGACCGGTGAATTTGCGGGACAGGGCAGAGCAAAACTTTGACCCACCAATCGCTCTAGTTAAATTTTTTTTAACTGAAAAATAAAATAAAATAGGAATTTGTTATGTATTTGTAAGAATAAAACAAAAATAAATAAATACAAGATTGGGGTTGTGGTGTAGCGGTTAAGAGTTATAGTTTCATAACTCCAACTCGGGATTGATTCTTATTTAACCCATTGACTCGTAAATTGTAATTATATTTTATGATTTTTCAAAAAAAAAAAAAAAGGAACGAGTTGTGTTGCGTTACGGTGCGGTGCGGTGAGGGAGGGAGGGAGGGGGGGGGGAGGGCGGGCGGGGGGGTCCAGGCGGTGGTTTTTTTTGCCATCCATATTGGGGATAATTATATTTCTAAATAATCTATTTAAATTCGAGTTGATGACAATTAGATTTAATTAAATCTATTGAAATCTGAGTATGGGATACCTGAGTTTATATAGATTTTTAAAATTCATTCAAATATGAGTTGAGAAAAAACCACTTAGGTGTATTTGATTTTGATTAAAATTAGATTTTTTGGTAGAAGTTGATAAAAAATGTTGAAATGTGTGGTTGAAAAATTGTGGGACCATGAAATATATAGTTAAAATTAATTGTTGACTTTGACTTTAATTTTTTAGCAAAATCAAAATTGAAAACAAACGACCCTTAATAACCCATTACATTAGAAACTCTATTTCCCTCAATCCCCGACTAAATTATAAGTTCTATCCCAAATACATAACCCTCGTTACATTTTGCACCCAAATATTTTTTAAAACACTTTTAAACCTCAACATTTTCATTAATTGATATTATTCGTCCCATAAGGATTTCCATTCGAAAATTCTACTAGTCAATTGCGAAAAGACAATATTAGATATAAACGTTAAAATATAAAAAATTGGAATTTTTAGTAAGAAAACTTTAAAAAAAAAAAAAAAAAAAAAAAGATCTATTCTTCCGGAAAATTTGGCTTAACAGCCTTGTCAAACTTGTCAACTCGGTTAATAGCCTAGCTTACAAATTTTAAGTAGTAAATACTTCTTTTTAATAAAATACTAAAATACAATTGTCAAGATTTAAAAACTAATGAAATAACCTAAAACAAAAAGACATGAATACTCTTTCAATTGCGAAAAGAAATTTGAAATATCACAATAAATCTAATTCAAATTCATACAAACCAACAACTCTCTCATTTAACGATATTTCGTCTCATCCAACATTAAATTGTTATAATTTATATTATATTTATTCAAAATTTTCTTAAAAACTCAATACATGCATCTGGTCAATATTTTGTATTGGTAACTATTAACAAATATTTACTTACCTTATTTTTTATCTTATTTATTCTTTACACTGTTGGTAGGATTGTAGAATTGTATTTATAGTAGAATACCATGTATGTAATAATTATATCTTATGTAGAATTTCTTTATTATTATTATTATTATTATTATTATTATTATTATTATTATTATGGTTTTGATCATCTTTGTCTTTTAAGAGAATCGAACCTACACATCTTTAAAAAAAAAATCAATTGTATGGGAAGAATCAAATAAGTGTTTGATAAACTCTTGTTTCAAAATTATTGTATGTTTTAAAAGCAACATTTGAGTGTTTGGTAAACAAAAGTAATTTGTTGTTGTAACAGTATTAAATGACTACAAAAGACATTAATTATAATAATGTTATTTTGTATTATTATTATTATTATCATGAGTGATAAAATTATTTTTATTTTATTTTATAATAATATGTAATATTGTCTAATAACTTTTAACAACACAATGCATTTACTATTATTTTAAAATAAAAATAATAAACAACTAATAAATTTTAAATTTTATAAAAATTACAAAGTAAAAAAATAGTCATATAGTGCAAATAAACCTAGGATATTAAAGGAATTAGTTTAATTAATTAGGGGTAAAGTTAGTATTTTAATAATATATAAATAAAAAAGCCAAAAGCAGAATCTGAAAAGCTGCCTTTTTTTTGTTTCTCAAAATCTGCTGCCAGGTGAGTCAGATTATTTTATAATCACTTTTAAAAATTTTATCAAACGCCTAAATCAACTTCTGATTCTTTGAGAATCAGAAGTTGGATTCCAAAATCAATTCCAAACGGGGCTTGAATCAATACAGAGAATTATTTCTACACATATATTTTCTCTCATATTTTACAATAACATCATTTTAACTTTCATGCGTTTTGTTTGTTTGACTTTTGTTTATAGTTATAAAATGTTGTGCTAACTTATAAAATGCTATGCTAACTTATTTTAGTGTGTTTAGCTAATTAAGTACGAATTATTGGACACATTAGTGAACTTTTGTACAAACATACTTCTCAAAATTTGTTGCCTCGTGGTACATATTTTTATAAAAACACGTTGATCCAAATTCATTGACTCGAAAGGTCATTATTGATTAAAAAACTTGGGACTTCAATAGTCAATTGAATCTTTTACCCTCCAGTTTTCACTATTTTTTATGTCACTTTCCTTTGTCCTAATTTTTTTTAGGAATCTTCACCTCTCAATTCAGACAAATTAAGAACTCGTCATGTTCTTTTTATTCTTCGTCAACCCCCATATAAAGAAAACGATCAATGTGTGTTTGTGTGTATTCCTTGTTTTCACGTTTTGTGACAACTATAAAATTAGAGTCTATCTTCTTCCAAGAAAATTGGCTTAATAGCCTTGTCAAACTTGCTAACTCGACTAATAGCCTAGCTTGTAAATTTTAAGTTGTAAATGCTTCTTTTACAATAAAAAAACTAAAATACTCTTATCAATATTTAAAAACTACTTAAATAACCTAAAAGAAAAAGTAATGAATACCCTTTCAATTGCAAATAATAATTAATATATCACGATAAATTTAATTCAAATTCACAAACCAACAGCTCTTTCATATGATGATATTTCATCCCATCCAACACTAAATCGTTAAAATTTATATTATATTTGTTCATATTTGTCTTCAAAACACAATACAAGCGTCTCATGACCAGTTATTAGAAGCCAATACTTTAACGTACGTACGCATAAGAACATTTTCACTTTCATGTATTTTGTTAGTTTGAGTTTCGTTTATAATAGTTAAATACTATGCTAACTTATTTTAGCTTATCTATACTACTTCTAAAAGAGACTTAAATGGAGAAACATTTTTGGACTATTTTACCCTTATAAATTTTTTAAAATTCCATATTCACCTTTAGTCATTAATGTATAATTATTTTTTAATATTTTATTTATTACTCTTTTATTGTTCATCCTTATTGTACATTAAATTTTCAACAATTTACTAAATATACTATTAAATTTTTTAAATATTTAATCTATTAAATTAAATATGAGGGTGAAAAGATGATCTCAAACTTTTTTTTTTATTTTTACATAAAGTAGATAAAAGGAATGAGAAATGAGTAAAAAAAATAATGAATGAGACAAGTTGTAATTTTGTTATTACCGCATTAAAATTCAAATCATAGTTGTCAAAATTGAAATTGAGATAAAAAGATTATCTTTAATACATTAGATTACAGTGATTACGAGCATATACTACTTCTAAAAGAGGCTTAAATGGAGAAACATTTTTGGACTATTTTACCCTTATAAATTTTTTAAAATTCCATATTCACCTTTAGTCATTAATGTATAATTATTTTTTAATATTTTATTTATTACTCTTTTATTGTTCATCCTTATTGTACATTAAATTTTCAACAATTTACTAAATATACTATTAAATTTTTTAAATATTTAATCTATTAAATTAAATATGAGGGTGAAAAGATGATCTCAAACTTTTTTTTTTATTTTTACATAAAGTAGATAAAAGGAATGAGAAATGAGTAAAAAAAATAATGAATGAGACAAGTTGTAATTTTGTTATTACCGCATTAAAATTCAAATCATAGTTGTCAAAATTGAAATTGAGATAAAAAGATTATCTTTAATACATTAGATTACAGTGATTACGAGCATATTTGGTTCTGTTTCTTTTTTTTTTAAATTCTTTTTTTCTCAAATTCATTTTCAACTACATATTTTTGTATACAGCTTTTATCAAATTTTCAATCACATATTTTACAATTTTTTTTTCAAAATCTTTAAACCCCACCAAACATATACTATAGTTTAGAACTAATGTGTGAATTTTTTTTTATTTTTAATTCAATTTATATATATATAACATTCTTATTTTTGTTCGTCAACAATATTCTTACCCTATCCGTCAACAATATTCTTACAACATAAACAAGTATTGACACCTCTCTAATTTTTATTTTTTACTCACATTTATGACATTTCATTTACGTCGTCAAATCAAACACGTCTAATAAAAAAATAACATACACAAAGAATATTGTTCACAATGAACTATTACTCTAACAAATATACAATATTATGTAGTTAATTATTACATTTTTCTCACAATAAAATTAGTAATTATAAATTTTTTTCTTCGTAAAATACAGCATTGGAGATCATTAATATTATAAGATTTGATATCAATGGTTCGTCAATTATCAAAGTTTAAATCACCAAAAGGTCTTAATTGTGTTCAAGTTATTGTTGGTATTATCACTATATAAAACTCATCTCTAATTGTAATTGTATTTAAATGAATGCAATTATCTTTGAATATTTATTTGTTACTCTTTTATTGTTTATTATTATTGTACATTAAATTTTTAACAATTTATTAAATGTACATTTAAAATTTGTAAATATTTAATATATTAAATTAAACATGAAGGTGAAAAGACGATCTCAATTTTTTTTTGCCTTACGTTGATAAAAGAAATGAGAAATGGATTTTGAAAAAATGAATGGTAAAATTGTAACCTTTTTTATTACCGGATTAAAATTCAAATCATGTAGATGAAAATATTGTTTTGAATACATTGGATTACAGTAATTATAATTGATAATTAATAAATGAAACTTTTTTTAATTTTTAATTTAATTAATAATATATTAGACACGTTTAATAAAAATAGAACATACACAAAGAATATTATTTACAATGAGTAACTACTCCAACAAATGTACAATATTTTATATTCAATCATTACATTCTCTCCAATTTTTTCGTAAAATACAATCTTGAAGATCCTTGTTAATACATTATGAATTCCATACGATTTGATATCAATGTTCGTCAATCATCAAAGCTCAAATCACCAAAAACTCTTCACTGAATTCAAGTTACTATTTGTATTATTACTATATAAAACTCGTAATTGATTGTAATTGTACTTCTATAAATATAAATAAAATATCAACATCAAACAATGCAAAACATGTTATCAAAAACCATATTTTTTTTTATCTTTATTGCAATTTCTACTTTAACATTTTAATTATTAACAATTAAAAAAAAAATTTGAAAATATTAAAAATTAACAATATGATTACAAAAACACGTGCAACGCACGCGTGTCTAACTAGTTTAGACAAATGAGCACAGAGTATTGGACAAATTAGTGAGCTTTTGCACAAAATTCCATGTTCTATCAAAAGTAGTCATTTTGATACTTATAAAAATTTGGTGCCATGTTGTACAAATTTTTCTATAATCAACTTTTATCAAGTTCGTCAAACACCTAAAACAATTTTTAATTGCTTGACAATTAAAGGTTGGTTCTAAAATCACTCTCAAACAAGGGCTAAGCAACGTTCTTATAAGATAAAATCTCTTTATATATGTATATAAATAAGTGTTTTAAAACATGGCTTGACTTGGCTCGTATAGTTCAATCGAAAACTCAGTGACCAGGCCATCAAGTCTGTCCAAAACACTCTATCAGATCAGTTTGCAATCGACCTCGTACAAACTTAGAAAACCCTACAGGATTTTATAAAAAACTATTGACTTAAACTCATTAACCTAGCAGTTCGTCGCTAATTAAAAGACTTTATATTTTATTTAGGACTTCAATAATCGTAAACCCTTTTTACGCTTCAATTTTCACACTTTTTTTTCACTTCCATTTGTCAAAATTTATTTTAAGAATCTTTACCTCTCAAATTCAAAAAATCAATAGCTCATAATTTTTTGTATTCTTCACCAACCACATTTCATGAAAACAACCCATGTGTGCGCTTGTATTCCTTAGAGCATCTTCACTGCAAAAATGTGGATGGTAGTATATGTGGCAAATTAAATAGAAACGAATAAAAATGCATTTCCAATGGGATTGTAGATTAAAAAATTTGTGGTCTACATATACAAAAAAAAGTAGGGGTGGGTGTGGATTGGGTTTGGTCAGTTTTGGGCTCAACCCGAACCTAACCCAACATATTCGGTTTGACAAAAAATCAAACAAAACCAACCCGACCAAGAGTTAAAACCCGAACCAAGTCAGTTTGGGCTTGTGCCTAATTCACACTAGGACAATTTTTTAGGGGGCCAAAATTCATGCTTGAGCAATATATTTTGGGCCCAAATACATTTTGGAACCTTTATTGTTAATTTTATTGAGAATTTTTTAAAAGTTTGAACCCAATTCAAATTGGTCTAATGTCAATTACATTAAAATTAGAAATTTGAAAAACTTTGACCAAAATTAATTAATTTTTAATTTTTTAATAAGTGGGTTGGGTTGGGTCGAGTTGATTTTTATGAGGTAACTCACAACGTAACCCAATCCGAACAAAAATAGATTTTTAAAACCCAACCCAACCAAATTGGGTTGGGTTGGGCAGGTTGACCGGTTTGGTTGGATTTTGCCCAGCCCTAAAAGAGAGTAAGAATAGCAACGGGACGGGGACGGGTGGCCATTACCATCCTCCATCGAAAATTTTTGGTACATAGGGCGGGATCAGGGCAGGAATTGAAAAATCTCTATTTATCTATCCGTTTAATTAATTAATTAATTAATTAATTTTTAATATTCATTTTATAATTTTTTAAAATTCGATTTAATTTTGAAAATATAAAAATGAAATAAAATAAAAAGATTCAGGCCAGTTCAGGAAAATCGGGACGCCCCACCCCATTCGAGGCGAGTCAGGGTGCGGATTTTTTGCCATCCTTAAAAGAGTGGTAGATAAATTATTAATAAATAAATAAATGGTTATTAACATACATTTCGATAAAAATAAATTTACCATGTAAATAATTTGGAGTGACGTGGGATATTACTTGGTACAATCCACTTATGCATGGGAGATGCTTTAATTTTCATTTGTTGGGACAATTATTAGGAAAATTTGCACTTTGGTTCCCAATCTTTACAATTGGTTACCAATCCACTCCAACTAATTTTTATAGTATTAGACATCCTCAACTTTTGTAGTTTGTTACAAATAACGTCTCCATTGATATATTTTGACGGATTTGCCCCACTCTTTAAATAAACAAAAATAGAAAAAAGCTAAAAACAATAAAAAATAAAAAAATTGCAAATGTAGTCCCATAACATTTAAAAATCACAAAATAACTTCATATTCTCAAAAGAACTTGGCCACAAGTCTGAACAGGCGAAACCATTAGGTGGCTCTTAGAACAAGCTGAACCCTCCATAATCACCGCCACCTGCACCGGTACTATCCCAACCATTGCCATGTCAGTCAACAGTATCTTAAAAATCCCCTCAACCTCATCCACGACCGCCACCGCCCTCAAGGACGAGGGCCACTCAACTCGGAAACACAAATACCCTACTAACAATGAATTTGTGGACATAAACACTATCAGCAACAAAACTTCTAACACTAATAATAATCCTACAACTACAAATCTGGCAATTATTTGAACGAATTCTTCAATCTTAGCTCCATTAATGTCGACCGTACCAACTCCAGCTCACGCTCTTGTGCCGTTGATCACTGTGTGGGCTATTCCAACAGCAACACCAAATGCAAATGCATATGCATCACCAATTTTTTTTTTTTATCATTCAACATGCAGCACAAAATGGCCCCCAATTGGGACTTCATTCCACATGGAGACCATTGTATATAAACTCGGTTAAATTAAAACCTTATTAGAGAAATAGAAAAACAAACGTTGTATAATATATGTATACATATATATAATAAATAGTGAGAGGAACACCAAAAAGAAAATAACAGACTGTTTGAACTACCACAACTTCTAGTAAAGCAAAATCAAGAAACTTGAGAAACCCAACAAATTTCTTCTATTCAAAATAAAAGAGCATATCGAAGCATTGAAATTTAGGGATTTTGGTTAATCAATGGCAAAGTTCGAGTTTTCAATTTGATAGATTAGCAGTGATTCTGAAGACTCCAACAATTGTAAAATTGACAACTCCAAATTATGGTTCGTCCCAACTTTTGAAAACTCATTTAAGCGATTAGTTAGTTACGGTGTGGGGTAAGTTTTTTGAGAAGATGATGATATTTTGTACTTTTTAAAAGTTATGGGACTTTATTTGCAATTTTCTTTTATTTTCTTGTTATTTTTAGTTTTTTCTATTTTTGTTTATTTAAAGAAGAGGAAAAATATGTTAAAATATGTCAATGTGGACGTGATTTACAATTATTTGAAAAGTTGGGATGACTGGTACTAAAAAATTGGTCGGAAAAAATTAATAACAAATTTGAAAGGTTGAGAACGAAAATTACAAATTTTCTCAATTATTATCACTATTTTTTCCTTACAATGAAAATAATTATTATTAGGTTTGATAGAAATTGAAACATCAATTCAACTATCGAATTTAGCAGTTGAACTATTGACCAATGACTCGCCTCTTTGTATAGGTTAGTATCCGGATTGAATTTTAAAACACTCATATAAATAATTAATTAATAAATTCAATAACAATTAGTAAAATGTTAAAATATAATTGACTACATTTAGTCAGTGAATTTTTTTAGTAAATTTTTATAAAAAATTGTTCAAATATATAGTTAGAAAATTAATAAAAATTGTAAATAGCAAAAAATTGTGTGAAAATTAATTGTTGATTACTGTAAATTATTGGAGAATGAGGTAACACTTCCATAAAATGAACATTTTCTCCAGATGGTCCCTAAACGTCGCGCTAGCATCTGAAAGGTGGCGAGGTTCACACGCAAAAACAGACCTTCTTCTTCAACAAGAAAAACCCTTTCTTTTTCTATATTCAAACAACTAATCTGTGCCTTCGCCCTTTGCCGCCGTCTTCGCCTCTGCCCGTCGCAGTCGTGAGTTTTGATTATTTCGTTTTATATATTTTTCGTGCATTTCTGATTTAGGGATATGTATTTTGATTCAGGTATTATGATTTTGGGGTTTCTTGAATTTTCGACAATGGTTGAATCTGAATCTAACAATTGTCATGTATTTAGTGCTCCTATCTTTTTCTTCTTCACCTCCAATTCCTAAATCTAAACCCAAACCCAAACCCAGGGATTGCTCGTTTCTTTGGGATTTTTTTTTTTTTTTTTTTTGTTTAATGAAGTAAAATTGAAAAATTAGTGTTTTTAAATATTTTGATTAGATTGACATATCACATATAAAAGGTTATCAATACAATTATACAAGCTAAAGACTAGCAGAAAGTGACAGATGAAAACTGAGCATGCATTAGAGTGTGCGAGTCACAGAGGGCCGACGGCTGGCTATGGAAAATGCAGCCTGTAGCGGGCAAAAATTATTTCACTGGCCCAAGAGGCTCAAAATACATAACTATGCGCATTAATGGGCCCAATCAACATAATCTCACTTTTGGCCAAGCTCATAAATAAATATTAAAAGACTCGCATCATGAAAAGCTTTATGAATTCTCTTGAACCTTGTGGAATCTTGTAGAGAATGGTAAGTCTAGAGATATCTATGAATCTAGATGGAATTCTAGAATGTTGGGGAGACATCTAGAAAAATCTTGTATTTTAAATTTTTGCAAAACAAAAGTGTAGGAAAAGTGACACAAGATGTCCACAACGTTGCAAAGACAATGTAGCTAGAATCTTTCACGTAAATATATATGTAGATTTAGAGAGCCAATATCAATTGTAAGATCAACTTCATCTCTACCATCCACCATCCGTTATAAGGACGTAAAGCTATGTAAGACTAAGGGTTTCTCATTTGTAAACTATCCATGTGATATAGTGAGTTGAGAGCATCTAATAGAATTCGAGTGAATATTTGTATTAACATTAGTTTGTTTTAATACTATTAGTTTATATTTTCTCTCAAATTGTCGTATCTTGCATTACTTTCCTATTGTTGCTTGTGTTAATTGCACTATAAATATACCTAATAGTGGAGAAAAAAGATAGATTTTAGAATTTAGATTATGTGATGAAATCATATGAGCAGAAATATAAATGTGCACAAAAGAATTATACATTCTTGGGAGAATCAGTCTCCATTCAATTCACACAGCAAGTATGACTCATGACATTGTCGTGCACAACAAAGCAATAAGAATCAGGATGAGAGCTAGCAACGGCGATTCGATATTCCTTTTCTAGTGAATGGAGAAAAGTTAGTAAATATTCGATTTTTTTTTATAGGTTGGAAAACACCGTCAAAGACCTTATCCTTCGTTACAAGCAGGTTATGCTGTAAATAACTAGTTTCTTTTCCTCGTCTTCTTCTTGATTTTCTTCCTTGGCATGGGTTTTACAATTTCTGCTTCCTCTTAAATCCTCGAAAGCCCTAAATCCGCATTTTATTGTGAATCTTCTTTTTTCAAATCACACTATCAGTAATCCCAAATCAGCTAACTTATTTCAATTATGACTCTCTTTATTTGTGTTCATAAATTGCATTTCTGAATGATTATTTCTTCTTCCAATTCGTATATTATTGAAAATATTATTATGGCATAGTTAATGTGTTATGCTTTCTTTCCCTTTTCTTGCTTCATATGTGGTGGGTTTCAATTTAAAGATAATTAGGGTTTTCCAATCTAATTGGAAAAATTCGAAACATTTTTGCTTCATTATATATTAAATGTTTATATTGGCTGCTGTAATCCCACATATACAGCATACATCAAGCGGATTAATTACTCATTTTTTCTATGCAAACTGATGGCTAACGGCACATTCCTTTAGCGTGTAAATTGATTGATGGCTAATTACTCTTTCCTTCTTTTGCAAACTGATGGCTGAGGGCTCTTTCCTTCTTTTGCAGTACCATTTTCATTTTCATCTAGGACTTTAATGTTTTGTTGATTATGCAAATTTGACATGAATTCTATTAACTGCGGGTTTCTCATAAACCATAAAGCTATGTTTTAAGGTTCTAAAGCGCTAGGTGTTCATATATTATGGTTTTAAAAATTCACATAACATGAGGCTGTATTCTACAGTCAATGTGTAAGATTAACAGACAGTACAATGGTAATGTTCAAACATTGAGTGTTTTAGTCTCTAATATATTCAGAGTACATTGTGTAACCTGAGCCTATTGCTTTTCTGTCAATACAGTGAAAAATGGCTGATTTGAGGACATGGGTTTCAGATACACTGATGTCTCTCTTGGGGTATTCTCAACCAACTGTTGTTCAATACGTGATAACACTTTGTAAGTTTGCTTTAAGGATTACCTTTATTGGGTGCAATGCTTATTATGAGTATGTGGCAGCTACTGACATACTTGTATATTCGTTGGAAATCCTGTTTTATTTTCTCTACTTTAATGCAGCAAAAAAAGCTTCATCGCCTTCTGAGATTGTCAATCAACTGATAGATCTGGGAGTCTCATCTTCTGATCAAACACGTTTGTTTGCCCAAGAAATTTTCACTAGAGTTGAGCATAAGACTTCCGGACCAAACGTTAGTGTTTATTGGAATTCTAGTATTCTGACAGATTCATATTACTAGATATCGTTATTTTTAAATACATATTATTATTCTCTCCTTGCATTGTTATTTATGCTGGGATTTGTATTAGCTATATCAACGACAAGAAAGGGAAATGGCGATGCTGGTGCGAAAGCAAAAGACTTACACACTTTTGGAGGATGACAATGATGATGAAGATGCTGTTTCAGTGGCTTCCCAGCCAAAAAAGGAGGATGCTCGTAATAAAAAGTTCAGGAAGAGGAGTGAAGCTCAGAGTGATTCAGATGACGAGGCATAGTTCTTATATCCTTACTGCTAGAATTTGATTTGGTTTCTTATGGTAAGCTTCTACGGTGGTGCTTTGTGTATTAATAAGATACTTGTTTTGATTGAATGTGATGATGCAGGTGGTCAGAAATAATGGAGAAGAAAGACGAGTAAAAAGACGAACTTCTGAGGATGAAGATGATGCTTCTGAGGTAATTCAATTTTTTTATGTTTTCGTTTTTCAAGAAAGCTATATTATTTCATTAATCTTTCCTCAAAGAAGTTCCAAGGCATGTTACAAGGACTCAGGTTCATGTGTTGAGTTTGGACATGCACCCATGGGCCTTCACATCTCTAAATTTGAGGGTTCATACCTTCACATCTCTAAATTTGAGGGTTCATACACACACTGCAAAGTATAAAGAATTTTTTATAGTTGACATATTGTTGAAGATGGGCAGAACTATTAGGCAAAAAATCCAAAAAAAAGGAAACTAATAGTATTTTAAAGTAATCTATCCATGAAAATAATCAGACAGATAACCCATGGCATTCTCCGAATGGTACTTCTATGTATTTTCAAGGGTCCACTGCATTGTTGGTCCTGACTTAGTCCATTGCATTTATCAGCCATGATTTATGATTTTTTTCTCCTTTTTATTTCTTTGCTGCCATGTCATTTCTATTGTTCTTTTCTCTTGGTGTTTTCCCCACAGTTCACTAATACTGTATGCTACTCCATTTGGCTGCAGTCAGAAGAAGAAATACTGCGTGACCAGAGAGAAAGGGAGGAGTTAGAGGAGCATATCAGACAACGTGACGCAGCTGGAACCAAGAAGGTAAACAAAAGTTAATGAGCTGAATTTTGATTTGTTCGGTAGATATGCTACTGAGTGGTCCCTATTGAAGATTTCCCATCTTCTCAATTGGCTTGGAGGTTCACTCTCTCCCTAGTACTCATGCTCATAGTCCAGTTTGCATGTTCCGAGATTGCATCACTCTGTTATGTATATGGATTAATTAATCAAACGTGTCATGCTTCTGAGTTTATATGATTAGTAGTGTAGTTCAACATGTCCTCTCCACCCAATTTGCATATTCAGAACATATATTGCTCTTTTATACGTGTGGGTTATTAAAATTAACCTGTGAACATTTCTTAAGTTTTCACGATTTGATTATGGTGTTTCCACAGTTGCCAGCTCAAATGTTTTAATATTATCGACCCATATTCCACCAGTTATTTGTTGTCTAGTGAGTGTACTGTGTAACATTGATACAGTTGCAGTTGTTCGTGTGCTGTCAGAAAACATAAGGAAAAGGTTTTTGTCTTTTCAATTGGCAGAAACATTTTGGATCCTATTTGCTTGTTGATTGTAAAGCTTATCGAACATGTACACAAAGGAGTCAAACCTTTGAATCCTTGGTGGTTGGTGTTAAATATTTTTGCTCATCTGAATCTTCTCTTGCTTTTTATACACTCACTTAATTTTCAATCTAATATTTGCTTCCTTTAATACTATGATCATAATTATGGTGCCTATTGAGATTTTCTGAGTATTGTTTTTCCAGAGGAGCTACCATCTGTTTGTATTTGTCTAATTTTTCTACATGTCTGTCTTTTTACAGTTGACTGAGCTGACGTTAACAAAGGAGCAGGAAGGTAAAAGATCATCATTATCATATTCTAAATTTTTGTTCTTATAGCTTGCATATCTCCATGCATAGTCATATTTTTCCCTATTTTTTTCTACATTTCTCTAATATTTATTTATTATTTTTCTGTTGGTATGTTTCATTAACCTTGCTGTTTCTAATTAATTAAGCTACCTTTACTGAAGTGTTTGCAATACCTTTGCCTCCCTTGTCACCTAATACCTCATCACACCAACACCCCTGTTCGTCAACTTTTCCTACTTTTACAGCCCAAACTGTGGTGATATCTTAAAGTTAAGATGTATTTACAATGCTTGAAATTATTCTTGATAAGCAGATCTCATTTAGATTTTGCTATCACTGTAGGATGCAAACCAAAACCTATTTTAGACATTACCATGGTTTCCACCTACTTTCATTGACCCAATCTTGTTTTGGTGCATCACTTTATCCTCTGCCCAGCATATGCAATCTACCATCTGTAGTGCCCCTCAGGAACCAGATTACAGAGTCTAGACCTTAAAAATTACACATCTTTATGAGTTAAAGCGTTGTCAACTTTGAATTCATATGCATGATGCACATATATAGGTAAGCAGCAAGCTTACCTCCCTCTCAAGCACTTTCATCTAGACATCTTTCTCAGTAGCTAATCATCGACAATTTCCTTGTGATTTATGCGTACAAACATAAAACAAACTCAGCATATCCCAAAACACTATATTGAATATGTTAACCTGGTTTCATCAAAAAGAACGTACTACCCAATACCCACTCAATTATCCCTAAAATTAGTAGAATGAGAGGCACGTGTGCAAGCGCGTATTGATGTTATTTATTGGAAAAGGATGACTGGCATTCATCAGAAAAATATTACTCCCCTCCATATTTTTTCTGTACAATCTTATTTGTATCAAACAAATCAATGTGAATGTTGGGGAAGACATTACGAATTAATGTCATATTGACACTCTTAAATTGGAAACTGTGACAAGGGAAGGCAGGCTAATCTCGACACCAGAGCAAAGATTGGTAATTTTCTAAAATTGGGGGTGTCAATATTGTATTTTTAATTAGTGTATGAATTCAATGTTTAAAAAGGCTCTATCGGGTACTTAGTCACTTGATCTCTTGTGTAAACCTTGATAAAAACAGATAAAAAATTTAAAAAGTAAAAAAAAATACAAAAGTATTATTGCAATGAACCATAAATCATCTTAAGAATCTATGATAAGCCAGTTAAAAACGTTAAAACTAACTTGGAAACAAACATAGAATAAACCAATAAAGTAGCAAACATTAAATCATTATATTTAAAATGCATAACCAAATTGATAATCCACCTCTAGAACTAGAAAACCAAGTATTCTGTAAAATCATCAGCATTTTTATTTCTGTTTCATCGTTCTCAGATACCATCAATTTCTTTCCCTTCTTTTTCCTCTTTCTCCACTTGTGGGGATGCTTTCCTCTTCCCCTTCTCTATAAATGTTGAGAAAAAGTAGACAAAAGACAACGAAAATAAATATATAAAATGAAGAAAAGAGTGAAACTACGTGTGGTAGGTCTGTTGTCATCGGCGTTTGCCACTGAAAAATTGCAACTTCAATTGGGAAAGGGTTTATTGCATCTAGTGCTTACTTGCTTCGCTTACTCTCTTCTCAATTCCATTCCACCCCCAGTTTTTAGGATAGGGTTGTGTCCAAAATAACCCCAAAAGTCATTAAAACGATGTGGGCTAACAAAACCAGCCGATAAAGTAGAGACCAGTAATAAAAAACCCAATAATGTGCTAGACAAATCAGCGCACACCTCAGCCACCCCAAGGCTTGCACCTTCAGAGTTTGCCTCATTAAGTCGAGGCGTAAGCTTTGGCAAATGGCACTCAAGCTGTAAGCTTGTCAAGATGCTTAATGAAGGTTTCACGTGAGGCGTGCCACAATGCATCAGCCTCGACTGCTTTTTAATAAAATATATCAATTGACTTATTTGTTTTGGTGCATCTGTTTTCCTTGCAGAAGAGGTAATCCGGAGATCTAAGGCTTTGGAGGAAGATGATTTGGAAACTTTAAGGTTTGTCACTGCATTTTCTGATCAAATTTGTTTTTTATCTAACATCTCTATTATTTGACTGTCACTACCTTTTTTCTCTATTGCTTTTCTTCCTAATATGATCTTTTTATGATGCCAGTTTTTTATATCTTTTGAATTACCGCCGGAGTGCGTAAATAAGTGATTTATTGAGGACATGGACAAGGGCTGACGGGCTAAGTTCACTGTGTTTGACAAAGTAAAAGGTGCTTAAGATAAGTTGGTGGAATTGAAATTGTTGACTGGACGAACTATCTCATAACAAGTTTGTTCAGTACACAATTGAACTTAGTGAGAAGGGATTTGATGGGTGACTTTAACTTTCATGTCTTGGCTTATGTATTTCTTTTTCTGGTGGTATAGAAAGAAAGTCAGGATATGATCAGTCTATAGAAACATATCTTTCTTTGTGCTTTCAAACGGATGGAGACCAGTGATTGGGATTGGAAACTGCACAAACCAAATTATTAATTACTCATAAGTGGTTGAAGGGTTGTGGGTTGTGACATTTGTGGAAATAAGTTGAAGCGTAGAATTGGTTGTATTGGGTAAAAGACTGCTAATGTCTTTTTGATAACAAATGTTTTCTAATGTATAAAGCAAAAGGAAATTATACTTTATATGATTTATTGATGTATATGGTGGATCTCAATGGCTTCAAGTAAGTATTCTCTGGTTCTCATGTCTATCTAAATTTCTTGCCAATTTCCACTTCTCTTAGGCTTCAGGAAGGCAAAAATTCTTAAACTAGGGATGCATACAGGCTTGGTGATAACTTGTTGACTATATGTGATTCTCGATACAGATTTTCGCTGATTATCATTGTAGGATTTTATACAATGGTGCCAAAATGCACTCTGGTTTCTTGTGTTAGATGAAATATTTGATTGTTGCTATGCTATTTACTGAAGCTCGTGCCGGTTTCCTTCTTTTCAATATCAGGAAAGTTTCAAGGCAAGAGTATTTGAAGAAGAGGGAGCAAAAGAAATTAGATGAACTCAGGTATCATGGAGATTACAACTTTATTTTTCATTTATACGGTGAAATAATAAATGTTGTTATCTTGTTATATTCCTCTGTGTATTCGTTGGTTTATGAATAACGCTTTGCGTATCTCAGAGATGATATTGAAGACGAGCAATACTTATTTGAGGGCGTGAAGCTGACTGAAGCTGAATATCGTGAGCTAAGGTAAAGTAAATCTTTGACGTCATATAACAATAAGTTAGCAGGATAGTTTATATTGACACTTTTTACAACCATCATTTACTTTTTATTACCTTTTTGTATGCTAGAAAGCTGCACCTTATACAATTTAACATATTGGTAGAATCACGAAAAACATAGTAGTTATATAGAGTCAAATAGTCTACTTTGAACATGAAAAGTAAAATAAAAGAGCTAAAATAGTCATTTTTTATAATTTTCCGTGCTTAACTTTGCTCTTGTTGATGTAATTTTCTTATCTTGTTACTTCATTTATCTGGACAGTAAAGCATCAGATTATATGAATTTTTTTTACCTCTATGGTTTCTTTATTTCAAGCCAAGTATGAAATCATATTAGTATGGCCGCCTATATTTGGAGAAATAACATGTGATAGTAATCTAAAAGTCGCACATCCTAATGCTTTATTGATGCCCCAAGAAATGATGAAACTAGACTGTATGTGAATGCACAGAAGAGGTATTATAACTAGGACATAGTTGCAGTAAGGATGACAAAAGTGGGAGGAAATTCTATTATATATTTGCAGTAAACAAGGCAATATAAATTACATAGTATAGGTATTATTTTCATTTATTTAGTTGTTCTTATAGTGCTTAGAATTATAAGCACTTAAAATGGTTGGTATTGCTCGTAAGGAAAAAATGGAAAAAAGAAGACATACTTTAAGAGCTTAATAAGCTATTTTTAAAACATTGGCAGACCTGACTTTTAACTTTATTTGAAGTGCTTGTAAGCACTTTTAATTTTTCAAACAAGTTCTCTGTTCAGGTTTTTTCTAAATCTGACCTCTTTTGGTTGGTACGGTTATCAACTCAATCTAGTAGCCTATCTATTATGTGCTAATTAACATATAGTTCTGAAATATATAAAGATATTAATGTACGTAATGATTATAAGCACAGTTTTTGAGCATCACAAACACTTAGTCATTTTCTATTCAGAGACTATATTGATTTTCTTGCATCTTGAATATTATTGAACTCTACAAAGTCTCATCTTGTACTTATTTGGGGCCGACTACGTTCTGGTTTTCTCAATGGACATCACCAAAGATTTTAGGACAGTCTCTAACTCCAGGTTATCTATTAATGCCATACGCATCTGTTTTCCTGACAGGGGCATCTAGCGGCCTTTGGTGAATAAGCCTAAATCATTTAAATCAGCTCTCACATAACTTTATATCAGTGAGCTACCTTAACCAACTCTGGAAGATGCTACTTCTTCTTTTTCTCTCTTACTGTATGTCACTAATGCATCTTATCATTCTCTTCTTAGCTACACTCAGTTTACACAGGTTTTATTTAATAGAGCAACTTTTGGTCCTGTATTATATAGCAGTCTCATAGTATTTTTGTTGAATCTGACAAAATCCTTAGGCCGAAATCAGGAGATAAAACTCTTGATGTTGCCTCTACACATTTGCCTTTGCCTCTAAAGATACCTCTTCAGTTGCTATATTTGTTTTTAATAGTGATGTTAAAGTAGATACTACATGCAGACATGAACTTGTTTCTACACTGTAGTTGCGTCAGGTCGTTAAAATATGCTTCCACTGAGAGAATGTTGTTAGTTAGTCTAATTTTGATTTCAAGAACTCACCTCTTACAAACGGTGACTGGTAATACTTCAGTGAAGGTTTTACTCCAAGTACAGATTGCTACTTACTTTAATTTATTCCTTTATGTGTTGATTTTTGCGAATTCATTTCTAAAGTATTACTTCCATGGTGTGATCTCTGATGTGTAGAAGCTGGTTGCTTTGCTTCTGCATGCTTACATTGAATTAATGGAAGCGTCATTGTTTCTATGTTAAATATCAAGAATGCCAATTCCATGCATATATCATATACATCATGGAAATTGTAATGGACTTATCAAAAACATTTTATTTTGGCAGATACAAAAAAGAGATATATGAGCTTGTCAAGAAGAGGACCGAAGAGTCTGATTCCACAAACGAGGTGGTTAACTTTCTTATCATTTGTATTATTAGTTTTCTTCTTATTATCATCTGAACAGTAACTCTATTGTTTCTAGTGGCTGTTGTCACATGCCTCATAAAATGTGTATACCTGCCAATATGTAGCTAGTAATATAATATGAACCTGTGCAGAAGTACTCTTCCTTTCCTTTTCATTGATTTATTGTCCTAATGGTACATTTTACTTATGAAATGAAGACTGTCTTCGAAATTTATGAGGACACTTATAGCTTTTGAATCAAGGATATGCCCGGACCATTATTTTCGAACTTATTTATTTGTCAAACTTTCCCTGTCTTTCAAATTGCGATGTTGGTTGCTCAGGCATGGATGAAGGTGCTTTCATTATTCTACCTCAGGGAGTAGATGTTGCCTTCAATTTTTCATTTCAGAAAGTGATGGGTCCTGAAGGATCAAGTTATTTTGTTTAAAAAATGAGGATCCGATTTGGCTTAATTAAGTCCTTGTTATCCAAGTGTTCCTCCATCCTTCTGTTGGCCTTGTTCCTACTGATTATTGAATCTATTTGTTGATCCCTTTCGTGGAGTGCAGTATAGGATGCCTGAAGCTTATGATCTGGAAGGCGGCATAAATCAAGAGAAGAGATTCTCCGTGGCAATGCAGCGTTATAGGTCAGTTGCGTTCTTAAGAAATGGGGCAATAGATGCTTACAACTACTGCTAACATCCACAGATGAATGTGTACAATCATGTGGGCAGTCAGAGACTCCAGATGCACCAGTGATTTGATAGCTATATGACTCACTGCTTTGCCTCTTCCAGGGATCCAAATGCAGGAGAAAAGATGAATCCTTTTGCAGAACAAGAAGCATGGGAAGAGCATCAGATTGGTAATTCTTGTTAGTTCATTTTGGCACTCAGTTTTGAATGGTCAACCTGGGTTTTTTAGCATCTAATTCTATGATTATCATATTACAGGAAAAGCAACTCTTAAATATGGGTCTAAAGATAGAAAGCAGAAGTCTGACGATTATCAGTGAGTTTTAAAGTTGATTGGTTACTCTATCCTATGTTGGGCTAAGTTGTTTGTATGTGTCTCCTCTCACAGACAACATACTGTGTGCATGCAATGATGGTACAAGTATTCAATCTCAAATGCTTATGTCTTTAATCATTTATTAAGCTCGATTTTCTCAAACTAATGGGAGTTAGTAGTTTCTGGTAATCAATGGATGCTAGCAATTGTTTATCTGTCTTTAATCATTTATTAAGCTTGATTTCCTTAAACTAACGGGAGTTATAGTTTTAGGTAATCCATGGATGCTAGTTCTTTAATTGCATTGCTTTTTCTTTATGTAGGTTCGTGTTTGAAGACCAAATAGAGTTCATAAAGGCAGCAGTTATGGATGGTGTTAATGTAATTATATAAAACTTATGTATAATATGATAATATGTTATGTTAGATAGTCATTACACCTCTTTTAAAATGATTTCTCTTTGATATGCAGGTTGACCAAGAGCAATCTATTGAGTCGCCAGACTCATCCTCTGCCAAAACAGCATTTGAAAAACTTCAGGTGTGTGCTTATAAGCCTCCTCCTATGTGGAAGGAAGTTGATTTGAAAACCTGCACTAGTAGACGTGTTTGTTTAGGTTTATGGTAAATTTGAAGGATGCAAAAGATGATTGGTTGCAGAAAAAAGCTGATTGAAAGCAATGAGCAAATATGATAAATTGGACTTTAACTGATGAAACTGGCTTTTGGAAACTATTTTATTCTTTTTTTTTTTTCCTGTCTTAAAAAGTTCTAAAAGCTAGAAAGAGATGCATGTCTAATGGGTTGGATTTGGTGTACCATATGCTTGATCTGTGCTATCAATTTGAAAAGATATGGAGATTTAGCAATACAGAGGATAGCGGAAGTAAAAGAAGTTTCAGTTTTTGATAACGATCTAGGAAACACACATTATGGATGCTCTATGGTTGATTAGCTTAGATGAAAATATTCGGTTAGCAGTACACCTCAGAAAAGATACGCTAAATAAAGTTTTTCATGATAATGAACTTCAAGAGTGGTTAGGATTTTGTTACCCTATAGCTCTTTCACACAAAAATGAGGGATAATAGAAAGGACATATTGATTACTCGGCTTATTTTCTTTAATTATTTCTGCAAGAAGCGTATAGAACTTGTTAAGTAGTGTTAGAAATTCATTCAAGTAGACATCTTAAAAGTGTTTGGAGTTCGGGTCTGATTGATGTAGCATTAAATATCTCTGACCTTTTTGGTGGCCCTATTTCAGCACGACAGAAAAACTCTACCAATTTTTCCCTATAGGGATCAGTTGCTTCAAGCTATTCATGATCATCAGGTTCCTCGGTCTCCCTTCCAGTCTTGTACAACTAATGTCAATCAATTTACTCTACAATTACTGAAAAAATTTATTTTATTGGCGGTAAACACAGGTTCTTGTTATTGTTGGAGAGACGGGTTCTGGAAAGACTACTCAGATACCTCAGTACCTCCATGAGGCAGGGTACACTAAGCGTGGAAAAGTACGAGGGTTTCCCCCTTCCTACTTTCTGTTTTTACGGATAACATAATAAATATTGCTTCTACAATATTTTAGTACAGTGGTTCTTCATTTAAAAGGAATTTAGTAGATAATTGCCTTTGCCTTAACTTTGTTTTTTTATGCTGCCCATCCTCATGGAACTACGGAGACAAAATTGTGTACCTTGCTCATGCAAATTGCAAAGATGTTATAGGACTAAGTGCTTTGGTCCAACATCCGATTGGAAAAACTAAAGAATAATATTTTCCAAAAGGAATGATTTAAAATGTCATGTAAATTTGTTTCTGGGTTAAAAAAGGTTTACATAATTTTGCCAGAATGAATGATTTGAAATGTTCTGTATATTCGTTTCTGGGTTAAAAAAGGTATGCATGATTTTGCCAGAATGAAGTTATTGAAATGTTCTGTATATTCATTTCTGGGCTAAGAAAGGCATGTAAGTTTGCAATTCTAGTGTATGTTAGTTTATATATTTAGTTACTTGCCATGTTTTATTGTTCAATTTTGGCTTTCCCAGACTGCTCACACGTTTCCTTTTTTTCTTCCTAGTTGTGGCCTTTACATGTTAATTTTGTTGCAGCAACGTGTTTCTGTTTCCAAATATCAAATGATGCGGTACATAGTGCAACATGTTTATTAGAAAAACTGAATATTGTTTTAACATGTGTACTATGTTGATCACGACCGTAGTGAGTTTTTTCTAGTGTCTCTACGTTTTCAATTTCCCTCAAACGAAACTCTCCTTGTACTACTCACTGCTTCAATCCTGAAACCATAATTACCGCAACACAGATCGTCATCTTCACCTATCAAGACTCCATGAGGAACAAAGTGGCGACCCTTTCACATAGATCCATCCTACGGTCAGATCCTACCGCGATGAAGTGGTATACTAGTATATATAATTCAAGAAATATTTGTATTAGAATAGAATATGACTCACTCTTTTTTTTTTTCCAGCAATAATACTTGACATTGGACCTTGAGTATTCATTTCAGCAAACTATAGTCTGAACAAGAAGTATGTTGAAGAAATTTATCACTCAAGAAAGTGTATTTTGGATGAGGGATGTTTTCTTGGGCCTAGTGACAAATTTGTATTTCCCCAATTTGGGCAGACAGTAGTTTTTTTGTAATCGTATTCTGGATTTCCATCTAAAATCTTGAGAAATCATAATTCTTGATATAGTAAGGTTTTGGGGATCGTATAACTAGTTAACTACTATATTTCATATACTTAGGCAGATTAGTTTTGTGAATCGGAGCCTACTCTTGGATTATGTTTTACAGTTGATGGAATAATGATCAATGCTCTCCACTTTCACAACATTATTTCTTGTAAATGTGAAAAAAGTTGAAGTTTTTGTAGCCACTGCTATTCTGAAGTAAATGGAACTTCCATTGGCTGACAACGAAAACATCTCTGTGACAGATTGGATGTACCCAGCCACGTCGTGTCGCTGCTATGAGTGTTGCTGCTCGAGTTTCTCAGGAAATGGGTGTTAAACTTGGGCATGAGGTGCGCTTTCTGCATTTACCAAATAGCTGTAGGTGGTTTTTGATGCCTGCTTATTGATAATAACTGGTTCATTGACTGAAATGCACCCATCAAACTGCCATTGCTAAAACGTTCTGCCATTAGCTATAGAACTGCAATAGCAGGCCCAAGGCACTGGAATTTTAATGAGCATCACCTGCAGTTTACTCATGCATTGATTATGATATTGCTTGTTGAATGTCCTGCATAAGCTCTTGTATATAAAGGATTTGCATGATTCTGTAATATATTTTGCTCGGTTTAAAAAATCGCTCCGTCCTTGAACTTATAGGCATGCTGGCAAATGGTCTGTGAATTAAAATGTCAATATCTAGTCATTAAAGTTTATAATGTTTACCCCGTTGGTCACTCAAATCGATTCAGCGAGTCCAAACTAACAGTGACGTTGATTTGACTCGCTGAATGCTTATGGTGTAATCGTGGACATTAATTGTCCAACTTAAGATTATTTTTATGAACAAAGTTGTTTGTAGTTTACCCAATGTTTAAAAAGGTAGAAATAGGTACTGAGGCGGTTTTTGTTTGTAAGGCGAGGCGTAAGCCTCAAGGTGTTTTGAAGTGCAAGTCTCACCACAAACTACAAAATTAGTCAAAAAACTATAAATTAAAATAAAAATAGTCTATTTCACCAATAAAAAGCACAACCTCAGTTGAAATTTCTTACTTAAGTAGACTATTAAAATTATGACCTGTTTACTTTTTTTGTAATTTTGTAATGACAAAAAACTTAAACTAACTAAGTTTGGAATGTTGTGCTCTCATCTTCCACATAATCATTGTCATATCTAATTCCCCAATTTATCTTCTCCATCTTCATTGGCAATTTCTATCCAATATTCTTCCTCATCCACTAATTGCAAAGAAGGTACCTAGTTGACGTGAATGATGGTGGATATTTTTGTGTTTTTAATTTGTAAAGAGATCTCAAATATTTGTTTTTATATTTTATATTTTTGGGTCCAAACTTTTGACTTATTTAAGTTCTCAATTAAAAGCCCAATTAAAAATTTATTGGAAAAAAAACAAAACCAATTTTTCAGTGTCATGTGAGGCACACGCCTCACGCCCTTGAGGCATGAATCGTGAGGCGCATGCCTCAAAGAATGATGCGCCTGAACCTAAAAAAAGCACCACAATTAGCGTCTCAAGGCAGTACGACTGCGCCTCAGACTAAGGCGCACATCAAAGCACGTCTCGGTCCGCAATCCGCCTTTTTAAACCATGAGTTTACCAATTTCTGTTTTGTTTTGTTTTGCCATGTAAATTCTGGTTGATCATAGGTGGTTTGAAGGGAGCCAACCATGGTTTTATGGACAATGAACAATCATGGTCATGCCACATATGCACACTATTAGCAAATCAGCCTTGCCATTATTGTCTGGGGGCAAAATCGATTTCAGTGACTAATGCGGTAAAGATTATAAAGTTTAGTGACCAAATATTGACATTTTAAAGTTAAAAGACCATTTGCGAGCATGCCTAGAAGTTTAGGGACGAACCAGGTTTGTAACCCTATTTAGCTCAAACAATTTTTTAGATTCATTCCATTTGTTGCCTTGGTCATAGTACGTTATTCTGGGTTTACTTGCAATAATGGTGTTGATATCAGTTTTTTGCTGCCAGATATGCATTGGTAACCGCTATCATATCTTCTTTCAGGTTGGCTACTCCATTCGTTTTGAAGACTGCACTTCTGAAAAGACAGTTTTGAAGTACATGACAGATGGAATGTTATTGAGGGAATTTCTTGGTGAACCAGATCTTGCAAGTTACAGGTTTGTGCCAGATTTTACAAGTGAAAATGCTACAATTTCGGGAATGAGTTAACTGACTGTTCCTGAAAAATTCTTCAGTGTAGTGATGGTGGATGAGGCCCATGAACGCACACTTTCAACGGACATTTTATTTGGATTGGTGAAGGCAAGTAATCAGTTAGATCTCTTTCGTTTTTAATTCTTTTCTTGGGACAATGCATTCTAGTTAATGGTTAGGTTATTAAATCAAAATAGCAGAATCGTTGCAATAGAATGGACATAAAAATTTGAGTTTTCCTGAACTCTTGTTGAACTACCATTTGTTTCCAAATAGCTCTGGTGCCATACCTGTCAGATTATTTGGCACTGTCTTCTATTTTTTGCATATTCAAGGAGTCTTTGTCCTGGAGGAAATTGATTTTCCCTATTTATGTGTCTGTCTTGGTACTGTGTAAGTACTTTTCTACAATTCAGTTGTTTCCCATCTCACTTAGCTCTTCTCGTGTGATAGGATATTTCTCGGTTCCGTCCTGACCTCAAATTGCTCATTTCAAGTGCCACTCTTGACGCGGAGAAGTTCAGCGATTATTTTGATTCTGCTCCTATATTTAAAATACCTGGACGGCGTTTTCCGGTTGAAATACATTATACCAAGGCACCAGAAGCTGATTACTTGGATGCTGCAATTGTTACTGCTCTGCAGATCCATGTAACACAGCCGCCTGGTGATGGGGATGTATTGGTCTTCTTAACTGGGCAAGAGGAGATTGAAACTGCCGAGGAGATTCTTAAGCATAGGACTAGAGGATTTGGCACAAAAATAGCAGAGCTCATCATATGTCCGATTTATGCAAATTTACCAACAGAGTTGCAGTCAAAAATATTTGAACCCACTCCTGAAGGGGCACGTAAAGTTGTCTTAGCTACAAATATTGCTGAAACATCGTTGACAATAGATGGGATCAAGTACGTCATTGATCCAGGATTTTGTAAGATGAAGTCTTATAATCCTCGGACTGGAATGGAATCATTGTTGGTCACTCCAATCTCAAAGGCGTCAGCTAATCAGCGAGCAGGTCGATCTGGGAGAACAGGTCCTGGGAAGTGCTTCCGGTTGTTCACTGCATATAATTTCTATAATGATTTGGATGACAATACTGTCCCAGAGATACAGAGGACCAACTTGGCTAACACCGTCCTCACTCTCAAGAGCCTTGGCATTAATGATCTGCTGAACTTTGACTTTATGGATCCTCCACCATCTGAAGCTTTACTAAAGGCCCTGGAAATGCTTTATGCTCTGAGTGCACTTAACAAGAACGGTGAGTTGACAAAAGTGGGTAGAAGGATGGCAGAATTTCCCCTTGATCCTATGCTCTCCAAGATGATTGTGGCTTCTGACAAATACAAGTGCTCTGATGAGATCATATCTATAGCGGCCATGCTATCCGTTGGAAATTCAATCTTCTATCGGCCTAAGGACAAGCAAGTGCATGCTGACAATGCCCGCTTGAATTTTCACATGGGAAATGTTGGAGATCACATCGCATTGCTCAAGGTTTAGTCTGTTGCGTTTCCGCCCATGCCGTTTCTCGCATTATCTTTTGTTTGATATAGTGGCATGACACGTTAATACTTTTCTTTTTCTTGTGATATATGCCTATGTATTTTCACTGGTCCATATTTGTTGCCACCTTGTCGGAAATAAAAAAGAAAAAGAGATAAGATTTACATTCTATTGCACCCCAAGAAAGAAGAGAACACCCAAAAAGTGAACCGTGGACGTGTTTTTGAAGTAAACTTGTGATGTGAGTCTGTAATAAATGCCTTGTCGAACGGCTGTAAATTCTTCACTTGCAATTTCTTTCCGTTTTGATAAGATAATCAATTTCAAAATCATTAGTATTTATTTAGTAATAATTGCAACTTGGGTTTTACTTGACCTCCAATTCGAAATTGTGATCCTCTTGTTACTGTTACTTTCTCAGGTATATAGCTCTTGGAAGGAAACCAACTTTTCAACTCAATGGTGTTATGAGAATTATATCCAGGTACGTTCAGATAGTTTACTTTTACCTTCTATGTATGTCTAATTAAAAGTGTACTATATTTTTGTGCGATTTATATGCAGTTGCAACTGTGATGGTCTGGTACTTTCTGTAATTGTTGTTGATTAATTCAGAATCTCAGATGATATGAGGCTGTCAACAATGCCTTGGCTTGACTTCGTTTATGTTTGTATATAAACTTTACTGTATGAAAATGTGACTTGTTGGAACAATTAAAATAGAAAATTTATGGAATTAATAAATATTAAGACATGGATCTTCAGAGGTAAGGATGACAGACTCTTTGTTTGTTCATTTTATTTATTTTAAAAATGTGACTTTTATTATTTATAATCTTTGCTTGGTTTATTGCCAAAATCAACTATTAATGGGAAATTTAGAATCCTTAGATGTTAATGATTTTCATACAACAAGTCTTATTCCCATTAAATATGTCTTTGATTTTCTTATTCTAGGTCAGGAGCATGAAGAGAGCTAGAGATATACGGGATCAACTGGAGGGGATGCTGGAAAGGGTTGAAATTGAGTTGACCTCAAACCCCAATGATCTCGATCCAATAAAGAAAGCCATAACATCAGGATTTTTTCCCCACTCAGCAAGGCTGCAAAAGAGCGGATCATATAAAACCGTTAAACACCCCCAGACTGTTCACATCCACCCCAGCTCTGGTTTAGCACAGGTAGAAAGATTATAATTATCTAAGACGTAATAATATATATACTTTTTTCCTGTTTCAGTAGTTGTAACGGAAGATGTTCAGAGATTAGTACAAGTCTATTCTGTGATTGCAGGGTTATTTGACTCTGGTCGTTTATAAAGAAAATTATTCCATGACTGCAGTCATTAGGACTGTCTATTGAACTCAGTCAGCTCATAGCTAGATTCCTCCACTCTCATCTTAGAGTGAGTGCGAGCGAGGTTTATACCAGAATAATTGTCAACGGTCTAAGCTTTATCAGGCACATCTTGCTTAGATTTTGCTATAAAGTTAAAAGTTAAAAGTTAAAAGTTAAATAAGAAAATAACACACTTAAGTACCAGGTTTCCACTGAAATTTATCTACACAATCTGTATAGTCATTTCTTTAAATGATAAATTGGGCTAGGGGGCTAAATATCATAAACCAATAAATAGGCAGTTTGATGAATTTTTTTCCCTACCCTTGCTAGGTTCTCCCGAGATGGCTTGTCTACCATGAATTGGTTTTAACAACCAAGGAGTACATGCGACAGGTATTAGTTTATCCACTTCCCCTTAATTATATCCCCTGATATACTATATTTGCAGGTTTGTTATTCTAGAGTTCATACGAGGAATTTGATGTGCAGGTGACAGAACTAAAACCAGAATGGCTGGTGGAAATAGCTCCTCACTATTATCAGTTGAAGGATGTGGAAGATCGTAAGCAAGCTCTCTCTCTCTCTCTCTCTCTCTCTCTCTCCCTCTCCGTTTGTGTGGACGCACGTGTGTTTTAATGTGCATATTTGTAGTTTAGGCAAAGAACTAGCTGTTACCATATTTCAGTGGCACGAAAATTAACTTAGTAGCTGTGTTAATAATACCACGAGGGAGGCATCTTCTACCGGTATAATGTAGTAATTTATAAAGTAGTACCTCGCTAAAATAATAGTTATTTTCTAAATTAAATGTTTATTGAATAAAATAGTTAAAACTAATTTATATCTACAGAGTAAGTGTATGCATGACAACTCGTTCCAACTCTGTTGACACACAACAGCCTCCACCCCAGAGAGGGAGGGAGGGAGGGAGGGAGTGATTTGAAGAAGATTAGAGGTACTGGTGTTGAGTTAGTGGTCGGGGCAAGCGGGTTATGAAGAACTGGCTTTGGGATTTGTGGCAACCACTGGAATGGGAGATGGTTGGGGTGTAAAGGAGCCGACTTTAGTGCAGTGTTAGATAGGTTCAAGGACCATCAACCCCAAATTAAGTAATTATTCTCATTTAGAAACATTCTTGTAATTTTTTATTTTTTATGAAAACACGCATATGCTTTATATTGCAAGTATGTTACTTAGCATGACAAATTTGCTTGGCTAAGACATCTGCTGTTGCCTGTTGGGCTCATCAATTATATATTACTATATTAGTAACTTGTCAAAGACGAATTTTGAGAGCCTGATTATCATCCGTCCTTACATTTTACTTTGGATTTGAATGCTGGAAATAGATAATTTGGCATAAAAGATTTACATGCTTTTGCAAACCATACATGTTGGTGCTATGTCTGACTTCTATATACTTGTCTCTTCAGTGGCATCGAAGAAAATGCCTCGTGGAGAGGGTCGGGCATCCAAGGATTGAAAATTGTTTATTTCTAATTTTATGACTGAAGAGCGGTTTGTATTGCTAATTGTATGGCTGAGGCTTGTGTTATTCTGGCCAATGCGCTTTCGGAGAAGGTTGCTTACAGTTGAATTGATTGATATAGACAAAAGAGTTAATGTTAGAATACTGTAAATACAATTTTGTAGGTACGTTGTTGAGTCCGAGGGAATCAATACATTAAATTTATCTCGATTCAAGATCGTATTTGTATTTGAATATTATAATTTCGAATTGGATCCTTACCATTGTAACTATACTGCTTCGTTTTCTTTCCGTGGATCACTTGTATTTTTGTAGAAATTGTGTTACACACGAACAATTTTCCTATTTGTCAATTCATTGATGGGTTTTATCGTCTTCAGTGCCCCTCACAAGGCGCCATTTATAATCTGTGTTACGACTCATTTTATTTGATATTTGACATTGTGAAGGATTTGTGTTGATTTTTTATAATATAAAAAGTCTATAGATCTAAGATTTGACTAAATAATTATAATCGTGTCTTAATTATTCTAAATAATCACATTAGAGTTTTGGCGGAATTACCTTTGAGAAGCGAGAAGAATTTCGATAGGGCGCTCATATAATCTAAAGTGGTGCTTAAATAATGACATGTAGCTTTTGTGTCTTATTTGATTTTTCTATTTACTTTATTCTATAATAACTCACCCACTCAGATGATGACTCTTGTCAATTGTGTAAAATTTAATTTAATTTCTTTCTTTCTCTTAATTTTTTTAAATTTAATTTTTAATATTATGTTAATCTTATTTTTATCTGAATATTATTTGAGTATTAAATTCTCGCTAAAGATTTCAATTGAACACCTAAATTACGATTGAAAGATCTAAACTTAATATTTAATAAATTAATGATTTTAATTATTAATAAATTTCTTTAAAGTCAAATATAATACTCACTAGTTTTTTTTATTTTTAAGTTCAAAGAATATTCATTAGTGTTAATACAAAACAATAAAACATCAGATAATTAAATATAAAAGCATAACTTCATCGTGAGAAAATGAAATATGTCACACAGTAGCTCGTAATATAATATGTTCTCCTAAAGTTCTGTATTTTACACATTTTAACATATGGTTTATATATGTCCGAGCTAACTCCATTACATCGTGATATATTCCACTTATCTCATAATGAGATTTTAGTTTTATATTCAAGTATTTGTGATTTTACTGTTTTGTATTAATACTAATGAATTTTTTTAAGCTAAAAAAAAAAAAAAAAAAAATTGGTATTGAATTATCATATTAGACATGAAAAATGTTATTAATATCTAAAATTATTAATTAATTGAATATTAAGTTTAGAGCTTTCACATGTAATTTAGGTGTTCAATTGAAATCTTTAACGAGAATTTGATGTCAAAATAACTTTCGGATAAAAATAAGACTCGTATAATATTAAAAATTAAATTTAAAAAAAAATAAGAAAAAAAAATAAAGTAAATTAAATTTTACACAAATGACAAGTGTCATAATTTGAGTAAATAAGTTGGAAAAAAGTAAATAGAAAAAAATAAAATAAGACACAAAAGCCACATGTCATCGTTTAAGTAGTTGGACATACCACATAGGACTATATGAGCGTCATACCCGAAGTTTTTGTCATTTGAAACATAATTAATTCTGCTACAACTCCCAATCAACACTATTGAATTTTTGTGTTTCGAACTCCTAAGTTTTCTTTGATATTCTTCAAAGCACAAACTCCACGGATGAGTGGGCATCAAAAACCAAATCAATGTTTGGCACCACTTAAATTATAAATTCAGTTGGTCAAATTGGTCAAACATAATTTTCATCTACACATTTCATGAGACCCACAACTTACAACCACTTTTTATCCATACATTCACTAACAACTTATAATACAAACACTTAAATTATAATTTGAGCACCTCCAACCAATAAGAAAAATGCAATTCTCTCTCTCATTCGGTAGGCGTCAGCCAAGAAAGTCTAGGATGCCATGGCAGATCCCCACAGGCTCTCTCTATACATGCCTAGGGTTTGATCTTCTTGTTTTGTTTTGTCGAGGAATCCGTTCTAGTATTTTTTGCATATACGGACTAAACTTTATTTACTAGTGCAATTAAGTTTAGGACTTCTTGTGAAATTATCAAAGAGTTTAGTCGGATCTATATAATTTAAGCTCTAATAATTAAACCACAGTCAATACGATCCAAGATTGTACAATATAATTATTAATTTACACCTAGTCCACTAAAGATAGAAAACTGCACTATTAAATTATATAAAATCCAAGAAATAATATTATTTCAATTTTCTGTAATTACATTCTTTGACTTGTCAACTTTTGTCTTGTCCCCGTCGGACATTGAATGATTATTTTGTAATCAAATCACATAAGTAATTTAGTTGTCATTAAACATTGAGCTCAGATTTAAACTGCTCAAAAGAAAATAATTAAACGTACTCATTTACCCATCAAACAGGGTGACAGATTCTGAATACGAATGTGTACTTACTATTTCGATTCTTCTTAGTTTCCAACGTACCGAGGTATTTGACTACATTTATTGACTCACTCATTGACACATAAAAAATCCTCGAGTTCACAAATATCAATCATTATCCCGATACACTACAAAGTAGTCACATGGAGTTTAATTTCTTCGCATGATCTTGTTATAGAAATTAAATCACACAATTTGTTTTGTCCAATACACTCTCAAGTATACTAATATCATCACTCTCGAAGTACAATCATTGCAGTTAAAACAAAATGCATATCCAATTGGTAGAATAACTAATTACCATACGATCTTATTAGAACAAAGTATCAACATCTATTCACTGATGTAGGACAAATCAATTATCGATAGAAATATAAGTCACATCTATCTACGTTTCTCTGCGCAAGCACCTAATTCGTGCTATCGCAAAGCAATCAAAGATACATAATAGCATACACAAATATTATAAATGCGACAAACATTTAAAAAATAAACAAATAAGCAGCTTTTGTTTAATGACATACTAAAAAATGTCTATAATTCTAGTATTTTCCTAACATTGTTGTGCACATATCCCACATCCCAAAAAAATTATGTTACATAACAATGATTTCATTTAAAAATTTAAAATCAAAAATATATTTCCGTCAAATTTTAAGAAGGGGAATTAGTGGAAGGAGGAATCAGATTCACGTGTTTGGGAGGGTGTGTCGGTCATAAAGCGACATATGTCCGAATCGGGTGGGGTCCGTCGACACAAAAACGGATCTTTACAACAACAAATCTCCCACAATTAATTTTTGTGTTGTCCTGTGTTTTGACCTCCTTATTCAATGCCAAACTTGGGGCCCACCTCCGAATGGGTTGGATTGGGTTGGTTTCATTTAATTTAGGATTATAATGAACAATGGACTATATGAATTAGGGTGGCCGGTTTAGTTGGACAAATCATAAATCCATAATCCATTCTTGCTTGGTGATTAAATTTAATGTGATAATGTGGGCCGACTCATGAAAAGGGTAACCCTCTAGAAGGAAGGTTTTTTTTTTTTTTTTTTCCACAGTTATAAGGTTCGACTAATAAAGTAATTCGATTACGACATTAAATTATCTAGGATTATTGTTCGATTTAGTAATTTATGATTAAAACTTATATAAAAATTTCAAAAATCACAATTCAAACTCTTCAATTCAACTAGCGTTTGATTTTCATAAAACTTAGTTGGATTCTACCGTCTTTGTTGATTCCATCGAGAATCAATTCAATATCGATATTCAACTTGCTTTTGGATTCAATCGTGAACCAATCCACTAAGACTATTCAATCTAGAGTCTAATTCATCAATTCTCAAATTCTACAAGTCATGAGTGTTCATGGTTCTAGACAATTGAATTAGAAATTTTTGGTCATGAACCCATCCACTAAAAGTATTCAGTTCACAATCTAATTCCTTAGTTATCTAATTGAATAAGTCGATAAATGTCCATTGTAGACCACCAAATTATAAATCTTTAAAATGACATACAGTCAGAACGTATTTTGACATAATTTTTTATTCGACCGAAAAAAGACATCTCCATATGATAGGTTTATCTTAACGAAAGATATGTACAATCTGCATGAACATTCACTTGGATTTAGTACTGATTCAAACAATTTAGATGGCGAGAGATTAATGATTTGTTTATTTTGGATGAACTCCTTGAATTCATTCGAGTATTCAATTCCTAAACTAAAATATTTACTTGACTCCTAAGTCGAAAAAGTATCCATTTGAACTAAGAAAAGAAATATTTTCCACTTCATCTATTAGTTGTATCCCATTAAAGATTTCTATCTTCCCAATAAATATTGATATTGATTGACGTACAAGATTTTAAGCAGTTCCAACAAGTCGACTCCCCACGGCCTTCTCTCCACTCTTGGAAGATGACTTTTCACAAATTTTAGCATATGGAATCTGGACCACCAGTCACCACCATGGCACCACAATATATATAATAGCCTGCCCGCAATTACCTATTTTCTCACCCAATGACCCAATGTTACAACAACATCATCATTAAACGCCATTATTATATGTAGTCTAATCCTGGTATTCTGTCGTCCCATTTTGACAATGACTATAGATAAAGCTGCTGGCCCCACTCGACTACGTACCTGGTACACCCCCACACCACTTGACACCACCATCTCAACCACTCCCAAATCTTAGCCACCGCCTCACCGCCGTCGGTTATAGATAATATCTTAGATATTTTTGTACTTGTAAAATTGTAATGATTTGTATTTTGGAATCAAACTCAAAGTACTCAACCGAGGACTCAAGTTGACGAGTGATTATTGGGAATGAACATGAATTAGGTGCAAGAAAATACAACTATTACAATATCTTACTTGATATTCATAGTTCTTATTGAAAAAAAAAAAAAAAAAAATGCATTGTTGATCTTAAAAATGTAAACCAATAAATATGAGAAATTGGCCAAAAACGTCTTAAACGTATGTGCAAATCATCTTTACCTTTTAAATTTTAACAATTACATCCCTTACCTATCCATATAGTGTCCAAATTATCCTTTTGAATGGAATCCATCCAATATTCCGTTAAATCTTTGGAATTTTGGCGCAAATGGTCCCTAATTTTTATCCTTAGGGTGGAATTGGTCCCTAACGTTTATGTTTTGACAAACAAATCCCTAACCTATGTGTTTTGGTGTGAAATTGGCCCTTATAGAATGAAAAAAACAAATATATCTTTAGTTTAATTAGAAGAAATTGTATGTGGATTCCTAATCATTACAAAATGTGCAAATAAGTCCAATACTTTTATTTTTTATAAAAAAATTTAAAAAAAACTAATGAGTATTTTTTTTTTTAATTAACATTTTAGTAATAAACATGTCAAATAAATTTATTATTTTTATTATTAAGTAATAAAGAAAAATCATTGTGAGAAATCATTTTTCTTCCTCTTTACTCATAATTTTTTTTCTCCTTCTTTACTTTAAAAATTAAGTTAAATAAATAACAAAATGACGTATATAATTTTATGATATTTAACTAATCTTATTACATTTTTATTTAACATAAAAATACTAATAAAAATTAATTTACAGATTATGTGTTTTATTTTTGAATGAAAGTAAAACGATAAATTAAAATATAAAGAATATAGTTGGATTTCTAATATTTGTAGTTAATAAACATATAACTCAATTAAATAAAAGTATTTGAACATCAAGTTTGTGACAAAGTTATTTTTTTTATATAACAATAAAATAAAAGTTTTAATTTTAAATAATATATTTATTACTTCATAATAAAAATAATAATTTTATTTAACATTTGTATTAATTAAAAAAAAAATCATTAGTTTTCTTTAATTTTTTTATAAAAAATAAAAGTATTGGACTTATTTGCATATTTTCTAATGATTAGGAATCCACATACAATTTCTTTTAATTAAAACTAAGGGTAAATTTGTCTTTTTCATTCCATAAGGACTAATTTCGCACTAAAACACATAAGTTAGGGACTTGTTTGCTAAAACATAAATGTTAGGAACCAATTCCACACTAAGAACAAAGGTTAGGGACCATTTGGGCCAAAATTCCAAAAGTTTAACGGAATATTGGATGGATTCGTTCAAAAGGATGATTTGAGCACTACATAGATAGGTAAATGATGTAATTGTCAAAATTTGAAAAGTAAAGATGATTTGCGCACCGAATCTATACGTTAGGGACCTTTTTGACCAATTTTCCAACAAATATTGGTTAAACTTCTAAGAAAACTCTTGCAACAATAGTTATCTAGTTATTTGAATTAGAACATAATAATTGACGAAAAAATCACTGACTAATAAATGTTTTTCTATTGACACAACGTCGTCCAACAATAAGTAATGTGTTTATAATTAAATAAAACGACAGCGTCAATCTTACTTGATGCCATGCAGCTAATCAAGATCCTTATTCTATAAAAATTTTAGGTTACGTTCAAAATCAGTTTTATTAACAATTAATTACCATCTAGATTCAAACGTCAACGGTTACAAAGAGGGCGATATATCAAATCTCAGCACTAATGAATATTATCCAGCAAACTTTGTTTTCTTGATATTCTCAAACCGGATAATCATAATAAGAGGAAATGTATGTGTGACACCGTCTATTATACGTAATAGGGGGCAGAAAATACGGTATAGAGTACAGATTTTATTTTAATTTTTCCGTACTTTTGTCATCTTTTTTAGCGGGACTCCACAAACAACCACATCGCGTGTCGTCACACGCACTCTTTCTCTCTCCTCTGCCGTGCTCATCGGTGCAATGAATTCATGGTTTGGCACAACACACGAGGTTGGTGTTTGTTTAGTGGGAAAATGAATGACTTCGATTTTCTCACCTTCTGTGCAACAACAGCGACATTTGCGCGAGTCCTACGTGTCAGCTTTTACGCTGCACGTGTCACTTTCACTGCAACGTTGACTCTACGCGCATACTTACCACGCTCTTCCACGTCCCATCCATGATTATCTTCCTGCTTATTCGGCTAAATTTGTATTACAATTAAACTTGTCAAACTAATCATCGCCAACCCATATGCTAACATGCGCCGGTTTCCATGGACTCACAAACCACACAACTCTTATGCCCGTTCAATACTATTACTTACCGAACGCACAAAAAATGAAGAAATAATTACAGAAATTAATGGTGATGAACAAGTTTTAATTAACAAGACTATGCCATTTCGATGATTTCTTTTCGATTTATGAAGGACTAACAGAGTTTCAAGAGGACAAGTTGATATTAAGACTAGCGGTTTTGGAGGAGTTACAGATGGGGCAAGTATGGACGGACGACCCGCAAACAGTACAGAGGCAGAGATGCCTGCACGGCAAAAGTAACACGGATGACTCCTCTTTCCACAATTCCTGCAAAATCTGTTTCTGCTGCTGTTGCTGTAACTGCAGCTCTTCCATCCTCTATTGTCGCCACTATTACCAGTACAAGTACACCCGTCATTGCAATTGGTGCCGTGTGCATTGGGTGCCGAGCACTCTGCTAATGTGCGACGCTCGATTTGTTCGAAATTGCTGCCGCAGCACGATTGAGCGTCGTCCGCCAATGCCTCGTCAGCGCGGTGAGGCTGGTTTTGATCGCAATGGACCTGAGCGAGGACTTGCTCGAGATTGCATCTCAAAGTGTTTGCCGTGGCTTCATTTGTTTGTGCCAAATCTCTCCATATCTGATTCTCTACGCACAGAGACTTCACTCTCTCCTCCAACGCCCAGTTTAATTTCCCAACTTTGTCAATTTCATCTTCTTTTGCTTTCAATTTCTTCATTAGATTGCCTTCAACAGCTGCCACGATTCTCCGCGAATATCTCTTTCGTCTCTCTTCAATTTCCATCCTCACTTTCTCAGTCTGTTACAAATATCGAGTTAAAGGTAAATTCATATAAAATTTATAACGGATTACAATAAAAAAGCAGATCGAGATAATTAAATATCTTACCTGTTGAGCAATGAACCGATCGATTTCTAATTGTTGTTGTTGGATCTGAAACGAAATATCTTCCCCGAGAAAAGTGAAAGAACCGCAACGGTAATTTGCATTCTGATTCTGAACAACGCTATGGAATGATGAATGCAGAGGATCCATTGCATCACTTGATCGCTTTCTCGAAACCGGAACAGCATAACTGAGACCACTATCGGATTTCATCGGAATTGTCTTCGCCGGATTGAACATCGGCACAATATTCTCCGTTGCCGTCGTTGTCCCCGATAGCGGCGTCACAACTCCGTATCCGACTGGAGTGCTATAAGTATTTACATTGCCAAAGCCTTCCATGCTATTCATTAACGTTTCTCTGCATTCATTCGAAAACATAAATACATATCCAGTTCTGCAAATTTCACATCAATATTCCAGGATTCAACAGACATGATTTGAAAATTAATGGTGAAACTGAAATACATACCTATTGCTGAGAATCTGTGGAGGAAATAGATTGAGATGGCGAGCTTCAACAGCCATTAGAATCTACTAAATTTCTTGGATCTCTTTGATGAATCACACTATATGCGTGTGTGTGTGTATATATATGTGTGTAGCTATATCTCTCCGTATATAGGTTTGTCTCTTCCGTTTGCCTATTTTGGTTTGTGGACAGAGTGATATGAAAGGTGAGTGAAAGGTGGAGAAAAGAACAATAAGAGGAGAGGAAATGAACAAAAGGCCATGCAATGCAAATAGGCGTGTCAAACTTTGGGGTTTATTTAGGGTTTGGTTTGGCTTTACGTATAGAGAGAGAAAAAAGAAAAAGTTTTTAGAAAAAAGAGGTTTGTTTTGCACTATTTAAAGGGAGTAAGAAAGATTGTGAAATTTGTTTGTTTGTTTTTGTTCGGTGTGTGGGGTTAGTTACCAGAAAGGTCCTTATTTTAAGTTACCATGGAAATATATTGTCTATCGTTTCAGCTGAACGGCAGGGGCTATTTTGGTATTACACAAGACTTTATTTTATCTTTCAGTAACAATAATAATAATTTCTACACTTCGACTTTTTTAAGTAAAATTGCAGCATTGGGCCTCAAGCTATTGATCAAGTAGCGAGTTAGTGTCAACCTTTAAAAGTAAACAAGTTTGTCCTCGACCTTTGATAATTGTTGCACAATCAATCTCTAGTGAGAAAAAATGTCAAAATATTTATTAAGAGTATGTTTTTCAGTATTTATAAGTACTTATAAGTTGGTCAAATATCATTTTTATTCATACATTTTGTAAAATCCACAATTTTTATCTATACATTTCGTAGCACCCATTACTTATATTCTACAAATATTTTTACTAAACATACTCTAAATCATTACACTAATCTCATGAGAACAGGTCTCGCTTCATATCTTAGGTATTGACTAAGTAGCAATTTTCTCCATTCTTATGTAAATTGGAGAGCATTAATCTTACTATACTTACATTAAAGTTTCAGGATTCTTCACATTTGATGGTTAGCCAATTTAGTTGACACACATTGTTTCTTGTCAATGAAAGCAGGTTAATAGCACAATTTACTCGTAATGTCATTGTGACTCTTGGTACACCGTCTCATATTCGAAGGAAGTGGTGGAAATTTTTGATGTACAATTTTATTAAATAACAATAAACTAAATAATTTATAGAATTTTGATTTATTTTTTTTCAATTTTATTATGTTCAATTCATGGTAATAAATATATGCACATAAGGAGATCTATAATAAGAGTCCTTCCTTGCAATTATACCAGTGTGAAGAGTCAAAAGTGGAAAACCCGTTGCGTTGAGATATCAATTTCCTGTGATTCATAAATGAGAAACGCTCCCCCTCTTCCCAAACGGCACGGGTTTGAATTTCTTTCACATATTAATTTTTTTGTTGAAACTTGAAAGCAAAATAATACTTAAATTTTGCCATAAATGTCCGATTAATATTTCAAGTTTTTAAAACAGTCAAGTCATATTTAATATTAATTGCATTTAGGTCCATTTAATTTATGAATGATACCTTTGGTAAACATATAACTTATGAATCAAAATTCAACGCTTGGTTTTAAAGATGTTCACTTCTTAATGGTTTTTTTTTTTTTTTTTTATTTTAAATTAGTTACTGAATTTATTTATTTTCTTTCAATTAGACCCTTGGTGTTTCAATAATAATGGAATTGCTTACTTGCAATAGAAATGACGATATGGTTTAAAAGGTCTCTTAATGCATTAATTTCATTGTTCTTATAAAAATTATGCCATGTAAATGTTATTGACCATCTCGATGACAAAACCAATGCATTGTTAAATTAAATAAGTTCAATTCATTATTTTTATGAAAGATGGGGGAGTCAGAAGAAAAATGCAAATGTTCAGTAATCTAAATGAAACAACACTTAAGTTCGATATATTAAGATTTAGGTTCTGCTCTCGAGGTTTTATTTATTTATTTATTTATTTTTTTTATTTTTTACCGATTTTGAGTAGTATCGTTTATGAGAATTTGAAAAAATCGGTGCTTGTTAATTTTTTGGAGCACTGATTTTGAATGGTTTAGAAATCATTAAAAAACAGTGTAGTGTAATTTGGAGTGTATTTCTCACCTCTAAAATCGGTAGTTTTTTGTCGTTCTTCAAATTATCTTCTAATTTTACTATCTCTAAAATAATTATTTATAAATCTACCATAAACTTAAAATACATACTAATTCATTCTTCCCCTTCTCTCCAAATGTACATTTTACCTCCTCTCCATACAATAATTTTTTTTTTTTATGGGCTATTGATTATTTTTGAAAATTTTCGCAGTCGAATATATTTTTATATTTAAATTTTTAAAATTTTCATATTTTTATACATACCTACCTTTTTTAATATCTTGTTATATATGTAAATTTATTCTTTTAAAAAATGTAAAGAAACATTAAATAATAAACTCATAAACATGAGTTTGATTGTTTTAAAAATCGCTACTAAAATCATCCAAAATCGGACCTTCTATAAATGCTCAAAATCGATACTTTGAAAAATTATTATAATCGATACTCCAAAACTCTCATACATGTCCTTAAAATTCCATATTAAAATGTTAATCTTATTTAAAAAATACCTACTTTTTTATATATTATTTATAATTTTAGTATTTAATAGATATAAAAATTATCCTTCGTGTATATATTTCTCTGTGTGTCAGTTTTATTTATGAAATCAACGCTTTCTTGCCTATGCTGTAAGTTTCAGTCTCTTGCCTGCTCGTATTACCATCAATATAAGTCAGAGAAAAGCATGTAGGCACCATAATTTCGTGTGCTTTATCATGTTTGTTGTATATATGCTTTGTTTGTTTGTACATCAATTTTAAAGCATCTTGAAAACAGGCACCTCACACACGCTCCCTCAACTGCGCTGTCACACTTTGAAATTATCAGCACATGTAAAGATACAAAATTGCTCATCTTATTTGATAAGTTGGAATGATAAAAATAAATAAAAATTTTGCTATTTATACATTTTCACTTATACTCTCACTTATAGGTGGGTTGGGGGCATTACTGGACTATAGCACAGGCATGCCCCGAAAAAAATCGTTTTTTATAGTGTAAAAATATTAATTTTAAGCAGTCGAACTAAAAAAATTTCTGGATCTGCCCCTGCTCTCATTTACACTTGTTTATGTGGTAAAATAAAATAATGAAAATAAAATTGAAAATAATGTTTTGATCAAATGTTTCAACCCTAAATCCTACTGCCACATAAGTTGTAAGTGAGGATGCAAGTGAAAATGTACAAGTAGCAAAATCTAATAAATAAAATAATTTTTTATTTTTTAATTTTGTCTAATCATATTTAGTTGAAAATCTAAAGGGTTTGTTCGGTGTAAATTTTTTTCCAAAAAATGAGTTTTTTCTCCACTTTTTTAGATTTTTCAAACTTTTTTATTGTGTAAAAAATTTAAAAGTCAAATAAAAATAAAAAAAAATTGAAACCAAACATGCCCTAAATATATCGTGGAAATAAAAAAGACAGACAAAAAGCGAATATTAAACATCAATCACAGTTATATACTATAAGTGATTCTTTCTATGTAATTTTCAGTCTATTTACTAATATCTGCCGGTGCAGCTTTGTAGATTTTGATGCTCCATTCAGACAAATTAGCTGCAATTAAGGAGACAAATAGAACAGACTATGAATTAGTATCCAAAAACAAATTGATTTTAATAATTAAGCTTCCATCATATGGATTAGTTCGAGGAGGCATGGGTTTTGCATTATTAATCAACTTGTTATAAAGTATTAATTAAATATTAATCATTAAAATTCACAAACCCTTATCTAATACGTAATACAATATTTTAGGTACAAGATATTATGCATCATGAGTCAGGCCCTAGATCTTGTGAGTTTGGTTTGGAATCCAAAGCTTTTAACTTTTATCTATTTTCCATGCTTAGGCAAGAATTTATTCTAATCTTGTTCTTATTGAATTGATTTATACCAAAAATGTTATACTATTCATATCAACAAATTAATTATTAATCACCACATAAATTAAGTATATATAGTGATGTGATATGAATAGTCAAACCAAAACACTCGTGAAAAATTTTGTTGTTCAAGTTGATTTGACATGCAAGCACTGTTCTAAAAAGCGAGGGCTTCCACGCCTAGCCACGCAGCTTGTCTCGCCTTTGCGAGGCTCTAGCCTAAGCTCGAAAAACTTGAAACTTGACTTTCACGCTTAACCACGCTTTACGTTTTTTTAAACATTGCATGTGAAGTGAATTACTCTGGATTTAGTCCCTCGTGACTTCAGCCTACTCAATCAAAATACCTCTAATAATCACGCTACAAAGTTGCATAATTTATTAATATTAGCAAGGGCAATGACTTCATTCGCGGGCTAGTTCCTCAGCCCTAGTTCGCTTAATTCGATCCGCATGTTTTGATACCTCTAATACAATGCTAGAAAGTTGCATAATTTATTAAATTTAACAAGGAAGTGAACTCCTATTTTCAAGTCTTCACTCTATTTTCTTATCTAAAAATAGAAAAAGCATACACACAACATAGACAATGTCTAGCTATATATACATCTTGGCATGGAGAAAGAGCTAGTCTAGCCGCTCGTTAGTATAATATCGAATTTTCTTTTCTTGATTGAAATTTCAAGAATTTGCGACTCAATTTGGTCCATTTCGCTTAGAAAAAATGATGAAATTGTAATACCAATTCTACAAAGTAGATAAAAAGGTAGAAGATTGTGTGGATTTCCCCAATAAGAGTTCATCGATATTTTAATAAACTCTATTATTACTCCCATCAACCAAACCCAACCATATAGATTACAACCTCCCTTTAACCTTCTCCCATGTCAAAAGAGCACAAAAGTAAAGTAAATTAAGCAAAAAAAGTCACAAAAGTGGAGTAGTGGGTCACAAGTCACAATACACATTGTATTGGATGAGAAAAGATTAGATTTTGGAGTTAATGCGTCTTGTTGGGATCAAAATTGAGAAAGGACAAAAGGGGAAAAATATTATATGGTGGGGTGGGTGGTTTGTGCATGTTTTGATTGTTTGTGCTCCCCCTCTTTTAAGGGCAATTTAAGCACATCTTGATTTGGTGGGTTTTTCTTTTTTCCTCTTTTATATTCAACTTAAAGTTGCATTGCCATATATCGTGTGATGTGCACGATTTTTCACCCACATTTGGAGAGAGAATCAATCATTTTCGAGTGACTCTGACAGATTCAAAAGTGAGTTTTATATCTTGGTGGAGGAGATGAATGAGATTCCCAAGAAAATGAGGAGTGGGTATCTAATGAACTTGCAATCAATGACAACCTAACATTTTTATGCAACTAAAGAGTCACACCTACATATAGCTTTTTAACAAAATTTGATAAAAATTGAAGAAATATTAAGTGCTTGTTGGAAAAGATTTTTGGGTTTTTAGTTTTCTATTTTTTGACTTTTGAGAGAAAATGATCAAAATGATTCCATTTTCTAGTCAAATATTGCGGCTCCTTTGGAAAGCAAATGATCATTTTAGTTATTTTTTCTCAAAAATCAAAAAATAAAAAACTAAAAACCCATTAAAATCTCTTCCAAACAAGCACTTAGTTGAAAAGTAAATAAAAAATGTTACCCCTATCAAATACGTAGTTAAAATTAATTATTAATTTTTTACCACAATTTTTAATAGATTAAAATCTGAATCAAACGTGCACGGAATTTGTTAAATATCAACCAATGTTTTCTGTTATTTAGAGCTATTTCACTTAAAATTTTGCTAAAAAGTTGAAGTTGAAGTTGAAGTTGAAGTCGAAGTCGAAGTCAAAATCAACAATTAATTTTAACCACTTATTTCATGGATCCACAACTTTTTACAATTTTTCGATAACATATTTTATCAACTTTTATAAAAAAAATTTATTTTAATCAAAAATCAAACACACCCTTAATTTTTCAATCTTTTATTTTCGTAGTACTTAATAAGTTTACGTAACAAATTTCATTCGAAGTATCTATTGGTAAAAATTGGTAAAACAAAATCAATATTAATAAAATTGAAAAGAAAGAAAAAAAAGGAAAGGAAAGGAAAAAAAAAAAAAAACAGTCCTTCATCTTTTTCCACCCCTGGTCTCCCCACCCTCACCCATCTCCCCTAGTCGCCTTCATCAGCCTTTGGTTTCTCTTGCCCTTGTGCAAGCTATTTTTAGAAAAAGAAGATTTATTCATTTTATTAAATTTTCTTCTATTTTACTTAATTTTTGTTTTAATTGAAAATGACGGTGTAATCATCTTTCAAATTAACATATTTAATTTTAACAACTTCAATAAACAAAATCTATCAATGGGGATCCAAGTGGTCACATGTATCAGAGATGGTGACCTCCGGTGCCACTTACTTTCATCATTCATGAATCATGATGATAAAATCTCATTCTTTGTATAATCATTTTTAAATAAAAAATTTACAAAAGTCTATTGCCTTTAATTATACATTGTATATGATATGTAGAAGAATTCCATCTAAGTCGTTTAACCGACATGATATCACTTATAGACTTGTATAATTGAATATTACATATATTTCGTACAATATATCATTTAATATACTGTAATGCAGAAAATACTTTAGATTTCTTAAATATATTAATATTTTTTCATGCTATTATTGTAATTGATGTGAAATAAAAAAAATAAAAAAAAATAAAAAAAATAGAAGATGCCTCTTTTGCTTTATTAGATTTCAAGAAAGTTACTGGACAACTTACCGTGGTATTGGTAGGGTTATGACTTATGCGGTTGGCTATCATTATTTCTTGTATTGGAAACATACCTTGCTTTAAAGCCCTGCCAGAATTTGACCGTTAGGTTTGGAGATGTTGAGTGCGGAGAATCTACTTCTTTTATGGGCTTTTTCGGCCCACTTCCTTAAATTCCCTTCTATTTTACAACTGTTCAACAGCCCCAAAATAAGTGGGCATGCTCATGGCTAACCACCTTGGACAAGTTATTATAAATATTTATCAATTTTTATTAATTTAAATTTAAATTAAATACACTATAAATATATATAGTAGCCTTGGTGGAATCTAATTTTGTTGACCCTCATTTTACGGGGGTACGGCGTTACGCTAACCCCCCGTTAAGGAAGTTTCAACAAAATTGGACTCTTTAATTTAGTCCCATATAAAATATACTTCCTAGTATACTTTGTCGTAATATATTTGCCCCATAAGTAAATTTAATAAATAATCACTCAACTTTACTCAACATTACCATTTACTCACCTAACTTTGAACATTATCCATTGTTCAACCATCTATCTCAAACTATTTCCATTCATCATCCATTGTCCACTCATTACCCATGGTTCAATACAGATGAATTAGCAATGAATATTATTTTAAAGTTGAGTAAACAAATAATAATGGTAGATAAAAATTGAATGAACGTCTGTTAAATTTACTCTTAGCCCCAACCTCCCTCCCCAACCAACTGCCCCACCCCCGAAGAAAATAAGTACAAGTATGTCTTCTTTTATTTGAACCTACATACAACCTCTATGAGATTACATATTACTTCATAGAAGATTCAAATATCAAATTTCAATGGCATTATCATTTAAATCATTTTGTGTACTTCACAAGAAATAAATGTTTTGAATTTTAATATAAATTTCAATATTTCAATGAAAAATTAATAAGACGTGATAGTTTTACCAATTTCGATCAATTAAATCCTACTAACAAACAATAATGAAAATTGGAAGAAGACTTGAAGGTGAAAACATGAACAGAATACAATACAATGTCATATGTATATACTCAATGCGCATATGAGTAAATTGATCAAATTAATATGTGAGATTAGAAGCATTACATGCATGATTTGCATACGAATTGACCAAAAAACAAAAATTCAAGAACAAAGATACAAAAAAAAAAAAAAAACTTTATGAAATTATTGGAAAAATTTGCACAGTATACTAGATTCATCCCACTAAGGCACTAATCATCGTACGTGATCTACAATGGTTATTGATCTTCGTTTTCTTTGACCTTACAAAGAAAAAAAAAAAAAAAAAAAAACTTATGGTAAAGACCCTTTTTATTTTTTTTTTTTTTTTTGGACCTAACAAAAGGGGGGAAATTTTGGTTTACCATAATTACTACTTTTAACGAGTTGTGTCATTTTTAAAGAATATTAGAGACTTATTTGTTTTTTTTCAAAAAAATTCCTTAACAGGGGTAGCGTAATTGGACTCGCCTTGGTGAATGATGATGTTTACAAATAGCGTGTGATTGGGATGCTGATGTGCTCAACTATCTGGCCAAACGAGCATTTAAGTTAGCCACATAAGATATCTGTTACTAAGTATTTTAGTTATAATCACTATTTTAAAACTATACGGAATTTATAATGTTGAATTGAAATTACATTGGCGATCCCTGAAATTTTGGTGAAATTACAAAACAGTCATTCAAGTTACAAAATTTCAGTACTAGTCACTTAAGTATATTAATACGTTCAACAACGATCACTCTGCTAATTTTATATGATGATGTGTTACCGTTAAGTGTCCCTGTAACCCACAATCGATCGACATTTGACACAAATTGACACAATGTGTATTTAATGTACTAATAACAATAAATTGACGCCACATGAAGATCTAGCTACAATTTATAGAGAATATCTAACTTAGATATCCAAAACCATTTGCACTACTCGATATAACCAATTGGTTGAAATTTTAAGCATGGTTCTCTTTGCTATTTTCAACCCATTTTCCGTTTTCTGTTTTTGAAAATAGTGAAAACGTGTTTACTTATCCATTTTTGAAATTGCATTTTTTAAAACACTCAAAAAATATATATAAAGGAAACAAAAAATGATATTTTTACCGTTTTCGTCATTTTCTTCCCAAAACACTAAAATTTCTAAAACGGCAAAAAATGCGCGTTTTGGTGTTGGAGGTTCACGTTTGAGTCCAAAGATGCTGCTTTTTTTTTTTTTTTTTTTTTTAACATTTTACGCTGGGCGTGGAAAATGATAATTTAAGTCAAATTCCACGTTTTCTTTACAATACGCGGCTCCTTTCCAAAACGGCCAAAATGCTCGCTTTTAATTCCAAGTGGTCAACGGTGACTGCTTGTCTTTTTTTTCAATGTCAAATTTTTAATTGTTTTTAATTAATAATTATTTTTAATTCTAAATAATTCTAAGTTTTTAATTGTTTTTAATTCAAACTAATTCCAAGTTTTTAATTATTTTTAATTCCAACAATAATTATTTTTAATTTTATTGTTTTTAATTGTTTTTAATTCCAAATTTTTAATCAATAATTGTTTGAACGCGTTTTTCAATTTTCTGTTTTGAGAAATAGTTTTCAAGGATGACAAAAAAAATGTATTTTCATCAATCTCAATATAGACATTCAAAACACAAAACTCAAAATAAATTCAAAACTCAAAACACTAAATTGAAATGCAAAGAGAACACCATCTTAGGGTTTGAGATTTTTTGGGGGGTGGGGGTGGGGGGGGGGTGGGGGTGGGGTTGGCTTATTTGCACAAATGGTCCCCGACTTTTGCACTTATCATGGGTTGAGGACCTATCTTTTTATTTTTGGCGGTTTAGCCCCTATTTCAAATGTTTTTGGCGTCAATGGTCCTTTTCATGATTTTCCATCCAAGTCACAAGTCACCGTGAAATTTGCGGTAGAAATTTTTAATTTAAAAAGGCTTATTTGCACAAATGGTCCTTGACTTTTGTAAAGGAAAATTTGCAACAAAAGTCCCTAATCTTTTAGAAAGTGTTAAAAATCCCATAACTTTTAATCCTAACACATATGACCCCAAACTCTTTTGACAATTTTACTCCTAACTTAAATAAATTAAAAACAACTCATAAACCTTTTCAAAAATACAAATAAGTCCTAAATCTTTTTATTTTTCTGATTTACATTTAAAATAATAAAAAGTATGTCATCAAGTCCCAAAATTTTTAATTTTGTTCAACAAAATGACATTTAAAATGTGTTTAATTAAAATCAGATTTTTTAGTAAAAGTTGTTGAAATGTGTGGTTGAAAAGTTGTGGGACCATAAAATGTGTTGTTAAAATTAATTATTGATTTTGACTTTAACTTTTAGCAAAATCAAAATTGAAAACAAATGGGCTCTTAGCCTCTACAGATTTTGTCAGGTGGTCCATTAATTAATAAAAAATTATACCTATGATCAAAATTTGACCAATTTAAAATTTTAATTTATTTTTCATACCAATTTAAAAAAAAGGTGGTGGTGGGTGAAGATTGTGAAGAATTTTAATTTTAATTATTATTTAGTAATTGGTAGAAATTGGTAAATGGGCTAGATGGATCGCCCAACTCGAAATTAGACGGGTCATTTAAAAGATTGGATTGGGCTAATCTCGACCCAATTTTACATGGGTACATTATTTCTTTGGACCAAACCAACTTACATTTTTAACTTATTTTTTAAAATAATTACTTATAATTTTGTAAAAAAAAACAAAACAAAACAAAATAAAAGCTCGCCTAGTTTTTATTTGATCAATTTTGAAGTGTTTGAAGTGTTTGAAGTGTGGACTTGGGCAAAAATTTTATTTATCAAGCCGGTCAGGTTGGCTAGTTATCTTAGAACTAAATTGACCTAATTTTTATTTGATCAATTTTTTATTAGACCAGCCCAGCCCAGAGACCGGGCTATCTGGGCTAGCCCATTGAGCTGGCCCATTTTGCCACCTCTAGTAATTGATATGAAAAATAAATTAAAATTTTAAATTGGTCAAATTTTGATCATAGGTATAATTTTTTATTAATTAATGACCACCTGGACAAAATCTGTAGAGACTCTAAGAGCCCATTTGTTTTCAATTTTGATTTTGCTAAAAAGTTAAAGTCAAAATCAATAATTAATTTTAACAACACATTTTATGGTCCCACAACTTTTCAACCACACATTTCAATAACTTTTACTAAAAAAATCTGATTTTAATTAAACACATTTTAAATGTCATTTTGTTGAACAAAATTAAAAATTTTGGGACTTGATGACATACTTTTTATTATTTTAAATGTAAATCTGTAAAAATAAAAAGATTTAGGACTTATTTGTATTTTTGAAAAGGTTTATGAGTTGTTTTAATTTATTTAAGTTAGGAGTAAAATTGTCAAAAGAGTTTGGGGTCATATGTGTTAGGATTAAAAAGTTATGGGATTTTTAACACTTTCTAAAAGATTAGGGACTTTTGTTTGTAAATTTTCCTTTACAAAAGTCGGGACCATTTGTGCAAATAAGTCTTTTTAAATTAAAAATTTCTACCGTCAAATTTCACGGTGACTTGTGACTTGGATGGAAAATCATGAAAAGGACCATTGGACGCCAAAAACATTTGAAATAGGGGCTAAACTGCCAAAAATAAAAAGATAGGTCCTCAACCCGCAGTAAGTGCAAAAGTCAGGGACCATTTGTGCAAATAAGCCGTGGGGATTTGATTTAGATATTATTCAGAAATTGTAACTAAGTCCTCATATTTTATGTGTATCGTTTGTGGTCTGAATTTATTGTTTTTAGTACATTAAGTCCACGTGTTATCAATTTTTGTCAAACATCGACCAATTGTATGGCATGTGGTCACTTAGCGGTGACACATGATCAATTTATGTTGAGAATTTAACAGAGTGACCATTGTGAACTCATTAGTATACTTCAATGATCGACACTAAAATTTTGTAACTCCAGTCACCGTTTTTTAATTTCACTGAAATTTCAGTCACTGCTAGTGAAATTAACCCATTGAAATTCATTTTAAAAATTTTAAAATATTATTCGCACAAAATATAAAATTAGGGCACCATTTACAACCCATTCCAGTCCATTGAGTAGGAGATATTTAATTACAGAAGGTGATTCAAATGGATCTAATGTACCTAATGTTGTTTAGTTACAGAACATTGTACTGATTCCTCAACCAAGATCAATGGTTGCTTGATCGAGTTAACCGGGAGTGTGGGCAAGACTACTACAAGAAATATGATTGCATTGGCTTTAGAAAGCATAGGGATTGTTCATTATATATTAACCATCAAAATACTTTTATAAAATCTAAATACCTATTTGGAGTAACAAAAACACATGTTCTAAATGGCAATTTAACCCCCGCCCCTCCCCGCCCCGCCCCTACCCTACCCGCATATGATATATATATGTTTTAATTTTTTTTTTTTTTTTAATAAAAACTGAAAATGTGGAAAACAATTTAACAAATTGATTTCTTGAGACTTGAGAGTCGAACCCGGGTTGCAAAGGAAAACTAAGAACACTTATCCATCACACCACAACCTTAACATGTAACATTTTTTCTTTACTAAATATATTATAACAAATCCATAAATTTCTTTTTCTAACTAAACCCTAATTAATACAATACAATTCTTCAATCCTATTCAATATTCATCTAACTCTCTCAAGCCTCACATACAGACCGCAGACGCCATCGCTCGCCAGTGCACTCCTCACTCCACGGCCAAGCACAGCAAGAAGAATTGAAGAAGAATCAGTCACTGGTGTGTTAAACCCTAATTAATACAATACAATTCTTCAATCCTATTCAATATTCATCTAACTCTCTCAAGCCTCACACACATGATCATGATCGCCATCACCGCCAACAAGCATTTACCTCCACGCCAAGCACAACAAGAAGAATCGAAGAAGAATCGATCGCCATGGTGTGTGCGCCAAAGAACGATCGCGCTGACACCGCCATCGCGGCAAAGACGCCGCCGCCACAGGCCTCTGGCCACCGACACAAGACTCACCTCGCCCATCGCCATCGCTAGCCCGACTTCTAGCGGCGCAAAACCAACTCCGACTTCCGGTAGCGTGACCCAAAGACCGACTCCGGTGAAGCGGTCAGTGAGGTGGAATAATGGAAGAAAATTGTTTAATAATTTATTCCTCCTTCCGAGATTATGTTGCCTAAAACATTTCAAGGCCAAAAGATCTGGTTCATTTTGGGTACTAACATAGCAAGCTTCTGGTTCTGAGGCTCGATTTTAATTTAATAGGAAAATAAGTTTGCAAAAATGCATCTTGTTAACTGCCAAAAATTGATTTTATATGCTTTTACAGTTGGGGTAATTTTCCATTTTATGCCAATGCCAAATTGCCAATGCACGTTACAAATAAGTTGGGGTAATGATGATAATGTGGGGTAATTTTCCATTTCAGTGTAAGATGGAAATTGAATGAATGTTTTGCAAATGATGATAATGATAATACGGCTGAATAGAGATATAATATTTGGATTTTGTGTGAGCATAATTTTTATTTTATTTGTAAATGTCGGAACAAGAACATTGTTCAATAAGAAGTACACATGGTACTCCGCAAGTACATCGCGATAGTTCAACGGCAAATACTAGTAATCCTCCATCATTATCGGCGGACCAAAATTCAAACAAAAATCTAATAAGCATAGATTCGGATGGAGATCATACAATGACGCTTGGTGTAGTGGGTAGAAAAAGGAAGTTGAAGGAAGTTGACATTCTAGGTATGGGACCATTTTAAGCTCAAAATGATTGACAACGAGCTCAAGGTCGCTTTGCAATTATTGTTCGGAAAGTTGGTAGGTCATAGTAAAAATGGCACAAATCATTTGAAAAACATTTAGATAGATGTGTACTTCGTCATTGTAAACAAGTCGATATTAGGCGGTCAATATTGAACCCTACAAAACAAGCGGTTGGAAAGATGGTTATGGAGACTTACCATTTTGATCAAGAACATGCTAGGACATAATTAGGCAAAATGATTATTTTACATGAATATCCGCTTTCTATGGTTGAGCATATTGGGTTTAGGAGTTTTGTGAAATCTATTCAACCTCTTTTTAAAGTTGTATCCCGGAATACTATTAAGAATGACATTTTGAAGATTTATGACTTTGAGAAAGTGAAAATGATGAGTCTATTGGAGGACAACAAAAGTAGAATTGATGTAACCACGGACTTGTGGACTTCAAACCAAAAAAAGGGTTTCATGGTCATCACTTGCACACTTTATTGATGACGCTTGGAGGCTTCAAAGTTTGTGTGTCATGAGGTAAATACTAAGCATTTAAAAAATAATATGTTCATTTTTTTTTTCGATCTCTAATTAATGTTGTTGTTTGTTTTTGTATACAAGTTCATATATGTTCCTTGTTCACATACGGCTGAATCACTATCTACCATCCTGTACGAAAGCTTATTAGATTGGAATATTGATGGTAAGTTATCTACTCTCACTATTGACAATTGTTCAACAAATGACGCTATGATCAATATCCTTTTAGATAGTAAGCTTTCTAGTGATTCACTTTTGGCAAATGGTGATTTCTTTCATATGCGGTGTTGCTCGCATATATTGAACTTAATTGTGAAGGAGGGCTTAGAAAATATTGAGAGTAGTGTTGAAAAAATTCGAGATAGTGTATCTTTTTGGACTTCAACACCAAAAAGATGGGAAAAATTTGAGAATACTGCACGTCAGCTTAAGATTAGTTGTGGTAGAAAGTTGGTACTTGATTGTAAGACTAGGTGGAATTCTACATATCTAATGCTTGACACTGCTTCTGAGTACATTGATGTTTTTTTTCGTTTGAAGCAAAGAGAAACCTAGTATAAGTGTTTGCCTAGTGATCAAGATTGGAAGTTGGCCAGGGAAATATGTGATAGGCTTAAGTTGTTTTATTTGGTAACTGAATTATTTTCAGGAACTAAGTATCCTATAGCGAATCTATTTTTTCCAAAAAATTGTGAAATAAAATTGTCAATTCGTACTTGGACTATTTTTGCTTATTCTGAGATTAGAATGATGGCGTTAAGTATGATGGACAAGTTTGAGAAATATTGGGATGAGATTCACGGGATATTAGCTGTGGCAACCGTTTTAGATCCTAGGTTTAAAATGATGTTGTTGGAGTATTATTTTCCTAAGATCTATGGACATGAGCGCGTGTAGCGGTTGAAATTGTCAATGTTGGTTCACTTTGTCGAAGGTTGATATCTCAATATACAGAACAACAACAAGTAAGTGTTAATGTTCCTCAATCTTCCTCTTCGTATTCCAATTCAGGATTTCTTCAAGTGTTAGAGTAGTAGATGAGTGGAAGATTTTGATTTATTTGTTACAACAAAAGTCAAGACTAGTAATGTCAAACCGAGATTGACTTATATTTGGAGGAGCCAGTATTGCCTATGTGTAGTGATTTTGACTTACTAAATTGGTGGAAAGCAAATTCAAGCAAATACAATACTTTACAAAAACTTGCAAGAGATATCTTGGTCATCCCGTTTCTACCGTGGCCACGAATCTATATTTAGTACGCAGTGGTAGATTCGTGAGTCCACATCGAAGCGAGACTACATCCATGAGACTTTGAGGCGTTGATGTGTGCTCAAAAGCGGTTGTGGGTGACATTCATGGTATAATAAAAAGTATTAAATATTTTTCATATTTATTAATCTTGACATTTCATTGTTGTTAACTTGATTTATTTTATTGTTAGAAAACTCTCCGCATCGTCATCTTATCTTTGGATGTTGTTCTACTATTATCAAGAGGAAATTGAGGACGAGGTAATCTTATTTATGTCAATGTAAAATGTTGAAATTTATTTACATTACAATACTATTTAACATAAGTACTTTTTTACTCATTATACAGAATTATTGGGATCCGAATATGTCACAACTTCACGCAAGAGGAAGATTAAAGATTGTAGATTTTGATTTCAATTTTATTGGTCATTGTTGTTGAACTTTATGAATCCATTATTCGAAACTATTTGATTTTTGTATTGGGTTGTAATGTTTATATTTTTGTTGTGTTGGATTTTATTGTTTATGTTTTTGTGTTCGATTGTATTGTTTATAATTTTGTTGTAGAAATTTGATATTTTGAATATGGGACAAATCACATGTTAGTTTTTGATTATCACAGGTTGTTAGTTTTAGAAATTTGAAAATCACATGTTGTTAGTTTTTGATAATCACATGTTGTTAGTTTAAGAAATTTGATATTTTGAATATTTTATAGTTTGATTATCACATATGTTGCTTTAAAAAAAAAAAAAATTAAAAATTACTAGGGGCGTGGGCTTACCCGCCCATGATTAGTGGTCAGGGCAAGGCGGGGCACCTTTACGTTAATGAGGGCGGGGGCACCCTTTACGTTTGCATTCATCTCTGTTTTCTCTCAAGAAAATTGTATACATCAAAAATATGAGTCGAGGCTAAAACCTCAAAGACAGCAGATCCATTGGATCAAAAAACCTTTGTATCTAAATAAGTTGTAATGTTCAACCTTCTGGAATAAAAGAAATTTTCTTTCTAAATTCCTTTACTTCCTCAAATTTCCATACAAATATATCTACTGCTAGATTGGCTCAGGTCAGGTGATCACTGGAGTACCATTGAGGCAGGTGGCCGTTGTTGGGGAAACACAGATCTAAACCATTACAAAAAGAAAGAAGACATACTATTTGGACAAAAACAAAAAGAGGAACTCTCAATACATTACTGTAAGAAAGTTAATGTTATTATTTATTTATTTAAGGTTTGCATTCATGGATCTTATTGTGCTGATTTAACCATACTTGAGGATCCTTTACGTTTGGCGGGGCAGGGTCGGACCTGCCCCATTGCCATCCCTACCATTGAGCCTTGAACTGGCAAGGGAAGAATTCGGTTGAGGTGGTGAGAAAATAACGTGGTAACAGATAATTGGTCCGTGGATGGTGAGTGGGATCCCCTCAAACACTTTCTAAGATTTCTAAATGCTGACGTGTACGCTGACCTGGAGGATAAGTTGAAAGCTCAAATCTTTGAACCAAAATTCCAAAATCCAAAACCCCTCGCACAAATCTCTATTCTACTATCCATCTTCTCTCCATTCCATTAATATGGAGATCGTAGCTACTGTAAATCAAGGCCCTTCCCCTGTAAACACAAGACCCTTTGCTGGAAATTTCACAAATCGGTCAGTTTCAGCTCTTGGGCTCTCGTTGCCATGCCTTAAATCTCCAGTTTATAACCAACGCGGCAGAAATTCGGTGACAAGGGCTTCCATTGCCGTTGAACAGAAGACTCAAACTGCTGTGATTAGAATTGGCACTCGGGGAAGGTATTTTCGCAATTTGACTTTCTGGGTATGGGTTGATTATTGTTAAATTCGAGTATTAAAATGCATGTTTGACTGTCTTAAATATCGTATCCCGGGTTGATTTGTGAATTTATTTGATAGAGATTGCATGTTGAGCTTGTGTTATGATGGGTTAGTGGATATTGCAATGAAAATTGATTCTTCAGCTTGAATTAAGATGGATGGTTGGACATTTATGCCAAAGAATGTGTCTTGATCTTGAATTCTTGTGAGTGTTTTAATATTTATACTAAAATTGAATGAGGTAATGGGCACTACCGACTTTTTTCTGCATATTATTATAAAATATAGGAGTCTGGTGGCTGGTTGTCTAACATGTTATCTCTGCATTTGATGAGAAAATGATAAAATTACCGAATTTGGGAAGTAACTGTCGAAAGAGATGTGCATCAGGCACTGTGGTTTTCAACTCAAACTATTAGGTACTTGACATGTATGGGTATTTAGGCATTCCCAAGAGGCCAAATAAGGCATTGCAGTTTCTTTTAGTATTTTATTTAACTAATATATGACTCGGAAAAAATAGAGTTTCTCTTGTAGGGTCTCATTGTGACTGCGATATGGCTTTTTGGGAATTTATTGAGAGATGAGAAGTCCTGCCCTCATCTTAGGAATTGATCTGGCAATCAAGCTAATAACTATGAAGGGTTTTTGTTTGGAAAAATGATATGGAGGACATTGATATAAATAAAAAGCCACGGGCTATTCGCAATTCTGAAGATGTCTATATCAGCCTTGAAAGTGAGAGTACCAAGAGTTGCATGAATTTTTTTAAAATGTGCACATCTTCTTTATGGAACCTTAGAAATTCTTAATTAAGGATTTGTTATGTCATATATGGGGATGTAAGAAGACTGCCAAGATTATGTTCTCATTATGGGGCAGTGATTGTTATTTTCTTCCTTTTTTTTGAAGCCTAACCAGCTAAGAGACACTTTCATTGGGATCGTACCACTTGTGATTAGGAAATTCCTAAGGGCTAGAATGCTGAACATTCTCTATGCTACCAAGGATGACACAGAATAACGATTCTCGACATTATGCCTTTATTATGTCACGTTGTTCATCATCTTATGTTATTTTGGCACTTAAGTCAAAACTAGGAAGCTTTAAAAGTTCAGTGGTAAAAGAAATGTGTCATTGACACCAGCAGCCAGAAATGTTGGCTATTATTGCTTTCTTCTATTCCTTTTCCTTTCAGCTAATCACAATTTCACATTGTTGGGCAGCTTTCTAAACTTTTGAACTGTACAATATTAAATACAATATCTCAAAATGATCAAAGGAAGATATGGTTCCCTTACTCTCTTCCATAAGCTTTACCATTTAACCATTGATGTAGGATATTTCCTTTTCTTATACAAAAAAATCTTTTTGATTCTTAAGTTTACTGATTCATATCCTATAACTATTGTTTCTGTATTACAGCCCACTGGCCCTTGCTCAAGCTTATGAAACGCAGAATAAACTGAAAGAGACACATCCTGAGTTAGCTGAAGAGGGTGCCATTCAAATTGTGATAATTAAAACCACTGGTGATAAAATATTGAGTCAGCCGCTGGCAGATATAGGTGGCAAGGGCTTGTTCACGAAGGAAATAGACGAGGCACTCATTAATAGTGAAATTGATATAGCTGTCCACTCAATGAAAGATGTTCCCACCTATCTTCCTGACAAGACAATATTGCCTTGCAATCTTCCACGTGAGGATGTTCGGGATGCATTTATTTGTTTGACTGCAGCTTCACTGGCTGAGCTTCCAGCAGGAAGCACTGTGGGCACTGCTTCACTAAGAAGGAAGTCCCAAATACTCCACAGATATCCATCACTAAATGTGAGTATGTTATGCTATAAAATTCATCTTGCTTTCTCGTTATATAGCAAGTTGATTTATTCATTATATGAGTTAAGAAGAATCCATAATTGTCCTCAGTAAAGGTATCTGTCAAACCCAAAACTGAATTGCAAAGTGTGGTATTAATATTTTAGAGTTCAGTCAACTGTGGGCATATCAGAAAGACGCCAGGGATGCTTCTAATCTGCTTGCCATTGACAGGGACTCACCAAAGACATTTTAGAGAACAATTGTCATTTCTATAAATTTTGAAATGTTGAATTTTGCCTAAACTGCTTTGTTATACTTAATAATTTCCTATTTGATTTGTGTGCAACATCTACATGTCCTCTTTTTTGTGATTTTCATATTCTCATACCTGTATCAGGTTATATTTGTATCATAGCTCCCATACAAATGGAATAGGCTACTTGTGAAATTCTCTTGTAACATAACTTCTCTCAAGGACATGTATATGCACCTTGTTAGGTATAAAGGCTTGATGAAATTTTTACATTTGTCGAGTTAAAGTTCCCTATTGCTAGGTAAGTACATGTGGAGTTGCAGGTTCACTTCTAAGGTTCTTTTAAAGCTGCAATTGTACTATACAAGGTTGATGCTGAATATGAGCTAGGCCGGTCCCCTCTGGCATACTTGATTTGGCTTTTCAGTCCGCATTATTTAGTTTTCAAAAATCTTGGGTGGCTGTCTATGCTGTCTCATTTGGCTTCACTTCCATGTTTTCTAACTCAATTTTTTATAGGTGCTCGAGAACTTTCGAGGCAATGTACAGACAAGGTTAAGAAAATTAAATGAGGGAGTGGTGCAAGCAACATTATTGGCATTAGCCGGGCTCAAACGCCTCAACATGACAGAAAATGTTACTGCCATTCTTTCTATTGATGATATGCTTCCAGCTGTTGCTCAAGGAGCTATTGGGATTGCCTGTAGAAGTGACGATGAAAAGATGGTATGTGGTACTTTGTGCAATCTCTTCAACTAGTTTGTTTCTTTTTTCTCCCCATCTTCACCCTTGTATTTTTTCATCCAATTTTCCCAATCTTTGCATTTACGTAGGAGAGTTTTGGTTCCCTATCATGGCAAACAATACAATTGTTACTGCCACACTTGATGTTTTATCTGGTTTGTACAAACCCTTTGCATAAATAAACCTGTCACGGGCTTCTGTTCCATTGGAGCAACAAAGTTCCCCGGTCTACTACATCCCGCATCTTCTGATCCCCATATTCAATTGAGATTAGTTTCTCGTTTTCTGTAGCTAAAGGCATGTTTATGAAAGCTATAGGAAATTAGCGAGGACGTGTACTAAGTTTGCACGGTGATAAATTTTGGTAGAAACTCAAGTTTACATTCAATGTAATCTGGTTCTATAAACTGGTAATTTATTGCACACAACAATTGATATTATGCAAAGTGAAAGATGTGCCAAATTATCAAGCCAAACATTCGTGAATTCTGCAATTGGCATACCCTCTAATTGGGTTTGCTGGTTTGCCTTGGCATTTTGTTATTATATCTACACTCGAATATACGTGTTTGTTTGTGCGTGTGCCATTATTGAATTCTTGTCTATCTTCCAATGCAGATCGTAGGAAAGGTTATTCATGACTCGCTTCTTCTTCCAATTATTTCGTCTAATTCAAATGTTTCTTTTGCAGGCTAATTACTTGGCGTCCTTGAATCACGAGGAAACAAGATTAGCAGTTGCATGTGAGAGAACTTTTCTAGAGAAATTGGAAGGTTCTTGTCGAACGCCAATTGCTGGATACGCTCGTAGGGACGAGGATGGAAATTGTTTTTTTAAAGCATTGGTGGCATCCCCGGACGGAACCCGAGGTATGCCAATGGTAAATTAAAAAGGATGAAAGAAAATTTTCAGTTTACCACTGTTTTTAACGTTTGTTTCTCACGTTTCTCCCTTTCAGTACTCGAAACCTCTCGAAAAGGTCCATATGCCTTTGAAGATATGATAATGATGGGCAAGGATGCTGGCGAGGAACTTCTCTCACAGGCCGGTCCGGGTTTCTTTAACCAATAAATAGCTGAATGATGGATAGAGAGATTCAAGCTCATCATTCGGCCTCTACGATTAACAACTAGGTCATTCGTTCTTCTTGTTGTAATTCTAGCGAGAAATAAATTTTGGTTGTTGTATATTAGTGTAGCATGGGAGATTCAAATTTGAAGGATATTTAACATTCTTTTGAAGTGTGTGTTATTTTTTAAGAAATCTCTCCCCCTCTCGTGGCAATATCCTAACAAGAAAGGACCCTTGCTGCCTCTCCACAGATTTAATAAATGGTAATGATGGATTTAACTCTAAGCAAGCACATGTCCATGTAGTCGATTTGGTTAGTGAATGCGTTGCTCCCTGTTTATTATCTAGCGTTTTAATTCGACCTCTATATGAAATTTTATTTGATAAGCTTTGATGAAAGAGAAAAAAATCAGCACTGCACGAGGCAACAGACCCTCTAATACATTAAACTTTTAGTTGAGGTGACTCAACAAAGTTGCTACCGCATGGGTAAATAGGTCGTTTGGAGAAAACTCTAAGGAGAGGTGCTCTGAAGCAAAATAGCAGTATCCCATTCATTCAAGAACTGGGTGAACACTTGAGATGCTGTTAAGCAAAAGAGAGGTTATTTGATCATAACTCTTCTAAACACAACTTTCACGTAAGAAATCTCTCAAGATATTTCAATATATCTATATACAGTAACCATCAACTGGACAAGAAAAGCTTTACAACTGTCAAGATTCAGGGAAACTATATCCAGACCGAGTAACACTCGTTCAGATTACAAAGGAGCGTGAGCTGCATATATATGCAATCCGGTCCAAGGTTTCAGCATTTTCCAGGATTTGTTGTACACACTGCACATTCTAACTAACTATCAATTTCTTAAGTGTTACATGCATTCAAGTCATAGCAGCTATTGAAAAGAGGAACTATTTTGAATGTGGAAAGTCATATTTCATGACAAATATTCAATATGGATTATTTTCCATATGGAGAAGTATGTGCACATTTCCTCGTGCAACTACACAATACAAGTCAGATGCTGATGCACAGAGCAAAATGAAGATATCCTTCTGCTTATGAGTGATTTTTAATGTAAAAGGGAGAGAGAGACATCACCATAACCCTAGCTACATCCTACCCACCCTAGTGTATCCAGTTCTAAATAGTATACCCTATTTTCCTGTGGCTGCACCCTTTACCGAGTAGAGGCACTTGCGACCCAGATTTATGAAAAAATAATTCCAGTTAACTATAGAGCAAATTGATGACATTGGAAATTAAAATAAGATACTGACAAGCCTGAGCCAATGACAATTGGAAAGAATCACGACCAAAGTCATCTAATTAAATTCATATGTACATGTATGATACTTCAACAGTCTAAATGAATAACAACATAATCCCCATCAAGCCAAAAACTACTTTTTTTTTTTTTAACAAAACCACAAAAACAAATGCATGGTACTCTAATTTATGCAGAGTATCCCGTACCAGAGCTACAAAATTATAGTCCAATGTAATTCCATGGAAATTTCATAGGATTTCTAAAGAATATTTGGTCAAACAACAAACTGATTATACGCACACCCATCCAGTAGAACTTGCCTACATATTATTGAAAATGTTTCAATGTGACTGGGCAAAACGACAACCTCTACCGATGCTGTCTCCTCCAAACCTCTATGTGCATTTTGGCGTTACTCAAAAAAAAATTTAAATGCTTTTAAGTTTTGAGTCTTATAGAATATGTGGAATAATATGTGGGTAATCTCCTCCAAACCTCTATGTACATTTTGGTGGTACCGAAATTATTTTTTAAGTGCTTATAAGTTTTGAGTCTTATGAAATGTGTGGAATAATAAGTGGGTAGTAAGTTGTAGTTCCTACAAAATGTGTGGATAAAAAATGTTTGACCTAAGGCAAACAAGCACATTATGTGGCAAATTCAAAAATTCTCAAGTTAATACACTGGAGTTCACAGCAACTGTAGTGCGTTCAAGTTTAAAATGCTTAAGATCAATGAACCATCATGTAACTCACAAAATTTACAAGTACTACACACTAATCTTGTCCACCTGATCAATGCATTTCACCAACTAAATGAATCATAATCTGTAATAAAAATCAATCAATTCAAAAAGGATAATAAAACCCCCACAAGCATTAAACAAAGCTATATTTGATAACAATAATAACCAAAATCAGCTCAATTAATAGCAAAAGCTATAGAACTTCAACAGTCAAAATATTTAGCAATATAATCCAAATTAAACGGAACAAATCCCCAAATAAACAAAAAACACAATACTTATAACTTTTCCACCTCAGAATCTGAGCTTAGAGAAAAACCATCGATTCTTGCCAGTCTTAAACCTCTCTTCCAACTTAGCCTTGATCTCCTTACAGGCCGTTACCTTCTTGTCACGCGAGACGAGCGAGTCGGCAGTGACGATGTCCTTTAGGTCAACGTCGAGCGTGTAGCGCGTAGGCATGATGTGGTTATAGTTGACGACCTTGACGAATGACTTAACGCGCGACTTCTTAGCCTGCTTCTTGGCGGAGTCCTTGCGGATGACCTTGCTAGGGTACTTGGCAATGCCCGCGACCAGGCAGTGGCCGTAGGGGCGGTCGCGAGTGCCATCGTCAAAGTTCTTCACGATGGTGGCTTTGTGACCGGCGAACCTCCCCTGCAGGAGGACCACCGCCTTGTTTGGCTTCAAGAATTTCACCATTTTCGTTCAGCTCTCTGTGTGTGTGTCCGTTTGGATTAGGGTTCTGTGTTGCTTTTCGTTTATATGGGGGTAAAGCCCTAGGTTACAAATGGGGGCTTCTTACGGGTTTGGGTTGAGTTGTGGAAATGTTTTTAATGGGCCTTGAATCTGGCCCTTTAGATTTTTCGTCATTTCTTATTTTTAAAAAGGGGAAAATTGTCAATAAGTCATCTCCACATGACTTGTTTCAAATTAAGTCAACATTTTTTTTTTAAATTGTGATTAAGTTATATTTCACAGCAATATTTTATATTAATTCCAAAATCACCACTTTTAACCATATTTTTCATTGGCACAATCTTCCAACTTCACAAACCTCCTCCACCTCCGGCAACAACCTCTTCCACCTCTGGCGACCTCTGGCGACAACCTCCTCCACCTCCGGTGACATTCGGCGAGTGCTTCTACGGCGCAGTGTCACTTTTTAATTCCATATAATAAAATCGGGTTATGTGCTATTGAAATTGTGAAGATATATAAGCATTCATGGAAGGAATGAAGGATTTGTGAAAGATTTTGGTGTGGCTAAAATAGTTTTGGGATTGGTTTTATGCAGTTTTTTGGTGAAGATTTTGGATCAATTTTCAATTGGGGACTGAATGTTGTTAGCTGTGAAACTACAAAATTAAATGACAAGTTACTTCATAGAATCCAGATTGAGGTAACAAATTAACGTAGGAATATTGTTATTAATTTCTTTGTTTTAATCTTAATTCTTGTATTTGATCATTTTTTCAAAGCTAGTGATCTAACGACTAGCATTAATCTATCCGTCTTTGCAAGAGAGGCTAACCAATATGATTAACCTGTGTTGAGTATTTTAGCAATTATGTAAACAATGAGCATTTTCCAGTTATGTAAACAATGAGGTAACATCTGTTGTTGATACTGTATTATAGAATAGCAACTAGATATTGTATTAAGTTGGCTATTAGATTATTTCTTTGTGTTGTTAATTAGTTATGAAAGTTGTTTGATACTGTATTATACAAAACAGTATCACAACAAAAATAGGCATAGAATGCTGTAAATATGAGCATAGAATGCTGTAAATATGAGTTTGAATACTCCACTATTTTATGTAAATAAGAGCTTGAATGCTCCACCATCTAATTGCTGTAAATAGGAGCTTGAATGTTCTACCATCTAATGTTTAGTCATGGTATGTTGTTTGATACTGTATTATATAAACTAATATCACAAAAAACAGTATCACAATATAAATGGACATAGAATTCGCAATGTGCTCGAATTTTATTATAATATATTTTTGGAATGGTCTCGACGAGGACGGTCAAGACCAATATCTTTGCTCTGCGTATGATGGATTTACCCGTTTAAAGTCGTCTCTTTAGCTTAAAATGGTAATCTTTAATTTTTTCTCAAAACAGTATCACAAATCCTCTAAAAGCAAGTATCACGGATTAATGTACATCCTTTTTGTTTGTAAATTAAAGCTCTTCCAAGATATCCGAGTCCCTTAAAAGCAAACACATACTTGAGCAATGTCAAGATGAAGAAAAGAAGAATTGTCAATCATTCTCAAGTTAATGGGAAGTCATGCAAAGGGTTCTCATCTAAAACTATGAACAATGTTTCTAATTCTTTCCTTGAATTAGAACATGTTTGAGATTCAATTAGGACATAGATTCTCATTGGATAGATAAGTATAAATATATAAGGTGTTTAATGGTAGATAGACGAATTAATCAGTAGAGAATAATCAAGAGAATAATATTGTTCTTAAAATGTTTCAGTAATAGTACAAAATCATAGGTTTAACAGTATCACAACAAAACAGTATCACCACAAAACAGTATCACAATTAGCGTTTTTTTACAATTAAGGGTATGTTGGTCTTTTAGCTTTAAAATGTGACTTTAATTGAATTATGTTTTGAGCATATGACTTTAGAGTCCATAAGTGCCCAAACAATGACCGACCCTGAATTTACCCTTTAAAAAAATAGCATATTTGGTTTTCAATCTTTTAAAAACGAAATATGTTTTTAATATTTAAAAATAACACCGAATATCTCTAACATTTAAAAAAATAATCACGATAAATCATTTATGATGAAATTGCCAAAAAAAAAAAAAAATAATAATAATAATAATAATCAAATCAAATGTACTTCTAAAAAATAAAAAAATAATAAAGAAACAATTTTCTCCATCCAACTATAAAATCCAAAATGTACCAATCACCTCAAATTCCAAAATCCAAAAATGCAAATTAGTAGGGATATATTATATTATATTGATATACATATATACATTGAAAATGTCAATAGAAAGTTGAGTAGATGAATTTAACTAGTTTAAGAATATTACAACAGCTTATGTATATTTAAATAGCATCATTAAATTTAAAGATCAATTTTTTTTAAACATTCCAATAGTTTCTTTATTTTCATACTCTTTATTTTACTTTTTTTAAGAATCATTTAATATATCTCTCTCCTCTATTTTTTTTTATCATATATTGCCCTCCAAATTTGTATTATTTAATTAAAATCAGCATATCAAGTATTGAAAATTGAAATTATTTCAATGTATTTAATAATAGAGAGTGAGTTTGGCTCTCCAAATATGGAGAGTCAAACACACTCTCTAAATTAAAATGATAAATTGAAAAGTCATTGGAATAGAATTTTAAGTGTTTGTTCTTTAAATTAAAAAGTAATTTATGTTTAAAGAGTTTGTTGGTGATGCTCTAAGAGCATCTACAATAGTTTATCTTTATTTAAAGGACATATTTAGCTATTTAAAGATCATCTATAAATTTAAATAGTAATTTTTTAAACTGGAGAGTCTATTGAAGCATAATTTTAAGAATTGACTATTTAAATTAAAGAACATTATATGTTGAGCATCTCCAATAAATTATCTATATATAAAGAGCATATTTGACATTTTAGAGAGTATCTATAAATTTGGAGAGTAAAATTTTTTAAGTGCTACAACAATCTCTTTATCTTTAACACTTTATTTTACTTCTTTTAATAAGTATTTATTATTTTTTTCATTTAACATATCTCTATCCTAATTATTATATGATTTTATTCTATTTTTCTATTTTATTTTGTATACACTATTTAATTCAATCATTATATAGAGTATTGAAAATTGAAATATTTTGAATCATTTAATTATAGAGAGTGAGTTTGGCTCTCCAAACCCACTCTCTATTTTAAAAGTTAATTTGTAGAGTCATTGAGATAATTTTAAAGTTTATTCTTTTAAAATAGAGATGATCTTATGTTTAAAGTTTATCAAAATACTCTAATATGATAGTTAAACACTAGTTAAATTTAACATATAAATATGTTAATTATCATTTACTTTATTGTTTATGTAGATAGCTAAAATTAACATATCCAATGCAAAAGCTATCAAGATTGACTAGTAAGTTTAATTCCTCCGGAGCCAGATGTCAAGTTGAGCCATTTTCTAAAAAACTCCTCAAACATGGATGAAAAAGTTGTTCAAGCAATAAATGCAACATTTCTCTAAAATGAAAATTGGTTTTAATTATATAAAAATTTGTACAATCTAAGAGCAAATTTTCGAAAAATAGCAAAATGGTAGATTTTTACGATTCTATTTCTAACTTCTCAAATTGTTTATAATTAAAAAAATCAATTTTAATCATTTTCAATAAATTAATTGATTTTCTCCTATAGGGACTATGAATTTATTTTGTAATTTTATAAATTTTGAAGTTTTATAAATATTAATTTTTTTTTTTCAATTTAAAAGAATCATAGTCAATAGATAGACTTAGAAAAATATTTGATAATATTATATATTATTATAAAAACAAAAATAAAATTTACAATACTATCAATGATAATAATAATAATACAAAAGAACATGATTATAATGAATGTCCATTTGAATAATTATATACAGACAATATATCACTTTTGTTTATCAAAACCTAAAATACTTATTGTGAATTATTGAACAATTCTGAAATAAAAAATTACCAAACAAACACTTAATTAATCCTTCTTATATTTAATTCTTTTTTCAACACAATAAAAATTAATTCTCTTAAATTCACAATAATATCAAACCAAACATAATTAGTTACTTAATAGTTTTCCATCATTCAATCCAGGACAAATCAAATTAATCCAACGCAATGAAGAGATTGATGAGACTTTGACAAGATGCTCTTCAAAACCCCAATCCATTCTTGCTTATCCCCACCGGCAAACTCCCAATTGAATTTGACTTGTATAATATGTAAATCATATTTATACAAAATTTAACAAATTCTTTTATGTTAAACTATAATTATTAATAGTAGAGAAAATTCATAATACTTTTTATATTATCATGAAAGTAGAAATAGGTCATTAAAAAAAAAAAAAGGCCCACCTTGTAACCTATATTATCTAATAATTGTTAGCGAAAAATAAATATTCAAATAAGACAATCCATCATTAGAAGTACACTCATTATTTCTTCCAATGATGAGTTGTCATCTCAATGTGTGGGCATTGTATCTCCTACCCAGGAGATCAAGCTCCTAGTGAAAGATCACCACAATCAAATTTCCATAAGCATTGGTCTCCTGAATAAAAAGCAATAATCACTCTGGCATGCTAAAATTTATAGGCAGAAGAATAAGATTGACTCCACATCACTTTAGACAATCGAGTGGACATCAAGTCGACATTCTCATAGTATTCATCCAAACAAGCTCGAATGTAACACCCACGTTATGATGCACAACTAAAAAAAAAATTATTGTCAGTCCTCAAAATTTATGCATTTACAGAGATTCTATTTCTGGGTGATGAAAAACAAATTTCTTATGTTACAAATTATCATCTCGGGTCCAAGAAACTAGCACCTTTGGAAGAGATAAAAGTTCAGTAAAGCAGATTCAAATTGGTCCATAAATACGCTATGACAGACCAAGGGGGCATTATGGTAACTTTGAAAATACATTCCTGCAAAACATGCCAACACAAATGAGCATACTGTATTTTGAGGAGATCAAAGATGAAAGATACCAATCTTCTATCAATGGCAAATGATGGACTGGGTAACATTTCTATCGTATTGCATTGTTGAAATAGGATGAACTCTGGATAGTCAAAGAGTTGGTTGACACTGTGATCTAATGGAGACGCTCTTTGGAAAAATGGGGTAACTCATTAACACGTTGTCCCCTACATGAAATCCCAAATGCACAGCACGAAAGGTGAGGACTGTACATGAAGCTAGGACTCGGATTGTATTAGTATTTCCACATTTTATAATGCTGGTTAGAGTAAGGAGAATTTTTCAGGAGATCAATTAGACTCTTAACTATTATAATTGAGTCCCACGGCGTGTCGCTAAGTTAAGGCTTGAATTGTGGGCTAAAATCACTTGGACACCCTCCTTCTTACAAATCGGCTTTAAGGGTAAGTTGTATTAAATGTAGTTTTAACAGCAGGTGTCAAAGCAAGCAACCTTATGGGATGACCCTCGTTAGAAGACTAGCTTTGTGAGTGATCTGGCTCTGTCATGGGTCTGTTCTGAAATGAATAAACTGTAACGACTCTAAATGTGTCCCCATATCGCAAATGCTTAGCCTGTGGGGTCATGATGATTCGAGAACCCTCACCTTACAAGCCAGTTTTAAGGTTGACTTCTACCAATGTAGATGTAACACAAACAAAAATTATCTGCTTTCATGCTCTTTGTTCTTACATGTGCATCTCCAGCGTTTTAGTTTGATTAAGTGTCTTTGGATGTCTACTTTTCCTTTTGGCTATAAATTGAGGCCTCTTTATAACAGAAGATTAGCAGACAGAAAGTATCATGTATAAGGAGACCGGCAGTGTCTGTATAAAAATGCAAGTGAAAATATATAAGCCAGTGGGTTAATTATAGATGCTGAAAGGGATATTAAAGGGGACTTACAATTGCAGGTAGAAATCTGTTGATTCGGCTGTCCATATCCAATTAAACTTTACTCCATATCATTTGTTGCAGACCAACCAGGTTCATATGTTTCGAGAAATCCAATCTTTGCCTTGTTAGGAAGATCATGTGGGTGAACAAATGGAACTCCTGGTGGCCACCCAATCTCCATTCTTATATTTGCACATGGGCTGTCAAGCGAATGGACATGACTTTCACACTCCTTCAGGGTGCAGAACCTCAGTTTGATACCCTTCTTATCAGCAATATCTTGAACCCTCTCTTTCAGAACTCTCTGTGCCTCGAGCCGCAGCCTCTTCGAAGGTGGAAGAGGTTTGCAACTTGAGTTATTCCTCTTCTTCCTCATGACGGGCTTCACAGATCCTGTACCAGCATTTCATCGATCCAAGGACCTGTTGTTAAAAACTTCTAAGGGCTACTAGCATATTAGCCAAATGAAAGAAAACTTAATTTTACAATTTCTCGGCAGGAAACAGCATATAATGATTTGAATACATGACTGCTAAAAGTAAGAATGGAACTTATCCAATTAATATGCTCAATAAGACAGCATCCATGCCAAGGACATAAATAGATATGATTGACATTTTTTTACCATACCCTTTTGACATTTTGGGATCCCAACTAACTATTTAATATGTTTCCCATCTTATTACAATTAGCAATACAGGCCAAATGCAACCAAGCATCTCAATCCATTCCAGAATAGATCTACTCATCTAGATAGTTGGGATTGGCCAACGCGAACATTCAAGTCATTTATATTGTTGAATAGCTCAAGAGCTCACCGAGAATTGAGTAAACTAAGTTCTCAGATAATCGTGCTCAGCCAGACATGATACATTTTTTTCTTAACAATTGAGGTTATCATAGACTCCGATCTAAATATCAGTACAAAGTGATGAAGAATAAAGCAATCTTTATAAGCATATCAATTTCATAGACTGACCATAACAAAAATGAGAATGTGCAAAACAAATAGTTATTTTTTTATGCAAGAACATTGAAATCTAACTTTGACAAAGAATGTAACTGTTACGAGGAACATAATTAGGCAGAAGAAGGAAACTGCTAATCTTAAATTAATTAGTGCCCCAGGTCTGGCATTGCAGTTTGCAAAGAATGTTCAGGGGATCTTGCCTCGTGACAAGCCTAAAATAGGATCGCAAGTGGTGCATAAAATAACCACATTACTTAAACAAACTACAGCAGCATGTTCCTGATATGCCCATGTCAGTGCAAATTTGGGTCAAGATAGATTTAATTTATTTTATATGGCAAAAAGAGAGAACTGCACACAGAAAAATCTACGAATTCCAGAATTTCCTCCTATATTTCCTAACCGATTGTAAATCTCCCAGCCATTTGTACCATAATCCAATTGTTTGGTCTAGATTTTTGCCAGCAGGTGGAATGAACTGCAGATTCATATGAATGGTAATGCGTGTTGACGTAGCTAGCATGGAAGCTATAGCACTTCAGGTAAAATTATTTAAATTGGGTAAAGTAGCAGCAGCCAATCATCTTTTTTCCCACAAATACTCTTCATTTTTTGTTTCTTAATAGATATTCTCTCCCTGAACACACAGTAATAAGATTGTAATATATAGTTACTAGGAAAAATAAGTAAATAATGTATTCAGTGCATTGAGACATAAATTCATAGTACACAATCAAAAACTTATTGATGTGAAGATTTAATGCGATTTATTCTCTAAGTGACTGAAAGAAAAAAAGTAGCAGGAATCCTTCTTACCATCTTGGGCTGTAGGGAAATTGAATGTCGCAAAATTATTCCTATTAAGAAGTTGGTCAGTGGATCTCTGCATGAAGTCGTCAACTGATACAGGAAGCTGGAATTGAGCTTCCACCCCATGCCCAGCTGCTCTCATCTCTGAACAATTGAGACTGGTCATGGATTTTGGCATGAGTTTGAATGCCAGTGAACAACGCCCATACATAGTACCCTGTAGATTACTAATATCAATCCGATGCATTGCAGGGCTAATGTAGCCCGCAGTTGCTTGGTACAAAGCAAGCCCAGGATAAATAATTGCTTCTTGGGGCCCAAGATCCCCGTCCACTAGGACCCAATGACCATGAAAGTCTCTTACATGCAAGCCTGCCCGATCTGACTTGACGAGAGTTATAAGGCTTCTGTCAACCTGATGTTCATGGTCTGAGAACATTACTAATTCACCATCTTCTTGAGTCGTTAAATTATGGTGTTGAGCACCCTGAAAAGATGGTCTCCCATGGCAAAACACGGACAACACCGACGACGATATTTCCCGATTTCTAAGAGGCACATTATCAAGTATTTCACTGAAAGGCGAACTACGCAGATTCAAATAAAAGCCGATGGCATCTAGTATGTCCCTACACGCTTTCCCAAGTAGTGAAAATATGTCTACTAAACCAGCTGGAGGGATTTCAATTTCATTATTAGGTTCTGCGGAAGTAAGCCCAGGTCTAAAATCATAAGTATCTTGCCACATTTGAAGGTCTGCACGGTAACCAGATGTCTTGCACCATTCACGGAAGTCATCGGGATGAATAATATCTGCAGAAGGGTAAGATGGTTTTTGATGGAAGTAGAGACGAGAAGATTCCAAACAAGACCTCAAAAGGGCCCCATCGCTCGCGGGTAATTGGATAATGGCAGCTGAATACTGAGCTAGAGATTGGGACAAAGTTGAAACTGACAATTTGTATGAGTCTGAAGGAAGGCCTTCAGATGGTATTAAATCAATGAGTTTCACACGACCTAACGTTGGCAGGCCATTGCCTGCCATTGGATCTTCCAGAAATGCCAAGTGTGCTAATGAGCTAACTACCAAATTGGCTCTTTTATGTTGGCTGCAAACATTAAATATACATCAATAGCAAAGTAATAGGCTAAAGAAGGCACGACGAAAATAGTAGGACCTCGTGCCAAAATACCAGATATATTAACAATGGAGGTTAGGCTACGCATTTGCAACTTGGGCAAGTAGCACAATTCATTGGAATTTACAACATTGACTAAAAGCATTTTTTCTTCCAGGAAAAAATAATCTCATTGAGAAATCACTATAACTTCCATCCTGCCAAAATAAAACATTCTTCTTTTAATTTTACTTCTAAAGTAATATAATTACTTGCTTTTGTCCCTTCTCATTTCAAACTTTTGCTGCTCCAACATAATTTCGAGTTTTCGACATATAAGTGTGAAAAGGCAATGCATTAGAGACCAAACTCCAAACCCAAATAATTTGTTAATTTCCACAATCCGAACTTCAATTTTTCTAGTTTATTTCATCAATAACAACACTCCCTGTGCAATTAAATTATTTTACACTATAAAACATATACATGATTTGCATATCACGTCAGACCTCATAAATCTCTTTCTATATACATATACACATCATTCAATCTATATGTCTACTTATACGTGAAACATATCAAATGCGTAGAATATTTTACACAGATTTTAAAAGGTAACTGACCTTCAAAAACTTCAAGTAGGATAAGTTAGGGTTTATAAAAGAAACTGCTTCCGATAATTGATCGAACAAAACGAAAGCAAAAGAGTTTAAAAAATCAGAAAAAAGATAATTATACACGAGTCAAAACTCCACTTGATCCTTGCTTGCTTGATTCTCTTCTTCTCCTTCTTACTGGAGTGAAAAAATAAAAATACAAATAAAAATAAAAAATTGCTCTCTTTCTCACTGGGAATTATACATTTTTGCTTCCATTTATATGTTAAATCCTTGTAATAATTTACAGACATCATATTTTGTGAAAGATTTAGGGGGCCCGAATCCATTTAGGACACGCGAGGATTACAAAATAGAGAAATATAAGCCCATAAATAGATGATGGGCCGGACCCAATACTTAGCATCTCACGATATCTTTGTTGTATTTTAACAATTAACATATGTTTTTACTTCAATTTTGGGAAATTTGCAGGTGTGATTTTCAAACTTTGACAAATAAATATTTACTCACATCACTTGTACATGACCACTTATTTAAGTGTTCGTTATTCCAATGTTTTATTTAGGAAATTTGGCGCAAATGATCCATAACCTTTGTCTCTCAATGTGAAATTGGTCTATAACATTTATTTTTTGACAAAGAAGTTTCTAACCTATGTGTTTTGGTGTGCAATTGATTCTTATGAGATGGAAAAGACAAATATACTCTTAATTTTAATTAGAAAAAATTGTATATGGATTCATAATCATTACAAAATGTGCAAATAAGTCCGATACATTTATTAAATAATATTTAATTTTGCATAATTAATATATCATTATAGTAGTGTGAATTAAATTTTTCATAAGAGAAAATATAAAATTATTGTGCTTTAAATATATGTAATTGCTATGTGATGTGAAAAAATTTAAATAAAAATTAAGTTAAATAAATAACAAAATTACGTGTATAATTTTATGACATTGAACTAATCTTATTACATTTTTATTTAACATAAAAATACTAATAAAAATTAATTTACATATTATGTGTTTTATTTTTGAACGAAATTAAAATATGAAAAATACAGTTGAATATCTAATATTTGTGGTTAATAAACATATAACTCAATTAAATAAAAGTATTTGAACATCAAGTTTGTGAAGTTAATTTTTTTATACAAACAATAAAATAAAAGTTTAAATTTTAAATAATAGAATTAGTTAATAATAAAAATAATAATTTTATTTGACATGTTTATTAATAAAGTGTTAATTAAAAAAACTCATTAGTTTTCTTTAATTTTTTATAAAAAATAAAAGTATTGGACCTATTTGCACATTTTTTTAATGATTAGGAATCGACATACAATTTTTTCTAATTAAAACTAATGGTATATTTGTCTTTTTATTTTAACAATTACGCACCAAAACATATATGTTAGAGATTTTTGTATCAAAAAAATAAACGTGAGAGACCAATTCCACACTGAAGACAAAAATTAGAACAACTTGCACCAAAATTCCTTTTATTTATTTCAAGGGTTCTTATTCCTTTTTCTTGACGCTGATTTTCTTTAATGATAATAATTTTTTTGATCTATTTTTAGTGTTAAGTGCACGTATGCACCTTGCAAAATTCAGTTTTTCTTTTCCCCCTTCTTTCTCCTACTTGAATGATTGCTGAGGAAATAACAAAAATAACCCTAAAAGTAAGTACTGTATGTCTGTATGCCAGAATAATTAATTGTTTCCATCCAGTGAGTCTAACTTGCTCTGGGAGACTAAAAGGAGACTCAAAGGTCAAAATATTTTGATTGGAATTGAATCGATGTCTTCGTCAAAGTACAGGGACAGCACTGCAAAATTTCCTTCATTTTTGTACTTAGATATTGTGAATGTTTGGCGGTATTGAAATTATTTTCTAAACTTATAAATTATGAATTCTATAGAATATGTGAATAATAAGTAAGTAATAAATTGTGAATCATACGAAATGTTTAGGTATAAATTATGTTCGACCAGTTTAAAGCATAACCAAACAAGAGTATTAAAATATAAAGGTAAATTTTAGACTATACTTTCGTTTATAAATCTTATTTTATTTCTAGCTTTTCTTATGAAATAGTGAATACTACTAAAGGTCACTGTGTTGGAAATCAAAGGAAGCAAATTTATCAATATTCCTTTTCTCAATTTTTTGTTTTATTTTCTTTAAAATATGTGCATTCTTTCTTCCTCCTGTATTATTTTTATGTACAAAATTAATGTCCCTTGCCAAAACTAATATTCTACTTAAGATAATTATAGATGGTTTGATGACTTCTTTTTTCTTTTACTTTTTGCATTTTGATAACTTAAATTTGATCTTACAAATAAAGAAATAATGAATCTGCATATATATTAAAATTATGAAGTTCTAGCATATCTCTAAGAGTGTCTTTATTTTTAAAGAGTATCTTGTAGCGCTTTTAAATTTAAAAAATAAAATGTTCGACATATTCCAAAACTCATTATTTTACTTTTTTCTATAATATTTATTTATTTTTCTTCATTTTTTAGTTAATACATATTTTTTAAACGTCAATGACCAAAATAAAATATTCATATAAGCTTTGAATAATCCAAGAAACAGGTTATTGCAACTTATTAAATACAGTTATCATAAAATATAAATAAATAGTCGATAATGTAGAGAAGAACCAAAATCACTTTCTTAAATTAAAGAATATGGTAAAGTTTAAACATGTATATCATTAGCTCATATCTCTATATATTAAAATAGTGGATTGAGTGTGAGTACTATACTGTCTATACATAGGAATGCGTATCCAACTATTATTCTCTTTTTCTTAATTTTTTTTTTTCTATCATTTCTTTTTTTTTTTTTTTTTTTTTCAATCGTAGATTTTTTCAGCCCCAATTTGTTTTTCAATGTTTCGCCATTTTTCTTGTCTTCTTTTGGTCGTCTTATTCGTCTTCCTTCTGACTTTAGTTATGCCTTTCGAAAAATCGCCCAAAATTTTTGCTGATGTTTTTATTATTTTGAATACCCAATTAAATATTTTTTTTATTTTTCTCTAAATAGAAACGATCCAAATTCCTAATAACTTAAACTATTGAAACAAAATTCAGTTCCACGCATATATATATATATATATATATTAGACTATAGGTTTGGTTAGGCCGAGAAATAGTAATATATATCAAACAACCCACTTTGAACTTCAACATTATTTGCAATCGAAACAACTTTTCTTCAATTAATTACTTATATTAAGTTAGCAACACAGTGATCAAGATTACAAGAAATACATAGTTTTAATTTATTTTTTCTGTCCATTATTGAATCAAATTACAATTAAGTCCAAAAAAATTTACCCACAAGTACAAAATCTTGCACTATGCAAGAAAAAAGAGAAAAAGAACACTACTCTCAAAGTAGAAAGTTACAATAGTAGAAAAAGAAAATATATCCATGAGTACAATCCTATCCAATATACCAAGAAAATAAAATTACTAATTAACAACTTATGCTAATCTATAATAAGTAATTTTACTATTTATTATCACAAATTCACAAGAAATCTTATGCATATCTCACGACACTCGTGTGATTTAAACTTTTTTTAATATTTGATACATTAGAATGAATAAAATTAAATTAAAAAATTGAAATAATTTACAAAGTCGGATCATAATAAGGAAAAATATGGAATAAGTTTAAATTTTAAAGCAATAGAATAATTTTGTGAGATCATAATTAAAGTATCAAGTTCAAAGATTTGAATTAATCAATTATGTTAGTAAACTACACATCATTCATTACATCATCTAAAAACGTAAAACATTATTATTAAAGATCAATTGAAGCTATATCGTCCACCTTCAAATAATACGTACTTTTTTTAATAAGTTTTAATATACATTTTACTTAGTCTTTTATAAATGAAAAAATAATTAAAAAATTCACTAACAATTACCACACTATTAAATACTTAATTAAAATACAACACGTGTATTGCACGTAAATTTCATTAGTATTCTTTAAAAAGACAATGAATTTGACTGGAAAAAAAGCAGCGAATAGATTATTAATTGAATGTAATTTAATCGAATGTGGATTTAGCAAATTAAGCGAACAGATCACGTGTTTCACTAAGCTTGACAGTAAATCTATTTTTAATGCAATTAAATAAGTTACACTATTTAAGTAATTTATTTATTTTCAACCAAACAATATTTATTTGTAAAAACATCACGAGCTAATCAGATGCAAGCCATTCAATTCCTCGGTCTGCTACACTTTTAAGCGTAGCCAAACATGAATAAACTACAGTACTTTTTTTCTGACTTATCAGTAAAATTTGAGACTTGAGATCATCCATGGAAACACCACTATAACAAGCAAACTTGCTGCTGTGAACTTGCAGGGATGGGATGTTTTCAGTATAGACAGGAAACAGTCTGGTATTTGTTCTTACACCCAAGTTGAAGATTAAATAGAAGATGAGGTTTAGCCCCCAAACTCTCATACTAATAGTTTACAGCAATGTTTAGAATATTGACGAGACAAATGCATCGACTGCTTCAACCATAAAGCACCGTCTAGGAATTATCGGCTCGTGCAATTGTACCTAAATCTGAAACGGTGACCAAATTGTGCATCAGAATGCTCTTCGTTGCAAGAACTGACCCCTAAGTCAAGGCTTACGGGGTGGTGAACTGCTGCTGCTGCTATTACTAGGGCTCCTTCCTCTAATCGGCCTGAAAGCACAAGCACAATTATACAAGAAATGAGTAGGACAGAGCAACAAGAAAATTGTAAATTTGTTCATGTTAACGTGTTCCGTTCTTGGTGAAGAAAAATCATCCATAGCAAAAGATTTCACCGAGACATATATGAGAAAACATACCTTCTCGGACTGCGGCTCCTTGATACCCTCCGTGGAGCCTGAAAACAAATTCACAAGATGGAGCTGCAATTAGATACTAAACCAAAAGAATCATTTGATAAAGAGAATTTTTAGAGACAGACCCTGCGTGGGCTAGGCGATGAAGAGTAGGATGATGATCTACCACGTCTGGCAGGTGGTGGTCCACGCCCTCTGCAAGGATGAATACATCATATGCAAGAGAAGTCATGACATAACGAGGCATTATAGGTAACACAGATTTTTAGTAAAATAGAACAGAAATCGAAAAAAAAAGCAATGCTGATGCAGACTTAAGTATGAGTATCCCAGCATATCATGTTTCATGCTTCCATAAAATTCGACTTGTGTTTTAAAACTACCACAATGAACTTTTTCTCCCAATAAATGGGTATACAACCAGCAGAGAACAAAAACTATAAGATGAATAGATATTTTTTCTAACCACAAAAAAAAAAAACCATCATTGCAAGTTATGAAAGTAAGAACCAATGAAATATTTATATATTACCTTCTTGGGGATAGTGATCTTGATCGTGAACGAGCTGGCCTCCTAATAGGAGGAGAACGGCTACGCCGGCGGCTAATTGGAGACCTTCTTGGTGGACTTCGAGCTCGACGTGGAGAACTACACAAGAACATTCCCATGATTACAGATGACCAACCAAAACACAGTAGGAGAGTCATGATGCAAAATTGATAACAAAACTATCGTTGTTTCAAGAAACATTACCTATATACAAGTACAATAAAATAATTTAAATATAACTCAAATCCCAAAATGATAGCTTTACGGCATAATCAATGTTCCTCAAGAAATTGAAAAGCTTATTTCCATCAACATAGTATACGGCTGAAATTAAATCAAATTGAACAGAAAATTCTTTTACTTGGAAAAAAAAAATCTCTAATCCCAAATTATTTTCTTTTTAGTTTTTAGGTTGCGTCTAAAACATTCTGGGCCTCCTAGATTCCTCTTCTAGCTTCTTAAATTTCCAGCAATTACATTGAGACCTAGCTCTCTCATACGATCCCAGTCAACCCCAGTAGTCTAAGTAATCGAGCCAATAACTTTCCCTACTCAAAATCTAGGGACCTGTTCCGAGCACCTCAAAGCAGGCAGCTGCAAAACTCCCTCTTTTGCTCCAATTTAATAGCCATCAATCACACATCCTAATCCCTTCTGGTCCCATATTTCCTGATCTTTGCTGCCCTAAAACCAACAAAGAGGCTCCAATTCAATAGCCATCAATCACCCATCCTACTCCCTTCTAGTCCCATATTTCCTCATCTTTGGAGCCCTAAAACTAACAAAAAAGAGCCACGAAATCCTATGTCCTTCCAATGCTAGACTTCTGCCATTAAACCTATGAAAGAAAGATCCACGTGCTGTTCCCGCACATACTAATATAATGCATGTTCCACAGTAATTGAAAAGCATATTTACATCAACAAAGCTTGCAGCAGTTAATACATCAAATTGGACAACATATTCTATTACCTAATGTAATATTTTTCTCATCAAATTATCTTAAAAAGAATGCTGGTGATGATGACATTGTGACAAGCAGTTTAACATACCGTCGCCTTGGAGGAAGTGGAGATCGTCGTCGAACAGGGCTACCACGTACCCTACGGGGAGATGCTCTATTCAAAATTACACAAGTCAAAAAAGCTGCCCCCTAATAGAAGATAATAAGTGAAGGCAAAAAAGTCAGTGAGAGAACATTTGAAAGACCCCAACCTGGGAGGTGTTCGATAACGCCTTGGTGGAGAGGAGGGAGAACGGCCTCTGGCAGGAGATGCAGGCCTCCTCCTAAGAGGCGGTGAGTCGCCCCGTCGATAAGCAGTATCTACTCGGCGACGAACTGGAGAATCTGCACGTCGGCGGGGAGTAGAATCTGGTTCCCGTCTGGGAGAACCTCTGCGCGCTACAGGAGATCTCCTTCGAGGTGGAGAAAGTGGTTTGCGCCGAGGAGATGCTGATGATATTGAGGAAATTTGCTAAAACAATACCAGTAACAGAAGGAAGAATAAAATACTGTTCCATATTGGGCATAAAGAATGAGTTTACCTTCTCTAGGTCGCTTTAGTCCATCTCTGTCAGCATCTGCAGCAACATCATCAGCTTTAGGGGCATCTCTCCTCGAAGTAGTTGCAACAGCTTTAGGAGGCGAAGAAGCCTTCTTCCGTTCAGGTAATGTAAACTTGGCTCGAACAACTTTCCCATCAATTTGGGCCTGCAATAACACCAGTAGAGCAAATTGATTTTTACTTCAGTAAAGAAGCATAACTGATCACTACAGCGAAGCATCTTGAAGAAATCATACACCATCCATATACAGCAGGGCTTTCTCTGCATCAGCCCTACTCTTGAACTCAACATATGCAAATCCTTTTGGAAGGTTAACCTGCAACAAAGCAACAGTTTATCAAATCCAAAATTAGAAGGAAAAGAATTGGTACTGACACCATATCAGAATATGGGAATTTAACAACTTACAATATGATCAATTGCCAGCTGTACATTGACAATTTCACCGAAATTACCTACAAAAGAGGCAGCGAGATAAGGGAAATGAAACAGATCCTGCCTGAAGGCGTAAATAAGCAAACTACAAGAAAAGCGGCCTATTAGTTTTCACAAGAAAAGAAAATTTGTCAATACCACCAACTAATTATCAGTCATTTCACTAGCTCCAAGATAACTTTTCTAACCTAGCACAATCAATATTTAACAGAAGCTTCCAATCTACCAGAATTTGGCCGATCAGAAAGAAGTGAGCATACCAAATATCTCTTTTAGGTGGTTTTCATTTACATTTCTACTGAGCTGATCGACATGAAGTACGAGTGACTCAGGAATTGGAGAAGCTTTCCTGGAAACACAGAACAAAATAAGCATAATAAAGCCATCGATGATATCTAACAAATAGAAATAACAGTAGAAACATAGATAATAAAAGGGTAAATTATACTCACAGTCCCCATCCTTCCAAGTTTGTAGCAATTTCGTCCATATTCAATTTTATTCGCACATATAATCCCCTAATTCGTATAAATGGTCCATTTTGACAATTTTGCCCTAACTTAAATAAACAAAAATGGAAAAATTACAATTCAGATCCCTAACCTTTTCAAAAATGCAAATAAATTCTGAATTTTTCATTTTTTACCGTTCCTCACTTAAATAAATAAAAAATGTGCCATCTAGCACCTACTTCCCTCGGTACATATGCGCCGAAAAGAGCTTTGTAGTAGACGGATTGTCCAAATGTCCGTTAGTTGACCCAAAGTCAAGCTCGCAACCTAATTTTGACTAATTTAACAAGTGCAAAATGGTCTATTCGCATTCAATTATATAAGATAATTAGAAAACAAGAAAAAAAAATTTTAAAAAAAAGGTCTTCTTCCCCTAGCCCAGAAGTAGCAACCGGGGGATTTCTTCCCCCTGTTTCCGACCTATACCTACCGAGGTTTGGTTCTTCCCCCCAGTTGCGTGTAAATTGGGTCTAACAATGGGGGAGAAATCACCCCGATTGTCTGTGATTCGGGTTCGGGAGTTAGGCAAGGTATGGGCGGGAGAAGAAGACTTTTGGCCTTTTTTTATTTTTTTTTTTTTAATTGTTTAAAATAATAAAATGTCCAAAATTTATTTGTCCTTTTGAAAAGGTTAGAGACTACAACGATAATTTTTCCATTATATTTTTCTGTTTTGCTATTTTAATTTATTTAAGGGGCAAAATCGTCAAAAGGACCATCTGTGCGAATTAATGAAAGGTTGATGATAATATGTGCGAATAAAACTAAACGAAAATGAAATTGCTATAAACCTGAAAGGAATGATGTAATTTACCTATAATAAAATAAAGTAAAACTAAGCCATGGAGAAATGCTACACAAGTTTAAGAGGAAAAAATCAGCTGTAGGCAAAGGTGACTACAAAATAAGCAGCAGATCGACAAACAAAAAGTGAATATGCAATCTAAAATTAAACGATAGAAGCTGAACCCATTTAATATACAATATATGTGGAGCTTACATTGAAAGATTAAGATAGATTTGAAATTGTGTACAAACAAGTATAATCCTCCAAAAGTAGCATTTTATTTATAAACAAAAATAATAATAATATAGGTATCAATTCCATAATAACTCCAGCTGGCTCAAAAATTTCAAACACAAGTTTTTCTTGCCATAGAGCTCGGTAAGTTCCATGTTCACAGTGATTTGAAATTTATGGCGGTTTTAAAAGGGGAATGCTCAGAAGGGTAAACAAAACAGGAAGAAAAAAAGATCACGAAGAACAGTGGCTGCATTAAAAAAAAGCGGGCATTGTATTTCAAAAGTTTTATACTTGAAACTTTAGTTGAATTGAACATTTTGAACATTTTGAACATAATGTCACCTTGGTGTTGGGGAAGCTTTCTTAGACAGTGGTGGTGGAGAGCGACCTCTCTTAGCTTCTTCAACAGGACTGTGAAATATCACATTGACGAGAAGGTTATAGTCAATATCACGTCAAAGATGAGAACAGTGCATATAAATAAACCATTTCAACTGAATTCCCACAAAAATGAGCATGGACGAACAGAGGGAAAGACCAACAAAAATCAACATATACAGCCAGTTTTCATTCTAGTTACAAAAATATTTGGATAATTATGAGATTGAGCACCAAAAGTCCAATAGGTAGCTATGTCTCCGAGGGTGGTGCATGAGTGAGAACGTGTGCACTTTTGTGGGCAAAATCTAATAAACAAGAATTTTAAGTTTTGCCGATCCCCACTACTTCCTTATTCCAAAATAATTGAGGTGTACATAAATTAGGCTCTATTAGGAACACGGAAAAGAAATCTGCATTGAATTTCCTTGAGTACTATACAGGCTAGGCTAACTTACATAAATAAAACCAGAGAATAAAAAAATCATTTTCCCTCACAACAACATAATGGTCGATGTAATTAATCTTTTTTCTCCTCAGCAACCAAGTGTAAGTATCAATAAACGTTAATTGAGCTCTAAAATTACAACATTTTGAACAAAAAGAAAATATACACTTGGATATTAAATAAAATGTAAGTATACGAAAGATTTAAACCTTTTTCTCTGAGGAGGGGGGCTAGGGCTGCGAGAGCTGACGCTACGAGAAGGAGAGGAAGAGGTGATTGATTTGGAGCGGGAGCGTGAACGGGGACGAGAAGGGGACCGTGAGCGCGAGCTGGACCCAGAGTAGGAGCGCGAGCGTGAAGTTGAAGGAGAGCGAGATATCGAACGCGAACGTGAAAGTGAGCGTGAGCGGGAAGAGGAGCCTGACGGTGAAGCCGGGCGACCTCGGGCTGGTTTCGCCATAGGTGATTGAGTGAGGATTTTCAGTGCAAAGAGTGGATGAATTGAAATCGTCCTCGGATAAACCCTAATTAGAGCGAGAAATGCACGAGAGCACGAAGGGTTAGATTGCTATTTCTGTGAAAAAAGGTGCTGTTATTGGAAAATACAAAATGGGCTGTAAAGCTATTTGGGCGGGCCATGTTAGAAGTTGGGCTTTGAATTTTCCGTAAACCTATTTATATTTTTAGGAAATTGAAATATATTGATTTGTTTTAACATATTAAAAAATAGGAAAAAGCTCTTTGTACATCCCCGTTTACCGCGGCCTTTACCGCATGAGTGATGAATTACCATTATGCCCTTACCAATAAATTCAAATTACACAATCATATCTCAAAAATTAAAAACCTCATTCATCTGCTCTTCTTCTTCCTCCAACAAAGAGGCAAAAAATATGGGACTTCTCATTCTTCATCTTCCTTCGGCCGAAAAAGAATTCGCGGTCTCATTCCTCTGGTCTTCCTCTTCCTTCGGCAAAGAGGCAAAAAGCTGGTTCATCTTCACCTATTATCATCTTCCTTCGGCCGAACAAGAGGCGAGTCATATATCTTCTTCCTTGGTCTCATTTATCCATTTTTATTGCTGGAGAAATATGTTATATGACTTGGATGGGCTGGGCATTTCATGTTTTTGCCTTAATATTAGTGAATGGGCATTTCTTGTTTTGCCTTAATATCTTCTACCCATGTAGGGTTTTTTTGTATATTGTTTCACATTGAAGAATAATAGGCACATTTGATACGGCTATGGGCGTGGTTAATTTTGGATTTTGAAAATAGGGTTATCTATGTTTTCATTGATTAATGGCGGGTTTATGGGATTGCATTGAAGAAAATAATAGTTTTCTTGGTAGCTAATGGGGTATTTAATGACGATCATTTCTTTGTTTTTCAAGCCAATTGAGGAGACTTTTGTTTTTGTGATTATTCCGTTGATTTTGTTGGATGAATAAATTGATTTTCAATGTTTCTGGGGCTGTGTGGGATATTTAGACTTCGTATAAAGAGGAGGGGTTCCACATTGAAGAGCCGTTGATCAGATTTGAGTGAGGTATGAATGGTGTTTGGTGGGTATAAATGTAATATTTTGATGGTTCATGGATTTGAGGCAATTGTTTTGAATTTATGCAAATGGATGAAGTTGTGAGAGTTTATCTGCATTTGTATGTGTTTACAAAGGATGAAATGCAAATGCATTTTCGGGTTTTTTTATTGTGTTGTTGGTAGATTTGTTTATGGTTTTATCAGTTGTTGATTCGTTTAGTGATTTAGGGATTTTTGACTTGCTTGCCTATTAATTCGTTTAGTGATTTAGGGTTTTTTGATTGTGTTGTGTTGTCTAATCCTTGTCTATGTATGAGTTTCACAAAATCAATATTATTTTCATTTCGATGAGAGAATGGTTGTTTTGGTATTATTGAGAACAAATTTGCGGTACATGGCAAGCAATGAAGGAATATGTTATGGTTGTAGAAAAGGCGGTCACTTGTTAGAGGAATGCAAGCAAAGCGACGATGCTTACGGTGTGGAAAGGGTTATATAAAATGGATGCAAGTAGTTAAGATGTTGAAGACAAAAGGAGGCTTTTTTTTCTGCTGCGGTGAGGACAAATGCACATATTTCAAGTGGGATAACGACCAACCGAGTGGGGGGTTGATTGAGGGGCCATCTAGTAGCATTGGATTGGACAAATCTGTGGGCAAAGAGAAAATGAAGACTTTTCTAGTATGTTCAAAATGTTAGCTAATATCTCGGAGGAAAAAGATGTTGAGATTTTCTCAATCTCTCATATCCATAAGGGCCGAGGAAAGGGTACGAGTTAGATAGTTAGATTAATTTTTGTTGTAATTGAATCATTACTATTTGGATTTATGTAGCGGGATTGTTGTTTTAATCCATCATTTGAACTATCTGTTTGTTATGATATCACGAAGTTATCAAGGAGTTATCACGAAGTTCGGCAATGTTAGACCATTTGTTTGTTGGATTTTCAGACACATACAACATAAACGCATATTACATGACCGTCAATGAATTTAAAAAAATTTTGCATTACACAAACTACCCATCGTACTGCTGGTGAGGAAAGTGGAATCTTGGATTTGCTAACAAATTGCTCGACATTTGTTCTTCGGGTTGTCCAACTATAGGATACACTGAATTCAAATGTTGACTCGACCCATAAGTTGGCACCAAGTTTACTCCATAATTTGGTAGCCATGGTTGATATTGAGCGACTGCGATAAGTCGAGAATGGGGTAATGGCATTTGGTGCTTGGATAAAGCTTTGATTAGCGTCATTTAGATTGGAATGTCTAACGTTCTTCCCTTTACTTGAACTCGAAATCACCTACGCAAATTAATATTAGCAATGAGCATTTTAAAATTGGTATAGAATAAAAAAAAAAAAAAATAAAAAAATTGGAACGAAAATTGGCCTGAGCGATCGCCCAGGCAATTTATGGGCGATCGCCCAATTGAAGCAGAAAGCATTCTGCTTCTGCTTCAACGATTGTGGCGATCACCCAGTCAATTTGTGGGCGATCGCCCAATTGAAGCAGAATGCTTGCTGCTTCTTCTTCAATCAGGGTGGCGATCGCCTAGAATTTGCCCGGCGATCGCTAACTCGATTGAAGCGAAGCAAAATGCTACGCTTCAATTGGCGATCGCCCGCACATTCGCCTGACCAATTTTCATTCCCGTTTTTTTTTTTTGATACCGTTTACCATACCTTCGTTTTTGATGCACCTATTTCCAATGGACCCTTTTTCCGAAGCTTCTTTGGAGCACCCTTCGTCTTCGAGTTCTTTGGATCCAACATGTGGACACTAGAATTCTTATCGACTAATCCTCGGTCAGTGGAATCATGAACATGAGAATGGCTGGAAATGAGGTTACTACCACATGATGATTTGTTCTTTGAAATGTTCATATTTGTCATTTTCATTTCAAGCCATTCCATTATCTCCCGGGAAAGTACTTCATCGTCTGCAACCACGTCAGCAACCTTGCGAAATGTATCACATAATTTATCATATCGTACTTGAGTAGGTGTGCTAATCCAACCATTGTAGTTAATCTTCATCCTGGTATATGTTCTACTCACGTCTTTCCTCCATCTACGTAACATATATCTTTCCGGCACAAATGTGATATCATTTGTAATGAAAACTATGATACAATGTTTGCACAAGTATCCCCGAAATTCAAACAAGTGTGACTACACACAATTTGACATTGTTCTTTGTCAAACAAAACCGTACATTTTTTTTTCTTCATCCCATCGTCGAAAATGATATATTCCAATACCTGATACGAGTTTCCCAAAGGACCCTCGTCTACTTCAACAATCCGACAATAAACCATACCTGAAAACTCTTCTTGAAATTCTTTGAATTTGGATATTGTATAAGCTTCTTGGAATTGTTTCTCCATTCCAAACTTTGTTGCGCACGGGATCATCTGGGAATATGACTTGAAGTCCGCTTGGAACTCTTTCTCAACTTTACTCCTCAAAGCCCGCTCGTACTGCTCTACAAATTGCTTCAATGTGGTTTTCGAATGGACGTAACCATCGAAAAAAGCATTCATACTCTCACTCCGTTGTGTCGTAGACATCCCTGCCCAAAAACTAGTCCTCAAATAACACGGCACCCAACGACTACGTTCTGTATAAAGTCCAGATAACCAATCATGATCCTCAAGATCGTAGCTAGCAATCATAGAATTCCAATATTGTTCAAAATCTTCTGGACATTGCGATTCGTAAACCACATAGTGGACAGCTGAAAGTATAGCTCCCTTATGACTGTGTCCTCCAAATTTCTCGGGCAACTTCTTCAAGATGTGCCACAAACACCATCTATGCCTAGTATCCGGAAAAACAATTGAAATTGCATTTTGCATCGCCCTGTCCTGATCAGTTATTATTCCAATGGGAGCTTTACCTTCCATGCACTCAAGCCATGTCCTAAACAGCCATGTAAATGTCTGCGTATCCTCATTGGAAATTAAACCACATCCAAGCGTCGATCGTGTCGTGATGGTTTACACCAACAAAAGGAGCAAACGACATGTCATACCTATTAGTTAAATACGTGGTGTCAAAGGTGACGGCATCGCCAAATTCTTTCAGACGCTTCTCTACACCTATTATCATTTGAAAACACATTTCTCAATTGACACTCTTCGTCAAATCGACACTAAAGTAAAAACCAGGACCTTTGTGATTGCATTTTCGAGAAATAGCATTGCAATGCTTGAGCATCTCTTCCCCAAGTCTCAAACGCCTAACCTTATCAATATAGTTTCGACAATCCTTCTCAATAAATGTCATTTGCTCATAACCACCGCGCTTCAACGACAAATTGAATTGTAACTTTTTGTAACTGAATTCCAAAGAATATCATTCACTTCAAGCTTTCGTTTCACGTTCTCACTTAGTTGTCTATTGCACCGATACAACCTAGACTTCGAAGGACTTGTTTTGTGGTTATGATCCAGCAGAACTTTAGTTAATCGCCATGATCCACTGGCATCAGATACAGCGGTCACCCTAACTTTGCATCCTGTTTGAATTGTCGGATGCGGCTTCAAAGAAGTACTTGTATTACTTGTTCTTTGTCCTTCTCGACTACATGTAAACGTGACATTTCTTACAACCCCATCATCACCCTTTCTCGAATTACGTTTTCTAACTGGAAAACCCACACGAGATGCATAGTTCTTGTAAAATTCAAACACTTCGTTAAGCTCCTTAAACTTCATCCCCACCTCAGGTGCAATCTTATTCGGTTCTTCAACCCAATCCTCATTTAAATCAGGAGAATTCTCTATTTCTATCTCATCATCTTCAAAATATTCATCATCAACCACAAACATATTCATATTTACTGTCGCATCGTCGGAAAGTGAAACAAGATTTCCTAAAACAAATATCATAAAAAATAATTATTTTCGTAAGGTATGTAGCCCAAACATAAATATTTGCGAATATGATAAATACATAACTTCTATAATGTATATAACACAAAAATATGGCAAAAAAAAAAAAAAAAAAACTTTCAAATGTGATTAAATATTACCTATTTCGGACATAATGACAGATAACTTGGATGGAAAATAAAGTTTCAATGTCAAATATGGAATAAACAATGTTGCCGGAGCTTGATCGGAGAATCGCGGAAATTAAGAAAGGAAGAAATTTTTTTCAACTATCTGAATAAGTGATGAAACAGCAGGAAATTTGCTTAACAAGTCATTGAATGCGGTAGAAATGTTGTTCCATGCATTAATTACCATACAAATTTTTTCAAACCAATTTCTCGCGATAAATTGCAATTTATCGCGAGAAATTGGTTTGTCTCATCTCGCGGTGAACACCGCGGTCAAGCGCGGTGTACATGTAGCGGGCTTGAATACTGACCAATTTATAAATATTATTAATAATTACTGAAACTAAAAATTTTAAATATTTTCAATTATAGCACTTAATTTAGATAATTTTAATTATCACATTAATTACGAAATTAAAGAAAATACATTAAATTACGGGATATGCAATATATCAAGTCAATTGAACAATTATAACTCCCTGTCTTCCTTCTTTTTCATCATTTGCCAATTCGAGGTACGTTAAATCTTTGATGAATAAACTTGTAATTTTAGTTTTAATTCTTCTTATTAGCTTCAACTTTGTTTTTTCTTTTGGTTCTTGTTATATTCTTCGAATAAAATTTAATCGATAAAAAAATGAATTTAATGAAATTTTTCTGAATTTTTAATTCCAAAAATTCATATAAACAGAAACTAATCCAACAAATTATAGTTTAATTGTTCTTTGCTCCGAGGATGGTTAATTTATTTTGATTTTTGTAAATCTTGATCAATTTTATTTTTTGTTGGATAAATTTCTTTGAATAAAAAATTGACTGGAGATTGTGGTGGGGAAAATAGAGACTAATAGGTTTATGTTTTTTGATCACAGGTTGTTATCTTATTGCTATTAAATGTATTATGAAAAATTGTATATTTGGTCTCTAACTTTTCAAAAAAGTTGAAGATATATCCTTAATTTTTAAAAATAGCACCAAACATCTTCAACGTTTGAAAAAATAAGCATTATAGGTCTTTTATGACGAAATTGTCTTTTCTTTTAGATAAACAAAAAGCCAAAAAAACCAAGAAAAATGAAAAAAAAAAATTATTGAAAAATAACCAAATGTACTCAAAAAAATAAAAAGTAAAGTAATCTTCTTTATCAAATCTTAAAATTAAAAACCCACCCCACCCCACCCCCAACCCCAACCCCAACCCCAACCCCAAAAATCCAAAACCCAAAATCCACCATCCCAAAATCCATACTTTGGATAGACTTGAAGAATTTCATATTTACAAGAGTGGTGCAATTTCAGTAAATCATGTTTTTAGAATGTGTAGAGCAAAGCAAACATGGTTTGTGTGGTTATTAAGGATCTAGTTCGATACATTAAGCAATATTTTGAATGGAGTTGCAAAACGCAGTTGACTCCAAATTTATTGTCAAAATGAAGCCATCAATTACCTTAATCACCTTGTTTCCACCTAACACGACATCCGACACGAAGTCCTGGTCAATGGTAGTGGCAGCAACAGTTAGAATCCAAGGAGCAATATTCACAGCTGTTTTAGAAATAAGGCCATCATTCCCAGCACATCACAACGATGCCCTTCTCTACTGCATGAAATGCTCCAATGGCAATAGGATCTTCTGAAAATTCTTGTTCAAATCCAGCTGATGCACCAAGAGACAGTGATAACACGTCAACCCTGTCAGCAATGGCATCATCAGATGCTTCTAAGATGGCCGAGCCTCGGCATCCAACCGGGGTACAAACACAGTACATAGCAATTCTTGATCCCGACGAGCCACCCTTTGCAGCCCCTTCAGCTAGGCCATAATACGATGCCCCTTTAAGTGGGATGCCTGCTGTAGTAGATGATAGATTTTGGATTTTGATATTTGATAAAAAAGATAACTTCTTTGTTTTTTTTTTTTTTTTGAGACATTTGGTTATTATTCAATCACTTTTTTTCTTTTTTCTTTATTTTTTTTGTTTATTTAAAGATAAAAGCAATTTCGTCATAAATGATCTACCATACTTATTTTTTCAAATATTGGGGATAGTGATGGCAACGTGTCGGATTCAGATAGAATCGACCATATCCGCACCACAATAATTTTAGGAAATCCAAATCCACAGTTGATATGCCATTTCTCGGGTCGGAGAGGATCAAAGCAGTGATCCGCAGACTGATATGTGAAATTCATTTATTTATTTATTTGTCAATTGTCATTCAAACATTGAAACAAACTTTACTACTCCCTCCGTCCCACAAAGATATGCTCGTTTTTCTTATTTATCTGTCACAAATTATAGGTCACTTACTTTATAGATGGTGTATTAAATTTTCTTTTTCCTAATATACCATTATTTAATTTACATTGTTATCTACCCAAATAAACTTAGGGTGTGTTTGATTGGTTTCCATGGAAAATAGTAGAAAATGAAAACATTTTCCATGTAAAGTGGAAAAAAAAATCCACCAAAATGGTGAGAAAATATTTTTCAAGAAAGTGGCCAAAAGTATGCTTTAAGTGATTGTACCTTGTAAATCATTTTCATTTTCCATGTGCAATCAAACAACCAAATGTGGAAAAGATTTACATTTTTCATAGATATGACATTTTCCATGGAAAATGTGCCAATCAAACATAGCGTTAACATATTCCAATTATAATGAAAAATTATATAAATTTATTTATACATTTATTCAATGAATAATGTTATTCATAGTTACTCACTACCGGTAGTCATACTACGTGGCATTACTCAATTGGATGAAGTATTCATAATTAATGGCTATAAATACATTACTTAGTTGGAGTAAATAATTCATCAAATTGAGTAATGCCACGTATGATGACTATCGGTAGTGAGCGACTGTGAATAGCATTATTCTTACTCAATAGGCATTCAATGAATTCCATCTTGCCTAGAAAACACCCATACCCCAATAACAAAGTCAACAATTGATTTCATTATTGTTTCAATATAATGCAATTCAATTTCATTTGCATTCCAATTGTGACTTAATGAGTATTTAAATTTATTACATTCATGAATGACTAATATTAAATGGGGGTATAATAGGAATAGTGTGTAAAAAAATTTATAATTTCAATTACATTAAATGAGATTTCTTAATCTGTGTGAAAAAAGAAACGAGCTCATCTTTGTGGGATAGAGAGAGTACTTTTATTCTTTTTCCTTTTATTCTTCTTCTTTTCCCCTTCTTTTCTCTTCTTTCAAATGGGGCGAATCGAATCATATGCATCCAATCCGCCCCAAATCACCAAAACGTGCCCCGATTTGCCCCACTGATCCGCGGATCGAAAATTTTTCACTCTACTCAGAACAGGTATCTATTGAGTTTAAGACGGATCGAGTATTTGTGCCATTTCTAGTTGAGAGTGTCTAGTGTAAGTTAGAGACATTTCATTCACGTTTTTGAAAGATTAGAGATTAAATATACAATTTTCCCTATATAAAATTACAAACACCTTTTTTTTTTTGAAAATGCATAATTTTCTTGCAAAATTATTTTTTTGTAAAGTTTTTAATTTGAATTCTAAAAATCATATTATGTTAGGATATAGGCCAATAAATGACTTAAACGAAGATTGATGTCACAAAATAATCTTCTAATTAATCATTTCAAAATTGTCAAATCATTGCAATGAGACTATGAAGCATCTCCAATGCAACCGTAAATTACTTGAGAATAGTACCACATAAACAAAATAAAAAGTATTTAAAAATATTCATCTATACAAATAAATAGAGACTCCATCAAGTTGATGCGATAAAAAAATAAACATAATCTAAACCTCCATCTAGATGTAAAAATTCTATTAGATACGCTAACTCTACAAAATTTAAATTTTCTATGCAGATTTAAATGTGGTTTTTTTTAATAAAAAATACTCTTAAGTATAAATTCATAGAATTTAATATAAACCAAATTTAAACTTGAATGTCTATTCATCATCGCCAAATGCCAACTTTCGCACCACCTGGCGTAACTTAATGTCACAATAAAAATGTGCCACGTGCACCTCTAATAAGTAATAACGCCACAAAGCGCACAAGTGTGGTCTCTACTTGCAAGTGCACCTCAAAAATGACCAGTTGGTGGAGACTGGTAGAGGACATTGTCCTTTTAATTGAAAATTTCGGACAATAGGTGTGCTCCCTGACAGAAACAAAAAAAAAAAGTACACTCTTGAGTGAACCACCAACTTTCTTCATTCATGCCTACTACATAATTTTCACAATACATTAAACAGCAAGTAATCACCATGAATGCTTATTAATGCTTGCACATATTTATCAATCTTCCTTGTTTAAACAATTGTGTTTTCTCACTAAACATGGTGAAGTTTTCCAGAACGGATTGCAACAATATGTGCCAATCGACATCAAACAAATTAAACTAATTCCCATTATTTACAAATTTCTGCACACTCTACAATGAGCCTCTTGAATTTTACGGCTCACAAATGAGGTGGGGTGCACCACACGCGGCGTGTAAAACAAGAGTTACATTAATACAATAAAACATAAAAGTGCAAAGATAGAAAATAATCAGTTACACCAAAGGGATGTGAACACTACCGCCTACCAGCCTTTTCATACGTGAATATAGTGACTGTGTGGTTAAAGCAAGGAATACCCGTTTTCTACTAAACAGGATGTTTTGAACTCATAATTACCTACTATTTGTAAAAGATCCTACCTAGGGGTTTGGCTCAGAAAGACTCGCATGTTCCAGATACAGCTGCAAACCAAGAGGTTCACTGCTCATGGACCTAATAGGCGTTATTACTGGAAGTTGCTGCCACTGCTTTGTGTCTGTTGGAATCCACATCTCTGAATCTTTGCTGGTACTAGTCTGAGGCAGAGAGCGAAAATATGCTGTTATCTCCCATCTACAGTCTGTCAAAGAACAAAAGCAAAGAGCGCCAATATCAAAACATATATCCAGAAGAAGCAGAACGTATAAACAGTTCGGTGAAAATACTGAAACAAATGATCACATTTTGCACCCAAGCAGTTAATTTGAGATAATGCCCATCTGAACAGAGTCAAACAAATACCAAGACCTTTGCTTATGTACCCCAGTTAACCAACCAATTGGCAAAATTCAGTTGCAAAGAAGTGCTCCCTAACATTTGCATTAGATTAAGATTTGAACTAAAGGGATTTCAAATCTTTAGTTCCCAAATCTAAAGCCCAAATGTGTTGGTTGCAGACTTGCAGTTAAACTCATCAAGGATTTGCATTTTCCTTTTATGGATTATAGAGCTTTATTTTAGTCCAAAGTTGGTGTTATAAGAAATCAATGGCCATTCTTTCTCATTACCGTGAAACTAGTGGATTGCTAATCAGTAATCCTTATTAGATCCAATCCTAAACTTAAGCTTGAAATTAAAAGTTTGAAATTCAAATATGTAAAATTCTTCCAAGTTCGAGGTAGGTGCCTTGATCCACTACAGAATTAAGGCTGTTAATTTTGCTTGCAAGACCTTTCTTACCTAATATTTCTTCGTTTTTTTGTGCGCACTTGCACCAAGGATTGTAGGTCATACTAGCACTTTAACTCTATTTCATCTGTACAAACTATTGATTCTGCCTTTTTCTAGGTCAGATGCTGTCTGCTAATGTTTCACACTTCCAGTTATTTACATTGAAGTTATTAGCATTGAGAAGACATTGGTAACAAGGGAACATGAAGGCATAAGCTCAATATGTAACTACTTAATATATGGCATGATGCTAGAAAAGCTGCACGTATTTATACTTACTGCAGGGAAGAACCTTCGTCATAGGTTCTGACACAGGCAATTTGATCAAGAAGGATCTAAGAGAGAACTCCAGGTCAGCTTGTTCCACTTTTGCACCATATGACTGATTCACATTAAGCTTGAAGACAAACCTCTCAATTGGCACCTTATCATCTCTAAAGAAAATAACAGCAACTCTCTCCACCAAACCCTAATTGGGAAGGAAAAAATAAAAAATCAATCACTTCAAGAAAATTCAATAGTACACCACCCAATACAAATATAGCATTGAAAAAAAAAATACTCCTACTTTTTGGATGAAAGGGAGGAGTCCATTAACAGCAGAATGAATGTATTCATTAAGATCGGGGTGTCTAGCCTTATGAACCACCAAGTTCATGTATCTCCGCCTCTCAAATGCTCCTACATATATGCATATACTGGTATAGCAATCCATTTATTGAATATCACAAGATGAATTTTAGAGATGCCACTACTCGCTAGAAATATGTAATAAGGTGGAATTATTGATCTGATTTTTTGTAACACTGATTTTACCATTTGGATAAATCCCTTTGAGAAAAACAATAGAGGTGATGGCAATCTCCAGGAATTCCACAAGAATCCGAGCACTCTCCCCTGCAATTTAGCAACTATTAGAGAGAAAATAAGAATAATATGAATGAATGAGAGGTGCCCAGACCAACCTTGTGGAGATTGATTATCTTTGCGATCCATTGCCAGGGTTCCGTAGTCTGTCTCAGACAGAAATTTTGTTCATACGCGAAATTTTGCTCATACGCATTTACTGCAGGCAATTGAAGAGCTGGCGATTCTACATGCAGCAATTGCACATAGTGCATTTATTACACCTGGGATCTAGTGGGGGCAGTTGCCCCCATTGGATTTTGGTCTGGATATTTCACCGATTATACTTGAGGGGCGGCGGGTTCTAAAGGCAAGAGGAAAACCATAAACAACCACATCAAAAATTAACGAGAGATATTGTCGAGAAAATTGCTATTGCGTAAGGAAGATTACCATCAAGAAACAACAATTTTGTTAAAAATAAATAAATTCTAAGGAGCTAGAAGATGAGAATGGCGACAAGGCTGGACGGAATCTTAGATCGAGGTTGTGGGTTGAAATTAAATCATTCACAACAATCAAATCGAATGCAAACTACCTTCCAAGTTTGGTGATGAAGAAGTTGACTTATCCTTGTAGAATTCCCTGCTACACAACGGAAGATGAACACGTTTCCCTTTTTCCCTCTCCTTCAATGTAAATCGTTCCCCATTTTTAGTGTAATTACTAATTACCAAGGAAAAAAACCCTAAACCGCTTGACCCTCCTCGGTTATAGTTTTAAGGGTAATTTTCACTTTTGGTCTCCAACCTTTGCACTTGGTTACTAATCTACCCCAATCAATTTTATTTGCATTAGACATCTACAACATTTGCATTTTGTTACAAATCACGTCCTCATTGACATATTTTGACAAATTTGTCTTTCTCTTTAAATAAACAAAAATAGCAAAATGCTAAAAACAACAAAATAAATAAAATTAAATTACAAATAAAGTTCCATAACTTTTAAAAAGAACAAAATAACTTCATCTTTCCCAAAAACCTACCCAATGCAAAGTTATTGATAAAATTCCATGAAAAATTACAAGACCATTCCAAAGAAAACAAAATCGAAGTGCAAAAAATTCTAGGAAAAACACGCTAGTGCAGAGACGGATAAAGTGGGGGACAGAGAGACAAAGAGATAACACGCGAGAGAAGCAAGAGTTAAACACAACAAGCGAGGCTAAGGATTTTGAGAGATAAACTAAATTATTAATAAAGGTGCATAAAATAGGAATAAATTAATTAACATCAAATTAACTATGTTTGTAGTATAAATTAAAAATTTACGTAAATATTTTCTAAGATATGCTAATTCTTTTTTGTTACGCGATTATTACGAATTTTAAAATGAATCAATTTCATTCGATAATTTATGATTGACTGTATTTGTTTATGATAATAATTGTTTGGTCACAATTTAAATTGAGCAAACAATTTTCAATACCAAGAGTTATCTTATATATGTATTTTTCATTTTTGACAATTGCACATTCAAATACAATTGAACTTGTAGCATTGTATATTTTTAACTTTTTCTCGTGACATGATTACATTTTAATATAAGATTTAAAGATGTTTGTGAATATTTATATTTGTAAATATGATAGCGATATGTTAAACTCCAGTTGTGACATAATTGAAGACTTGTAAATGCAACCAACATTTACAGTCAAAATTGCACCATGAGTGCACGAGGGACATCTGGGTGTTTGAAACGCAAAAGGGGCCAAAGGCCGAACACGATAAACACAATCACATGCTAAAACTAGCTAGCAATGCATCCGGCCTACATATTTGACAGAACTTCGAAGATTTTTGCGAAAGATTTTGGAAACTGAGATAACCTTGTGGAGGAAGTCAATTCTAATGAATTATATATAAGGAGCTTGTTGGAGCATTTTAGAATAAAAGATAGAGACAAGAAGATTTCGTAACTATATGTCCCATTAGGAATTTGTATGAAACTTGTAATAGATGTCTAGAAGATTGTACAAACAATATTACTAAAAAAATCTGTGTAATTATTTACAAAGAATAATCTAGAAAAAAAAAATATCAACCATGAAAAAAAATCAATCTCCATCGTCCACTTAAATGAGATGAAACTATAAAAGGTCAAAAAGACATCATTTCTAACTAACAAAATTAGAAGTAAGTTAAAAACTAAATATTGAGAGTAAGAGTTTTGAGAGATATTATTATATTCTTTGAGACTTTATATTTAAATATATTACGTCTCCACTAAACTAAACTTTTGGCTTCGCCCATGCCAAGAAGTGGTATGCATGTTTAGATTAAATAATAAGTAATATAAATTGAGATAGATGATAGAAAATTATCAATATGGTCGATGAAGTCTTTGACTGATGTTTTGTTGTTCTAAATGCGTTTTCACTTATTTGCAACTTTCACAGAGATATAGAAAGTTCATAAGCAAAAAATAGGTATAATTCTACTTGAAAGAGATTGCCAAATAATTTAATAACATCGTTTGTCAATTACGTGAGTATTTGAATTAAAATGGCCAAGTATAGGTGAAATCGAAGTCCTAGTATTTTTCAATATTCGAATTTTTTCTCCAAAAGTCTCATTCACGTTTTAGCTTAACTTTTAAGTATTTTTTAGCTTAAATCAAAACTTACTCAAAAAATTAGTATAATTCAGTTAAGTGTAGAATTATTTGAGTTCATAACAAAATATAAGTTTTTGTGACATCGACATTCTATTCACACTTTATTACATACTAGTGAAATGCACGTGCAAAGCACGTGTTGTATTTTAATTAAGTATTTAATAGCGTGATGATTGTTAGTGAGTTTTTTAATTATTTTTTCACTTATAAAGAATTGAGTAAGATATGTATTAAAACTTATTGAGAAAAATACGTATTATTTAAATGTGGGCGATATAATTTCAATTGATCTTTAAAAAGAGCGTACTTCATTTTTAAATAATATAATGAATGGTATATAGTTCACTAATAAAATTGATTAATACAAATCATATAATTGAATACTTTAATTATGATCTCAAAAGATTATTCTACTGCTTTAATTAAAGTTTAAACTTATTCTATATGTCTCCTCATTATGATCCGACTTTGTAAATTATTTCAATTTTTAATTAAATTTTATTCATTCTAATGTATAAAATATTCAAAAAAGTTTAAATTACACGAGTGTCGTAAGATTTCTTGTGAACTTGTGATAATAAATAGTAAAAATGCTTATTACAGATTAGCATAAGTTGTTACAAGGGTGATCTCCTCCCCACAAGTGGGGAGCATACTTGGACACTTGTCCAACTTTGGTTGGACAAGTGTAAAGTAAAATCCAATTTTACTTTACACTTGTCCAACCAAAGTTGGACAAGTGGACTAGTGGGGAGCATAAGCTCCCCACTAGTGGGGAGTAAATCACTCCTGTAAGTTGTTAATTAGTGATTTTATTTTTTCGATATATTGGATAGTGATTTTAAGTTGTACTCGTGGATATATTTTCATTCTCTACTAATGTAACTTTCTACTTTGAGAGTAGTACTTTATTTCTCTTTTTTATTGCATAGTGCAAGATTTTGAGCTTGTGGGTATGTCTTCTTGGACTTAATTATAATTTGATTCAATAACCAGAAAAAATGACTTAAAACTTTGTATTTCTTATAATCTTGACTATTGTGTTGCTAACTTAATATAAGTAATTAATTGAAGGAAAGTTGTTTCAATTGCAAATGATTTTGAAGTTCAAAGTATGTTGCTTGGAATATGTTAATATGACTTGGCCTCTAGAACCTAATATATATATGTGTTGAACTGAATTTTGTTTCAATAGTTTAAGTTATTAGGCATTTGGATATATAGCTTGTATTTAGAGAAAAACAAAAACAATATTTAATTGAGTATCTAAAATAATCAACATATCTCCAAATTTTTTGGACGATTTTTTTGAAAAACATAACTAAAGTCAGAAGGAATTTAACAAGGCGACTAAGAAAAACGAGAAAAATGACGAAAAATTTGGAAAAAAATAGAGCAAGCAAACACCTTGATCTCCCCCCCACTGGTGGGAGCTTATACTCCCACTTGGACACTTGTCCAAGTGGGGTTGGAGGAGCATAAAGTAAAATTTATGCTCCTCCAACCCCCCCACTGGACATGTGTCCAAGTGAGGCAGCACTCCCAGCTGTGGGGAGGAGATCGGTCTTGGAACTGCAAAATATTTATAATTGGAAAAAAAATGTAAAGGAAAGAAGGGATAGAAAAACATGGAAAAATAAAAAATAAAATGAATAGTAGCACGCATGTATTCTTAGGAATAGTGACACACTCAATTCCCTCTTAAAGATAATGATTACGGATAAAAAAATGTCTTCCAATTCTTAGAGTGTTGGCATAGGGGTAAAAAAAAGTGGGGAAAAAAATATAAAAAGGGATCCAATAATAGTGCCGGCACACACTCCTATGAACAGTGGCATGACAATATCACTCTTTTATATAGTTAAGGATTCAAGATACCGTGCACTTGTGATTTCAAGCGAACACAGAGGAACATGCATATACATTCACAGTCATTAACATGCATAAAAGAATGACCAGAGAGGGTGAAATATCGATTCTGGAAAGATAAAGACTTTACAAGCGATTCCTTGTATTCAGTCATTAACGTGCATAAGGTATTTGCCACTAGAGCCGTGCAATTTCATCTGTGTACAAACTAAAGTTTACATAATGGATTTTAGCAGAGTTCAAAATTTTATCTTTTGTCCATAAAGAAGTTTTATGGGATTTATTCAGACGCCAAAACATAAAATTTTTGTGCATTTGACAGACAAAAGATTTCCTTGGGACAAATAGTCGAACACTTCATGTGCAACACAGAATATAGAGATTCTTTGTGGTCGATAATTCATTTATTAGACCACTAATTTCAAGAAGAGGAAAAAAAGGACATTATTACATGTATTATACACGTTGTCATCGAATTATAGTAATTACCTGCAGCAATAGATTTTCAAATACAAAATTTCGGCTCTTGTTCAAGGTTGCGGATTTGTGAAGAAAGAGGCTTCTTAGCAAAAACTCTTGTATTCTATATATATTAAGGAGCATAAATATTATTTGTCTCATAATATACATAAGGATCAAGCGGAAAATTGGATGATAGATTGATAGTGATGAGTACATCGACGAAAGGCGAAACCAGAAAAGGTATCGGACTTCAGCATTGGGAAGTTGAAAAACCGTACAACCAAAAAATTGCACGTTGGTTCCAATCTATGATCATTATGGCAACTTGACCCCAACTTATTTTTTTAATAGCATTATCCCCAATGTTTGGAAAATGAAACTATTCTAGAAATATTGTGTTTAAGTTTCCTTTTCTTCCCCCCAATCTTGGGCGATGTTCTAATTAGTAATTGCTAGGGCAACAACTTAAGTTGAACAATAATTGGAATTGTTCGGGTTTCTTTATCCCTTAATTTTATATAATTGTGTTGTGCTCAAACGTTTCATTGTGAGCTTGAAATATAAAAAAGAAGAGAGACAGATGCATTTTGAGTTGACGTATAGTGCGACTTATCAGATATATTGGGTCATCAAAAAATTGATTCATCAAAAATTTGGAGCGTAAAGCGTAATTAGATCCATTGTTTGGAGGATTCACATTACTATTAATAATTTATGATTGGACTAAAAAAAATGAAGTATCCAGGTTATGTTTAGGAAAAACCCAAACTACTTTAACATAAAAGATTCCTGTTTGGTAACATAAGAATTATCTTAAAATTATAGAACACAAAATGTTATTGAGTGTCTATTTAATTTTACTAAAATTCAGATTTTTTGTAAATTTTGATATTGATGAAATGTGTGAATGAAAAATTTATAAAAGTTATGAGTTTGATTTTGACTTCAGTTTTTTAGCAAATTTTTAAGCAAAAATCAAACAAAGCTTGATTTTTTTCCTTCAAAACTATCACGGGAGTGTGCTTTGTTTCAAAAGTGTAAAAATTAATTTTGAATTTTGAAGTTGAAGAACTAACATGGAAAATACATTTGGTGATTTTTTATTTTATATTTTAACTTTTTGTTTGGTAGAGTTTAAAAGTAGTTTTTTAAGAGATTTTGAAAAATATTGATGTGATGTGTGATTGAAAAGTTGATAAAAATTGTGGGTGTTATAAAATATGGAGTTGAAAATGAGTTTGAAAAAAAAAATTTAAACAAAACTCCTCCAAACATGTTCATAATTGATCCATAAAACAATTTTGGCCCACGTCCCCCCATTTTAAATTTTAACTCGATTTAAAATCAAATTGTAACCGATTTTAAAATTTTGGGCATATGAGCAAAAATATGCTAATCAAACATAGGAAATATCCATTAAATGGAATTTATTAACTCGTTTATTCTTCATTAATACAACAAGTTAAAAAAGAATTAACATAATCATCAAACAAAAATACACATAATAATGCGACTGAAATCTTGTGAAATTTTTGAAGACTCACAGCCACAATCTAACATGGACATGGACGAACAGATACAATTCTCATTAGTAATCGACCCGAGAAAACTAAACTTTAACTTCTTAGATCGACTCGACTCGAGCTATTTATAAATTGTTACTTACTAGGGTTTAGAAGACATAGAGTTGTGCCAACTCCTCGAAAGAATCAAAAGTGAGATTAGGTTCAGCATTATCAAGCATCCACAGAAGATGATCAAACAAAACAACCTCACATTTAACAGAGAGATACCCATCTTGATTCTGCTTTGATTTTTCAATGAGAGCATTGAATATAGGATGATTTAAGTACTTGGAACTTATAACATATCTTTTTCTTGAACTCCCCACAAAAACTGTTTCATAATTATCTTGCTGCTGCTGCTGCATGTCAGCAGGAGAAGAACCCCATTTTTCTTCTCTAGTTGACTTGGAACGCAAGCTACTGTACGATGTAGTTCTTGTCAGTTGCCTTGATAATGTCTTGCATTTCCTCAGTAACAAATTGATCTTCTTCATCAATCTTAACTCTTAAGTGTGTGTTTCTGTGTTTTTGTGTTTTTCTTTTTAGAAGAAGAGTGAGTGAGATGTCTTGATATATACTCAGAGTGCAAATTGGAAGAAGATAAAAAGTGGGTGCAAAGTCATTGTTTTTCGGTGCTTTGGATTTGTGACCCACTTGCAACCGAAATATTTTGAATGACATAAACATGCCATCTTCTTCTGGTGGGGTATCCACGAGCAATTACATTATCAGGGTTTGTACATGAATCTCTTTCCCCCTCCCTCTCTCTCAGTCATATATGGAACACGATCTTTGATGTAAATTAAAGTATTTGATCTAAAAGTTTTGACAGTAAAAAAGGATAACGTATATATTATTTAACTATTGTCTTCAACGCAACTTTTCACGGATATGCATTATTTTTAAAATGCAAATTTTTTTTCGTAAATTTAAAATTTGAAAATGAAATAGTGTATGAGAAATTTAACAATTTAATTTTTTTTTTTTTTGTAAATACAAATTTTTTCAAACAATATATATATATATATATATATATATATATATATATAGGACCAATACGGTCACTTTTGTGACCTTTGGGTGACGGCTCGTAATTATTTTTTTGGACTTAGCCCAGGTTTCGAGCTCGTCTCTACACGAGTCTGAGCCCTCTATGGCCCGAGCTTAAATGGACCGAATTGACGAACTCATAAGCTACTCGACTTGTTTGACACCCTAAGTACATAGAATTGGAGTACCTTTCATAAGGACTAAAGACAGTCGTGGAAGACTTTTCACGACAACTAAAATGATATAGTAAAATCGAATGTAGTAGAAAGTTATGTATTGTCATGAATTGATATTTTACCTTTTTCATATGACAATACTAATTAAAAATAGAATAATACTATGTAGGAACATTATCTGAATGCCTATATATCACACATGTCTGAAGATGAGGTCAATGATAGGATATGAAATCTCTTTAGTGAAACTTAAGGTGTAAAAAATAAAAAATTAGTAACACTACGGTTTTGAAGTGCAATTTTTTTTTTTCAGTATCAGTCCAGTTTCCAAAAATTCTTAGTTCCACCCCTGTGTATATGTACCAACTTTTGATTGAACTATTCATATATTATTGTTTAGCATGGCTTATAAGTTGTTCAATTCGAACATTGTTCGACAAGACACAGGAGTGGGCTCCACACATACAGGGGAGGTGGATCTTGTGTCTTGTCAGGTAATGCCTGATTCGAGCAACATATAAATTACATATTGTTTAGATAAAAGTTGTATGGATTATTAATTATTACAAAATAATAATAATATACTTGTCGATGTTTTGAGTATTAATAAGTTTTGAAGTTGACTCGATAAAATTTTTATATATATTTTTTCAAATTTTATTGAACTTTTAAGAGTCTGTTTAAGAACGAGTTAGATACTTATTGTGTATTGAATATCTACGTAGATTAAAAGATCAAATTATTAAAAACAAAAAATTATTTTGTTTATAATTAAAAAAATATGGGTATGGAGACTTGATTGGCTGGGACTGGTTAAGAAACAAAGGATGAGCACGTGTATATTTTGTCAGAGTTATAACCTTTCACGTGCTTTTCTTATTGCTGCGGATGGCCATGCAGTAAGCAATCACAATCTACAAATATTACTTAAAACCACGCACGCCCACTTTGCGCCGATTCATACAATTAATGCACCCAAGTAGATCTATGTCGGTCTGAGCTTCAATCATTGGTGCCTATGGCTAAGAATGAGGCAGATAGATTCGATGAACACGTCTTGTTACGTACATATCAAATATATTTTATTAATTTGAAACTTTTATAAATAAACACGAGATTTGAAATTAAGACATATTTTGGTATGCATTTTATATAAATAACTTCAGTTAATATTTAAAACAATTTTTATGTATATTTTATCATCGAAAACTACCTCTTGATTAAGTGTCATTATTGAATAATAATTGAATTTAAAACCTTGAATAAGCTATTGATGAGAAGGACAAATATAACAAATTTTAAAAACTAGACGGGTAAACACGACTAGCAATATGGCTCCTAATGACATCTCGTGCTCATTTTAGAAAAATCTAATGGTTTTTTTATTTAAAAAAAAATCCAAAGGGAATGCAGAGAAGAAGGGAAGCTAATTAATGGCAGCACCAACGAGCTGTTTAGCATGTAATCTTGCCATCGATAAAATAAACTACCATGTTCCGTGGCTACCAAATTCATGCAATCAGAAATTTGAGAGGACAATTGCTAAATAAAGAGGAAAAAGAGAGTCAAATGTAAAATTGACTATCCATCTAAAATTGAGTAGTGACTCATGAGATTTGGAGATGAACTTAGAAGGTCACCTCCTGTATCCAATCATTCTAGTTAACACTTACACTCCGTCTTATCTAACTATTGATACATAACACAATTCTGCTAAATTTGAAAATAACTGCCAATACTTCGATGCAAGTGTAAAATCTAACCTACCTATTATAATCTTTATTAATGGGACTCAAAATCTCTCTAGTTGAATCATAGATCTTGAACTCCTAATCATCACCTTCACTTTTTTAATGGTAGGGGAAGCACACTTTAATTAGTTCCCCGGATTGCTTATAGGAAAATTAATAATAAGCCAATGATTACAATTATTTTATTTATGGGTTGGCAAGCTTAGGGACCTAATTATGTTGCTGTTCGTTTACAATTAAACCGCAGTAACCAACTGCCAGCTGACCTAAGCATTGCTAATTTAGTAGATTAATCAAAACGCTTAGCGTCAAAGCAAATATAGAGCCCTTTTTGTTTTGCTTAGAAGCAAATTCACAAGCTGTCAAATCAAAAACAGCTCAGAGATGGCACAAACCCTCCAATGCTAACTCTAAAAATCAACACACGTCACTGGCAAGCCAGTAGATGTGACAAATGGGCTGTCCAACCCGACATGAAAAAGGCCATGAAACTGGGCCACATTAATTATGCCCATTTTTACACGGACCAATAATTTGTTGGACAAGCCCCACCTTAATTTTTTTTTTTTTTCTCATTTTTATATATTTTCAAAACAATTTTAAAAAGTTTCATGACTAAGAGGCGGCTGCTTCGGATCCAAAATATTTGGAGGCCCTAGAACTAAAAAGTGTTAAGTTTTTTTTTTAGAGGATTAGCTAGAGTAGTCCAAACCCACATCTAATTAAAAAAGTCAGCCTAATTAAAATATTGTCTTTTCCAAATTTGAAAGTTGAAACGATAATCTCGACTTGATTTCAAAGTTCAGATCACCCATCTCCCTCTCCAGTCCGGCAAAAACCCACTCCATAGTCTACGGTAAGTCGTCATAGTTGTTTTATTGCATTTTCTACGAGAATTGTAAGTGATACTTCTCTTTTAACCATTCTAATTCATTTTAGATCATTTATATATTTCACGAGTTAAACTTTTATATTTTTTTGGTGATGATTGAACCAATTGAATTGATTAAAATGAAGTTGATGTTGTCATTTCTTGTCGACATCATATTTTGCATCATTGAAATTTGTTCCTCATGTATGTCTGATAATCTTCTTGCAAAATGGGTTGTGATAGAAAAGAAATTATGGGTTTTCTTTATTGTTGAATATTACATTTTGTTTGTCGTTTCATTATTGAATTTTGAGTTTATAGTTTTAGTTTTGAAAAACTCTTACGAAGAAAAGAATTTGAATGCACACTACAATTTAAAGGTCCAGTTTTTAAAATTCGACTCAGGCCTAGAAAACATAAAATCCGGCCCTACCCTCCCCCCCAAAAAAAAAAAAAAAACCCACCCCAAAGTCACCAAACCGGGGGATTCCCACACATACGCACAAAGATTGGTCGCGAAATGACGAAGAAAATCTCCCTGATTTTCCCAAAACCAATGGAAAGAAATTCACCCCAGTTGGTCACAGATTCCGCCATATATTCCGGCGAAGTGAATGGATGAGATGAAAATTTGGGCCAGATTTTTACATGGCCCATTTTCGGACCAGCCCAGCATTAACTCAATTGGCCCAACACACTAATCGTGCGAGGCCAAATAGGCTCAGTTTTTTACTAGGCCAGGTCGGCCCAGAATTTAAGTTGTCCCAGCAAGCCTGACTATTTTGCCACATCACAAGCCAGCCAACCAGGCCATGAGCACAGTGGGAATGAGCTTCCCAAAAGCCAGCTGGAGTTGGGATCAGCATAGTAAAAATTATAAAGGGGATAGAGCTCCCAGAAGCGCTGAAGCCAGCATAGTAAAATGAAGAGGATGGCGCTAATGTTGTGTTGGTAAAGTCAACTTCTTGGATTTCGGGTGAAAATGAAGGAGACGTGTGAACTCGATTCATGATGCAGCACAAGAGAGCCATGGCATAATAGGCGGCACACGTGGTCTGACGTCCACCACTTTAGAACATCTCCAATGCTACCTTCTATTTTAAATGTTCAGCTAATGTGACGATGAGGTGAAAAAAAAAAATTGATGTGACAGTATTTATTATAGAAGACCGTCTAATTTTAAACATTCTATCAGACACCATCCATCTATTTTTTCATTAAATTGTGTTTATCTCTCTCACCTATTTTTTCTTCTCTTTCCTCCTTCCATATTTTTCTCATTTCTTTTTCCTCCACATAGATTTTTAGAATGTATCTAATATTGAAAATTTCTCCTAGCACGGTGGGGTAAGTCAAACAGGACATCCTCACCCAGAGAAAAGAAACGAAAATTGGTAATGATTATGAGTTTTTTTAGAATGTATCTAACATTGAAAATTTCTCTTAGCACGGGTGGGGTAAGTTAAACAGGACATCCTCACCCAGAGAAAAGAAACGAAAATTGGTAATGATTAATGCAAGTTGTGCAAATAAATGAATCCATAAATTTCCAATTGACAAGCAAAAATTGTTTAAGCATTCATCATCTTAATGTGTCATTGACTACAAACCCCTGAATCCTTACAAACTCGATCGCTATTGAACAAGGTAGTTCAGTATCAATAAATTTGTTATCAGAAGATAAAACCAGAATTACAAATTAGATCCACACTACACCTAGTATATCAAACATGCACACACACATTGGAAAGTGAGTTATACAGAAACATAGAACAAGCAACGACGTAAATCCATGACCCGATCAACGCAAAAGGACTCACCTACAAATGTTAGAAGGATCGTTGAGATTTTCCAATTTACATAGGTTTTCAATTACTGGAATTGAAAGATATCAAAAGATCCAGAAGCAGAAACAAGTTCCGCTATTTGTACTACTTTCTTTACTTATCTTCAGCTCTCCATTTTCCCAATTAGATCTAATTTCTGCTCCCCATACCACATCATCTGAAATTGCATGCCCTTCCACACTTAGGCGGCATGCAGACTCCTGCAGCCCATGTAAAACCCAATAAACATGACAAGGCAAGTGCCACACGTCTATAGATATCCAAGCAATTAATAAATTCAGTTCCTTCTGCCACGGTCTCGGTCTCGGTCACGGTCACGGTCACGGTCACGGTCACGGTCACGGATGCCATCATCTTTAGAACTTCTTGCATCAGCAAACCGTTCTTCACCTCTTCGTTTGTGACCACTGTTATCAACATGCACCATTCTGTTATTTGACTCTCCTCTGATATCGTCCCGTCTACTGTTTCCATAGCTCACTTCATTCCGGTGGCTCCCTCGAAGATCATCATCACCACTCCTCTTTTTAGAATCTCTTCCATTATTCCTGTCCCCACGGCCAACATCTGCATGCCTCTCTTTGTACTCTCTCTCATCCCGCTTGTATCTATGACCAGCATCTGCACGGGTCTTTTCATAGTCTCGCTTCTCCTCCTTATCTTTATGGCCAGCATCATCAGCGCGTCTTTTCCTAAACTCTTCTTCATCTGCCCTGTTCCTGCTGCCAGCGCCATCAGCTTTTCTTCCCCGATCCCATGCCTCTTTTGCTGGGCAATCTCTCTCTCTTCCTCCATACGGGCTTGCCCAACGTCGTACGTGCCTCTCATCTTCCCTGTGATCTTTGTTTATTTCCCTCCTATGCAAGTCATGTGAATCCCTTCTTCTGTCATCCTGATCTTTGCGGTCATAAGAATTCCCTCTTTTCATATGCTGTTTCTGGTCATGATTTTCAGCTTTATGGTCTCTACTTGTCTTACTTTGTCTGGGACTTCCCGTAGGATCTTCATCAAATACCATTTCAAACCTTGAACAGATAATCAAGAGATGTTAGAGAAATGGATAAATATTCAGAGAGACATTTCCAGTAGCACAATGTGTTTTCAACCTTGTATTATCATCTCCACCGCGTTGAGTGTTATCATCCTTCAATATGTACTTGGCGTTTGGCTGCTGGATGGTTGGATCCCCAGTGCAGTCTTTAGCAATGTGATCGAGAGAACCACATTTGAAGCAACCTCCTCCTACGATGAATAATATTAAAACATAATAGATAGATAGCATATTGGATCACAATTAAGGAACTAGAAATATAAGATAAATGCTCATGGAGTAAAAGCTTTAATTATTTTCAGCATGTCACTCGATCACAACATGCTGCTAATTTTAGATGAAAACAATAAACCCCTTATCTCTTTTGATTCTACAGTTGCATTCCAGAAAAACAGAGGACTTTTTCGGAAGATTCCTATTTTAGGAGAATCCTTTCTCCACGAATCTCAAACATCCTCATTGCTTGCTTTCTCCAACTTAGTGGCTATGAGAGGTAACACCTTTGTGAAATACTAGTTGGGTCCTGAAGCATGAAAGAATTGAGAAAGAGAACAGATACTGGACAGGAGTTTTGAACTTTAGTCAGTCAATTAAATCGCAGATTTGAGTGGACTCAGCATGTAGCTTAAATTTGTCCACAACACTTTGTCGGTTGTTGTCTTGGCAGTTTTTCAATGAAAAAATCCATACACAACCACAGTTTTGCGGGCACAGAAATATTGCGAGAAGATACACAGAAACCACTAGAACATGCCAGCTACCAACCACATCAGATGAGACCACATAGGAAAAAGAGACACAAGATGGAACAAATACAACATTATAGTTATATTGGTCAGTGATTCTTTATTTTTATATTCTGGGGTCGACTGTGATCTACTAATTATCTACAGCAAACTAGACTTCAGATCAAATGTTACAAAAAGAGATGCCCACCTTTACCCGCTTGGCCTTTGCGTCTATACTGGGACCATAGCTTCGCAACACTTTGACTAAAATCAACATGAATCCTTCGATCATCAATAAGAGCATTATCCATCTGCCAGGTAAGTAGCAGGAACCAACATAAATGAGTTTTGCCTGATTAGTGAAGCACAAACCGAGTCTTCCCCAAATAGTAAAGCACCAGATGGCCTTTTAAATGAATCGTAAGCAAGAATGAGCTGTTATATTTTAAATCAGAATTCCTTTTTCTTCAGTAGGCATCAATTGAGCAGTCCACTAGCACAGGTTTCGTTGTATTTACACTCAAAAAGAAGCAAATAAAAGGTATCTATAGTTTCTATAAAGATCGACCCAACAAAAATAAACAATCAAATAACCATTTCAAAGAAACTCAGTAAGCATGATTATTTACTAGAAAGAATACAGACGCAAGTGTCAAAAATACAGATCTAGACCCCTTCTGACCGCAAATGCTATTGTATGCTTTAGGTTTTAGGGAACTCCTGAGGTAAAATATCAGAAATCGCATAAGAAACGCTTGACGCTCCTCTAATAAATAAAAAATTATCTTGTTAAGATTTTCTTAAATTTACGTTGTCAAAATTAACTTCAACTGAATACAAAATTCAGTAATTGAGAAAAACAGTGTGCCAACATTTTTTAAGAAGGAAACATGATGTTTTGAAGGATATCCATATAATTCTTTCCCGGCCCCATTGCACCCAAGCTAGAATCGAAATGCATAATTCCTTTTCAGAGAAAACTTCAGCAGCTAAATTCCAGTGTATAGTGTAGATGTATTGCGGCATCACTTAGCACATTACAACAAATTTTTTTACTGTTCATCAAGATCGCACAGGTCACGAAAGCATGAATTAGATCAATCATAGCTGACAAACAAATCAACATAAGCACATGTAGGTGGAATTAGTTATATGGTTATTGGATAAGAAATATCAGGCAAACCAATAGTAAGACAAGTGAGCAAGCAAACATAACACGACAGAAGTAAGTTATTCTGTATACCTTAAAATATGCTTGTTCACAGGCTTCATTGTCCTCAAATTCTGCCATAAAGGAACAGATGTGCGAATAATCAGATGTAAAATAAGTGTACAATTATTAACAAAAGGAATGGGCCACAGACGAGTCAAAAGCCATTTAGGATAAGGTGTAATTTGGAGGGAAAAAAGTATTAATGATATTTCTCCAAGGGTTGAATTTTGTTTGGGAGGAAGGACAGAGCAAATAGGGATGTTTGGAGAGGATCATCATAGTATCCCTCAATCCCAAAACATTCTCCTTCCCTTTCTTCACTTGAAAGAATTATTGAGGCCTAAACGGTGAAATCAATTCATGCTGTCACTTGATCACTAACTTAGAAAAGATTAATCGCAAAGAAATTCACAAATGCACCTAAACTAGCAATTGGGTAAGTCTATTCAAATTCAATCACGTGCATAAATTGACACGACTTAAATTGTAAGCTAACTATCTACCCTGATGCATACAATTGGAGGAAGTCAATGGTTTATTTAGGGCCATTTACAGATATAAATATTAACAAAATAGCCTGACAAAAGTTCATGAAGCAAGAGAGCATCCTTGAGCTAAAAATATTCCTCTTCACGTAGGACAAGGTAAATGAATAAGTACACAATGAAACTGTTGTATGATTTAACAAACACCACTGGAAACATCAACAGGGAAAAGTGAAAGTATTCCCTTCTCGCAGATATGATAGACAAGGAAATCAAAAGTAACTATGAAAGAAGAATACATGTACCAATAAAAGCATAGCACAAACTGTCTCCAGTTTTGTAATCTCGGATAACTTCTGCACTGCCAATTTTAATTAGCGGTGAGAAAACATAGAAATTATAAACCAAATGAAAAATAAGGATTGAAAATGCCCAAGTGCTTAAAAAAACTCACGATGTTACAGTTCCGAAGCGGGAAAATATTGTATGCAAGTCTTCATCCTACACATACAAGTAAAGAGTAAGTAACGATTCATCTGAGCAGGAAGACTAATTTATAGCTTCCTTAGAAAAATTCGTTGTCCCAAAAAACAAGTGGATAGAGAATGTAATGAAAGTCTTACTTCAGTTACAGGATTTAGTTTACATACAAACAGCACATTGTCAGGGGGTCTCAATTCAGCATCAGGAATGTCTCCTATCTGTGACACAGGTTAGCAAATTTTGACTTTGTAACGTAAGCGTGCAACTGAGCATAAATATGTTCCAGATTTTCATCAAAATGTTGATATACTCGTAATGAATGAACTCCTTACACTTTCAAGTACTACTGCACTTGAATGAGCTGCCTTTGCACGCAATGCCTCCTCAAGCTCTTGCGGACCAAGTTGATCGTCCATGGGGACCCAATCATCTTCCAGTCGCACATCATCATCAACCTGAATTAAAAAGAGCAATTACAAAACTTGTTTGTCAAAATCCGCCTACCCTAATGTCACACAGTAACTTGTTAGTGCATTAATAAAGCAATGACACGTAGAGGTAGGAAAACAAGAGGATAAAGGTTAACTTGAAGCTGAAAGTAACAAGAAAATCATAGATACACCACATATATCCCACTGGTGCAGACTGTGACAGCAAACATGATACATCAGACAAATTCTTCCTGTTAACTCATAACATACATCATCCTCTGCTAGACATACGAGGAAAGACTAGTTATTTTCAACAAGAAATTTAGAAAGAACCTTAACTCTGTCCAGAAAAGAGGAAGAAAAAGGATGGAAGCAGGATTAACATGCATTCAAAACTGGGAAATTTCGAACCACTAGCAAATGATGTCTGGAATTGCATCAATCAATGACAACTTGTTTCTCAAATATTGAACATGTAGTAAGAACCACGGTCATATCCCTTACCGATTGATGTATTTGCATGTCTTTAAAAGTCCGCTACACTAATAATATCATCCAAAATATGAGAGCCACTTCCCTGACCTTTTCAAACCATAAATCTATCTGGGTAAATGTGGAGAATATATTCTTGACTGTCTAATTTTAATAGAGAGGAAATTTATAGCACAAAACTTGTATAGTGATTTATTACCTCATCTTTTGGTTTTCCTTCCGGTGAAGCATCAGGAATCAACTCATCTAGCTGGGGAGGATCATCAAAAGGATCATCCAATATGTACGTGTGCTTGATTCTATGTGAAACATTGAATTTGATGGTTAAAAGAGAGAACAATTCTGAAAGAATGTGAAGGAATTGCTGTATAACATTGAAGGAATTAAGCAATAAATATAGAAGTTGACCTAATATTTTTATAAGGCCTGCCATTTGCATCCACATAGGATTCGTTTATTCTGGTAAGCGTATCTAGACCTTCCGCAACCTCCCCAAATACCTGCCGATTCAAATCAAAATTGTATTGTTCCAAAAGGATGGAAGAAATTGTTTGGACAAAAATGCATATCATGTGATAATTATTCAATCTGAAAAAGCATCCAAGATGTTTGTGGCCAACTACCCATTTATCTTGTCAGGCAAGCAAACAAAATTCTAAATGCCTAAAATCTAAAAAATATCAACATATCGCACGCCTTTGTTTTTTTTTCTCTTTTTAGTTTTTTTATAGGAGGGGCGGGAGCGTAACATTCTATTTGAAGGTAGACAATTTGACACTCAATCTAAAATGGTTTTCTAGATCTCACAAAGTAACAGAGGAGATAATAGATAATGTATTTATCATGACTTGAGCAGCAGAAATCAAGTTCATCCTGCACATAACGCCAGTACAAAAGGAGATGTATTCCTTTTTAATTTTTGGGTGGCTGTGAGGAAGCATCTTGTATTCAGTGACCAAAAACAAAAACTCATAGAAATCAAATACTATAGCAAACAAAGTTCTGGATTAGAAAACTCACAGTGTGCTTTCCATCAAGATACTCGAGGTCATCACGCAGCGTGATGTAGAACTGAAAGGAAACCGATGCATATAGTAGGCATATAAGATACAGAGAGTTTTATTCCCAAATATACATCAATAGAAGAGAAGGAAACACTTTAAATTTGTTCTCTCAACTGGAATATAGAATATGGCAAGGATATTGTACCTGGGAAGCATTAAGATTCTCCCCAGCACTAGCCATGGAAACAGTACCAATCTTTGAATGTTTTACATCCAAATGAATTTCATCCCCGAAAAAACGAGCCTGTTCACCATACAGGAATCTGAAATTGCAGGTTATTATGAATGCTCTTGAATTGGAACTCAAGTTGAGATGTTAAAAACGATGGAAAAACTTGAGCACCTCTTAGAATAGGTTTTACCATACCACACGAGAAAGAAATCAATATCAAATCTATACAATCAAAAATGGGAATTTAACATTAGTGATCAACTTGAGCAAATTTTCTTACTTGTACACAGAATCACCGCCTGATCCCGTTCCAGTGGGATCACCTGTCTGGGCAGTAAAATCTTTTTGTACCGTGTGAAAGAGGCAGCCATTGTAATACTTAATCCTGCATCAGAAACAAACAAAACACAGACGCATTAACTAATGTGATATCCTGCAAATAAAAAGTTTATCACTACAGAAATGCAGGGAAAATACAACAGAAGAAACAAAAGTTAGAAGATCAAATTTCCAGCTAAGTGTGCTTCCATGGGTAGATTTTGCTCAAACAAATCAGAACTTGGCATATATATTCATTGTTAATTCGAACTAATTTCACTAAGACAAAATGTACACAAATGGTTAAATACAATTGAATATGGCCAACAACTTAGCCACAATTCCAAATTTAATTTTTATAAACAGATATATATACTAGTATACCGCTTTGTTGCTGTGGGATCCAACCGTAGCTCTATTATAATGATGGATTGAGGCAGTGAACAGATTTTGAAGATGATTGGTAGAGAGATGTTCGAGGGAAATGGATTGAGGAGGTGAGCGGATTGAGGAGGTTGATCGGTTGAGGTGATTGATTGATTGAGGGAGATGATCGAATGTGGGAGATGGATTGAAATGTTGAGCAAATTTTCTTCCCAACAAAACTCGCTAAAGCCGTGATTTTTTGACAGCAAAGTTCAGATAGAATCTATCAATCTAACAAGCCTAATAACAGTATACAGCCCAAGTTCAAATAAATTATGCATAGCAGTAGACTCCATTTTATATATAAACCTAGAACTAGAAGGAACGATCCTTGGTCTCTATAATGCAAAAATAACTGAAACTAAGCAAACATCGCAGATGCTTAAGCCGAATAACTTGAAAAACAGATTCAGAAAATTTGAGGTGTACAAATACAAAATAAATAAAATAATTACGAGAAAAGTTTAATGTGGATAAACTGATTATGTGTGTGTACTTACTTGCAAAGTTTGAGAAAATTTTTGCAGGTCAGGGGGCAGCGATCTGTGTATAAATCCATCACTAAGTCTCCCAAGCTCGTCACTATCATAACCGACATTTTCGCTCGATTTTCCGAATTCCGTCGTAAATTTTAGAAGGGGGGGAGAGAGAATTTGGGGCTTTGAGTAAGGAGTGTACGAGTTCGAGGCAGGGAGCGGAGTTAGGGTACGGTTCGTCCGATGTACGTTTTTCTCCAATCTTCTCGAATTTGAATAAAGTCGCGTAATTGACTGGTATTCCGAACATATTCATTGAGCGCTTTTAAACCATCTCGGATGCAGTAACACAATACATTGTTGTATACGTGGCAACTAAAAGTGAGACATAAAAGAGATCTTTTCAGATTTACAAGAGTGATAAAATAGATAAGTGGTTATTTGGTGTAGTTTATAAACTAGTTTATTTGATTAAAAATAATTTATTTGATCAAAAAATTAATTTTTATAAATATTTTTTACCATTTTTAATTAAATAAATTATTTTTGGTTGAAAACCTAGTTTGTAAACTACATCAAACAAGCTCTAAGTTATACAAAAAAATTAAATAGAAAATGCTTAACCAATGTTCTAAAAACTAAAAAGTATAAAACGTAACTAGGTGTGGAGACCAAGTTTCAAGTTTTTAGGACTTAGGCGAGGCTCAGACAAGAGCAAGGTGTGAAAAAATGTTTTCTTATTTTTAATATTAAAAAAAAAAGATAAAAAAAATATTAAAACAAAAAAGAGCACAGCCCTACGGCCAAAGCGATGCGTGGAGGCCACATTTCGCGTCTATCTCTATTTTTTAGGACATTGTGCTTAACACACATTTTGATAAAGATAAATTATAAAATATACAATATGAAAGGTATGCTAAACATCTTTTATTTTTTTTTTATTTTTTTTAACATGTAAAGCATTTTGAAATGACGTGGTACATACTATCTAGGTGGTACAAATGTTAAAAGATTTCTAATTTATATGACATTGATGTTTAATGAACAAGAATTCAAGTTCAATTTTATTTTAGTAAAATAAAAATAAAATATATTTGATTCTACATAGAAAATTTAATTCTACATAAAAAAATTAATTTTATTGAGTCAGTATATCTAACGGAACTTTTAAATTCAGACGAAACTCGAGATAATGACTATTGTTTTGTCTCTCATATCAACTTGACTGAGTCTCTAACATTGCTTGAAAGTTTTGGAGTATTGGTTATGGAAGTTTGTTAAAGTATCGATTTTGAGAGTTTATAAAATGTCCGATTTTTAGTAGCAATTTTGAAATAGTTCAACACATGCTTGAAAATTTATTATTCATTAGTTCTAGAAGTTATTTAAAATAATCAAATTACATGTGTGTTCGTATAAATAAATAAATGTACGTGTAATAATATGATATTGTATAATTTTTTTCACCACTTTCTTTTTCCTATCTTATTTTTTCTCATATCAAATCATTAAATTCAAATCTAATGAGGATTTTACCATGAACAGACATGCACACTGCAATAAACATTTAGCTTACATAAATCCCATTTTCAAATATGATTAATTAACAAAAAAATTTTGCAATTGATTACATCAACAGAAAAAAAAAGAAACTAATTCATAAAGCAAAGACAGTCAATAGACAAACAATTAAAAACCCAAAAAGAAAAAGTAGCTTCCTAAGGTAACAAAGATTTATGTGTTTTGAGCATGTTTATCCGGTGTTTATAAGTATTAATAAATTGATCAAATATCATTTTTATTTACATATTTCATATGATATATAATTTTTACCTATTTTTTATCTACATATTCCGTATGACCCATTACTTATAATTTACAAACAATTTTGAACTCACGAAAATCTTTCAAACATAGAAGAACTTGAGAAAAAAACACACAAAAATAAAATAAAATAAAACACATAAGCAATAGAATAATCCTGACCCCTTGTTCCTCCTATAGTATACACAGAAAAAAGTGCAAGTGAAAAGAGAAGAATTACCCATTACAGGGCTGGTAAAGCAGTAAGCAACATGGTATCAGTAGTTTGATTTTCTAGCGAAATGGAATAACAACAGAAAATGGCAATGATTCTATGGTGTGACCGTAAAGAATGAAGAATTTGAAGGGCAAAGGGTCCCAATGTATTCTTCCGAAAATGCAATAGCCCACATTTACATGATGAAATATTTGAACTCAAATGTCCATCAACACCAATTTTTTGAACAAAACACATCACCAAATTGCTCTGATTTTCTTGTCAAATCCATTTAAATTCAAATGAAACCACTTTGAGGCAGAGTAAATTGCAAGAGCTTCAACCCAAAGCAAAACAAGAAGAATAATCTCAATACTTCAAACACTTTATCAAAACTATCGAACACCAAAAACAGTGTTATGGTTCCTATTGCAAGTTATGAGACATATCCTATATCGAAAGTATGGACTTTGGGTATATGATTTATAATCCATTGGGCACCATTTCTTTAAAAGCTAGCTTTTGAGTGTGAGTTAAACTCAAGAGATTGTAACAATGATATGAGAATACGCACCACATCTCTCGGTTGCAATCAAGCGGCGCGAATAGTGACGCCAGCATAGTTGTATTCATTCGGGATGAGCCATGGACTAGTGCAAAGTCAATCCAACGTGGAGGCAAGGATCGTGGAGCGTGGTGGTTTGTCATAGTTCCATTACAATTTGTTGGGCTTGTGTGACAAAATCCACCAAACCCTCCTACACATGTGATTAAGAATCTGCACATTTGGAATATTTGGGAATTTTTGTGAATTCTCGAAGTGTGGTTTAAAAGTGTGGTTTAATTGGGAAATTATATGTTAGAGCATATGGTAACAAAAATTCCATTATATAAGAGAAAAGAGTTTATATCGACTAAATCAAGTTATTTTACAACGCTTAACTAACTAAGAAAATATATATTTTTCAATCATAATTTTGGAACACAACTTATTTAATTTCAAGCTCTTGAAAGAGAACATCTCCAATGAAAAATACCTTTTTGCATCTACACTTACAAATTTGCTTAAACAAAAATAAAAATAACTATCGAGGTATTATTTTGAGATATTTAATGTCAACCTAAAATTTGTAATAGAGGTGTTTAAAGATCAATTGGACAAAAATATAACTTTTTTAAATTTAAGATATTATTAATTTGCGACGCAATCTTCCTTTCACGGTGGAACATGGTGTGATGACGTCAATTTTGATAATCCATGCCCTTGCATGGCACCATGCTGAATTTTATATATGTGTAAAGATATAAATCACGTGTGCTGTGTGCATATTATATTGTAGTTCTCAAACTTGTAGTGTCCACTCTGGCATAAAGAGAATTTGCAAATAATATTTGTCAGGTGGTAATTGCTACTCAAACTTTTTTATTACAATAGATGTAAAGTCGCATTTTAGGTACTTTGGGAATAACACAACAAACATATTGGATAAAGAGTTAACGTAAGAGCAATCTGAAATTTTTTAACATCAATTGGCTTCCGAGTCCAAGAACTTAATTTCGCGACATTGATTTAACACCCATTAGTCCTCTTCAAGATTTAATAGCCGCTACGTTGGTGGTGTTAATCAAGATAACAATACTATTTAATATCTAATCAGCTTATAAGTACTTATAAACACTCTCAAACATGCAATAGATTGGTTGAAAAAATTGAAGACTAACTTTGAATTTCGGTTGAAATTTTGGTGACCATTTGTGAAGTAGTTCGCTTGTTTGGCAATCTATTTGGTGCTCGTTAGTCCGCATAGAGGTTTAACGTATGTCAAGTTGGATAAAGCGTCAATAAATTTAATAGAATGACCAATTTAAATATGCGAGATAACAGTAACTAAATTGATTGGAAAGAAAACTAGAGAGAATAACTTGAAGAGCTCAAAAATACCATAAAATCCAAGGTTATCATGAGTGATAGTCGAAATCACTACTCACAAAAACATTTGACCTACGCTATAGTCAAGTCATTCCCATATATTTATGATCACATTTACTTCTATCCATCATATCAAATCAAAATGTTTGAATGTGGCAGTTTGGAGAGCATTTGACTCATTTAAGGAAAACTTTCGAACGAACGTGATATCGTGCTTTGAAAATGAAAATCGCTCACATCGAGTGATACATAACACAACAAGATATATTGGAGAATTTAGAAAAGTGGTCAAAAGCAAATGCTGATTTTGAAAAATGACAACTTTTAATAACATTTGCAAATGACGGTTTTTAAATGCAAAAATACTATATATTATTTGCAAAAATGACAAGTTGAACGATAGTTTGCCTATAAACTGTCGTTTTAGACAGTTGAATTGTTTGTAAAAAACAAAAAAAATTTGTTCATGGTGTGCTGTTGTTTTAGATAATTGAACTATTGTTTTTATTCTACAATTGAACTCAGTCTCCTTCAACAAATTTTCAACAACTATATTCAAGAAAAATTGAGCATGAGTTATATTTAAAAACAAGCTCAAACCAATATACCATAGCATATATAATATTTGTTATTTTATAACCCAAATTATTCTATTCAAAAGCTAATTTACTTGGGTTATGTGGTGGGTAGCGGTGACGAGGAGGTGACTGCTTGCACAACGTATTGTTGGATTCTTATTGTTGATCTAATTTTTTGTGGAATTTGTATTTAATTGATTTTGAATAAAACATGTTTGATTTTAGGTAGTTGATTGAGAGTTTTTTGTCTAAAATAAATTTAAATTACTATTTAACTAAAGCGAATTATATTCACAACATATCTCTTGTTAGTCAAATTACATTTTAATTGTAATAAAGGTTCATAACTATTGCTTATTTTGATATTTATGTCAAAGACTAATTTTTATTACATTCTTATCATCATCCTTGATGATAAAAGTCTTTTTTCTCCTCCAAGCGCGGTGGTGACAGTGGTGGAGACTTGCAAAAAGTGGTTGGACTTCTATCCCCTGTGCTTACTCCAATGTGATAATCAATAGATGACTAAGTTGAATATGCAAAATAGCAATGTAAAATATAGGAGTTATGTTTTACCTAGGGGATTAACCTCTATTTATAGAGGTGATTAAGAGTTACTGTCTTTAATGGTCTTTAACTGTCTTTAATGACAGATGCACTTTCATCTCCCTCATTACTCTGTGATGGACGTTACAACTTCTCAATCGACAGTGATAACTGTCACTCCGTGGGTTGTGGGTTTGAGTGAGTCACTAACGGTTGGATCACTGCTATTTAGATCTAAGAGGTGAGCTACGAGATCATCAAGACGGGCGAGCCAATGAGACAGGCGAACCACCATTGACAGACAATATATAGCAATTGTCGTCGTTTCTATTGTCATAAGCCCATATACTTTTCATAAACCATCGTTAATGGGAAATACAAATAATATTCCACACTTGCTATTTTCTAACTTTTTCGATTTTCTAATGAGACGAATAATTGTTTGTATGTTGTGTGTTATAAGTGCGTATGGTCCCCAGTCAATATTGTGACGGTCGTAAAAATAGGTAGGTGTAGGACGGATTGGTGGGGCAGTTGCATTATTCGCTCTTCTAGTTTGAGCCATAATTTTTTTTTTTGTGCGAGGTTCCCATAGATGGCGCTAATTAATAATAAAAGTTTTTTTCCTCATCCGAGCGGTGGTGACAATGGCGAAGACCTGTAAAAAGTAGCGGGGTTTCTATCTCCCGTGCCTACTCTGGTGTGATAATTAGTAGATGATTGAGTTGAATATGCAGAATAGCAATGTAAAATATAGGAGCCATGCTTTATTTGGAGGATTAACATCTATTTATAGGGGTGATTATGAGTCACTGTCTTTAATGATCTTTAAATATCTTTAATGACATGTGCCCTTTCATCACCCTCATTACTTGGAGTTAATGATGGACGCTACAGTTTCTCAATCGACAGTGGTAACTGTCAGTTGTGGGTTCGAGTAAGTTAACAACGGTTGGACCGCCGCTATCCAGATATAAGAGGCGAGTTATAAGACAAGCGGGGCGGGCGAGTAAATAAGATAGACAAACCATCATTAGCGGACAACATATAGCAACTGTCGTCGTTTCTATCATCAAACCTATTAATTTACAAATTTTATATTTGTCTTTGATAATGGTTTCTGTCAAAAAATTAATTAGGAGGGAGTAAAAATATTTTTTTGCCTCTCATATTTTTAAATAATTACATTAGCACAACATTTGGACAAAAATCACCATCAGAGATAAGATGTGAAAATTAATAATAAAAATACGGTGAAAAAAAATTTGGAATATAAGTGCCAAAATGTCAAAGATTGAAAAATCTTAATTACGATTAAAACGTAGTGCAGATAATAAAACTATAATCAAATATAATTACCTTTTAACTAATTATCTTTAAAATCTGTCATATTTTAAATGACTATTTGAAAATGAATATTTATTAGGGTGTGTTTGATTTTGATTAAATTAGATTTTTTTGTAAAAGTTGATAAAAATTGATGAAATATATAATTAAAAAATTATAAAAAATTGTAAGTCCATGAAATATATGACTAATTTATTGTTGATTTTGACTTTAACTTTTTAATAAAATTTTAATTATTTTCAAACACATCTTTATTATTTCCTTTAAATTATTTCGGTCCACCCTTCTACGGGCTCATGTCAGCTCCACAAAAGGCCAAAGCAGGAGAGGGCCACCCTAATAATATGAATCAATCAATTATCAATCCAAGCTCAAAAGCCTACACGTATACATGTGTATACGTGGGAGAATTGTACGACCATTGTTCTTTATTTGGTATTTAAATTTTTTTATTATAACTGTAGAATAGACATTGGCTACATGGTACATATTTTTTGAATAATACTATTTATAGTCATTAATTATAAATAATTAATTCAATTAAATAGTGCTATATAGAATGACTACCAATAATGAGCGACTATGAATAGTATTACTCTAATTTTTTTTTTGTTAAATGACAACATATACTTGAATAATCTTATGTATCTCTCCACAAAGAATGGCAGTATTTATAAATAACATTCTTTCTAAAAATAAATACTACTGCCATAATTTCACACACCAGACCAACTTGAGAAATAAAATTGTATTTCGTAAAATTAACCTACTAGGCCGCGCGGTAATTTAACTAGGATAACCCACTTGTTTTACAATATGTTTGGCTAAGCTTAAATTGTAATGTAAGCTGGTTAAATTGTTAACATATTTTTTATTCACACATTTTATAGGACTCACAACTTATTATTGATTTATTATCCATACGTTCCATATAATCCACAATTTAAAAATACTTCAAAAATAATTTCAACACTTTCAAATATGCACTTAGAATTGAGTTATATTCCACTTAAAGTTAATGCAAATTTTTTTTGTCGGCATCGTGAAATTGGTTTAATTTTTTTTTTAAAATAAATTAAAAACTGGCCAGAGAAACAATTTAGTTTACTCTAAATTTAGTTCTAGTTGAGATCTTGAATTGAACATAGATTTCTTTTGCTGAAAATCATAATCAAAATTTGAAGACTAAGTTGCTCATTTAAAAAATATTGGATCATTTGCTGCTAGGTCAATACTCAATATATAGAGGACCAATAGTGCAACTTTCTCCATATAATATATTTCAGTCTAAATTTCTCTCTTTAAAAAGATGAATTTCGTCAATTACGAATTATAGGTTAATCGTTATCCTTGCTCGGGGGGCCTTTTCCTCTACCAAAAAAATAAAAAATAAAAAAAGGCAAATTTTACAAAAAATTTTGCGCATCCATTTAACTGTACAGATGTCTCTCCTCAGAAATCCTAGAATTTATCCATGTTCTCTTTCACCTTCTTAGATTGGCGTCGACAGGTTGACCCCTTAATTTTGAGCCGCGGTTTCTAGGGTTTTAGATTTAGGTACCTAATCCCTTTTTCGGCAATTTGAAGAGGCATTAAATTTTTGGATTTTCTGTTATTTTTTCTTCGTTAAAAGAAAATATTTTGGTTTTGCTAGTTTCGTAGGCAAGAATATTGTCTGATTTTTGTGTTTAAGTAGAGGAGATTGAGATGGATGGATTTGGAGGTGTGGCTGGTATCGAAGAGTCCTCAAATCCTCAGGATCTTAAACCATTTGGTGCAAATCCAACAGGTTACTAGTTTTTACTTGATACTTAAGCCTTCGAGTTTAGTTTTCCATGTATAAATCTGCTTCCTGTGTATAACTCGTTGAATTGAATTTTCATGTTTTCTTTAACTTTACCCTATTTTGTGGACGTTGGATTGGGTAAAAAAAGGTTTTGTAAATATTTCAGTTGATTCACGGTTTTAACAATAAAGATGTATAGGGTTTGGCATGTTATTGTTGCTTATAATTAACTCGTAGGTTAACTTTTTAATTATTTGTTGCATTAGTTGTTCCATTAAAGCAGATTTAACATGTTAATTTTTATTTCGAGAAGAATCCCCCCAAACAAACAAATTAATACAGGTTGCTACCTCATAGTAAATCCTCTTTGTGCCTGAGTGGACATGAATCATTTTAAATTTTTAATCACATGGTTTAAAGAGTTCAAGAAATTGTTTAGAGAGGACCCTGTTTTAGTTTAATCTGTTTCGTGGTGCAGGAGATGCAAAATTTGATGCATCACAGTATGCATTCTTCGATAACAATATGGTTGAGGAAGTTGAGCTAGGGGGACTAGAAGATGAAGAGGATGATCTTCCTCCTGTTGGACTTGAAGATGAAGAGTTTCTATTGGACAGAGAAGAGGTTATTTTTTTGGATGATAAAGCATGTTTGTTGTTTTCTTCTTCCATAAGTTTAAATCACAGAAGTTCTGAGATAAAATAACTGCTTAAATAATTTCAATGGTGTTTACTGAGGCCGTCTAAACCAGAAAGCACAACTGAATAACTCCGGACACACTAAATGCATGATTTTGAATAATCACGCACTCTATGCGCTGTTTATATGTTCATGTTAAGAGGAATCTGTAGTTGATAATCACAGGTGTTATTAAGTACGTCCTTTGATTGTGAATATTTGAATGCTTAGGTTGTTTGTGCTTATGTTAATTCTGCCTTTTGCAGGATGAAGCACTGGAGTCTTTGTCTGAAATTGATGATCTAGCCAGCACATTTTCAAAGGTTAGGCTTCACATATGCTGAAGATTGTTGCCATAGTTTCATGAAGTAAAATTAGTTTAAAATATTAAATTTCTCCTCACTCCTCAGAGTATGGCCTCTTCAATGTTTCGTAGACTCTCCTTTCCTTTTAATCGCTCCCTTTCCCTAACTCTCTTTGGATGGATAGGGGGAGTTGACTGGGTAAAGATATTGGTCTCTACATTTTCTTGATATGATCATATGATAAAATATTTTCGGTCTATATTCAATGTTGATTGGTGCCTGAGATAGATAAATAATATAAAACTTGATTTTTACTTCTCTTCGTTGGAATAGGATTAAACTACTGCATTTGATTTTGAAAATTTGATAGTTTTTATTCCTTTTATTAACACATTATTGTAGAAGCTTTTTCTTTTTATATATTTTATTTTGCGGGATGATATTGATGTGGTAATTTATTGGTGGCACTTTCATGCATTTCATATCCACTATGGCGCTAATATTCTGATAATATTGCCTTATTATTAGCCCTTTTTACCATTTTAGATGAATTTGCTCATGAAATGGTAAATTAGCTTTTTAACCACCTATTGAATAGAAGGAATGTCTTCTTATGCAATTTTTAATATCTTTTCATGTTTCTAATATACAGTTGAACAGAGGTGTGAGTGGGCCAATTGGAGATCAGAGATCCAGAGAAAGTGAGTGCAGTAATGTCAGATTATGCATGCCACTTGAGATTACTATATCCATTAGGGCCTTTTATGAATGCATTTGACAACGTTTCACTGAACTTCATCCTTCTTGTCATGGATTTCTTTTGTCTGATTATGTTGCTGGTCACTATTATATTGACAGTTGTATTATGGTTGAACTCAAACAAAGTTGTAATTGTGAATCCATTGATATTGTGTAGTAGTTTTTGTGAACCCTATTTGTTTGAGATAATTATATTTCTTAGGTGTATTTTAACATCATTGCGATTAAGAGGCTGTTGCTATTTGCATTGAAACCCATGGTTTCGAAAATTAATTCGCATGTTCACTGTTTAATTTTTATTTATTTATAAGACTTAGGCATCTAATCCCACCTCTTGGATTTCATTGAATGCCTCGAAGATGCGCCTTTGCCATTTGTGAGGCTTTAAGCCTCAGGGCCACTAAGGCGTTTGTTTTTTCTTTTATGGGCATTTATTACAAGCGTTGGCATTTTACGGTCTAGAATGTTATTTTTTATACCTAAACACGGAAAGAAAAGGGAAAGGAGAAGCCACTATTGCAAGTGGGTGCTGATGAGAAAATGTGAGAAGTAACTAATAGTAACGAAGAGGATGATAGCGGAATCAAATAATTTGAAGATTCTCTTAAAGATTCTATTTGTAGTAATGATGTAGGTGACTTCTCAGGAATTCTATTTCTAGTAGTAAATTACAATTTTGTCACGTGATTTGAGAATTTCTTATTTGCTATATTTTATGTTTATTTGCAAGTTAAATTTTTAAATTTGTTAATATGTTTTATCACGACCGGGAGTTTTTTCCTTTATAGAAAGAAAAAATTACTTAAATGTTCGTGGGTCATTACGTCTTCAATTTCACCTTTCACAAAATCTCCTCTTCCAAATTTTGATGAACGCTTTAATTCATCTCTCTGATTCGATCATATTCTTCAACTGATTATCTGCAAAATCTGCTCACCTCAATCGATCATCTTCAAAATCTGTTCACTGCCTCAATCCATCATCATAATAGAGCCTACGGCCGGATTCCACCTCAACGAAGTGGTATACTAGTTATTGATTTTTTAAATTGGTGGTTTACTATGATCACATTTTTGTAATTTTATATCTTTCCATTATTTTATTGGTTACTCTTGAGACTTACTCCTCAAAATGTCTTGAGGTTTATTCTCGCTTCACAATGCCTCGATGTCCAATCATGACTTTTTAAACATTGTGCATGTTCACCTCTGGGACGTATAAAACCAAAGCTCTTACTTGATGATTCATGCTGGACAGTGGCCAAGTTAGGGATTAAGCTGGTAAAAGGAATCATATAACCAAATATAGCTCATCTTGTTTATATCAGGGTGACTTGTCTATTTAGCCATATGAGCCAACATCGTCTAGACTTGATTTAAAAGTTAGACTTTATTAAGCTCCATGGATGTGTGCACAATCACATGCACATATTCATGCATTGTGTATTTATAGATTCACAATTTTATAAACACATGAAGTTCATCATCAGAATTCTTCAGAGAATGATATAGTCCAAAATTTTTAAGAAAATATTCTATGAAAGTGAATTCTTTTTTAGTTGCATAGTTTGAAAATAAGTTTCTTGTGGGATAGATTTGATTTTCTGTCATCCCTGTGAGCCAAGCTACTGGTTTTTCTGCTGGTTCAACATTATCAGATGTGTAGCGATGATAGGATGATATTTTTTCTTAATTATTGTGTAATCCATTGTATTTATGCTGAGGATTCCTGGTCATCTATTATTTTAAAATTCTTCTCTTATAAAAGAGATCATACTATAATTACTAGGCTGGAAGTGTTTTTAATGATGGAGTTGAGTAATAATTTTATTCAAAGATCAAACATTATTTAGGAAGCTCTAGTTGTATCAAATTATAATTCGGCTTGAGCTCATGCTTGTGAAGCTTTAATTTGCTCAACTCATTTACAGCCCTAGAAATCTCCAGCTATACTCTATTAATTTATGCTGCAGAATTAATGTGCAAATAATCCCCTCCCAAAATAAGTTCTTACCTTCCATTTGGTATGTTGCAAAGTGTTGTCACCTTTTAAAGTCAGATTGTTTTCTTAACTTGAATTCTACAGTCCTAGGGGAATATGTTATCTCTGTTCGATTTTAAGGTGTGGCTCGGTATAATGACTTAAGTATCCAAGTGCTGTGAGCTCTCATTTTTGCTCAATTTTTTTTTTGCATTTTCTGAGTAAAATTAGTTTCGGCAAGAGTGGTAGATGTCATATCTTCATAATCTTTAATATTAAGTCCAGATGCCCAAATTACGATGTTATGGAATAAGATTAGGGTCTGATAAAGTAAGTTGTGGTCACTTTCAATTCACTAACTTCATCGATATTGCAGAGACTTATATAGGAACAGGATATGGAGAACTGTATATGATATTTGAGTTAGTTGCTAATGAAATAAAGGATTTCATGTAGTAAATTCTCATCATGATTTTGTACACCTGTGGCCTACAGTCTTTGTGATTTAATGATTTAATCTTCTACTTACAGGAATATTGGATAAGCATTATTGATTTCTGGGCATTTAGTTATGCATGTTGAGTAAATGAGATGTGGAACTTTGATTGCTTTCGACGTAATTTATTATCAATAACTCCTTTATTGCCTTGTTGTTTAATTAACATTTCTTAACCTGACAAAGTTATTATTTGAGTCCTAATTGATCCCAAATGGGTTTTCAACCAAAAATGAGTTCGCATCTCATGAAACAGCATTAATGTGCTTTGTTTAAATGTTTGTGGAGTTCCACGTCTCATTCTCGATCTTCAACAAGTCTGCACGTAAACATGCAAGACACTCATGATTGCCGATATTTTATCAAAGTAGACCTTTAAGGTTCAATTTTTATCCAGATGTTAAGTTAATAATTCAATTTTATTGTATTCTGGAATTTCAGGTCATTCTAATGTAGTTTTGATTTTTGTAATGTCAACTTTGAAAAGAAGTAAAATAATCACTCTGGAAAATCAACTCTTTGACCAATAAATTCCAACTGTGAATCCGTGACATTCAATGGGGCGGCGGAAGTAGAAATTGGATTAATTTTTTATTAAGTATTTCCATTTTTGCTCATGTTACCATTTGTTCCAGGTTCATCTGCTGCTGAGTGGGCACAAGAGGCAGACTTTCCTAAGTGGTTTGATCAGCGAGCCTTTGATGCTGAAAGCAATCGGGACAGTAAAGGATGGTCATCACAGCTATATTCCTCTGCACAGTTTATGGAATCCAAGTCTTTATACAGAGCATCTTCGTACCCTGAACCGCCGCAGCAACACCCACATCAAAACCAAGAGCAAAACCTACATCAACACTACTCAAGTGAACCAATTCTTATTCCAAAATCACCGTTCACTTCATATCCTCCCCCTGGAGGAAGATCCCAGCAAGCTTCACCAAACAGCCCGTCTATCCGCCCTAATATTCCATATGCTTCTGGTGGACATCAAATGCCAATTTCATCACCCAATCTTTCTCCTTTCGATAACGCGCAGATTCAATTGAATGCCTTACCTAATGGGTCCCAATTTGGTGCCAATTTGCCTCAGTCAACCCATGGGCTTCCCGTTAATAATCGGCTCCAGAATCAATGGCTGAACCAAAATAGTTTATATCCTGGAGATCGTTCTAGCATGCCGCACAAGATGTTGCAACAACAGTTACCCCATCAGAATGGGTTAATGCCTCCACAACAGCCTTTGCTGCAAAACAGAATGCAGCACCCATTTCAGCCATCCTATGGCCATTTATCAGGGTTGCAGTCTCAACAATTTAATTCCCTCCTTCCTCCATCACCACCCATGATGAACAACTTCGACATGCTTGGGTTGGCTGAATTTAGAGATCAGAGAACTATGTCAATGCTGAGAAGTAGGCAAGGCTTTCGTTATTCTCAGCAAGGTTCTGATTTTGGCAGCCAGAAGAGTGATAATGGGTGGCCAAAGTTCAAATCCAAGTACATGACAACAGATGAAATTGAGAACATTCTCAGAATGCAGCTTGCTGCTACTCACAGTAATGATCCTTATGTTGATGACTACTACCATCAAGCTTGTCTGGCAAAGAAATCTGCTGGTGCAAAGTTAAAACATCATTTCTCCCCGACAATTTTAAAGGATAGTTCTTCCAGAGCTCGTGCTAACAATGAGCCACACGCATTTCTCCAGGTTGATGCTCTTGGGAGGGTTTCTTTCTCTTCAATACGCAGGCCTCGCCCACTTCTTGAAGTTGACTCCCCAAATTCATCAGGCAGTGGTAGTGCTGAGCACCAAGTGGTTGAGAAGCCTTTGGATCAGGAGCCAATGCTTGCTGCTAGGGTGACTATTGAGGATTGCATTTGCCTCCTCCTTGACGTTGACGATATTGACCGATTCCTACAGTTTAATCAGCTCCAAGATGGTGGGGCCCAATTGAGACAGCGGAGACAGGTTCTGCTAGAAGGTTTAGCATCATCGCTTCAGCTTGTAGACCCTCTTGGCAAAAATGGCCACACTGTGGATTTGGATCCTAAAGATGATCTGGTGTTCTTAAGGTTGCTTTCCCTTCCTAAGGGCCACAAACTCCTGTCACGGTACCTTCAACTTCTTTCTCCTGGTGGTGAACTTACTCGAGTAGTCTGCATGACCATCTTCCGTCATTTGAGGTTCTTGTTTGGTGGACTTCCTTCTGATCCTGGTGCCTCCGAAAAAACAGTAAAACTCACTAGAACTGTGTCATCTTGTCTTCAAGGTATGGAGCTTAAAGCTCTTGCCGCATGCCTTGCATCAGTGGTTTGTTCAGTAGAGCATCCTCCTCTACGTCCTGTGGGAAGCCCAGTTGGAGATGGAGCTTCTGTTTTACTTAAATCTGTTCTTGAGAAAGCAACTCAGCTTCTGACGGATCCTTGTGCTTCTGGCAGCTGCAGTATGAATAACAGGGTGTTTTGGCAGGCCTCTTTTGATGCATTCTTTGGCCTTCTTATCAAGTACTGCTTTAATAAATATGACTTTGTTATGCAATCTTTCGTCACACAGGCCTCGCCAGCTGTTATTGGGTCTGATGCAGCCAGAGCAATCAGTAAAGAAATGCCTGTTGAACTCTTACGTGCAAGTCTTCCCCACACTAGCGAGCAGCAAAGGAAACTACTCTTGGAATTTGCACAGCGGTCCATGCCCGTGCTGGGTCTTAGTAGTCAGGGTGGAGAAAGTGGTAGCTCGTGATTTTCTACTGGTGCCATATAGTGAAAGTATCCACAAAATAGATTTACCGCCAAATTATATTGCGTGATACGTCATGGATGGGCAACTGTTTTAGGGTGTTAGTATTATTGGCATGTTGACACTCGGTGCTTTATTGGAAGAAGTTTGTCAGCGGGTGAGTGAAGCCTGATTGCACCAAAGATTACAGTTTTTGCTATAAAAGTAAAATTAATCTTCTAAGACACATTGGCTGTCTATGTTTGTTACAATGTAATCGTGTGTTTCACTTTCTTTGACGGGAGCTTATTTTTATGCTCTGTTGTGCAATACTGGTAGGAGATTTTAGAGAGAAGTAGAAACGTACAGTTACAGAAAGATGTTTCCCATGTTTCTAGGCTTTTATATTTCAAGGGGGGCTGCGAAGGAGTAGGTTGTAATGCATTGGATGGACGTTAGTTTTTCTGGTTTTTTTCTTCATCTGTTCTATCTTCTTAAACAAGGGAGGTAGTTGAGCAGTTGAAGTGGTAGAAGTTTTGTTTCCGTCAACAGTTGATCCATTTTGATTCTTGTTTAATGTTTGTCTGTCTACCAAACAGTATTTGCATAAGCTAGACGCTCTCTCTCTTCATGGGTCGAGGTTGCAGGCTGCGTATTTCAGCTATGCAAATGGAGTCTGGATTGGTTATGCAGGGTCTCTATCATCATTTTTATGCGAATAAGAGGTTGGATGTATAGCTATGAGAAAATTTTATGAGATTTGTTTTTGCGTGGACTCTCTCTTTGGTTAATTGACTTTTGCCTCCCAAAAACTAGTTCTATTGTGAAGTATGAGAGAACCGTCAGTTGTTGTGTTTTTTCATAGAGAGATAGCTGCTGCGGGCTTGCCCGCCTATGGGAGAGTTTCAAGCTATACTTGTTGCAACTTCGATCTAGACTTCTATTTCTCGACATTTAAGTACTAACCTCTGTGGTTTGTAAAACTCATCTACAGATATTGTCTTGAAGACACAACTCGTGTTTGAGTTTTTGAGGAATAAATTTGATTGATGAATAAAACAAGTAAAGGACTGAAAAACAATGCATCCCCGTCTCTCTTAACAGTCTAACTGCACCCTTCACTCCCTGCTTTGCTTCTCCATGGGGTGGCAGTTCGAGGCTACCTACCAGGTCCGGGAGCAAGTTTGTTTCTTTTAGTTACTTTTAATTCGTAATTAAAAATATAAGTTACAATTTTTAATCAAACTTTGACTTTAATATGGAAAACTAAGAACTGCTGTAATCTGGTGTCACTCTTTTCCCATGTTTGGTAATCGGGATATTAGAAGATTGAGCTTTTCCCGTAAGACAAGAATAAAAACCCAATTCAAAGATTCCAATACTTGATCCCAACCAGCGTGCTCTATCCATGTACCACAACGCTATTTCAGCGTAGCTCTTTTCTTTGAACTCCTGAAAGTACAAGTGACCAATTTCTAAAATTCACTAACCTATCCATGTATTTCATTGTGTAGCTTCAGCCAATTTCCCAGCGCCCAGAGAATGTCGGAGAAAAACTAATCCATAATCTGCTAGCTTCGAGAGAAAAAAGTCGAATCAACTAGGCAGACGACTTCCCTCCTGAGAAAGTCGAACTGAGGCAGAACGAACCATTTCAATGAGATTGTCATCCAGTGCATCAAGCTCACCCGAATTGCGAAGACTATGGTATAAGGGGGCCATATGATTTGCTGCTACTTCAGCCAACTTCCACTGGGTAAAAATAGCTGCAGTCTGGATTATTTTCACAGACAAGTATCTAGAAGAATCCAAGCAATAAGATACAGAAACCCTGTAACATTCTTCACGTAGGTCCTCAATGAACCAAAATTCAGCAAGCCAACAGAGCTCTATGTATAACTGCACTTCAAGTAATTTTTCGTCTGCATCCAAATTATCCCATAGACAGCCAAAACTGGGCTCAGGCAGCTGATCGGAATAGAACCAGGTAACAAGTTTAAGGAGTGACTCCCAACTTACGGGAACCTTTATTGTTTGTAAATGGCTGCAACAAGAAATTCAACATTTCAGCTGGAATGAAAAGAAAGGGTAAAGTTTCACACCTAGAAACTAGATTTTTGTCTCTAACAAATTTAATAGTCAAACCATAGTCGAATTCACCGTAAGCCAAAAGGATGGTAGAACATATGAACACAGACAACAAGTACAAAATAATGTACAATTGCAATTATCATCACCAGTCATTGGAAACGAAGGGCGACATACTGCAATTAATGACAATACGTGCTCAGAGCTGTATTGTGGCAAGAGTTCAGACTCTAGAGCTCACAATGCCATTCTAGGGACTCGATGAAAAAACGCGTAGACAGAGAAAATGTATTAAGCCTAACACTGTATAAGAAAACTGAAGGTGGTTTCCCCTATTGTCATGCTATTTGAGTGTTTCTTACGATGCAAGCAGCACAAGTCTATGACTGAATCTTTACAAAAAGATCACAGGGAGATTTATCGCCATCTATATATACGACCAAAGGTCAGTGTTCTCTAAGTAAAGTAGCTCCTAAGTTGAGCCCACAAATACAATATTTTACATTTTTGCATTTGCAAATGCAATAAATAGTGAAGTGAGAATAAAAAGATGAAAAGTGGCACATCTCAGCTCCTCATAAGTTAACAAAATCCAACTAGCATCCAAACTGGGGAAAAACAGAAAGAACAATAGAGAATTAAATTGTTTAATCACTCTTTATCTGTAACTTATTATTATAATGTGGACTGTGTTTGGATGTACTTCGGAAAATATAAAAACTGATACGGATATGAATTGTGGAATCAGTTGTAAAAGAACTAACCAACTTTTAGTACAGGCGCCTTGATGGTCACGCAAAGAGGTGCAGATTATATATCTAAGATAGTACCAAAACATATCCTAGCATATCACAACCCATTTGTAAATACCTTTCTTGCATCCCTGACCGAAACAAGGCCTGGAGATAATCACAACTTGATTCCAATATAACTTTGTGAACATGTAGGTGAGGAACTGATGCAGAGCAACTGTCACACATCCAATTTTCTAGCTGTCTTGTATTAGATTCCAAGAGAATGTCCCTGAAACCAGAAAAGAAAAAGGGGGGATGAAATTTAGACCAAAAAAACCAACATAAAAGATCAAACATGCTCACTCTTTTATATATATATATATATATATATCCACCCCTCTAAAAGCGTGAACAAATGCAGAATCCAAATAAATCAACACTCCTCGTCTACAAGTCAATAATTGAAGGCTACTATTCCCAACCCTGTTTTGTTGGAAACCTTATAACCCCCCACCCAATAGATTGTGCATGGTCTGTCATGAATGAACCATAATATGTAAATAAACAACAAAGCAATTTGATTAACTATAAAATTGATATGTAATACTTTGTTCTCTGGCCAGATCAAATGATGGTGCTCAGCAAGACCGTCAGCTGTGGACAGCTATAGTATTGGATAACAAATCTAGTACGATCTTCAAAGCATAGCTCATTATGGAACTCTTCCCAAATACCCAAGTGGGATCAAACAGAAGAGTAAATATTAATCCAAGGTACAAATGCCTAAACTGTTGGGAAATAGGTTCATACGAAAAATGATGTCCGCCTGGCCTGAGCGCTGGAGTAAGATCAAAGCTAGGCATAGGAGTGCCCCATTTTGGATGTCTTCTACAAAGCATTTGCAACAGGTGATGTAATCCACAATGCTTAGCAAAAAGCTTCAACTTTTTCACAAGGTCTTCACTGGCTTGTATATATCCAAAGTAAACATATTCTAACAACTTCAACATTGACTGGTGATCCACACGAGCAGAAAGACGAACTGCTGTTATCACCCTGTTCTCTGCATCCTGCTTTACAGTAGACCCACTTGATGCTTTCTCTTTAACAAGCAGTTCTCCAGGAGGAAGCAGTGATGGACATCTAACCATAAGAAGAACTCCATGAACATTTATGGATTCCCCGTTTACAAGATTGAGCTCCAAATCAGTATATTCATTCTCAGTAAGTGCTTTCCCAATTCTGTCTCCCATTCTACTTGGGAAACCATAGTGTCCAAAAACGCAAAGAATATAAACAGCATACCATCTTGGTCCAGGGGTACTACAGTGTCTGCAGATCTTTTGGAGTTCACTAACTAATTGAGCTTCAGTAAAGTTTGTCTGATTGTCAAGCAGATGATTTTTTATGGGATCCGAATGATGTAGCAACTCGGCTAGGCTCCACAGACTAAAAAGCAAAAACATGTCCTCCCCTTCCCAGTCTTCTGTGGCTGAGCAGCAACAACTCCTCTCACTGAAAGAATTACGCAAATGTGATGCTACATTTGATCTTTTTATGCGAACAGGATTGCTTAACCACCAGCTTATGAAGGTCAACAGAGTTATGATCCCTTGACGTTTAATTATGAGTTTCCGAAACTTTGGAAGACTGGAATAACATGCCAAACTCATCAAGCATATGACAATTTGAAGATTACCTGGAATTCCGAACTTGTTTCCAGAAGATCTAGCATTTAGAGTCTCTAGTAAATATTCAGTATAATCCTTGCCATTTGACTTCAGTATTTCCAACAGTAGGAACCTAGCCTCAGATGCAATATACTTGCAGGGAGAGTAAACCATCATAAGGACTGCTCTAGATGCTGATTCACTCACAGCCGTATTTGTGGGACTACTTTGAGAAATCTGGCGTGCCATAAGAATTGAGTCCACAAAGACTAAGCTGACACGAAACCAAGCACTATAAGATGAATTTAAAGTTATGGATACATGTACAGGGATAGAAAATAGTTTTTGTATCTACTAGCACATATCATACAAAATTGAAGCAAACAAAAATAGTAAAATTATATTGAAAGAAAAATGAAAGAGAACTAGGCAACGAAAGAAATGATAGTGGCAAATTATTACCACGCACACATGATAAGGATCTTGAGATGATGTTCATTTCCAAGCGCCTCATAGTTGAAATCTTCGGCACAGTTTGTTGCAATCCATCCAAGAATATCCCAGGCATATGGTCTAAGAGAAAGATAGAAATTTGTGTTGAGACCCTCTCGAACTACAACTATCTGTTCCTTCACAGATAACTTTTGCTGTGATTGGTGGATCTTGTCATAATTGCCTAGAAGAAGATCGAGAAGGACTCTATCAACTCCAGCTTCCCAAAAGTATATGTGATGGTCCCCTGCCCAACGAGTGATTAAAGCCAAACGGCATGCCTCCTCCACAATAGACATTTGGTTTTTAGCAAGCTTTTCAGAATGCGAATTACAATCTCTCATTCCACTAATTATAGCTTTGACAAGGGGCTCACCGCATATCTTAATCATTTTTAAACACCCTCTTTTGTTTATCTGAGAAAACAGTAATGTAGAATAATTTAGACAGGTAGTATAACAATCAGTTCACAAGATAAGGGTATAAGAATTGCTACCGCTAAACATTGAGCAAGTCTAAATCCCTCCATCCGAATTGAATGATTATTCGCACAGTCCATGCAGTCAACCATCATTCTTAGAAGAGCTTCTCCATTTTCTAGAAGCTTCTCTGCCCCGTAACCACACAGTGCTGGCAAGCAAAAACAAGACAAACAGTTGTAAGCCCACGATATAAGCTAGCTATATGAGATTAGCAGTAAATAGCACGAAATCTATTATAGATAGTATCAATACCTAAAGTAGAATACAACTGCAAGACAGCAACTTTCGTGGAATTTTCACGCTCAGGTTTGAGGGTTTCTAAAACATTTAACAATTTAGCGTCAGTCCAAACACAGAACCTAGATTGCGGCCACCGCCACAAAATTTTACTCAAGAGAGAAACCATCTCTTTTAAGTACTCGATAGGCTTATTGCCAACTGAAAATTCTTTTACATTGTGGACAAGACAACCAACTGCTTTTGTTTCCTTCAAAATCTGCCACACTTCTCTCTCTATCTTAGTGCTAATATTTGATAGGACAGTATTCAAGGCACTGGCGCATGAAATAGCAACTTGCAATTCCCGGGTAGATAATAAAGATGCTAAAGGATGCAAAAGATCCAGAACATGAGATTGCAGCATTAAACTGGGCAAACTATTGACCATCTTTACAGCCACACTCGAGGCCACTCCCATTGTGGATTCACTTTTGAATTCTAGAATACTTTCTAATGCACCAACCATATCTTCCACTGAATCCTGAAATAGGAATAGAAAGGAGAATTAATATCTAGAATTATTAACTGGTACCATGCTTCAAACCAATTTAATCCGATGCCTTGAGTTAACACCGTGGTAATGTTTCCACATCTTACACTGTCTTCAAGCTTGATATTGTTGTAATGTTGTGCAATGTGGAAAAACACTAATACAAGTCAGGAGTTAATTAAATCTGATGCTGTGCATGGCAAGTGTAGCTGAACTAGTGAAAATCTGAATGCGCATAAAATGGTAAAATGGGTGAAATTCAGGGCCTCCACCCGTCAAGGGTGATCACGTCTTAATTGATTTGCACGTTGCCAAACGGCAACTCAGTGATAGGAAGTTCTCAAACAGAAGAATGATCTTTATCCATTTTATAGTCAATTTTATGTACTTTGTAATGGAATTCAACCCTTAACTCATATCACCCTTAAACCAATCTTTCCAATGCACAAAGTGAAGACTGTATGCAATAGAGTCAACCCATAGCCTCGTATTATCTCGTATTACATTTTTCTTACTGGCAAGAATGTTGGTTCCCTTTTGAATATGCATAGAATATGTGACTAAACTTAAAAGCTCAGAACATGTTTCTGTATTACATTTTTCTTACCGGCAAGAATGTTGGTTCCCTTTTGAATATGCATAGAATATGTGACTAAACTTAAAAGCTCAGAACATGTTTCTCAACATTCTCCTACAGGTTATAAGAAGTTATAGACATTAGGCGATGAAACAGAGAGGGAAAAGAATACAAGATGTCTGAAAAGTAAAGTGGAATATAAACGTAGTACAATTATGAGTTGTTCTTTGCAACTTTCTTAGACATGAGATGTTTACCTTTACAAGGGGGTGTTGAGATGTCTCAGTGGAAATACAATCAAGAAATGCATCGATTGAACGAATCACTAGTCTTTGTATTTCAATGTCGCTGCAATTCCACTTCCTTCTGTTGCTACAGCTTCTGCAAGTACAAGAAGCAAATGAATGAAAGGTCCGTTCAAGTATGATGGAAAGAAAATAAAGTAATGAAATCAAATTGCACTAAGGCAGTCAAAATTGCACCCAGTAAAATGGAAATCGATAAAATGCGCACTCTAGCTTCATGGTGACCTACTGACCTTAGTGGCTTGGTCACAATTTACAGTAATTCGTCTAGCCATTCTACATGCATCTGTAGATAGATATATATGCATCTACATATCAAGCAATTTTTCTGTTTAATCCATCGCAAAATGAAGATCAGTTAGCCCAACCCAATCTCTTGATTACAGAGAAAGCACGCACGTATGTCAACCCAAATCCCCCCACCCGAAAAAGGAAAGGGGGTAAGGGAAGAAATTAAAGCAACTCTTTCATACAGTGAACCGTTAAATAGCAACCGAAGAAGAATTAGAAAGTTCAGATTCAAAATTCAATTAAACTCAAATAACTTTAAATAATCCTCAAGATCAAATAACAATTAAGGCCAACCATAACTCAACAAAAAAATCCAAATCAATAATCCTTAGCTTAAAAAGGCAAATTACATTTGTAGACAGAAAAATACGCATAGAAATTAGTAACAAGCACGCGTGCACAATTCAGTAATATATGTATTCGAGTTATTGCGTAAAAATGCAATTGACGGAAAAATGATGAAAAATGTAAAACCTGAATCCAAGGTTGAAAGCATGGTAAAGGCGTTGATGGAGGGTGAGCATGTGGCCGGTGACGCCACGGTTGTTCTCTGCTGCACCATGCTTTGAAGAAGATGATCTCATTGATTTTTCTTCTATTTAATATGCACAACTGTAACTGAGTCGGTATGGTTATGTTTACTGCAGTTGAGCTCCTTCCTTTATAATAAACAACTCTTTTGAGGTTTGTCCGACAGAAAATTTGCAAAATAGCCGCCTTAGAACGAGGAAAGTGAAAAGTAGCATTATACTATTAAATTTTTTGTTATAGTTAATACGAAAACCGGAAGCGTTAAATGAACTCACCACGCTTTCGTGGTTTTTTTTTTCGAAAGTCATTCATGGTTTATATCCACTTAAGGAAGACGCTTGTCCAAAATTTAAATAAATCACTGCTCAAAGTATATACGTATTCCCTACTTAGCTTTATTAAAATGGTATAGTTGTTTTCGGACGATTTATTAGAAAAAAATTTGATTTTGAGCTATTATTAAAATTATACCAGTTTGTTTTATAAGAACTAGTTACCGTTTTGTTGCGATGGAATTCGATCGTATGATGATGTATTGAGTGAACAAATTTTGGAGATAATCGATAGAAGGAGACGAATTGAAGAGATGAACAGATTTTGGTTGACTGGCTGGCGAGATGATCAAATATAAATTGAAAGCGGTCATTAAATTTTAGACGAAATAATTTTGTAAGGAGAGAAGTTGAAGATGTAGTGACACACATCTAAGCACTTTTTTCTAGGATCGTGATAATATTACATACTACTCAAAAACTTAGCTTCAGTCTATATGTTAATAGACTCAATTATACTGTTCCATTGTTGAATCAGGCCTGAAAGAGAAGGGGTCAAATTAGGCGTCAAATTAAAACTTAAAAATAAAATATAAAATAAAATTCGGATGAGTACAATTTATACACAGTTTATCCATTGATTATCTGTTCGTATACTTATGTAACGTGAGTCGAGGTACCCTATCTTGACAACAGTGAGTAGACTTCTTCAATTTGGAAACCCATGTGATGTGCAACCAATTCTTCCACATTGTTTGTAAAGGGCTCTCCAGCATTGCCTTTTAAGAGTTGAGTGGATCTAACTAACTACATGGTTCCATTGAAGAACGATGATGAAAATAGACTTAACAACTTCTAAAAGTATGTAATGCAAGCACAACATACATGCAGAGTTCTACAACTGAAATAAAATCCAGAAAATATTTAAAAAAAAATACGATGAAGCATAACTTAAAACAGAAATTGTTATTGGATAGAATAGGTTCAAAACATGTCTCATATTCTGTTTAGATTCGAAACCATAATGCAAAAGTAAATAGAAAACTACTGAAAACCATACTAAATTTTCTCAAAAGTCATACATAAATATAGTCTAGAACAATCAGTAGGAAGTAAACAAGACAGCTCCCTTCTACAGAGCTTCCTTCCATTTCCAATCATCCAAACTACCAGACAGCCAATGAAGAAAAGGCCGGTTCATGCCAAAGAAGACATCCGAGTAACAAGTCCATCCCTCTACTTGGATCTTTGTCTCATCTTTCGGCGCTTCCTCTTCAATCTCCTCATACGCTTCTTCTTCCACTGTAAAATACACGACAATGTAAATAACCACATAAGATTAACAGCAAGTTTGGCTTGGCTTCTTTTCAAATAGGGAAAGGAGCTGGCTTCTTCCTTAAGAAGTAGTCAAACCAAACATGCTCTAAACCTTAAGGACACAGTATTGTGCATCGTCATTGCATACTCCCTTCCTTCCTCACAGCGGAATTTAGTACTTTTTAAGCCAATAGTTTCAATACACACAACAATCATACTTGAATAATTTTGTAGGGTTTCTAGAACTAGACATTCTCACTTTCCAATTCAAGTGAAACCCTAACCCCCTTTTCCTTTTCTCAATTTTTTTTATAGACAAATGCAATGTTAACACAGTTTAGAAAGTAACATCTGTTGATTTATGAATCCAACATTTTAATATAATTCAAAACATATTTTCCTTGGAACATACAGTAGCTTATGACGTTATGTTACAGGCGATTCAAAAGCTTCAAACCCGTTCCCATAAAAAACCAGGAGTACGAACGCATAAAGAAATATCTCCATATAAAAGAACATAGGTAATAAAAACACAACATTTCAGAACAGAAAACGCATAACCGTCATCCATATAAGATGAAGAGATCTTGCAACAAGTAAACATCAAATGAAAATACGAATCAAGATGGAATCAGTTTTAGAAAAATACAATTGAATTCAACTAAATCAATGAAGTTGTGCTAACCTTAGCCCTCATGTTGGCCGAAAATCTACACGGAACTACTGTGTCTACCAATGCGTTTAGGTGCCGCCGAATTGTCTGGATGAAATGGGTGATGCGATTGAAAGTGTGAGGGAGGCTGCTAGTTTGATATTTATATGAGGGTTTACGAAACCCTACATAAGGGTATTTTAGTAATTTAAAATTTATATTTTTTCCTCTTTAATTTTCTTTGACTAAATATATTCGCACCATATTTTTCTATAAGTGCACCACAATTAAATTGTATAAAAAATTTATAATTTTACTTATTATTACATTTATGTTCCTAATATTTTTTCTATCTCATTATTATCATCAACCTTTATTTAATTTATACTTATTATCTCTGATAACGGTTCTTGTTCAAAAATTTCATTAAGAAAAGACAAAAAGACTAATTTTCCTTCGTACTTTTAAATAAACCAAAAAAAAAAACAAAATTTTGATTAAATATTTGTCCTTTATTTTAAAGCACACTAATAGAATTTTTAGAAGAAAATCGTTAGTAGGAATAAGATGTGTTAATTAATAGAATGTTAAATATAAGAATTTGATGGAAAAAAAGTTAAGGATATAAATGTAATAATTAACAAAAGTTAAGAACTTTTTATACAATTAAAATGTGGTGTATTTATAATAAAATGTGGTGTGAATAACCACCAATTTCCTTTTTGCCAAGTTATTTATAACCTTTTGGCTAATTTACAAAATACCTTCTATCGTTCGCACGCTCTGTAAAAATGGTCTCCACCGTTTCAATCCAAGCATTCTTGTCTTTATTTCAATTTTCTCTTGCGAAAATTGTCATTTTCGTCTCCATCACTCTACTATTAAAAAGTTAATATTTTGACAAAAAAAACTACAATACTATTAACTTTAATAAATAAATAAAACACAAGACATATAAAAAAAAATAGAAAAATAATTTTATCTTCTCCAACAACTCACTTCCACTCCCACCCACCTCTCAAGGCCCAAATCATGGGACTTCTCCCACCACAAACTTGTAACGACAACTGATTTGTCGTCGAGATCTTTGCCAACTAAGGGCGGATCTAGAAGGTGGATCTAGAAGGATGCTAAAAAAAATTTAGACCAAATTAAAATATGAAAAAATAAAATTTTTACATAAAAAATTATATTTTCAAAAAAAAAATCCCATTCAAAAAAAGTTTTTTGGGTAAATGGAAACTTCAGCAAAGAGAATCCCCCCTAGGATCCACCCCTGTTGCCAACGCAAATGAAGACTTTAGTATGACAAAGGCTGATCGGTGGTGGAGTCAAGAATTATTCTTGGGGGATCAAAATATTTTGTTGGCGTAATACATTGTTCAGATTGAAAAACGTCAAACAATGAGTTCAAAAAAAGAGCAAAAGATGGTTGTTTGAAATAAGTTTAATAATCTTACTTTTTATCTTTAAATCTTTATTTTGATGTCACCTATTTCAGTTTATTTTTGGATTATGTTTCTTCACTCGTCCAAAGGAGGTTGTTGATACAATTTTATAATTCAAAAATATTCATAGCAAACTTTGTAACATATTTTTCGAATTAAAAAACTGTAAAACGGCAAACTCAAAAATAACAAGCTAACAATGGCTGCTAAAAATTCATTTAATAATCCGATTTTTCACTTTTAATTCTCATTTTGGTGTCATCTCTTTTGACTTATTTTTGGAATATATTTCTACACTATTCGCAAAATAGTTTAAACTTATAATTGGACATATTTATGATATAATATTCTCATTTTGGTGTTGTTTTTTGGTACCTTTCAAAATATTGATGGCAAACTTCTCAATTGGATCGAAAAAGAAAAGTTTAAACTAATAAGCCAAAGATGACTTCTAATATATAATATAATATTCTCATTTCGTTTTCGTTTTTAGATGTCAATTTAATTAAAATTTTATTTGACGTCAATTTAACTTGTCTAACTCATATAGTTAAATAAATAAAAAAATTGACGGGTTATAATAAGTCCCTAATTAATTTTTTAATAATAAAATTAATAAATTAATAAAGAGTAAAATTAAATAAATTAAATTCTTAAAATGTATGTGGGTGGGGGACCCAGGGGTCCCCTATTGTCTTCGCCAATGGGAGACTCCATCATTTGTACAATGTCAAAGAGTTGAATTTATGATCGAGTCTTCATCGTGAATGCTTTCTAATTCTTGTTAAACGAATATGTTCTTATATGTTAACAATTTAGTTCGTCAAATGCTTACTTGATTGACGAATTTGATTTTTTATTTTTATTCTAAAAAGTTTGTGAAATTTACTAGTTTACAAGTATTTTTTGTTATTATTTTATTGTATGTTAGAAATAATTAATGTTGGACTCGACTTTTTTGAGGTTTTAGACACTCGTAACCCTTGTGAATCGGGCTACATCCGAGAAAGACACACGTCACACACGAGTATGTTTTCTTGTTGAATTTTGATCCACTTTGATACTGCAATGATGAGAAACATTGACATCCTAGTAGAGTCGTTTCTGACATTTTTGGGGCCCGATGTAAAGTCCAAAATTAGACCCCAAGACAAAGTCTGACAAGTCATGAACAGGACTACTAGTAGGCTAAGCTTCAATTTTTTTTAAAAAAATAGGTCCCTTCGATTTTGGACCACTACTCTAATAATAGTCAGGTCCTCATAGAATGCGGCTTACTTTACTGCTTTGTTGGGTTTCAAACTTTTGCATAAATATTTTTTTTAGACATTTTTTTAGAGATAATTAGGCTTAACACTACTTTTATATATTTATTTTGACAAATCATGTTAACAATTTATTTTTTGAAGAATCGAGTATTATTTTAATTATTAAATTGAAATCCAACTAATTAATTAAATATTTAATTAATAATAAAATGATTTATTATCACTATTTGTATTTATCTTTCATAATAATTAGGAACTAGGGATGGCCATTCATACCTCCCCCGCCCATCTCCGGATAATCGAGTATTTGGGAGGGTTCTGGGTTGAGCTACTCTCATCGAGAATATTGAAATTTTATTTTTAAAATTTTTGATGAAAAATATTTTGATGAAATGGGTGTTGAAGGAATCGAACCTAGGTTGTGAAAATTGATTTACAATTTTAACCAATATATCAAGATCTATTGATTTGTATTTTTTTATTTTGTTTAATAAACATATTATACATAATTTGTTTTTTAAATTCTAACCATACCATTTAGAATTAACTTTAATTCTCCATTTCATAATTCATAATTTCATATATTACCCTAAATGAAAATAACGTTAAAAAAAAAAATTAAATGGGGCAAGATTGCTCGCCTCGCGCCCCACTTTAAGCGGGAAATGGGGCGGTATGGGGTGTCCCATGGGCCGCCCACCACCCGGCCCGTCCGCCTCGTTGTCATCCCTATTAGGAACTTATATAGGTTGTTAAAGAAAAAGAGATTTTATCATTCAAAACTCCGTCACAGCCAAACACTACCCCAAACAAACTAGCCGACATTCATTATCCACGAAGGGAGTTTCAAAATCGAAACATAGAGATAATCTATTTTTCTCAAACCTTCATCATCTGCCTGATTCAAGAAAATTTTTGGAAAATTCTTCCAAAATTAAGCTTGGGCAAAACCCAAAAATCGATTTCAATTTTTGTTCAACCTCAAATTTCAAAAACCCTAGCTCCAAATCTTCAATGGTATTACTGATTTGTGTGTGTCATTTATCATGATTATCTGGTGATAGTATGCGACCGATTATCTGGTGATAGTTTGTGACTTGATAATCTGGTGTATGCTTGTCGCTAGTTATCTGGTAATAGTTTTTTATTGTTGTGACCTGCTGTTATGGTTTAGTATCTAATGATGAATTGTGTGACCTATTTTTTGTAGCTATAACTTTAATTTCATGTTAAATATTTGAAGAATGTTTTTTTTTTGATAGTTTGTGACCTGATAATCTGATGTATTTTTTTTTCTAGTTATAATTTATGATTATTGTGACTTGCTGTATTGGTTTAGTATTTGATGATTTTCCGTGTGACCATTTTTCTGTGGCTGTCCATTCAAAGACTCTAGTCACAATGTTTTATATTCGAGTCACAACGCTTTTGTTTAGTCACAGACGGAATAATTTTTCTCTCTCTACGAACCAAATTTTTTTAATTGTAAAACATGATAGTAACTAATCCTAAATTTTATGGATAGAATTTGATGAGAGATAATATAATTATATAGTTATATAGTTATATCACATGTTTATATTCTATTCAAATATCAGTTGCAAAATCTTATTTTTTATCTAAACAATACTGTTTTAATTATTATTGTTAAATATAGGGATAATTGCATCAAAGGTCTCCAACGTTTCAAAATCGTTGGAGATATGCCCATAACCTAAATTAATAGCACCAAACGTCCCCAACTTATGAAGAAATAGGTATCGTAGGTCCATCTTCACACTTTCGCCAATTTTCTCCGTTAAAGTCAAAATTTGGACTGCACGCGCCATATATTTTCAAATGAAGTGATTGGAGAAATTAATTTTTCAATTCATCACCCCACCCCACCCTACACTACCCATCCTACCCCACCCTACCCCACCCTACCCTATCCCACCCTCCACAAGCTCAGATTTCTCTCTCCACCTCTGCTTAAAATGAAGAAAAGGTGCACAAATGACCCAAAGCTTGGAACAAAGAAAAAGGATAATAAAAAAAAATTTCAAAAATCGATATGGGAATCGGAACTATGATCTAGTTGCAGTAGGGAAAGCTTCAACAGAAGATAATAAGCCACAAATTGATCATGACCAGCATTTAGTCTACCCACCAGTTGGAGCATCTGTGGATCAAGGCTCAGGATTGGCTGGTGGGCATGCCATGGTTTCTCCATTTGCACCGAGGGCACGGGTTCTCAATTTTTACCCACCGAATGGAAATTGGACTAATGGGTTCCCGTGTCAACAGCCCCAAAGTATGGGCCTTCCTACGGGAATGCCTGGAAATGGTATTCAATGGATACCACAATCTCATCCTCAGCAATTATATCAAATGCCTTTGTCAACTAGTATATCACTGCAACATCAAAGTAATACAATTTCCGGGTTGCCTTTTAATTTCGTTTTACCAGGTGGGCAAGCAAATTTTGGTGGAAGCCCAACATTCGCACATTGGATGGGTCAAAATGTGTTCAACTAATCACCATTTGGAATGGGTTTACTGGGCCAACAACCTCTTTGGTTGAAAATGTGAAAGGACAAGCGGTTCAACCTAATGGACCACAATTGCAGTAGTGGAAGGAACGCACATGGGGTATGATCTCAATTTGTGGCCATCTCCTCTTCACACTCAGCCTGCAGCTTGCGGCTGAAAGAGGTGGAGAGATAAACCGGAGCTTGTGGGGATGGGGTGGGTAGATAGAGTGATGAATTGGGAAATTAATTTCTCCAATCGCTTCATTTGAAAATATATGGCGCGTGTAGTCCAAATTTTGACTTTAACGGAGAAAATTGACGGAAAGTGTGAAGAGGGACTTTCGATGTCTATTTCTTCATACGTTGGGGACGTTTGATGCTATTAATTTAGGTTAGAGTATATCCCCTAACGATTTTGAAACGTTGGGGACATTTGATGCAATTACCCCATAAATATATGGAAGATAAGTGAAACACACGGTACACCTGATTTTTACAATTTGTGACTGATTGGTCCAATTTTTTTTTTTTTTTTTTTATAGTTTTGATATTTATTAAAATGCAAAGTTAAATATTGATATGTATCAAAATTTTTCTTTTTTTTTAAATAAAATGGGCCCCTTCGATTTTAGGGCCCGAAGTGGTTGCCTCACTCGCTTATGTCCAAAACCGGGCATGCATCCTAGCACCTGCAAGCCATTGCCTTTTGTAAAGCTTGAATTACGGACTTTCATTTTTTACGGTTTACATGGAGATCTAGGGGTGTGTTTAATTTTGAATAAAATTAAATTTTTTTTAAAAAAAAATGATAAAATATGTGATTAAAAATTTGTAAAAAATTGTGAGTTCATGAAATGTGTGGTTAAAATTAATTGTTGACTTTAACTTCAACTTTTTAGCAAAAAAATTAAATGATTTCAAATGGACCCTTATTTATGAGATACACAAATATAAGATAAACTTCAACAACCCATAGATAATAGCAAATTTGCATGAAATAACATGGTTAATCGAGTTTCAACAAAATGCATGTATTTTCGCTATACTCTATTATGTTCACGAGTTCTATATATGAAACATGTAGTTCTATTCCATTCTTTTGAAGGTGCTTAAAAAATAAAGTAGAACAAAATTCTTCACCACTATCACATTGGAACACTTTAATCCTTACGTCGAACTGATGTTCTACTAATTTCTAAAATTTATAGAAACATTCATAAAAATCACCTTTTCGTTTTGAAGGATAAATCAACTTATTAAATTGTGAGTAACAGTTGGCAAAAATAACATAAAAACGAAAATTTTGATATGTGGTTATAGGCGGCGATCCCAAAAGATCGCAATGTACAATTCTGCCCCATTTGACAACTAACACATACAAATGGAAAAAACTTAGTTATCAAATGAGAAATATCAATAACTTTCTTTTGCTTCAACAAAGATGAAATCTTGGAATTCAAATGTCCAAAATGTTGATACCAAAGAGAAGAAGATTGATCACTATTCTTTATTGCATTAAAAGCCTCTTGATAACTTTCATCCAAAGCATATATTGTCCTTTCTTGTGCCTCGCGCTATCGTATTCTAATTTCAATCCTTAACAACGATTTTATTTTTAGTACTATCGAAGTGTGGAGTACGCATTACTCACTATCAGCATTTAATTGACAAGCGTATTGAATAATTCAGACTCAATGTTAAATTGAGACACAAACAAACACATGACAATTAAATAATGATAAAGAGTATTGACTTCCATACTTCGAAAGTACTAGAAATTTTCTCATTTTTCATCAACTCAGGAACTACCAATATGTCTTTTAAATCCAATTTTCTCTCATCGGTAACGATATGTGCATCTCCGACATGTGCATCTCCAACATAAATAACATCATTTCCATCGTAATACTTAATGTATGGAAGTTTACGTGCATTATGTATGTGTTATGTCAAGAAACACAAACCTTTGTATGTTGGTTATCCATTTTATATTTATTTGATATGAGATTTATCATTTAACATGCATCTACAAGATGGTAGCTCGTTTGAGAAAACCAATGTTATATTTGTTTGCTCGTTTGAGTTTTAATCGGATCGAATTGTTTGTTTGAACTTCATGAGCTCTGATACCATATTAAGACTTAAATTTTCATATTACAATATCAATTTTATTAAAAGAACTAACTCTAACTCTTATATGTTGGTTAGTTATTTTATATTTATTCATTTTATCCCTTAATAACAACTATGTCATCGTAATCTTTAGCAATATGGTAATATAAATGAAGCATAGAAGTTGTGTCAAGCTAAATAAAATTTAAATAGTTGAAAACATTGTTTTAAAACCCAAATTGGCATATGGTCGGTTGACCCTCAAAACTCAGTAAACTAGATAGGTGTCCAGGTCGGTTGAATTTATTAGACCGGGCTACAAGAGAGACCCAATCAAACATCCAGATTTTATAGGAATGCGCGAGTTGACCCGGCCTAGTCGGAGTTGGTTTGTTATAAAGTTTTTTTCTTTGTTTTGATTGTGCTCAAATCAAGGCAAGATGATTTGATCTCCTTATCCCAAGGATGAAAGGATCGTGACATGCTGCTAAGCTACTTTAATTATTTTTATTTTGAATTTTGAATCGACAATAACTCAATCGTATACCTACCAGTTTAACGGGTAATGATCTCATCTCCATTGTGGAGAGGAATTATAGAGGCAACATGACACATTGGAGAATGAAAAGTGATTGACAAAAATGTCAATTACTTGTCCAATGGTCACATGACACGAGTTATGTGGCATTTATAACTCCTCATCACCATAGAGAAGAGATCGTTACCTCCAGTTTAACTAACGACCCAATAATCCTGTGCATCAATCGAGTCACTAACTGAATCAGATATGAAAACTATAGTTAAAAATATTATTTTGTTATCAAACTAGAAAAGTAGAGAGAAAAGGAGAAGAGATTAGAGAGAGTTAAAACTCAAGTGCGTCTATTTACTATAACAATGACCTTTATTTAAAGGGTTCCAAAGGAAGTTACAACTTGATTAGAATATACTATTTCAAGTAAGTAGATAACTACATAGACATCTAGATACAACTAAATATTCATTCATCATTATCTATAATTTTACAACACTCTCCATTAAATAACTTATTACACAATAACTAGTTCGTTATTTGGCAAAAATCCAATGGGACAAAACACCAATAGAAAAAAAAATTATCAAAAATTGGAGTACTCAAATGTCGCCTCATTAAAACATTGTCGGAAAAATCCGGTGGGACAAAACCCGAGCGAAGGAAAAAGAGTACAACTATTCCCACTGATTTCAATAAATGAAAAATGGTTGTATCGAGCTATCTACATCTTGTGCGTCAATGTGTTCAATGTCACAATCTTCTTACAATTTGTATAAAACAATTATGGTGAAATGTGCTCCATGTTATAACCTTCAAGCAATACCATATTCATACATTATCTCTGGTTGACTGTAATCAGCATAATGATCTGATGTAATTATATTAAAAACAGATACTGTTGTTGTTTCCTTCAAGGGGAGAATATACAATTTATAATATACGGAAGTATAACCATAGGGTTATGATGAAGGTAAAATGTTTCGTAAGTTATGGACATCTATAACTATAATATTTATACAACTTTCAACTGTATGTCATTTACAGAAAAAATATGCCTCGTTAAAACCTTACTAGAAAAAAACCCGGTAGGCAAAAATCCTAGTGAAAAAAAAAAGAGTACATAATTCTTTAGTACGTCATTAAAGTTGTCTCATTAAAAACCTTGTCTGAAAAACCCAATGGGACAAAACCTTGGTCAAGGAAAATAGCACAACGCGTATTTACTCTCCCTCATCATAATATTACTTTAGGTGCGTACTTTGATCGATTAAGTTCTCAAAAAGTTGAACTATATGCTTGAAGCATATTAAATCCTCCAGGGATTTATATATATTGTTTTATTAGTCATGTCAAATGAGTTAGTTATAACAATATTCATTATATGCATATATGTCATGCATTGACAGACTAACAAGATATCAACTTATAATTGCTTTACATAAGCCTTTGCGAAATTCAAAAAGTCGTGCATTACATGTTACGACTTCATTTTCCCATTTCCTTTTCGCATAAATATACACCTTTAGGTGCTCTGACTATAGGTCCGGAAACTTCAGGTTTCTCTAGTCAATTCAATTACTTGGATTGCATCCTTTTATTTGGCAAATTAATTATTTGACATATTTCTTTCAATATCCTCGCTACCTTTTATAATATGAAGCGCTTCTTTATATACAAAAGTGTTATCAACAACATTTATTTTTGAATCCATTTCTTTCTCATAACGACATAACATAACGAGATCTTTTCGTTTTATTATTTCAGCTAGCTGAACTTCTTCTGTATTTTAATAATTAGTTATGTCTATATGCACTCAAAGAATATACACCTCCTCAATAGGACCATCTTTATAATTGGCTCCATTTTTTATTTGAGAATTTGTTTGGAATCAAATGTCACCATGCTTCAGGTGTGTCATTAATTTACGTGATGTAATATTAATGGATTGTTCTTCAATGACGTTAATATAATTTGAAGCATTTAGAACTGGTATATGAGATTTGATTTAGTCTCTTTGGTCAATAAATGCATCTGTCAATTGTATAACTTACAAATGAGTTATTTGTCGAACTTCTGGTTCATATTGTCTTGTGCAATGATCTAGAACACATAATATGCTGCATTTTCATGTATTCTTTCCAGCTACTTAATTTCTCTCTCCTAATGTTGAGAAAATTATCTTATCAAAACGACATTCGAAAAATCGTATTATAAAATATCACTCGTTAGGACTTAAGATATTTTATAATGTTCCATACTAAACATGTATTCTCAACATTTTTCAAAGCTCATCTCAGTGCAAACATGTATTCTCAACATTTTTCAAAGCCCATTTCAGTGCACTACGGTGGACCGATTGTACATAAATTGCACTATAAAAAATTATTAGATGGATAATATTAGGCTATGACCATAAGCCAACTATAGCGGGGTAACTTTGATGTTGGCATGATGCGTATAAGTGTTTCTGCATATAAAATAGCATTCCCTAGACAAAAATGAGAAGTGCTTTGTTCTCAATAATAATTGTTTAGAATTTAATTGGAGGCGTTGAAAAATAATATTGCTAAACTATTTAACATCGTCTCAACTAATATTTATTAAAAGTTTGAGATTTAGACTCACTAGCATTGACAAGACACGTCACAGTCTTGGTCTTGGTTGTATAATCTAAAAATTATGCTCATAATTTAAAATTTGAGTAAGTAATCTCGCAAACTTCAAGTTGCGAATAATAACATCATACAATCATCTAGTAGATGTATCTATTAGATACAAATAATATATAGATGGTCAACATGGAGAGTGATGGGGCCCCATAAATCACCCAAAATAATTTTCTAAATGCAGGGAATTCGGTCACGATTTTACCTAGTGAAAGTTTACCGATTTATATACCATGAGAACAAGCATCACGTGAGAATTCATTATATTGAAAAATCTTCTGGTTTTCAATAGATATTCTAATTAATAATTTACATAATATTGATTCGGGATGATCTAACCGGTAATGTCAATCAATAAATTTTTTAGGACATTGAACTTTTTGTTCAACATAGTACTTATTTAAGAGTATCAACACTCTAATATTACACAATATTAATATTCTAAAATTGTAAAGTTCTGCTTCTTCAAAAGCAACAACACGATATTTTTTTTTAGAATATTGATATGTACAAATTTATGCTTTTTCAAAAGCGGTCATATAATATTCGTTTAATTAAATTTATGCTTCTTCAAGAGCAATAACACAATATTTTTAGAACATTTTCTATACTTCGTATTTCTTTAGAAACAACAATATCATTTTCTTTTAAAATATTAATATTCATAACGTTATACTTCTTCAGGAGTATTAATACAAAATTTTATAAAATAATAGATCTTATAAAATTACGCTATTTGATAACAAGTAATATTCGACTAGAATATTAATCTAATATTATGCTACTTCAGGAGCAACAACAAATTATTTTAAAATGCTAACTTTATTTTGAAGTAAAGAGTTATTCTTCATGAGCAATATTATAATATTGTTATAGAATATTATATCTTATAAAATTAGACTTTTCAGGAACGATTAATATTCTCTTGAAATATTAATATAATATAAAGTTTTGCTTATTTTGAAGCAAAAATAAAATATTCTTCTAGAATATTTATATATTAGATTGTGATATACAATACAATATTCTTCTGGAATATTAATAGAATTGTAAAATTGTGTTTCTTCATGAAAATCATAATTAAAACAAACAAACAAATGTTATTCAAGATTTGAAGGCTTCCTACAACAATTTCATACTAACTTTTATTCATAACTACGTATGAAAGAATAGATAGAAAATAACATAATAGTTGATTGAACAGTAAAAACTACTGCTTACTTCAGGAGCAATAGTTCAATATTCTTCTAGAATATTTAAATTGTAATGTAATACTTTTTAGGAGCAATTAATATTTTGTCAGAATATTATAACGTTGTGCTTCTTCAGAAACTATAACAAATCATTATTTTGAAGTAAATATTTGCTTTTCAGGAACAATAACTTAATTGTAAACTTTATTCTTCTAGAATATATATATATACACACACACACACACACACGTAAAGTTATGTTATATTCGAGAAAAGCAACAATGTAATATTTTTTTGGAATATTAGTAAATTTTTGAAATTTAACTTCTTTTGAAAAAAACACAAAAACAATTAATCTTGTATAAGAATTGGTAATACATTACTAAACATGAAAATAATAGTGCATATACATTTAAAAGAATTATATTTGTAGTCAAAATAATAGGCAGTTGTAATCACATGTAAACTATTCACTATAAGTTAATGCGTGCACTGAACAACACTTATGCATAATTAAAATATTCAATTAAAAGGAAAAAAAACCTTATAAAAGAATAATTAGTAAAAGAAAAATAACAATGTTGATTAATTTTATACTAGCAAATTTACGACATATATTTTTCTGAACTTTAATTATATGATCAGAATACCACCACATGGATTAACTTCTCACCATAATATAAAACTTACATAAGTTAAAGAGAGAGATAAAGAGATATGAAGAAATTGAACCTTGTAATTGGCACAAAAAATATTATGGTCCATGAACCAGGTGATGATGCCGGTTCTTCCACCAATTGATGATCCAGAAAACGTGAGATTGGATTTCAACTAATTTTCCACCAATATTTTATTTTTTAAAGAAAAATCACGTTAATTTACTCTGTTGGTTAAAGCATTGTACTGATAACGTATTATGAAATTAGAAAAGTAGAGAGTAAAGGAGAAGGGATTAGAGAGAGTCAAAACTCAAGTGCGTCTATTTACTATAACAATGACCTTTATTTATAGGGTTCCAAAGAAGAATTCTAATCGATTAGAATACACTCTTTTGGAGTAAGTAGATAATTACATAGACATCTAGATACAACTAAATAGTCATTCATCATTACCTATAAGTTTACAACATATTTAAATTTATTATATTCAATTAGATATTATTATATTATAAAAAGATGTCTTTAGTGCCTATTTGGTTGTGTTAATTATCATATTTTTAGTAGATTGATAATAAATGTGTAGTTGTGAATTCCATAAAAAGAGTAGTTAAATTTAATTATTGAAATTGACTCAATTTTTAACTAAAACCAAACAAATATCTAATATATTAATTGTCCATATTCTTTTATGATATCATGTTACATAATGATCCACTTGTTAGAGTACCATTCTAATGCTCATTGTGGGCATTAGAACATTATTCTCCCTTGTTATAGTGGTTAAGATTGAAAGTGGTTGGATTTAAGATTAAAAAATGAATATGTAAATTAGATATGACTAAACTTAGTATATGGTTGCACAATTATGATATTTCTAAGTTGACCTTGTCTAGTAAAAGTTAATGTTGATGTGAACACAGAGCAATTCCACATCAATTCATAATGAAAGTTGTGACTAGTTAACATAAACTACGTCAAATCAAATTGAAACAGACAAAATTATGTCACCTAAATAGCTAGACATTAGAGTTTATGCGGACACTATTGTTCAACGTCAAATTAAAATGTTCCCATTATGTTTAATCTCACTTTGATTGAGAAGATTCCGTCCGTTAATATTAACAATATATTAGAATTTAATATAATTAAAATTGATAATAATATGACTAATATAATGATTTATACTATTCTACTTAATAGCGTATTCTTTTTAACATAAAATTTCTAGACTAATATTTCGATATTTCTAAACTCAAATTAACAATCAATCTCTAAAATTTGTGTTGTCAAACAAGTAATCATCTTATTGAGTGTATTAAGGGTAAAATTGTACGTCACTCTGAAAATTTGAAGTGTTGCTATTAATAATGTTGATTTTGTAAGATGAAGTTTAATACTTATTAATTTTTTGGGAAAAATGAGTTTTTGTTGATTTTCAAATTTTTTAAGAGGTAAAAGGTTTTAATACTTAGTATATAACAAGCACTTAGTATATGTATATATACGCCTGAAAAAAAAAAAAAAGAGCTAACGATTAAAATTGATCTAGAGGAACAATAGGCATCAACCCCACTCATCTCCCCATGTATTACATATATAGTTCCCATGCGATTTTGGTCACACCCAGCGGAATGGAGCCATCGATCCCCTCACTATTTGTGAAGAATTTTCGAGCCAATGATATATTAATCCCTTAATTGAAAAGTCTTTGGCGTGAGACTTGTTAAAACATAAATTAAAGAAATTTGAGACCCCCAAAAAAAAAAAAAAAATTTGTATTATTTTTCTATACATAAACTACAAAGTATGAGATTGTATTATATTATTAGATTGCATTAGAAATATAAGGCTATCTAGACTTCCCGAGATTACACAACTTACCTTTTTTAGGCCTGAAGTCTGCGACGTGTGCGTTGCTTTAACTTTTTTTTGTTACATATAAATAACAATTCAAAAAAATTTATATTAGTTTAAGAGATAGCTCAGTCAAATACTTCAAAAAGGATGAACTATACTTTAACTTTTAGGCAGTTCGTGGCGATTCACCTAACATCTATCGACTGAACAAAAAAGAGTAAGAAAAGATAAATACTCAAAGCTTGAATTTATTCAAAAATTTATTAATAGTAAATCATAACATTGAAATCTCAACCACCGTGTATTAATCTTGGTATAACCAAACCCCTATTTTCCTGTTAGGATAAAGCTTGAAAATTGACTTGCACTAATTAAGGAATTGAGTGATAAATGAAACTGTAGAGGGAAAAGATTAGTCTGTAATTAAGGAGACTTAAGTGAGTTTAGTTGATGCTCTTTGCATAACAAAAGCATGACATTTGTTTGAAAGCGTAAAGTTTGATCCCACTTATTCCTCCTTGTGATGCGATGTGGTCCCCACACACTTCTCCGCCACGTGTCATATCTTAATTACGCGTGTCGATTAATTAGTGGACTAATTTTCAGTTCTCAATTCCTAATTACATCAGTAATCACCTCCTTCGCAAATTAGAAAACACCCTCGACTTTGCTGGGACGAAATTTAATTTTGCTGAGGTGGCACGATATGATAGGTTATATTTTGTACCAAGATTTATGTGACGCAACATAATACCATGGTCCCGTAAGTATACGATATAAAAGATGGGCTAAGCTATGCAACTTTAAGCAAATATACAGCTGATATTGAGTTCTTTATTTCGTACAATGCTCTTCTTCTCTGATAAATTTTCAAAATCCAAAAGTTCACAATATAAGTGATTATTGACCTTCATTAAAGAAATGGAGAGCACTGATTCGTCAACGGGGTCGCAGCAGCCGCAGCTGCCACCGGGGTTTCGCTTCCACCCGACCGATGAAGAACTTGTTGTACACTATCTCAAGAAGAAGGCTGCATCAGCTCCTCTTCCGGTTGCTATAATAGCTGATGTTGATCTTTACAAATTTGATCCATGGGAACTCCCAGGTACGTGTAACATACTAACTCGCATGATATATAATTAAACCATCTCGTTTAAAAGCTTAACATGACTCGCATGGTTCTTGATTGATCAGCCATGGCCGTGTTTGGAGAACAAGAATGGTACTTTTTTAGTCCAAGGGACAGGAAGTACCCAAATGGGGCTCGGCCGAATAGAGCGGCAACATCTGGATATTGGAAGGCTACAGGAACGGATAAGCCTGTGCTGACGGCTGGAGGGACTCAGAAAGTAGGGGTTAAGAAGGCACTGGTCTTCTATGGAGGGAAGCCACCAAAGGGTATAAAAACCAATTGGATCATGCATGAATATAGGCTTATTGACAACAATATTAAACAGAATACAAACCCTCATGGCTGTGGTGTTGGCAACAAAAAGGGCTCTTTAAGGGTAACTACCTTTTCCTTAATCAAGTTAACTTGGATGACTATGTAAAAGTTTAAGGTTTTACACTATGTGCCTGTTTGATTGTTTGTGTTTGATTTAGCTGAAAACAAGCTTTTTAGCAAAAGTTGATACTTTCAACTCGTCCGCACATTTCAACTTTTATCAAAAGCTTTGTCAAACGAACCCTCAATTTAGTTATTTCTGGGTCTCTTGTTGATATATAGTGTTGTTTTGATATGTTAAATCCAGCTTGATGAAGTGGTATTGTGTCGGATATACAAGAAGAACAACACAAATAGGTGTATGGAGCAAGAAAGAGAAGAAATAAATGATATAATTGGATCAATACCACCTTCAATGGGGTTGACATCTGTTAGCCAACAGAAGATCCAGGGACTAAAGGCCTCAAACTATGGCATATTTCTCCAAAATGAACACACCTTATCAGAGGAAATGATTAATAGAGATATTGCAATGAATACTGCAAATCGGATGCTCCCAACTCTATACTGGAACGACGAAGCTTGCCCGAATACTCCTCCTACAAAGAGATTTCTTGCAGAGAATTGCGATGGAACCGGCTCTATTGCCACCATCCTCAGCCAACTTCCACAGACTCCTTCATTGAATCAACAAGCAATGCTAAGCTCTATTGGCATCAATTGGTACACTTGATCACGTTTTGGTACATGGGCTATGATTTTAAATATATACACTACTTTTGGGTTATGCAAATATATATATGTGTGTATATTCAGTTGGAGGATTTTATACATGAACAAGACATATAAACAGGCTACAGTTTGCTTGTAGATTGCTTGATTGGGAATTGAGATTTAATTGCTAGGGCCTCTTGTACTGATATATATTAAATGATTAATCTAGTATAATTTGATTGGTGATTGATCAAATATGAAATAGAATAATATATCTAGGGGAGTTGAGTTTTATTGTTTTCTGATTAACACTCGAGTGCTAAAGACAAATAACATTTTAAACAAAGTGGCATTGCAAGACACTTTAAAACCCACATATACAATCATTATTTTCTAGTGATCGATGATTAAATGATTTCATAAGAATATTAAATTTTTTTATGTTAATATTAATCATCTTGTTGTTTTTTGTTCATTTAACCCCATGTATGTTTGCCAGTACTCAATGCATCTTCTCACTTCATATGTTATCAGGACCTTCAAAACCCTAAAACTACAGTTAATTTTTTTTCCCTTCAATGCATCTTCTCAAAAAAGTCAAAAAAATATGCATAATTGAACAAGTCAATAAAATTCTGATTGCACAAAAAACGTCTTCATTTTTCAAAGTTCTTGATCCAATTAATTATGGCTTTGATATCCACCATACATGCCTTTCATTTCATTTCATTTAGAAGTAATCTGCAGAGAGAATCAGATAAAAATTTAGCAAAAATGAACCTCATCTTACATGTTTGGGAGTACTTTGAAGTACTTATAAACTAGTCAAATATTATTTTAAGATTTATAATTTTTATCAACTTTTTATCCACACGTCTCGTAGAACCCACCATTTATAATCTACAAATTTTTTTTATCAATTCTATAGATTATAAATATTATATAATAGAAGGGTTTATAATTAGAATTGTAAAGAAAAGAAGACTTCTAACATACTAACATGTTTGAGAGTGCTTATAAGCACTTATAAACAGTGACGGAACTAGGCATTTTAAATTGGGGATCCTCTATGGGATGAGACGGGAGGGGCCCCCACCCCGAATTTGTTTTTCTCAAACCATAATTACTGGGCCATTTTTATGAAAATCTAATATTTTTTGTAAGTCATAATCTTTAAAAAGCTTACAAGAAGTCATTGCACAAAAATATTTAAGATCTAAAACTAGTCAAACTCTTCTTATTCACGTTGCATTCTATAAAATTATCCTCCAAAATAAGAAGATTCGGTTCACAAATGAAATTAAATATTACTCAAACTCAAAAGAAAAAAAAAAAAATCAATTGGACACAATATGTATTAACAAATAAAGTGTCTTTATTAATTTTGTATTATCATTTGAAGAATGAACCAATCATTTGTAATTTTGTATTGTTAATTTTATTAGGCCAATAGGTCCAATTGTCTTACAATAAATTGATATTAAGTCAAAGTTAAAATACATATTAAAAATTTAAAAAAAAAAATTTCAAAAAGTTGGGGGTCCAGGTCTCCTAGGGGAACCCCCCCCAGCTACGCTCCTACTTATAAATTAATTAAACATCATTTTTATTCATACATTATTTAAGATCCATAAATTTTATCTATGTATTTTATAAGACTACTATTTATAATCTATAAAAAAAATTTATCAAAAAAGTACAAAATGAACCAATGTAAAATTAACTACCTCTACACTACTTTCGTGCATGCCAACGAATGATGACCTAATATCTATTCCAATTTCCCTTTGAAATTATGGTCAAAACCAAAACCTTATAATAATTTATTTTTTATGATGGAATTTGAGCTAGGCATGGTACTGTAGTAACATGAACTTTTAATCTTGAGAAACCGCTCATAGGATTTCGAAACTAGAATTTGATTATAATCTTAATCATCTTTTAATTTTTTACATCGTGGTACTCAAGATTTTCTTGATTTAATGGCGGGCCAAAAGAGGTGGCTTAGTGGAGAAGATTACTTAGAGTATGGCGGGCCAATAGAGGTGGTTTAGTGGAGAAGATTACTTAGAGTATGTTTGATAAATATTTTTGTAAATTATAAGAACTGGATTCTATTAAATGTGTGGATAAAAAATGAATAAAAGTTATAGGTCATAAGAAATATGTGGATAAAAATAATGTTTAACAAGTACTTATGAAGCACAAACAAACACACTCTTAAACACATAGTGCCCTTTCTTAGTCGTACAAGAAGGCGGCCGTGTTATATTGAGAAGTATAGTTGTTGCATTTGACAAGAAGCTACCTTACAAATTGCATTGTTTATCTTAGCTGACTTTTGGACCATTATTAATTGGACAATCAAAGGAATCATTATCTTAAACAAAACTAATTTATGATCGCTAATCGCTTTCTTTTTTAAGGGAAGAGTACAAAAGAACTTTAATACACTTCACTTCACAAGTACTTAATATAGTAAATGAATATATGGGACGATGCATAATGCACTAAAGAATGTTCTCATTTTTGCTTTGAATGCATATGGATAGGTTCATGCATACCATTTTTTTAAAAGTTACTTTAAATTGAATGTTTTATTAATAACGAAAATAAAACGTAACACAAACTTAATTATGAGGAGTTCTCAGTCTGACTTCCAATTAAAAGTGCAATAAAAGAAACTTATCCCTTCCAAAGACAATGAGTACACAATTAAAACTACTAGTTAAATTGCAATCAAGCTTTGAATTCAAATAAATAAATAAAACCCTATAAACTCGAGCTAAAGAAAGGGCCTCACATATGATTCTAATATAGATTTATTTACTCCAAGTACATAGAATTAATTTTGTTAAATATTTCTTCTTTAATTAGATCCAATTCAATTCGATGATTTGCTTCAGAGTTTTAGTTACTGATCATAGGGATTCTTTAAAGTACCAATATAATGGGTTCGATTTTAAGTGATTTTTGAAATAGTGCAACCTATACTTGAGAGTTTATTATCAGAATTTGAAAGTTTTTTACAATACTAAACTTACATATGTAGGTATATAAAATGGTAAGTATGTGCAAGCGGGGTCACAAATAAAGTGCAGGAGTTTTTTTTCAAACAAAGCAATACACAATTTTCCGAAATTAGTATTTGTTTAAAAAACAAGTTTTGCCAAATTCCAGTGAACTTGTGTAGTACTGGAACTTCAAATTAACCATATCAAATCAATTGACTAGAACAAAAGATAAATGCTCTGTAACATCAATAATATACATGGAGAAACATCAATTATTATTGTTCAAATTAATTATTAACAAACTTCCCTAGTTCCCATCGCGACCTTCCAAACAACAAAAATGGGGTACTTTTCATCAACAACCAGATAGCGAAGAAGATTAACAAAGTCATCCGTCCACGAATAAAATAAGTAATTAAAGAAAAAACTTACAAAAAATTACAAAAAATAACGGTTATTGATGATTTGAGATGGTCATGCCAGGGCCGGTGGTGCCTCTACTTTGTTCTGTGGCTGCAGCGGCGGATTCTTGAAAAGGGGGGAGTGAAGAATTGGTCAATTGGGGAAAATGGTATAATTGGGATTTGGGGATCAGTAATTAAAATAAAATAAAAAATTTGTGAAATTCAGTGGGGACCACTTGACACCATGTGTTTTCGTCTTTGGGTATTTGTCAAAAATATGGATTAAATGTGTATCTCACTTCTTACAATTTAATATGACTTTATTTAATTTATCTAATTATTTTTATTGTCTATGGACTAACTTTTGGACTAATTATTGTTGCTTTGAATAAGCTCTTGCATGACAATCGTTTTTTATTGGATTATAACAAAAACAAATATAATTGTAAAGCTAATTTCACTAAATAAGTAGGTACATAATTAGAAGATTTACGTTTTATGCACTTATTCAGGCCTTGAAACTAAGTTTTGGATTTGTTAGTTTGTTGATTTTTACTTATTTTAGTCTACTTTCTTTTGTTTTTAGTTTTGGACCCGTTTATAATCGATTGTAGAAGAAATGATGGAAAGAGCAATGATTTAACGAATGTCTAGAAAGTATGAGAGCTCAATTGGAACTTGAAGGGCCATTTTGGAAGCTATTGGAAGATTTGAGTCCTAGAATGACCAAAATTCAAAGTTAGAAGATTAAAAGACGCAAAATTAAAAATTTTGCACGGGAGATCGCCCGGATTTGTACTTGGCGATCACTCGATCAAGGATTTTAACTATATTTTGGATTTTTTTTGGATACTATTAGAAAACTATATATATGAGTTCTTAACCCAAAATTAGGGTTGACAGTTTTGGGAGATTTTGAAAAGAAAAAAAACAAGAGGCAAATGATTGAAACTCATCCTGGCAACATCGAACCAGAAACAAGGCTCACAAATATGAATTTCTTCTTCTTCGGGTGATGAATTTTATTTTTTCTTTTGATTTTTTTTCCTCTTATTATACTAGGTTAGATTATTTTGTGATATGATTATGATGAAATTTGTACCATAATTTTCTAATTTTATTAACATAATATTTGATATTTAAACACGTTTTTAATTTTGAACAATTGATATTGATTTCTTTTCATCTACAATTATATGCGCAATGATTGTATGATTTTTATGGTTTATTTTATTGTCGAGAGATTGAAAATAAGTTAAACATAATAAAGATCTTGTTAAATAAATTAGAAAAATTGATCTTCATGATTAAATAGTGTTATCAAATTTATTAGTTCGGGTTAAATGAGATTGATATAAGTGAATTCAGGATGCTACTACGCTTTTTTTTATTAAATTTATATGACATTTGCATTTATCTTAACTTTGCATAATTTTTAGTTAATTTAGGTCTTGCATTGATTAGCTCGTAAGTAATTTCATAATTGCATCATAAACAAAAATTCCTTAAATTATATAATTTTGGTTAATGCTAAGTTAATTTGAAATTAGACTAACACAATTTCTGTGAGTATGATACTTGGATTCTAAAATCCACTTTATTACTTATACGATCCGTACATCTGTAGAATAATATTGCTAACAGTAGATTTGAAAATAATTATTTTAGAGAGGATAATATTGAAAGAAAAATTGAAAAATTGCCAAAAACTATCGATTTGATAAGTTGAGAAATACATTTGCTCGCCCTATTTCAGTACCAAAGGCTTTCGGAACTATTTTGCTTGACAATAAATCTCAGCTAACAATTTGTTTGGCTAAGTTTAAATTATAATTTAAATTGGTCAAATATATTTTTTTATAACAATTATTATCTTTACAACTTATAAACACTTAAAAAAATAATTTTAACATTGTCAACCATTAACTAAATCTTTCTAAAGAATATTGCGACCAATTGAATTAAGAAAAAACTGATCTAGCTAGGGTGACATCCACCTATACATAAATGTTAATAGGAACAATTCGTGTTTGTTCAATTGTTTGTGCCTTTCGAAAACGGAAAAATGGGCATTGGATCTGGTCAAAATTCGTTATAAAGTTGGAGAAATAAACAATTTGGCACAGTTCAAACTTCTAGATTGTCTGCCATAATTAGTTCCTCTTAATTAATTGCCGTTTGATATTTTAAAAAAATCAAATTTTTTGGTAAATTTTGAAAAAAATTGATAAAATATATAGTTAAAAAATTAATAAAAATTATGAGCCTTATTAAATGTGTGGTTAAAATTATTTGTTAAATTTGATTTTAGTTTTTTTTTTAAAAAGGTTAATTACACTCATAATCCTCATTTTTTTCAGTTTTGTAATAATACTATTCCCAATCAATTTTATTTGCAGGTATCGTCCTCATCCTTTCATTTTATTGGCACATATGGTCTCCAAGTGATTTTTTTGACACTTTTATCCTGACTTAAATAAATTAAAATAACATGAAAAATACAATGAAAAAATTACAATTGGACCATAACCTTTTTAAAAGTACAAATAATTTCTAAATCTTTTATTTTTACAAGTTAAAAGAAAAAAATTAAAAAAAAAACCAAAAATATTAGAGCTCTTAAGGCAGCAAATTCCCGAACTGTGGTTTGATTGCTGAAGTGAAAAAGGCCTCTTCAAGTAGAGGAGTTCTTAGAGAAGATTTTGATCATGTAAGTTTGCAGTGTTAATTGGCATTAGATGTGGACATATATTTACCTTCCCTTGCCTCTGGAATTTGGAAGATTAGTTTGTGATGAAGTGATGCACATTTTTCAGATGAAATATAAAAATATTTTGATGGTCCAGACTTTCACTCCACAATATTCGAGTAAGTGATGGACATAGGATTTCAGTTAAGGAAGGAGCACTATATAAATAATAAATTAGAATTATTGAGATGAATTATACAATAAAACAATTAAAAATTTCAATACAATAAAATTGTTTATGACAAGTTTTTATAATCTTAAATCGTTTAATAACATTACTATTACAAATATTACCAAAAATATTTTTTCAATGTATGCAATCATTCATCCATTCATTTCTAATCTGATTGTGCAATTGATATTTTATGATATAGATAGCTGAAAACATACTTTCTACCATAACATTTGCAATTGATAAAAGAAAAACCAATTTGATGAGCAAATAAATTAAAGAATAAATCTAGTTCTTTTTTTTTTTTTTTTTTTGTCTTAATCAACTTTTATGTAGGCCATTGGCCTCTGATTCTTCTCAAACTCGAAAATTCCACATTGAGGAGCATACATCTATTTTATAATTATCAAGTTGATCACCAAATAACACAAATTGAACATTAGAAAAATTGTTTAGAAAAAACTTAGCAAGTTGAACCAACTTTGACTTATCAAATGCTGAAAATAAATTAGTTAAATACAAACATATCAAACAAATAAGCAATATATATAAATTTAATTATTTTTCTTTTTTAAATTGAGCAGGGGCCTACCCCAAGTATATTCACATATGATTCGAGTCACTGGAGGCAGCAAACTTTAACAACGGTGGTGGTGGTGGTTGGATTAGAAGGATCGAGATTTTGTGTTTCTTAAAAGTTTAGAATTTGTTTGTACATTTAGAAAGGTTAAGGTCCAATTGAATTTTTTCATTGTATTTTCTTTTTTCAGTTATTTTAATTTATTTAAGTCAAATGTAAAAATGTCAAAAAAATCACTCAGTGGACTCCATTTGTGCGAATAAAATGAAAAGATGTAGACGATATATGTGAATAAAATTGAATGAAAATGATATTATCACAAAATTGAAAAGGCGGAGAAGAAGACCAATTTTGGGGGTTTTTTTTTAAAAATTTATAAAAATAAAAGGTTTATGGTTTGTTTCTACTTTTAAAAAGTTAAGATCCAATTGCAAATTTTTTCATTGTATTTTCTTTTTTCAATTATTTTAATTTATTTTAAGTCATGGGTAAAAGTGTCAAAAAAATCACTCAGGGACTACGTGCAAATAAAATGAAAGGTTGAGAAAGATATCTGTGAATAAAATTGAATGGAGATAATATTGTTACAAAGTTGAAAGAACAAGGACTGTGCATGTAATTAATCCTTAAAAAAAATTTAAGCAAAATCAAACAACCCTTATAGTTACTTTTTCTAATTGTGTTGACTTTTCAAAGTTGACCATTAATATATGTATATATGTGTAGTAGTGAACTGGTCAAATTCAACCGCGTGTAAGCACAACCTTTCTGAACTTTTAGGATTCTTCAAGGAAACCAGCTTTAAAATTCATGCCCACTATAAATCTTGCTAATTCAAATATTGACCCAAAAAACACAATCACATTACAAGTTCTAAAATGCAAAGAGTTTCTCCAAAGGTGACCATACAAAGGCTCACACATCCACCAAGGTCGCCGCTATCGACCACTGCCGGAAGTAGGGTTGCGAAGAATTTGAGTTGTCGGAATGTTAGGTCTCATTGTTTGTACACAAGTTTGACACAACATGGTTCAAGGTTAGTAAGAGGTTTTCGGCACGAGGCAACGCTTCCTTCTAATAGGTTAAGGAGACAACAAGCGAACAAGGAGATCATTAGAAGGGCCTTGACTCCACCATGTCACAGACCAAGCTGGAGGTGGTGGAATTTCAGGCCAACACCAAGTCGTCTCTCTAAGATGTCTATGGTATAGTAGTGCATCACCTTAAGTTTTTTTTTTATTTGAAAGAGTTTAATGTTGTACAATCAAGTGTCAAGTTTAGTACCAAATTTGTTCTTCATTTTATTTCCTAAGATCAACTAAAAGGATGAAGACTTGAGGAATTGGGGGTGAGTGTTCAAATTTGTATGATTGACCAACAATTACTTAGTGCTTATCTCACCAATATTTAGTGCCCAATTGGGTACACTTGAACAAAAAGAAAAAGAGCATATAAGACACTTGACAAACTAATAAATTTACTATTGCACTTAAATAGTTATTTAACTATAGAACTTAGAATCAAAGTCAATTGTTGCCTTATGGAACAACTTTTATACATTTAATTTAACAAAACAAGACGGGGTCAAGAAAATAAACATTTGTCGTCACTTGTCTATGTTGTCATGTATGAAATATGCAATAAGAGACAAGGTCATTCTGGTCAAACACTCTGCAATACTAAAAGGGCAAGCATGACATATATTGCAAACAATTGGTGCCAGTATGTCAAGAAATGCGGATGTTTTGGTGAATTTCATGGAAACAGGGTTGGTCGAAGAAAACATTTACTAAAGAGAAGTGAGCTGACCCTACTAGTTCAATACAGTTCAAATGCCAAGAAAGTGAGTCAATTTTGTGGTCTACATTACTAGTAATTGACAAGTCCTTGAAATTATTTGCCACTTATACCAGATTGATTCAACTTGATAATTTTGAACTAACTTTTGGAAGAATGCAAGGCTGCAGTCCCAATTCTTAGCATATTAATATGGATTACTTAAATACACATGAAATGAGATTAGTCTTCATTCAACAGGTTCACATGCTTAGTTATTACACATGAAATGAGATTAGTCTTCATTCAACAGTTTATTTGTAAAAACAGTTCACATGCTTAGTTATTCAGACATTTTGTGATTTTTACGTGGTTTAAATTCAAAAACGGAATGTACTGAATTTTTAGCACCTATAATTTGATGGATTTAAATTTCATACCGTTGGATCATCGATAATATCTCATCCAGTTTCCTTTCGGTCTAGTCGTAAGCACGAATCCATTGCCTTAACAAAGCTTCATTTTCATTTCAGGATTCCTCTTTTTACTCTTAGTTTTTTCTTTTCCAACAGTCCTAAATCAATTAACTCAGCTAGCCAACTCGCAGAGGGACTAGGAGAAAAGGGTTTAACTTGCTCTCTTCATGATCGTTCTTTCAAATAGAACGTCGTCTAGCTAAAAAGAGAAATCAATCTAGACCCAAGTAATTTCCTTCTAAATCAACTGTAAATCTATTAGTATTTATGTAAATTTTAATGTTTATATTGCTTTTATATATTTTAGTTTTAATTTTCTGATTTTTTTCCTCCCTGTTTTTTTTTATTTTATTCAGAATTTGTATATTTGCTAATTGTTATTGATAATTAGTTTCTATGTAAATGAAATTTTTGGATATGTCGGTTTATTTTATTTCCTTATCCGCTTATTATAATATTATTGAATTATTGTACCTTGTCGGTTCATTATTAGATTGTTGTGTTTTGTCGACATGTTTTGTTGTTAATTTAAATATTATCGAATTTAATGTCAACAACCATGGAATATTTTATAAAAAGAAAGTTTCATTTGTTATTGATTATGAAAATATTCTTGAAAAAAATCAATGGATTGAACGATAGTTTAATTATATATATTTAGAAAGATATATTTTATGAAATTGATAATTATATAATTATATAACGCTTTCAATATATAAAATTGCATAGAAAACAATTGTAATAATGTATTGAAATGTTTTCATTAGTACTGTATTATTTTTTTTAAAAAAAATTGCTACTTAATTTTATCCATTCAAACAAAAATTTCCGACTTCGCCAGTGTCGACCACCCCATCTTGGAATATATTCCCCCCAAAATCTCATTGTTTGAAAAAGAACAACAACAAAACGAGAGATATATAAAATCTTGAGGCCCAAATGTACCCCTTGGAGGCTTCAAATGCGCACACTTTCTTTAATATTAACCCCAGCTGTACAATCACCGGCCATATATGACTCTTCGGCTCTTTAAAACGAGGATTGAATCAAATCTAAGATATAGATCAAGTATTCAAGCTTGTTAGAATATTTTTGATGTATTTTATAAATTGCTATTTAAATGAAATGAATGTTGAAAAATTTTGATCTACGTGATATTAATGTTTAATGAATATAAATTTAAATTTGATCTTCAATATATTCTATAGATTGCTATTTAAATGAAACGAATGTTGAAAATTTTTTGATCTACGTGATATTAATATCTAATGAATATAAATTTAAATTTGATCTTCAACACATTTTATAGACTAGGTTGCACGTGCTTTTGTAATCATATTTTTAATTTTAATATTTTCAATTCTTTAATTCTTTAATTGTTAATAATTAAATTATTAAAGTAGCAATTACAATCGATATAAAAAATATGATTGTTGATACCATGTTTTGTATTGGTCGATGTTAATATTTTATTTATATTCATAGAAATACAATTGTAATCTAATATGAGATTTATTTATTAATAATCTGAATAGTAAGCTTGAATTGATGAAGAAATTTTTGTGATTTGAGCTTTGATGATTGACGAACCATTGATATGAAATCATATGGAATTAATGATGTATTAATAGGATATTCAGGGTTGTATTTACTGAAAAAATTAATAATTATTAATTTTATTGGAGAGAATGTAATGATTCGATTATATATAATATCATACGTTTATTTGGAAGCGATAACTCATGAAAACAATACTTTTTGTGTATATTCTCTTTTATTAAACACGTCTAATGTATATTATTAATTAAATTAGAAATTTAGAAAGTTTCATTTATTATTTGTCAACTATAATCATCGTAATCCAATGTATTCAAAACAATATTTTCATCTCCATTATTTGAATTTTAATCTTATAATAAAAAAGTTACAATTTTCTAACTCATTTTTTAAAATCCATTTCTCATTTCTTTCATTTACGTAAGGCAAAAAAATTGAAATCATCTTTTCACCTTCATATTTAATTTAATATATTAAATATTTACAAATTTTAATTGTACATTTAATAATGTCAACTATGATCACTGTAATCCAATGTATTCAAAACAATCTTTTCATCTACATGAATTGAATTTTAATCCGATAATTAAAAAAAAAGTTATAATTTTCTCATTCATTTTTTTAATAACCATTTCTCATTTCTTTTATCTACGTAAGGCAAAAAAAATTAAGATCGTCTTTTCACTTTCATATTTAATTTAATATATTAAATATTTACAAATTTTAAATATATTTAATAAATTGTTAAAATGAGAAGAACGTTCTATATTTATTAATTAAATTAAATTAAATTAAATTAAAAAATAAAAAAGAGTCACACGTTAGTTCTAAACTATAGTATATATATGTTTGGTGGGGTTTAAAGATTTTTAAAAAATTGGTAAAATGTAGTTGAAAAGTTGATAAAAGTTGTAGGTTCTACAAAATATGTAGTTGAAAATGAATTTGAGAAAAAATTAAAAAAAAAAAAATTGAACCAAACATGCTCGTAATCTTTGTAATATAATATATTAAAAATATTATTTTATCTCCATTTCGAGTTTTGACAATTATGATTTGAATTTTAACACGATAATAAACAAAGTTACAATTTTTCTCATTCATTTTTTTTTTTTTTGTTGAAACTCATTTCTCATTCCTTTTATCTACTTAATGCAAAAAATAAATAAATTTGAGATCGTCTTTTCACATTCATATTTAATTTAATAGGATAATTGTTTAAACATTTTAATTACATATTTAGTAAATTGTTGAAAATCTAATGTACAATAAGAATTAACAATAAAAGAGTAATAAATAAAATATTAAAAAATAATTATACATTAATGAATACTAAAAGTAAATATGGAATTTAAAAGATTTGTAAGGATATAATGGTCTAAAAATATTTCTCCATTTAAGCCTCTTTTAGATGTAGTATAGATTGTTATCTAGGTGTCTTTTATTTTCTTAAAATAAAATCAAAATTATATTTAAATATGGATAAAAAATCTAAATTTTGCTGAATTATGTTTAATGGAGATTTTAAATTTATACAAAGCTTTAGACGTTGTCTATTCTTTTTTCTTGCCACATCACTTGACATAGTCCTTGACAATTTGTATTGATTTTTTTTTTTAAAATATTGTCTATTTTACTTATGTAGTAAAAAAATATAGCAATCCACATTCGTATTGAAGATGCTTTTAGACCCTTGGCCTCGAGAGGTAGGTTGGGTTGGGGATAAGAATGAATATTTCATCACTACCACCACAAAATAATATGGTTAAATACACATTTAGTTTAGAGTCAATTTGGTATAGTTTAAACTAGTTTATTTAATTAAAAAGTTAGTCTTGGTAACCTAACATTTTTAGTTATTCTTGGTCAAATAAACTAGTTTATAAACTATATCAAACAAGTCATTACTCAATGTAACAAAATTTGTTATTGATCATTTAACCTTTTTTTTTTTTTTTTTTTTCTATACTTGTGTCTAAATAAAATTTGCCTTTTATTTAAGTTAGGTTCATCATTTAAGTTCTGTTTTTTTTTTTTTTTTTTTATCATCATTTAAGTTCTATTTAGTACTTTGATAAAATATGTGACATGACATGGGATAGTTTAATATTTTATCAATGTAAAAAAAAATTACTGTCACAATTAATCTTTTTTACATTCTATATGATTATTTTACATCCTAATACTGATTTAGACATCGAATAAGCTATATAATTAATAGAAATGATCTCATACTTTCACTTATGTTGTCCACCTATATTGTTCACGCTAAGGTAACATCACAAGATTGATAGTTAATGATTCCACACTCATTATTTTTACCAATCATGTGATGCTTACTCAGCATGAACAACATAAATTAATAATCTAAGTAGGTAGAAGATCATTTCCTATAAAATTAGGTTTATTTGCACAAATGGTCCATGACTTTTGCACTTATTGCGGGTTGATGACCTATCGTTTTATTTTTGGCAGTTTGACCCCTATTTCAAATATTTTTGGCATCAATGGTCCTTTTCATCAATTTCCATCCAAATCCCTGTGAAAGTTGACGGTGGAAAATTTTTTATTTAAAAAGTAAAGAAAAATTTACAGCAAAAGTCCCTAATCTTTTAGAAAGTGTTGAAAAGTTCCATAACTTTCTAATTGTAACATATATAACCCCAAACCTTTTTGACAATTTAACCCCCAACTTAAATAAATTAAAAATAACTCATAAACATTTTCAAAAATATAAATAAGTCTTAAATCTTTTTATTTTTTTTACAGATTTAACCCCCATAACTTTCTAATTGTAACATATATTTAGGAGTTTTTTGTATTTTTGAAAAGGTTTATGAGTTATTTTTAATTTATTTAAGTTGGAGGTTAAATTGTCAAAAAGGTTTGAAGTTATATGTGTTACAATTAGAAAGTTATGGGACTTTTCAATATTTTTTAAAAGATTAGGGACTTTTGCTACAAATTTTTCTTTACTTTTTAAATAAAAAATTTTTCACCGTCAACTTTCACAGGGATTTGGACGGAAATTGATGAAAAAGACTATTGCTGTAAAAAACATTTAAAATAGGGGCTAAACTGTCAAAAATAAAACAATAGGTCCTCAATCTGTAGTAAGTGCAAAAGTCAAAGACCATTTGTACAAATAAGCCATAAAATTAACACCGTCAACTATTGTTTCGTGTAATTCGAAGCTTGAATAGATATTCCAATGGAAATCGAATTGGTGTTTCCTTGAACAACCCCAAAATAATATTTTACCACGTTTAACTCGATTTGTAGCGTCACTTCCACCCCTCTCCTTCCAAGAAACATCCTTATCCTGCCAAGTGCCAAACCTATTCTAAAGGCCCCTATTCTAATCTTCTTTAACCCAACAATACGTGTCCCACCCCCATTGGATTGAAACAAAGGCCCCGCTGTAATGTTGCTTTATTAATATGTACCCCAGTATTACGCCTACTGGGCACACACTACTACACTCTCTGATCGCTGTTGTTGTTGTTGTTGTTACCGCTACCAAACGATCCAAACACTACCCACCGCCCATTTTTCTTCTCTCTAAATCTCGCCAAAACTTGGCATTTTCTGTTAATGGGCTTAAGATTGATTGTTATATATTTGGTAATTTTAAGAGGAATTGCATGATCGCCGGAAATGGCGTCCGCATGCGTCAACAATATCGGAATGTCGCCGGAGAAGAATTTCCTGGACTGTTCTACGGCTAAGTATCCATCGTATGGATGGCTAAGCCCGAGAATCTCGTTCAGCCGTGAATTTCCCGATGAAGAAGCTTCAAAAGTCACCGGAGCCATACATTCAGCCGTGGAGAAGCCGGAAGAATCTAATCGAAATGTGTCAGGCAAGGACTTCGTGGATTTCGAGTTCCGGCTTGAGGATCCGGTCACCATGCTTCCGGCCGACGAGCTCTTTTTTGACGGAAAGCTTGTACCGTTGCAGCTCTCCACGATTCGTCATTCAATGACGGCTGTACCGCCCTTGGCGGATGTTAAATTGCCTGACACACCGAAACTTCGCCGGACAAATGAGATCACCATCACGGATCCGTATCTATTTTCCCCAAAAGCTCCTAGGTGTTCGAGCCGCTGGAAGGAGCTTTTAGGGTTGAAAAAAATCTCTCAAAACACTAGCGCAAGGTACGAGGAGAACAAAAACACCGCCAGAAGCTTGAAACACTTCCTTCAGCGAAGCTCAAAGTCGTCATTAAACGCATCAATAGATTCTTCTTTAAGCCTCCCATTGCTGAAGGATTCAGAAAACGAATCGGTGTCAATTTCCTCTCGGCTCTCCCTTTCTTCTTCTTCTTCATCAGGTCACGAACATGATGATCTTCCAAGGCTTTCTCTCGATTCCGATAAACCAAGTATGAGTCGTAATGCCAATCATAAATCCCTCAAGCATTCCAGAGTCCGTGTTGTGAACGCTCCGGTGAATCGAGTGGGACGGAGTACAATGCGGAGAGCCCCGGAAGCAACTGTCTCTGTCCGTGGTGTTTCCGTGGATAGTCCTCGGATGAATTCATCTGGAAAAATCGTTTTCCAGAGCTTGGAGAGAAGTTCGAGCAGTCCAAGTATTTTCAACGGTGGGCCCAGATATAAATACAGAGGAATGGAGAGGTCATATTCAACTAACGTCCGCGTCACTCCGGTTCTCAACGTACCGATATGTTCACTTCGAGGCTCCTCGAAATCTGGTGTTTTTGGTTTTCCATTATTTTCTTCACAACAGATAAAAGGAGGTGGAAACAAGGGACAGAGTCACAGCAGGAACCGCTCAGATCGAACTTGAGAGAGTAAATTTTGGTAATACTAAGCCTTTTTTGTCCATTCACTTGGACTGTAGGTTTTGTTATGCATTTTTCAAATTTTGTCAAGGCAATAGTGCACGACATTTTGAAGGTGGGGTTCATTCAATTTGGTGCTGGTTTTTTGACAAAGTTTAGTTCGGATCTTCTACTACATGTACATAATTGAATCCGGGAATCATCTTATTTTCCCTTGATTCTTGTTCGTCTTCGTTTAATAGTTGTAACTTTAATGCTAGATTTTCCTTCCATTCTTGACGCCCCTTAATTTCATTTTTACAAGGTTTTGTTCTCCGACAGTAATTGTTGAGCATTGAACGTGATATTATTGTATCTCTGATCGTATTCACTATTATATTTCTTCAATTATTTGATGATTTTTTTCTCATTTATTTTGGATTTGGTGAGTTGATGACAGGGCAACCTAGCAGATCATCTGTTTGTTTGTTTGCACGTCAGCCTGATACCAACACCTCTGTCCCACTCTTCACTAAACTTTTTCTTATTTTAGGTTTCTAATAACTTTTGTCGATTATCATTTTAGGGATAGAGTAGAATCTATATATATATCAGCTTTTGCTTATATTGGACTTTTTTTTTTTTTTTTTTTAATTTTGAAAATTTGAACTTATCTTGTAGTATATATGATAATTATCGGGGTGGGATTTGTTTTAAAGTAGATAGATTGGACATTCAATAGCCTCTTTGGTGCAATCGATCAATTTATCTTTGTATTAATAAGTTCGTCTTTAACCTTTAAAAAAGATCATGTGGAAGTTACACAATTAGTGATAAAAATCATTTAAATTGTGTGATTCTCAAGTCTCACCTCGTTTTAAATCACGGAACATCAATTCATGTTCTAGATTCGTAGATTTAATTATGGTCAAGACTCAAGACTATATATGGTACTATAATGAAAGTTTCAGAATCAACTTAGTTTTTAAGATTAACTTGCTACTCATATAATAGATTAATTACTCATTGTGTTGTTTATCCAGATGTATAAGTATTGTGTGTCTCTGTATATATAGAATATTTAGGTTGAATGATGAATGGTACCCCATCTTCTTGTCCTTTTTCATGCAATTTGGGACTTTTAACGTTGGACGTAGCACTATAATTTGGTTTTTATAATTTAGATTCACATTAGACTCCTATCACTTAATCAATCTCTGATTAAAGAATATTTATATGCTATAAATTCGTGGACTGTCACTAAATATTATATACTAGAAAAGAGAGGAGCACATGGTCGTTTTGAAATCCTTAAAGGAGGCATAATTAAATTTAATTAGTCCCCCATTATACTTATAGAAAGATGATATAGATTATTTCATGATGGGTAGTAATTGATTATCACTTGACACACGACATCACTCATTATATTTGTTATATTTTAAAAAGTTGTTTATAACTTTTTAAACTTTTTAAAAATAACTAATGCGCATGGTGATCACGCGTGTCAGTGCATCTATAATTATTACCCACCATGGAGACTATATCATTACTCTATATTTATATCCGCCTTGTACCATGGATTTGTCTTTTGTCTTTTTACTTATATTTTCCTCTACTTTTACATCAACAATTAAAATATTGAGAAAAGCCTTGGTGGTGCTGGAATCAACACATGGTGAGTAAAAGAACGAGCTCGTGAACTGTGGCTTCTCTGATCAGATTCCCAATTACCCAATAGCTTGTGCTTTTTCCAATTATACATGCATGTGATATAAACTTATATTCTATATATTAAGAGTTATCAACAATTTATTTTTGACATATTGTTGTTAGACAGTTTTTGCGCATTTTTGTTATTGTTTATAATTATTTATAAATTAATCAAATATCATTTTTATCTACATATTTTGTATGATTCACAATTTTTATTTAATTTTTATCTATACATTTCGTAGGATTCACTGTTTATAATCTAAAAAATCTTTACCAAAAACTGTTGTTTCTTTAAAATTTGTGTAAAATTAGGGGTAAAGACAAATTTCGTCAAAGATAGACTCTTTCATAAGCCAAATGGACACATGGTTAAATTTTGGCCAATTTTTATATCTTTACATCAAGAAGTGGGCTCCATTTTTTTTTTCCCCTTTTACTTCATAAAATTGGTTAAATAAAGATTTTGGCCGCCCTAAAAGTCCATGTCAAGTCAAATTTTAAATTTTAACTCATGGTAAAATTGAGTTCTAGAGTCTTTTATTTTATTTTTGAAACAATGATTTACATGTCCAACCTCAATTCACTTCTCTCCCGATTATTTAAAATAGATTTTTATTTATTATCTCAAAATCTTTTTTTTTTTTTTCATCTTGATCAACTATTTACTATCAATTTTGTCGACGATGCAAAGTTGTGTCTAGATCAAAATTAAGTAAAAATATATATACGTAATTAAAAAAAAAAAGATGGATGAAATAATAATGTTTGACAGCACATGGTGAAATAAAGGGGATAAAGCTGCAGTATTTGTGTTGGTGGTATTATAATATGTAATGCTGTTATTCGCGTGGCTAGAAACAAGAATTGATTTGAAGGTTTGTTTTATAATGGTACATGTTCTTGTCTTTATGTCTTATCTTGGTCCCCTCTCCCCATTCACTCACATCACTATTTCTTTACCAAATCTAGCATTTCGTTCCCCCTCCAAATTCAACACCCCCACACTACATTCTCCACCAAAATATACTGATGAAAAGGAGAAAAAATATGAATTTAAGCAGCAATAGTTAGGAACCGTTAAATGCAAGCATGGGCAGAGGCAGAGGCAGAGGTCATGTCCGGTTCCACTCCAAAAAACAATCAATTTTAAAGTGTAAAATTATTTTGCAGTAATAATTCGATGTTAGAGTGATTTTTTTAAAAGTAGTAATCTTCTTTTGAAAAAATTGACTCCGATTTTTAAAAGTAGTAATCCGGATCTTTTGAAAAAAACAGAGACCCCACGCTTTTTCCTCCTAATCCCAACTTCATAATAGTGATGGCACGAGGCTCCAACTAAATATTCGTGATCAGAATATAATTAATGATGAGAGTAAGATTTCAACCCCCGTGGAAATAAGCTTTGTATTTATGTTAAATTCTACAACAATGGTCCCGGATCGGATCCATTAGTTGACAGAAGATTCGAATCTCGCGGATTGATGGAGGAGGCTTCTCGAGCACACACAATCAAGGTCCCGGCCCGAAGCCTCGGAATATGCCGCCCTCATCCGCCTCGAGAAGCGGTTAAGTAAAGGTATATCTGGATTTTGATTATGCTTACAGGGGCAGGTGGGACTCGAGGGACCATCGTGGGTTGCGGGAATGAGATCGAGATCGAGAGATTAAGGATTGAATCCGCGATTGCGGATCGGGTTAAGCGGATCATCGCTGATCCGCAGGCCCGATCCGTGTATTTTTTATTATTATTATTTGGATCAATTGTCATTCAAAAAATTAAACAAATATTTAAATATTTACTACTTTTTTTATCTTTTCTTTTTTTTATTTTTCAAATGGGGCGGATCGAATCGGGACACACATGATCCGATCCACTCACCGATTGATTCTGAGATCGAAAATTTTTCCATTAAAATCAAGATTCATTAAATTCGATTAATTGGATATTTGTCATTCCTACTTCATACTATATCTACTTGAAAATTCGTAGAACTAGATATTTCACAGCTAGACAAAGGTCAAAATAATCAAACTAATTTCAAATTTTTGACAGACGTAGCAAGAAATCACACATAATATCAACTAAAAGATTGTAGTAAAAAAATTAAAATAAAATGGCATGTGATAATATTCAAATCAAACAGGGTATTGTAATTAACCCAAAGGACGAAAAAGTACTGAAGCATGCTCCAGCCATTCATTGAACTGACCGCAGATCTAACAAAATGCCAATCATCTTTACCAATGCAGTCAAAACTTTGAAATATTGGATAATCCAAGACTTGACATATCCGTACCATAATAACAGCACCAAATGTAATTATTAATTATTACCTCTTATTGTCAGACTGTAAAAGAATTAAATGGAATAACTACTGTATCTTAAAATGGTAACACGTTCTGACATTTATTAAATTTATAAAATTATGTTTGATTAGGATTTTTTTAGATTATAAATAGTAAGTATTATGAAATTAATGGATAAAAATAGAAATGGTAGTAAAGCAACAGGGGTTGGGTTGGGTTGAAATTTGGGGTGGGGCGGGTAGGTTACCACCACCGTTCCGTCAAGAATTTTTGAGAGGTGGGATTGGAGCAGGGTGGGCATAAAAAAATACTCATTTATTGCCCTATTTAATTAATTAATTAATTTTTAATATATATTTTTAATTTTTTACATACAATTTAAATTTTAAAACATAAAAATAAAATAAAATAAAAACATTCGAAGTAAGTTCGAGGAATACGGGGCGGGGACCATGATTCTCGTCCCTACCCCGTTTAGTAAATCCGCGCCCTAATGGGAGGCGAGGCGGCGGCGGGCGGCGTGGAGTGTGGCGGGCGGGGTGGGCCGTGACGTGGCGGAGGCAGATTTTTTTGCCATTTCTATATAAAAATTGTGTATCTTAAGAATAAAGTTTGATTGATTTATAAGTACTTATAAACACTAACAAAACATATATTTAAATTGGTGCTCACTCTTAATCGTCGTATCTAAACACTTTTCAACCATTTTTAGTAAAAAATGGATGGGGCATTGTAGTTCTCAATTAAATCGAATCAACTCCTTTGACATTTTCTTCGTGATTAGGTGAAACAAACGGATTCTCATCGACTTTTGTCTTACTATCCAACCAAATTTCCCTATGTGTTTCATGTAGCATTGACAGTGACTTCTCACGTTTGGTGCTCGATACTCGTTACATCGTCGTTGTGGTCACCTGATATGTGAGCAAACTGATTTGATCACGGATGTGTGCCACCTCTTCTCTGTACTACACTACAGTGACCTACTAGATATTATGATGGAGCCTGATCTTGCTCTAATACCAACTCATGTAGGCAAAAGTGTGAAGAAGAAACGAATACCAGATAGAACCCCGTTGATTCTTAAAAATATATAGGGTCGATCAATCAAATATTCATTTTATCACGATATTCGTGATATCATTAATTCTACACAAAATCGAATAGTCGATTTGATCAACAAATTATTGATTTGCACACCAATATCAATTTGTATAAAAAAAATTAAAAATCACTTGTTCATATCTCATTTTCGATCAAAAAGCCCTCAAGGAAAATCAAAGGCAATTGCCCTTCAAAATAGATGAAGGAAGACGAGAAGCTCCTATAGCTTGTTTGTCAAATTTGAAATCAAATTAACATATATTCACCGAAATACATCACGAGTAAAAATTTCTATGCATATTTCGTACAGATAAAATTAGTGTATAAATGAAAATTTTAATCTTTTATTATTATTATTAATTATGTGCATCTCAGTACAATTAATTTTTTATCTTGAAAACTATAATAAATGATAATTTTGCCACATAAATTTAGAAAATTGTGTCATGCTAATGTATGCCACTTTTCACATTTTGATCTATAATATCATTTCTACTAAAAATTAAAATGATAATTTTCTACGTACTTAATTTTTTATTAAAATTTCACAATTACTTTTTAATATTTTAAACTTCAAAAATAACAAATGTAACACATATTTTTAATAAGAAGTATAACAAACGTAACAAATGTAATAACAAGTGTTACAAAAATAAAACAATATTTTTAGAATTAAAAAAGTTAGATATTATTTTTTTTCAATTATTTTATATTTTGTGGTGTATGGTGAAACTATTTCAAAATCAAATGAAACCATTATGTGTTCCTCAGCCCATTGTTGGGTGAGCGGACAACTTTAATTTAATATTGAACAAAGATTTTTGTAAAATTTGTCGAAAAGTTTTAAAATTTCATTAACAAATGTTCGCAAAATAAGCATTTCTTTCTTTAGAGACCTTTAAAGAAATATTTAAATCCGATTAAACATACCATGCGGAGTTAAATTGCATTATTTAGTGACAAAAAGTTATAAATAAAAAAAATAAAATTGGAAATTAATTAAATAAGCATTGCTGTTAAATTGCATCTGCCCGTTATATTCTTCTATCTATTGAGCAGCCGTGTTTTGTCCGTTTCTACTTAATCCTGATGGGTACAATTCTCTGCACCATGTGATTCAAAGACTGGCTTCCTATTCCATCTCGGTCATTCATTTCATTTTTTGTATTCTTCCAATGATCAACGGCTGGGAACAATTTCAAATTGATGATTCAAGTTCTGAATCTGACCAAAACCAGTTTTTGGGATAGTGTAAATCTACAATAGCAGAATCATCAGAGATTTATTGATAGCTAGCTTGTCACCATGTTGTTGAGCAGAGTTGAAGCCGTATGGCAGTGGTGGGAAGTGCAAAGGACCTGTGGTGTTATTCAATTGGATTGCTCGGCTTATATTTTTATTTTTATTTTAACTATTTTACTTGTAATATTAAATCTACGGAATATGTACACGTGACCTGACTAACGAAATGGGTCTAATGTCTATATTCATGTCATTTCATCACTCCGATTCTAATGTCCACGATGGACATTCTTATAATGTCTATCGAGAATTGTCCAACAAGTGTTAGATGAGTGTAATGACTCACGTTATACTCATCAAATACTTGTTGGACAAGTGTTCGATAGACATTATAATAATATTCACCGTAGACATTAAAACAAAACCGATCATTTCACATCATTGATCACTCACTCATTCATTTAAAAGAACAAAAAGAATGAGATCTTTATTTTTAGTACCCAAAAAAGTTGTGTTGTCAAAAATATAATTTTAGTCACGAGCATTGTTGCCATATTACGAATTTTGTCAATTATGGTAATGGTTATTGTTGCCATACTATGAATTTTGTCAATTATGGTAATGGTTATAGATGGAACGATCAAATTAAATAAAAAATATAAGTTGAATAATTAAATTAAAACAAACTCTTGCTTTGGTAGTTTAGAAGACACAGTTTGGGCCTTGGGGCATACGTCGGATCGAATAAATTAAATGGTAAATTCAAGGTCGGTCACTGTTTTGGCATTTATTGGTTCTAAAATCATATGGTCAAAACTTAATTTAATTAAAGTCACATTTTAGAACTAAAAGACCAACATACTCTTAATTGTAAAAAAACGCTAATTGTGATATTGTTTTGTCTATGATACTGTTTTATATAGATAATGTGCTATGATACACTTACACCATACTTTTATCTTTGATATTGATTTATTATGATAATGTTTTAACTTATAATTGCAAAATACTTGACATTCTTTCAATCTATGATACTGTTTCTATTTGTCGAATTTTTTCTTTGTTTCTAATGATACTAAAATATTATGACAAAGTTTTAACCTAGGATACTGTTTTAATCTCTTAGTTTTATCTTTGATATTGTTTAATTATGACAAAGTTGTCTAAGAATATAATACAAAATACTTGATACTCTTTCGATCTATGTTACTGTTTCTATTTGTCGAATTTTTTCCTTATTTATAATGATAGTGAAATATTATGACAAAGTTTCAACCTATGATACTGTTTCAATCTCTTAGTTTTATTTTTGATAGTGCTGTTTAATTATGCAAATGTTTCAATCTCTTAGTTTTGTCTATGATACTGTTTTAATCAATGATACTATTTTATTTAGGTAATGTGCATTAGTATACTTTGATACTGTTTAATCCATGATACTGTTTTTATTTAGATAATGTACATTGGTGAACTTATATTATACTTTTATCTTTGATACTGTTTTATTAAGATAATGTTTCAATTATGATACTAATATATCAACTTTATATCTGGCTGGATTCATTGAATTTTTATTGGGTCTTTGCAAATTTTTGCACTTCAGTGTGCTGTAAGTGACATATATAATTTGGCATTTTGTTTCTTTTCAATTCATTTATGAGTATGTTTGGTTAAGCTTAAAAGTTTATTTTGTGTAGCGATTTAACCATTTATTTTTGTGTTAATTCATTTTTATTCAATTCCGAGTATGTTTGGTTAAGCAGCAGTTTATGTATTTGATCCGATTAACCATTGTGTTAATTCATTTTGATTCAATTCATTTCTTGAGCAACGATTATGATGCACCAACTCCGCTCACGTTATCTCGTGATGATCTTTGCTTTTAGAGGATGTATGATATTGTTTTGACAAAAAAATTAAAGATTGTCATTTTAAACTAAAGAGACGATTTCAAATGGGTAAAATCCATCGTACGTAGTGGTAAATCATTTGGTCTTGACCATCTCGTCGAGACCATTTCAAAAACATATTATAATAAAAAATCTGAGCACGTATATGAATTCTATGCCCATTTCTGTTGTGATACTGTTTTGTATAATACAGTATCGAACAACACACATGACTAATTAACAAAACAAATAAATAATCTAATGGCCAACTTAATATAGTATCAAGCTGCTATTCTATAATACAATATCAAACTTTTTTATAATATAATATCAAACTGCAAATCATGGCCACAACTAATATAATGATACTATATTATATGATACTGTTTTATTATGATACTATTTACTATAATACAATATTATATTCTATATAAATTTATAAAACAAATCATCCATATAGACACTCTAGCACTGAGACAACTCCAATTCAACATTTGATCTATAAATTATTACACTTAACAATAAATGATGGATTTAGTCCATCACCAAGATATGAAGGATTCAGATCATTTAGATCATTCATCACCAAGACGATGAATTTGAGCTTAGTTCTAAGCCCTGTGCATAACCGATTAATCTACTGGGCCAGCGTGCAGTAATAATATAGTATAGATCTCTTAGCAATACAATCCCATTATCTTATTCTTCAGCCATCTCTTTTCTTGTTTGTCACGTAACCAGAGAAGCAATTTTGCCCACAGATATTTTGAAGTGGGCTATTGAAGGAAAGCTTCCATATTTTTCCGTTTCTGTTGAAATTAAGAAACAGCTTAGATCTCACTCCAAGGCATGTCCTATCGGTGTCAGTCGTATGTTTAGACCCATCCATGTTGTTTCACCACAGAAGTTGAAATCAATGGCAGGTGATATTGCCCACAAATTCAATTGGAATTGCCTCCGATCAACTTTTATGCTATAGCTTCTCATTATTGCAGGCAATTATCTCTTCCTACCAACAAAATACTTTATGTAGCATGCCACATTCTTGAATGGTCTATGCCTCCCGAATTGTATTTGTCGACTAACGAGCCAAATTCTAATATGATGGATTCAGATCTGAATAAGATTTCGGAATGTTTTATTGACTCGACGGCACTGGTGACGGTGGTAGTAGTGGTGGTGGTGGTGGGAGTAGAAGTGGTGGTGGCTGCAGCGGTGTGTGGAAAATATAGATCACATGGATAATTTTGGAATGAATATGAAAATTTGATGAAGAGTATAACTTATTGACAATTTTGAAATTGTTTTGACTCAATTTGAAACAAGTCACTTGTAGGTGACTCTTAGACAAATTTTCCTAAATGCAAATCAATTTGTGGCTAAGCCCAACCAAGGTCGAGCATATGTCAATAAAGAGGAAATTATAGTATATACTTGACTTTTTAAAAATAATTATAATATTCTAAACATTGTCATTTAATATTACAAATACTGCATATTATTTTATATATTATAATATATTAAATTAAAGTAGTTTGATAAATATAGAAATCAATTTTGTCAACGTTTCTACAATCTAACCAAATTTCTTCCATTGTCGTCTTTATTAAGAGGTTGAAGTTCAAAAATTGAAGAACAAATATTCAAAATTTCCTCCATTGTCGTATTTGTTAGAATTTGGTGCATCAAATATTCAAGAATCCCAAAAAATCAAAGATCTAGTTCAACGAAATCAGACAATTGTAGATTTATGTATTACAATTGACAGTACCATATGTATCATGATGTGTCACAATTGTGAATTTATGTGTTTCAATTGATAGTACCATATGTATCACAAATTGTAACAATTGTGCTTATGCGTGATTTCTGATTGTCAACTGATTGTGTATGACTATTCACAAATGTTATCTATAATCACCTGCTACAACTGATATTATTATGAGCTTTTTTATTTGTAACACGAATTATTACAAATGTGATCTTGTTGGATTTTTTGTCTTGCCATGTTATGTTAAGTAATTGCATTGTAATAGTCTGTGACAAAATGGTATGTAAGATGGAGTGATACAAATATTATGTATCATAAAGTATTGCAAATGTTACTATCATGCGCTTTATTATATGTAGCACAAACCGTTACAAATGTAATTTTGTTGAGATTTTTAGTTATTGCCATGTTACATTAACTGATTGCATTGATGCTTATAAGTGGTTACTGGTTGATAATTTTTATTTTTATTTTGTGAAGCGAGTGTTTTTTTTTTTCAAACAGATATATCAAAGTTATATTTAGATGATTGAAATGGTTATCCTATAATTAAAGATTCTGTAATATTGGATTACAATGACTCTCTATTAATTAGTTTTTAGTTATGATATATAATGTAATTAAAAAATAACATTACTATTTTTTTTTTAAAAAAAAGCAGACTCAATATATTTAAAATAGTAAATTCAATGTCGATCACTGTTGCTGCAATTATGGGTCTAAAGTCATATGGCTAAAACTTAATTTAATTAAAGTAACATTTTAGCGCTAAAAGACCAATATACCCCTGCAATTACAAAAAAAAATGCTAATTCAATGATACTGTTTTATCTATGATATTTTTTTTTTAGATAATGTACATTTGTATATTTATACCATGCTTTTATATTTGATAATATTTTAACCTATTATACTGCTATTAAATACAAACAATATCAATGATTTTGTACTACTAATGAAATATTTTAATAATAGTATCATTACTGTAACTATTGAAACATCTTATACTTAATTTTAGATAATATGTATCATAATTTCAACCATTAAAAATATATTGTACTTAGTTTTATATATGATACTGTTTTATTTATACTTTTATCTTTGATATTGTTTTATTATGATAATGTTTCAAATCTATGATATTATTATTGAATGCATACAACATTAATGATCTTATACTACTAATGGAGTATATTAAGAACAATATCATTACTTCAAACATTACAACATTTCTACTTAGTTATATATATGACACTGTTTTATCTAGATAAAGTGATATGGTATACTTATACCATACTTTTATTTTTTATACTTTTTATTACGATAATGTTTCAACCTATGATATTGTTATTTAATTTATGATAATGTTATTTTATTGGGTTGTAGTTTGTGATACTATTTTATTAAGATACTTTCATGTATAATACTAATATATTATGATACATTTATCTATGATACTATTTTAGTATGTATGATACTGTTTATACAAAAAAAAAATTAAAAATTATCATTTTAAGTTAAAGAGACCACTTCAAACGACTAAAATCCATCGTTAGCAATGGCGATGTGACTTGTCTTGATTGGCTCGTCGAGACGATTCCAATAATATATTATAATAAAAATTCTGAGCACGTATGTGAATTCCGTTACATTTGTGTTATGATACTATTTTTTGTGATATGGTAATAAGACAGTAAGAAACAACACACACATGACTAACAACATAAATAAATAATCTAATGACCAACATAATACAATGTCAAGCTGCTATTCTATAATACAGTATCAAATCATGGCCACAACTAATATAATAATACTATTTTTTATGATACTGTTTTCTATAATACATTATCATCCATACAGAAAATTCAAACTGTTATTTATAGCAACAAATCATTGCCACAACCAATATACTCCTAAACATTTGCTTCTACCCTCATCTCATTACAAACAATATACTTATACACCACAACCACAACCACCAACTCCGCCACCGCCTCTAGATCACTGGGTGGTTTCCTCTTCTAGATCTTGAAATCTTATCCATGTCAAGACCCTAAACATACATCAAGATACACCTACATGAAGTTCGAAATACACATTCTAGAGACACACTCATTTATTGTTATTAAGTTGATAAATCTATTTGAACTTGTCAGGGAATATCTTCTCCATGCCGTGTAGAATTATTCTCCACCAGCAGAACTCTAATGGATCTAACATGAAGAAACCTCTCCCAACAAACCACTGTTCCTAAAAAGAATAACAAATCAATATATCTCTTTTTGCTAAAATTTGAAGAGAAGTTTAAAAAATAAATTAATTAATTAATTTTGTAATATTCTCAAACTAACTGGTTCTTCAACTATAGTCTCCAACAATGGCTTCTTTGATCTGCACATAATAGCCGATGCTGAAATTTTGGCGTCGAAAATTCTTCATTTTCATCCAAATTCAGTTTGGGCACCGGTTTTCACTACATTCAGGCAAGATTCTTACACTTTCAATCGACGCTGGCCATTTTGCAGCAGAATTTGCTGTTAAAAATAGTGTGCCCATGTTGAAAGCTTTCACCGGAGTATTCAATCTCTTTATCAAAAAATACATAAATTTTGAGGTCTTCATATGTATTTAATGAAGAAAATCTTCCCCCAATTTGAATGGATTTCGTGTTTACAGGGAAAGAAAGTGCCTACGTGCGTTGATGAAGTTTAATTCTGGTTTAAATCTAATTTAAAGGATTACATGGGTAATTACATTGGTTGAATTAATACAATTTATTAACAATTTTGAAAAGTGTTTAGACTTAATTTAGAATAAATTACCTATAGATGACTTATTAACAATTTCTCCCCTTAACTTTAAATTTATGGTACATATATATTTTTATTCAAATAGCAGTCTATTTATGTAAAATTTCCGTAAATCAATGTTAGGTAGCCCAAACAAGTAGAGTGTAATTATTGGGCCTTATTAGACTTCTGTGTCTGCTCTAGGACCAGTTTTGGAACTTACTTATTTGCTCCCGTGTTACCTCCAACAAATACAGCTTTAATTGCTAAGAAATAACGAAACAAGCTTCGTGTTATAAGAAATTACACAAAAAATACATTTTGATTCACTCAAAATTTAAAAATTAAATACCTTAATATCGTAAACGTGGCTATTAATTATTTATGTTAGACAAGTATAGATAAAAACTAGACATGATTAATGAAAATTGAGATAAAATATATTGTTTTTAATAGAATGCTGAGATGACAAAGACGTGTTTTATTTTTTTCTTGCTCGTCTCTTGACCTAATAATTCTGACTTGGTATATATATTCTTATTGGTTCAAGACAAGCCACAAATTTTAAAATAATAATCAATGTGGTACTTGTTCATAATAGTTTAATGAAAAGTTAGAAAGTAGACGGAATTACAATTTGATATTGTAAATGTGTACTTAATTAAAATTTAATGAAGACTTAGAAGGTTGACATAGTTACAACTTGATGTTATAAAGAGACAACTACAATTTTATATACACAAGGGAATTGTTTTTTCTTAAACTAGGTTTAGTAGTTAGAGTATTATATCTCGAGTTAAATTTAAAATCATGAAACTATAAATGAGAATCAAAATAATAAACAAGTTCTAGAATAAGCTTTGAAATTATTTATATCTTTAATGTTCTCAATTTTAATGCAAAGGAATTTATAAGAGAAAATTTATAATTTTTGCCATTCAATTATATTATAGTTAATATACACTTACAACTAATTGAGTGAAATTGAGCACGGACATTGAAGTTTAGAGTTGCTCGACAAAATCCATGACACGCGCAATTAAAAAGCTAAATAAAATTCAGAAGAACAAAATTTAAAACAATTAGACTTTCAGTGTTTGTAGACTATGTTGGAAAGAAATATGATAGATCGAGCCAATGAGCAAAACACAAATGATCGAATATAATTTCAATCTAAGTTATCAAAGAACTCAATCGAACCAATTCAAATCTTCTTAAACGGTTCGTTTTGATCAACTCTACCATATAGAGCGAACCAATTAACACCACAAATTACAATCTAAATGGACGATATTAGGATATATATTCAATCCTCGAAAGTTGTACATAAAGTTTGGACCACAAGATGGTAACAAGCTACAAGCAAAAAGGCAGCACACTAGATAGAAGGGTGCACGTTAATTGTTGATCGTTGAATAAATTTTGTCTTTTTGTACACTTGTTAATTCTTTAAGAATTATGTATTTCTGAATGGTGTTTGGAGGTGAATATTGTGACTGTTTACGACAAGATAACTGCAAACGTCGTCGTAGTAAAGAGAAATGGTTCAATTATTCAAAGTAGTTGGACAAAATTACAGAAACAGAACAATATCAGTCAAAATGTTTCATTTTCAGGGTTGTGATGGATAATTCTTATTAAAAACAATAATTAATAATTAGAACTTACATTGGGCTAATTATAATTAGAGTATTTCTGTTGATTTTGTTATGAGAATGAAGCCTAATATTTTGCTTTTGTTAATAAAAACTTTTAAACCATCTTGTTTATAAATTTAGCATCTCTTCGAAACGGTTTAAAAAGAGTTTTTTTTTTTTTTTTTTTTAACCCAAGTCAAACTTTGAAAATTCAGCACGCATCTACATGCCTGAGTTCAGTGGCCCACGCTTTTAAAAACAGACTCAGGTTTAGAAATTGGAGCTACTTATTTCCCCAACTTCTAGTTCACAATCATTTTACTTCCACATCTCGATTGCCCTAAAAGGTTGAACTCCAATTTTGAAGGTCCCCATTACTCCTATTTTGGAGTCTTGGTGGAGGATGTAATTCAGGAGGATGTCTTGGTTGAGTAGAGGTTGAGAAAGCAGCTTTTTTAATCAAGGCTACAAAGAGTCAAATCTATACCAAAAGCGCAGCTCTGAACCCCCACATTTGTGCTTTGGTCGTGTTCGGTACTACATCACTCCTGTCCTTTTAACCATTAAGTTATGCCCTAGGGGCAAAAAATGCAAGATTCCATGCAAAATCATGACAAAGGGGCAATATTGTCATTTTCAACATCATCTGACCTGCTCATGTCTCTGAGGCCACTAATCAATCGATATTTTTTAATAGTCCCACAAGTCATAGCAAAAAAACTAAAAACTGTTTTTAAACCACTCCAAACATGAGATTAAGTTATTAAAGAATGAACGAAGTTAAATCAAACTATTTTGACTAAGAAGTTAAAATTTATTTACATATTAAGCCACAAATCTCAGTTTTATTATATTCCAAGTAGCGTAATTAAATAATTAGCTATCAGCTTATCACAAAATAGTTATCATAGATAATTGATTTTCAGCTCTTGTAAATTTGTTTTTTAAGGAAGAAAAACAAAATATTTGAATTACTTGAGTGAGATGACTATGATTACGATTATGTTTCTTGTTCTCATTAGTCATTAATATGAGATATTCATCAAATGATGTACAATATATATTCAAACCTAATCACCTACAAGTGCAACCACTTTTTGTGTGGGTACAAGTACAACACATTCTAATGACTCAAAAACTTTGGTGGTAACGTAATGGATTGTAATTATATGATGAAGACAGTCCCCTTCCTCATTATAATTTGTTCATTAATCAGCTGCTTAATCCAACAAAGAGGCACTCTAACAAGAATTCGTTGCTCTTAAAATTATAATTTAAATTAGTTAAATTAATTGATGTTAAATACAAGCGAATATTGCGAATGAGAAAACAGGTCATTGGCCGTCTTGAACATTTATCGAAAAGAATAGCTTCTTCCCAAGTGAACCAGTCGAGTAATTGCATCCCTTTACAAAGAATCGACTATGCTTATCTTTGATCATCGATCGACCTTGCCACATCAACATCGTTAAAGAATGCTGAGCCATCATTTTATTTTTCTGGTTTAGTCTATAAATAGGAGACCATTTTGTAATTACAAGGGGGATTTTTGACCACAAATATAAAAAGATACTACTCTCTAGAAAAGAAAGATGTGAAATGAGTGATTATGCCAAATAGATACCAATTAATTTAGAAAGGATTTATTGAAGGATATTCACAAATTTGTTATTATCACTAATCAAATATATTTTTTATTTATATTTTTCGTAGAATCGACTCACAATTTATAAGTATTTAAAAAATAATTTAAGCACTGCCAAACACGTTATACTTTATACATATATTTATCTATTTCAAAAACGACAAAAATGTTTTGTTGTGTCCTTGTGTTTAAAATCTATAAAAAAATTGGTAATATTTTGCAATAAAACTCCCTTATTAGGTTGTATTATGTGTGTGTATTAATTATACTCCTACGGGCAGCAGCCATATATAATTTGGCGTTCTCCTAAGGATCTTCATTTATTCTAATTTGTATTCAACCACCTCCACTCTCTCTCTCTATCTTTCTCTCTCTATTAAAAAAAATGAGCAGTCTGAGCATGGTGGAGGCGAAGCTCCCGGCGGGGTTTAGGTTCCACCCAAGAGATGATGAACTCATATGTGATTACTTGATGAAATGGGTGTCGACAGGCGGTGGTGCCGCCGCGGGACATGGCCAGTCTCCTCTGCTAATTGAAGTTGACCTCAACAAGTGCGAACCTTGGGAAATTCCCGGTTAGTACTCTACCCATTCTTAATTTGTAATCAACTTTTTACCATGTTATATTATGATTTGCCTCGCTTCTCGTAATATGCGAGATCGCGCAAGCACGCACAGTTATGGTAGCATTTGCATCTTGATCACTTAACTTGATTTCACACCCACAATCAATTTAGTGCCTGTTTAGTAGAAATTATAAAACTAGTTTATTTGGACCAAAAGCAGTTTATTTGACCAAAGAATGATAAAAATGATATTACAAAGACAAATTTTTTATCAAATAAACTATTTTTGGTCAAATAAACCATTTTGATCAAATAAATTGGTTTATAAACTCTACCAAACTAGCTCTTATAACATGCTTGGTGAGATGTTGTGAAATGTTGCTTTGATATTCTATTTAGTATCCATCAAGTCGAGCCAAGCATATATTTTGTCCTTATTCATTTTGCACTTCTATGGCTAGGAATTGATGCTAATTATTATGACTATGTTGGTGAAGTATTTCCAAAACACTATTGGATTATTCTAATAATATAATGTTTTATTTATGGATCACAATTTTTTACATATATAAGCAAATAATTATGCAATTTTCAAATTAAAAAAAAAAAAAACTTTTCATTTCAATCCATAAAAATAGATAATATTTTCTGCATGTGTTGCATGGATTAAACAAATGGGAGACCTTTTGGAACCCCTTTTTATTTTTATTTTTTTTTCTGCAGAATATAGATTATAAAGAAAAATAAAAATGAATATATATGTGTTCATGTGCTTGTGTACAAATTTATATTTCTCAATCATCTCTTGAAAATTCTCATTTATCCATCCATCTTTTTGAAAAATTGACATTCTTGGCATTGTCCTAACCAAAAGATGGCAACAGCCATTTGAGGTAACAGTAATTCAATTAAATCCATTAAAGTCATATTAAGAATCGATAATTTGTACCTAATCTCAACTACACACGTGTACACATAATAAATATATATAATAAGTCGAACTCAACAAAACAACAAATATTTTATGTAATTCTATTCTGTACGTAATCTACACATGTTCTATTTATACAACAAATATATCGTTTAAGTTCCATCAAATTGTTATTGCTTTAATTACTCCGACCCAATTAATATGAATCCCTGGTTGTTTGTCTAATTGTTTTGGAATCCTTGAATTCATAGTTATAAAAATTAGACTGATTAATTAATAGTGTTTGAACTCACAGTTGAACTAATGATCCCGATACTTTTGCTACATCAATGACTCTTCTAGGTCGAATAACTATGAACTTCAATATTCAACTTCGTACCTATCATTTTTCCAATTCGTGTAATTAGTAATTACCCTCTAATTCATGGCTCTCCATTATGAATTGGACTGTTGGGAGATTTTGACAATGTGGCCCATACATATAATTATTGGACTTTAAACTCGGCTATCATGGGTGAGTCACGTTGGGGCCCACACTTGTTTGAATATTGTCCACGTGTTTGTCATCTACAGGTCCTCATCACCCAGCTAGCGTCATTCCCTGATCGATTCTGATATCATCAAATCCTACTTTTTCCCCCTAATCACTTTGTTCATTATCTTCTAAATCTTCAATAATAATAAATATTATTATTATTATTATTTATTATTTATTTTTATTATATCCATATAGTTCACACCAGTACTGTACAAGATATAAATAAATAATTTTTTCATATCTTTGATCCAAAAGTTTTCAAGTCAAGGATCTTGGATTAAAATTTAGTCCCAATTCTCATTTATGAAAATTATATAGATGTGACAACTTTGATCAATGAATTTGAGTTCCTCATTACTCATTAAGAACTTGTGTTAGTAATTAATTAGCATCTAATTCTAATTCCATTTTACAGAAACTGCATGTGTTGGAGGCAAGGATTGGTACTTTTACAGCCAACGTGACAGGAAATATGCAACTGGATTACGAACAAATCGAGCCACATTTTCTGGATATTGGAAGGCTACTGGGAAGGACAGGACAATACTTCGAAAGAGTACCCTAGTTGGGATGAGAAAGACTTTGGTATTCTACGAGGGTCGGGCTCCCAAAGGAAGAAAGACAGGTTGGGTTATGCACGAATTTCGCATCGAAGGACCCCTTGCCCCTCCTAAATTAATTTCTTCTGTCATGGTATGGAATCCATAATCTACCCTCTCTCACATGTTAATAATTAATTATAATTACCTTACTCCTCTTAGTTACAGGCTGGAAAATATTCGTGTAATGTATTAATTATTTTATTGCATTGCATGATGATACAGGTAGATTGGGTGTTATGCAAAGTGTTCAACAAAAACAGATCAGAAGTTTGTGCCAAACAAGAATTAGGAAACAATTATGAAAAGACAAATTCTTGGTCTCTTCCACCATTAATGGAACCCTACAATATCAGTTTTGACCAAATTGATGATCATGAAACCAGCAGAAATAATAATGATTATGAGCAAGTGTCCTGCTTCTCCATTTTTACCCCAAACCAAACAAACCCTAATTTCTCAAACCTCACCCAAATGGATCAAGATTTGTCCACTAAAGTCATGCCCAGTACTTTTCCACATCAACTTGGAGTGCATATGAATTCAAACACTTTTTATGATAAAAAGGTGGTGACTGATGTTTTGAGGCATGTTTCCATGACGGACACGAAGGGATCCCCGAGCTTTGGGGAAGGAAGCTCGGGAGGGAGTTACTTGTCTGAAGTTGGCTTGCAGCAGCCTTCTAGTTCTCTGTGGAATTACTATTGATTTTTTATACCTGGGATTTCTCGAATTATAACCCTAGTTTTTGTCTGCAAATTGTGAAATACATTAGACATTTAGACTAGGTTAAATATATATATGATTGGATTTTCTATGTTTAGCAATGTAAAATTGTACAATTTATATATTGGTAATTAAGACAAACTATATATAATTGGTCAAACATATTTTTTATCAACACATTTCGTATGACCCACAATTTACTACTAATTTATTATCTATAAATTTTATAATACCCATAACTTATAAGTATTTTTTATAAAATAATTTCAAAACTGTCAAATTAACATGGTATAGGTAAAAAAAGAATTTTTACAACGGCAAATTGTCGTAATAAAAGATCACTAGAACCATAGTCAAAACGTAAGGTCAATTTTCTTGTAGTCACTTATTTTATATAATTAAATAATTTCATAAAATATACGGTTCTAGATATTAGCATGGTATGTACATAGTATAAAGCTTATTTGATACATTATAATAAATAATTAAGATTAGGTAAAATGATAACTTTGACGGTAATTAACTTGACTGTTTTAACAAGTTGAAATAAATTAAAGTCATGATAAAGTCGAAATATTCAACTCAAAAAATTGACGAATGAAGTTATACACTTGTTGATGGAATGATTGAGATGACTTTTACTTCGAAGGGTCATATTCCATGGTTTCAAAACATGCTTCATGAATTATCAATTGCCATATGGGTTATATATATATTTTTACTCAACTTGTTATTAATTTTACATTTAAATTAAATATATACTACTCTTTAATTAATCATTTGACTTAAACAAATTACGAAATTAGTCCAAATTAAATACGAAAATATTAAGAAGGCCGGACTAAATATATTTTAGTAAATATATTAACCTTGAGGAGACATGAGACACAAAAAAAAGACCGTGTAAACTTGTTTCGACATAAGATATATATATATATATATATATAGTAAACTCATAAGTTAAGATTTAACAAGATAATAATTGCATCAAGAGAGGACGATTAATGAAAATGACTGTTGGAGCTAGCATCCACTTTTTATTTAATAAATTAAATTTTCAAATTGCTTTTTTTTTTCTTACCTAATGTCAAAGAGATGAAATCAAATAAAGTCATGATAAATATTAATGTATATAAATCCAAACACTACACAACAATAAAAGAAACGCGTTTGTGTTGCATTATCATATGGCGACTATCACTTTCATCTGTTTAACTGAACAAATATTAGAAGACTATTATATAAAAGAAAAAAAAAAAAAAACACTCAATTCATATGAGAGCACAACAGAGATTCATTGACTTGATTATATTCAAAATTAATGTTTGGCTTTTATTGATTATCATCCGGTAGGGTGGTAATGGATCGAGTCGAGCTGGTTCGACCTATGTAGATTCGAGTCGAGCCTAACCTCGACTTGTGATTCTCTAGGGAGCTGATTCTCATAGTTGGGCCTAATGAGCCGAGCTAAGCCACCTATGAGCAAACTTGTTTTTTTAAAGCAAATTTGTAAATAATTTTAAATTTTCAAAAAAAAAAAAAATTCAAAACATGAGCCGAATCATGTTTTTTACAAGTCAAGAAAGTTCGGCTAGTAAAAAAAAAAAAGGTCTCGGTCCGTTTGTCACCCCTATATTTAGAAGGATTGATCATCATTACATCAAATATTTACGACCTCATACATAGACATTTTAAAAAACCTTGCTCATTAAAAAAAAACAATTTGAACTTTATTTTCAATAAATTTAGAATTAACTACATAAATAATTTTTCGTCATCTCGTTCTATTAGAAGGAAATCTAAAATATCAGATCAACTGCTACAAACCAACTTAATTTTGATATACCTATTTATTTTTTAAAGTCTGTTGTATTTCAGTTTATGTTGTACAGCTAACATATCTTGTATTATAGTCAACCAAACAAATTTTATTGTCATTTTCAATTTCACACGGGGGGAACTAAATTATTCCAAATTCAACCAAACAATAGTGACATTAACATTATTTATATTATTATTGTGTGAATAAATTGAATAGATAGTAATACAAAGAGGATAAAAGTATTAGAGTTAGGTTGAGTTGTGGAGCCAAAAAGTCTAATTAGAAATTTAGAATCTCAGTTTCTCATTGTATAATCCCTAAGTGTAAGGGATTCTTGAAAGGAACATATCACCAAATTCCAACAATAATTGGGATGCTAATTACTACATTTTCCCTCTTATTGTAAGCGAGATTGTGTTCTTTTCTTAAGAGTCAATAATTTTGTTTAATTTTTCTTTTCCCCCAGTTGTTAACTACATGCATGATTGTTGAAAATGATGTTTTTTTTTTTTTTTTTGGGTTCAAGATTTAATCTCTTAATTATTTTGCATAGCTGGACTGTTGTCTAATCTCTTTTCTCTAATAATCGAACATGTTACAGTGTAAACAATGATCATTTCTTCATTTCTGTTGCACTTGAACGGGATTTAGTTGCAAAAGTTGGGAAAAGAACTATTAGTGTTTTCGAAGACTCTGCTGTTTGACTTGTTGTCACATCTATTATCTAGAAGTTTTTTTTTTTTTTAAGATTTAATCTCTTAATTATCTTCTTAAGTCAACATCTTGGTTTGAATATCGATTATATACTATTTAGGGGGAAATTTTTCTAGAAGCAATAAAGTAGTTAGAAAAATGAGAAATAACGTAGTCATTTCTGCATAATCATGTTGGTTTGAATGGTGAGATAATTTTGCTCCTTCGAAAATTGACCCATAATCATGCCACTAGCGCGAAACGATAGGGTTGAAAACTACGATTTTGAAGATTGAAAACGAAAATTATAATGACACGAAATGCTCGAGAACTAAATATACAATTTTAACATTAACCAAACAATTTGCCCCTCAAAAAATTGACTATACGACGTTCCACATGACGTATTAACACCAAATTTCACAGAAAATGATAAAAATGACTAATTATTCTAACGTGAATGAACATTGGGGACTGAAAAATACTATTTTAAAGGTTTGAGATAAAAAGAGCAGGGACACTAAAAGTTAAGAACAAAATGTGCAATTTTCCAAATAATTAAAGCGATATCTTCTATCCGACTTTAGGTAGTCTGTTGATTTCTACAAAAAGTTTCGAATTGGGTTACAAATGGGCTTAGAAGCTTAAAACTGGGGAGGCCCAGTTAGGCCCAGTTTTCTTAGTAATTGGGCCTTTGTCCGAAATAATATCAGAAACGAAAAACCCGCACGCTACACCTTCGTCTTCCTTTCTATTTCAGTGTTTTTGCTTGCTTCCAAAATCATAACTCTCTGCTGGACTTCCTCCTATCTCAAAAACTACAAAATTGTTAATAAATATAAAAAATGCATTTAATTTTCCCCCAAACCCCAGTATTTATCCTCCAAAATCAGCAATTTCAGCTCACCAAGTTTCTCAAATGCTTTTTCGCTTCATGTTATAGTTCAGGCCACTCGTCCCCGTTTGAGACCAAGTTCTGTGATGAAAAAAATTAGGGTTCGGTCAGAGTTTGATTCGAAAGTGAATGGAGCTCTTTCCACTGATTTTGACCCTCGTTTCCTTGACAGGGTTTGTTTTTAACTATTAATACTTCGCACACTATATTTATCTCCATGTTATTATCCGTATTGCATGTTTTAAGTTCGAAAAGATTATATTTAGAAGTTAAAAATGCTTTGAGCTAATATGCTTCGATTGTTTTATTTAATTTCTAATGTTGTTGTACTTCTAATTTGTGCATGTGTTTTAGTTCGTTACCTCAGTTATTGATGGATTATTGTGATTCATTTATAGGAAAAAAAAAAGAGTTTCTCTTGAATCAATTAGAGAATATGAAGTTTTAGTTGGAATTTGAAAATTCACTAAATTAATTATTTTAGACCATGCTTTAGTGTATTACTTGTATGGATTTTTCATGGTTACAAAGATTGTACCTTATTAGCTATGACAGACAATTTCTGGCACATGTCCAATACTTGTTACGGACTCTAGAAAACCTGTCTGTCCATTTGCATTGGATGGGCACTTTACAAGCATTTTCATTGTCCTATAATTTAAGTAAACTTTGATTCTTGAACAATAAACTTTTTCATGACTTCCTTTTGCGTCATTTGCATGATAAGCTTAGCTCAGCAGAGACGAGGATGATGTCCCAAAGTGTGATTGTCTTGAAGAGCTTAAAGTTAAGTCTGCGATAGCTTGGTGCCAACACTCTTGAGTAGAAGCACGAGAGTAAGACTTGGCGCGTAAGTCGTCAAGAGTATCTTTAAGAGTAGAAGAATAAAATCCATACCTATCCTCAGGAGGTAGAAACCACAGTAGAGCCGTGTGGGCTCATGCAATACAAGATCGCGGTTCGGAAGAAGGAAGAGGTGGTGGGCGGCGTTCTTTGGTACACAATACACGGTTGAAAACGAGTAGAGTACTAGATATATCATCAAAAGAAGGAAGAGAAATAGAGGAAGAAAGGATTAGCACGAGGGGCGGAAAGAAATATTGGTTTTCAAAGAAAATCACATTTCGAGAAACACGAAGTTTGTTAAGATCCGCATCATAACATACAAATCCTTTATGAGAGTTACTATATAGAAAAACATCGTTGAGCATTTCGAGCGCAAGTTTGTGACGTTCAACGGAGGTAAGTGAACAAAGCAGATGCAACCAAAATATGTAAAGAATTATAGTCGGGAGGAACACCAAACAAACGAGAATATGGAGAATCAAGTACTGAGGTAGGAGAAGGTAAGCGATTAATCAAATATATGCGGTGTAGATAATGCCTCACCCAAAATCTCGGAGGACCGGAAGATTGAGCATCAAGGTACTGAACAACATCTAAAAAGGTGTCTATTCTTACGGCGACTCCATTTTGTTGAGGGTGTAAGGACACGAACGCCGAGAGAATACCTTTACGTTGTAGGAAAGATTGAAAATCATGGCATATATTCTCCAGGAATCGGAACGTAAGGTCTTAATACATGTAGAAAATTGTGTTTCCACATAGGCGACAAAAGTTTGGAAGGTCGAAACACATCGACTTTAGAGCGAAGAAAATAGACCCAGTGAAACGACTATAATCGTCGATAAATGTCACAAATGATCTCTTCCAACGAGTGCAGAACCACCCTTTTTTTCATGGTCTTACCTTGTATACACTATCACAAAACACAAAAAATGTATGTATACCAATTTTTTCATTAAGTAGCATCTTAAATGCTAAAAAAATATTTGGTGATAAAGTAAATAACTTACCAAAATAAACTCCTATCAATTACAAGCAATATAGCAAGTGATGAATATATGTATGCATGCTTGCATCTGACACTCTATAATTTGAGTGCACTTGACAAGCATTTTCATTGTCCTGTAATTTGAGTAAACTTTGATTCTTGAACAATAAACTTTTTTACGACTTCCTTTTTGCGTAATGATCTCTTCAAATGAGTGCAGGACCACCCTTTTTTCATGGTCTTACCTAGTATACAACACCCTATCACAAAACACAAAATGTATGTATACCAATTTTTTCATTTAGTAGCATCTTAAAATTTTGGTGATAAAGGAGCGTGATATTTATATGCATGCTTGCATCTGACACTCTATAGTTGATTCATCTTGTAATTGTGATTAAGAGCAACAGGAATTGATTGTTCGAGAGAACTTGTGATCCTAGACATAGGTTGAATTTACTGGGAGGCTTCTTTCACGTTACTGTCAGACATGGTCTATCCTATTATGAGAATTTTCTACTTTTCTGTCCTTGACTGGTTTTAGAATAATGCAATCCATGCAAAAACTGTTTCGCACTTCAGTTTGTCAATAGCAAAGAGCAATTTTCATTCGTGTCTTTGAGTCCCAGGTCCTGGGACTCAATCCATCTTATGAGAAGATTGAAACAGGGGTGGCAACTCACAAATTGCAGATATAGTAATACCAAAAAGTGGCTAATTATAAAAATATGAGAAATGTTCCATATACATTATAGCTTTACAAACAAGAAGCTTTGACATTAAGTTAGAAAAGATTGGAGCTTTCACATGAGCTGCGTTTCAAAAGAGTCAAAGACTTCTTTCAGGAAAGTTTCACTATCTTTCCTGGAACGTCCACTTCTCTCCTTTTTACTACAAACTTCCTGTTTTTCTTTTCTTTGTTATTTATGAGTATATAACACATGCTGTACATAATATGTTTATATGCGACTACTTATTAGTTATTACTATCTCACCGTGAAAATTTGTGTTTCAGCAAAAAGCACTTGAAGCTGCTATGAATGACATAAATAGCTCATTCGGGAAAGGGAGTGTTACAAGATTGGGAAGTGCTGGCGGAGCTCTAGTGTAGGTGTTGTTCTTTAATGATAATTTTGGTGTATCTTGTTTTACTTGTTATTATAATTGTCATTGCTTCTTATGCCTCTTTTTCCTTGGCAGTGAAACTTTTCCAAGTGGCTGCTTAACATTAGACTTTGCTTTAGGCGGTGGCCTTCCCAAAGGAAGGATTGTAGAGGTGTTACATTTAGTACCTTTATGCCCTTATCCATCTAATTTTCTGTGATTGCAACTCATCTTTTTGTTTTTAGAAGCTGTGACACCATATGTTTGATAATTACTATGTATTAGCATTCTACTGATATACATGTATCTAACATGGTTCGATACATTTAACTGCCAGAACTTTTACCAGATACTATGAGCTGCACGATCCTGAAACTCAACTGCACTTAATAAAGCATATTCCTATGGCCTCAACCTGTCATTTCCTTTTACCCCTAGTGGAAGGCCTAAGTGATCTAAACAATGATAAGTCTCCATACTACTTTCATAGAGAGATTAAAAAATTTTCCCCTTAAGATCAAAAAATTCCATCAAACTTAGTAAGGTTGTGTGTGTGTATTCTGAAAACAATGATTAAATTGTTGTTTCATTACTTCAGCATCATATCATGGAACTTAGCTGCTGCTTGTGAAGCCTGATAATCTTGTTCCTTTTGTTTTCAGATATATGGACCAGAAAGTAGTGGAAAGACGACTCTAGCACTCCATGCAATTGCAGAAGTGCAGGTCTAGTATGTGATTTGATTTTACTTGTATCTGTGTTTGCAACAACTTCAAACATGCATATGTGGAAGTGCATTTACATATACATTTAAGAATTATTGAACTCTACTCTTCACTTAAAGAACGACCTAAAATTTTTTTGACATTCATCCTGCAGAAGCTTGGGGGGAATGCCATGCTTGTTGATGCTGAGCATGCGTTTGATCCAGCATACTCAAAAGCATTGGGAGTAGATGTAGAAAATCTGATTGTTTGCCAGCCTGATAATGGAGAGATGGCACTAGAGAGTAATTTGTTTCCTTGTTATGATTGATGAGACAAAGGATTAACACCATTGCTATTTGCTAAGTTAGATTTACTTGGAGTAATTACTATTTCTCCTTTTCTGTATATTACAGTAGCGGATCGTATGTGTAGATCTGGTGCCATTGATCTTATTTGTATAGATTCAGTGTCAGCACTTACTCCACGGGCTGAAATTGAAGTATGTTACAAATTCATATTTTTCAATATGTAAAAGTTGATGATTTTCTTCTCAAAACCTGAATCTTTTCCTGGTATTACTTTTTCCATAGGGTGAAATTGGAATGCAACAAATGGGTTTGCAAGCACGCCTTATGAGTCAAGCATTGCGCAAAATGTCAGGCAATGCTTCCAAAGCTGGATGTACACTTATATTCCTAAATCAAATAAGACACAAGGTTTTTTTATTTAATGGTTGCTATCTGCTACATGCATTTAGAAGTGAGTGGCTAATCTTGTTTGCTGAGAATTTGGATGCCATTGGATGAATGGAATTGGTTGTGTACCAATTTCCTATCCTTGGCACCTTACATGATCTGACTTCTCCATCTCAACTTGGGTGCTTCTTATCTGAAAGCTTACGAAGATGCTCTTTTGGGTTTAACCAGATTGGTGTATATTATGGAAATCCTGAAGTCACCAGTGGTGGAATTGCTTTGAAGTTCTTTGCATCTGTCCGACTTGAGATACGTCCTACTGGGAAGATAAAGTCGGTAAGCCTAAAATCTGCTCAATCTATTAATATATCTCCCCATTTTAATCTGATAGTTTAATTCTTAGTGTTTGAAGACCTTAGCAATGAACACATATGTGTTTGTTTTAGGTTAAAGGAGATGAAGATATTGGACTTAAAGTTCGTGTGAGAGTTCAAAAGAGTAAGGTGAGTAACTCCAAAGACAAGAATACTTGTCCCTCGTTCATTATATCTCTGGACTCTGATCACTCTGTAGGTTTACTTTGAACTTCTTGTGCATCATAGACTTCAGTTGTCCACTGAAACTGGTCTTTTTTCTGTACATTCTTTTTCAAAGAACATGACTTTTCCAAGTTTTCTGCACTAACATACTTGAACCCGCATTTTTAAATAATCTATGGATGGATGATTCTGTCTAAACATTACCTATTCTTCACTTCATATGGGCATCTTGAAAATTTCTGGTGCTGAAGATAGAGTTCTTTGCTACCTCCATTTACTTTTCCGAATTATGTTGTTACTTGTTAATACTAGGTATCATTTGTTCTTCTGAATAATTTTTGTTATAGGTGTCAGTGTCATGGCCTTATAAGCAAGCTGACTATTCCAAGTTTTCTGCATTAACATACTTGACCCCGCATTTTTAAATATTCTATGGATGGATGATTTTGTCTAAACATTACCAATTCTTCACTTCATGTGGGCATCTTGAAAATTTCTGATGCTGAAGATAGAGTTCTTTGCTACCTCCATTTACTTTTCTGAATTATGTTGTTAATACTAGGTATCATTTGTTCTTCTGAATAATTTTTGTTATAGGTGTCAAGGCCTTACAAGCAAGCTGAGTTTGAAATTATATTTGGGGAGGGAGTCAGCAAGCTGGTATGGCAGCATAAGTTGTTTTCTTCATATTGCAATGGTCCTTGCTTCCTTAAAAAATATTTTGTACTGCTCTTGACTCCATATTCAGGGTTGCATTTTGGATTGCGCTGAAATAATGGATGTTGTCTTAAAGAAGGGCTCGTGGTACAGCTATGGAGATCACAGGTTTTCTTTATCTTATATGGACAAAATGATTATGTATGAATCTCACATGCATTGTGCTGCTGGAACCATTAAATGATCAAGCATTAAATTTAGTTATTCAACTTTGCAAGCTGTACGCAAACTCAATCTCGTGTATTTCCAAAGAACATCCAAAATTAAATCTAGGTATGATTTTCTGCTAAAAACTTGCAGCTCTTTGGCAAAGTGCTGGGGCAGTTGAGCAGAAGATTTAATTTTTTTATTTTAACATATGTTCTGATGTATTCTTCACTCTTAGTGTAACATATATTTCCCATTTTTCTCTTATTAGGGTGGAGGTGGGGTGAGAATGGGTAATTGGGTTCTATATAACAAGGAGGTAAAAGAGAATCATTTGGAAATATATTTATATCATAGTAAAAACTTAAAACTGAACTCTGGGTCCCAGTTGATATAGTATATGGATTAGTATAAGCTCTCTTGGTAATTCCAAGTCTTTTCAATGTGGTAACTGTCTTGCAATTTTATTTAGCTTATTTGTTATGTCTCTTGTTACTATTTTCTTATATTTAATGTTTGAATGAAGATTGGGTCAAGGAAGAGACAGAGCATTACAGTACCTGAAAGAAAATCCTCTCGTCTCTGAAGAAATAGAGAAGGTATTGCACCCGCACAGGTCATCCTATAACTTGAATAGTGTGTGTATTAATAAGTGCTTCCCCTCTTCACATATCCTCCTAGAGCACAAGGAGTGAGTTGATTTTTATAATACTTATTGATCTATATAAATCAAGACTTGAGTGTTCCCAGGACAAGAATTTACTCAATGAAACATGGTTATATAATAAATTGGTTAGGTTCTTTGAGGTATTTCAGAGGAAACATTTGTCTCTTTCAGGTAATATATTGTTATGTATTTTTTTTTTGTTGCATGAATTCTTTCTGTAGAACTGTTCGGTCTATGGTAATAGAGGGCACTGGACAAGTAGGGACCTCTTACATGAAGTTGTCGCCACCACAACCTCAAGAAGAAGAAATTTTTGAAGAAATTCAATAAGATTAATTTAGCTCGGTTGGAAGATTGCTCATGGTGTCTGAGGAGAAAGGTACAAATGTTGAAAGGGAAGCACAGATTTTATCCTCATTCAAGTCGGGTTGATCTGTTCACGTCTTGACTTTTGGAGTAAAGATTGAAATGCCCACTTTCACAATAGATTTCAATTCAGCATGTATTTTGTTGTATTCATTCACCCCTATGCCAATACTACAGAGGAAAAGAAGAGACGGAATCTCTTCTCTTTGGGGTCTTGGGGGTGTAAAAAGGGTTAGGGATGTATAAAATTTGAATCAACTGATGAGAAATTGTAATATTCATTTTAGAAAAGTTCAATCAAATCCCATCTTCCATCTATCTTTCACAACCGTGCTTTCATGCTTTAATATATTCTTATCTTAAAGCTTTATGATTTCTTCAGCGTTTTTGTATGTGCTTCTGCTGGTGGTCACAGGGATGGTGGTATTGGGAGGTCGAGGTTTGTGATGAGGTTGTTGAAGTAGGCTCGCCATTCTGTATTTAGAATAATCTTTCAATTAATGGTGTTAAAGATTCTTATGGCTCCACACTTGATATTCTACTAGGTCTATTGGCTGTTAATGCATGTTTAGCTTCTACAAGTCTTTAAAATTTTGCATAATCTGTGTCAACAATGTATATGCAATATGCATTCCTCAATTGGTGCATTCACAGCTACTTGCAAGATCACTTTTGGCATGTCTAGAAGGTAAATTAGACAGTATAGAAGCAATATTAAAGAAGAAGAAACTGAGCAAAAATTTCATTTTATATATTGTCTAGTACAATCTAATACTACTACCAAATGTGCACTTTCTCTTTAGTTTTACCTTTGCCTCGGGCAATAGGAATGCAGTTTATCATAACCTATTTTTTCTGGTTCCTTTTCCCAGTTATGTGGTATTTATCTGGTATTGTATATATCTCAATGTGACCCTAAAAGTTATTAAGTTGATGTAAATTTTGCAAGAAGAAAAGTACAACCAACTACAGAACATCCATAACAAAATATTACCTATTACAGATGGTTTTACAATCCACAAAATATTTTTCTAAAAGGTTTCTTGATACAAGCTAGATTAGACATTTTAATTACTGACATAATGGTCTATTGTACCAATGCACTTGTGTTGTAAACAAGAAGGGCACCTCCTGCTAGAATACCAGCTAGGGTGACTGCCCAGATGGCTAATCCAGTGGTACCTGCATTTTATATATTTCATTAAAATAAAAATTATTATTTTTATACTAATATTACATAGATTAAAAATGAAAATTCAAGCCTTTAAAATTTACAAGCATGCTTACCTCCAACATATACATCACCACTTGGAGACCAATCATCAGTGTTGTAGATGGGACTGCATTTCAGTCAAGAGTACAAATATAGTTGTCATTACTAGTGGAAATAGATCAGGGAACACAGAAAATAATGCATAAATATAGATCGTTTAGTTATGCGAGTTGTATAGTACTAGATGATAAATAAGTTAACATTTTTTCCAATTGTACTATTTACAAAACATGCATGTACAATACTTTACCTGTATCCATCGACGTTAGCACCATATTTGTTGACAAATTGGTAAACACCCTTTCCCTAAATCGACGTTAAAAGAAAATGATAATAGTGAAATTAATATGTGGTAAAACACACTTCCATGAATAAATATAAAATCACTACGAGAATATAAAATTACCTTAGCCTTCCTACTAGAGGCATCCGAACCTTCCCTCAGTGCCATGCCTCCATTAATTCCTAACAAACCATCCAACAACTCCAGCATCGTCAATATTACAACATCAACAAGTTTAAACTCAACTATGTAATTTATTTTTAGTCCAAGTTGTTCAATTCAATGTCGAAAGGGGAGCTTTCATGTGGTTGTAATCTTAAAAATAAGGAGTTCTTTCGAGTAAGCTGACTCGAAGAATGAGTCTTTCTCTCTCATGCCATGAGGCACCCAGGGCCAAATAAAGTGAAGAAATCCTCAAAATAATATATTTTAGGAGTTATCAGTTATCTAAAGAAGTCGAATCTTCACATTCGTACTTTCAAAAATTTAATTAAAAATCACTAATCATAAGGTTTGTCGGTTTTGATTTTCTTGCCACCGCTGGCCTTGACTTTGAAAGAGGAAGTTCTTGCAAGTGAGGGGAGCCCTCTTGCTGCAACTTTCTCAAAGGTGAATGTAGAGGGCTTTAGGCTTAGTGAACTCATGACTGTGGTTGCCATGTGCGATATGACTATGCTTCTTGTGTTGTCTTCCTTAGAATGTATTTGATAATATTACAGCCTAATAATAATAATATTAATTATCTGGCACTGGAGATTGCCAAGTTGACACGTGGAACTGTACTTGTGGCTTGCTTCTGGATATGGTATTACAACATTATCAAATTGCAATCTAATTTTTTCAGCCATTTTCGTTACACTTGTAAATCTTTTATTGGTTGGAATTGTGAATGAATCCTTTCCTTTTGTGTCTAAAAAAAATTATGTTTTATTTTTCATTTTTCAAACACAGGTTACAAAGGAAGTGCATTTTTTACTTTGACTCAAAAGAATATTGACTGATTCACGTTTATTTTATAGTGTAATTTAAATAATAACAATGAAAAGAAATCCAATCACAATGCATCATTAGTCCATGTAATTATTTAGAAATTTGCAAATGAACCATTGCAACCAAGAGAAAAGATATGTTGTCCGAATACTACGTGTTGACAGTCAGGCACATACACATATCTTTTTTTTGTTCTCCTCCCATGCGCGTGTATGTGCCCGATTGCTGACACGTAGCAATCATACATATCTTCTTTCTTGCAATCAATTATACTCTTAATAATATATTTACTGTTCTTATACAACATTAAGAGGCACTCGATCATGTCAAGCCATCAAGGGCCATTTCATCTAGTTTTATTTTTTAATTTTATTATTATTATTTTTTTAACTGATGGTGGAAAATAGATCAACTTTAATTCTTCAAAACTTTATGAAATTAATGTTTGAACTTTGAACATGACCATTTATTCCCTCTTACGTTAGCATTTCGGTCGAATGATGCAATGCCTTCTTATTTTCGTCTAGGAAGTCGTCGGCTGACTTGTAAACAACTATTCTCCTCTGACTTTTCTTGATTATTTATTCTTAAATACATAAGTTTATATAAAATGATTATTTATTTTTTATAAAAACATAATTTCAATACCTATCAAACATGCACTGTTTTAATATAGTATTTATAAAGATGCACATGATTTAAAATATTTGATTAAAACTTACCAAGGAAATTACATTATGGGTTTCCACCATCGTCTTTGTTGAATAATGTGCTCGTTTGACAGAGATTATAAACCAGTTTATAAATTAATATTGGTTTATTTGAGTTGAAATTGTTGATTTTTCAAACCAATTTAACGTAAAATGACAAAATTATCCTTTCTACTTTGAAATTACATTTTTTAATTAAAGGTAATATGGTCATTTCATGTTAAAAGTATGTTGAAAAGTAAAAAAAAAAAATGATTCAAATAAACCAATTTTAGTTTATAATCCATGATAAGTGTATTTTGTACACTTATATTGATTCCTTAATGAAGAGTTTTTGTATAATTCTAAGTATTTTAGAATCGATATCTATTGAGGTTTTGTTCATTTTTCTGATTGTAGGACAAAATCTTCGAACTCAAGTCACATTGGTGAAATCGGCGAGTAAATGAGAAGAATTGAGTTTTTGAAGTGAATATCAAGAGCCAAATATTGGAAGATGAGAAAGAAGATAAAATCATTAGATTTAAGGTGTTTTGGAGTGACAATGAAAAGTTGAAGTGAATGATCAAACACCCGAAAGTCGAAGAAGCAAATTGAGAAACTACAACCGACACATGTGGAGAAATCAGAGAACAACCTTTGGTACAAACATATACATTAGTCAAATGATATATCATTGGAAAGATAATTGAATTATGGTTCTAACGCTTTTTACGGATCGCAATTTGGAGTTTCCTACGAGAAATTATGGCCATATGAAAATCAGTCGACGGCGGAACAGAATTATGTCCGCTCGAGCGGGCAGCTCGCTCGAGCGGACAGAACAGCCGCTCGAGCAAATGGTGCCGCGGCCAAACTCTTATTTGAGTTAAAATCCTATTTTTGGCCTGTTTTGGGGGATTTAGGGCACGAGATTAACCCTAATTGGACCCATATAAAGAAGAGAACTCATAACAAAGAGGGAGTCGAATTTGGAGAGAATGAAGAAGGCCAAACACAAGATCTTTACAAGAATTTCTTCATTCGGGCAAGATTATTGGGATTTCGAGCAAGTGAAATTTGGGTTTCTTGGGCAATCCATTGAAGACATTGAAGAGGACCAATTTATTCTTCAAAGTTCTTCTTGCAATCAAATATTCCGGGTGATAAATTCTCTATTTATTATGTGTTTTTGTAAATTAAACATGATGGGCTAAACTATTTATGCTAAGGATGATGCTGCAAACCATATGTTGAAGTTTTAATTTAAGAATTCCCGTTTCTAATCTTAATTTGTATTTGTTTGATTTATGCCATGGTTTTAATATCCGTTTGAATGATTGATAACCGTTTAAATGTATTTGTGATTTATTTTCGTTTCCGAAAGGTTCAAAATAGATTAGCTCATTATGGTTTTAAACACCAAGTCCTTTAGAGATTAGGAATAATTTTCTATGCTTTGTGCAATCAAATTTGATAATCTTGATATTGAAAGCGTTTTTGTATATTCGTATTCAAAATAGGAATATTTTGAAATTTATAATTCATATCAAACGGAATAAAAATTGTTCAATCTTCATTAAATCGTCACGTGCGCATCGTAAAAATATGTCTCTTCAAGATTTTTGGACACCAACGCTAGTTAAAAAAAAACAAAATCTTGTTTTGTAAAGACCTATATACGGTCAAATTATGATTGGACTAAAATTTGAATAGTTTCTATTGTTAATGCTGATAAAATGTTTAGGACAAATTTATTGACTAGAGTTTAGAATTGTGTATTTTTTCTTTGAACCGTACATGGATAGTTATAGGTGGACTTTTAGGTTAAAGTAGATTAAAAATATTACATATCTAATTTGACATACGATGCACAATTATTGTTATTATTGTTATTGACTAGAATTTAGAATTGCGTATTTTTTCTTTGAACACTACATGGATAGTTATAGGTACACTTTTAGGTTAAATTAGATTAAAAATATTACATACCTAATTTAACATAGGCCACACAGTTATTATTGTTGAAAGTTGTTATTATTGTGATAGTGTTTTCATATAAATAGAGTTACCTAATTAGTGGTTATTCTCCCATATTTTCTTCTAATCACAAAAGATTTTACAACGAATATTTTGGAGATGATATAGATATTTCATTGTCAAACAAATTCGTAGATCCACACTCCAACTGCCCCAACTGTCATGACACTAGATACTAAACATTTAAGGCAAAGAGCTTTGCCAATTGATGGTCGCCTGCCAAACATACTGGAGTTCGTCATCTCCATTTGAATTTGTGGGAAGTTTGCTGAAGAGTGAGGTTTGGGCAAAGTGATCTTTAAGCGATGACTATACTAGTTGCGGAGTGATGCTACCTAGGCATGAAGTTGGTGAATCATAACGTCATTGCACCGTCAAGCGTGGTGCGTGGGAAACAAGTGAGCCCTCCACGTGACGAGATATATGCGGATTAGAAGTGTAATAATAGTATGTTAACCACTTCATTTAAAAATTTAAATTATTAGAAAGTTGAATTTATTTATTTATTTATTGGTTTGAAATTCAAGCATTATTTATTTGTATATCATTTTCAAATTTTTCATAAGTAATTGGACATGAGTGGCAAATTAATGCATGTGTGGAAGTGCTTATAAATATTTATAAATTGATCAAATATTATTTTTATTTACATATTTTATAAAATTCACAATTTATAATCAACAAAAACTTTGGTAAACGACCAACTAATCAAAGTTATGAGTTTTGTTCACATTCGACAATAACATATCTGATGTGAACACAAATTGGTCATGATTCATGACGCCTGGTTGACGTTTGAAGCGCCAGTGGCGACCCAAGTCTCATTTGGCAGACGTCCGAACATAAATCAACAAGAGATATTTCAAAAGTATACATTATTTCATCGTGGACTTCTTCGTAAACTCAGTAATCAAGAATCCCAATTTCTGATATTGCACAACACCCTGAGGCTCTCGATTTCCCTGCTTAATTTTCTGAGGTATTTTTTCTCATCTGGGTTTCTTTTAGTATATGCTATATCACTGTTTATTTCTTTGATTTTCGTTTAACTTGTTGTAGCATGGTACTATGTTATGGTTTCTGTGAATTACTCTACTTCGAGCTGATCTTGATTTGCACGGTATGGCAGTCCAATCACAAGGTTGGGACTTCTTTTTTGCTTTTTCTTTTTTTTGGGTGGTGACTGGTGGTGGTTAGGTTGGTGGGGTGGGGAAGAAAATTAAAGCAAGAAATTGATGATTATTTATCTTCTGGACTGATTCTGTAAAGTAGGTGGTAAAGTTGGAATAATTAATTAAAAGAAGAATTTTTCAGTCATAATCCAATCTTTTTTCCCCTGCCGTTTTCTTTTTTGATGTGGTTGTATTCCATTCAATTGTTGTCGTGTCAATTATGTGATCTTTTTGTTTTGCATTGGCCTGATAATAACTGAGTAACAGTGATAAAATTGGAAATGGAAAGAGTTCCAATTATATGCTTGTTAATCTTTCTTCGTGGGTATTCTTTAAACTCGGTTGGTGGATGAACGAATTTGGTGTTTTTCTTGCTTTCTATCTGTTGGATCGGGCTTTAACTTTATAAAAACCAATTGGAGTCTAGTCAGGGAAGGCTAGACCGCATTTGACCATCCAACTGCTTGAGAGCGGCATTGTTGCTCGCAACACTATTCATGAAACTAGGTTCTTTGGCTGCGGGAAAAATCAATTGTTAGTAGGTAAAAAATGCCATTTTAAGAATATCAATTATCAGAAGTCCAAACGTTTCTGAAAAGCCGACACAGCTACTTAGTTTCAACTATATGTAAAGCAGATAAAAGAATTGCAGAAGCTCCTCAGAGAAATTTGAATGTAGAAGAAATTTTTCTGAAGGATTTGTTCCGAAAATTCTTGCAACTACAAACTGACTGTTGTTTCTGACTTTTTTTACCATTCTTATGTTTTGCACAATAATTCTTGTTGAAAATCTATATCTGACGACGGATGCAGTCAGACAAACAAACAAACGAAAACTAACAATCTGTGTGAAAAACGAGAGAGAGAGAGAGAGAGAGAGAGATTAAAGGGAAATTTGCAATTGTATTCAATAATAATGTGGTATTTAATACAAAGCATTATCCTCTTTATTTAGGGTTTAACATATCCTAGTAAAGGTAACAAACACAATATGGAAATAAATTGAAAATGACTACTCATCGAATTCAAATAAATATGGACTGCAATCCCATATTGTATTGAGTGGAGTGATACATTTCATGGGTTAATTACTACTCTTCGGAATTCAAGTTAGTCAAGGATGTACACACGTCTCTTTATGTTTTTGGCTAGGCTTGACTTTTTTGTAAACATAATTTAAAAGATAATTTTTTTATTAACAAAACTTACCGAAAGCCAAACATTTCTTAATGTATCACCTAGCTTCGCGTGTGAGTGAACAAGCATATGCAAACCAGTAATAAATTTCAATCTCTGGAGAGATGTGGCTCCCAATTCCTGGACGAACATCTTGTACCACGGTACAACTATGGACTTCACTGCCAACCAATTGGAAGGAGTGATCTGTTTTACTTGTATAAATTAATATTGGTACAACACACCTATGTGAGACAAGTTCTATTCACAGGGTTGTATCAATGCGTTCTTTCGCAACCTCTTTCTTTAACAGACATCTAATTGTTTAGGGTTCTTATGAGTTTCATTTTTTTTTTAATTTAAAACTAAATAAGATCTTTATGAATCGATTTGGCAGGCTGTGTTTGGTTTTACTGAAGCATTTTCGGTGCAGTTTCCGAGAGGAATTCATTGGTGAACCCTTTAGTGATGACTTGCTTTCCTTTCTTGCGCGGTAGAAGATCAAATCCATCAACTCAACGTCCATCCGAGCTTGATGATGGTAAACTCCAAAACTTCTGTATGCAAATGCCGTAGCTATTGGCCAATATCTTGGAATAAATATTATCTATACCTTTATTTATAATTTTCCTTTAGCAACCTTTACATATATGTGAATAGGCTATGCGCGAGTCTTTTTTTCTTTTAACCTATTTGTTGTGCATATTTAGAAGACTCTACTAATGTTGAATTATAAACAGAGCTATCTGGAGTCCACAATGTTATACTTTACTCCTACAAAGAGCTGAGAATGGCTACTGATAATTTTAGTCCGACTAATAAAATTGGGGAAGGAGGATTTGGTTCTGTTTATAAGGTAAATGAAGTTTCCTTTTCTTTTCTTCTTATTATACAGTGTTAGTTAATTATCTTTGCAGTTTGGAGAATGACTTCGTTTCTATTGAAAAATCTTGTATGAGTAGGGAAAACTCAGGAATGAGAAAATGGCTGCTATAAAAGTTCTCTCGTCCAAGTCAACACAAGGAGTAAAAGAGTTTCTGACAGAGATTCAAGTGATCTCTGATGTACAGCATGAAAATTTGGTTAAGCTTTATGGATGTTGTGTTGAAGAAAATCAAAGAATTCTCGTTTACAACTACCTAGAGAATAACAGCCTTGCGAAAACGCTTATTGGTAAATTAATCTTATGTTTATCTCCAAGCTTTTATGTTACTGGCATTATACTTTGTATAGAAGCGTGCAAAATTTCACCAGATAAACAAATTGTTGACAGAACAGTTGAATTAAAAATTTGGAAACAAATTTTCTTTTCACTCCTTTTTCTAAAGAGAAATGAATCTGATGCTGTTGAGTGCTTTAGGTGGAGGTCATAGTAGCATCCAGTTTAGCTGGCAAACACGGGTTAAAATTTGTGTTGGAGTCGCAAAGGGACTTGCTTATCTTCACGAGGAAGTGAGACCACCCATTGTGCATCGGGATATCAAAGCTAGCAATATTCTTCTCGACAAAGATTTGAGCCCTAAAATTTCAGATTTTGGTCTTGCGAAGCTCATCCCTGCTGATATGACTCATGTCAGTACACGTGTGGCAGGAACCATGTAAGTTGCAAAATCCTACTAGACAAATTGAGAGCATGTTTTTGTATGTTTTGACCATCACCATGAAGTTTTAAAGCATGTTTGGCTGTGCTTGAAAGTAAGTCAAACTTATACTTTAGTTACATATTTTGCCAAACATAATTATAGAGTTATCTTTAACTAACAGAACGCACTTTTCCACAAGTCTGAACTTACTCTCTAGAAAGGTAACTTTTTAAGCACAGCCAAACATGCTATTACCAAAGCCACATGTAGAAGGCTTTGGCGTTGCATTTTGTAGCTGCAAGTGAATTTCATAGTCGTTAGAGCTAATATCTGTCTTAGCTCCATTTCTCGTGTCGTGATTTACTATGTATTTACTAACTTATACCTGAATCTACATCTGTTGTGCAGCGGTTACTTGGCACCAGAATATGCAATGAAAGGCCAGCTGACTCGCAAAGCAGATATTTACAGTTTTGGTGTTCTCCTCGTTGAAATAGTCAGTGGTAGATGCAACACGAACTCACGGTTACCTGATGAAGAAAAATATATTCTTGAAAGGGTATTTAACAACACAGACATCACATGCATGGTTGCCATTGCATAAATATTTAATATGCTGATATACTATAAATGAGCTCTTTCGAGAAGGTCTTTTAAAATCTTTTATATTACTCCCTCCGTCCCACAAAGATAAACTCGTTTTTCTTATTTATATGTCCCAAATTATAGGCCACTTACTTTATAGAGGGTGTATTAAATTTTTTATTTTCCTAATATACCTTTATTTAATTTACATTGTTATCAACCCAAAACAAGTATTTAAATTTATTAGATTCATGAATGACTAATACTAAATGGGGTATAATAGGAAAAATGTGTGAAAAATTTATAATTTCAATTACATTAAATATGCTTTCTTAATCTGTGTGGAAAAAAAAATGATGACGGAGGAGTAAGTCATAATGAGAGTTAAATGTAGCATGAAATCTGAAATGAGCCACCAAATTAACACATGCCAAGGTTGTCGTATTATTTCTGTTCATTTTGTAATGCATGATCCTTTTGATACCCGATTTGATAACTATTTTTCGAGACTGTGTACATGACTGTTGCAATTGTGTTTGTAGGCATGGCAACTTCATGAAAGTAGAGAGCTTGTCTCGCTAGTTGACACATCACTTAATGGAGATTTCGACCCTGAACAGGCTTGCAGATTCTTAAAGATTGGTCTTCTCTGCACTCAAGATTTTCCAAAGCTTCGACCCTCTATGTCTAATGTTGCCAAAATGCTAACCGGGAAGAAGGATTTTGATGAAAATAAGATAATGAAGCCGGGCTTAATCACTGATTTCATGGACCTAAATATTAGAAGCACCCCTAAAACCAAGCCTGAAATCAATCACACCACTACCAATTTATTATCCTCTGGCTCTGACAATTTGGAGACTTCAACTTTGTCCTCAGGAACTACTTCTCAGGCCACCTTCACATTTACAGCAGTATATGATGAGAGAAGCATTTGAACAAATATAGTTGCATGGATGGACAAAGATTTGTTAATTTTGATTTGATTTAATCTTATGTTTTTCCTATCTTCAAATTAGTACAATTTTCACACCAAATCAAAATGTCATCTCCGACCCATTACTTCAAATTTTGCACCAAATAAATAATGTACATTCTCTTTCCTTATTTTTTTAATTCTAAGCAATTAATTTATTTCAAAATTTATTTAATTATATATTGTATTTATATTAAATTTATAAATTAAAATTTACATTTATTTACCTAAATTATTGCATTTATTAAAAAAAATTAAAACAGGTATAATACTCAATATCACAATAACAAAATAAAATATTTAACACACAAAATAAAAATAAAATATTACATAACATATAAAAATATCCAAAAACAAGCGTAAAATATAATTAATTGTCATTTAATTCTTGGAATTAATATATTCACTAAAAAAAACATAAATCATTAAAATTACTAAAATAATAAAATGATAATAAACAAATGATATAAGAATAACAAATTTTTGTATTGTAAGTATGAGGACAAATCAAAATAAATATTTCACACAATTTCTTCTCTATATCTACATTGTGGTGCAACACTGTTCAAATCTTCATTTTGGCGTCTCCAGATGACGTTGGGTTAGAGAAGAAATGGACTCCATTTTGGCGATTCGTCGGTTGGAGATGCCCTAAGAATTGGTTAGATTGTGTAAAAATTGTTGTATTCCACCTTTTTTTTTCCTTTTGGGTTGTAAGGTTTTGTATTTTTTTTGTACTTTATTGGATATACTTGTAAATGCATATACTTTATCAGACACAATACAAGAAATCATCCTCTGTTTCTCTATTTTCCAATATATATATTTTTTTTTATCCTTTAAAAAAAACAAAAACAAAAAAAGACGTAAAGCGACCTATGTGAGCTGACTGAGCTCCATGGCCCATGGGGTTGGGTCAGCAGTCAACTAATAATTAAACAGTTTATTTTCTGCTTGCAGGCTGCATTATTAAACACGAAACAGAATTTTTATAGAATTTTCCTGTACTTAGTGTTTACTTTGTAGACTTTAAATTATAATACAAGATGATAATTAAATATTAAAAATGAAACTTTGAAGTTACAATTTGATGGCGCGTATTGACTCAGGGACTGATTCAAAGTCCAAGGGGAAGGGGCCTTCGTATGTTGATAATTTTGATATAATTTGAATTCCGAGTTCAGCTTTTAGTTTGCATATCAACTGTTAATTTTAATTTTATTTATTCATTATTAATAATTCAATTTAAATGTTAATTATACATTAAATACTGTACATAGAAGTTATTAGAAATATCATAAAATAATTAAACAGAAAATTATTTTCTTTATATCTCTTAAATTCAAAAATAATTTAAAACTTATTCATTGTTGACGATGATATAATAATATTATATTAATATTTGTTGTTTATAGTAATAAAAATTATTAGATACTTTGACATGGTCGATGATAAGTGTAATTTGTATACTTATATTGATTTCTTAATAAAGAGTTTTTGTATAATTAGAAGTATTTTAGAGTCGATATCTATTGAGTTTCTGTTTATTTCTGTGATTGTAGGACAAAATCCCCGAACTCAAGTCACATTAGTGAAATCGACGAGTAAATGAGAAGAAATTGAGCTTTTGAAGTGAATATCAAGAGTCAAACATTAGAGGATAAGAAAGAAGATAAAATCAATAGATTTAAGGTGTGTTGAAGTGACGATAAAGAGTTGAAGTGAATGATCAAACGTCCGAAAGTCGAAGAAGTGAATTGAGAAACTACAACCGAAACATGTGAAGAATTTAGATAACAACCTTTGGTACAAACTTCTCTATAAGGCAAATGATATACTATTGGAAAGATAATTAAAGTACGGTTCCAACGCTTTTTACGGATCGCAATTTGGAGTTTCCTGCAAAAGTTATGGCCATTTGAAAATCGATCATGACGGACACTTTTCGTCCGCTCGAAGCGGGTCAAGGCTCGCTCGAATAACAATCAGCAAAATAATCTTCGTTTCTGTCCGCTCGAGCCGACAATGCCGCGGCCAAACTTTTATTTGAGTTAAAATATATTTTTGGCATGTTTTTGGGGACTTAGGGAATGAAATTCAACTCTAATTGGATCCATATAAATAGGAGAATTCTTATAACGATTGGGGAGTCGAATTTTAGAGAAAACAAATTGGCAAAACACAAGAACTTTAAAAGAATTTCTTCATCCGGGAAAGATTATTAAGATTTCAAGTATGAGAAAGTTGAGATTTTTGGGCAATCCATTGAAGACATTCAAAGAGCTAAATTTATCTTCAAAGTTCTTCTTGTAATCAAATATTCAGGGTGATTCTTCTTGTAATCAAATATTCAGGGTGATAAATTCTTCATTTATTATGTGTTTTTGTAAATCAAACATGATGGGCTAAACTCTTTATGCTTAGGATAATGATGTAAACCATATGTTGAAGTTTTAATTCAAGAATTCTCGTTTTTAATCTTAATTTGTTTGTTTGATTTATGCCATGGTTTTTATATTCGTTTGAATGATTGATCACTGTTTGAACGTGTTTGTGATTTATTTTCGTTTCTGAAAGGTTCAAAATAGATTAGCTCATTATGATTTTAAACACTAAGTTCTATAAAGATTAGAAATAATTTCTTATGCTTGGTGCAATCAAATTTAATAATCTTGATATTGAAAATATTTTTATATATTCGTATTTAAAATAGAAATATTTTAGAACTTATATGAAAATAGGTTTAATTCTACTTCAAAGAGATTATTAGATAACTTAGGATTATCGATTGTCAATTTGAACATGAATTGGATTAGAACGTGGAATTTTGAAGATTAAAATAGATACTAATGGTAGAGTCAGATTTTTAGCATAACTCATTTACTTGATTTTTTCCAAAAACTATATTTGCATTTAGTTAAATCGTAGTTATAGTTTAAATAATTTCATACTTTATTGATCCAAATATTTATTGTGTGTATTCGATTTAAGCTTGAATTAGTCAAAATTAAGCTAAAGTCTAATCCTCGTGGGAACGATACTCTTTTACTCACTTTTTACTATTACTTATCAACGAACCCGTACGCTTACGGGATTTCACCGAACAAGTTTTTGGCGCGTTGCCGGGGATTAAGATTTTTAGCTTAAGTTTTGTTAAATTTAGCTTGAATTCGATTTTTCTTTTTTTATTTTTATTTTTTTCTTTGTTTACTCTAGTATTTCTTTTTGGTTTTTTTTCCAGGCAGTTGCAATCGTTTTATGCATGATTTGGAAGATCTCGACCTTTTGCCATTGATCATGAGATCAAAATAATCTTTTGCCATCGAAGAAGAGGACTGAGAAATACACCAAAAACAACAACACAAGATGACAGCTTCTGAGATTGATGAGGACGACATGCTTGTTGGAGATGTATTCGCAATGAACCAGGATAATAGAGTGAGATATGATGCAACTTCTGAGATTGATGAGGTCAACATGCTTGTTGGAGATGTCTTTGCAATGCACCAAACTTCAACTTGTCCACTAACGAATTCATTCACATCGAACCTTGAAGAAGTCAACTATACTCATAATTTTCCGTGTCAACAGAACAACCCTTACTCCAACACTTATAATCTGGGATGGAGAAATCATCCAAATTTCTCTTGAGGAAACCATCAGAATCAGGAAAATCAAAGTCAAGGAAAACCATTTGGATTTCAACAACTTGGATTCCAACAGCAGCAGGAGAAAAAACCATCGTTGGAAGACTTAATGTATCAGTATATTAACAAAACTGATAATACTCTACAGCACCAACAAGCTTCACTTAAAAATCTGGAAACTCAGATTGGACAGATAGTAGCAAGTTTACCTGGGAGTCCACAAGGCACCTTTCCAAGCGACACTGAAGCCAACCCAATGGAACACATGCCAAGCATTACAACAAGGAGTGATGAGCAACTATCTGAAATTTTAGATAATTGACATGTCATCTAACAAGAGGAAGCACCAATTAAAGAAGAAGATTATGTGGAGAAAGTGAAGTTAAATGGGCAAAATGAAAAAGTGATAATTAATGATGTTGCACTTATCAATCAATTCTCCGACTCTCTTCTTTCTTCTAAAATTGATTTTGTGATCAAGATCGATGAGGAAGTTGAAGTTTTCGTAGTTGTGTTCGAGTAAGGTGCTAAATTGAAATTATATTTTTATGAGGAGCGCAAATTCAAATTTTTTAAAATAAACAAAAAATAGTGCAAAGTCAATAGATGCTAGCAAAGCAAGTCCTCCAAAGCACTATTTAAAGTACCGTGAAACAATTGTTACAAAGTCAAGCTAACGACTTTAAACAAGCGCTTATTGAGAAGCAACCAAATTTCTAACCCTTTTATTTACTTGCTTTTAAGTAATAGTTTTAGGTAAAATTTTGCATCTAGGTTGTCGCCATCCTTTTGTATGAAATTTCTCAAGTATCACATAATATATTTCTTGATTTTGTAGGTCACTCACAAAGTGTTCGATGAAATACTTTAACCAGAAAATTGCTCCAAAGGACTTGGAAGATTCACTATAAGTTTGGGAGAAAATAGCATGGTCGATTAAAAGTACACAAATACTCTAACCATAGAGAAGAATACTAGGGGAGTATCGTAATCATTCTCTTTATTTTCATAATTTGTCTTCATACTTACATTGGGACAATGTTGATTTAAGTTTGGGGTGGAGTTGACTTGTTGAGTCATGCTTTTATTATTATTATTTTTATCTGGAGTATGTAGTGTAAAACTAAAAAAAAAGTCAAAAATATTTTATTTGTGTAACATAGTTGGACAACTGCTAGTTTATTATTATTTCTATTTGGTCTAAGATTAATTGTTAAAAAATAATTTAGTATTTCTACAATGTGCTTAGTTTTGTTAAAATTCTTTATCTGCGTGGGACTTAAGACTACTTTGAGCACATAACTATTTTTGGTGTTGTTTAAGTTTGGAGACAAGTTATGTAATGTAAATGGAGATTTGAGTTTAAGAATTTAGATATTGTTTTTGATTTTCAAGTACCTAGTTGAAAAATTCACTAAACCAACAATTGAAAATAAGTTTGGGGGTGATTGAGCTGGTAACGGTGATAGTTTAGAGAAGTGATGATTCAGCTTTTATTGAGAAAATTTATAATTAGTTCAAGTTAGACAGGTTGAAGCTAGGCATTGACAATTTTCTAGAATTCTAATCCCAACTTTCAGTCCCAATGAAAGACATTGCACTAGTCAAGGCACATTGAGTAGGAAAAAATTGCCTATACTGATGTGTGAAAACCAACCTTGAGTAATCTGGCCCTATGTATCAACAATATATAGGAAACGATTTACTATGGAAGAGTGCTACCTCAATATTAGAGTGAAAACTACCTACTGTGGTGAATAAATAAAAAAAACAAAATTATAAAGAAAAGCAGTAGCAAGAAACTAAATAAAAGTATTGCATTTGCCTGACTAAGTCTTAGACAAGAAATGAGATTTAGATACCTAGTTAGTTTGACTTGCTTAGTGATGATCTAGAGACTAGAACACTTGACATCATGGAGAATCATTGCCTATCTAAACTTTGTCGTAATCAGTTAGATCCTTCTAGCTTGAAAATGAAGACTAAAATATGAGTCTAGCCTTAGTTGAAAGCCATCGGGGAGAAGTGATAGATACTTGAATATGGTGTAAAATTTACGAGAGGAGAAAGGAAAATATGACCATTGAGGGTTGGGATTGAAAGACTTAAGAATCTATTTGCTTGCATGACTTTATCCAAATTAAAGTAATGACTGAAATAGCTATTAACACACACACACACACACACACACAAGTCGAACATTGGATAAGTGTTAAAATATTTTATGTAGTAATATTTTGACATTTTTCTTGAATTAAATGATTAGATATATACTAGAGGCGAAAGTGGTAAGAAGTCCAACTGTGTGCACTTTTTTTTTCTTATATGCATTTGAGTCTTTGTTTTATCTTATTTTTGCTTGGGACTAGCAAAAGTTTAAGTTTGGAGGTTTGATAAGTGTAATTTGTACACTTATATTGATTCCTTAATGAAGAGTTTTTGTATAATTCTAAGTATTTTAGAGTCGATATCTATTGAGTTTTTGTTTATTTTTTTGATTGTAGGACAAAATCTCCGAACTTAAGTCATATTAGTGAAATCGACGAGTAAATGAGAAGAAATTGAGCTTTTGAAGTGAATATCAAGAGCCAAACATTAGAGGATAAGAAAGAAGATAAAATCAATAGATTTAAGGTGTGTTGAAGTGACAATAAAGAGTTGAAGTGAATGATTAAACGCCCGAAAGTCGAAGAAGCGAATTGAAAAACTACAACCGAAACATGTGAAGAATTTAGTTAACAACCTGTGGTACAAACTTCTCCATAAGGCAAATGATATACCATTGGAAAGATAATTGAATTACGGTTCCAACGCTTTCTACGATCGCAATTTAGAGTTTCTTGCAATAAGTTATGGTTATTTGAAAATCGATCGTGATGACGAGACACTTTCGCTCGCTTTCGAGCGGCTTCAAGGCTCGCTCGAGCAACAATCAACAAAATAATCTCCGTTTTTTGTCGACTCGAGCGGAGGCGGTTTGCGTGCATGCCAAACTTTTATTTGAGTTAAAAATATATTTTGGCATGTTTTTGGAGACTTAGGGCACAAAATTCAACCCTAATTGGATCCATATAAATAAGAGAACTCTTATAAAGATTGGAGAGTCGAATTTTGGAGAGAACAAAGAGGCAAAATATAAGATTTTTACAAGAATTTCTTCATCTGGGCAAAATTATTGAGATTTCAAGTATGAGAAAGTTGGGATTCTTGGGCAATCAATTGAAGACATTCAAAAAGCCAAATTAATCTTCAAAGTTCTTCTTGCAATCAAATATTTCAGGTGATAAATTCTCCATTTTATTATGTGTTTTTGTAAATCAAACATGATGGGCTAAACTCTTTATGCTAAGGATGATGATGTAAACCATATGTTGAAGTTTTAATTCAAGAATTTCCGTTTTTAATCTTAATTTGTATTTGTTTGATTTATGCCATGGTTTTAATATCCGTTTGAATGATTAATCACCGTTTGAACATGTTTGTGATTTATTTTCGTTTCTGTAAAGTTCAAAATAGATTAGTTTATTATGATTTTAAACACTAAGTCCTATAAAGATTAGGAATAATTTCTTATGCTTGGTGTAATTAAATTTGATAATCTTGATATTGAAAGCATTTTTATATATTCGTATTCAAAATATGAATATTTTGGAACTTATATGAAAATAGGTTTAATTCTACTCGAAAGAGATTATTAGATAACTTAAGATTATCGATTGTCAATTTGAACATGAATTGGATTAGAACATGGGATTTCGAGGATTAAAAAATCGGATCGATTCTTAGCATAACTCATTTACTTGATTTTTCCAAAAACTATACTTACATTTAGTTAAATCGTAGTTATAGTTTAGATAATTTCATATTTTATTGATCCAAATATTTATTGTGTGTATTTGATTTAAGCTCTAATTAGTCAAAATTAAGCTAAAGTCTAATTCTCGTGGAAACGATACTCTTTTACTCACTTTTTACTATTACTTGTCAACGAACCCGTACGCTTGCAGAATTTCACCGAACAATCGATATACAATTAATATGGCTAATCTAGACTAACTATCTTGGTACATTTCGAGCACATCTTCAATCAAAGTCAACTCAAATGATATAATATATTGAATTTTTATTGTTTATACTAATAAAAAGTTATAAACTTTCTTGTGTTTCTGATAAACGATTAATACAGTTTGTTTCTTTAGAACATTTTCAATGCTATCTTCTATTTTGAATGTCCAGTTAATATGGGGATGAGGTGGAGGAGACAAAATTAATGTGATAACATTTATTGTAGAAGCGAGGGCAGATCCAGGAATCGATGAATATGATGGCTTGAATTTTTTTTTAAAAGCAACATTCGACAATAAAAGCACGCTTAGTTAGTAAGACCTAACGACTATTACGCTTTAATATGCATATAATTAACATAATACGTTAACTTAAAAGATGAAAAAAATGAAAAAATTACGATTGAACTTTTAAAGGAAAGTGACATCTTAAGTTTTTTGACATATAAATCAAGTAAAATCTTAAAAAATTATTGGGTAATACGACATAAATAATTGAACTTTGATCAATGCTTGTTTTATATTTGTCACAACGAGTTTTCAAAAAATTAATCTTGATTAACTATAAATAGATTCTCAAATTAATTAATATCACAACAAAATAGATTTACAAAAATTTGCAATGTCTTATAAACTAGTCATCATAAAATATAATTTTATTAGTCTACAATTACCCATAATCAAAATATTGTATATACATTGTAGTGTTAAAAAAAAATGACATTTGGGCTTTGAACCTACCCAAGCCCAAGGCTAGATCTGCCACTAAGTAGAAAGTCGTCCAACAGACTATATAATTTTAGACATTTTGTTATATACTTTTCACTTATTTTTTCATTAAATTGTGTCTATCTCTTTTCATCCTCTTTTTCGTTCTTTTTCTTCCTTCCATACTCTCTCTCTTGTCACAAATATTTTTTAGAAACATTTAGCATTGGAGATGTTCTTAAAATTGATCAAACGCTCTAGTCTATCTTTAGTATATGCGGACTTGATCTCTACTCTTGGGCGAAAGATTCTCGCCAACGGTGGGCGGATCGGACTCATAGTATATGTGCCGAAGGTGCAACCCTAGTCCTAAAAAGGAAGTCATTAGCCTAAAAGAATAATCAAATATTATGTCATAAAATTTTGAGGAGAGGAGGAAAAAAAAAAAAAAAAAAGTAAAGAGAACTGCAGTGAAGGTAACTGGAGAGAATATGTGCTGCTGCAAACAACCTGTCTTTTATAATTAGGAAAAAGATAAACAGAGTGGGTCCCATTTTATCATTATATCCCATAATTAAACCCTAATCCATAATTATAAACCAAAACAAAATTCCCTTTGTTTCTCTTTCTAAAATGATACATTCTCTCTCATCATCACTGGTTGTCTCACTCTCATGACCCTTTTTGAAACTTTTTAACCTCATGCCACTATCTTTTTCACAAGCATTCCCTCAAAATAAAAAAGCTGGGTTGTCCACTTTTATCCCACTGATCAAAAAATAAAAAAAAATCTCAAGATTTAGCCCAGAATACCATCATTTTCCTCATCTATTACGACTTATTTTGTTTTTCTGTACACAATTTTCTATGTGCTGTCGTGGTACTTTTTTTGGGTATTTGTATTTCTGTTGGGGTTTTGAAAGAGGGTTCTTTCTTTAGTAAGAATTTCTCTTTGCGGTGTGGTGGGGGGGATTGTTCAGGTCAAAAAAGTGGGAAATGTTGTGAGTTCATTTATGGGTCTGCTTTTTATGAAACGTACGTGGGAAGCAATTTAGCTGTGCATTTTCCAGCAATTTACTGAAGTCTCAACTATGGAGTTCAGAAAATCCTAGCTTTAACTGCGTGAAGTAGGAATCCTCTGGATCTTTTTTCTCTTCTTTTTATGCCACTTATTTCTGAGAATCTGTAAATTTATCGTCTGGAATTGTCATGATTCATGTGTGGCTGAAAACTCTGGAAATTTTGTTAGATCAAAGACTTGCTTCATATCATAGGACGCTTTTTAGTTTGATAGCATAGCATTAGTGTTGGAGATATAAATTCATTCCTGCACAAATTGAAGGCAACCGTTTTACAATTTGGGTAATATTGATGAAAAATTCGAGCTTTGCTGTATGGGTTGTTTAAACAATGAAGGATATTTAGCTGTTTTATGTTAGTTTCTGTAAGAGTTGTTAAAAAAATGGAGGATATTGGATTGTTTAATCAAGCGTGGAAATGGTTGCAATCAAAAGACTGTTACTCTGTAGCAAGAACAACGGTGAGCTTTTTCAGGGACAAAATGGGTATATTTATGGAGCGGCACTGGCCGATGGTTTGTTGTGGGTGTGCAAGGTGTGGGAGAGGTCTACTGTTCTTATTGGCTCATTGGAAAACTTGTTTTGTTACTGGCTTCCGGTCATTTTCTGAGCTGGGCTCGGCAGCTCTGCTCGTTATTATGTGGAGCTTCTTTCTAAGTTTGACATCAATGTCTTGTCTTCTTTACGTGCTTATTAGTATGGTATGACTTTGTATCCTATGGATTCCTATCTTTGGTGTTTTTGTTTCTCGTGTTGTTGCTTATTTCCTTCCTCTGCTCTTTTGAATTGCCAAGATTTGCTTTCATATTGTCTTTTTTTGTATGGATATGGTTAAACTTGATTTTTATGCTCCAGTATGTCGTTCATGTGATGATATCCAGTATTTAGTGAGTTCCTAGAGTGAACACTTTATTATGTGAGATAAAGAATTCCCTAGAGTTAATTGATGCAATATATAGGTATAGACTCTATGAACACTTTCATTTAATCTCTAATCGCAAATAAATCTGGAGGATATAAGAGCATCTCCAATGCTATAATGTCAAGACACAATATCTGGTACTTTTCTTGACAAATGGCCAAAGAGTGCTTATGCGGCACAATTAATGTTAGAAGGTGTCTAGCACAATTAATTCTAGACATTGTTCTTGACAATGTCTATTATTAATTTAATAATCTCTATCCAATCAATACATTTCTCTCTCCTTCTTTTTTCTAAAAAGCTAATAATAATTGGCCACATTTGCACAATGAACATTGTTGCATTGGAGATGCTCTAATGAAGCTGGAGGATAAATAAGATCTGGCACGAGCTACGATAAGAAGGCCAGTACTAACCATTCCCTATATTATGAACTGTTGCTGGCACAATCATATATGTTTTGGATTCAATTGAGTTTCAGAGAAGGAAGCGCTTTGTGATTTTCATTAAATAAGTTATTATTCATCCATTTCAAAACAGAATTCTATCCAAATCACATGATTTCTCTTTGGGAAGGAATCGTTATTGCATCACAAAGTCTAGATGGTTATATGCTTTCTTGTTTCGTTTGTCTGTGTGGCTTCTTGCAGTTAGAGGTGTAACTGCATTATCAGAAGATGTTTATTTGCATTCATGCCATTTATTGTACAGCTGACTTATGGATTCAATGGATTCTCATGAAGAGGCATATGATCCAGTTATGATTGCATCACATGATTTGTGCTTATATTTTGATGTGATTCTCTCTTTTAGATGTTGGTTGATATTAGCCTTTCTGTAGTTCACTTGCTCTCGGTGGTCTCTCATGTTACAAGGAGTTATCTAGTGTGCTGGAGAATTTTGTCCTATTGTTACTCATCTTTAATCAAAAGGCTTCCACTGCAGAAGTTGTCACAGACATTTTCTTAAGTAATCTGAGAATCATTAACAATAGTTGCGTATTTCCTTCCAGGTCGCTGCTGTGGTTGCTGTTCGGTACTTAGGCTACGCTCCTGGACTTTTTATTGTGGGACTGTTTGCCATTCTAATTTTATGGATGTGTGCTAACTTTTGGATAACGGGTACATTGTTCATAGTTGGGGGTATGTTCTGATTTTCTCATACCTTGTACTCAGCTAATGCCTACTGATGTCTTGTACTGTTCAATTTTTTGCTTTTGCCATTCATGGAGCAAATCTTATCTATACCGAAAAAGATGATGACGAGTTTATTATTGCTTGATAGATGGTGCTGGGATAAAATTTGTAGTTCTGGCAAATAAATTATATATTTTCCACTTCTTCACTCTCAAATTCTTACTATAGTTCATTTGAATTTTTACAGTTCTGTTATTTTCTTCTGATTTGATTTGCCTCTTAATAAGCCATTCACTTTGAATAACTGCGCCTTTTGGATTAAATTTTGAAAATCCCAAGGGATAAATCATGGAGCAACCTGGGACATCAATTGTTTCAGAAACTGCAAAGAGTCCCTTATTAAGTTCTGGTTCACATTCTAATTTCTAACAGTATGCTTTTGAGGCTTTTGGAAAACATGTTTCTCTTGCTCCTTTATTTTTCCACGTGGGATAGTAATTTGTAAGTCTGGCAGAACAGTTCTCAGTGATGTGCTTAATGTAATTCTGTATATGGTAGATAAATCACTTGCATGTTATGCTCTGAATATTTTTATTCCTGACCCTCTTGACACCACCATCTTTTTGGAAACGCAGGTTATCTATTTTCCTTAAATCATGCACGGCTGGTGGTATTCATGGCAACTATATATGCTATGTATTGTGTCAAAGTTCAAGTAGGATGGCTTGGGATTTTTCTTTCATTTAACCTTTCATTCCTATCAAATGATGTCTTGAACTACTTGCTCCAGTGGTGTGATAATTTGAGTGAAAGCACCCATTTTGAGGAGCATAAAGCATCCGAGTCATTCCCAAAAGACAATTTCTCTGCAGAATGTGAATTTTCTGGTCCTACTGAAGAAGAAGAAGAAGAAGAAGAAGAAGAAGAAGAAGAAGAGGAAGAAGAGAAATTGCACTCATGTAAATCATCCGACAAACCTGCAAGTATTTCATTTGTTGAAAAACCAAAGGAATGTGCTGCTAAGCAGGTGGTCAGGGAAGATGCGAGCTCAACAATTGAAATGGAGCGGATTTTAAGCAGTTCCAATCATTACGAAGCACTGGGATTTCCCCGTCACAAGAAAATTGATGTTGTATCATTGAAGAAGGAGTACCGGAAAAAGGTATGCTACTTTGACCCCATGCATGCCGATGATTTATCTTTTTTTTGCTTATTTTTAATGCAAGTAGGCCAGAAATAATATTCTAGTTACATGAAAGTTTGCGTACCTAGGTTTTACCCCAGGTTTGTGAAACTTTTTTATTTTATTTTATTTTGTTTGTTTGCATTCTTGGTGAAGCAAGAAAATTGTTTACTGGATATGTCAAAATATTTTGTGACAATATATGATGTCCTAGTCAGGGGTGGACCCAGAATTATATTTCAGTCGGGGTGATACAGAATTACGTAAAAAATAATTTTAAATAAGTCAATAATAATAATAAGTGTTTGTTATTTTATTTGGGTTGGGTTTTGAAAAAAAAAATTAAAACCATAGGGTTATTGGATTTAAGATGAAATTGGACTGGCAAAGAAAAACAAAAAAAAAAAAAAAAAAAATGAAACCCAGTGGGGGCAGTGGCCCCCACTGGACCTTGAATAGGTCCGCCACTGGTCCTAGTGGAATTGGCTTAAATTTCCATTGAAGAGTGGAATTGGCTTAAATTTCCATTGAAGAGTGGAAAACGCATGTGATTTTTTTTCCATTTTCTTTTGTTGCCCTATCCCTGATTCCTGATATCAAATGTGGGTTCATACTTTATATATTCAAAAATTATGTAGAAATAAGTCCATTATTTGCTACTCGTAATTTATTTTCTCAGGGTTAGAACAAATGAAAAATATATAGAACGGTAGTTAAGTAATCATAACTTCAGGATGTCTTAGAATTAAAACCTAAACATTCAATTTTGTATGGCGAAATATGAAGAAAGGGACAGGACAAGGGAGGTGATTTTCAAGGATTCAATATCAATGAGGAACCAGGCTGTATATTAAAAAAGATGGTTCAGTTAGAAGCTTGTCTTCTGTTGCTTGTTGAATGAATTGATCTCGACAAATCTGGAAGTTCACTAATTCTTGAATGCCAGATTGGTCTCACGTATACGTTACTAGATGCAATCATGATATAGCTTCAGTTGCCTAATTTATCTTATAGACAAGCTTCTTTGCACATAAATAAGGTTAAAGCTTATTATAATACTGTTTTGCTCAAGCAGTGCATTTTTAATTTATAGAATTTGATATATGCACATTCTTATGACCCTTTAGGAAGGCGGCAAGGGAACCCAATCATACTGAGAAAGAAAAAGGTCAAAGGGGACGGACCAAAGTGTGACAAGAGAGTTATTTCGTCTTATGTGTGTCATTGCATGGAATGTTACCATGCAAGGTTTATGTGCAAATAGCCATATCATCCAGTTAAAAAGTGGACAAAAAAATCCAATTAAAAAGTGGATTCCTAAAAAACTATTAAATGGAGACCTGAATTAATTGTGCATTGCCTGTAAACAAAAGGCATCATTTGGAGCAATCTGAAAATTCTATGGGCACTACAAAAATTTTTACCGGTTGTATGTAATGAATCTTAATAGGTCGATTAGATGTTTGAAGTTTGCTGCTCTGATTGCATTTAGTAAAGCTGATTATTGCCTAGAAAAACATTGAAATGCTTAAAGGACGCACTAACGAGAAGAGGAACTACTTCTCTCTATTAAATCTTACAACGTCCAAGAATATCAATTGGGTAATGACATTGCCTCCACAAGATTCTACGGAGGACCAAATTACAGTGCCTGGGAAGTAAGTTAATTTCAGGTATTGTGGCTTTGAGTGGTGACTGATATTGCAAAAGTAATTTCTGTACTTATTTTACTGAACCGAAATATACTTTTTCTTAGACCGATAACATAATATAGTAACATGCTTTATGCATTTGGTGAAATGGAAATGGCATCTTATTCTCTTGGAGGAATGTGAAGTTCAAAGTCTTGTGTTGAAGTTGTTGTTCCTTATGACTGTAGATGGCTTTCTTTATGTCATGACATACGTATTCGTGTCTTAATGACAGAAATTTATACATATTTTGTTCAGGCCATGCTTGTGCACCCAGACAAAAATATGGGAAGTCCACTGGCTAGTGAATCATTTAAGAAACTTCAATGTGCATACGAAGTAAGAGTCGTTCTAGTTTTTTTAGATTTTGTTGCTATTTCCAAAATGTCTGAAGCGGAAGTGGTGTTGCGGTGTTGCTTTGTTTCTTACAATGGCATTCATATTCAGGTTCTTTCTGATGTTGTGAAGAAGAAGGACTATGACGAGCAACTCAGAAAGGAAGAATCTAAGGCTGTTCTGCAGAAATCTCCTAGCACTTCTCGTCAGGTACGAATATATGATGTCTCTGAGTACTTATTTATGCGACCATAATTCTATTTTACAATAGATCTTAGAAAGAAAAAAAAGTGCGGCGTTATTATTATCATAAATGTAAATGTAAAGAAAAGATACAAACTTCTGTTTTCTAAATAGAAAAATATTGTTCAGTCCAGACCTTGGATTGTAAACCTATAAATCTCGTTGTCATTTTTTGTACCTTCATGAATTGTGATTTCAGTAACTGTAAGAAGTGTGAGTTTGATGGAAAAGAGGGTCATTTTGGTTCAGTTAAAGTAGTTTAAAATACATGGAGGGTTCTCCTATTATGATAGTCCATGTTTCGTGAATGTGGCTTTATTATCTGTTCGTTAGCTGGATATTCATTTATCAAAATACATCAACTCTGCATTATCATGTGCCAGGAAACAAAATCAGTTAGAAGAATTTTCATTTCTAACTCCATATTGAGCAGGATACTGCTGGTTTTGTTACTGAGGAGTCAAGGCGTATACAGTGCACAAAGTGCGGCAATTCACACATCTGGGTTTGCACCAATAGGACGAAGGCAAAGGCAAGATGGTGTCAGGTTAGGCTCCTCTTTAAATTGAAATTTTTTAGTTTATGCACAATGTGTACATAAATTAATTGATTTACGTTTTCTTGGCTACAGGATTGCTGTCAATATCATCAAGCAAAAGATGGTGATGGATGGGTGGAATACAAAGGGTCACTGATGTTTGATTGCCCTCAAAAGGTATGCTTCACTTTAGGAAAACTGGATATTTTCATTGCATATATGCATTTGCTGTGGAGATAATCACTGTGAACTTCAAATGGTGCCATTACTGGTATGTCAATATTATGAATTATGAATTTTGAATTATGGATGTATAGCATATTGAATTTAGTCCAAAATCATGTTGTGGTCCTTAAACCACTGCCAGATACACGAGGATTGTTTATAGAAAAATTATAGTATTAGTGAGAGCAATCAGGAAATTTGTTACTTTAGGAGTTTGTGATTATATGGAGTCTTTTGAAAGTGAGCACGTAAATCAGCATCTTATTAGCCTTACTTAACTTTGCCATACTTAAACAACTACTCTTTAGGAAGTTTGCTTTGCCAACACTGTACCTACTTTTAGTGAATACGACAAAGATTCTGCATGTAGTGTGGACCTGTTTTTTTCCCTATACATTCCATTTCCCTGAAGGAATATTTGATGCTCCTGGTGTTAGACATCACACGTCAGTTAAATGATCATTAGGGTTTTTGTGTCTTGAGTTTGCTAGCAAAACAAAGTGCTTTATTTTATGGTCAAAGTATCTTAGAGTTTGTAAGTAAGCTTTCTCCCAGATCTTGTTTGTGCTTTAGGCTATGATAGGGGTTTCTGTGCATTCTCACCATTAAAGGTAGTTGATGTGTCCTTTCCTTTTTTATGTAGTGTGTTGCAGAAAATATGTGACGTTTATCAGCAATACGTGATTCTAACATGATTTTTGTGACCCAATTGATGTAGATAGAAATTTCCATGCAATTATCATCCCCATTTTCTCTCTCTTGGTTCCACTGAACATATATTATTTGCATTGCTATAGGTGGAAATACCGCGTGCTTTTGTTTGCGCAGAGAGTAAGATCTTTGATGTGTCGGAATGGGCTATATGTCAGGTCAGTGCATCCATGCTGAAAATGAACCCAACCTGCTCCATTTTTCTCCATTCGTCTTTCAGCAATTTGGTATATTGATAACATTGAAGCATAAATTTTAATCTTTTCACTAAAAAATCCTGAGGATAAAAGATCTAATTGACCATACATGTCAAATTTCGATGAAAAATGAATGTATTCCAAGCAAATGATGTTTTCAGCAGTCCAATCCTCACAAAACAGAACCGTCCACTGATTTCTCGTGTATTCATGTTGCTGTTGTACTTGCTCGTCGTTTATTTTTGGCATACGTCAATTTTCACTGATAACTATTAGGTGCTATACCATCTCAATATAGGGAATGGCTTGTAGGCCCAACACTCATCGACCCAGCTTCCACGTAAACATGGTTGGACTGGAGAAGTCTGGTCAGAGATCCAATTCAGGTCTATATCCATGGGATTTTGATGCTGAAATGATGGATGAAGAAGAAGATTTTGAGCTGTGGCTCCAGGAAGCCCTGGCATCTGGACTTTTTTGTGAAACCCCCAAGCGCAGGAAAACCTGGAGTCCCTTCAAGTTGTCTCAGAAAAAAGGTAAAAAACATTGGCAAAGATCATCCTAGAAGATAACACAAGGTGGATTTATTATTTCTAACCTCCTGCAACATCACCTATGCCATACACCCTCAAGGGAACGGGAGAGAGACATATAAGAAACCATAACTTGCAGATATCTGATTGCTCTGGCAAGGTTGCCCGAGAATCTGGTCAAGGAGATGAGAATGATGGGTGGACTGAAAGACACATAAACAGCTTGTTTTACCTTGTTCTGTCTGTAAATAATGTCAGGATTTTATTGAGGCACCCCCCCCCCCCCCTCCACCAAAGCATAATTGAAGAGCAAAACTGATTCTGTGTAAATTAGTATGTTTAAGCATTGTATGACGCGAGTGTAATAAAGTTGAAAAAGCATGTCGTTTTTGGCTAAATCATCGCTTTTGCAGCAGTATTATCTTCTCTTCGGTGCACGGCAATACATTTAAGCAGATATCAGAGAATTGTGGAGGAATATGCTACTTTCATCAATAGCCATTGTCGCAAGAAAATATCAACTGTTGGCCAATTAATCTGTAGTGTTGGGCAGGGTTAAAAAGCTCTGTTCCCTTCGCATGATTTTCGTCAAATTGCTATATGCTTCCACCTCAGGTCCAACCAAACATAGACCTACGATTGCTCGTCTGAGATCGGTGCCTATTATGGGTAATTGCCCCGGTACAAAAGAACTTACATGCATGCATTTGTGATCCTCAGCAGCAAGAACTCATCTCACCTACATCCAATCACAAATCCTTGGATGATGAAGCAAAGATGGGTTGGCCTTTTGTGAACCAACTTTAAATAAGAATTATCTCATCAGACGTCAGTCTAATCACTACTCAATTGTAACTTGAACATTTACAAACACTACAATTTGAATGGTAAAGAATAACACAAGGCTTCAACTGACTCGTTAACTCTCCATCATGTTTGGTGGCGTGGATTGGATGGTATTTAACCATATTAAGGAACAAAAAGAAGCTACAATTTTATCGATTGTACTTTTCAGTTCTGTCCATATCAAACATGCAGCCACGGTGATGAAAACTAAAGGACAGAAGGGCATTCGACTGCTCATTAAACCAGACTGGCTGTGGATCATTTCTCGTCTTTTCTACCAAAGGCTGTGTCAATAACTAGTGGCAAGAACACTTCACAGCTCATCTTACTCTATATCCAGTCACAAATCTTTGGATGCCAGCAAAATCGGATATAATCTTCACATTATGGAAGCTGCCTTTTGTTTCAGTATCCATGTGATCGACAAGAAATTTGCTCTGCGTTTCACCATTTGTCTGCAGCAAGAAGGTCAAGAATATATTATGAAAAGAAACTGCTTCCTTGAATGGACACATTGTTAACCACTCTTTTCCCACAATGCCCATTACAAGAACAATGCTACTAATTTAAAAACCACTGAACATTGAAACTCAATACTCGGACTTGACTCCATATCTCATTAAGTTAACTAGGAGACTCCACATCTTTTTATGAATAGCAACATACTCAACATAGAAGTCCATTTGGCAATGTTACAAGCGAAGTTAACACCGCGGTTAAATAGCTCATTTCTTCAAATCCTAAAGGTGGTAAGTAGTCAATTTCAGAGCCTTATCTGGCATTTGACACCAAGGGGATTGAAAAAACTGCTCTGAAACAAAAAGGGTCGTGGTATAAACTGCCGCAATTAATTCCCCAAGCAAGACTTCTAATACTTTAAAGGTATAAAGTATTTTCAGCTAACGTACCCCATGCTTCATACATGGTTAGTTAGAATTTCCAGAACGCTTTCCAAAGTAAGACAGAATTCACAGATGGAAACATCTGATCATAATTCAGGAATCAAGTTCCTGGATATACCATGATGAACACGCTGTATTATTTCTTCAATAAAAGTACAACATGCATACAAGTACGATATAGATCCCTGATATGCATGCATGTTCCCTTATAGCTAAAAATTAACTATCTAGACAAACAAGTTGATTGAGACTTGGGGGGTTCGGGGGTTGTGAAGCCAAATGATAGAAAATAGATTTCTGAGGAGATCGTGCCATAAATCAAGAAGAATGAGGAGATACCTCCAATGCAACAAAGCCACCAGGTTTTAACATGGATATGGCTCCATTGCACAGATGGAGAAGATCATTCATGCCATTTGCACCACCATCCAGTGCAAGTCTTGGTTCGTGCTTAGCAACTTCAGCTTGTAGGCCGCCAATATGTGCACTAGGAATATACGGTGGATTGCTAACAAGTCCTGCAAGTTCTCCTTCAACGTTCTTTAACGGTTCAAACCAAGATCCTTGCTTTACCGCAATCTTATCCTGTTATTTTGTATCTTTTAGGTAATAATATCATTCTAAAATTGTCCAAAATAGCAAAAAGACTGGACCTGTTGTATCTATTGCTGCTGTATTTTAGTGAATTCAGTTAAGGTGTCAATTGGATAATTATATATTTCCCCCCTTAGCAAATCGAAATCGAAATCATGAAGCACTAAATTCAACAAAATTAAACAATACTAACAAACACAGAAACAAAAAAGATCAGCTAAAACACACAACTAACCTGAAGATTATACCTTTGCACATTATAGGATGCAACACAAACAGCAACAGGGCTCAAGTCAGTTGCAATAACTTTCCCAGAATCACCCAAAATCCTGCCAATCTCAATGGCAAGTGCCCCACTACCTGTCCCCAAATCAGCCCACAAACCTTCCTTTAACTCCTCTTTTTCCTTTACAGCATCATTGACCAAGTCAACAATCATCTCAGTCTCTGGCCTTGGTATCAGTACCCCTTCTTCCACACTCAACACCAAGTCCCTCCAGTGCTCACACCCCACCACATACTGAAATGGTATCCTTTCTTCAATTCTCTGCCTCCATAACATGTAAAGATCATCCAAACACGCCCTTAGTGGCACCATTACATCATCATTTGAATTCTGAGAAGAAACAGTAGTGGGGTTTTCAAGTGCATCTTGAATGAGCCATGTGAGTTCTCTGTGCAAAAGGGTCGAGTCCGGGCCATTATCCAAGTCAGAGAAAGTGGAGCCCACTGAAGAGGCTAGGTTTTTGGCCCAGATATGCCACTTTTTCAGGTCTGCAACGGTGGCCCTGAAGGTGGGTGGCCGGAGATGGAGTGGAATCCGGGGTTTGTGTGAAGTAGACACTGTGGAGAAGGAAACGGGTCGACCCGGGTTGGAGTGAAGCAAAACGGGTTGCAAAATGGAAGAGAGACACCCACGTGGGGAAATCAACTTCATCGTTTCCCTCGCGCGTACGGACACACGCACACACACTTATTTTATTTTGCTAGAGATGTACCCTTGGGCCTTGACTTGATCCGACCGAAACGGGTCGGATTATGTTGTGTAACATTATTTACTTCGGGCGAAAATAGCAGGTCGTAGGTCTTCGAGTTTTGAGGTGTGTTGCACTTTAACTCTCAACCTTTAAAATGAAAATTGTCTAATCAATTATTCAACCTTTAAGATTAAAATTTATAAATCATTTTATTTTTTGAGCAATATTAGTTTATTTGAATTGAAATTGTTGACTTTTTACTTAAAAGTGGGTTGAAAAGTCGAAAATTATCAAAAAAACCAAAATGGGTTTTAAACCCAATCAAATAAGCTCTAAGTTTAAATTATAATTTAAATTATTTAAATATATTTTTTATTTATACATTTATAGGACCCACAATATACTATTAATTTATTATTTATACGTTTCATAAGAACCACAACTTATAAACACTTTCAACACGATCAATCATGCACTTTATCCTCATAAAACATTTTTAACCTCTTTAATTAACATAAAGAAAGCATTGCCACGAAAATTACAATAAATTTATAATTAAGAATTATGCAATAATCTTATTAAATTAAGTGATATTAGAAATTGAAAGGCCATCTATTGACTGAAAAATATGAGTGAGTGGATTAATATATTATCATAATTAACTATATATATATATATGTATGTATTAAATTTCAGATACCAATTAATCCTTATACAACATAGAACCAATTAATCCCTAATCAATAAAAGGACCCTAATCAAAAAAAGAGAAAAAAAAAAAAAAAAAAAACTTCAACTTCAACTTGTTAATTGTTAGACAGACCTCTTTCTAAATACATTCCCAAAATATTTTCTATATACTTAAATACATTTAAATAGATTATTTCTTAAATATTTATAGTTTTATAAAAATAAAATCAAAAATATAATTGCAACATATAGACTCTAATTTATTTTAGGAGAAACAATGAGAGTGAAGTATTAGGAGCACCGTTAAAATTGTTTGAATTAAGTTTTGTTGACATAGTTGAGGCAATCAATTGGTAAACTCCGACCAAGTTACAATGTGAAGTGTTAGGATAATTGATTTGTAATTTTTGATCTCTCTTTTTGCTCGAAGATTGGTAAAATTTAAGTTTAAGGATGTTTTGATAAGTAATTGTTAGTATTCTCGAACCGAGAATTCACTAATTCGTGTGTTTTTTTTTTTTAGGATAAATATCACGCTTTGAGGAAAACAATGATAAAAATGACGAAAAGAGGAAATTTATGACAGCTATGATCGACTTAAGGAATAAATTATTTGCAAAAGATGACATCGAAGAAATGTAAAGGAAGACCAATGCATTAGAACACAAAAAATTTGTTGACGGATTTCATCCTAACGAAAGTTCATTTAGGAAATTTTTGTACGAGCGAAAAGTGGAAAAGCAAAATGCCTCATCTCCGAAGTTTTTCGTAGGGACAAAAACCAGAGAGAACAAAATTATGTTCGTAAGAAATTAAAAAATTTGAACTTGACTTCTTACATCGGTGAACAAATTTCAAAAGTATTTTTGGGATATTTTGCATGAACTCTATGACCTAAAATCTTACCTATAATATCTAATGTCTTTGACATTGAAAGATGGTTGAAAAACATATCAATACACAAGCTACAAACACCAAATTCTCTCATCTAGGGTTTGAAGAAGAAGATGGAAGCTTGAAGATTCAACGTGACAATTATGGGTGAGGTAAGTCGGGTTAGGTTGGTTTTGGGTCCAAACCGACCGAATCCATCTTTGAAACCGAACATGTCGGTTTGGGGTTGAGCTCAAATTCAATTAAGATTTTTTTTGGGCTGTTGGTTTGGGTTTGGTCCCACATTTAAGTAAATCTTTTTTTTTTTTTTTGGTTTTGGGTCGGTTCCAATCTTGTTGGTGGTACTAACCCAATTGGAATTGACCCAACTCGCAGCTTTCAAACTTTTAACTAATCAAATCGAACCGCCAACCCACCCAAGCCAATCTACATTGGGTTGATTTGGAAGGATGGCAGTTAATTTGCCCACTGAACAATTGAAGACTCAACCTTAATTTCTTGTTTTCATCTTTATTCTTATTATGAGTGATGACATTTTCAACTATTATGTGTTTGTACTCGATGAATAAGCTCAACTAAATTTCTAGTTATGATGAACTATGTAAACTAGTTTTGATAGTTTAATTTCAAATTTTAAGTTTTGACTCCAATTATGATTTCGTGTTGATTTTTTTTTTTTTTTTTTTGGTCGTTGCTTTGATTGTTTAATATTTTTCTGTTGGTTTATGAATTGATAGTGAATTCGTGTTGAATCGAGATGTAAAATATCAATTTAACACTAACGATAAAATCATGAATTTAGATAGGAAATAGAGACGCGCTCCTATAATTTGTGTGATCATGTATGCATTTCTTGGGACTAATTGATTGCACTTGAATTTTTTGTGATTTACATAGAGATATAACAAATTACAATATTGAAGTATGTTTGATTTTATTTGAGACAGATTGTCGAAAAATTTAGAGAAATTCGATCATCAACACAAATGAAATAATTTCATAACTCGATACACAAAAAGCTATAGTGAAATTGTGAAGTCCTAACCTCTTTTTTTCATTAATTCCATCCAAACCTTTTAATTGGTTACATGGTTTTTAGTTAAAATCACTAAACCAATTGAGTTTTAGTTTATTCAAATAACGGTTATGATAAATTTAGATCGAGTAATTAATAACAATCTTTATGGGACTGACCTGACATGGTAATGATCCTAATTTGGTAATGATCCTAATTGGATTTGTTTTCTCCATATAGGTTAAACCAAGCTCTTAATTGGATTAAGTTTGACTTACAAAATATGTAGATAAAAAATATATTTGATAAATTTAATCAACTTAAAATTATAATTTAAACTTAATCAAATAAGCACGTCCCAAAGCGACAATTCAGCCAATAAAATTGAAAAACTCGAACCTACCTGAAAATTGAAACGATTGTGACAAACAAGGGATTGAGATTGAATAGCCAAAATCTTGTTAGCTATTTTGACAAACAGTGAGAACCCAAACAATAATTTTGCTAGGTAATATTTATTAATTTTAATACTATAATTCTATGTAAGTTGGCACAAAATTATAATATTATTAATTTTCATGATTACATATATTGGCGTCAAAATGGCAAAGTGCGTAGCTGGTGTTTGCATTTTGTCGATGATGTTAATCATATCTTTATTTATGATCAATATTCTACAAAGTTCATCTAGGCGGTAGCTTCCGTGTCTCATGTCTTGTTCTTGTATCGTCCTTACTTGCGTTCTCGTCTAGGTCTTAAAAGTTTGAGGCTCAATCTCTACACTTAATAACACTTTACACTTTTTAGAATATTGTTCATGATTATTTCACACAATTTGTTTCTTCTTTTAACTTGATATATTTTTAAATAGTTAATTAAGTCCTAAAAGGCCTTTTAAAAATGAAAATTTGACATTCTTTTAATTAGAGTTTTTCATTTTTGTACAAATTAACATCTCGTAGACATAATTGTCGAAGAAAAAATTTAAGCAAATATATATTAATCCGATCTACTTGTATTTAAGTTTCACATCTATTTATGTATTTATGGAAAATTGTGCACGTATCAAATATGATCATTTTCGACTATTTTAAACTAATGTCTCCTGATACGAGCGTATGACTTGGTTTAACAAGCAATTAATTAAGAGTGTTAAAACGAGTAGTTACGATCTTGGAAATGTAGTACCAAATTATGATGCGATTTTATCATTATTTCTACAATCATTTATCTTATTAATTAAACTTTCAAATTACAAGTAATCGAAAATTTGAGTCTCTTAGAAGAAAAAATAGTTGTAAAGACTCAATGAACTATTTTAAAAAAGAAAAAAGTTTATTTTGATTACATTTAAGAGAAACATCCAACAAGAATCATAATCATGTGTCTATTTTGTTAGTTTTAATGTCTTATCCAACCAAACTCGATTAATCATTTATCAACCCCTTTGGAAGGTTCCATTAGGTGACCTCTAATCCAAGTTATTAATCTTAAATTGACGGTGATTAATTGCTTATTAATGATGCATTAAAATCTTTAACTAATTCATTGTACGTACATTTTCGTATTGATAACTTTGTTTTATATAAGAAAACAATATTTAATGTGAATTAAATTGTTACAATTGTGTTTTCAGAATTGATGGATGTAAATGACCTACATTGACAATTGACTTCGTGAACCAGCTTTAAAATTTAAATAGTCAACTTTAAATCATGTCTATGTGCATCAGTCATTCCCAAAATGATTGCTTTCTAATACTATTACACCGACATACGGGCCTAGCTTGTCTTTAAAATTAGGAGTGAACAAGGTTTAATTTGGACAATTTTTAACTTATTTTTAGATTAAATTATTTAAAACAGTTTGAAAAAATTATAAAACTAAACCAAATCATGTTATTTTCCAAATCAAAATAGTGATAGAACCAAATATTTTAAGTTGAAGGGTTTTCAAACATGGGTGGGTCGGGATGAGGACATCTCTCGGGGTTCGGGAGCAGCGCTCCCGATTTTTTCTTCTTTTCAAACAACAATTACTGAGCCTATTTTTATGAGAATATAATATTTTTTTATAAGTCATAATCTTTAAAAAGCTTACAAAAGTTATTGAATACAATCAATTGATGCAGTTAGACGTATTCGATACTCACTTCGTGTTTGTTATAATTGTTTGAAAATACTAGCCTAATATTTTTTTCTTAGTTATTGAATGATTCTAACTTAATCTGAGCTAAGTTGTGTGCACTACTAAATTTTTCACTATGTTTTCTGAGACTATATTTATTCTTCCAATTTGAGAACCCACCGACAACAAAAGAATTACGACTTGAACTTGAGTTGAAAGTTATTTCATGGAATTAATGTTTTACTATAGTAAGAAGAAAAAAATCTCCAGCTTAAGTGGAAAAAACTGAAGATGAAATCGCAATTAATTTTTTTTATGTCAAAGGCTGAAGACGTGAACGTGAATTGTGTATGTGAAAAGAATAAGTGATCTTAGATGAATCAATTTTGTTGGACTTTTGTTAGACTTTATTTGTTTAGTTAATTTATTATTGAGTTTGGGTTTGGATTTTAATATTTTTTGTTTTGATTAGTTATTAAATTTTAAAAAAAAAATCAAAAATTTTGGGGTTGTGGTCTCCCCAGAACCCCCACCTCTCCGCCCCTGAACCAAACCATTTTTTACTATTTGTTTCGATTATAAGTCATAATTTACTTATTGACATAATACTAACGCATTTAAAACAAGTTAAAATCTAAATAATTTGTCAAATTCAAAATCTAAAAATTAAATCTAAATGTTTTATTGTCATTAAAAAGTTCATCACATTAATACGAAATAGAAAAAAAACTTAAGAAATGGAGAGGAAAGTTTTTACATAATGATGTGACTTAATATTTAGCAAACATTCAATAAATTTAGTATGGCTTATTTCAGAAATGGTCCTGACTTTTACACTTCTTTCGGGTTGAGGACCTATCTTTTCATTTTTAGCGGTTTAGCCCCTATTTCAAATATTTTTACAAACAATGGTCCTTTTCAACATTTTCCATCAAATGACGGTGAAATTTGACGGTGGAAGTTTTTTATTTAAAAATGCTTATTTGCACAAATGGTCCCTAACTTTTGTAAAGAAAAATTTGCAAAAAAGTCCTTAATATTTTAGAGAAAGTGTTGAAAAGTCCTATAACCTTCTAATCCTAACACATATGACCCTAAACTTTCTTGACAATTTTATCCCTAACTTAAATAAATTAAAAATAACTCACAAACTTTTTCAAAAATACAAATAAGTCCTAAATCTTTTATTTTTTACAAATTTACACTTAAAATAATAAAAAGTGTGTCATCAAGTCCCAAAACTTTTAATTTTATTCACCAAAATAATATTTAAAATGTGTTTGATTAAAATTAAATTTTTAGTAAAAGTGATTAAAAAAATTGTGGGACCATAAAATGTGTGGTTAAAATTAATTGTTGACTTTGACTTTAACTTTTAACAAAATCAAAATTGAAAACAAAGCGAAGCTCTTGAGTCTCTACAGATTTTGTCCAGGTGGTACATTAATTAACAAAAAATTATACCCATGATCAAAATTTGACCAATTTAAAATTTTAATTTATTTTTCATATCAATTACTAGAGGTGGCAAAATAGGCCCCCCAAAGGCGATCCAGATAAGCTTGGGTCTGAAATTTGGTGATCCAATAAAAATTGATCAAATAAATATTAGGTGATTTAGTCCGACACAATTAGTCAACCATCTTGGTTAGATAATTTTATTCACCAAAATAATATTTAAAATGTGGTTGATTATAATCAAATTTTTTAGTAAAAGTGATTGAAAAATTGTGGGACCATAACATGTGTGGTTAAAACTAATTGTTGATTTTGACTTTAGCTTTTTTATAAATTTTGTGGTTATTAATTATTAAAAAATTATACCCATGATCAAAATTTGACCAATTTAAAATTTTAATTTATTTTTTTCATATCAATTACTAGTGGCAAATGGGTATTTCGGATAGCCCGTTCTCTAAAGGTCAAGCTAGTTCAATAAAAAGTTGATCCAATAAAAATTAGGTCGATTTAATTAAATTCTGCTAATGACCGGTGCCCAGAATAATTTTTTGCCCAAGTCCCACCCCACAAACACCTCACCCCGGCGCGCATTTCACGGGGGGGAGGAGGGAGGAGAGGGATGGGTAAGTGTGAAGTAGGGACTTGGCAAAAAAACAATTATCTGCCAAATGTGACTAATGTCGGACTAAATTGACCTAATTTTTATTTAATCAATTTTTATTGGACGACCAATTTCGACCCACCCCACCCTGCAGAGACAGGGCTATCTCGGTGGCCCAATCTGGGCCTATTTTGCCACCTCTAGTAATTGATATGAAAATAAATTAAAATTTTAAATTGGTCAAATTTTGATCATGATATATATTTTTGTTAATTAATGTACCACCGGTTAAATAAATCAGAGACTACAAGAGTCTGCTTTGTTTTCAATTTTGATTTTTTAAAAAGTTTAAAGTCAAAGTCAACAATTAATTTTAACCACACATTTTATGGTCCCACAATTTTTCAATCACTTTACTAAAAAATTGATTTTAATCAAACACATTTTAAATATTATTTTGGTGAACAAAATTAAAAGTTTTGGGACTTGATGACACACTTTTTATTATTTTAAGTGTAAATCGTAAAAATAAAAAGATTTAGGACTTATTTGTATTTTTGAAAGGTTAGTGAGTTATTTTAATTTATTTAAGTTATGGGTAAAATTGTCAAAAATTTACGGTCATATGTGTTAGGATTAAAAGGTTATGGGACTTTTCAACACTTTCTAAAATATTAGGGACTTTTCTTCAAAATTTTTCTTTACAAAAGTCGGGGACCATTTGTGCAAATAAGCCTTTTTAAATGAAAAAACTTCCATCGTCAAATTTCACGGTCAATTGGATGGAAATTGTTGAAAAGGACCATTGTCGCCAAAAACATATTTGAAATAGGGGCTAAACGCGCTAAAAATAAAAGATAGGTCCTCAACCCGCGATAGAAGTGCAAAAAGTCGAGGACCATTTGTGCAAATAAAATTTAGTATTGCATTGTACTTTGCTTACTCTGTAAATGTGTAAGTAAGTAGAATTAATTATTTTTAATTATAAAAAATTAAAAATTGTTCAATTCGATTCAAGCAGTTTTTTAAACATTAAATCACAGACCAAACTATTTTCAAATGATTCGGCTTGGTTTAAAATCGAAACATCGATGGGTCTATGTGGACTTGAACCAACGATTTTGAACTAACAGATTCGATTCGATTTACAATAAAATAGTTTTTTTGTTTTGTTTTGTGCATACCTACTTAAAACTAGGTTAATTAAATACTTATAGTATAAATTTATTCTTAATTCAAAGTAGTGAAGTTGAATTAAGCATTTTTAGAGTATGTTTGATAAATATTTTTTATATTATAAATAATGGATAAAATTTGTAATCCATACGAAATTTGTAGAATAAAAATAATATCTAACCAACTTATAAGAGGTTATAAACAATAACAAACATCCTCTTAATTGAAAGGATTATAAAGAAAAATATCTGGATTAATTATGTAGTTGATGTGACCGACTCATAGACGTGACAGGTTAGGTACAAAAATTGACAAGAAGACAAGGGTTAGAATGGGGTACGTGGATTTCAATTGGATTACAAGGCCAGACCTTCACAATATTAGTAAAGATATTTTGGTGATTTTGCCTTTTAAATTAGTTCAATTCTATTTGTTCAAGTGCCGAAGCATATTTATGATTTAAGTGTTTGTTTGACAATTTTTTTTTTTAAAGATTAGAAAGAACCAAATTTTCGGAATGTATGAATAAAAGTGAATTAAAAAAATATAGATTCTACAGGATATATGGATAAAAATGATATTTGATCAGTTTATAAATATTAAAAAATAAGCATGTTTGGAATTGCTGTTGGTATTTTAAAGTTGTTTAAATATTATTTTTATTAATATATTTTGCAAAATTTATAGTTTTTATTTGCACATTATCTATTAATCCATTGCTTATAATCTAAAATAAATTTACCAAATAAGCACGAATTATGTTTAGTCGTGGTTAAAATTGAGTGTTTTAGTTTTTTTTTTTTCGGAAGAAAAATATACTTTTGAATAAATAGTTAAAAACACTAGTTTAAACATAATTAGTACTATTCAAATGTGTTTTATATGCTAAAATGTGTTATTTAATACTTATTTTATTAAGAGTAATTATATTCACACAACACTTTTTATTTTTTGTACCACATTTTAATTACATTTAACATTCTTAATCTATGAACATTATAACACTCATATCTCCAACTAGGGGTGGGCGTGGTCGGTTTTAATTACAATTTGGCCAAAGCCAAACCGAAACATTCGACCCGAACCGACTTCGGGTCGGTTCGGGTTCTTTGGGCCGGTTTGAACATAAGCCGAGTCGGTTTCGGGTTAACCCGAAACCACCAACGAGCCAAAACCGACCCGACCCGACCGGGTCGGTTCACGTCGGTTTCATATCTCCAACTTTCTTTTTTATCACATTTTTTATCTTCAACTTTTCATTAATTAGTATATTTTGTGTTTGATAACGGTTTCCATCTAAAATATTTGTTGAGAATTCGTTAAAAGACTTATTTGCCTGTCATATTCTAAAAAAAAACAATAGATACAAAAGTACGATAAAATATTTTTTCTCATTTCAAAACACGTAATCAAAATATCTTAACAGAAACTATCATAAATTATGAAATGTGCTAATTAATGAAAATTGAAAATAAAAATTCGATGATAAAAAATTAAGAACATAATTGTAATAATGAACAAAAATTGAAGATTTTAAATACAATTAAAATTATAATACACTTATAACAACTTATAACGTGAATATAACCACCTCTTTATTAAAACACATGAATTATTGCATGCATACATTAATGTTCTGTCCTTTTGTTTTTGTTTTTTATATAAAAGTTTGTCTGCCGTTGTGTCCATATTATTAGTCAAACTTACCCAGTGGGATTTTGAATTTTTGGTGATAGGATTGTGCTTAAAAATTGAAATTTACTTTATAAATTTATTTATTTTATCAAATATAAATATAATTTTTTTATAAAAATTAACTTTTTAAATACGTGTCTTGCAAAAAATTATCACGATCTCATACTTATGATGAACACATTTTTATCAACACACAACTATGTATTGTGAAGGTTGATGTATCACTCCCACATCATATCAGTCCACATCATTAGTAGGTAAATAATTTCTTACTCACGGTGAGTAAGAGATCATTATTCTATCACATACGGTTCTAAAAAATCTACATAGACTGTGTTTAGGCGGATGAAGTACAGCTTCCACACTTAGTCTTAATCATGTCTTACGTCTCACCCTCGCCCTCATTTCAAAAAAATTTAAAATTCGACCATTACACTTAACCAAACTATATTAAACACCACACTGTACAACGGATGGCATTATACAACACATTTAATTCAAACGGTACCCAAACAAAAATAAAAGAAAATCAAAATAAAAGGAGAGTCATAAAATACATACCTACTCGCACCTCATTCACCTGGATCTTGCCATTTCTTTCTCTTGTCTCTCTCTCTCTCTCTACCGTTATCTGTTTTCACTTTTTTCTTTTTTCTTTTTTCATTTTCTCCTCTCATGTTCTTGGGTTTTGTCAACTGTTTTCTGATCAAGTTCTTCATTTTGATAGATTAAATGCTGATAAAAAATTGATAAAAATATTCTGGTGTGATGGGTATTTGTTATTCGAAGATTGATAATAAGAGAGGCTGAATGGGCTAGCGAAAACGAGTATGATGGGAAGATAAATTTGAAGTTGAAGAAGAGTAGCTCAGGTGATTTTGCAGCATTTATTAACAAGTTAAGTGGTGGTGGCGGCGCGGCAGTCGCTGCCGCGGAGGAGCGGGCGCTGCACCAGATTCAGGGCCGGCTTTTCTCCAATGGCGCAAACGGCATCGCCTGCTTATACACTCAGCAAGGGAAGAAAGGAACTAATCAGGACGCCATGATCGTTTGGGAGGTCTGTTTGTTTGAAAATAAATTATATATCTATATACACAATTTTTTTTATATGTTTTAATGTTTAATGATAGTGGAGAAGAATAGTATGAAATTAGTGGCTACTTCTAAGATAGTATCCTGAAATTCATATTAATTTGTAAGATGAAGTCATTTTAGGTTATGATTGGTTATTGTTGTTAAGAATAGAAAGAATTATTCATGACATTTTTATCTATCTGGGTCAGTTTATGACTTGCTTCGAATGTTTCTATTATAGAAATTTTGTACGAGAAGCAATACAAATGCAATATTTTGCGGTGTGTTTGATGGTCATGGTCCTTTTGGTCATATGGTTGCAAGGAAAGTTCGGGATTCTCTTCCTCTTTTGCTGCGCGAAGAGTGGGAAGCCAAATCCGATAGCGAACAAATTTCTGCAGGCAAGAATGGGAACCATGCAGGAATGATTCGTTTTGATGAGTTCATGGATGGTGATGGATTTGATTCAATTGAAGTTGACGACAATGAGAAACTCCCCGAGATGCATATGCCTCTTAAGAGGTCAATATTAAAGGCTTTCAAGTTAATGGATAAGGAACTGAAGTTGCATCCTACCATTGATTGTTTCTGTAGTGGTACAACTGCAGTTACTTTGATAATGCAGGTATAGTTTGTGTAAAATTGTTATGTTCCCTTTTATTTCTTTGTACAATTTCTTGTTTGTTCTACATCATCCAACAATGGAAAATGTGGTAAATGTGTCCTTTTATCCTTCTACAGTTTTACCTTTTTGACAAAACCAGTAACCAGAGTTGTATGGTTTGCATTGCACACTAGATTGAATGAAATTATTATGCATAAAAGCATTCTGCTAGGATTTATTCAAAGAAGGGTGCTAACTGCTAAGGTGAGTGCATGTACCTAGTGCTCTGGATTTGCCCTCATAAGGGCTTGTAGTATAGCGAGCTCAGGGAACAGTGTCAAAAGCATCAAATATCTGTTTTTAGGGCAGTCATACTTCTAATTTATGGAGCATACAGAACTATCTACAATAGTAAGATTTTCTTTTATATTATCTTTTTTACTTTATGCCGGTCCCAAGCCCGGGTAAAGGAGAAGGGTTGCAGTCAAGAAAAATAAATAAATAAGACCAGCGACCAATCTCCTAATTTCCTCCTCCTTATCTTAGTCTCTTCTGCCTCCCGCTACCTCACTCTAGCAATAGTGTTAACATATGTTGTGATTTCTGAAATATTTCGTGATCAATGAGAATTGCCCACTACAAAGTTATACTATTGATGCTATATGTTTACTAGTTGGTTTTTTATGCTACAGAGGATTTAAACAATCTTAAATGGTCTTGCTAATATAGGAACATGATTTTCCAGGATCAGGATCTCATAATTGGAAACATTGGCGACTCAAGAGCGGTATTAGCAACAAGAGACAAGGACAATTCTTTGATGGCTGTACAGTTGACTGTAGATTTGAAACCCAATCTTCCAAGTATATTTCTCAAACTTTTCTTCCCTTACTTTCGTGCATACAGAGCCACTACAAATAAAAAGCATTGAAGCCTAACTTGATTTTTAAGATAAATAACATTCTGGCTTCCTTGCCCGAAAGATATAAAGTGAAAGGAAAGGGGAGTTCCACTTCGGTAGTCACAACAAAAAATTTACCTCTCTTTTCCTTTTGCAGGAGAGGCTGCTAGGATCCAGAAATGTAAGGGAAGGGTTTTTGCATTGCAAGATGAGCCAGAAGTTGCACGTGTATGGTTGCCCAATAGCAATTCTCCTGGTTTGGCAATGGCCCGAGCGTTTGGTGACTTTTGTTTGAAAGATTTTGGTTTAATTTCTATCCCAGATGTTTATTACCACCATATCACTATGGGAGACGAGTTTGTTGTTCTCGCCTCTGATGGGGTATTGCTCTCTCATATCTTTGTTATTAATTAGGTGGCAATGGATAAATTTTTACCTCTAGGTTAATCCAAACCCTGCTTCTCTCTATGTGTTATGGTGTATTGGTGTTGGACACGTTTGAAGTTTCAGGGATTTTATAATTATGCCACGTGTTATCGGGTTGGGGGAACAGGGAAAGTATACAAACTTTCCCTCAGAAGTCCTATCTTCATTAAAGTAGAATTGACCTTGGTCTCTTAGTCATTTTTGCTTTTTAGGGCACGATGCATTTATTTAAGATGATTCAAGTGTATATAGCTTCAACCCAAGCTGGCAATTTTAACTGTTATTTTGGGACAGGTATGGGATGTCCTCTCCAATGAGGAAGCCGTGGAAATTGTGGCCTCAGCTCCCGGTCGTGCAACAGCCGCCAGAGCTCTTGTCGACTGCGCAACTAGAGCATGGAGGCTCAAGTACCCGACATCAAAGAATGATGACTGTGCTGTAGTATGTCTCTTCTTGCAACAAGTATCCGGCGCTAAGGTGGCTAAATCACAAAATAATATCAATACAGACTTGGAAGTGGAAATGAAGGTCCTTAAAGAAGGGGACACTGAGGGCTCAAATATTGATGTTGAAGCTTCTCGTGCTGATCTTGTGCATTCAGATTACGTTAATGAGTCTGGGGCTAATGTGGCTAAAGCACAAAATAATATCACTACAAACTCAGAAGTAGAAATGAAGGTCCCTAAAGAAGGGGGCACCGAGGGCTCAAATACTGATGTTGTAGCTTCTCACGCTGATCTTGTACATTCAGATTACGTTAACGAGTCCGGGGCTAATGTGACTAAACCACAAAATAATATCACTACAGACTTGGAAGTGGAAATGAAGAAGGTCCCTAAAGAAGGGGGCACCAAGGGCTCAAATATTGACGTTGTAGCTTCTCATGCTGATCTTGTTGTACATTCAGATAATGTTAAAGAGTCGAGCGAGATAGAGTCTGTGGTCGAGCCATTGGAGAAGTCACCAGAGAGGATTCTTGACCAGTCAAAGAGGAGCCTAGCCGAGTGCCTTTCGACGACAGAGGACGAGGAATGGTCAGCCCTCGAAGGTGTTACCCGTGTTAATAGTCTTCTTAGTCTTCCGAGGTTCTTGTCCTTCGAGAAAAGATCAGCTAGTTGGAGAAAGTGGTTATGATGATGTTGACCAAAGTTCACTGTGTCGTTTTTGCTGTAAGATAAAGTATTTTTTCTCAAGGATTGCCTCCTAAACGAATCTGATAGCAGTAAAATTAACAGCAGTGGCTGGGGTTGTCAATGCCAGTGATATTGTTTTGGTAGGAAAAGTTTTGTATGTACTGCTGGAATATGTTTATTATAATACTAGGGAAATAGAAGTATACATTTTGTATTATCTGTAATATTTTCATCCTCTTGGGATTTCATTGGTACTCAACCCTCAACAAATGTTGTGCTCTATCAATTTCTTAAAATCTTGGCTTGGTCTTCTTATTTTATGACATGATTGGTATACTTGACTGTACTGTGCTGGAGAAGACGATCCAAAGTTTTAGATAATATTTTGGTTCATCACAGAGGATAAAGTTTAACTGCTATGTTACTGTTAACGTTTTGAAAATCTGAAACAATGAACTATACATGGGATTGGTACGATATTCTAAATATTTGTTGGAAATTGTATTTTCAGATTCGACATACTCAATTGTTGTACCGTACTTTAAAGTCGTATACCAAATGTGAATTATGATAGATCAATCAAATCAACACTACACTTTCATTTTTGGTGGGTGTGGGGGCGGCAAAGAAGATTAGATTCCTATTCTTATCCAAAACTTGACCAAGAAAGCTAATGGTGGTCCTCCATGGCATTCACAGCTAAAAGTAAAACAACACAATACAAAATAACTAAAATTTTAATAAGATCAAATGGAAACAGAATAATTAGCTTGGAAACACCCAAACCTTCGACTTGTTAACCATTAGAGTCAAGAAAATGATTCACACAACTTTTTGTAGCTTATACTGCCATATGTTCTACTGTTTGCCTCCTCCAGTGTTTAGGAGTCAGGACAACTACCCAACTCAAACTTGTATCCAGCCACACAAAGACTAGAACTTCCAACCAATGAGGATATGTTCCGAGTGCATAGCAACAACCCTCAAGCACCGGGAAGGAATAAGGGCATTTACAGCAAGATCTCCAAAAATAGCAATGACATTAAACAATAAGCTCAATTAGCTTCATCCTCTACTAAACGAGATTATCAAATGCCAAGTTCATTATATTCATTATCAACGCACTTTTGTGGATTATTTGCATTTCCTTTTTCCTATTTTTATTTCTCCTCATTGTACAGGATCGCATTTGTCCCCATCATCTGACTCCAAATACCATACACCATCTCAAGAGTCTACTACGAGTTCAATGGTTTTACAGTCGAACTTTACATAAAAATGATATGTATTAGTTGAACTTTCGGTCTGTTGAGGAGGCTGAAACCAATCAGCATACAGAAATAGTAAATTCACTCCGGCAGCGGCAAAGGGATACCCTAATTACAAATCAAGTCTCGGTACCAGGATGTGTTCCTCAATCCCAACAACAGAATCAAGCTATCTGGCATAGGTCTTCTGTCAGCAGGATCATAAATTATATCATAGCGGGAACTCTTTTTGGAGAAAATCAAGATTCCTCGAGTCACAAGCTTCCAGCATATCGTTACGGGAAGCACAGCTGCAAACAAAGAGCAGAAATTAGTTGCAATCATTAGCATGGGACACGATAAACTGGCGCTGCTATTTGAAAGAAAGTACCTCAAAGAGATTCTCAAATACTGCCAGGCATTATCTGCCTTTGGATTCATAGAGAGTGCCCGGACATAGTAACGTATAGAGTCCTCATACATACCCTGAATGCAGAAGATTGTGTTAACATTGTAAATTAATCCTACGCCACAGCAAATAGAGTCGTACTTTTCATGCATTAGGAAGTATTATGACCGACTGGGTTTCATGAACAAAAAAAAAAAAGGTTCAAGAAAGTTGGTTACAGCTCCTGAAGTTTGGATAGGTAGATGCATTATGAATGAAAGAAAGAAATTTTGGATGACAAACCAAAGATTGTAAACATTACTAAGCACTAACATTTTTGGAAAGAATGGGCAATCAATTCAGGTCAATTTTATCATCCAGGTTTATGCAAGATAATCCAAAACTGGGGGAAAAATATTGAATATCATTCTGAGCGTTGCAGGATCAAGTTTTGCATTATAGACTACTAAGATGACGAAGGGGAAAAGTAGGACATGGACTCGACATGACACAGACACGGCGACATGTGGTTTTTCTAGGACACGAACGCATTGGGGACACTTCGATTTAAATTCTTTAAAATTTAAATTTATATATTATATATATATTTTTTATACTTTTTAATATAAGACAAGGCACATGCCATGTCGAACACTTGCCCAACAAATGTTTCTAAAGTATCTCTAGAGCATTAGAAATTAAAAATATAAAAAAAAAAATAGGACAAGACATGTGGCTTTTCGGACCCATGTTATGGAGTGTCCGACGAGTGTCAATGTCCGACACGACACAATATGTGTTGTGCACGGACATGCCGCCATAGTACGAATAATGTATATCATAGACAACAAGCAAAGATCATAGAACCTAATTGACTGTAAGTTGAATAAAGCTATGACCCTCTTCATCATGAATCCAACCTCGTATACTTTTGTAAAGTGAAACATCAACTTTCTGTGTTACTGTTTTTTCCATTCTCAACATGCGTATCTTTTTATTTTTCTGCTAATGCTGCCAGATATTTACACTTATTAGTGAGAAGTGCCTGTAAAACTCCAGCATATAAGGACACAAGACGTCGTGATTTATGCACTATGCTTTAATTTGATAATGCCAAACATTGATTTTACCTGGTTAGCATAGCTGATTCCCATGTTTGCCCATGCACGTACATAGTTAGGCTTTAAATCAAGAGCCTGAGAAGCAAGGAATAAATTATGAAGTTGGAAACTGAAATGTAATGTATCACGAAGAGAAGTCACATACTAACACATAGAAGCCAACTCGGATGAATATCCGTAGCAAAATCTACGTTTTTAAAACTGACCCAGCCATCGACATGGAAAAGACAAAAGGCCAAGGTTCGAAAGGTTTACCCAGGTCGAACCGGAAGTACAAAAATAATTTATTATATATACTTATAATAATCTAATAAACATAATTAATAATTAATTTCCATGAATATAAAAATGGAATTTGAATTAATAACTAAACAATAAAGCGCTATAAAGTCAAAAGATGTATCATCAAGTCTAAAAACAATTCAAAAAATATACAATTTCCAATAATTAACTCTTTGATAGTTGTGTCAAAGACTTCTTATTTCTCCCAGTACTCCTCTTTCTCCATTCACATTCATTGTCCATACTGAAGTTCCTCTCTCTAATTAAAAGTGAAAAAACTCATTACTCTCTCTCTCACACCAATAAAATCAACAATCACTAATCCCTCTCTCTCTAACAATGTGTAGAACAAGAGCAGCATTTCTGCCGGTGACCACTTCTTCCTTTTTCATGTGCTTAGATCTGCAGGCTGCTCTTCAAGCCAATACCTAGTGCCAGCCGTGAAGATGAAAACTTTGGGGTAAAGAAATTTTTTAATTTTTTTTCTCTACAGTGAAAACCGTAGAAACCATGGCGGTCATCTGCTTCACGGGTGAACTGGCCGGTTGACGAGTTTACTACCGGTTTTTTGGTAAGCAGTTTTATCACACAACTGAACCGGATTCGGCTCCGGTTCCCGGTTTCCCGGTCGAACCGGCTGGTTCGGTTTTGAAAACAAGCAAAATCAATAAACAAATGACTGGAATCATCATCTGAACGTTACATACAATTGAATCTCACGTTTTTCCCTAGTGTAACGAATTCTTTGTAAGTTAATATCTAGACTTTATGCTGTTTCACGTCAATGCAAAGGAGTTACTGACATCAGAGTAACAAAAAAATTGACATTTCCACTTTTGAAGGATTCTTCATTACTGACGATATGCATAATTCATCTATATATACTTGGTTTGATTCAATGTGAGGGACTAGCAATTAGCTTAAGCTGTCATCATTTTACAATTTTTCATCAGCAGGCGTACTACTTATCTACGAATAGTACAAGTTAGCTAGCATTACTGATGCACTTGTGCATGATTACATCCCGTCTGATCCAACTCAGTGTACCTATATCATAGTAAACGAAAATGAAAGCAAAAGTGGTGAGAGCATTTTACCTGTTGATAGGCAAAAATTGCATCAGCACTCTGAACACTATTAGCTTGGGTTGCACCAAGCTTATTCCAGAGGGAATAATCTCGTGGTTTGAGTTTTAAAGATGTCTGGAATGCCTCAATAGCTTTGTCATATTCTCTGGATAAATTGTATAGGACTCCAAGTACTATGTGTACATCAGCATCATCAGGTGATATTTTGGCTGCATCATTAAATAATCTAGCAACCTGCACACACCTCAAACCAAACCGTGAATGAGTGGTCCTTACTTCCAGTAGTTCAACAAAGTAAAATAAATAAATAAATAAAGCCTTTAATCAATAAATGGTGATCATCAAACAGGTCCCAGATGTTAGCAGCTCATGGCAAACTCCATCACTATTATAGCAATTAATTAAATAAACCACAAGCATCAGTGACGTGATCAATCTACATAGATAGAGGCATGTGTGTGCACATAAGAGTAGTCGAAACGACCCATACATCAGCATAATAGAGATTATCAGGCTGATCTGCAGGTGCAATGGTCCCATACTTCGGGTGATGGCGTAGCCAACTGTACAAGTACTTCAATGCAGCTGCTTGTTCCAACTCTGAGAATTTTACAAACACAAATGAACTATTCAGTCTTCCAATGATATTATAAAGACCATTTACAATGGGAAAAAATAAATATTTTTGTGAGATCTAAAATAAACGGGGAAAATCCATGATATATAGTATATACACACAAGTAGAAACACTAGATACACAAATGTGTGAGTACACACACACCCAGTCATATAACGACACAATTACAGGCCTAAAGCTAGTCTGAAAAATTAGGTCTTATTCAGAACTTATGGAGTAACTACTAACCATTTGTATGACTCACGCCAAGAGCGAGAAGGACTTCCAAGTTTGTCGGATCAACCTCCTGTGCACGCATCATGGCTGCAATAGCCTGTGACATAAAAGATATTCCATAAGAAATAGGGATTCTATTACTAGTGCCTCAAAGTCTAAAATAGAATTAAAATTCTCAGTGCGCCATGGAATGTAAATAAAAACTGAAGAGTTTAAATGGAACTGTAGTACTAGCAAGACTTTCCTCTAGTGTTTTTTTTTTTTAAAGAACTTGTGTAGTCACAATTTTAAATGAAACCACCATAAAAAACATAAAGGATGATAACTGAGACTAGTACACCTTGAACGTGCAAGCAATAAAAGGTCATTTATAAAAAGAAGCATTATTGTAATCCAACAAAACTAAGATAAAAAACTCAGATTTTAAGAGAATTAGGTCAGCAAGAAATTTGGGGAACATACAAGGAAAAACAATTTTAACCTGTTGATCATCATCATTCTCAGCATGTGCTATACCAAGTAACCTCCAACCCTCAGAGTTGTCAGGGTTCTTCAGAACCTCGGCCTCCAAAGCCAGTACTGATTCACTTAAAAGCCCCTTGCGGAACAACTCTTGCCCTTCTTTCAGAGGATTAGGATGGCCAACATAAGGATTCAAATCAGAGAATACATATACACCTCTCGAGGACTCTGAGTTCTGCTTCAGTGCTACTTGCTCATTCAGGTACCTATCATGAAAACCAGAATTACAACATGCAATTGCATAAAAGGTATGAGGCTCAATACTATGGGTTGGATTAGTTATTAACCCCATGACACAATGCCAAAGAAAACACAAATGTGAAATTTATTTAATATTCTCAAAATTTCTTATGACTGATATAGAAGTATAAATTTGAATCAAAACATATACATGCATGCATGACTAAATGTATGTATAAGATAGTAGGTATTAGAAAGAAAAAGAAACAAGAACCTGGTAATTAAGAGTCAACTTACACAAATAAGCATTAAGATTATATTTACGAAGATAGTAGAATAAAAGATAAAAACATACACAAACTTCAAACTTCAAACTTCAAACTTCAAACTTCAAATCTGGCATATGGGTGGGTCGGGGGATATGGATGTTAACAGGTGGTAGGTGAAAAGGCCCACATCTACCCATTTATGATTTATTTAATAGGTAATTCAGTTGAGTGAAACTGGGTCAGGTTCACCCATTAACATCAAACAATTTGCTGCCCTTGCATCCACTCAGGTGGGCCTACGTGCACGCATGCTAGAATATACAGCTGGTATTGTACATTACATGATAATAATGTAAGTTCACTGATCCTATATTAGTTTCATTGGACCATTTTATCCTATGATTGTCTCAAATGTTTGGATACAACTTTTTCATATCTGCCTACTTGGAAAGGTAATTTCTTCCAAATACGGCAATCAAATGAACCCGCAATAGTTTGTGCAAGCATGCAACTTCAAGTTCAAAATCCAATGCAACTTAAATGTATAATTAAACAAAATACAAACTTCTATCAATGAGAGGCTTGAGAGATGATAAGTGCATATGTGGGTCCACCCAAAGCCCGCTGGTTTTGTGGGTGTTTGGTGGATGACCCGGCGCAACATGCAAATTTCTCCACCGAAACCCAATTATATCGAGTGGGTTTGGTTTAATTCATAGGTGTGGGGATGGTTTAGCCGGCTCTAGTTTTGACAGACGAAGAAACAACAACAACCAAAAGTGTACATCACAACATAAAAGCTGGAAATACATTGTAAAAAAACATATTTCTATAATGTTCTTGCAAACGTTGCTTGAAAAAACGACAGACAAAAAGCAGTTAGAATGTGTAGATTATTTGTATTCTCCACTTAGCTAAGAATTAATATGGTAATAGATTGCATCGTTTTCCTATTCTAAATAGGATTATTGGTAGTTTGGTATAAATAGAGTTGAATGTATGGAATAAAATTCACTAAGCTCAAATTATCAATTTAGTATCAGCGCAAGGATGAAAAAAAAAATTCCCCTCTACCAAAACCTAACCACGTACCTTGCCAAACCCTAACCCTAACTAGATTCTGCTCGACCAAACTTCTCTCCTCAACCCTAGCTTTTCCCAGTCGACGTAGGCCTCTGTGTGCCAGGCACTCCTCTACTAGGTGTACAAGAGGTTTCTGCTCATCAACCCCAGCCACTTCCCATCGAACCAGGATCCTACTATGTGCGTGAGTCACCGGCTATGTGTGAGGAGTGTTCTTGAGTCTTCAACTTCGTGTGGGATGCTACTGTGTGTGGTCATTTTTTCCTTTTAGTGTTCTTGAGTTTTTTCGTTCAGCTGTTGCGCATATGGGTGGTCTAATTTTTTTTGGGTTGATTGATTATTTTTGGATATTTTTTCAATCATGGAGTTTATGGGCCAAGACTTGACTAAAGTATGTCCAGCCTCCCATTAATCGTGTACCTGATCATTCTGTGCTGGTGCATCATTCTGTCTTATGATATAGTCTTTTTCCCCCCCACCCGCAATATGCATGTTCAAAATCTTAGACCAAACATGACAATTACCACCATCCAATTTAATATGAACCGGAGATGAAATTTCATGAACATTGAAAAGTTACTTGAGAGACATTCTAGTTGTTAGAAGAGTTGGAGCCATCCTTGTTGTCAAAAGTCTTTGTGCCAATTGGTCCATTCCTAGTCATTTTCATGAGGTCCTTGAAGATCCTATGTGGAAGTTGTGGAAGTCTGTTATGATAGAAGAGATAAGGCTCTTCAGAAAAACTCTATTTTGGAAATGGTCAAACTACCTTAGGAGAAAAATACAATAGGGTATAAGTGGGTGTTTTTAGTGAAGTATAAATTAGATGGGACAGTAGACATATAAGACTAGACTAGTTGTCAAATGTTACACACATGGAATCAACTATGAGGAGATCTTTGTTCCAGTGGCTAAGATGAATACTATTAGAGTCATCATATCTCTAGTAGTTAATCTAAATCGGCCATTAAGGCAATTTGATGTCAAAAATACATTCATCCACAGTGACGTGATACAATTGTATATTGACCCACCTCTAGGAGTATGTTTGTTAAAATTTTTTGTAGATTATAAACAATAAATCTTACAAAATGTGTGGATAAAAATTGTAGATTCTACAAAATGTGTGAATGAAAATAATATTTAACCAGCTTATAAGTGTTTATAAGTACAGACAAACATATTCTACAATTTACACCTCTAAGAGATAAAGAATATAAGTTGAAGAAGGTCATGCACGAATTGAAAGAGTCACCAAAGGCTTGGTTTGGTAGGCTCTCGATAAAGAAGTATGGTTTTAGGCAGGCTTTGTTCTATAAAAGAGATGAATATCATACTGTTTATTATTTATTGTGTATGTTGATGACATAATTACTACATGTAGCAACTTTAGTAACATAGTAAAGCTTTATACCTATCGGCCTAAAGAATTTAAAATGAAGGATACAAGGGTTCTAAATACTTCTTGGACATTGAATTATCTTAGTCTAAGCAATGACTTCCTCTGTCCCAACAAAAGTGTAGACTAAATCTCTTGGTGGAAACTGGTTACTCAGCCTATGAGCCAATAGATATTCTTATTGAGGTGTATCATAGCCTATCTATCCTGATCAAAGTCCGACAAACAAAAAGAGACGTCAAAGATTAGTAAGAAAGTTGATCTACTTGACTCACACACTAATCAATGTTGTGAGTCAATTCATGCATAATTCGAGTGCCTGCAATAAATGGTATCTTGGCGTATCTAAGATTCTCTCCATGCAATGGTATTCTGTTAGCTATGGACATCTAAATATTGTGGGTCGTACAAATTGACTTTGCTGGATCCAAATTGGATAGGAAGTTTATGACATGCTATGTATTATTATTTGTTAGAGGCAATTTAGTAACTTTGAAGAAGTAAGAAGCAAAATGGGGTATCCTTATCTAATTAGAGACTGAATACCGCACTTTTAACCATGAAACTACAAAACTTACGAAGCTAAAGTTCTTTTTAGTGAACTTAGGTTTGGCCTAATGAAACCCATGGTGCTTTTCTAGAACAACTATTGAAATTACAAATAACCCTATTAAACTATGATCGAACTAATCACGTTAAACTTGACACGAACTACATCAATGATAATCTTGACTCGGGGAGTATAAAGGTTCCATACATTAAAAATGAGGATCAACTGGTTGGTATGATGACTCGTGTTGTTGTTAGTGGACCATTTTATACATCATTATCCATGTTGGACATGTGTGATATCTATTCACCAACTTGGGGAGAGAGTTGGAATGTGTAGATGATTTGTATTTCTTATTTAGCTAGGAATTAATATGGTAATAAAATTGTATAAATTTCCTATTCTAAATAGGATTATACTTGTATAAATATAATTGAACGTATGGAATAATATTCATTAAGTTCAAATTATCAATTAAAGCTATTGCTATTACACATAGGGAACACCTTCGCACACATTTTCAAAATATAAAAGAAATCTGCTCATTTAGTGCATGCTTGTCTTTGCTTATAAGTGCTTATAAGTAATTGATCCTATAAAATGTGTAGATAAAAAGTAGATAAAGATTGTGGATCCTACGAAATGTGTAGATAAAAATAATATTTGACCAACTTATAAGTACTGAAAAGCACTCCCAAACATATGCTTATACTACAAATATGTTCATGATTTGTTCATCTCCTTTTCAGCTTCTACATTAAGTTAACATGAGAGTAGAATAAAAGTCCATTTTCCTTATTTTCAAATAATTACTGAACTTACTCATCATATGCATTTGCCCAGTTATCACCAGCACTGTCACCCAAAACTCCTTCTGCAACCTGGTGCTCAAATTCTTCTGCCCAGTCATTAACATGTAACTTTGAAAATTCATTGACCCACTCACCATCTACTGATCCATGTAGCTGGCGTTCAGCGGCAAACTCATTTACCCAGCCCTGTCCATGGGAATGCTGAAAACAAAACAGCGTTTGGTGAATCTGTGACATGTAAATTTACTTAGAGAATAACTTCTTCATTCACCAGGTATAAACACTACAACAAACATTTAGCCTAGAACAATAAAATCAACAGAAAATCATTTTACCAACTCACTAAAGAGATGAAGAGTTCAACACTACATAATAAGTTGGATGACGACGACATTATCACTACATAACAGAGCTAGCTAGAAAAGACTTTCGTTTGATGGAGCATCCTGCAAATCCTGAACATAGGAGAGTATATTATACGACAGACAAGCACTAGGTCTTGAGCCCTTAATCAAGTTTGTACTTGCCTGTTCATTCACAAACTGGTCAGCCCATGTTTGACCTCCACTATACTGTTGCTGATATTCTGCTGCCCAATCTCCAGGTGCAGAGATTGTGGCTTGCTTTATTTGATTATCCTCAATAGTAATTTCGCCTCGACTCATCTTTGATACAAACTGGAGGAACTTTGAATTCTACGTGACAGATAATTGCAAAACAAAATTAATAAATTGGCAATGCAAAAGTAGTATACAAATGCTGTAAGCTAGCATACTGATGCATTCTCCACTCAAGATCATCTTGCAACATATATTTATAATAATGATAAAAACAACCAAAAATCTCAAGACGGATCATTACCTGGAATTTTGGGTCATTGTTTTGAGCAAGTGTGTGTGCTAGCTTACGTGTGTGCTCCATGGCGGCTAAGCTAGAAATATTTGCACCTCTCATTTGATCTATTGATGCAAGTTGGGATTGCTCCTGTGATAGCGGAGGAACATTGTAATGTCAAGTAAGGAAAAGGAGTGGCAGTTTCCAGTGCGCGAGTAAAATGATTGGACATAACTCAGCAACAGTAAATGATCAGAGATATAATAAGACAAGGTCACTCAGCAGTTCATTTCAAAAGGAAGGCACTTACAGCAGCTAAATGAGCCCTATTTGCACCAGTTTGTGAATGTGCATATGTACTTTTTCTTTCACATTTTTCGTTCAACGAGCAGGATGATTTTCATTCAAATTGTTAATGACCAAAAGCAAGAGAATATGCTGAAAAAGTTGTTAGATGCTCAATCATTTCTACTTACAAATCCGGCTAACTTTACTAAACCAAGCACAGAAGAATATTTTTAGCTTTCCCGTCTTTTTTGATTGAAAACAAGAACACGATACATGTTAGGGATCCATAGGATTGAGAAACTTGTAATCCATCATATATAACTCCAAGCGCTAATTGGTTTGAAAATCAAAATACAGATGGAGGGTGGTAATTGTTATTCAACAAGTTGGATTGTCTCCTGTAAACAGGAAATTTGCTTCCAAACCAATTCAATTCCATGACAGAAAATTAATAACCATGTACCTAAAATCGAAATCACGTTAAGACTAATTCTTTCAATTATACTACTAGACTGTGCATGTTAGTACAGTTTAACATACTCACAAATATACATAATGTCCCAAAATTATGTCCAATTTCCTAATATGAAAACCTTCTCATATTATTCTCACATCTACACTAGATGGATGGTCCCATTTTTTGCTTCTCCACACGTCACTTTATCCGGATATATCAAGGGTTATGATTGTGAAACTACAAAAAACACCACTTCCACTTCCTGTTCTATATAACTGCGACTAGCCAAACCAAGGGCAGATTAATGTATAATTATCAATTGGAACAGAGAATCACATTAGTAAATACAAAACTGGCATGCAATCGGATGCATAGATTTAAGTTTAGCATGTAAGTTTTTGTTGAAGGACTATACTTTTATTTATTTTTGTTTAAAGGACTACATACTATCAATGTGATGGATAAGACCTTTGTGTTTGGATCATAAAATTTGCATATTAAAGATCCTATTACCTAAAGGTGTTACTCCTAACCCTTTATTCTTGTAACGAGGATCGAAAGCAGATATATATTCATAGAAATAGAACTGGAAGGCTGGATGTCAGTTGATGAACCTATAGCATAGGGTGTAAAGAAAATTCATTTGTACATTGAACTATAAGGCAACATAGTAATTCATTATTCTTTCATCTACAAAGATCATTAATCACTAGACAATTGACCTTATAAATTAATTAACTAAATTATTATCACAACCCATCAGCCCGTCAGCTGCAACAAATAATTTTAGCTCTGGAAATGTAAATACAAGCTGAGAAACTTCTTACACGCTCAAATTCAGTAGCCCAACCATTAGCACCATGTTGTCGTTCAAATGACTGAACCCATGCATTAGGATCATTGTGTTCTATTTGGCGCTGCGAAAATTCAGTAACCCACCCATCTGTGGCATAAGGCCCAGGTTTCATACCTTGAGACTCGTTCCAATACTCGTCCAGCTCAGGAAATCTCCCGGGCATGGGGCCTCTGGACCTGACATCATTATCAATATCTAAAGAAGAAAGTAGTGCATTAACCTGCAAAGGAAACAAGGTCAAAATTAAATGTGAGTAAAAATATGCAGAAAAAGGAATGGAATATACAAGAACAAATATCTTAGAAATCAAAATAATTTCTTCAAGAAATTTGGAAAGAGGATTGCATCTTCATCAATGCTAAAATATTGCCTTGAGGTGGATATGATACAAAATCAAGCTCCGGGGAAACTAGAGGCGGTGCAGTTTAGGTTGGAGACACAATGAGGGGAGAACGAGAAGAAGGTCTTGGAGTGGTAGTGCCATGAGGTGGGTGGAGAGACATAATTAACGTGTACAATTTTATCTACAAAACTTCCATTTTCTACAGTGATAATTTGACAAAATTGACCATGGTTTCAGAAAAAGGTTAAAAGGTGACCCGTGATCAAGTTGATTTATGGTGTGAGATCACAAAAATATTAGAAAGATAAGAGTGATAGGAAAGGGCAGACATGGATGAAGTGTTTGTAAGTGGTGATGACGTTAACAGCATCAATCTAGCAGCTAAAACTAAGTTCTTCCCGTCCCTAGGCACCTGATGCAGCATAACTGGTCTAGAAGATAATCGAAATTAGTTATTCAATGACACAAAATATGAAACAAGAGGGACAAGGGTCATTGAGAACAAAGAGAAAAACACATGCCGGCCTTGGAGAAAAAAATTTAGAACGGTGGTTTAACTTTGGAGATCCAGGCAGAACCTAATAAAACTGTCGCAGCAGAAGCCTTGCGATCGAAAAACATAGTATTGCCAAAAGACCAAAAGGAAAACAACCAGCAGAAGAGATGAAGCATAGACTTAATAAATTAATGTACAACTTCCAACTGTTGATGATATGAACAGAACCTGTGTATTGATAAAGTCTTCACTCTTATCTGCAAAAAAGTGCCGAGCCATAATACTGCTGCGATCACGTATGCATTGCTTATCACCTTCAGACAATCCTAACACTGGAAGTGAAGTAGGACGGAAAGGTATGCCACCATGGCCGCTGTGAACAAATGAGTGCAAGAAACTTGACAGCACTCTTTGAGGTGGGCCTGCAAAGGACAAAACAGAGGACGTGAAAAAAATTGTTAGCAAAGCATAACTCATGACATTACACTATTGAATGACACCATTTTCTTCTGGAGGATTGGTATCAACCAATCATCAAGTTCATTTAGGTTTAAAAAAGATACCATCTTGCTTGAAATATTTGATGAGCAGAAAAAGACTGGCATTCAAAACTTCTACTGGGTTCATGCTATTTCAAAATGTAAACTATTCTGCACTAGCTTTTCAACCCAAAAATGGAGACATATCATTTATCAATATAAGCACATTTTGTCGAGGTCACATAAGACATGGAAGAAGGAAATAATTTTGTACTGCATATTTATTTAAACAACTCATTAACTGAGCTACAATTTTCGTAATAACTTGAAACTTGTTTCTATTGCAACAGAAAACTGACCACCTCTCAACAACCCCCAAAACACAACAAATATACAAACTACTCATGCCATGAAAATTATAATAATGTAGATAACTTTTTGAAAAGGTGGAACTTATCCACTTTCACTAACAACAGTAATAATGACCGCCTTGAATTAATAGAAAAGACATTTCAGGATTAGCATAAAAATCAGGTTGAAGCCGACCGTGCTCTAAAGGAATATTGGTTATACTATCCCTTCCCAGAGAATGAGGAATTTGAGGCCTTTGTATCTCATCCCAAGCATCTGCAAACCTGTTTTGATCCGCAGAACGGAAACCTTGAAAGAATTCCGATCCCTGAGAGAACGAAGCATGAAGAGAATGATTTGGCGTGTCCACAATTAGACATCTAGAGAGAGAGAGAGAGACGGATCTACCTGGGCATTTGGCTGCAGTGGATGTTCGAACTCTGACCCTGGCAGGGCAGCAAAGGGTTCTTCAGTCCCCGCAAAAAAGTTGCCATCAGTGGTCGTAGTTGTGGCTGTAGGAATCTCTCGCAGCCTTTCCTGCTTATAGACGAATCAAATCATCAACGTTGACAATTATGACAAAGGCAACTGTATACTTTCTAATGTACACTTGATGACCTAAATGGATGCTTCGTGATAATAATTTTCCCTTGGAGGGTGATGTCTTTTTTGGAATGCTTCCTGCTCACAGCGAATGCATCCAGCATAAAAAAGAACATGCAGAAAAAAATTCTTAATATGAAAATTTTCGTGTTCCTAAAATGACCCAGTCGTAAATTATGCATTAGAGCTCAGAGAATTGTGTTTGTGTTGCACGACTCTGCCACATAGTTCACTAAGTGGAGAAAATGTAGGAAAATTTCAGTAATTATGTGTCCTAGTCTTCAGTCATTTTTTAGTGTTCATGGGTTGGACTGGTTTCTTCTTTAGTTAGTTTGTTCCTATTTTATTGACAAGTTTAGATTCCTGTGATTTAAACTTCAGTTTCTATTGAACAAAGGTATGAATTGAATATTTTTCACAGGTTATTTAAGTTGTTTGGGAGGCCTGCGACTCCTCAAAGTGTCATAATTTCCATATTGTTATACTACAGATTTTTACTTCATTCTTGCAATAACAGGTGTAACAGTTTGTGTGCTTCATAAGGCTTTCAAACCCTTAATTTAACCTTTTGGATTTTTGGATCTACATCTTCTAAATTCTTATCCTCGCTTAAAAGAGTAGAAGAAGGTTTCTTTACAACTTTGCATACTTTGAGAAGGTTTGGTAAATATTACCTAGTAGAAACAATTGATGAATTGATAGCTTATGTGGTTAATTATGTTCTTCGAAACGTTAACATATAGAGGCTGAAAGTCAATACACACTCGAAAGGCCTTAGTGAAAGCTTCTTTACTTAAACATAATGTCAGGAGGCTGGCCCCTCCTTGGATCGTATCTTGATATCTACCGATGTTTACACAAAGATACTTTTAAGCTACATGACAATAAATATATCATGAAACCCACATGACACTCCTTGTGATTAGTAGAAAGTAATGCCCACCTCAAAAGATTAACAGACCCTTGCCTTCATGCAAAAGAAATAGAAGCAAATCATTTAGAAATGGGTATCACAATAACATCCTAATTCATATGGTATGTCCAATATATCATATCAGGCAATACTTGCAATCTTCACTGATGAATAGAAAGTTGAAGCTGGAATGGAAAAAAACCTGTGTGCTCATTATTTAGTCATTAGAAATGGAAACCTTTTTTTATCCCCCCAGGCTCCACCGATTTATTCATTTTTCCACAGTATCATTGGAAACAAATTACTGGAAAACTGGGCAATTCACTAGGTAAAGGTTAAAGGTCAAAATAGATATTTTAAAGTAACAAGCTAAGAACACAGACAAAATGGAAAATGACTGGAAAATTACCACTAATCGAAGTTTATCTTCTTGAATTTATTCTAATCCCCGGTAACTATAGCATGATGTAGTCAGTCCGCCAGAATTATAGTTTATAATTTTTTCTCAGAGCCGGAAATATTTCAAGTAAACTAACAGTTCGTTTCTACTCCTGCCATTCGAAAGAACATGAACTACAACTACTCCTTACAAGTATACCACAAAACAAAATCATATAAACAATCCAATCAGACTCAAAAACTTAGCTCAGTAAGAATTTAGGCAAAATCAAATTCACTGATAAATCAAGAAATAACCTGGTTTTTAGAGGACGAGCCGATGAGGGCGTTGGTGAGAGCTCCAAGAGGATTGGAGGAACCTGACGTGCCAGGCACAGCACAGGCGGCGCCACCAGTCACCAACTCCCGCATCGCCATCTTTATCGAATTTCCACCGCCGCTGCTGCTCCTCTTTTCTTCTCAACACCGTCCTTCTGTTAGTATTATCGGATGAAAACTCAATTCCCAAAAAATTGAGATGATGTGGATGTGCGTGCGTATGTATAGAATCGAGGGTGTGGGGACGGGATAAGAGAACGCAGGGGCTGTTACGGTTTTATGGGGAATAGTCACGATATATAGGACCAAATGACACTTTGTTTGTGGGTTATTTCTATCCCTTGTGTGGCTGCCCCTGAACCGACTCTCAAATTTGTAAGGAAAAATTGCGCAATTGGTCCTCAATTTTGTCTGTCTTCATTTTTTTTTTTTTTTAATCGTATTCAACAAAAAAAAATTGTACGAATACAATAAAATTGTAAGAATACAATAAAATTGTAATTTTTCTTTGTTTGTACAACTTTGTAAAATTAGATTTTAATTTTTAATTTAAGTTGGTGTCTTTAAATTTATAGTAGAGCGTGGTTTTATGGGCTTAGATTCACGATGATTTAAAGAGAAATAATGTTTTTGAGAACTTATTATGTAATTATGATAAAGTTTTGAACACTAACTTGTTCTTTTTGAAAAGTTTAAGACCAATATACTATTCTAACTGTAGGTAGATGGCCTATGGTAAAATTTTTTCCAATTTGTAATTATTGAGAGTTTCAATTGTAATTGCAACGTGGTATTAAAATAAAAGTTTACACCACCGTATAATTACGTATGACATTTCATATCATTGCACCAATCAAATTGTTGATTTGTTGTAATGTATTTTAATTCATTAGACCGAAGGAACTTGGAATTTCAAATAAACTGAAAAGGACAAAAGGCAGACCGCCGAGGAACGTGAAATCGAAGGAAGCAAAAATGGCGTCATCGTCGAGCAGTGGGCTAACATTCAAGCTCCATCCGCTCGTCATGGTAAACATCTCCGATCACTACACCCGGATCAAGTCTCAATCCCAGCCACTTCCCACCTCCTCGGCAGCCAACGACGCCGTCTCCTCCCCTCCTCCACCGCGGGTTTTCGGCTGCGTTATCGGCGTTCAGCGCGGCCGCACCGTCGAGATTTTCAATAGCTTCGAGCTCCTCTATGACGTCTCCACCCACTCCCTCGACCGCGCTTTCCTTGAGAAGAAACAAGAGCTCTGTTTGTATTTATTTTTATTTTCGTATTGTTGTTTTTTGGTTTCAATTTCTTAATGTGTGTATGTGGTGTGATTTTTATTTTAGGGTTTTATGGGAGGAAATTGATAATAGGGGTTTTGTGGGATGCAGATAAGAAGGTGTTTCCACATTTTTATGTACTGGGATGGTACTCGACGGGGAGTGATGCGCAAGAATCTGATATGCAGATTCACAAAGCTGTGAGCTTTAATTATCCTATTATAAATAGTCTGACTGTGTAATTTTCATTCTACGCACATTTAGTCATGTATATTGAGATTCTATGTTATAAGTACGCATATTAGACTTGAATTCTGTCAGTGCGGATTTTTACAAATAGAGACTCTCTATGGAAATATTTGAGTATTTGCAGTATCTGTTGATATTTGGAATTTATTTTCCAGGCAAGGGCATAGATAAAAACAACAGGAATTCAGAATTACTAAGAGAACATGATACACACATTGACAAAGGGTTTTATAATTACTTTCAGAAAATGATACATTGAGGATTTTCCAAAGGGATTTTATAATTACTTTAAGAAAATGATACACAGGGTTTTATAATTACAGAAAAGATACACATATTGCAGTTTTGCACATGTCAATCATATGCGAATGTAGCTGGAGATCAGCAACATTGTAGAACTTCCCATTGAAATTCCAGTTTTCCTATTATTTTTCATACTAAATGTGTAGAATTTGGAAGTGGTACTGTATTTTGCTACTTGCATATAATTATTGTGTCGGCCTCCTAAAATGTTGCTGATTTATTACTGTTGTAATATGTTAGGTTTGCCTTTCTGTTGTTCCTTCCAGTTGTTGGTGTAAAAAAAAAAAAAAAAAACAACAAATTACTCACCCTCCAATAGCTTGGCTATTCCTATTGTGAAACAATCGCTCAACACTCCTAACAAGTTGCTGAGTTCAGCTTTCGGGGCTACATTCAGCTATGATTTTATGTTATATTAGTTGTCTGGAAAAAAAAAAAAAAAAAGGACGACGAGAGGACCATGGAGTTAAAGTTTATTATCTGATATTGTTTTTATAATGCATTATGTGAGTATTTAACAACAGCAAATTAGTTTATGTTCTCTAATGGAAATTATTTGTTTCTGACAGCTGATGGATATTAATGAGAGTCCTATATACCTTCTTCTCAACCCTTCCATCAATCATGCACAGAAAGATCTGCCAGTTACTATTTATGAAAGTGGTATGTGTCCAATATTACCTCTTGATACCCTCAAAACCACGTTGTGCACCAAAATCTACATGTAGTTGTTGTGTATTTCCTGTTGTTTGTATCTCTAATAAAAAGTTTTGTTATGTTGTGAATATGTTGGTTGGTTTACATGCTTAAAGATGAAACATGAAATTTAAGGCTGTGCTCAGCATAGTTTGAAATATCTAACTTTCTACAATTACTTGGTATCAATTTGCATTTTAATTGTGGTAGTTCTGTCTCTGTTCACAGCGTGGAAGTTGCCTATTTCTCATGTTACCTTGAGTTTGGAATTTAAAATAGTGACAGGTATAGGTTTGGAGGTACTAAGTGGATTTAATGCTTATTACATACCACGTTTTATTTTATTCTCTTCATCCAATTTTGAAAAAATTTCTATTTCCAAGGTTTCAGACACTATGCAGGCATCCTATTATTTTGATCATGTCAGGGTTTGTGGACATTTAGAGATAAGCTAGCCATATCAAAACATTATAGTACCTTGAGCATGTCCAAAGGCTGAGTTAGGGGTGTAAAGTGGGCCAAGTTGGGCATCCAGAAAAATGTGAGCCCAGCACGGCCCATGCCGGCCTGGACCAATTACAGATTTTTTTATTTTTTGTACTTTAGAAAAACAAGAAAAGTGGTCCGCACTGGCTGGCTCAGTTTTATACCTCTATGCTGTGTTTAATATTCTTATGTATTTCTTAACCTGTAATTTCTGATTGTACATTCATATCTTGAAATTATTTTGAGAGGTTAGCAATGAGACCTCATTTGAAGATATTTATTATGTTTCTGAACACAATCTTAAACCACATGCTCCTCAGACTGCTGGTTAGATGTCTGTTATTATAATTCATTTGCAACATTTGTTGACTTTTTTTTTTCCATGCTTGGGACCAATTATCATCATTCAAGAGTTGCACGTTATTGATGGCATCCCACAGCTTATCTTTGTTCGGTCAAGCTACACAATAGAGGTTTGTTCCACTTCACATCTTCTTGGAGGATAGTCCATTCAAGTTTGTTGAGAGCAAGTGGCTGAATCTCTTCTTTGCTTGCTTGTCAGACAGTTGAAGCTGAGCGAATCTCAGTTGATCATGTTGCTCATCTTAAACCGTCTGACGGTGGTTCAGCTGCAACTCAACGTGCGCCTCTCTATTCATTTAATTTTTTAATAAGCTGCCTCCGTCTGTTTCACAAAAAGTATAGTGATGTAAATTTTGCTTTCATTGGGATTTGTGCTTCCCCCGTTTTGTGTGGGTATAAAAGACTTATATATGAACTCTGCGTTCTAGTGGCTGCTCACCTTACTGGCATACATAGTGCCATCAAGATGCTGAATAGCAGAATCAGAGTACTTCATCACTATCTTCTTGCAGTGCAGAAAGGTACATCCGTTCATTTTTCCTAGCAATGAGGTTATTTAGAATTCTACACTATAGAAGTTTCTTGACTGTTTAGTTTTGTGCTCATTGGTCATGGAAGACAAGAAGATAAATAAGTAACTCTAGAAACATGAATCCATAGTAAGATTGTGACACAGACGAGCCAGAATACAATAGTATTACATCTATAAGTGCAGGTGATCTTCCTTGCGAAAATTCATTGCTAAGGCAAGTATCTAGTCTCTTAAGAAGATTGCCAACCATTGAGTCAGACAAATTTCAAGATGATTTCTTGATGGTGAGTGCTTTAAAAACTGTAAAATTGACCAATATATTATATATTTCCTGATTTACTTATCAGTGGGGAAGTTCTTTTCTACTGTTGTTCCTGTTGCATTCCTTGGCTTGCACAGATTTCTAATTTCTTTTGACTACCATTTATAATTGGGATAAATCTTCTAAGTGGTTTATAAAAAATCTTGAAATATATTTGTTTTTCTGATTCCACATATTACATATTTTTCTTTCAGGAATATAACGACACATTGTTGATTACTTACCTTGCTATGTTCACCAATTGCTCAAGGTATGTTATTTGGGGTTCTGCTATTTATTTGCTGTTTCAAAGGAAAATATATTATGTACTGATAAAAAGAAGACAGACAGAAAGTTATTGAGGTTGAAATGAATTAGATTGATTTTCAATTGGGCACCTGTAATGGAACCATATCTTTAAACTAAGGAGGAGGCCAAATTTGTCTTATGTCTGATGAGGTTTACTTTGTCTCATGGCACTTATATAAATTTTGAAAAGTATCAGCTGGTAGGAATGCATTCTAACCACTAGTATATGATAGCTTACCACAGATTGCCACTCTAACTGACTATTCCTATTGATATTATAGTCCCAGTCAATATAATTTAAATTTTTTATTCTGTCCATGTTCCATATTCCCATTAGGACAGCAATATATCAACTGTGAGAACTGTGAGTGTCAGGCTCTCGAGTTGGTTTGGAGTTGCTAATGATCTAATTATCTTTTGGCACATAGGCTTCATATAAGGCAGAATTAGCTTCAACTAACACAGTATGCCGCATCTGATAAATAACATTTCGTTCTCTTTTTTGGTCCTTTGGACAGCACAATGAATGAGCTGGTCGATAAGTTCAAGACTGCATATGACAGGCATAGTAGGAGAGGTGGACGAGCTGCTTTTATCTGAAAGTTCTTTCATCATCTCCTTGCGTCCTTTGTCTGCTTTTGAAGCTACAGAATATACAAATCAAGGAATCACATTTCCAATTAATCAAAACGAGTCACAAAAGTACAGGAATCAAATATTTCTTGTTTCTTTGTTTCTAATAGTGGCTACGCCCTTATTGGTCTTCTTGGGGTTCTTTACCTCTTTTCAAGGAAATTAAAGATATGACTTCTAGATAGCACATACTTGGATAATCCCAATGCAGATTTTTTTTCTTCTTTACTGGCATTTGCAAAATTAAATTTGGCAATTATATTATTCTTCAAAAGGTCATAATATATTTTTATCAATTTACCTGCGCTGCGGTGGTTTATATGTTGAGTTGGGATGATCTAGAAGTGTTGATTGTTCTTTCTTTTCCCACACTATATAGACTCATCTGAACTTTCTCACTGGCTAATCTATTTTCAAGCTCAAATATCAGCAACGAACTATTTATGTTATCTGACGTGGTGATGGGTAAAATTGACTCGTGAATTTTTTACAACGAAATTTGTATGTGCTATATGAGGATATAATTAAATAGAATTCAGATAATTGAAGTTATATTTTTCTTATTATTTCCAGTTTTGGTCGTATTTTCTTTCTAGTAATATGTATAGTAGGTGTACGTGTATATTCTGGAGGAAGAGGGGAAGGGGAAACTGACTTATGATGAATGTGGAAAGTCCAATTCTAGGAGGTAAAGGTATAGACAAGAAATGGCTCAAGTGTTCTTGAAATAAGTGTGTTTTTGCTAGCTAGTGGGAGGGTTGTGTAAGTTCTTGGAACTAGTTAGACGCGCGTGCGTTGCATGTGCTTTTGTAATTATATTGTTAATTTTTAATATTTTAATATTTTTATTTTTAATTGTTAATAATTAAAATATTAAAGTAGCAATTGCAATAAAGATAAATAAATAAATATATATATATATATATATATATATATATATATATATATTGTTGTTGATAACGTGATTTTTTATTTGATATTGATATTTTATTTACATTTATAGAAATCTGATGAGTTTTATATATAGTAATGTCTGAATAAAAATTGAATTCAGTGAAGAGTTTTTTGTGATTTAAATTTTAATGATTGACAAACTATTGATATCAAATCTAATGAAATTAATGGTGTATTAATAGGGATCTCTAGGATTGTATTTTACGAAAAAAAATTAATAATTTTTAATTTTATTGGAGAGAATGTAATGATTGACTATATAATATTGTCTATTTGTTGAAGTAGTTACTAATTGTAAACAATATTCTTTATGTATGTTCTTTTTTTATTAAACGCGTCTGATATATTATTAATTAAATTAAAAATAAAAAAAAATCATATATTAGTTGTCAATTATAATCACTGTAATTCAATTTATTCAAAACAATCTTTTCAATCACCATGATTTGAATTTTAGTCCGGTAATAAAAAAAAGTTACAATTTTTCCTTTCATTTTTTTCAAAATTCATTTCTAATTTCTTTCATCTACGTAAAGGAAAAAAAATTGAGATCGTCTTTTCTTCTTCATATTTAATTTAATATATTAAATAATTACAAATTTTAAATGTACATTTAATAAATTGTTAAAAATTTAATATATGATAATAATGAACAATAAAATAGTACTAACAATATTAAACGATAATTGCATTTATTTAAATACAATTACAATTAGTAATGAAGTTTTATATGGTGATAATACCAACAATAACTTGAACTCAATTAAGACATTTTGGTGATTTAAACTTTGATGATTGATGAACAATTGATATCAAATCTTATAGTATTAATGATCTTCAGGATTGCATTTTTCGAAAAATAAAATTAATAATTACTAATTTTATTGTGAGAAAATGTAATGATTTGACTAAATAATATTGTACATTTGTTGGAGCAGCAGTTTCTTGTGAATAATATTCTTTGTATATGTTCTCTTTTTATTAGACGTGTATGATTTGACGACGTAAATGAAATGTCATAAATGTGAGTAAGAAACAAAAATTAAAAAAGTGTCAATACTAATTTATGTTGTAAGAATATTGTTGAATTTTGACGTAAATAAGATGAGAAAACGTTTTATATATATATATATATATATATATATATATATAAATTAAATTAAATTAAAAATGAAAAAAATTTCACACGTTAGTTCTAAACTATAGTATATGTTTAGTGAGATTTAAAAATTTTGAAAAAAATTGGTAAAATATGTAGTTGAAAAGTTAATAAAAGTTGTAAATCCCAAAAAAATATGTAGTTGAAAATGAATTTAAAAAAAAAGAAAAAAAAAAAACTAAACCAAACATATATGCTCGTAATCACTGTAATCTAATGTATTAAAAATAATTTTTTTATCTCCATTTCAATTTTGACAACTATGATTTGAATTTTAATGTGGTAATAAACAAAGTTACAATTTTTCTCATTCATTTTTATTTTTTACTCATTTCTCATTCATTGTACTCATTTAATTGTATATTTAGTAAATTTAATGTACAATAAGGATGAACAATAAAAGAGTAATATATAAAATATTTAAAAATAATTATACATTTGTGATTAAAGGTGAATATAGAATTTTAAAAATTTTATAAGGGTAAAATAGTCTAAAAATATTTCTCCATTTAAGCCCCTTAGAAAGTATTATAGATATAGATATAGATTAAGGGTTCTGTAGTCTATTGACAACTGCGTGTATTTTTTGAAGTAGATTACTTGTATCTCTTAATCTTCTCCCAGAAGCCAAAATTTCATGGCATTTTGGATCCTGTTGAATGGATGTGGTTCCATTGTGGGGCTCAAATGCCTCTAGAGTCGTGACGGGAGACATTTGGTTCATGAACCAAACCTATCTATACAATAAGCTCCTCAATTTGATCAGGTCTGCCACTCTATGGCCCTGGAGTTAACTTCCAGTAAGAGAGACGTAGTGAAGTTGGGCTAGCAGAAAATTGAAGTTTACTGGAAGTTGGTCTAAAATTCTTGAAGACATAGCTTTTTAAATCATATTAAATCCTTTTGAACTAGTTTATGCATGCAAATGAAGGCAACTGACTTTGAAATGTTCAAATGGGTTGATAGCTGAAAGTATACATGTACATGATAATGATGATTTCACAAACATAAAAAGCATTGTTTTGACCACACTTGTAAATCCACAAATTAAGCAAAACAGGAATAACAGGATTTATTAATCTTAGATATCGAAGCATTCGCTACATAGTATGCGATTATTGCTACACTGTATAAACTGATGCGATTATTGCACTGGATAAATCAATACATCATAAGAATGGCTTAACAACATCACTAAACTGAGATCTCGGTTTTGGATATTAGTATACCATCGCTATCTGCATACAACCACTCTCCGTCACGAATCAATGTTCCCGCAACGTGAATTGGGACGTGTTTTTCACCATTGCCCTTTTTGTTTGATTTCTGGGGATGTGATGTCAAGGCTCTGACCCCAATATCACAACCGTTGATCTCATCTACATCTCTAATACAGCCATTAACTACAATACCAGCCCAGCCATTATTTTGGGCCAGTTGTCCAATATTTCCTCCTACCAAGGCACATCTTGTGCTGCCTCCACCGTCTATGACCAGGACTCGACCTTCACCTCGGGTTTCAAGAAGTTCCCGGACCAACACGTTGTCTTCAAACACCTTAAGAGTGGCAATGGGGCCAGAGAACGCTCGACGTTGCCCATAAATCTGGAATACAGGTTGCAATACCCGTAGATCACCACTCGACAGAAGTGCTACATTCGTATCACAAGCTTCAGCAGTTGCTAAGGAAGCCATGTATTCTCCTGCACATACTGTTGTTCTGAGTATTGAAATAGCTTGGAAGAGAATTTTATAGCTTTCATCTGCTTTCACATTTGATATTTCTAGTCTGCTATTGGGCTGGGCCATTCAAAGAAAATTGAATATATAAAATAACCTATACGATACACGAATAAATAAATATACACGGTATAATTGCTGCAATTAGTGTACATAACATGTCTTGCCTCTGATCCCCTAAAAGTAAAGAGAGAGAGATTACCCTTCCTAGTTCTAAGGGACGGTGGACTATTTCCACTAAATGTATTATAATTTCCTCATATCATGGCTGTAGCTATGAGCCTATGAGTAAGATGGCTGTTGAAATGTGTCTCTTTCTAATGTTTTCTATCGAGCACTGGAAAATGTGTTTTTACCCGAATCATTTCCTGGTTAACTTCAAAAGACGAGCCAAATAACTGCCTGTTTGATGCAAGTGACAACAGATTTCAATTGACATTTCCGTTCCCTCACTCGTGGAATCCTTGGCAGCCAGAAGTGTGCTTTTGCTAGTCAGGACCATTCAATCACCAAGGTAACTATTAGTACAGATTCCGGCAGGTAAAGTGCGGGCTTATAGAACTATGTTGAAGAGTCTTTTCCTCATAGGGATGTCACCATATGCCTTCCTTAGCAAAAATTATTTAGAGTGTGAATTTTTCAGGTGGATTATCCTTGAAGGTCTGTGTCTTTTAACCAAAACCGTCAATAGAATTTTCACGGCCAGACTTGGGTTATAATACTGTCTTTTAACTCTGTATTTCCGACTCCACAACCACTTATGAAAAATCTCACATTCACAACGGATATATAACTGAATCTGAACACCAGTATCACTGGCCAACGTATTATATTACATGAGGATTACTTTCCATTGCGGTTCACATAGAAAAATTCTTATAGATAAGTTCTAATCCCTAATCCCTATTTACAAAAGCAATCGAAGAAAAGAAACAAGAACAACCACCCTACAAATCCTATATATAGTAGGAATATTTCATCAAAAGGGAATAATAGAACAATATGATTAGGCTCCACAATCCATCAAACTAGCATTAATAATGCAAAATGTAATCCTTCTGCCTACATCTTAATAGCAACACATATTTTCTCAGAATGTTATCCTACCTGAGCAACAAACGAATTAGGGCCACAATTCATAAATTATGCACTGCAGTAATAATTCTAATCCAATTGCTCGCCAAACCCAGTACCAGGCACACTTAACAATTAAAATCTTGTTTCTAATCCAATTCATCAAAATCTAATACTTAAAATCACCTCAATCTTGCAAGGGAAAACCACCCAATTCATAATTGAAATGTTTATATTAACATACCAGAAATTAAAGCTAAATTATCATAATTAAGTACCTAACGCAAGTTCAAATTGTTTATAAACAAAATCTACCACTTAGAAATCCAAATGATCGACATAGATTATCAAAACATTGTACAAATAAAACTAGAATCTTTTATGTAGAATAAACTTTTACCTTTTAAAAGCCACCAGCAATCTACAAGAGGAACCAATTTTGCTGTTCCGGATAAGCTTTATGCCTTTATATTTCCCGCTAATCGGCGGTAAATGATGTGATGTGATCTTCTTGGTGACTGTGCCAATTGCCATGAACTTCCATGATGCAAGTAGGCTGCGGAGCCGACAAATAATTGACTTCAAATCTTTAGAGCACGTTTGGAGTATTCATAACTACTTATAATTTAGTAAACATTATTTTTATTCACGATTTCATATTTTTATCTACATATTAAGATTATTTTTATAATCTACAAAAGTTTTACAAAACATGAGTAAGGAGGTGTCCTCAACTCAGATTTTAAAAAATTTGTTAATATTTATGAATTTGAATGGATTTCATGAATTTTAATAGAATTCCATATAATTTATAAGATTTCAACATAATTCTATATTATAAATTTTAATATATTCTTATGGATTTCTATGAATTTAAATGGATTTGGAGTCTTTTTATTAAAAATAGTAATTTTACATTGTTTTTATTCTAAATAGTTCAAAAGAATCGTTTTATATAAACAAATATTTTGAAGATAATTTTGGAATGAGGAAAATTCTTGAAATATAAAGTAAAAAACTATTTTTTAGTCAAAGAGGTGAATGATTGATGGATTGGAAGGTTTACTAATCTGAAACTATGTCGCCTAAGCTTATAGAGAATAAATTAATAAATAGGTTATTCATCATATCTAAGCTCAAGCTTAATCGGATCTATTGTTTGGGAGGATTCACATTATTATTATTATCAATTTCCTCAGTTTTGAATTAAAAAAAATTGATTAAATAGCAAGACTTCTTGAAAAAAATTTGAAATAAAGTTTAATTTTCACTTTCTTTGTACTTGTCTTTTTTATAAAATTTTCTCTTTCATATCCAAGACTAGATGATAGATATTTAAGATTCATTCTCTTCCAAAATCAGTTGTTTAATCATCTTGTATAAAAAGTTATTTTATGACTCAAAAAGATAATTTACATGTGTCGCAGTTGACGAATAAATCTTTCCAAATTCAAAAAAGAATTTTACAGTCCAATATCTAATTACCTTATATAGTATTAGACTAATTATCTAATTAATATTTACCATTATTTATATTTTTCAGCCTAATTGTTTGATTCAATGAATAGTCATGGAGCATAAAAAATGAAATTTCAAAGACAATGTTTAACAATTGTACAAAAAAATATTAAAATAAAAATAAAAATTTAATAAACTTTCATGCTACTATAAATTGAAAATCAAGAATAATAGTTTATTACAAAAATTTGTGACACAAAATTTAGAAGAGAAGCGAGAGGAAGAGATGCATAAGAGAAGAGTTGGATTGAAATTTTGAGGGGTGAAAATATAATTCCTAATAAATTTGGTATCGATATTTATGAGCTCGAAATCCATGCGAATCTGTTTAAATCTTCTAATTAATGAAATGTTTAGAAATTCACTAGTAATTGGGGACACTAAATTTTTAAAGAATCTACTTAAATTTGAGTTAAAGACACCTAAATTTCAATTGAATCTATTAAAATGTGAGTTGAGAACACCTAAATTTCAATTGAATATATTAAAATTTGAGTTAGGGACATCAAAATTTATATAGATTTTTAAAATCTATTCAAATCTAAGTTGATGACACCCCCTTAAAAATTGTTGAAACAAAGTGAAGCATTTAACTTGTGGAAGCCACATTACATATCATGTCTACCTTGAAGCAGTGGCTTTGAAAGTCACAAGTTTCGTCAGGGATGAAGCATATGCCTTCCCACTTTAACTCGCAAGCCTCACATGGCCTAGCACCGAAGCCAATTATGAGGAAAAGGGCACAGGAAACGTCCTGCCTCCTTAGCATATAATCCTCGCATGAAGTCGAAAACAACATCAGGATGAGGTAAGGCAAAGGGTGAGGCAACTCCTCGCACCTCAAATAGGATGAATTCTCCACCTCCTCAACTTACCAATATGGTGGTCCCGAGATTTTGGGGATAATGAAAATTTAATAAATTAGGATGTTTTGAAATTTAAATTTTGATGACAGACATATTTTATAATACTTTATTTAGATCCACATTAGATTTTCCCACAAGTCAAAACACTTAAAAACTGTTATACAATACAGAGGCACGTAATATAATCAAATTATTTTCACTTCAAAAAAAAATAAATAAAGTTCTTCAAATTGAAAACAACTAAAAATGCGTAAATTTATATATTATCAATTGATTGCACCCATTAACTTCTTAAAACCCTAATTCCAAAAGCAAAACAAATGCCAAAGAAATAAGAAAATATATAATAAAAATAAACATACACAACATATGCATTGGTGTATGTGTATACATATATATAGTTGTACAAGTCAAAAAAAGTTTCTTTTATTTTTACTGAATGAAAAAGGGGGTTAGAATTTATAAATTCGTTTTGATTTATAGGCCAAGATAAAGATTTCTAAAACTCGATTTAAAAGAAACGGTCTACAATTTAAAAACTAGATTAAAGTAGATAATGTAAATTAGATTTGTACACAGTGTTTAGAACACCCGTTATTTTGGGCCAGTTGTCCAATATTTCCTCCTACCAGGGCACATCTTGTGCTGCCTCCACCGTCTATGACCAGGACTCGACCTTCACCTCGGGTTTCAAGAAGTTCCCGGACCAACACGTTGTCTTCAAACACCTTAAGAGTGGCAATGGGGCCAGAGAACGCTCGACGTTGCCCATAAATCTGGAATACAGGTTGCAATACCCGTAGATCACCACTCGACAGAAGTGCTACATTCGTATCACAAGCTTCAGCAGTTGCTAAGGAAGCCATGTATTCTCCTGCACATACTGTTGTTCTGAGTATTGAAATAGCTTGGAAGAGAATTTTATAGCTTTCATCTGCTTTCACATTTGATATTTCTAGTCTGCTATTGGGCTGGACCATTCAAAGAAAATTGAATATATAAAATAACCTATACGATACACGAATAAATAAATATACACGGAATAATTGCTGCAATTAGTGTACATAAAATGTCTTGCCTCTGATCCCCTAAAAGTAAAGATAGAGATTACCCTTCCTAGTTCTAAGGGACGGTGGACTATTTCCACGAAATGTATTATAATTTCCTCATATCATGGCTGTAGCTATGAGTAAGATGGCTGTTGAAATGTGTCTCTTTCTAACGTTTTCTATCGAGCACTGGAAAATGTGTTTTTACCCGAATCATTTCCTGGTTAACTTCAAAAGATGAGCCAAATAACTGCCTGTTTGATGCAAGTGACAACAGATTTCAATTGAGATTTCCGTTCCCTCACTCGTGGAATCCTTGGCAGCCAGAAGTATGCTTTTGCTAGTCAGGACCATTCAATCACCAAGGTAACTATTAGTACAGATTCCGGCAGGTAAAGTGCGGGCTTATAGAACTATGTTGAAGAGTCTTTTCCTCATAGGGATGTCACCATATGCCTTCCTTAGCAAAAATTATTTAGAGTGTCAGTTTTTCAGGTGGATTATCCTTGAAGGTCTGTGTCTTTTTAACCAAAACCATCAATAGAATTTTCACGGCCAGACTTGGGTTATAATACTGTCTTTTAACTCTGTATTTCCGACTCCACAACCACTTATGAAAAATCTCACATTCACAACGGATATATAACTGAATCTGAACATCAGTATCACTGGCCAACGTATTATATTACATGAGGATTACTTTCCATTGCGGTTCACATAGAAAAATTCTTATAGATAAGTCCTAATCCCTAATCCCTATTTACAAAAGCAATCGAAGAAAAGAAACATGAACAACCCCCTACAAATCCTATATATAGTAAGAATATTTCATCAAAAGGGAATAATAGAACAATATGATTAGCTCCACAATCCAACAAACTAGCATTAATAATGCAAAATGTAATCCTTCTGCCTACATCTTAATAGCAACACATATTTTCTCAGAATGTTATCCTACCTGAGCAACAAACGAATTAGGGCCACAATTCATAAATTATGCACTGCAGTAATAATTCTAATCCGATTGCTCGCCAAACCCAGTACCAGGCACACTTAAACAATTAAAATCTAGTTTCTAATCCAATTCATCAAAATCTAATACTTAAAATCAAACCCGAATTACATTTCGATTCCTCAATCTTGCAAGGGAAAACCACCCAATTCATAATTGAAATGTTTATATTAACATATCAGAAATTAAAGCTAAATTATCATAATTAAGTACCTAACGCAAGTTCAAATTGTTTATAAACAAAATCTACCACTTAGAAATCCAAATGATCGACATAGATTATCAAAACATTGTACAAATAAAACTATAATCTTTTATGTAGAATAAACTTTTACCTTTTAAAAGCCACCAGCAATCTACAAGAGGAACCAATTTTGCTGTTCCGGATAAGCTTTATGCCTTTATATTTCCCGCCAATCGGCGGTAAATGATGTGATGTGATCTTCTTGGTGACTGTGCCAATTGCCATGAACTTCCATGATGCAAGTAGGCTGCGGAGCCGACAAATAATTGACTTCAAATCATTAGAGCACGTTTGGAGTATTCATAACTACTTATAATTTAGTCAAACATTATTTTTACTTCACGCATTTCATATTTTTTATCCACATATTAGTACTATTTTTTATAATCTACGAAAAGTTTTACAAAACATGACTAAAGAGGTGTTCTCAACTCAGATTTTAAAAAATTTGTTAATATTTATGAATTTTAATAGAATTCCATAGAATTTATAAAATTTCAACATAATTCTATATTATAAATTTCAATATATTCTTATGGATTTCTATGAATTTTCATGGATTTGTAGTCTTTTTATTAAAAATAGTAATTTTACATTATTTTTATTCTAAATAGTTCAAGTGACTGTCTTATATAAACAAATATTTTGAGTATAATTTTGGAATGAGGAAAATTCTTGAAATATAAAGAAGTAAAAACTATTTTTAGTCAAATAGGTGAATGATTCAATGAATTGGAAGGTTTACCAATCTGACAACTATGTCAGCTAAGCTTATGGAGAATAAATTAATAAAAAGGTCATCCATCAACTCTAAGTTCGAAGCTTAATCAGATCCATTGTTTGGGGGGACTCACATTATTATTATCAATTTCCTCAGTTTTGAATTAAAAAAAAAAAAATTGATTAAATAGCAAGGCTTTTTCTTGAAAAAAAATTTGAAATAAAGTTTAATTTTCACTTTCTTTGTACTTGTCTTTTTTATAAAATTTTCTCTTTCATATTCGAGACTAGATGATAGATATTTAAGATTCATTTTCTTCCAAAATCAGTTGTTTAACCATCTTGTATAAAAAGTTATTTGATGACTCAAAAAGATAATTTACATGTGTCGCAGTTGACGAATAAATCTTTCCAAATTCAAAAAAGAATTTTACAGTCCAATATCTAATTACCTTATATAGTATTAGACTAATTATCTAATTAATATTTATCATTATTTATATTTTTCAACCCAATTGTTTGATTCAATGAATAGTCATGGAGCATAAAAAATGAAATTTCAAAGACAATGTTTAACAATTGTACAAAAAAATATTAAAATAAAAAATAAAAAATTTAATAAACTTTCATGCTACTATAAATTGAAAATCAAGAATAATAGTTTATTACAAAAATTTGTGACACAAATTGAAAAGAGAAGCAAGAGGAAGAGATGCACAAGAGAAGGGTTGGATTGAAATTTTGAGGGGTGAAAATATAATTCCTAAAGAATTTGGTATCGATATTTATGAGCTCGAAATCCATGCGAATCTGTTTAAATCTTCTAATTAATGAAATATTTAGAAATTCACTAGTAATTGGGGACACTAAATTTTTAAAGAGTCTACTTAAATTTGAGTTAAAGACACCTAAATTTCAATTGAATCTATTAAAATGTGAGTTGAGAACACCTAAATTTCAATTGAATATATTAAAATTTGAGTTGTGGACATCAAAATTTATATAGATTTTTAAAATCTATTCAAATCTAAGTTGATGACACCCTTTTAAAAATTGTTGTAACAAAGTGAAGCATTTAACTTGTGGAAGCCACATTACATATCATGTCTACCTTGAACAGGTGGTACTGGAAGCCACAAGTTGCGTCAGGGATGAAGCAGATGCCTTCCCACTTTAACTCACAAGCCTCACATGGCCTAGCACCGAAGCCAATTATGAGGAAAAGGGCACGGGAAACGTCCTGCCTCCTTAGCATGTAATCCTCGCATGAAGTCGAAAACAACATCGGATGAGGTAAGGCAAAGGGTGAGGCCAACTCCTCGCGCCTCAGATAGGGCGAATTCTCCACCTCCTCAACTTACCGATATGGCTGGTCCTGAGATTTTGGGGATAATGAAACTCTTAATAAATTAGGATGTTTTGAAATCTAAATTTTGACAAACAGACATATTTTATAATACTTTATTTAGATCTACATTAGATTTTCACACAAGTCAAAACACTTAAAAACTGTTATACAATACAGAGGCACGGAATATAATCAAATTATTTTCACTTAACAAAAATAAATAAAATTCTTTAAATTGAAAACAATTAAAAATGCATAAATTTATATATTATCAATTGATTGCATTCATTAACTTCTTAAAACCCTATTCCAAAAGCAAAACAAATGCCAACGAAATGAGAAAATATATAATAAAAATAAACATACACAACATATGCATTGGTGTATGTGTATACATATATGTAGTTGTACAAGTCAAATTTTTTTTTTTTTATTTTTACTGAATGAAAAAGGTGGTTAGAATTTATAAATTCGTTTTGATTCATAGGCCAAGATAAAGATTTCTAAAATTCGATTTAAAAGAAACGGTCTACAATTTAAAAACTAGATTAAGGTAGATAATGTAAATTAGATTTGTACTCAGTGTTTAGAAGACCCGATCGGACCGGTCAGTTCAATCGGGAACCGGCAACAAAATCAGTTCGATTTACCAATTTAATCGAGCTTCAAAAAATCGAATCGAAAATTGGGATTTTTAATAGTTAAACTAGAAAAACTGGTTGAACCGGTCTGATTTTAATGAAAACTGGGATTTTTTTAGATTAATTTTTAATTTTTTAATTGAAACTTATGAAAAGTCTATTTAAATCTAAGTTTTGTTAATAATTTTGTTTATAAATGTTAGTTTATTTAAAAACAACTTATTTTTAGAAATTTTATGAGAATTTTAGATTAATTTTTAATTTTTAATTGAAACCGATCGACCTTGGTTTGACCTTTTGACTCGTTGACTTTTTCGAGTCGATGGCCGATCCGATTTTTTGAACATTGTTTGTGCTTGTTTTCTTTTGGGATCATTTCAAATGTAAGAAGACTATTTTTTTTAAAAAAAAATGTGCCAAAATTTTTGAGCCCTACAATGGTTAGGCGGCTGCTAATGCTGGCCCTACTTACTAACTTTGCACAAAGCGAGGCACCACGATGGGAGAGGTGAGGCCAACACCTTGCCTCCATACCTCCGTAGTCACAATTGATCCAAGACACTCATATTGAGGCAATAAGATATTATCTGAAGTACGGGCGATCTTATTTGTTGTCAAGTCTAAGGAGAAACTAAAAGTTTGTCTTCCAACAAACATGGGGAAATGGTCCAAAGTCATTCGGCCACAATATCTAGTGGCATGCACTATATATCGAGGTCTTTGCAAAAAAGGTTCATGCATGTTTCTCTTTTTGGCTGCCTGTTTACTTATCAATTTAGCAATCTTAGAAAGTCATCGCGCGCTGCTTGAAATACCCAAATCTACAAATATAAATAGACAGGTTAAGATCAAATCACACTAAAGGAGTTTTAGTGTAAAGCAAGAGAGAACACGTACATACATACATTTGTAGCTACGAATCTGTAATTAGAGTTGGCAAATGGGCTGGGTTTGACCAACCGAGGTTGTCAGAGTAGGACCACACATGAAACTGAACTGCGCTGGCCCAACCCAAATTTGTATGGGCCAGAAATATACTAGCCCAGTCTAGTCCATTGACCCAACTTGGTCTTAATTTTCTTTTCTTTTTTTCTTTTTTTTATAAATAAATTTTTTATACAATCTAATACATTACATCAAATACAATCTTAGATAAATTTAGACTATATATTTTGAGATTTTTAAAGAGATTAATTTTTATAAAATTGGGGCTCTCATGTATTAGTCAATAGATAAACGTCAATTTTCTTTCATAATAATAATTTTTTTTGGTTAATTGTAAACTATTTGTAGACACTTTAAAAAAATTACAAATATTAAAAGTATGCTAGTCTTATTGCTTTGAGATATAAGCATGTTTGGCTTAAATTAAAAAAGTTTACTTATAAGTAAATTTAAAATGAATAATTTACTTGTCACACCAAATATATTTTGGATTGAAACTTAAATTAAACCAAATTTTAATTAAATTTAAACAATTTTATATTGAATCTTGGGATTTTGGACTAATGTTTATTGGTGACTTGGGCTAAGATTATTTTAGATTGATATTATTTGGATTATGTATTGGGACTATTCACAAAATGAGTTATTAGTGTTAATGAGCAAAAAAAAAATCAAAATCGGACAGGCCCAACTTGTTAGTGGGCTAGATGGGCTGGTCCATATTGGCTCAATTTTATTTGGGACAGGGCTAGCCCAACCCAAAAATTTGTCGGGCCGACTTTGCCACCTCTATTTGTAATGCAAGAAAGAACACATACAAATTGTACTTTAATGTACAATACTATTTCTCATTAACCTTCATCGTCATTGAACAATTTATCGACTTTATAAGGGCAAAATAGCAATATCTACTACTAGTAAAACATTTCTAGATTGTCCACTAAGGACTACGTTTCTAACTCAATACTTAAGCTCTTATCATGGGATCTAAATACCTCATCAATCAACAATGTTAATAACAATTTGTATTTATCCTCGTGATGGGTGCAGTCGATGAACGTAGTCTCCAAATAAAACAAAAAGACATGCTCTTGGTCGTGTAACCACCTCCGTCTCAACCTATGTTTATCGAAAACTCTTTCAATTCGAAGAGTCACCGTGGCATCGTGACAATTCAACCCAGTTATTATCTACATACTTCTACATTTAAAATTGAGCTAACCTTCCATTGAATTTAAACCATGGTTCATAGTCCTTATTACACTCAAACTTCCAGAAGATTAGTTAGTGTACCAATTTAACGATAAATTGTAACCTCATATCCTACAAACCTTGATAAATGTGTAAAGCATGTTTGACTGGATGTAGCTTTATATTCGTCATCAAAATTCTACAATATAGTGTACAGAACTAATCCGCTTGATTTTTCCTTCAAACATCTGGTCCTTTGGTGTCTTCAGTGTTATGTAGGGAATATCCATCTACAAAATAAATATTAAAAAAATTTAATCTGACAACAAACAAACATAAACAAGAATCACATGAATATATTTAGTAAATTGCAAAAATATTTTCTCCAATTATAATTCTAGACGTTAGAAATTCAACATTGAAAAAAAGAAGTGACAATCTATTCAACAAAATAATTCTCACAACAACAATAAACAAAATGTGTCACGACAATGACTTTAAAAATCATATGAATTGGAGAAATATTCACAAAAAGTAATAAAATAAATCTACCAAAAAAACAAAAACATAGAACAAAATCAAACAAAAATGGTAAGTAATTTACTTCAAATATTATGGTGGTTTTTCTTTATAAATTCGGTGTGATTTAAGTGGCAATGGAGGAGTGTGAGAGGACCTGACGATTTCAAATGTGTTTGATTTTTAGGAGAGAGAACAAATTAACTTCCAACGTGATGATGGTATATTCCTGTAAATTTCGACGTGATTCTGGTGGCAATGGATTTTGGGTTTTAGGAGAGATAAAGTGGAAAGTTTTTAAGGATAAACAAATGAATTTGAATACTTTTAAGCAATCATGCTCCTTGCACACCACTGCCTACCACGGCCTTTACCAGAATAAATAAAAAGACACTTATGCCCCTTAATTGATTTTAAACTATGCGACCAATTTTGACACTAGTTAGCTACTTTGACAGTGATGGGGGAGAGAAACACGAATTTTTCCAGATCTGCAAAAGAGAAGCTCCTGGCGAATCTGCTGCTCGTGGGTAAAAATAATCTGTCTTTAGGGTTTCGTAGATCTAGTGTAGTTCGAGCATCCGTATTGGCCAGATGTCGCGTTTGAAGTAAAGAAGGAGACATCGCCTCATTCATATTTGAAACCTTGCACGCAAAAATCAGGTATTTTTCCGATTAAATTTGATGATGGTTCAAATTATTTCATTTATTTTAAAACATATTTCAAATTAGGGCTTAATTTGATGTTGGTTCAAATTAAAACTTTTTAGTATCGATGTTTATTTATACTGAGGATTTGTCTTGGATTTCATTGAACACAACTTCTTCATCTTGAAATTTTTGTTTTGCTGATCGTATTTTGACATTATTGCTAATTATGCTATTTCAACTGGAAGAATTCATTTGGTTTATGTGTGATGTATATATTTTTCGAGGTTGTAAACTGATTTTGATATTTTCAGTGATTGTGAAATGTGGAGTATGATATTATTGCTGGTCGTTTGGTTAATTTTTTTTTTATTTTTAGAGATGGTGATTGAGTAGTTTGGTTAAATATTTTTTGCTGGTCATTGTTTAATATTATTGTAACTTTTCAGAGGCTTTAATATTATTGTAACTTTTCAGAGGCTGTGAAATGTTGAGTTTGATTAAGGATGTAAAATGTGGAGTTTTATTGAGTATTTTGGATAATTTTTTGTTTTCTCTTGATGCTAATGGCTAACAAATCGATTAATCTATTTATTGGCCAAGTTATATTGTAATTGTTTGATTGTAGTTATATTCTTCAAACTTATATGCTAATGGCTGTGAAATGCTAATTGTTTGATTGTGTGAAATGCTATTCTTTTTGCTAATTGGAATTGAAACAAATCGAAGTTGAGTATACAAGTGTTGTTTGTGTGATTAATCTATTTGCTTTAAGATCTTGCAGAAACAATATATTGTTATGTCAGGAAGCGATGAACAAATGTGCTATGGCTGTAGAAAGCTAGGTCAATTGTTGATTGCATGCAAAAGGAGGAATATGTCAAATGGATGCAAGTAATAAGGGACTTAAAGATCAAATTGAGGTTTTTTTTTTTTGCTGAAGTGTGGACGAATGCTTATATTTCAAGTGGGATAAGGATCAATCAAGTGAGGGGTTTGTTGAAGGGAAATCGAGTGGTGTTGCATTGAAGAAATCTATGGCCAAAGAGGGATATGAAGACTTGTCTGGCATGTTCAAAATGTTTGTCGGTTTATCGGAGAAAAAAATGTAGAGATTTTTCTCAACCTCACGATCTATAAGGACTAAGAAAATGGAAACGAGTGAGATAGTTATATCCATTTATCTTGTAATTGAACAATTCTTGCATTTCGTAAGAAATATTTATTCTAAAATTAGTTTTTGTGTTGTATTTAGTGGGAAGTACTTATTCTAAAATCATTTCGTAGAAAACTTTTTTAACAACTACATACATGCATCTAAATCGTCCAAATGTCATGCATTATAAAAAAATGACATAAACTATCATATTGATTGTAAGGTACATGGAATCTTGGAATGACTAACAAATCGTCGGATATGTCTTCCTCGGGTTGTCGAATTGGAAGATACATTGACATCAACTATTGACTCATCCCATAAGTTGGCACAAAGTTTACTCTGTTAGTTGGTAGACATGGTTGATATTGAGCACCCTACGACAGGTGGAGAACTGGGTACTGGGCTTCTTGAGGTGCTTGGATGAACCCTTCACCAGTATAATGTATGTTGGATTGTTTTGCACCCTTCCATTTGCTTGAACTTGAAGCCACCTGTGCAAACAAATGTTACATTCACTCATATTAGATAACTAGATGATATTTATATAAACAAACTAGATGATACACATAATAATATACATTTTTCTTGTTTGAACTTATTTCCAATGGACCTTTTTTTCAAGCTTCCTTAAGACCCCCTTTGTCTTTGAGCATTTTGGATCCAACGTGTGAATACTTGACTCATTCTCCATTTATCTGTGTTCAGTAGCTAATTGAACACTGTCCGAAAATGAGGTTATTGCCACAGGCTGGTCTGTTCTTCAATATGTTCAAATCATTCATTTTCAATTGAAGCCACTATTTAATCTCTCGAGTCTATACTTTATTATCTGTTACCACGTCAGCAACCTTGCCAAATTTATCACATAATTCATCATATTGTACTTGAGCAAGAGTGGTAATCCAACCATTGTAATTAATCTTTATCCTTGGGTAGGTTCTACTCAAGTCTTTCATCCATTGTTTTAAGATATACCTTTTCGGCACCACTGTCACATCATTCATAATCAACACTGTAATAGCATGTTTGCAAAGTATTCTTTGAAATTCAAACAAGTGACAGCTACACACAATTTGACACGACTCTTTCTCAAACAAAATCGTACATTTTTTCTTCATCCCATCATCGAATATGATAGATTCCAATATATGATACGTGGTTCTCATAGGTTTCTCATCATCCGAGGTAATCTGACAATACACCATGCCTGAGAACTCTTCTTGAAATTTCTAAATTTGGAGATTGTGTAAACTTCCTTTAATTGTTTCTCCATTCCAAACTTGGTTGCACAAGAAACCATCTGTGAAAATAGATAGTCAAAAATAGATATTTTATCTAATTTTCTCTTCTTCTTTTTGGTTTCTTTTACTTTTATTAATTTTAAAATAAGGGTAGAACTGTCCATTTAATATTTTTTTGATTTGTTAAGAGTCAAATTAACAATTTCGTCAAAAGGATGATGATTGCAAATGTTTTATAAGTTATGGACCCAAAGTGCTAAAAATGAAATATTCAAGATCCCATCATCAAAATATTCAAATGTTTGGAACTCCAAGTGAAATTTTCCCTAGAAATAATGAACAATGCAAGTTACCATTTAATTTATTCTATTTTTTATTTTAGCCTAAGATTAAAGAAAAGTAAAAGATTTGTTAGTTTTTTTTGTCAAACATAATTTTAAATGTAAACAAAGCTTACTTTTCTGTAATTTTTAGGACGAGTAGCAGCAAATGTTTTCAATTTCTAATTTATTTTTCACTTTCGTCCTCAACATTTTTTTCTGAGCTATTTTGTCTCTAATTTTTAAAAATTCATCCATTTTTTCGTTAGTGAACCCACTTCACCTTTACATTCAAAAATAAAAAGGACAAATTATCATTTTAATATTCTTAATTGAAGTATAAAAATTTAAAAAAAAAATTCAGAGAAAAAAATAATAATTTCAAATATATAATCATCTTTTTCCACTTACCCCACCCACCACAATACACCACCAGAAAAAAAAATGTTTCTCTCTATTGTAGATGAATTATATTATTGAAGATAAAGATTATTGGGTAGATAATGTATTATATGGTTGTTTCATTTGTATGTTCTAACAATTACTACATATTGCTCTTATATGTTTATGAGTCATTCTAGTTAGGGATGACAATGGAGCCGAACGGAGCAGACCCGCTCTGCCCTTCCCAGCAACCCGCCAATTCGCACGACAGGGCGTGCCACCCGACAACCCAAGTTAACAATTTTCTTTTTTAAAACTAAAAAACAAATAAGAAAAAAATAAGAATTTGTTAAATATTTGTAGCAAACAAAACAATAAAAATATAAGATTAATGGAGTTGTAATGTAGTGGTTAAAATTTATAATTTAATAATAATAACTCCAATCTGTGTTCGAATCTCATTCAGTCAATCTTAACAAAATTTATGATTTGTAATTCTATTTTATGATTTTTCAACAAAAATAAAAATAAACATTGAGGACGGGTCCGGTGTAGCCCGTCGTAGTATAATCATTTTTGTTTCAGATCCGACCCTATTACCTGAATAATCGAGTCGAGGATCGAGACAGATCTAAGATAGGATGTCAAATTGCCATTCCTATATGTAGGTAAAGTTAATACTAAAGAAAACCTTTGATTTGCGTTCATCATGACCAACTATTGTAAAAGTCACGTGTAAGAGTTGAAGTTGATTCTAAAGAAAACCTTTCATTTGCCCCATACTTCACGAAAATTGTATGTGCATGGTGACCAACTATTGTGAAGGTGACATGCAAGTAGTCAATATTAATTCAAATTATTGTGTCATGTCAACAATATATGAACGTAAAATCGCATATATCCAGAATATTCGATGAAATCCCTCGTCCCTTGCTTCGCTGCCAATAAAGTGGTTTGGTGTGGTGATGGTGATGTGGGTGGAAGAAGATGAACTATTTTTTATTTTTATTTTTAATTCTTTTCTTTTTTTGAATATTTCATTAACATTTTTTAATATTTTAACTAAGAATATCAAAATAACAAAATTTTCCTTTTTTTATTTTAGAATGCACTTGTCAAATGTCAACTAGTTGACTATGGAAAATTGGATAGAATGTTTTAAAGGTTAGAGATAAAGTAACCCAGAAAAGGGACCAAAAAAAAAAAAAAAAGTTGAAAAATAAAGTACAAATGAAATTAAAAAATTAAAAATCTTTCCTACTACTTACTATAGTTTTTAAGCTCGGCGAAAATGGCCCTCTATATAAATTGATCTAGCACCTTTTTTTAATTTTTATTCGTGTTTCAATTTTATTGTATAACTGAAGGATAACTAAAAATGATAACATGTTTATCTATCTTTCATTATTTTATAGAAAGAAGATTCTACTACCAAGCTCCATTTGTTAGAACAATTTCAATAACTATCCTTTTTTCTTCCTTTTAGAATTTAGTAAGATAAAGTGGTAAACACAACACCAGAATCCTTATCATGTTCACATGTCTTTGCACTTTCTACATGCTACTTGGCTCGATAAAAGAAATTGTATTTGCCTTCGCATTAACAAACTACCAATACTAGAACTTCTCCCACGTATACAAATCCCAAAGATCCAAAGCAAGACTCGTAACTAAGCCCATAGGAATGGAGCATCCTATCATAGCTCTTAGAGCTACTCTAAAAATACCTTTACTTCATTACAGCTATGAGGTATTTTATTCTCAAGCTATCTCACTATCGCCTTTTAATTACTTAATCGAAGCTGAGAAGAGAGAGACTCTTAATTAGGTCCTCGTACCTATGCAAAATGGTATTTTGATATAGAATTTACAAGTTGAAACTAAGTCAATTTTGAGGTTTTATATATAATTATTCATTATAACGTGATTCTAACTTGTCGACTAAAAAATGAATAAAAATTTGAAATAGGAAAAGCTGCTCCCAGCAAAGCATTTGGAACTTTTCGTGTTTCATCATATCATTAAAATTTAATATCAATTTTTTACACGAATCCATTTAAATAATTACTTGAAAGATTTTATGGGGCCAGAATACATTTTTTTTTTTCTTTTGAAGATTTAGTTTGTCTATATACTTTTTTCTAAAAGCAAAATTGGACTTTTGATCATATATATGTTTCTCTTAACAGGGTCAAAAAAGGGTTTTAGGATAAGTGATTAATAAGTCCTTTATTAATTGAAAATTAATATTTTAAGCTAATTATACATCTTTTATTGAAGACCGAGGTAAAGTAATCAAGACTTTCATAGTGATATATCTACTAATGTAGTGATAACCATTCATTCGAAAGTTATTTTATATATTTTTATTTTTGACGGTAATTTGACACAAAAGTGTTAAATAGTTTATATTTGGAATGACCCAACTCAGGCTCAGCTGGTGTTGAGCTTAAGTTTCTTATAATGGGCTAAAAATGTGACGTGTGTTAATTATAGATGTCAACTAGCTTATGGTTTAGTCTTACTAGCTGAGATGTGTAGGATCGAGTCATAACTATATTTCAAATGTCTCATATTCTATAGTCAATACTAGTTGAGTTCAAGAACAGATACATGGAGACTCACATTTGACCTAAAATTTTTATTTATTTATTTAGCTCCACCCAATATAGATTCGCCATTGAATAAATTAAAAGAATATTTGATTCATGAAAAATAACCGGTGAAAATATTAGACAAGAAGAGCAAGTTTTGCGGAGTAAAATAATTTTTAACTTTTTGTAGAGGAGAAAAAAAGTTATTTGAAAAAGTAAAGATTATACGCATGTTCGTATGAATCTGTTTTATTCTTTTAGAAAAAACAAAATCGAAAAAAGTCAAATTTTCACATATATGAGTCCAACACGTCTTACACTCATCACTTTGATTTGATTTGTGTAACATGATTCTTAATTGTTGCTTCCTTTTTTCAAATTCTAATACCAATCAAGTAACATAATAGATAATTTACACATCAAATCACATTGATTTATAGTAATTGCTTTCTCTAACAAGTAATGATTCGGTCGGTTAGAAATGTCAAAAGCAATGAAAAAAAGGGTCCCAAAGTCATGAATTAGTTGGGTTCAAAGAAGAAAGATTGAGCCTAAGATATTAAAAAAGAATGCGTGGTAGCTACGTTACAAGTCTTTTTCTATTTGCTCTAGTAATACGCCCAATTCTTTGCCTAATCCAATACAATTTGTCTTTAGTTAACCCTCCCTAATAAATAAATTATAATTCTTAATTCTATTTATTTATTATACTTTGTCTTATAACTTTTTGTGACATATATAAAAGAAGTGCAACTCGTTTGAAAAAGTAACTTCCACTTAAATTATTCATCAATCAACTTAATTAAAGTATGAATAATATTATTCATAGTCGCTCACTATCAGTAGTCATTTTACGTGACATTACTCAATTGAATGAATTATTTACTCTAATTGAATAATATATTTTTAACCATTAATTATAATTAATTCATTCAATTAAATAATTATCTATATACCCTTGGAATTATCTTTTCGAAATTTGAGGTTCATTACCAATCATTTGATTTAGAAAGTTCACAATAGTTGTATTAATATATAACATTTTTTTTTTTAAGTTTTGCTTCTTTTTCTTGACATTTTATGTTCTTGAGGAAAATATTTTTTCTCTTCCGATTAATTGAGATAATTGATCGAATATTCTTGTTAATTTTGACTTGACATTTGATGGGAAAAAAATTGCAAACCAGTCAATGATTTGATTAAAGTAATCTACACGTAATTAAATATTTTGATTGAATCTTATAATTATAAGCTCAACGTACAAGTATTTTACAATTATTTCAAATTCAACGAACCACTTTATATAATAAAAAAAAAAGACCATTTATTACTACCATATCAAATTATGTACACATGAATTTGACAAAAAAAAAAAAAACTATTATTGTACTACTTGTGATTATTAAGTAAAGATGCACGCATGGTTCAAATTATTCTTAGTATGTATGCCACACGTGTGATAAATAATGAAACGTGTGAGTGGACGTACATTTATGTAAGGAATGAAAGATAAATGGAGTGCCGTGGTAGACTGGTAGCAACCACTTGTAATTTACCTAATACCTTAGCTGTCCCGTGTTAACAAATTCAAACGTGTATTTTCAATTAAAACCCGACCCGACCAACTAACATCACACTCACCACAGAACCACCATTTGACACGTAACTGGACTCTTTGAAAACGCAACGCATCCACAAGTCAAATGGTCCAGTGATTATTGGGCCCACTACACTCGTGCGCATTTGGGGCCCACCTCTTTAATTGAGACGTGATTTGAGAGAGATTTTTTTTTTTTTTCTTTCAAACATTGAATTTGAAATTATCTTAAATATCTTTTTTATTGTTGACTAAGAATTCTAATGAGCATCTTTGATTAACATGTAAATGTTAAATTGTCGAAAAGCAAATTTATTCTTTGAAGATAAATATAACAATTGACTCGACACGATTGTCAAGTCAATGCTTATAATAGATATAAAAAAAATTAATAATTGAGAATTATGATTTATTTGAAGAAAATAACTTAAGATCTTGAATTTTACACAGTGAATGACTCGATGAAATGATATATTACATCTGTTGAGATTCTTATATATTATCAATCATGGTTTCATATTAACATTTTGTCTACATATCCGGTCTAGTAGTTTGAAGTTATGTCGGACTCTATCTAATATGTTTGAGCTTATCAACTAGACGTTTGTATTTATATACTTGATTTGAGCTCGTCTATCTAACATTTGGTGCCTCGATATTGTCTTAAAGCAACATTCATTCAAGGCACAAACTATGACATTCTAGTGCATGAATTTTTGTAGATGAACTCAAAGAGACGAGATAGACAACTATTAACTTTTTTTTTTCTTTAATCATCTAATCCTTATTAATTCAAGTCCAAATAATTATAGGTATTAGCTGGAAAATTCAAACCAAAATCGATCAAATTTCATTCACGGGGACATTGTTTTATTAATAATTGGGCTTTTTCTTCGATTCGGATTTTAATTATTTAAGAATATAACTATTCGAGGTTGAGTTTTAATAAAATCAATTGATTAATGAAGGTAATTAGCATAATATAAGTATAGAGAGAAAATAAAAATCTAAAATTCACTGTGAGTCTGTGACCATGACTAGGACGTTATTAACAATGCTAATGCTAATGCACCAAAAGAAATTTGGGACCCAAAAACCAAAATAATGCAAAGGACGGTCCATAAATCAGCAAGGTTTCATTGCGAGGATTCCGCTGTTTTAATACTAAAAAATACAATATTTTATAATAGATTTCCAATTACAATGATAAAGTTATGCTAAGCTTCCTAAATTATATTGTCTATAAATTCAAATCATTACGAGAATAAATTATTTAATTTTACATATTATATCGTTAATACCTTTCTTCACGTATAAATTAGTTTAATTTTTTCTGTTATCAAACTCTGTCTATTTTTATAATTGAGACGTGTGTTTCTTTTTACTTTGATTTTGTTAAAAAACTAAAGTCAAAGTCAACAATTAATTTTAACTACAAATTTCATAGACTCAACTTTTTACAATTTTTTAACCACAAATTTCAACAACTTTTATCAATTTGTACAAAAAATCCGATTTTAATCAAAATCAAACATACCATCAATAACAAATAAAAATAAGATTTACATTCAAATTTTTTTTCCCCATAATGATAAGACCTATGGTAAATTAGATAACGATAAGATTAATGTTCCAAGCAACTTGTATTTTTATAATTCAATCTTCATACAAACGTTGTCACCTCGATCGAATCCACCTCATTGCTTGAATCAACAAGAGCAAATCAACCTCAATTTCACAGTCCGACAACATCTACATTGCTTAGTTCCTTGCGACATCAATACGAACTCTCTGTCGTTGTGCCTTCGCACCTCTGTCGTACCTAAAGTCAACTGTCGCAACTCCCTATCGAGAAGCATTGCATTCTCTTGGGTGTCATAAGCCTTCACTCGACAACTACCCAAAACACCCAAGATCTCATATGGTTGATTTATCACAATTAATATTCGTTGTGTCAACAAAAAGAATTGTTAGCGTACTTTTATTAATTTTCTTTTACGAATTACTAAATTTATTAGAATATTACAAGGAAACGATTATCTTTATAACGACACGTTTAAGAGCGTAGTATGTGATTTGATACCACCACGTCAAATTGCTTTGATTTAAATTAATAAAGAAAATAAAAGAATGAACCCACAAACGTAGAAAAAGAACAAAATGTTGATTTTGGTGATGGCATAATGCGAATCTAAGGAAAGGTAAGGTGTCTAGGTCTAGCAAAGGGAATAGGATTCAGTCGTGCGTAGTGCATACTGACAAAGTGCGCCCCAACACATGGACATTATATAATATATACATACATAATTTATATATATATATAGAGAGAGAGAGAGAGAGAGAGAGACTCATTTTTCTATGCCCACAAGCATCAAACCCTAAGCCCCGCGCCCCGTGCCTAATGTCATGTTTCAACGTATTATATTGCATCCACTTTCCAAGAAATATACTACTTAAATAAATTTATTTATATTTTTTGTTCCACCCACTTGCAAAAATTATAAAAGTTAATTGATTTTTTTCCTTATTTCTTAATATTATTTGTTGGATTAAAACACTTTATCGTATTATTTTAGTAAAATTCATTTTATACGACTTTTTGTATTAAATAATTTAATACGATATTTAATTAATACGATAAATACTAATATACCAAACATTGGAGATCATCTCCATCTAACAATAGTTTTAACAATAGTAATTCACATCTTTCATAAATCCCGTACCAATTTAACTCTTACAATACACAAACACAAGTCATCGATCATGCAAATGTGTACAAAATTTATGTATATGTCATCATCATGCATATGTGTTCAAGTCTCTATATATTGATTATGATTTTTAAAAATTATAATTAAGTGATATGAAATTTTTAAACATGCACTACAAGACAATAATTTTTGTAAATTGTAATAATGTTGCTTTTAATATAGATTGCATCTAATATTAACAAAACAATTAAGATAATCTGTTTGTTTTAATAAAATCCACGTCAGCAGATGAAAATTAATGTAAGTTGTGAATTAATTATAATGAGACAGATTACATAATCTAAGCATCTAATCGCATTAATTAATAATTAAAAATAGTATTAAAAATGGGCTCAACAAATTGTCACGGAAAGACGTAGATGAAAAGAAAGTGAGAGGTCTCGAGGGAAGAGAGAGAAAATGAGAGAATCAAATCCCATGTTTGACTGGACCGAAATATGAGGGAAAAGACAACATTTGAGCAACCCCACTCCCACCCACCCCCCACACAATACACACAACTTTAGAATATTCAAAAATTAAAATCTCACACCCTTTTCCTTTTCAGGAATTGTTTTAAGGTGAGATAGAAAGAAACTAAGTTAAAATTTTATTTATTATATTATTTAATTTAATTAGCATATTAAATGTGCATTTCATTAATAATTTGTGGGTTAATTTTATAAATGAAATTGAGTTGAGAAATTATCCAAATGAATGTAGTATGAGACACAAGAAACAACCAAAAAAGTTTTACTAACCTCTGCAGCTGTTCCTGGATTGCTCGTACTAGGCAGCTGAACTTATATTGTGTCATTCTATAGTACTCCCACCCCACCCCCACCCCCACCCCCCCCCCCCCCCCACATAAACTCTCATTCTCATTCTTGTACCCTGGATGGTGAAAGACTTCATGGTACCCACTAACACTCAAACACCTGGTGTCTCTCTCTCTAAAAACAAACTCCCCCTCTCCCGTGTCATCTTGCCCTTCTACCTGAGTGAAATTGAGTAAAGGTTTGATTTTGCCTTTTCTTATTATTTTGGCTTCCACTTGGGCGTTTGAATTTGATTATACGCTGATTATTTGCATGTTTCTCGGATTTATTGAATCAATACTTTCTTTTGATTTTTTTGTTTTTTTGTTTTTGTTTTTGAAAAGGTCTTTGAACAGATGCTTGAGAAACTGAATAGCAGAAGCCAATAATAGTTCAAGATAGAGATACAGAAGATATTTTATGCAGAAAACAAAGTATAAAGACTGTAATTTTATGCAGTTGGAGACATTTACGCAGTCTGAACAAGAAGAAGAAGATGAACAATAAAGAATGGAAATTATTATCATCACCAGCATCTGAAATGATCAAAGAAATTGTTTTTCCCATAATGCTTCTTATGGGTTGTTTCTTAATTGGATCAAGTGCAAGAAATCTGTCTGAAAAACAGAGAAGTGACGTCAGCAGTTTAATGGCCTTCAAGCAGTCCTCAATTGAAGCTGACCCAAAAGGGTTCTTGAAAAACTGGACTCCATCTTCTCCAACCCCATGCTCATGGAGTGGTATTTCCTGCTCTGATGATGGTACAGTCATTAAGCTTGACTTCACCAATGCAGGCCTAATTGGACACCTTCAAATTTCTGATCTCATAGCCTTGCCTAATCTTGCAAATATTCAATTTAGTGGCAATTTTTTCAGTGGAAATCTTTCTTCAAATGCTAAATATTGCAGCTTTGAGTTTCTTGATTTGTCTTTCAACAATATTTCACAACCCCTTGCTCCAGATTCTTTGTTACTCCCTTGTAACAGACTTGTTTCTTTGAATCTCTCACACAACCACTTGTCCGGTGAAATTCCGGCTACCTTCATAGCTGAATCGCCGGTAACTTTGAAAATTCTTGATCTTTCACATAATAACTTCACCGGAAATTTCATGGCTGTTGATTTTGGGACTTGTCATAATCTCACTGTACTGAACTTGTCCTACAACAGTCTTTCTGCTACTGGATTTCCAATTAGCCTAACAAATTGCCAGAGTCTGGAGATTTTCGACATCAGCCACAATGGAATCCAACTCAAGATTCCAGGTGACTTGTTAGGGAAGCTTAAGAATTTGAGGCAGTTGGTCTTAGCCCACAACAAGTTTTCAGGGGAGATTCCGGCAGAATTAGGGCAAATTTGTGGGACACTTGAGGAGCTTGATCTTTCGGGGAACCAGTTAATTGGGGGGCTCCCTTTGAACTTTGCTTCGTGTTCTTCACTTTTCAGTCTCAATATTGGTAACAATCAGCTCTCGGGCGATTTTCTTAGTACTGTTGTCAGTTTTCTTACAAATCTTAAATTTCTGTATGTTCCATTCAATAACATAACTGGCCCTGTGCCGGAATCTTTGACAAAGTGCACTCAGCTTCAGGTTCTGGATCTTAGTTCAAATTCCCTGACAGGGAATGTACCTTCTGGATTTTGCTCAAGAACATCAGATTCAGCCCTAGAAAAGTTGTTGCTACCAAATAATTATCTCACCGGGACAGTGCCATCACGAATTGGATTCTGTAGAAACCTGAGGACAATTGATCTCAGCTTCAACAGCCTAAGTGATTCGATTCCAGAGGAAATTTGGACATTGCCAAAGCTTTCGGACGTGGTTATGTGGGCTAATAACCTGACAGGTGAAATTCCAGAAGGCATTTGCATAAATGGAGGGAATCTTCAGACACTGATTCTCAACAATAATTTCATTACTGGAACTCTACCGAAGTCCATTGTCAACTGTACTAATTTGATTTGGGTTTCGTTGTCCAGCAACAAGATTACTGGAGAAATACCTACAGATATTGGGAACCTCATAAACCTAGCTATCCTTCAGTTGGGGAACAATTCTCTTAATGGAGTAATCCCACAAGGGATTGGCAATTGCAAGAGCCTGATATGGCTTGATTTGAATAGCAATGAGCTGACGGGTTCCATTCCAGTTGGGCTTGCTGAACAATCCGGTCTTCTTGTTCCTGGAATTGTTTCCGGAAAACAGTTTGCATTTGTAAGAAACGAGGGCGGGACAGAATGCAGAGGTGCTGGAGGACTGGTTGAATTCGAGGGAATTCGTGCAGACAGGCTGGCAAATTTTCCCATGGTTCATTCGTGCCGGTCAACAAGAATATACTCTGGTGTCACAGTTTACACTTTTGCAAGCAATGGCAGCATTATCTACTTTGATCTTTCCTATAATCACTTGTCTGGAACAATCCCTGAAAACTTGGGTTCAATGAGTTTTTTGCAGGTTCTAAATTTGGGACACAACAATTTAACTGGTTCTATACCCTTCAGCCTTGGAGGTCTAAAGGCTGTTGGAGTTCTTGATCTCTCACACAATAATCTTCAGGGTTTCGTCCCAGGGTCATTAGGGGGCCTCTCATTTCTCAGCGATCTTGATGTTTCGAACAACAACCTTACAGGGCCAATTCCTTCAGGTGGACAACTGACTACATTTCCAGCTTCCAGATATGAAAATAACTCAGGCCTTTGTGGGGTTCCCCTGCCTCCTTGTGGCTCTGGAAATGGACATCATTCATCGAGCTTTACTAGTCGAGGGAAGAAGCAAAGTATTACATTAGGCATGGTCATTGGCATTATGTCGTCTCTGGTTTTTATATTCTTGCTCATGTATGCACTTTATAGGGTTAAGAAAACTCAACATGAGGAGGAAACAAGAGAAAAATACATCGACAGCCTCCCGACCTCTGGCAGCAGCAGTTGGAAACTCTCTAGTGTGCCCGAGCCTCTAAGCATCAATGTGGCAACATTTGAAAAGCCTCTAAGGAAGCTCACCTTTGCACATTTGCTTGAAGCCACCAATGGTTTCAGTGCTGATAGCTTGATTGGGTCGGGGGGGTTTGGCGAGGTCTACAAGGCTCGACTGAAAGATGGAACCGTTGTTGCAATAAAGAAGCTTATTCACGTCACAGGACAGGGAGATCGAGAATTTATGGCAGAAATGGAGACTATTGGAAAAATAAAACATCGAAATCTTGTGCCTTTGCTCGGTTACTGTAAGATTGGGGAGGAAAGGCTTCTCGTGTACGAGTACATGAAATGGGGAAGCCTGGAGGCTGTTCTTCATGACAGGGAAAAAGAGCTTGATTGGGAAGCTAGAAAGAAAATAATCATTGGATCAGCGCGAGGACTAGCTTTCCTTCATCACAGCTGCATACCGCATATAATTCATCGGGATATGAAGTCGAGCAATGTACTTCTAGATGAAAACTTTGAGGCCCGGGTGTCGGATTTTGGAATGGCAAGACTTGTGAATGCCCTCGACACTCATCTAAGTGTGAGTACACTAGCCGGGACCCCAGGTTATGTTCCTCCAGAGTATTACCAGAGTTTCAGGTGCACTACGAAAGGAGATGTCTATAGTTATGGTGTTGTATTACTTGAACTTCTTTCTGGGAAGAGGCCAATCGATCCATTGGAGTTTGGAGATGACAACAATCTTGTTGGATGGGCAAAACAGCTGCTTAAAGATAAGAGAAGTCATGAAATACTGGATCCTGAATTAATAACAAATGTATCAGGTGATGCTGAACTGTACCATTATCTTAAGATTGCTTTTGAATGTCTAGATGATAAGCCTTATAGGAGGCCAACTATGATTCAAGTAATGGCCATGTTTAGAGAGTTACAGGCAGATTCAGAAAGTGATATTCTTGATGGGATTTCAGTGAAAAACTCAGTGATTGATGAATCACAAGAAAAGGATCCTTAGTTGTTGAAATTTGAACTGATCTTCCGGTTTGTGTTGCACTACTCCAGGGCTAAAACAAGTCTAGCGATAACGATTTGGAACTCCCAGATAAGAGGGATATGGTTCGAACTTCACATTTTTTCGACTGTAAATAATACAAGGCATGTTTGATAGGAAAGATTGGATAGCACATGATAGCATCCATGCAGAAAAAAGGAGCTAAAACATTGTATAATATATTGTCCAGTCGAGTACTATGTTACACAAAGAAATGGAGAAGGGTTTAAGATGTCAACTGGGATGTTTTAAGTTGCTGAATTGGGTAGTTTTGCTTCATCTGCTTTGATCATCATGTGTTGGGGCTAGGAATCTTCATTCCTTTACCTTCTTCACAATTTGCTTCTGTTTTCTGTCAAAATTTTGTTAGAATTCCCGCTTTGTATTGTCAATAGAAATATATGAATTGAAACACATATGGATTGATACTTATAAATTATATTCCCCTTTTGATATGGATTGTTGAATTTTAACTTCTTAAAATTAGTTATGAAGTAGAAAATTATGAAGTGAAATTTTAATTGCTAATGGCTTTTCTTTTTATGATATGAATACAGATGGCCTGATGTATTGTGCAATGTTGGTAGAAGTTTTAATTGCACGATATTCCCCTTTCTGATTGCAAGAAATATCAAGAACCCTACTTTTGGAAGTGAATCGAAGAAGAAATTAAAGAATATATTTAATAAGTGATCAACACATAGTTTTATGGTTGAGTCATTAAAGATCTACTACGTACGATACACACGCTGGGCCCAAGAGATACTGCATCCACACAACAATAAGGTTCAATGTCCACATTTGCTTGTTCCTTCAAGTACCACGCACACAAATAATTACCGATTCCAAGCCAACACAAACCGCAAGCTATGTGCTTCGGCCAAATATTTAGTCCACCAGTCAAACGGAGAGCAATTGCAAGCATAACATTACAACGTGTGTCTTATATCTAAGTCAATCCATCAGCACACCGCGTAAAATGTCAAAAAATGTATTAGTGGGATAGCTTATTGTGACACGAAATTCTTCATTGGCTAACCATTATTTGTTTATGCTCTTTTGGGCTGTGTAGTATATTTGGCCATATAATTAAAAGGACATTTTTGGACTTTTCCACCATGTGCAAATTGAACAGTTTAAAAATAGTTATAATCTAGCCACATACTTAATTTTATAATTATTTTTCAATTTTTCAAAATTTCAAATGTAACACACATTTTATATAAGAAATGTAACAAATGTAACAAGTATTATAAAAGTAAAAATAGTATTTTTAGAATTAAAAAAATGAAACAGTATTTTTTAAATTCTTTTATTTTTTATAGTATATAGTGAAACTATTCCTTAAAAATATACTTTTAAAGAGAACCAAATGTGCTCTTTTTCCACAAAAGCCTCCCACCTCTATGTTATATTTCAATGGGCCAAGTACTTGTTTAGCCCATTTCACAGACACAGAGCAGCCCACGAGGCAGCCCAAATTAAAAGCCAGTAACTCAATTTTGTGATTACCTGACTAACTCAATTTGGCACAAAACTTTTTAAATTGATTATATTGAATTTGTTACTCAGTAGTGTACTGTACTGAATTGAATTGAATTGAATTGAAAAATAAATAAGATTTTTTAATTTTTTTTTTAACACTTTAAGAATCTACTTCGCCAGATAAGTCACAAGATGATTAAATACAAAAAACAATATAGTTTCAAAACTTTGTACCTCTATGTTATGTATGTATACATGAAGAGAAAGGTTTCGCGAGTTAAAGAGAGAGATGTGGTTCGTCACATATTAGTGTTCCTTAAATCCACCCCATATAGGTCAAAATTATTTGAATATTTGAATTAACAAAAATCAATGTTAGTTTAATCTCGGTGATGGTATGTGTCAAATATCAAATCGAAGAAAACTGAAAATTGACTTATTCAGTTTCATCAAGTCGACTATACTCAACATACCTTGATAGTTATATAAATTTCATTTTCAAAAAAATAAAATAAAATAACAGAGATAAGAAAGCATGGGAGGGGAGGGGTGGTCTACCCACACCCCCACCAACTTTAATAATACAAAATTACAAATGATTGGATCATTCCTCAATTTCAGTCTACCAATCTAAAATATGAATCGCACATTTCTTCACCCCATTTTCTATACTAAATGAAGTAGCAATTATGTTACAACATTATAATACCTACAAATCACTGAACAAATCACCCTATATTAATTTTCGAAATGTTGAAGATGAAATTGATATTTGTAATGAAAGTGATAAAATAGAAGAAATTATGTCGGGAATGAAAGTGATAAAATGAATGACATTGATATTGGGAAGAAATTGGTGAAATTAATGTTGAATAATTTCCTTCATGCATGGGTTAAGAACACCAATCAATAATTATGATGTTAATGTTCGAGATGTAATTCGAATAGAATATGTGCAAATGGGTCCTTGTCAGCTTCGCAACCATGAGTTTTTGTTGACAAAAAAATGATATAAAGATAGACGATGTGATACTAAGTGGTATGATGAGTATCTGGGTTAGTTGAAAAGTATAAAAAATATTGTATTTTACTTGTGTTGCTTTTTTTAAGTTCAAGTTATGATTCTTTTGTTGTTGATGAATTCTCAAATTGGGGGAAAAAATTCTCAAAAGATATACTGAAAAAGCGAGTAGTGCACACAACTTAACTCGGATTAAGTTTGAATAATTCAATAATCAATTATTTAAGCAATCAGAACAAACATGATACTCGTCTGAACAATCAGAACAAACATGATACTCGGCCAAGAATTAGTTTGTCATTGGGACTGCTTTTAGTTTATTTGGCTATATGAAATGAAGGCATAATCTCATTCAAAATAAATAAATAAATAATATATTTTACGATGTTAGAATATATATAAATATTTGTGTCAATAGAAGTCGTACTTGTCACAAAAAATAAATAAATAATACAAGAAGTAAATGTATACATATGCTTCATGAGGGGCGATCTAATGCCCTCCATGTGGGCAAGATGAAATGCCTTGCGTCACGATAAAAAGTTTTATCATTAAGTCCATTCATCGATAAAGTCTTTATCATTCTTCCACACGTCACATCATCACGCAAGACTTCATCTTGCCCACATGGGAGCATTAGAACATTTTTCTATGCTTCATTTCATCCTATTCTAATTTATTAGCTGTATATAATTCAATTTTTCTTTTTCTACCCCTTTTGATTATAAATTTGTGGGTTGAAATCACTGTTAGAATTATGTAATCTGCAATGATTTTTTCTCTGTTTATTAAATACAATATTTTTCTTGCATTTTTAAAAAAATCTATGTAATAATTATTGTTTGCCATTTTTTTTTTATTAATAAATAACGATGACTTTCAACAATTGAAGGAAACACATTAGTTCTTAAATATTAAAGGATGGATTTCAAGTCAAAGGCACAACATTTATTTATGGGTAAATTATGGCAAACATTACGATTTTTTTGAGGTCATTTGTACTTTCGTTTCATTTTTTTTTTAAACAATTGTGTTCTTAACTTTGAAAAATAAACACCATTTAGATTTCATCCAATTCAACATTAGTTAACCCATTTAATCTCCAAACCCAAAAATTTGATAGGAGAGTGTCATTCTATCATTTTTAGTTAGATATTCATTATTATTTGATTTGGTTAGATTCTCATGGATGGAAAATCAAGATCCCTTTTACGCATCTTCGACTGGGTACATATGAACAAGGGCATGCATACATACAAACGGACTTTACTAGCCTAGCTGCAGCTGAGAGTGGTCATAGATCAGAAAGAAAGTATCATCATTTGCTTCTTAGGTACGAAACTAGGCTATTCAAAGCATCGAAAAAAAAAATGATATATTTTGCAACCACAACCTCCATTATCCCAAAACTGCCATCTACGACTACCACCACCAACAAAACACCAATGATACTACAAAACCAAATATCATTCTGCGCCACTTTCATGGTTCCTCAATTTTGTTAATGATATATGCATTAATTATTGGTAATTCAATCTTTAGGGTATCATACTCTTTCACCTAGATAATTATGGTTGCATTTTTTGGTAAGTCACATGTGATTCATATGCCTCCGATTAGTTTTTCCCAACAAAATGGGAAAAAAAAAGGCACTAACCTTGGTTAAGATTCAACGAGTCGATATCTGATTTTACTAAATGTCTAATTTTCTTATATTTACTTTATAATTTTGTGTCATATCTAATTTTATATTCGAATTAATTTCTCAAAGAGCAACTACAATGCTATCCAAGTCCATGATTGATATTTGAATTAATGTGTTGCTTAGCCTCTTAGGAAACATTATTCCACATGTGACACTACTTATATGACTTTTGTTGTCTGTCAATTGGGTAATGAGTGGGATTTACCATGTTAATTAAAGGGTGAATGTGAACGTTTAAAAAAAAAAAAAAAAACTTTTAAGTTGAACCAAACACTTCATATCTTGACATGTAAACGAACCCTCCACGAATAGGACGATTTTTTAGCAGCCAAGCAAATATCATTTTATAAGATTGCCCATAAACTGCGTCAATTATTAAAACAATTACAGCTAATAAGACATCATTATGTCCAATAAACAAACTTAATCATCATTAGCATATATCTCTTTATATAGTGGGCAGCTCACAAGTCTCAACCAAACAAAAATGAATATGAAAAATGCACACAACCTAGAACTATAAAATTTTGAAGTGTAACATTTTCATTATTTTATAGTGATTCAGATTAATCAAAATCAAAATTTCTTGTTTTCTAGTCAATTATTTAAAGTTCTGGTAAAAAAAAAAAAGGCATGTGAATGATACGGGTCGAGTCGACACGGCTCGACCCATTGGCACCCTTACATGAGCGCAGGAAATGGCCTAGGGTGAAATTCAGAACAAACAATTGTCAAATAACAATTTCACATTTCTATTATCATCTAGCAAAATCAACACCGATTTAAATGCATGCGTGTTTGGCGAAGATTGAATTATTTTTTAAGACTTTATAATAAATGCAGATCGATTATAAATCCTATAAAATGTATTGATAAAAAATATGTTTGACTACTTTAATCCATTTTAACGGAAACAAAATGGCATAAATTACTAAAATCCATAAATCATAAAGCAACTGATGTCGGTATGTGCAAAATTCAGACAACTCCAAAGATGAAATCCCAAATAGATTATTTAGGCACGAGTCATCCTTTTCATTATTAATTTATATATAAATTTGGGTGACACTGATTGGCAAATGATTCCAAATAAATGGTCCCAATTGAAAGTATAAAAGTGTTGTACATTTGTCTTTTATTCAGCACAATCATACGGCTCCCAATGCTTCCTTCAACTCTAACGTGGCAGCAATGCTCATCACTTTAGTATCAAAGTCATGTAAATCAAAATAAATAAATAAATAAATAAAAAGAATAGGATAATTTCTAATCATTCCATCTCAAATATATTGCTCGAGTAGTAAATTGATTTTCAATATTTTTGCACATCATTTCCTAAATAGAACAAGATTCTTTTCATACAATTTTTATCATCGAGAATTGATTGGACAATTATTGAGAAATTCTTACTACTTTTAAGGGTTCATTTAACACTTTTATCATCGAGTATTGATGAAAAACAATTATTGAGGAATTCTTTTAGTTTGTTTTTACTACTTTAAAAAATATTTTATCTATGTTTTATAGGTTTTGTTTTCATATTGCAAATCTTTTTGAAAACTGTCAGCCTAGATGGAAATTTGGAAAACTGTCAGCCTAGATTTGTTAGTTGATGAAAGGATAAGGATGAGAATTTGATGAAAAAAAAATTAATGATATAAATGTAACAATGAATAAAAATTGGGGACTTTTATACAATTAAAATATAAAAATAAATTCAAATTTCTTTCCCATTTATGGAATCAAATACAAAAATTCAACTGCTTCAAATTAGCGTTCCAGTCAAACTTCTTCAACACATGGCACTCACTCATTGGAATCGAAAACCCAAATTTTGGTTAAGACAATTACTAGAAAACAATAATGGTAACCTTTGCTTGAAAAATAAATTCGCTTCCTCGAAGATCTTCTAAAAAAAAAAAAAAAAGAGGAGATTTCATAAACCATAACTCCCAAACATACCCCACTCTTTCGTAAAATCTTTTTATGGGAAATCACTTATATCTTGCTCACTGCTAAACTATTTTCTATATATAGAAACGGAATAAATTGACAAGAAGGCAGGATCATCAAGATGTGTTTTTGAGTTTTCATTTGAAGAAAGATTCTTCATTTTCTCATTCATTGGGGAAAATTCCATTGCCATTAAGCAGAAACTAATCCGAGTGGGTTCAAAAAAGGTTTCTCCTTCTTAATTTTGGTACTTGTATTCTAATTTTTCTTGAGGTTTCTTTATATTTTGCTATTTTTTGTTCATGTGGGGAATTTATTGTCTGGGTCATCAATAGTTTGTTTATCCAATTCGAGGTGCGCCCACTTTTTGTTTTTATAGATCATTTGCTGTGTTCTTTTTGAATTTGTTAGATCTTGATGGATTTTAGGATTTAGTGAATACTACTCTTTTTGTCTGCTATATTCATGCTTGTGATCTTGGTAGAGATTGAAAGCTTTAGGTGATAATCAAGCACTGTTTTTAGCTTTGTCATGCAAAAAAGATTTTGGCTAGTGTAGGAAAGGAAATGCGTGGAGTGACTTCAATTATACTTATTTATATTAGTTGCTTGTTATTGGAAGATTTGAAAAAATAATTTTTTTTAAGTACATCTGTGTCATGGCCTTTTACTGCTTTGATTAGTTGATTTCCTGATAGATTTTGTTTGGCCGTAAGAGGAAAATAAATTACTAGATTACCGGGGTGGGGTGGGGTGTCTTGTGAGAAAAGTAGGTTATAACTTTATGTATTCATCTTTCAATCTAGTGAATCAGCTTGTTTTATGAGAAAGATAATAGGGGCATGCTTGGTGGGTGGGGGGGAAGAAAAATGAAAGAAAACTCTTCATCCTTGAGGTTATCTTAATGAAGCAGAGTCTATGCTTGGCGTGTTTACTCTTGATGTCGACTGTTGTAGTGACTGTTGGATGTATTTCGGTTATTGTTTCTTATTGTATGAAAGTTAATGTGATTGAAGAAACTTCCACCAAATAAGAGCAGCGGAAAGGCTAAATCTAGTGCTGGACCAACGATGATACACATTAATAGCCCGTGCTCTTCATCTTTATCCTTTGACGGATTATGTGGCTAAATGATATGTTTAAATATTTCAGGTTTTCCCATTGTGCGCAACTCCTCAAACTCAATCTTGTAGCTCATCTGATTTGGATTGATAACATTAAAGGAGGCTCTTAGTTTTCATGAGTGAGTTTGATGACCATATTGCCATTATGGGAGATTGGTTGCCTCTAAGCCCAAATGCAAGAGACTTCTTCTCGTCAATGATTGGAGATGGTGTCATGGGAAGGTCAGTTGCCCAGTCCAGTACTGAAAACCGTGATGGGTCTTTTTGCCTGGAACCTGAAATGCAGATTGTGTCCGGAAGTACTGATCAAAAGAATGAGATACAAGATAGTGTAGTTGGTAACATAAGAAGCCAGTCAAACCCACTGTCTCAGCAGAAAGTGAGCTCTCATGGAAGTCTCGTAGAGAGAATGGCGGCTAGAGCTGGCTGCAATGCCCCGAGGTTGAATACAGAAAGCATTGGACCTAATGACCTTTCTCAGAACCAACAAATTCAGTCTCCTCCTCCTGATCTCAGCCCAGCAACGCTGCTTGATTCGCCTGTTTTTCTCTCTAATTCACTGGTAAGATCAGAACTCAGAAATAAAAAACCTTCTGATTAGATCTTGAGATCCTTGTGAGATAGAGCAATATTGTTATGGGATTTCCTTAATAGAGTAACTCTGGTATATGAACTTCACATAAAGCGCACGTTTGGCATCTAGTATTCTATCATAATGAACAATACAATCTATTTGATTTTAACTTCCTCCTCTTATTTAATAATGTCCATTACGGTCTGATCCACCTTATTAAACATGTCAAAAGGTACAAAGGTACCTAGAACTTACACGTTTAGGAGTGTGCAAATACTGTCTCAAATGCTGGCATACGGAGTACCTTTCTGATTATGAATACATATTTCTGGTTTTAACTTAAATTTGCTGGTTTTGGCCCAAATAAGATCACACAAACCCGATGGGTGAGTATCAGAAAACACTGTGTGGTTTCCAATTTAGACAGATAATGTGGGACTCAAGGTGGAAAGAATTTGCAAAGTTTTCTTTCCCTCCAGGCCAGGGGAATTAGTTTGAGTAGGAAATTGATAATTTCATTGAATAACTTTGACATTGACAAGGTAAGTGTTCAGAACATGACAATTTATATATTCATAGAAATGATTGATTGAAAACTGCAGGAATGTTACAAAAGTTACATATTATATTGCCTGTTTCCACGCCCATTCTGTGACAGGAGCATTTATTAAATTTAGGGTTGGAGGGGTGGGGGAACCTAACTATGTATCATGCATACACAAGAATAAGTGCGTCTGTGTTTGCAATTTGCATATTTGAGAAGGCATCTGACAATGGGCCAAATGTGTTTTTTTTGGTTTATAATTGAGGTGGTTGAAGATGGTATGGATATAGTTGAAGATTTTGAGTTCAAAAAATATTTGACGTGCTAGACATCTTATTGGAAAAGATGAACTCGGTCTAAAGTTGTAAAGTGTGATGACTTGAGTCTCCAAACCTGCACGCCACATTTTAAACCAAAAAAACAAATAAAAAGGTAAAATTAAAAGAACATTAAGGTCTTGACATGTTTGTGGACCCTGATAGGCTTGACATTTTCTAGAAGTGTTGGGCCAATAGGCAGTAACAATTGAGTTAGTTCGAGCGTGTGTGTCACCTCTAATTTAGCTTACACACGAGCACAAAATGTGTTAGTGGATGGCTTCACATTTTGTGGACTTATTAGGCCTATAGGTGGTCCAAATCAGGCTAGTCCAACCTATTTGACACTTTTAATTCAGCCTATACGTGAAAGTGCGTGTTGAAGATAAAAATGTATATGAATAAAGTGCGTGCATTTATATAGGCACATCTATGCATTCTCTCTCTCTCTCTCGGGAGTGTGGAGGGGTGTTGAGTTAGAGACTCAACTTTGTACTTCCCTTTTTGAGTGGTCTCTTTTGTACGACTCCATTGGTAGATTAAACGTTTGAACTGTTGAACAACCATATGGAGCTGATATGCTAGATCATTTTACGCAAGATTTTCTCTTTTGATGCGCACAACTGGAATTGTATGGAGTCATGGCTTTTTAATTTGACAAGGAGTTTGGTTTCTCCTTGAAGAATTTGGCTGCACATGAATATTCACGGAACTTGCAAAAGTTCTTCTAGTTTTTTCTCTTATTTTAACTTACAGATCGAATATTCGATTTCTAACATGGATCAATTTTATAATCTAAACCTTGTCAGAATTTGTAATTTATATCGGAGTAATTTAAATGTTATTCAGCATGTTATGAAGGGAGCATGAGCAATACAGAAATTCGTATTCAAGTTATATGTCAATTGTCAAAAATTCTTTTTGTACGCGATTTTCATAGTTCCTTACATTCACTGCCCTGTTTATCTTATTCGTGCTGCTGTTTGCTTAGAGACAAATTCTTGTGTTAAACGTCCAAAAAATTCAGAAATTGCCGAACTCTCAATCAACGGGCTTGTTTTTCTCAGGTAATGCCATCTCCCACTACTGGAAAATTTTCATTTGCCCCAAACGGCAACAGTCAAAACTCAACATTGATGACAAACAATCCTTATAAGGGCAAAGGGAACGTTTTTGAAGAAATTGATGCCTCATCCTTTGCATTCAAGCCTGTCATGGAATCTGGTTCTTCTCTGTATTCTGGTGCATCAAGCAAAGTAATTATACTCCTTTTACCCCGACACATAAATAATACATGCAGACTCAGGCACGACATGCATTTATTTATGCTCGGTTAAAACCTGGTAGTTGCATACTTGATTGTCTTGCAAGTAATTTGTATTCCGCATATTGTATATACAGTTAGTTTTCAATTTTTTTTTCTTTTTTGCCTTTCCTTTCAATTAACTAGGTAAATCCATCTAGTCTTCCACAACAGTCCATTCTTGGCATCAGTACATTTTTCCAGCAGGCTGATTTTTCTAGATCATCTGCTGAAAAGAAAAAGAGTAGCGATAACATCTCTTCAGAGCTAAGGACCTTGGATGCTGTGGGTAGCATTGCAGACCGTTCTCCTCCTCTTGATGGACCAGTAAACGAGGATGCAGATCAAAGAGGCAATGGCGATCCCAATGTTGGTGGCAGTACAGCTGAGGATGGTTATAACTGGAGAAAATATGGGCAGAAACAAGTCAAAGGAAGTGAGTATCCTCGGAGTTACTATAAGTGCACGAATGCAAATTGTCCAGTCAAGAAGAAAGTGGAACGTTCTCATGAGGGTCATATTACAGAGATAATCTACAAAGGGGAACACGATCACCCAAAACCTCCACTCAATCGCAGATCAGCCCTTGGATCCTCAAATGCACTTGGTGACATGCAGCTTGACACAACTGAACAACCTGGCACAGGTAATGGTGATCCCGTTTGGTCTACCATGCCACAAGCTGACTGGGGGCAGGCCAGTGTTGAGCTGACACCATCAGGACCAGTAGGACAAGAATCTTGCAATGGAGCTACCTCTTTGCAGGCTCAAATTGGCGCTCAGTTTGAGTTGGGTGATGGTGTTGATGGATCTTCTACTTTCTCAAATGACGAAGATGAAGATGATCATGGAACACATGGCAGCGTATCATTAGCTTACGATGGTGAAGGAGATGAATCTGATTCAAAAAGAAGGTCTCCACTTGTTCTGTTGAATTGATTGATTAATAATTAATACGAGGATATACTGGATAACGCTTTTATGTTCTGTATTTTCTAGGAGAATCGAAACTTACGCTTCGGAAATGAGTGGGGCTACCAGAGCCATCAGAGAACCAAGAGTAGTGGTGCAAACAACCAGTGAGGTGGACATCCTCGAGGATGGGTATCGTTGGCGCAAGTATGGGCAGAAAGTTGTAAAAGGAAATCCAAATCCGAGGTTAATCACTTGTTCATATGTTTCTTATACCCATTTGAAGACAGAGTCCAGAAATTTTGCTGAAAGTTCAGTGATCACTAGTATTTTTAACCCAATGTTCCGGTGCTTGTGATGCAGGAGTTACTACAAATGCACGAGTGCAGGCTGCAATGTGAGGAAGCACGTGGAGCGGGCTTCACACGACCTGAAGTCGGTGATAACCACATACGAGGGGAAGCACATTCATGATGTTCCCGCTGCTCGTAACAGTAGTAATGCCAATTCCGGGGTTTCCAACACACTTCCTACCCAACATCGTGCTGCTTTGACTGATATACACAGACCCGAGCCTCCTCAAAACATGGCTCAGTTCGAAAGGCCATCACTGGGCTCTTTTGGACTGCCCGGGATGCCACAGTTTGGACCTACTCATGCCTTTGGTTTTGGAGTGAATCAATCAGGCCAAGCCAATTTGGCAATGGCTGGATTGGGGCCTAATCCATATTTAGCACAGCAGGCACCAACGAATGATATGGGTTTTATGCTGCCAAAAGGAGAACTTAAATCAGAATCCATATCAGATTCTGGTCTGAAGTTTTCTAATGGTTCATCAGTTTATCATCAGATTATGAATAGATTGCCGCTTGGACCATAGATATAAAAAAATTTCAAATTTTTGTCTTCCATGAGGAAGGAATGTAGAAATGTTGACTATATTATAATGGGGTTTTTACTGATTTTTCATGCTTTATGAATTGGCATTAAACTTTATGAAACTTAAAACTTTTTTCTTTTATCAAGTCCATGCCTAAACCTAATATTTGTTTCAAGTTGATAACTGTATTCATTAGTTTGACTAACAAGAAACCGATGTTGCAATTTAATTGGCAAAAAGTAGAATGTCGTATCACCAATTTTGTTAGTCAAAACGGACTTGAGACGAAGTTTAAATTCAACGACTAACATGAAATAAAACAAAGTTCATTATTTTGTTAGAAGTTTAATGATCACAAGCAAATTTAAAAATATGAATGATCCACATTCAAACGGAAGGGGAAAAAATAGTAATTACAAATAATCTTATTGTCAAGACACTAAAAATAAAATATTTGTCCAAATATTAAATAACAGTTCACAGTAGCTGCAAATATTAAATCAATGGTAATTATTGTAGCAAATCAACGGGCTGTCATTCAGAAAAACTCATGAAGAAAATATTTTTCTCATTTAAGATTTACAAGCAAAAAAAAAAAAAAAAATCCTTCCAGTTCTTATTCAACCAAAACGATCATTATTAAGTGTAGAAAATATCATTTGCATGAATCACTAAAGATATAATAAAATCTTCTTATTTTAATTTCGGTTCGTCTATCATATCCTTTGATCCTATAATTCCAACGATAATTTTTTTATAATTTATTCTAAAAAAAAAAAGATCGTGCAAAAATAATTCCAACGATAATTTTTTATAATCTAATCATCCTATTTTTCTTCTCATACCATCCTACGATTTAGATCACAATCTTAACGGTTTGATCTAGAGGAGAAAGCAAATATCGTGCAATAGTCGTATTAAGATGGACGGTTAAGACTAAAGGGTAATGTTCTCCTCTCTACAATGGGGAATATTTATCTTCCCCACTGTCTACATGCCATGTTTCTATTTGTCAAGTGAAATTCATTTAATGTTAGTACAATATAAATTGGCCAATAGAAACAGAGAACATTATCCTAAGACTAAGAAAGTATCAAATCACAAAAAGTTCAAGATGAACAATTTTATCTATCTAAAATTCAAACAAACATTTAAATTTCAAGATTTAAAACGAACTATCATTTTACAAGTAAGGATGGCAAAAAAAACCCGTCCCCAACCTATCCCATCCCATTAGTAATTGGGGAATTAATCGAACTCGCTCCAAATCTTTTTATTATTTTTTTATATTTTAAAATTTGAATCAAAATTAATTAATTAATTAAATGTAACAATAAAAAAGGATTTTTCAATCTCCACCCCACCCCGTCTCCCAAAAATCCACGACGGGACGGGGGTGGTAATGGCCGCTCCGACCCTGTCCCGCCCCGTTGCCATCTTTGCTTACATATCATGCTAAAGCTAAACTTTTCCTAATACTTAAATAATCAACATATGTGAGCTTGAGCCATACTCTTGGCAAAATTGATATTTTAAGATTGAATTCTACAGTTGTCCCCAAACTCACTCTTTCAACACTTTTATACTTTATTTTCGAGTTGGAGCTTGCTAGGTAGTGAAGTAGTGAACGTTGAATAAGAGTATATTTGATCAATTTAATTGACTTAAATTATATTGTAAGCTATGACAAGTAAGCACTAAAACTTGCGTTGAGTAGAGTAAAACCACATAGGCAAACCAAAAAAGGAGTGGTTGTCGACCGACTTTTAAAAGTATTATATTTACTATATATTATATTTACCTCCGTCCACAAATATATGTTTATTTTCTTTCTTTCTTTATCTCAAATTATAGTCAAATTTCTTTGTTGAGGGTATAGTTGATTTCTTAATTTTTAATATAATCGTATTTCATATGTCTTGCTATTAACAAATATGAATTACTATTATTCAATGTAGCCACTATATTACAAAATTTGTAAGTAAAATTTATGGTTTCAACTATATTAATTAATTTTTTTTAATCCGTACGAAAATTGAAGTAAACATATCTTTATTAGGGATGGCAAAAAAATCTACCCCCGACCCATATCGCCTTGCCCTGCCTCGTTAGTAATCGGGTCGAGGACGGAAATCATGTTCTCCACCCCGAATTTCTTGAACTCACCTCGAATCTTTTTATTTTTATGTTTTAAAATTTAAATCATTTTTTAAAAAAAAATAACAATTAATTAATTAAACATGGTGATAAATGGGGATTTTTCAATCTCCGCCCCGCCTTTCAAAAATTCCCGACGGGCAAAAATGGTTATGGCCACCCCGATCCTGTCTCGCCCCATTGCCGCTCCTAATTTTTGTGGGACGAAGAAAGTAATATATAGAAGTTAATTTGAGAAATACCTAAAAGTATGTGATCTAATTTGACATTAAACCATAATTACATGGTCCCACATATTTTTTTAAGAAAAGGAAAAAGAAAAAAACTAATTATATTCTCACAATACTTTTTATTTATTGCACCACAATTTAATTATATTTAATATCCTTAATCATTGTCTATTGTAGCACTCATATCCTCAACTTTTTTATCGAATCCTGTATTATCTTTTCATTAATTAGCACGCACATCTTGTGTTTGATAATGGTATCCATCCAACAAATTTGTTGGGAATGCGTAAAACATATTATTTTCCCATTACATTTAAAAAAAAAAAATACAAAAGTGCGACAAAATATATTTTTCTTCATGTCAAAACACGCAAACAGAATATCTTAACATAAAATATCATTAATGATGAAATGTGTTAATTAATAGAAATCGAAGATAAGAATTTGATAAAAAATAATAATAATAATAAGAAAACAAGTGCTACAATAAATAAAGATTGAGGAGGACCTTATATACAATTAAAATTGTGGTGCAAGAAAATTAGTATTATTACTATAGTCACTCAAACAAAAATTAGCGTGGGCACGTGAAATCAAAACTCCAGAATGCGCGTGGAGCCACTGTAGTACATGCCTTAACGTGTAAAACATGGGTTCCACGAAGAGAAACAAAAAAGAGGATATCAGTGGATCACGCACTTCCTCATCCTCTTTTTCTCAAATCCGAAATTAAAAAGAACAATTGGAAAGGAGAAGTTAACAAGTTTCTCTCACTAAAATGGGAATACTGTACCTACCAAATTCCATTGATTGATTTCTGGACCATGCAATTGCAAGGATTGTGAAAATTGACCTAATATATATACACTTTGTGTATGTATATACATATATTGTTGTTGAAATTTTTGATGGAGGAGGTGATTGCAATTGAACTGATGAGAACTGGATCTCAAAGACTGAAACCCTAAAAACCTCAGCTTTGCTTTGCTTCACTTTAATTAAGGTAAACTACTGCTGCTGAATTTAAAATTTTGATAACGAGATCATCAGATCTGCATCAATGAACTTTGATTGTTTACTCTCTAGATCGATATGTGGAATTCACCTTAAGATTTAACCCTTAGGGTTTATAATAAATATGTTGAAAAAATAAATAAAATTATACTTATTTAATTTGAGTTTTGTGCCAAAGAGAAAAAGTGACATATACCTTGTTTGCCCTGAGGACGCTGATAATCCGGGATTCCGGAGGATGTTTTGACCGGGAATTTGATGTGGCAAAACTTGATCTTTTCTTTCTAAAATACTTGGAAGTGTAGAAATATAGTGGTTTTGACTTTGTGAAATATTTTATGAAGGTAGTTTGTAGATGACGCCAGTGATTGATTGATTGATGATTATGAGGAATTGTTAAAACAGAGATAAATCTTGGTGGAGATTTCTCAGTAGCTGCATTGACTGTGTACCTGTTGTACAGAGTGATATACAGACAGTGGACCTGGAAAACATGTATGCAAGGCGTCGTGGTGGTGGTCCGGGAAATGGGTACAGGCCTAATGCGATGGGGATGGGCGGGGTGGCGGCTGCCTCCCGAATTTCACCTGAAGGTTCAATTAGAGGTCATCAGATGTATAATTTTGAATATAGAAACTATAATCGAAGTGGCTATGGACGTGGTGGCCACTCAAGGCCAATCCAGCCACCCTTGCCGCCACCGCGCGAGACTGACCTTTTCATGGAAGCAGGTAGACTAGCGGCTGAATATTTAGTTTCTAAAGGGATCCTGCCTCCAAATGCGCTCTCAGGAAAGTGGCAAAATGGCGACTGGAAGAACCAAATGGGGGATTTTGTGCAGATTCCTATGGACGGTCGTACATCAGCTCATTCCCGTTTGGGGACTGCTGCTGTAGATGTAGGCCCTGGCAGGAGAAGGTATTCTGATGAATATAACTCAATCGGGTCAAAAAATTCTATGAGAGGGAGGAGAAGAACTGGATCTTCCAAAAATCATGGTTCAGATTGGAACCCAGAATTTGTGAGGAGTGGGTCATGGTCTGATAGGGGTAAGACTTCCCCAAGTATGGAGGCTGACACTAATGTTTTTGCTGGCCATCAGGATGAGCAGCCTGTGCAAAAAGATGGTGATACTGGAGTGCAGAATTCATCCGCTGGCGAGTTAACTCAGGAGGGTGACAGTGCGGCTGATCTTCAGCCGGGATTAGAGAATTGCAATTTAGCTGATGATGCAGGGGCAAAACCAGGTTCTTCTAGCAGTGAGAAGGATCTCCCATCAAATGATAACATGGAAACACCCATCAAAGGGTCAGATGGTATGACTATGTCCAATGAAGAAGCAGAAGAGGATAAAGAAGGGAGAAATGATCACAATTGGGAGCGAAAACATGATGAGAATATGGATGTCATGGCTTCTTTACAGAAGGACAGTTTAGCAAGTGAGGATAACATTGACTTGATGAAGTACTGCAAATTTGCTAATGTTCCTACTAAAACTCGTTCTTCGTTGGCAATTAGGGGTTCAAAGGTTGACCTGAATCCCATTGCTGAGGATGAGACCATTAATGAGAGCAAAGTTTCTGAAGCTTCTGGCGCCCAAGTCATAGATGTGCCTGTTGATGGTTCTACTCTCAATGCTGCATCTCATCAAAGCCATGAACCAAACAGCCTCTCTAATGTTCTGAAAGCTCCATCTGTGGAGGTAGACCAGGGTGTTGCAATTACTGCCAGGCCAATGTCTGGATCTTTTCCCAAGAGATCTTTAATTAATCGGCCAGAAATAGATGGGGGGGTTCCTGGATTTGGAAGCAGCAACCCCTTGTTTTTGGAGAGAGGTGAAAAACGACCACTAGATGATGACACTGATGAGAGGGAGGGAACTAAAAGACCTAGGGAACAAGCTCCTGCAGTGGAAACTCAGTCTGATGGCTGCCTGCCCCTTTCCAACTCAATTGAAAATCAGCATACTTCAGAAGAGCCAAGGTCTTCACATAGTGAGAATGTAACTTTGTTTACTGATAAGAGAAGTTCAAATATTTCACTGTTTCCCAAAAGTTGCGTAGAGTCAAGTGAGTACACAGAAGAAAAGCAGCTATTTCCTGGTTCATTTAAGACTTGCGACCTTAATCTTATAGAAACTTCTGACGTGAATGAGAACCATGCTGTTGATCCTATTCTTATGTTTCGGTCTATTACTGAAACTGGAACACAAGCAGCACCTGTAGATATTGATTTGTCAATGAGTAGTAACAATTCCAATGTGCCTAATAAATATGGTAAAAGTGGAGTTCATGATAAAGACATCGAAGTGATTGATCTGGACGATGATTCCATGCAAGAAGACAATACTTTTGCTAATGCTGAGAGAAGGTGAGTTTCTTTATTCATTAAGCTTTCCTTGATTATACACGTGTATGCATTTTTTCGGATGCGAGAAAACATTCACTTTCGGGCATTAATTTGGTTAAAACTTCATTAAGTATGATTGAGTTTCATTAGGTTTATTCTTTTCTGCTTGTGCATTCCTATTTACATGCTTACTCTGTCACATTATTTCCATGAAGATTTCATGTCAGCTTTCTTATTGTGAAGTTCTCTTCTAAATTTATCAAATTTCAACAAAACAGGGCTGATTCTGTATTCACTGGGCTGGATAACTTTCCTGATAATGTACATAATGCCACTGAGATTCCCGACCATCAAGATGGTTATGGACTTATGATATCAGAATTGCTCGGAAATGATTCTGTGCCCACAGATCTGAATGCTCTGCACAATGATATGGGCCTTCATAATGGACAGGTAATGGAACTGAATGCTTACAGATCTTTGATTTTAAAGAAAATTTCACCTTGTCTTTTTGTTGCTTTGTTTGTCATTTGATTTTGATCGTCACCATCCATCTAGTTCATAACTTTAATTGCTCAATACAATTTTCATCTGCCTCACTGATAGCTATTAATATAGAATTTTTGCCATCATTATAGCCCTGCTCTAACGAACACTTTACTGGTCATTGCAGGGGATTCTTGGTGATGACGATTCAATATACATGTCCTTGGAAGAAATACCGATAAGTATGTCAAAACTCCAGTTTAATGAATTTCAATATAATTTCTTATAAATATTGTATATGTATTCGTGGTAGATGAGCTTTAAGAGGCTTCAAATAGCAGTTTTGAATTGTCTAGAATTGTGCTTAAAAGCTTCATGCTGGTAGGCATTTGAAAAAGCTGTCGATATTTTATTGCTTTGGAAAAAAATTCTCGAAACTAAACAGTTCTACTTGTGTGATTCTGTTCTGGATTGAATTAGGTTCTAGCTAAAACCTAGTCAATCACTTTTATAAGCTTTGGGGTTTTTTAAGTACTTCTTTGTCCACGATTTCTTTCCAGTGTGTCTGAAATTAATTCTTCAGCTCAGAAAGTGATCTGCAATTCCTTTTGTGATTTACCCATAGCCATTTCGAAAAGTGACATCCTTTATAGAAAGACAAAAATCGCATGCTTTAAAATGTTGGAGAGTTACTTCTGAAAATCATTAAACATATAGTTGAACATAATGTTTGATGGAAATAGATGTATCCTGCCTATTTCAGTCCTCTAGATGCACATCTTCGCAGCTTCCATTGTTCTAATATTTTAGCTTGGAGTTTTTTATTCTCAGAACTTCAAAATTATGTTGCATGAACCGTGGCGTAGTTTTATCTTTATCTTATCCCAGTAAGTTCTCAGTGTGATTGCAATTCGAAAATGCATATGTTAGTGTGTAAATAATCTGCATCTAGATCAATATTTGAGCGATGATCTCTCTCTCTGTCCTTCTATCTGCCTAGCTAAACGTATTATTATTGGATTTGTTGCAGGCTTTCTCAGGCCATGGGAGCAGCCAACACAAGAATTTGGGAAACCGTTTTGAGAGGTTATGTATCGAGCTGTTTCATTATGTCTTGTTGAAGTTGTTACACAGAGTCTTAGTCAATGCAGATCTTTAGTTGCAATAACTTTATTTGTAATATGTTTTGTCACCCGTGTTTGATCATGCTTGTGATGGATTTGAGCATATTTTCTTTGGTAGGATATTGGAACGACAGCAATTGCTCGCTTTTCTTTTAATGCTTTTGTTGCACATAAGTTTGAGATACACTTGAAAATAATCTATCATGGGATATAAAAGTTCGTGTGATTCCTTTATTTATCGTCTGTATTAATTTTATGTGCAAGAGAGAGAATTCAAAAGCCAGTGTGTCAAATGTACAACTTTTGAAGAAGATGGTTTGAAAATTAAATCTGCACCCTTTTATAGAACTCAGGACATGAATTCACAGAAAAGATAAGTGATCACTTTTTTAATTCTAGATGACAATTATGTAATGCCTATTTAAATGACTACCTTTTGAACTCCTTGTGGAAAATTCTTCCAAGTCATCTTTTTTCTACTGGTATCTACTACCGACATTTGTTTTATGGTTTAGCATCAACGTGAAGTTCTAGTTCTTTATAGATTACCTTAAGTTGCATATATTGTTTCATTATGCTAGATTTGTTGATTACTTGATATTTATTGACGTCGGTCAAGACACAATCACATTTACTGATTTTGGCTAGTTTTTATCATTATGTTGTTAATATCTTTGGGTCGGGTCTTTTGTGAAGGAGAGGGTACTATTAGAAACCTAGCTCGACATTATTAGCTAGATTAGCCATTTCTAAAATAAACCTTGTGTGGCCAGAGTTTCAGTTTTCACTATCTTTGGGTGTGGTTTTTTGTGGATGAGAAGGTAAAATTGAAAACCGAGCTTCATGTCAATATCTGAGTCAACTTTCTTTTGTTGTTTCTATAATTCCCCTGCAGTTGAGGTTTGTGTCAAATATAATTGACAAATCATAAGTATACTGTTTTAGTTGGTAGACAAATCCCAATTTCCCTCCATCTTCTTCTATTTCCTTAATGCAGAATAGTACTGCCAATTTTATCCTGTCTAACCTTTGCCTCGGTCGTCAAGGCGTTTGTAACAGGAGTGATTTAAGTGCATTATGTTCATAGGGTAGGTTTGACATGCTAAATTGAATATGATTGATTGAACATAATTAAAGAAGATATATGTGATCAAATTCATCACTTATGTAGTCTAGTCCTTTATAATCCAATGTGCCAAATATTATGGTTGGTTTGGTTTGTGGATAAATTTGTTTATTTGAATTAAAGTTATCTAATAATAGTTATCCGGATAATAAGTTTATTATTATCCTGTTTAGTTCAGCTAGATATAAGAATGAAAAAAGTTACAGTTAAAAAGTTAGGAGGGTGTATTTAATTAAGACTTGCAAGGACTTTTATGGAGTTTAAAAGTCTAGGTGTATTCAATTCAGATTTTTTAAACTTCATAAAAGTCTTGGGGGTATTTAATATAGATTTTTAAAGATTTTTAAAAAGTTTTATAAAGTCATACGATATTCAATTCATACTTTTTATTTTCAGAAATATTCAAAATGTCTATGACTTTCAATGGCTTTATATAGAATTTCATATGTACAAACTTTAAAGCACAATGTATAAATAAAAGATATTATAATTTCTCTCACATTCACTTTAAGACTTTGAAAAATTTTAGAAGAAAAAACATATTTCATTCTCTTATTTTTTTACATGCAACATTTTTTTTTTCTTTTTTCTTCAACAAACTGTAAAGTCCAGATTAGTATTCTTCTCTTTCTTCAATGCAATTTTTTTTCTTCAATATTTCAATAACCATTTTTTTTCTCTCTTTTTTATTTATTTATTATTTTACCATTTTTCATTAAAAATAAGATAACTTTATAATTAAATTTTTATGCAATTGTTGATTGCAGTTTATTAATGAATTTCATCAAGTTAAAAACTATTTTTTATTACTGCACTTTTTAATTCTTGTTTTTTCTGTTTATCTTGATGAGCATGGTTGTATTTTTTTCTTCGTTTAAATTGATACTCTGATTATTTCTTTATGCAATTATGACAACCAATGACGTGTTACCTGTAGATTATTAAATATAATAAGAGAGATAATGAACTGGATAAATTTTTTTGTTGGAAAATATTTTAAAATAAGTTGCATGCCATAATTTTTTGAATTTGTTAACAATCTATTTGAAAGTTTATAGTTTTACCAAAAAAAAAAAAAAAAAATAGAGTGAATTATATCATTAATTTTCGACGTAGTTTACTTGCAGCAATTAAATAGAAAATTAATTTTTATGAATATATTAATATTAATATAATTAAATAAATTATTATTAAAATTTGCTCTTGCGACAATTTTTTTAATTATAGGATATTAAATTTTTAAATTCAAAATTTTTAACTTAAAAAACAAAGTCTATAAAAGTCTCTGAAAATCTAGAAAAATCTTTCAAAATGAAATCTATAAAAATCTATAAAAGTTTGTAGGAGTCTGTTAAAATCCATAAATGTCAATAAAAATTAATGAAATCCATCAAAGTAAGTCACTTGAAAAATGTCAATCAAAGTCTTTAAAAGTCTTATATTAAATACACTCCACTTATTGTTCCGTGAAAAAAGACAATTCTATATTTATTCTTAATTAAACGAAGAAAAGTAAATATATATATATATATATATATATAAAAGAGAAAAGAAGGGTAGAGCAGTGGAGCACGGTAGTCTTAGGATATGGATGCCTAAAAATAGATTTATTCTATATTATAAAATGTACGTTTGTTTTTTATTTTTTTAAAAAATTTGTGAATTTGTATCCAGATAAAAAAAATGTGTCCTCTTATTAGTGTATCTCAAATCAAATAGAATAAGACAAATTTTATCAATTATTTGTAATCATTGACCGTATACCAAACGGGTCTTTTGGTATTATGAAATGGGAGGGATGTTCTCTCCACCATGGGTAGGAAAACATCCCTTATGAAACGGCAAGAACTTAGGAGAACAATCACCAGTTGCCATGCTGAACTGGGGTACTTTCTACTTGGTTTTGACTTGCCATTATACTCTATTCAAGAATTTGGATTGAATTCTCATCGAGAGTAGCTAAGAAAATTCCAGTAGACGTCTATTTGTCAAGCTGACTACCAGAGAATATGGTGTATTATTTTTGAAAAGTACACAGACTTCAAGCATGCGAGATTGTATTATTTTTCAAAAGTACAAAAACTTTGAAGATACGAGATCTTTCTAAGATTATCAAGACAACAGCTTCATGCCAATGGACAAGATAGATTCATCAAGAAATGTGTGCCCAATTGATACCTTGTTGGAATTAAATGTTACAAGGCTCTACCACCACTCATTTACATTACAGTTAATACTACCCATCTAAAGTTGGAGCTTGTGCTATTGTTTATAGAGAATACACATCATTCAAATCTACGATAAAGTCTTAGAAGCAACATCGTCGACTTTTGATTGAATCCATGTGGTCGTGATCTAGATTTGGTGCCACTAATTTTAATTTATCACTACTTATTTATTAAAAGAAGTTAGATCTTTGACGAAAAAAATAAATTTGAGAAAGTACGTTAAAGATATAAATAAATAAATAATTCTACAAGTATATATGTTGAAAAGCTTAAGCGTAGACCATTTCAGTTATCTTTTTTTTTTTCCTTATAGAATTTCTCAATTATACTCCTTTGAGTCATTCTTTAGTATATGTCACCATTATTTCTCAGTCAAGAGGCAACCCATGTGGAATAATTAGGTTAATGAGTTCAGCCTTTCAAAGTTTGTCATACTCAATTATCTAAATTGTATTTGTATGGGTCCTTTTTTACTCAATAAAAAATTGGAAAATTACACCTTCCACAATCCATCATTGCCATTAATCAACAGTGTATTAGTTCTTAATTATGAAGGAAATCTAAGGGTTAGTTGGGACCCAATGAAATTTTTTTAGTCATTGTGTCTGGTTCATTGCAAGATTTATTGAGAATTTATGCAATTTAGTCCTAAACGATCAAAACAAGCCATGTTAGCTTTTGCTTTAAAATAGAGTTTCTAAATTGTGTTTGTATGGTTTTTACTCAATAAACATTTGGAAAATCACACCTACCATCATCCATCATTACCACCGATTAATAGTATGTTAGTTCTTACTTGTGAAATATTAGGGTTTGTCAAAAGTGGACTCGAAGGTCAATTCAAACAAATTATATTGGGGTGAGTTGACATGAATATTGTTGTTTTTCTCTTGTTCTCCTTTTCTGTGTTCATATGAAGATAAAAAAATATTCACAAGTCAAATCATATCGTAAGTCAGTGTGAGCACAAGACTAATGACAAAGGAAAGAAAAGATTATATTTAAAACCAAAAGAAATTTTTAATTGAAGTTGAAAAATTAATAAAAATTGTGGGTTCAAAATATGTGATTGAAAATGAGTTTGAAAATTTTAAATAAACTCTACCAAACATGCTTTTAAAATAAATTAATTGAAGAAAATAAGTGTTTTTAAATTATAAGAAAATAATTTTGAGTCATAAGGTAAAGTGGGGGAACAGGTAAGGAATCCAAATTCAATTGGACTTACCTTATTTAGCTAAGTTTTGAAATTGTTAGTTTCCCTGTTTGTTTACTTTTGGTTTTGGCGTGGTCGATAATATTTGTAATTTTCAAAAATTTATATCCTATTTTTTTTTATTGTGGATTATTTACCCATGACATAGAATTCTTGGATGTTTTCATTTGTGGTTTACCACGTTACATTCATTGTTATATGTTCTTGTCAATGTTTAGATTGTCATACAATTTAGACTACATTTATTCCTTAAGAATTCTGATAAACTTGGTCAAGAACATTTAGAAAAAAGTTTTGTCGAAAATTGAATTTCTGCTACACTACGGTCTAGTATTCATCACGTTCCCACTTGCATTTGAATGGAGTTGCGAAATATCAATTTACTATTGTATTCTAGTATCTTCTTTTTATAGAGTTCGCCCGTGTGTTCTGACTAAGGTTTGTGTTTGATCGGATAGCAACTTTTTATTTATTCCTGCCATGTTAACATCTCCGATCTGATATTGTATTTGAACGATATTTTAAAATTTGGTAACATCATATTCAACCTCCTTCTAGGTTGTCTTTTTACCTAGGTCCCGACTTAACAATTGCCAAATATCGAAAATTTCCAATGCTCAAATTTTTAAGAATAATACCATCTACTGCAGTTTCACTTAGCACTAGTCTATGTTGAAATGGAGTCAACTGTCTACAATTCATGATTAACAAAATTATTCAATTTTAATAGTGATCATTATCAATTTAGATGACAGTAAACTATTTAATTTATTGTGTGATGCATTTAATGGTGAATAAGCTGGTGATAATCACCACAAATAATAAATAACATTACTCATAATTAATTAATTATAATTATTTTATTTTAATAAATTATATACCGTTGTTAGACTACTATTAACCATTGATGCTAGACATGGGTGATATAACATCCACAGTGGACATTAATTATGATGGTCACTGTCCACGTGGCATCGCCACACATGTCATTTTTTAAAAAATTCAAAAAAATTGTTAACAACTTTTAAAAAAATGATGTCACATAGGTCACTTTTAAAAAATTTAAAAAAGTTGTTAACAATTTTAAAAAAAATGATGTCACATAGGTCACTTTTAAAAAATTTAAAAAAGTTGTTAACAATTTTTAGCGATGTCACGTGGACAATAGATACTATAATTAATGCCCAATGTAAGTACTATATCACCTCTTTGATACTAAATAGTATGAGTCTCGTTCTCTTGGGGAAAAAAAAATCCAATGTCAGCAGTGCGACATAGTCAGCAAGTGGTTGCCCATTTCCTTTTGATTTCAGCCCCGTCTCCTCCATTCATCCCCAAATACAAATCTGTCCTAAATTTCCCACGAAATCTGCAGCCGTCTCCTCTATTCTTCCACCTCAGTTGCATATCTCAAACTCCGGCTGCTGCCCTTCTCAAACTCCAACTGCTGCGATTTGTTTGCTCTGCTCGTTGCCCTACAGTTTGCGAAAGGGAGTTTGGTCCACTCGTGATTTTGAAATTATGGGCCGCCGGCTGCTGCGATTTTGAAATGGCTTTGAGGGAGAAAATTATTGGCGAAACCACCATTGTCCCGTGTGATAAAGGGTGCGCCGCATCTGTCCGATTGTGCTCGCGCCCAATTGCAACTGTGTTCGAAGATTGTGCTCGCACCCATTTCATTGTTGGACAGCAATCTCCCTTTGTGCACACTGTCGAAATTGACCACCGTCCTGTGTGCTAAAAGTGCCATGCGATTTAGGACAAATTTGAATTTGGGGATGAAATTCAAAAAAAATGAGCAGGCTGAAAATCATTTTTTTAAGCCACTTGCTGACTATATAGCACTGCTGACACATGGCGTGTGCCATGTTAGCAGTGAGTTTTTTTTTTCCTGTCTTTTGGGAATAGGAGATCGGGACTCTAGATAGTATTACTTGATATTTAAAGTTTCTCGTCCTTAAAATCTCTTGGTTGCGTGCAATTTTGCAATATCTGCAACAAAGGAAGCGTAAGGGTTGAAACTTGAAAAAAAGATTTTAGTAGGGACACACGTCAGGTTGCGGTGGATGCAATCACATCCATACACGTACCTGTATTGTGACGTAAGATATTGGCATTACATTTTGTGTGAAGTGGGTGGGACCCATCAAGTCGACAAAATCACAAAAAGGACGTCCAACGGTCACCACGCGTTCCCCACTCGTTTACTCACTGATATGCTGCCCATTTGAAAGTAATTTAAACCTATAAAAATGAGCCAAATATTTAAAATTTTACTCATAACTTTTTTTATATTTAAAAATTTACTCATGTGGCTTAAAAAGAATTAAAGAAGGCTGCTACTTTTAAGCTACAGGATGTGAATTTTTCTGAAAAGAAGCACGCCCAAACGTGCTTACTTTTTGGGTACATGAAATCTTATGAAATGGTGAAACTATGAGAAATGATAATGTTATTTTTTACCTCAATAAGAATTCTTGTTTTTTATTGTTACTGTTGTTATTAATTATTATCTTTATATAAACACACAAAGTTTGGCTTTTCTTTTGACGTGGAAAAAAGGTCGAGTGTATTTTACAATAATTACTTTAAAAAGTGGGAATTTAAAATCTTATCATTCATATATTTGTAACACGCATCTATCTAAAAAAAAAAAAAAGAAATAGTGAGATGCCACAATAATTTATTGGTTCCGTACATTTTCATCCTCAATTGTAGTTCTCTCTATTAAAAAAACACACAACTCGTTTTTTTCCCCTCTTAAAGAGCGATTTCATTAAAATTTAGCATGAAATAGAAATATTTAGTAGAATTTTACAAAACACGTTCCTTGTATAGAATATATATAAAGTTTACAATACCGTATTTTTAAAAAATTACGTATCATCGCGACTTACGCAATCCTCCTCAAGTAAATGATTGAGCATAGGTGGAGATGAACTGGCAGGGTTGCAAGCAATAATTATTTAAACTCTTTATTTATTTATTTTCTAAGCGTTCCATATTTGAAAAAGGTCGACAATAGAAAATTTATGGTACAAAATAAATTTTAAAAAATGCCTATGAAATAAAGTATGGGGAAAGTTGAGAGAAATTCTCTTTCCTAGGTAGTATATCAAAATTGTTTACTATTCATTGTTTAATGAAAAATGTCTAGTTTGCCCTTAAGCAAATACAAATGTATGGTAGGCAATGCGTAATTTTCAATAGTCCATGATCTTGAAATTTCTAAAATTCTACAAAATTTCAGTTCGAATTTCAAATTTCAATAGTCCAGTTTTTTTCGACTTTGTGTAAATCAACATAACTCAGCATAGAAAGTTCTATTTAATAAACCATTTTTTTATTTGAAAGCTGACTTGTAAAGATTTTCAATGATAATAATATCCATGATTTGAAACATTTTGATTTAAACTTGTTTATTTACTAAAATTCAACAAAAATCGATTAGATTTGAATTTTGCACGCGTTTATGAAATGCTTATAACTCAACACAAGAGTCTCCATTAATAATATCGTTTGTTTCATTTGAAAGTAGTGTGATATGGCCTTTCAGTAGTATAAGATTCACGATCTCAGGAGCGGATTGGGGCCCCAAAAAAGTCGTTTCTTAGTAACAATCAGATTTAATTTTTTTTTTCAAGATAGTAGTCGAAATTCAAAAAAATTCTTAGATCCACCCCTACACGATCTGAAATTTCATGAGTAAAATCAATCTATTTATTAAAATAAAAAGAAAAGTCGCTCATACTTACTTCAAAGATATTATAATCTATTTTCTAAATGGAAGTTCAATGAATGAAAATTTAAGTTTCAACCTCCTGTTCACGCATAAACCTGTGCTATCCTATGCAACTTTGTATTTTATTTTCCTGCAAACAAAGTCTGGCTTTCGAGAAAATAACATCAAATATATAATAAAATAAATTAATGCTAAAATGAATATACTTACTTCAATAATATTAAAATATTATTTCTGACAGAAAGTTCAAGTGATGGAATTTAGATTTCAACCTCGTGTTCAAGCATTTTATTTTTCTGCAAACAGTCTCTTTTTTTTTTTTTTTTGGGGGATGTACACAAAACATACAACAGTATAAAATAAAATTTTCATTTAAAAAAAAAATAAAAATCACATTTATTATACAAAGTAGATGAAGAATATTTATATAATCAGATAACAACTTGGAAAAGATAGTCAATTATTCTTCGTAACAGTGACATAGTAATTCTTTACGATGACAATCAAATGTGATTTTGGAAGAGATTTTGGTGATTTGATAGAGAGAGTAAGCAAATGGATGAGATGGAGGTGAATGGTGTTAGACAAATGTCTTATATTGACTAATAACAAAAATTGTAATTAAGAAAAAGAGAGAATAATTGGATATTTGAGCAGGAAATGTGATCCAAGGATATTCTGGACATTTGATAAAAAAGGTGAGCATTTTTCTAAATATTATGAAGGGTAATTATATTACCACAACACTTTTTATTTTTTACACTATATTTTAATTACATTTAACATCTTTAATCTTTTAATATTATAGCACTCATGTCCCCAATTTTTTTTATCACATTTTTATTTTCAACTTTTTATTAATTAGCACATCTTGTGTTTGATAACGATTTCTGTAAAAAAATATATGTTTAGAATTCGTAAAAAGATTTATTTGTCTGTCATATTTTTTTAAAAGAACAATAAATACAAAAGTACGATAGAATATTTTTTCATCGTTTTAAAGCACGTAAACAAAATATCTTCACGAGAAACCATCATGAATGATGAACTGTGCTAATTAATGAAAATTGAAGATAAGAATTCGATGACAAAAAATTAAAAATATAATTACAATAATGAACAAAAATTGAGGATCTTAAGTACAATTAAAATGTGGTGCACTTATAACAAATTGTTGTGTGAATATAACCACCTATTATGAATAGTAAACATTTTTCTAACTTTTATTATCAAATAGAATATCTATGGCAATTTCCTCAAAAATACTTAATTGTTTTCTTTTATGCACATATGGTGAAATGTAAACATTCACGTCGATCGTTGGCTTCTTCAAAGCATCTTTAATAGTGCTTTTCATTTTGAATGTTCAGTTGATGTGGTGATAAAGTGGAGGAGATAAAACTCATGTGACAGTTAGAAAGTTGTCCAACAGGTTATCTATTTTTAGACAATTTTTTATCTATTTTTTTATTATTTTGTATCTATCTCTCTTATCTATTTTTTTTTTTTCTTTTTATTTTCTCTTTCCACTCTCTTTGTCCTCATCTCTTTTCTTTCTATTACCATATAGATTTTTTTAAAAGATATTTATCATTAAAGATGCTCTTAGAGCTTACAAATACAAATATGCAGGGAATTTCGGGGCCCATTTAAAATTAATGGCTTTGAAATTGATCACCAACTACTTTTTAGTACTAATATTCGTGATGTGTGATGCATATGCTTTTTGTTTATTATAATTTTGTGATTTTCTATTATATTTAATTTTTTAAAATGAGCCTTTCTAACAAGAAGTGATAGCATGTTTGATAAAAACACGTGAAATGACGAGTGGGTGGAATTAGCGTATATTTGATAAAGTTGAAATTATTTTTTAAATACTTATAAGTTGTTAGTCTTATTGAATGTATAGATAGTAATTGGATAGTAAATTGCGAGTCCTAAAAAATATGTTTGACTATTTTGATCAACTTAAATTATAATTTAAGCTTTAACAAACATGGGCTAAGTCTCATGCTGTTTTAAATATTAATAAATTAATTTTTATTTTTTGTGAATTTAAGGGAAATTGTGTGAATCTTTTATATCTACTTATTTCAATTAATTGATAAAGGGATATCTAATCTGATGCCACCATTATGAGATTTGTTCCAAATAATAGTGGATTACTACTTACTAGTTCAATGGGAAGACAAAAACTTAATAATTTTAGAATCAAATTTTACTTTAATAATTTCTAAAAGATTTTTTTTTTTAAAAAATCAATTCTATTAAACTAAATCTCTAGTTTATTTTAAACATGATCAAATTTGTTATTACGAGTTGGTTTGAACCTAGATTAATTACGTGAATTGCTAGATTTTTTAATCAAATAACAACAGAGAATCTCTAATTGCTAGAGTCAGGTATTAATAAAATATAACTAATTATTTAATTTTTTTTCTTTACTAATTGTTTTAATTGATCAAATGAATAGTAAGTAGTTGATTATATAAAATGTGTGAATAATAAATTTTTAATTTTATAAAAAAAAAATTGAATAAAAAATACGTTTGACCAATATGAGGAGTTTAAATTATAATTTATGCATAATCAAATAAGGACTAAAATAAATAATATGAAACTTAAAGGAGTCCACATAAAAAAATGAATTATTGAGGGCGATATTTTGGAAATGTGTGATGATAGGGCAATTTTTTGTCCCTTTCTTTTCCTTAAATTGATCATTCTTCAATTAACTTTATTGCCGAGTGGGGTCCCTCTTGTTTCCAATGGCTATGACTTCTTTCCATCTCATTTTAGACGCAATTGCTTATTTCTCTTTCTTCTTTCATACTATAGGGTTTGGGGAGACAAAGCAGCCCGTCACACCATAGGAGGTGATCATGTCCGAACTTGTTACTTTAACAGCAAAGAGGGAGATGCCAAAGGTAAGGCCAAGTTCAGAATGTTGAAGCGAAACTTCACATAGAGTGAGAGTCGGATCCAAATGCAATAATATCTAATAATTTTTTTTTATAATTATAGCTTTTAATTATAATTTGATCCCGTAAGTAGAATTTTTTTATAGTATTTTGGTAAAATTTTTGTAAATTATAAATATTAGATCCTACGAAATGTATAGATAAAAATTGTAGAGTCCTACGAAATGTATGAATAAAAATAATGTTTGACCAACTTATAAATATTTATAAGCACTAGCAAATATACTATTATTACATTCGCTCTGGATGTTAGTAATATTAGTTTACAATATTTACCACGTCTCAGGGCTTGTAACGTGTGTGTGCTTGTTTAATTATAAAATACATTTACAATACATTATATTGATTGCAGTTTACGTGACAAACAAATTGAAAGAGATGTATTTTATGCAACATTGATGGCTAATGAATAGAGATCTAAGTTTAAAATTGATCTTTAATGAGTTATATCTATAACTCAATACTATTGTTCACATGTGTTTTATGTACCCTAAAAAAAAAAACAAATAAAATGAAGAAGAGGAGAGGAGAAAATACAATGTTATAAAAATAAAAATAGAATCAAATAAATTATTGAATCATTATGTCTAATAGAACATTTAAATTTAGACGGACTCTAGAATCTAGATAATGTTTGTTTTTTTTTTTCTACATCAGCTTGGCAAAATTCTTGTTCGATAATATTAAAGATAATTTTTTTAAACAATCTATTTTGGTTATATCACGAAAAGCAATGCAAGGTAGCATCGCACATGCTCTATTTATATTGTATCTGATCCCCAGCTCATTCTTTAATTGGTATATCTCAATTAAGACACACAGAGAGCATGAAGGAGTACTGAACCTTTCATATTTCTTTTTTATTTTTTTTGGTTAATAGCGGTTTTACAAATTTGTACAAAATTATTTTTTAAGTGTTTATAAATTATAAGTCTTATAAAATAAATAAATAATAAATTGTGAATTCTACGAAGTTTATAAATAAAAAACATGTTTGATGGATCAACTAAGCTTAGCCAAACAAGCAATTAGTTGTCTATTTTTTACCAAAAATTCGTACTTGCACGTTAACATTGTGTTAGTCTAGTGATGTGTCCCGCCCCATGATCTATTAGTTTAGTGATGTAACTTGTCATTTTGTAACTCCACATTTCATATGACAACTTATTATTTATAAATCTATATATTTCTTAAAAATCATTTAAAAAATAATTTTAACACATACGAGTTCAACTTTCAACAACTTGCTAGTCATCAAACTCATTTATTAAGCTCTATTTTTTTTAAAAAATATATTTATTTATTTATTTATGATAAAGAAGCACAAGATTTTTCGTTGAGGCTGAAAATGCAACATATAAAAACTTTATTATCTCTTAATTTCACGTCAAGTATTATGGTTAATTATTTTTCTAGTAAATTAAGCTCCATTTGATTTTTGGAAAACAGTTAACAAGTCACTATAAAGAAGTCACTTCAGTTAAGCTTTTTTAGATAACTTTATGAACTTTAATTTTAATGGATTACGAATTAATTTTCATTATTTTTGTTGCATTATTAATGGAAATTTGCATGTTATAAATAAATTTAATAGAAATAATTTTTATTAATTTTAAATTAAAAATAAGTAAATTACTCATTGTAAAACTAATCTTTATCATACTGTCAAAATAAAAATATTTTTTTTTTTTTACTTATAAGTCTAAGAGAACGAATGATTTTGCTTATTTTGTAAGACAAATAAACTTTTTTCGATAATAACCACCCTTAAAACAGGCAAAAAGCCAGAAATGAAGCTAATTTTAATTCTTCTTTTTACTTTTAAGCCAACCAAACATTGTAATTAATAAAAAAAAGTAAATAAAGAGGTTAATTAAGCTAGAAATAATAGATTAATTTGGAATAAGTGGAGTGAGTTATCATTGTCAACATTATTATTATTATTATTATTATTATTATTATTATTGTGGATGTGGTGTGGATAGAGAGGCGAAGGAGCGTTACAGTTTTCTGTAAGTTTCACAAAAATGGTGGGGCCAAAACTGACGATTCGCTGGAGAAAAAAATCAAAATAAAGAATTCAATAAAAATATAGCGAAAAAGACCACCCTGTAGGGTAGGTTTAGGATAAGACAGAAAACACTACGTTTTCTCTCTCCACTTTTTTTTCTTTTTTTTCTTTCTCTCTCTAGAATTCTTGAATATTTGTGTTCCTCTCTCACGCATATTCACCGAGGGGAGAGGGTGAATGTTGGTACAAACCTGCTTTTTGGTGGAGAGAAGAGAACCTGATGCCCCTTTTGATGTGTGAGTGGGTGGTGCTGGTTTCTCTTCCTATCGTACATTTATACATACATATCTATAGATACACACACTATCTCTCTTTTACTTCCTTCCTGAGCTTTTTGGTTGTTTTTCTCTTTCTTGATATACTTCCGATGCCCTCATTTTCTCCTTAATTTTTCACTGTGTAAAAGAGTTTCAAAACTAACAGGTTTGTTGATATGGTATGGGATTTCTTTGATCTTTCAGGGTCTTTTCTTTCACATCTCCTGCCTTCTGGAATAAAAATTTCTTGGATTTTCTTTCAGTTTTTAATTTGTTACTTTCATGGTTGTGCATCTTCTTGCTTTTCAAATTTTCAGCCTCTGGGAAGGTACTGATAGAGTTCAAATACTGAGGGCCTTTTGTGATTTCATGATCCTTAGCGTATTCTTCGGTATTTCTCGACGGACTTCTTTTTGGGTCTTTTCGTCAATTCTTCTCTATGCGTTTATACTATTTTGCTGTTTTTCATGTCTACTGTTTACAGACTGACCTAAGATTTGATTTTAGATCTTTCCCTGGGATGTAAAATCCTCTAGCCGTGATACCATCTCCATTCACCTTCTTTGAACGGTGTTTGAAGTGCGTAACTTCTTAGTTGTTTCCCATCTTGAAAATATTCAAGAAATCTATGTACTTTTTCTTGATATGCCCACATAAAATAACGTTTCATGAAGTTTGATCTTTGCCAAGTTTTTGTTCTTTCCTTCTCAATCATGCTTCCTCGAACACCTTTTAACGTTTTAACATATCTAGATGCTTGAAATTCACTCGTCCCAAGCACATGAAATAACGTTATAGAGAGTCCTAGAAGTTCCCTTATGTTATCTTGACTCTTGATCTTATGTTGATATTGTCTTTTCTTTGCAGATTGATGGATAGATGAAGAAATGGAGATTTAGTTTTTTCTTGTGACTGTTTGTTGAACAGCGCAAGAAGGGAGAAACAAGCTATTAGCAGATGTTATCCATTGAAAACCCTCCACCATGTCCACCATGTTCTTGTGAAATTTCCCAGCTGAAAAGTATCGGTGACAATAGGGATGAAAGGGCTTCTGATGATAAGCAGCAGCTTCAGTTAGATCTATTCAAGTCAGGCTTTGATGACAACAGCACCAAATTCTCCATAAGGTAACAAACAAAAAAACTTTGAATTCTCGAACTCTTTATGGGTTTCTGTTGATTGTTTTGTCGTGGTTCGTCAGATCTACAGTTTATCTCAAACTTAAAGAATATTTCTTCATCTTCTGTCTTTTTAATTTTTTTTTTCCTTTCTGTTTGCCAGGTTTTGGCCTTCTATGTCTATGTGAAGCTACTGTTTCAATATTGTTAACGACCACCATTACAAAGTCAATTTTGACCAATGATTTGGATGATGTATTTCTGGTCATTTTATGTGATAAAAAACTGGATGGGTTCTTCCATTATCTGTGTATTCTGGATGTTATAAGCTGCTATTTGTTGATAAATTTTCTGTCATAAGCTGCTATTTCTTCATGGTGGATGTCTTAACCCTCATATTCTTAAGTTGTTTTGTTCGGGAAAATTTTCAGTTTTCTGGGTACTCTTCAGTTGATCCTTCAAAGATTTCATGAATTTTGCTGCAGGGACTACGTTTTCGATACCCGCAGGAATGATATCAAGACTAATTGGCCATTTTCTCAGAAAAAATTGCAACTTTGTTTGAAGCATGGTGTTAAAGTTTTGTTGCCACCTTTTCAATCTCTTGATTCCGTGAGAAATCCATCAATTGAGAAATGTTCTGTTGAAGGAATTTCAATTGACAAAGAAAATATAAGCAATTATGATGGGAAGCTTACCCGGTCGAGCGACCATCTCGTGTCTGTATCTTCGTGCAATGTTGGATGTAACCAAGAGCTCGTCGTGGATTTTGAGAACATAAATTCAAGTGGATCTGAAGAAGAAAAAGAATTTCCCTCAACCACGACAAGTCAGTCTTGTTCTGAAATAGATTCGGTCCTTGCAATAAAGAAGCCGTGTTTGGCAATAGTAACTGATAACTTGCCAGGACCCGTAGTGGCGAAGCCAGAGTCTGCAGCTTTGGCATCCAACAAGATCGTAAGCTCAACCCAAAACCCGGTTAAGAAGTGCAGATTAATTGTGAAATTGAACAACATCATTGATCCGAGGTCTAACGAAGATCCTGCCACGAACGCATCTGTGGCATCGGGAACTATGGCTTCAAAAGTGTGCCCGGTGTGCAAGACATTTTCATCTTCTTCAAACACCACTTTAAATGCCCATATTGATCAGTGTCTTTCTGGGGAGTCAACAATTAAGTGGACAGCAAATTCTAGGGTTACTAAGCATAGAATAAAACCAAGGAAGACAAGATTGATGGTTGATATATATGAAACAGCCTCATATTGTACACTGGAGGAGCTCGATAGGAGAAATGGAACAAACTGGGCATCAAATTTGGGCTTTCCAGCTCAAAATATTGAGACTTGCGCAGAAGAGGGGAAGAAAACATCACCTGCTGTTAATCTTGAGGACACCAATAAGGAAAGTGCAGTCTACATAGACTCCGATGGAACAAAGCTTAGGATTTTATCAAAGTTCAATGATATGCAGACATTCTCCAATATTAATTATGATGATTCTGAACCAATGAAACTTGTTAAAAGAGACAAAGAAAGAAAAACTCTCTTAAATAAGAAGAAGAAGAAAAATCTTGTCCAGAAACACCATAAGCTTCTGAAACGTGTTCCCCATGGACAAAAGAGTTGCTTTCCCTGGCCAGATCACTGTTCCAATGTATGTTACTTCACCTCTTTTATGTTTTGTTTTTATATGCGAATGTGATTTCCATTTATGGAATTGATAACATTCGTTTAGCTCATCTTTTGTCATCGTTGAGAGAATTACTTTTTTCAAAGAAGGGATATATCTCAACTGCCACATAATTTGTTTCTTCGGCTCACAAGATTGAATCATGGAATGGTTTAAAATAGTCATCTAACATGCTTCTATAATCTGTAGAATGGCTTTTTGTTAATAATCACCTTTCCATTTTCAATATATCTAGGTGACTGGTCAAGTTTTGATTTTTGATATTCTAGTAATGAAAATATATCTCCACTTCAGATCGTTTTAATATTTCTAGAGTTGTATTTTTTATGTCTACTTTAAAAAAACTTACAAACTGCTTTCTGCCTTGAAAGTCGAAATGTTTGTAAGTTTCAGCCAAATAAGCTTTAACCATGGGTTTTTAACAGATTAATGATGGTCGGGAAATGAAGTTTCTCATTCAACAAAGCATCAGGAAAGGGGGATGTTTGGCACAGCTTCCCAAAGCTCATGATCTGATAAAATTCAATCATTTGGGATTAATAAAACAATGGGTGGGCTCCAAGCGCAGTGATCTCCCAAAAAAGGTAAATGGTAAGGATGATAATCAACAGTCAGACAAAAGCGTACGAAAGAACTTGAGAGCCAAAAGTCATCAGCCATCAACAGGTGATCCATTCATGAAGAGAAGTAGTCTTTTGAATTCTCAGGCCTTGCCTGATGAGAACCAAATTTCTCCTCCTGAAAGGAGCAAAAGAAAGGAGAATTTATCTCGTGATTCTCATGATGAATATGGGGAGCGGTCTTTGAGAAAGAGGGCGAGCTGTTCGTCATTGGAGTCTAAAGGCTTTCATTATAAGAAGAAACATCTGGTGTTATCTCAGTGCAATGTGAAGCAATTGAGAAAAGGTGGCCTCTCAGTTGATGATTGTCATATGGATCTTCAAAACAGTACTGAATATCATGCACCTTCTCAAAGTACAAAGAGAGTGGAGATTGACATTAGTCCAGCCAAACATGCTGATAGTTCTGTTATGAACCCAAAACCATACCCGTGTCATGCATTCTCATCTGGAAGTAAAATGTTTTCATCTTCGGGGGAGAATATGTTGTCAGTCACCGGAACATCTGTTTTTGGATCGAAAACAAAAATGAAAAGAAAATGGCTGGACTTCAAGAAGCTTCAAGTGCACTACAGGTCAGGATCAGATGAAGAGGCAGTAGCATCACAATTTGCACTTGACCCGCAACATGATTTGGTAGAGAAACTTAGCGAAAGTGCAGATCAAATGGAAGAGATTTCTGATAGGATAAATGTTGACAGAACAAGGGCTTTGAAAATCCACAAGAAGAGAAGGGAATTTATGATCTCCAGGAAAGAGGAAGCCATGGCTTTGAGGAGCTCACATCCATCACCTGAATCTAATCTTCATGATTCCGTGGAATCTGTCAGAAAAGGGGTTGCAATTCGGGAGGACATTGTCAGTGAACCAGCTTCTGAAATGGCTAATGGGGAACTTTCTATGGTTCTTAGCAATTCTATGGATCCTAGGCTCTCAGAGGATGCTGATCCTGATGTTCAACTTGTCTCGCAACACTATATTGAAGCATACAAGGAACATCATCCAGCCGAGCCAGTATTGGATGGTGAACATAAGATGTTTTGTGCAGATGATCACACGGTGGCAGAATTTGACATTGATGAAGAGCAAGGAAAATACTTTGTCGGTGTTGATCCTATACCTATACCTGGACCACCAGGATCCTTTTTGCCAAGTCCTGGGCGTATGGGCTCTGAAGATCTACAAGGAAATTCATCATTAACAACCTGCAGGGTTCAATCTTCGGAAGATGATCATGAATTAGTTGATATGGATTTTTCATATTCCCCTATTTCTGCTACATCAAAAATCTCTAACTCTGTTGCTGCAAGATCTGATTCAATATCCTTGGAAAAATTGCCTGTCGGATCTCCAGTAGGAAACGAGATTAAATCTGGCTTCTCAGTAGCTAGCATTGATCCTATTGTGGGAATGTCGCCCTTTAAGCCGACAGCAAATGCAGGAGAGGGAAAGCTCAACCTGGATGGCTCCAAGGTTGATGTGATGTTTCCTGAAATGGGCTCTCTCAGATTCAAGATCAGTCAGCGATGTTGTTGCTCTAGGAAGGAAGGAGCCTCAGAATCTGTTGCTTTGAATTATCAAGACTCGGAACTTTGTCAACGAACTCTGGCTTCACTATCACTTCCTGCTGATGAAAAGCAGATGGTTGCTGATCCGAAGAGAATATATGACAGTTCTAACTTTAGGTCAGAAAAGCTCTCTGTGAGAGAGCCTAGCACAATAGCTGAACCAGATGTTGCAAACTCACCCACGGGGTTGATTCCTATGAAAGTTTCGATTGATTCTGAGGTTAAGTTATCTAGTCATGGTGATTTTGAATCTGCTAGTCCAGGTACTTCTAATCCTATTCTCAGACTGATGGGAAAGAACTTAATGGTGGTAAAGAAAGATGAAGATGTTACAGCCCAGTCAAGTATCACGAATGTCCTTGCAAAGCCGCAGTTTTATGTTGATAATGGTGTCTCTCCCGGAAAGTTTCAAAAGGAGGATCATCATTCCTTTCATCATATGGTTTCTAAAGATCCCCTCCTCTTTGACCACGCTCACAATCACACCTTGTCACCACACTTTGATGTTGGGTTGTCGGGTGGTTTCAAAATTCATAGTAGTGTTAGGACACCACAGTCGTCCCCTAATCCACCACCAGTCTTACTTTCATGTAAGAGTTTTGGTGGGAGTTTCAGGTCCTCGGAGTGCCATGAATACATAGGCAGCTGCAACTTATCTGCTGAACAACAAGGATCCAAGAACAGACTGGGTGTTCCGATAACATATGATACTGATAAAGTTCGAAATCCTTCTGGCTATAACATTAATGAAATAATTGTTATTGATGATATGCCAGTTAGCAAAGCTGATTTAGACATTAAAACAACACATGGCAAAGAAAATATGAAAGGTAGGGAATCGACAGTTGGGATTTCGGCATCAATGAACATGGGATATGACTCGAGGCACGTGAACCCTTTCTATAGTTATCAATCACGGGGGTATTCTATCTGTAGTGAATCACCACTGGTTCTCAATGCAAGTTGTCAGGCGCCACATCCCAAGGGAATAAAAACCAATCCTGTTAAATGGAATTGTACTCCAGAAGGGTCAAGCGTAATGGATCCATATTCTTTAACAGCTCCATCATCCTCCACATGTCACCTGAAATCTGAATTGTATTATTCTCCGGGCTTTTCATGACAGAACTTATACTTTGCCGAGTCTTTCATGACATGGAAAGTAAAACGGCTTTGCATCAATTTTTGAGCCAATCACTTGATTTTTCTTGCCAACTGACTTCCAGAATGGTTGATGATAGGACGGCTCAAATGACGACAAAAAATATGCAGTTTGTTTAAGGAGAACCATCGAAGGTCGAGCAGATGAGTTTTATAGTGTTACATTTTCTGTATAAAGTGTTGAAAAGTTGGTAGATTTAAAGCCAGTTTTGATGCTTCTAGGCAACACCAGAAGCTTCCTGGAGGCTGATGTATAAGAAATCTTTGAATAATGAGTTATCCAGAGAACTTTTTTCGTTCTTTTTAGTTCCCGTAATTTTATGAACCCCCCTCCCCCTCGAAATTGATGGAAGTAGAGCTGCTAGAGCATTAATGCGTAGATGAGTCTTTATCTTATGCAGAAATGTGCTTCTTTCTCTATGTTTTGTTTTAACGTTTTGACCTGCATAGTGTATGCCATCTACTTCAGTCCAACGAAAATTACATAAGCAGGCTCAACTCATTAAGTATCACGAGTATGATCTCGAGCTTGTCATTGTAATGGATAACAGGTATTTAACTGCTTTAATGGTTACGTTAGATAACGGCACAAAACAAAGATTACCATGCATGTATCGTCTCTTGATACACTTCTTTTAGCATTGGAAATTGTCACATACACTTGTGCTGCTAGCTTTATATAGTTGATTTCAGAAAAAATATCCATATTTTATGCTTGAATATGCCTGATCTTTCTGCAGGCAAACTGACTTTTAACCTTCCCAGAAATCAAAACATATGTTGCACATGCAGAAGCAACCGTAAATAGACAGGAGAGAGAATCTATTGCTGGGGTTTTGTGTGCATTATAAGGAATTGTTCTGGGGCTGGTTGGTGATTGTGAGAGGCATTAGAAAACTCGTATTCTTCTTCTTCATTATATGAAAACCTGGACATAACTCTCACTATAATCTGTGTTTTTGCTTGTTTTTGGTTTCATTCAATTTGTATATTACTCTCGAGAGATTATGTCTTTCGTAACATCTTCTTCATCTTTTCCTATTCAGATTGTGTATCTTTAGTGATGCGCTGCATGTATGCATTCTATTAGAAAACACTGACTGGTATATTTCAATACGTTTGGTGCGAGAGTGCATCAAAGGGTTCGGAGAGATATAGGTTGAACAAATATTTAAGTATATTAAGCACTAGTTTGTCCATGACTAAGACTGATACACTACTTTCAACCGCTTTCACACATGTATTAAAAGATGAATTCTCGTACATTCGACAATAAAAAAATTTCACCCTGTATTCTATTCTAATACGTGTAAAGTAAATAAAGTAACGAAAAAGAAACAATCCATTGGGAGCCTTAGAGAGTTGTGGAAAAGATTCGAACAAGACAAGGGAAAATATGGCCGTTAAATTGCCACCAATTCTTGGTATTAGAATTTAGATAATGAAATGAATGGGCCCAGCCTTTTGGTGTTAAATTCTATGACGAAATGAAGATTGAAGAACATAATGTGATATGATATTTCGTTTGTTTGGTAAAAAGCTGGACAGCTTAATAAATGTTCAAAAGACTTATTGCTACAATGTGGGCCATTCTTTGTCTTTCACTTCATCGTCTTCCTCCACCCAACTACTACTACTATAGTGATGACTAATAACATTCACATTACTACAGTCTACAGGGGGACATGTTTGGTAATTCTGCATGAGATAGTATGATAAATGATATTATGAACTGATTTTAACTTTTTTGTCCAATTCCAATATTGTTGATGCAATGAAAAGAGTAACACAAAACGATTGAAGTTTGTTAATTTCAAAAGAATATCGAAAAGTTTTTTTTCTCTCTTATTTTTAAATAAGTAAAATAAATAATAAATACAAAATATTTGACAAAATATTTGTTTATCATTTCAATGCACATTAGTAGTAGAATATTTGGACAAAAATTATCATTAGAGAGCAGTTGTAAAAATTAATTGAGAATTAATGATAAAAATGCAATGTTAGTATATTGCAGATAATAAAAAATATACTATGAAAATAATTATCAAAATCTTAATAAACTATTTTATTCAATAAAGCAAGAATCAAATCCACTTGCTTATCCGAAAGTGCAATCTTAGTCGCTTGCATCTGTAACAATAATTAATTGAAACGTCCATTAACTCCTAACAAAATATAAATTAGACTCAAATTAGATAAAATATTGTTTAGATCCTAATTAATAAATAGCTCGATTATATAAAAATACTAAAAATTGAATCAAGCCTCACCCGTCTTTGTCTTTATGTGTTGGACTGCATCAACTATGGTGTTAAGCAGGTTAATTACTATTTCTAGTTGTAATAAGCCGGTGGTGACAAATCTCTCTTTTTGTGTAGGACTGCATCAACTGTGGTTTTACGCCTAAAACGATTAAGTTGAAAATTTTCTTTTATTTTGAAGTTGTAACAAGCCGGTTAAATTACTATTTTTGTACATTTTCTTATGAATAAATTAAATGTTTAAAGCACATCGTGAAGTAGTATATTTCATTATCTTTTCAATTATTTTAAAAATTGATGATTATATCATTATTATGTGATATTTGGCATACCCTTTAATCACGTGGATATCACCCCACACGGGTCATTATAGTAGCATTTGTCCGGTCCATTAGCTAAACAGTCCAAAGTGCTTACCGTTGAGGAGCCCTGGTATGTATCTAGACTGGGTTAGTGAATGATTGATGATGACAATTATCATAATAGTTTATTAGCGAGTTAGGAACAAAGTGTGTAATAAGGAAAAGAATAATATCTTGGACAAGCAAAAGATGGACACATGAGTATGGTCATGCTACTTGCATGAAGGACACGTGGACCTACCAAACACGTGGAATGACACAAAACCCACGTTCCAAATCAAATTATGGCTATATAGTTCAAGAAATGCAACAAAGAAAGTAAATGAAAAAAAAAAAAAGAAGAAAAAACCTCTCAATTTTGCTGACCAGTGTGTTAGAGTGTGCAGAGTATACGTGCTTCAAAGAAGGAACATTACTCAATCGTTGATTTTAAGTTCCATTGGGTTCTAAGGACAACGACATTTGAGGAGTTTAAAGTTAATTTTATAATGTGTAATTTTTTTTTAAGTTAATTTTATAATGTTTTTTTTTTTTTTTTTTTTTTTGTAATAAATCTTTAAAGTGGAGTTCTTAGCTTGTTTTAGGCTTTAAAATTCATCTAAATGAATAATTTATTCTAAATAATGTGTTTGTTAAATTTTTTTAATTGAGTAATTTGCAATTTTGGTCCTCCAACCTTTCAAATTTGTTCATAATCTACCCCAACCAATTTTTTAGCACCAGACATTCCAACCTTTCAATTTGTTGCAAATCACATTTTCATTGACATATTTTGACAGATTTACCCTCCCCTTTAAATAAACAAAAATAGAAAAAAAAAGTTAAAAAAAATTACAAATGAAATTCTATAACTTTTAAAAAACACAAAATTTCATCTTTCCAAAAAAATATTTGAATATTGATTCTGGAATTGTATAGGTGGCTGAATCCACACTTTCACGGCGGCGTGATCATCGATCACCGCAATTCACCGCATAATAACCGACGGGCGGAAATTCAAATATTTTGTAATATGTATAACCATGTTGTAATAAAACTGCGATCGCAATATGGCTAAAATTTTAGCAGAGTGTATTTTGGTCCTTCCATGCGATCGCAGGATAAAAATGCTGCGATCGCATGGTTAATTTGAAGTCTTGTTCTATTTTTTGTGCTATGCGATCGAGCTTGGTTAAACCATGCGATCGCATGGGTTCGAGTGAAATGTACATGTCCTTTTGAAGGGTTGCTTGCGTTTTGGTTCATTCCTTTTCGTTTTCAACCGATCTTGATGTTAAATAGGACTGTGGGCGTCCATTTTGACGAGAGATTGATATGAGAAAACAATTGCAAACATAAAGCATTCATCCTTTTCATCTTTTGAACCAATTTTTGCATTTAAGTTGCACAAAATTCGGTTTTCCATTCCATTTCATCCGTTTGAGTACAAAACCAATCTTGGTTCATTGTACTTGAGTTTTGTAGTGCTACCAAACTCATGGGTAAATGTTGTATCTTGGGAGTCATTTGCCAAAAGGGAAAGCTTGGGGCAATTTTGACTTAAGGACAAAGAGTTCAACTCTTAAAGGGTTTATTTTTCCTCATTTCAGATTTTCGATTCTTGATTTTATTGCTTTGGGTCACTTCCATAGAATTGGCCATGACATGACTGCAACTCCATTCTCTGGATTGATTTCGGGTCAAAAGTGAATCTGGGCTCCAAGGTTTGCAGGTCTAGAAGCAATGGAACGTCTGGTATGGGACTCCATTCTCTGGTTATTTTGTGTTTTTCATAAGTTATGAGACTTCCTTTGCAATTTTCTTTTATTTTTTGTTATTTGTTATTTTGTTATTTTTGTTTATTTAAAGAGGAGGCAATTTCGTCAAAATATGTTAATGGGGATATGATCTGCAACAAATTGAAAGATTTGAGATGTCGATCTTAAAAAATTGATTTTTGAGTAAATTAATAATGATTTGAAAGGTTTGTGACTAAAATTGAAAATTACCCTTTTAATTTACTAATGTTTGAAAAGGACACCCTGATTGATCCATGCAAGAAAACTGGACTGACAGATCGGGGGGAGGACTTAAAACCCGATTGTTTGGCCTGTTATTTTTCTTGAAGTGCATAAATTGTAGTAAATAGCACTGAAATTGGCAATACAACCATTGTAACGTTTATTTGTTTTTTTTTTTTTTTTTGGGTCAAACTTTTGACTTTAGTACAGGCAAATAATACTATTCATCAGCAATAGTGATGAACAATAGCAGTGAAGTCACTGCCATATTTAATGAATAAAAATACAATCTCAACTTCATTAGACAAAAGCGTCTACCACATAGATGTTTGTTCATTAGCATTACTCATTTTGGATGGTTTGTTTTACCTTTTTAATTATACTACTTTTTCTTTGCGGTGAAATCCGAACGTAGACTCTATTATGATAATAGATTGATACGGTAAATAGATTTTAGAGATGATCGATTGAGGGAGATTAATTAATGAGGTGAACAGATTTTGGAGATGATCGATTGAGAGAGATGATCGAATAAGATAGATGGATTGAAAGGTAAGAGCATATTATTTTGTAAAGAGAGAAATTAAAGATGTAGTGAACGTTTAAAAACCCCTGTGCGATCGTGATTAGTATAATTCTTTTTTTTTTAAAGTTATTCTTACTTAATTTTTTAATGTGCATATACAATTTTTTTGTTAGTAGCAATCTTTTGTTTTATATTTATTAGGCAATGTGGCAATACTCACAACATTGAATTGTGAAACAAAAGGGAGATAAAAATTGTATATGCAATCCCAATTATTTGTTAAGTAATGTTATATATCTCTAGTGATGATCATGATTTCACTATTATATAGATCAGTCGCAATTAAAGATGAATATCGTTAGTGATGATTAGCACATGTCAATGTGCCCATAATAAATTGAAGACTTGCATTATTCTTATTTGTTGTGTAAAAAGTAGTTTTAAATCAATTAGAGAAAGACGAACTAGAGTTTGAAGTTTGAAGGGTCGGTAGTACCTTTGGAAAAGGTATTTTCGTTCATTATTGCGAAATCTTCCCGGAATTCTGTATTCCGATTAATTGTTTCTAGCTGAAAATATTATGCTCATTGCCAGTCAAATTTTATGAGTTAACTGATCATTGATTTATGTTATCTCACAGTACGAAGAAGAAAAGTGTTTTATTTTTTACTGTGTTTCATCGCCATCGAAACCTACCGCTGCAATTGGAATTTTTTGTCGATTAACATTGAAAGACTCTTGGTACGGTCAGTCATGGAGTTTTGAGAAATCCGGAAGGGTATTTTGATTGATACGACACGGTTTCTAGCGGGTGGTACATAAAGCCAGGAGTTTCATTTATTCCACCGCGGTAACTAATCAACATAATTCAATTATTTTTTTATTTACCCGTTAATTTTTGAATCCCACGTCATTTTTGCAGTCGCTTTTAGATTTACGGTGAGAGGAAGAACGCATTTTTGGAAGATTGAATTTCTTTCTTGCTTTGGTCTTGGGTGTTATGGTTCTTTCTTGTTGATTCTTAGCAGTGTTTGATAATATGTGAACGAGAACATGGATATTTTAGCTTCTCCTTTGTTAATACTATTATTCAACGTCGCTTTTACTTTACCCAACAGTAAATTTTTATAAGCATGTCACTCGAGAAAATAATTTTAAACTGATGATCCCTGAATTCTGAGAGAGTATAATGAATTGATGGCTTTTATACAAGCTAACTAGTGAATGGCAGCATGACTACAATGTGAACAAAATCGAGCCCAGCCGTGTATAAAAGACTACTATATTTCAAGATACAACATCATATCTTGCTCCTCATTCTTACTAACTTGGCTAATGTTTCTTGAGCAGCTAACGTTTGAGCATGGTTGTGGCCTAGCATCACTGTCCTGATACTGATGCAAGTTCTGCACAGCTCTTCACCACTGTCGAAATGGCCACCTCTCAGCAGTAATTTTGCTCTCGTCTCGAGCAGTGTAGCTTTCAGCAATGTCACTTCCTGCCACACATACTCATCCACACTCTGATTCGAATGCAGTGCCTTTTTCCAGCAAAGAGAACCATGGCACCAATCTTGTATCTGAGACACGAATGACTTCTCGACTTCTTCGAGCACATTTGTACAAACCTTCAGGAGTTCTAAGGCCGAGTTGCATCTTGAGAATGTTGTGAAGGCGCTTATTGCTAGAGGGAGTGTTGTTTTCTTGATAAAGGCAACCATGTCAAATGCCTTCAGCTGGACAGTTGGGGGTTCGGATTTAAAGCCGAAGACAAGAAAAGCTGAAGCCCACAGGTGGTCTGAATTTGTCAGTGGATTTCCAATTTTCCTTACGCCTTGAACAGTTGCCTTGGCAGCAACTGAACCGTCTTTCCTTTTTGCAAATGTTTGAGTGATGTTGTGTAACTGTATCCAGCATCCGAGCTGTTTATTGGCTACCCGTGCCAAACTGAGTTTAACTAATAGAAGTGCTGAATCCTCTTCACTCTTCCATGTTTGACTTGCTAAACAACCTGAGCAACAACAGAAAGTGAGTTTCAAGCACTTAGTCCACTCTCTCAATTTGTTTCTAGTGGAAGGTATATAATTTGCTGCCGTGGCCAGTAAATTTGCTGGAATCGGAGCTGGGGCAAACCATGCTCCGACCTGAAGCATTCTCGAGGCAAGGAGATTCCTCCCCCCATTTGTTTGCTGCAACACAACAGCACAAAAGGACAGGACTTTCATTAGAAAAGTGTTTGTTCTACAAAATTGTTGATCTGCAATGGAGCAGCCAGTAGCTTCTTCATATTGGACATTGTTCACGGCCTCAAACAGAGCCGATGGAGTAATTGAAAGTTCAGAAAGCAGCGAACCGATCACACACAACCCGAAACTTGACCTCCCCAATTTCTCATCAAACTTCCCAAGGAATTCTAGTTCTGCAGCTGAATACTCCTTTTTCCGTCTTCCTCTAATCAATGTCATTGCATCAGAAAATGGCAATGGCTGAAGTTGAATTGTTTCGAAGTTCATTACTCTGGGGAGCCTTGTTGTGATAATCACATGTGTGCCTCCTGTGTTCCTCGGTATTAAGTCGTGCAGATCCTTCCCTTCCCACCATTCCCTCTCAGTCTCTAGATTATCGATAATCAGTAAATAAGGCATGTCCCGAAACAGCTCCCTTTTAACTCTCTTGAATGCTTCAGATTCTTGTTCATCAAAGCTCCGGATCCTCCCTCTTTCCTTCTCTGCATCTGCACTCATGTCCAACCCCATATTGAGCGATATGTTTAGTATATTTTGCCTGAAATACCGAGTTTCACCACCAACCCACAGAACCATCTTGTATCTGTGGGAGTATCTGTATGCAAATTCCAAAGCAAGCTCTGTCTTTCCAACACCTGGTGATCCATTTATGCACACTACGCTGCTGCCGAAGCTCTTGTTTTTTCCACTCCTAGACTTTCTGTATTTAGGTCTTTTCTGTGAATTACTTCCAATAACTGATTCAGCCCAAGCCTCCAAAGTTGGCTCCTTGCACCTGCCAACCTCCAAGTTTATGTATTTGCCTCCTCTAACCGTGTCGACCTCGCATTCCTCGTCCGCTAGACCTTCAGATTGCACTGGCGTACCTCCTTTAATAGTTGGCATGGTACATTCTTGCTCCAAGTAATCCCCATATCCAAAGAATGTAGTCTCGATTTCTATAATTTCTTTTTCCCTCCCAACAAAGCATTTGTTTCTTGGAAATGGCAACTCCTCAAAACCTTCTACTTCCTTCTCAGCCATGCTTTTCCTTCCGAGCTTTGCCCTTAATATCCCAGCAGCTTTTGACACGCAATTTCTCCAGTTACCCTCATTTGCTTCCAGTCTGAATTCATGAGACCTCATTAGTCCATCCAGCGCTTCTCTACATTCCTTATTATCAGAATGCGGGTTGAAAAAGCTCACAATTTCATTGGCGTCAGTGTCGAAGAACAAAGGAATTAAGTTCTTCTTTTGTGCAAAGAATCTGATCTCCTCCAAACTTAGATGGTTAAGAAGGCTATAACTGGTGACAATCACCACTCCGAAGGTCACAGAGCAAATAACCCTGTCAGCAATCTCATGGCTCTGATTTTCCGCATACTTTGCTCTGTCTGCAACAAAGCAAGCAATACCCTGATCCTCGAGCTCTGATTTAAGCCACTTACAGAACCGTATCAAATTCGGGTTCTGACCATGAAAGCCTATGTACACATCACAGCTCCTAAGTTTGGCATTGGATGCAGGTGAAACAGAGCCTCTTGCAAAGGAAATTCGAGGAACAGGAAATGAAAATGAAATACGAGGAGCCGTGTCTGGACCTGAAACTGGAACACAAGTCACAATTTTGAACTTTGTGTTGGCGGGGTCATCAGAATAGTCGTATTTTCCGGGAGGCGGTGTGTAGGAAGTACTTGGGATGTCATCTGACTGTGATCCACAGTATGACACCGGAGGAGACGGGTGAGTGAGTGTACTGGGACTTTCTTGGGTTGGGTTTGAACTTACAGTTGCCCTCGGAGAAATGTAAGGTGATTGTAATGCTGAAACAAATGCAGAGGATGGAGGGGAGATGAGTGGAGAGTTATATGGAGACGATGCTACTGAATTTTCTACCGAGTTCTTTGTCAGTGAATCTGGAGTCGAGGGGACAATGTTAGCTCGAATTTCTTTACCATTTTTCTTGCATGAATTTGCTATCTTGATGGTGAGGGACTTGGCATCAATGGTTTGGATCTCTTTAGGAGGTTCTGCTGACAGCATTGCTTCTTCATCCATATTCGACGAACGAACGAATAAGGAAACTCCAAAACTTGGTTTGGTGGTTGTAAAGTCTCAAGAGTGGCAAGGAACACAGGCAAAGGCTTAACCTTTATGTAATGTTTAATACTGTGTACCAATTGTTACGTCTTACCAGGTTAAATGTCTAAAACCAGTTTTATGCTTTCATACTGAGATAGATGAAGTCTCCACACCGTGTTTTGAGTAGCATAAAAAAGAACCAAGTTGACCACCATTGGCATCAGAAAAACTGGCCTTCCTTTTGGATTCTTGCTCTAATTTGTATGTGGCTGACACTGATTACTATTGAGAAGATGAATGCAACAGTTAAGACTTTTGAACAGCACAAGGAGATCTTACATGTGAATTCATGCCTCATCTTCTTCCATTGTGGGCCTCCCAGAGTCAGATTCAGACCTCAGATTTTACTGTACAGACCAATGAGTGCAGAAAAAGAATAAATCAAAACATAGATACAAAACCGTCTTTCAAACAAGAAAGCTTATTTCTTTGATCCATCATTATGATAAGAGAAGCAAAAGTTCCATATATTATTTGAACCCATCATTGACAAACTAAAGGCTAAGGGGTAAAAAACATTTACCCAAAACAATTCATTTTACCTGGATCAATGTTTTACTTGGAGCAAAGAAGAAAAGCTGTTCCAGAGAAACCATCTCTCTCTCATGAACAAGCTTTACAGAAAGGAGAATCTAATTTGTGGGTTGGATCCATGAGGTTTGAACATAAAATATTGAATAAATGTTTTAAAAGTAGTTGCAGAGTAAATGGTGTAATACTATAATGTTCTTAGTTTAATAGAGGCTACCCTTTTGTTTTTGTGTTGCAAGATTGTGTATTTAAATTCTAATTACAGTGAATTAAAGTATTATACAGTTTTTGTCTATAATAAGAGAGGCCAAAGTTGGTCAGAAAGAACTCAGGGAAATAGGCATTGGGAGAGGAACCCTGAAACCAAAGATTAAATATATAGTATATAAAAGGCAGATTTCTCTCTGTTATGTGTACTCATCTGACATATCTGTGCCTAATTTTGCTCTGGAAATTGGACCAAGACCGGTCCAACTCGATGACTGAACATTAATAATTGCTCTTTAACCCATTTGCCTATATCCGATTACATGTTTCCAAACAAACGTGCATGTGTAAATTGGATTCTGTTTGAGTTTAAATCCCTTTTTTTTTTGGTGTGTTGGGTATTTGAGCTCGGCATTCCCCGATTCATATTAGGCCTTCAAAAATTGACCTTTTACAGCATTCAGTCGGGTTTGACATGACCCAGCTATAGAGGCAAACTGGCCGAGCCGACTGCACGGCTCAGTTGAGGTCAGGTCGTGACACCTCTAGCCAATGTGCTCATATGGATAGTTCACATCTATATAAGCTGCTCTTCCATCCTCCGTGGTGGGCATATTGGAGACTAGTCGTAGCTGGAAATCCCCTTCAGTGATCAGAAAAGAAGTTCAGATTCCAATTGGTGCTTGGAAATTTCTTTACTGAGATTGATAATTGTTTATGGAATAAAAATCATATATATTATTATACCTTTTTAGTTATGGATTGAAATTTTCAACAGGTTATATTTATTAATATTATAGATACTTTAGATTATGGTAACTACCTTCACACACACATAGACACACACAATCAATTCTTTGGTGCCTATTCTATTTTTCTTTAGTTTAGATACTTTTAGTCCTAATTGTGTGATTGTATTTATACTTTTGCTCACTTCCTCACTGGCAACAATGGCTGCATGTGGCTCGAACACTTGCCGCTCCTTTTTTAATTATTTTGAAGCTGAATTTTTTTGAACAAATAAAAGCTCGATTTACGTGATTTTATGATATATTTAATAAGATATATTCAACAATTCTGGTCATTATTAAGAAAAGAAAAAAATAATTCCTGCTCTACAATATTATGAACAAAATATAACGTCCTCTCATTTTTGCTCTATTTTGACGGAGTCTAGGGCCCTGTTCAACACTTTTTATACTTATGAATTCTATTAGTGATGACATATTTGTTCTAGATGTATATGAGGACTATGAATGCCATGGCTTCGCAACTTGCAATCAAAACTAATAAAACATTTTAAATTGATTGAATTTATAGGTACTATTAGTAGAGTCTTTATAACTAATAATATATTGTTAACAACCTTTAGGAATTGTAAAAGAACATCAAGAAAGTCCCACAATGTGAATAATGGGAATCTCCCTTTTATTTTTTATTTAATGCATTGAAATGATCGCTTAACAAAATAAATTGCTTTAATAATTCACAACATAAAATTAATGATCTTGTCATTAGAATGTTACAGCAAATGCTGGCTGATATATATAATAATACTGTAGACTTGTAGTTATTTCCGGGTAATGGGAACAAGAAATCTATAATGGAGTAAATTATTGAAAAATCACATTATTGATTTGCAATTTAAAAAATATAAATAAATAACATCTATAAACCTGTTTATTGATGATCGTATGAGTAATAAAAAAGTTTCGATTGTAACTTATTGATGTATCTGCACTAAACATTAAGTGCACAAACTATGTAATTTATTGTTTATAATAATAGCTCAAAAGTAATTAGATTTGCTTGACTTGACCATCCGACTGGATCTAGAAAAATCTAGGAGTCGTGCTGGAACCAGGCTGAGACTTGGCTGGAGCCAAAATATTTTGGTTTTTAGGGTTTTCTGAGTTTAGTTAACATTTACAACCCGTTTGATTTGTGGATAACATGTTTATTATTATTGGAATAATTGTATTAAAGGTCCCCAACTTTTCAAAAACGTTAAAATATGCTCATAACTTTAAAAATAGCACCAAACATTTCCAACATATGAAAAAATAGGTATCGTAGGTCCTATTGACGAGTTTCCATCCATTTTCTCCATTAAAAGCCAAATTTGGACTACACGCACTTTTTCTCTCCAAAAAAGGTGAGTGAGAATGGAAGGGGTAAAAATGGCTACAGAAAAATGGCTTCGATTTTTCAACATGAGCTTCGGGTTCTTGTTTAGTGAAGAAAAATGACCATGAAAAATCTAGTTCCAAATCCGGACACAAATTTGGGGTTTTGAAATAGATGACATGAGTTTCTTTCTAGACACGGTTAGTTTTGGGTTCGAGCAGTACAAAGTGGAGTTCATTTAGGAAGTTTTGTGAGGATCAATTAGAAATAATGTGGGTTGTGTTGGCATTGATGTCAATACCTCTTTTGCTGATGTCTCTTTATTTAGGTATTCATTCATCCAGAGGTGCCTCATGCGATGGTGTTTAACATTGACCCATCTGCCTCAGAGCAAGCCCCACCGCCTCCCCACGATGGATCAAAGCTTTCATCTCCTCTGCCGCCCCTATCGAGTTTCTATCCTACCCCGCCCCTTAAGCAGTTGTTACCATGCCAGTGACTTGGTCAAAAATAGAGAAAATGAAGGAGAAAATGAAGGTCATTGGTATTGATGAGAGTGGTGGTTATGGTGAAGAAGAGGCGGATGAGGATGAGAACAAAAGGGGTTGAGGAGGTGGGCCCAAAATCCAAGTCTCTGCCAAACAATTATTTCGCCAGTATAAATTTCACTCATCACTACACACCAATTCTCTCCATCTCTTCGAAACACAGTTGAAAAATGAATGATACTTCCGATGACTACATTGTTGTTCTCAGACTTCCGTTTAATTTGGTTGTTCATGGTCATATTTTGGGGAAAAAAAAAGCGGAAAGGGGAACCCGTAATTCTATTCGTTTGTTTGCTTGAATTACATGGGTATATATGCTGTGTTGGTTGATATTCTACTCAGTATTTGGTCGACTTGTAGCTCGCTTTGCAATCTTCTATAATGGGATCATACATGAACTTCAAGGATTTTGGGGACACAGTACAAACCGGATGGCGATGATGGGGACACCAAGCAGTAATTATCCATTGGCTCGACAATCATCCATTTATTCTTTGACCTTTGATGAGTTCCGAACTCCTTGGCTGGACACGAAAAGGACTTTGGATCTATGAACATGGAGGACCTTTTGAAGAGCATTTGGACAACTGAAGAGACTCGAGCCATGGCATCTTGTCCCGCTATGGAAGATGGGATGGCCCTGTGGAAATTTGCAGAGACAAGGTTCTTTAACGTTGCCGCGTACACTAAGTAAGAAAATTGTTGATGAAGTGTGAGAGGCGTACTCAAAGAAAAGCGTCGGTGCAAAAGATGGAAGTGGTGGTGGGGATCGAATTTGGAGGTGAGGTGACCAACTTTGGGTGAGATGACATTAGAAGACTTCTTGGTAAGAGCGGTGGTAGTTAGAGAAGATATCCGGTCTTCTTGGCGGCACATAACAATGGAATCTATGGCAATTTAGCTCGCCATGAGTGGTTTCAACAATGGTTCGACTATAGGATTTCGTGACCACCCGGAACTAAGGTGTGTTGGGTAATCAACTTGCAGAGAACAACAATGTAGTCCATAATTTGATCACGCAAATTCTTCATTGCGATGAAGCACAAATTTGAACAAAAGATGAAGATGGGTAATTCCTCGCAAGGCATTTACGATGCGAGAATAGTTGAAATATGAATCGTTGTTGTAGATTTCAATGACTTTGCCTTTCTCTTTAATGGCCACGGTAAAGAAAGATCAAATATTGTAAAGATTTGACAAAAATATTTGGGTTATAAGAATAGAGAAATAAGCTTCAATGGATTATTACCCCAGCAACTCCACTCGTTTTTTTGGAGAGAGAAAGTGCGTGCAGTCTAAATTTGGCTTTTAACGGAGAAAATGGATGGAAACTATCAACAGGGACCTACGATGCCTATTTTTTCATACATTGGGGACGTTTGGTGACATTTTTTAAGGTTAATGGCATATCCCTAACATTTTTGAAAGGTTGGAGACATTTGATGCAATTATCCCATTATTATTCTATTTGATTCAGTTAGGTATGAGCATGTAAAAGTTACTATTAAAAAGTTAAATTTTAGTAAAAAATACAATTCTACCATTATTCCTAATTAAACGGAAAAAAAAAACTAAAGGAAAAAATAATTGGATAGCGCGGATGGTGGTGGCGGAGGACGATGGCGGAGGGCGAGTGGCAGCTGCGATTATATTAGGGTATGGATGTTAAAAATAGATTTATTCTATATTATCGATGGTGGGTTTATCTTTTTAAAAAATGAGTGAATCGTTATCCAAGTAAAAGTTTTTGCCCTCTTCTTTTTTAGTACAAAATTTCTTCTCATTTTTTATTTAAATTGTTATCCGAATAAAAGTATATATGAATATCAATTTCACCCAAACAGAATAAAATAATTTTAATTCATTATATTTAATCATTAATCATGTACCAAACGAGCCTTAATATTACAATTAACCCCAAAAGTTTACTTTAACACACACACACAATGGATATTTGCATAGAACCTCCCTAAAATTACAACATTCACCACTCAACTTTTGATCTTTAGATTTTGACATTGAAGTCCTTTTTGCTAGGAATTCATTCATTTTCTTCGCCTATTATCTAGTATCTACATTTAGACAGATGAGATGTAGAAATAATTTGAATTATTTAGATGACTTTGGAATTTCAATTGGCTTAGTTTTGTTAGTTTGTCTAGATTTAGTTCTAAATGTAATTTTTCTTTTTCCGCAAAAGGTATCATTCGTTGTGGTTAAGTGTCAAACTTCAAAAGTTTATGGGATCCCGATGCAAATATCCCTTTACAATATTATAGCGCCATTTTGACGTGAACCACCAAAATGGCTGGAAAAAAAGTGCTCAATAGAGCGCTAAAACCAAACTCAAAATAGAGTAATTTGGTGCAAAGACCTTTGTTCATTTGGCGTGGGTTTTCAACTTTTTTTTTTCATTTTTGTCCTTGTTTCTATAGTTGTCAAATTTGTTTTTCCTTTTATATCTCTTTTCATACTCTTTTAGTAAGGAAACCGTTGACCTCAAAATGGGCGCATGCAGAACCTCACGCCTCCTCTTCCTACGTGTCTTTCTCCTCTTACTTGGATCGCCACGTGGTTTATTCAACCACTTGAGATATGCCTAGGCCGAGTGGGTAGGTAACCAAAGATAAAGAGAAACACACTATGGGAGAGGTAATAGCTTGAGGACCTTTAACTAACGATTTCCGGTGGTTATAACACTTGAAGAGTAATTAGAATGGAGGACTTGATATATGTCTAGTGTGAGTAATATTTTCAACATCCCTCTATTGTGGAAATAAGCTTAGTATTTATAGGCAAATTCTACAAGAATGATCTCCTTTGATGTGCGACACGTGGTTCCATCTGAAGGGTTCTTGAGTCCCATCTTTGGTGTCACGTCATTAGCATTAATGAGGAAGTCACTTTCACCGCGCAAACTAATGAGCTATGGTCGTGACAAAACCGCATTGGCGGCGGTCCCATCAATCTTTCGAGATTGAATCACATGTTTGGTAGGGAAGGCTTTTCTTAGCGCGCAACCTGTGGTCGGACTTTGTGACGCGGTTGACTAACCTCCTCGGCACAAATAGCACCTCGGTTGACTAACTTCCTAAGCATAAATAGCCTCGGTTGACTAACCTCCTCGGTATAAATAGTCTCGGTTGTCTAACCTCCTCGGCATAAATAGTCTCGGTTGTCTAACCACCTCGGCACAAATAGCCTCGGTTGACTTTGACCGCGCACTGCGTGGAGCCCAGTGGGTTTGGGGCGTAACAATAGTCCCCCCAGTTCGGGACCTCGATCATTTATGAAGGGTCTTTGGACTTGGTGGCGGTCGAAAAGTGGCAGATTCGTAATTGGGGGATTTAGTCCCACAAGGTCAGGAACTCTCATTTATGTGAGGTGCGGAGCTTGGAGTGGGTGAGAAATTCGAAGCGTAGAGGTTGTGCTAAGCGATCTCCATTGTTTTGGAGAGGCTTGCGGTGGAAGAGCCTATTTTCAAGTGGGAGAGGCTAGGTTGCGTGGCGAGTCTCCAAGGTTGGAGAGGCTTCTGGGAAGAGCCTAGTCCCAGTGAGAGAGGCTTGATAGTAGAAGCGAGTCTCCAATGTTGAGAGGCTTCATGCGAGAAGAGCCTAGTCCCAGTGGGAGGCTGGGTTTGTAAGCGAGTCTCTAAGGTTGAGAGGCTTCTGCGGAAGAGCCTAGTCTCAGTAGGAGAGGCTTGATAGTAGAAGCGAGTCTCCAATGTTGGAGAGGCTTCATGCGGAAGAGCCTCTTCCCAAGTGGGAGAGGCTAAGTTGCATAAGCGAGTCTCCAAAGTTGGAGAAGCTTGATGCTGAGAAGAGCCTCTTCCCAAGTGGGAGAGGCTAGGTAGTAAGCGAGTCTCCAATGTTGGAGAGGCTTGATGCGGAAGAGCCTCTTCCCAAGTGGGAGAGAGGTTTGATAGTGGAGAAAGCGGAAGAGTCTCCAATGTTGGAGTAGAGCGAGTCTCAATGTTGGGCTTCAAGAGCCTCTTCCCAAGTGGGAGAGGCTAGGTTGCATAAGCGAGTCTCCAAAGTTGGAGAAGCTTGATGTGGAAGAGCCTCTTCCCAAGTGGGAGAGGCTAGGTTGATAGTAGAAGCGAGTCTCCAAAGTTGGAGAAGCTTGATGCGGAAGAGCCTATTCCCAAGTGGGAGAGGCTAGGTAGCATAAGCGAGTCTCCAAAGTTGGAGAGGCTTGATGCGGAAGAGCCTATTCCCAAGTGGGAGAGGCTAGGTAGCATAAGCGAGTCTCCAAAGTTAGAGAAGCTTGATGCGGAAGAGCCTATTTCCAAGTGGGAGAGGCTTGATAGCATAAGATGCCTTAATGAAGAAGCTAGGCCCTTGTGTGGGTATGGCGCTTCTACAAAAACTAAGTCCCAAATAAGGGAGCTTGTTTGTAGAGGCCCTTTCAATATCGGATAATGCATGATATTAGGCTTTTCCCAGTTGGTGCCATGCCTTAATGAAGAGGCTAGGCCCTTGTGTGGGTATGGCGCTTCTACAAAAACTAAGTCCCAAATAAGGGAGCTTGTTTCAGAGAGGCCCTTTCAATATCGGATGATGCATGATATTAGGCTTTTCCCAGTTGGTGCCATGCCTTAATGAAGAGGCTAGGCCCTTGTGTGGGTATGGCGCTTCTACAAAAACTAAGTCTCAAATAAGGAAGCTTGTTTGTAGAGGCCCTTGCAATAAGCCGTGAGTACCTCTTTGGGGAGGCATACGAGAAGATTTTACCCCAAACTTGATTAAGTACTAGTGCCTCTTTTTATGGGCTGCATTTCCAAATCAAATGATGGAACGATAGGCGTGGCGCTTCTATATGGCGGTGCCTCTTCTTAGAAGTCTAAACATGCAAACAATCGAAACTTGATTTATAAATATTCAAATGTCGGTGCCTCTTCTCAGAGGTGTCACATAGGCTCCAACGACTTACAAGCAATGCCTTAGGAAATTTAAACCATTAATCAAGTTGAATAAGCTTTATATATATAGTTTTCGAGTGCCTCTTCTTAGGAGCCTCAAACAAGCAAACAATCGAAACTTGATTTATAATTAATCAAATGTGTCGGTGCCTCTTCTCGGAGGTGTCACATAGGCTCCAACGACATACAAGCAATGCCTTAGGAAATTTAAACCATTAATCAAAGTTGAATAAGCTTGTATATATAGTTTTCGAGTGCCTCTTCTTAGGAGCCTCAAACAAGCAAACAATCGAAACTTGATTTATAATTAATCAAATGTCGGTGCCTCTTCTCAGAGGTGTCACCTAGGCTCCAACGACATACAAGCAATGCCTTAGGAAATTTAAACCATTAATCACGTTGAATAAGCTTGTATATATAGTTTTCGAGTGCCTCTTCTTAAGAGCCTCAAACAAGCAAACAATCGAAACTTGATTTATAATTAATCAAATGCTAGTGCCTCTTCTCAGAGGACCTATGCTAGCCCCAATTAGTACTTGAATAACGTCATTTCTTCAAGAAAGCTCCTTTGTCCAAGGAGGTTTAAGCCTCTTCTTCAAATGACCTATGCTAGTCCCAATTAGTACTTGAATAGCGTCATTTCTTCAAGAAAGCTCATTTGTCCAAGGAGGTTTAAGCCTCTTCTTCAAATGACCTATGCTAGTCCCAATTAGTACTTGAATAGCGTCATTTCTTCAAGAAAGCTCCTTTGTCCAAGGAGGTTTAAGCCTCTTCTTCAAATGACCTATGCTAGCCCCAATTAGTACTTGAATAGCGTCATTTCTTCAAGAAAGCTCCTTTGTCCAAGGAGGTTTAAGCCTCTTCTTCAAATGACCTATGCTAGCCCCAATTAGTACTTGAATAGCGTCATTTCTTCAAGAAGGCTCCTTTGTCCAAGGAGGCTAAGGCTTTTAGTCACGTTTCCCACGAGACGGCGCCAATCTGTTGACCTCCAAAATGGTCGCCACCGGGAACCCCACGCCTATCTTGCCCTATGTGTCTTTCTCCTCTTACTTGGATTGCCGCGTGGTTTATTCAACCACGCAGATATACCCTAGGCCGGAGTGGGTAGGTAACCAAGGATAAAAGAAACACACTATGGAAAGGGTAATAACTTGAGGGCCTAACTAACTAACGATTTTTCGTGTGGTTATAACACTTAAAGAGTAATTAGAATGGAGGACTTGATATATGTCTAGTGTGAGTAATATTTTCAACATCCCTCTATTGTGGAAATAAGCTTAGTATTTATAGGCAAATTCTACAAGAATGATCCCCTTTGATGTGTGACACGTGGTTCCATCCGAAGGGTTCTTGAGTCCCATCTTTGGTGTCACGTCATTAGCATTAATGAGGAAGTCACTTTCACCGCAAACTAAGGAGCTATGACCCGTGACAAACTACATTGGCGAAGGCGATCCCATCAATCTTCGGAGATTGAATCACATGTTTGGTAGAGAAGGCTTTTCTTAGCACGCAACCAGGGTCGGACTTTGACGCCTTGGTTGACTAACCTCCTCGGCATAAATAGACTCGGTTGTCTAACCACCTCGGCACAAATAGCCTCGGTTGACTTTGACCGCGCACACGTGGAGCCCAAGTGGGTTTGGGGCGTAACAGAAACAAAACAAGTACTATTCATTTGGTACAATTTTTAAAGATCATGGTTGAAGATGGTAAAAAAAATAGTGTGAAAACTATACTATTTTAGTGTAAAAGTTCCACTATTTTAAAGATCATGGTTGGAATTGCTTCTTTATATTTCGAATTGAAAGAATCGGTAATAAGAAATGTACAACCCATACAAGATTTGCTTTGATTTTGAATTAAGATATCAAATATTATTAATTGCATAATATAAATTATAAATTAATCCAACCCTTTATTATTTGAAAAGGGTCAATATTTAACTAGGAATTTTTTAAATTTTTTTTTTTTTACAATAAAAAGTAATGAAATATTTAATTCATTCACGACTCCTTGAAACAATCTTTTAAGATATCAGAAGTTTATAAATTTAATAGTATATTTTCTAAATGTCTAAAATCATTTATTATTTGAAAAAAAAAAATAATGTTGTCAAAATAGAACGCCAAGAAGCGAGAACTCATCTAGAAACCAATTAGGTTGTGTTTGATTGCAAGTGGAAAATTTGGGTGGAAAGAAAATATTTTCATAGAAATGAATTACCAAGAAAATTTGGATTGGAAAATGTAAACAAATTTTCCATGGAAAATAAATGGGTTGGAAAAGGTTAACAAATTTTCCATGAAAAATAAATTCTCCTATCCCATCAAGAAAATATTTTCCTTGAAAACAAGGAAAATATGGCCAAAAGTGGAAAACATGAAAAATATTTTCCATGGAAAATCAAAAGTTTCAATCAAACAAAAGATGGAAAATAAGTGGGAAAATACATTTTCCATGGAAAATTTCACAATCAAATGAATGAAAATTTGAAAAATGGGTGGAAAAATTTTATTTTCCATGGAAAATCAAACGAATCAAACACACCCTTAGAGTTCATGCAAAAAAATAGAAAACTTAGAACCCGTAAAAACAGGCAAACAACCTGTTGTTTCTCCTTTAATATTTGGTTTATTGTTTTATTTTTTCTATTGTTTACCACAAATGCGACTAACCTTTGACCTCAACCTTTTACATTTTCCTTGTAAATGTAATAAATGTTGAAAACACATCACATTATAAGTTATATGACAGAAAGTGTATAAAGAGTCAAAATTCAAATTTGTATTATATGGAGAATAACATATTTATTAGGTAGAATAAGAGCTACAAGGTCAAATTAGTCATCCATAATTATAGCCTCATTCACAAAACTTCCTTTTCAATGACCATCTAAACAACAACTATCTTGTGGAAAATTTTGTATGGAAATATAACAAAAAAAAAAGTACAATAATTGTCTAGATTTTAGAGTATCAAAATGTTGCTTTATCGAAACATTACTAAAAATATTCAATGGGACAAAATTTGGATGAAGATAGGAGATGATGGTTACAACTTATTCAATTTAAATAGTCGTTAGATATTAATGACTTTGCTTCATTGATCATGTGAATAACACATGACCACTTAATAGATTTTTTTATAGATAGAATCCGTTAGTAAGAATAGTAGATGACAATAAATGAAAAATTATGAATAACATTATCAAGAAAAAAAGATTGGAAATAAGAGTAAAAAAAAAAAAAAAGATAAATGTTGAGAAAAGTCGCTGCTATTTACCTTTAAAAAAAGAATAATGATATTCATAATCGCTCACTACCGATCGTTATCATACGTGGCATTACTCAATTAGATTAATTATTCATAATTAATAGTTATAAATACATCGTAAGATGAATATCGATAGAGAACGACTATGAATATTATAATTCTTACAAAAATAAGTAAGGGTGTGTTTGATTGGTAGCGTGGAAAAAGGTGGAAAATGAAAATATTTTTAAATGGAAGTGGGAAAATAAATTTCACTATCAGGTAAAAAAATTTTCCAAAAAGAAAATTAAACGCTTTAAATCTTGTCACTAGAAAATGTATTTCGCTTTTTTCATTGTCGCCAATCAAACAACAAAGTGGGAAAATAAAAGTGTTTGATTTGACAAGATTTTCCATGGAAGTGACATTTTCAGTGAAAATGTTTGAATCAAACACAGTATTTTGAATGATAACCTGTTTATACATTAGTATAGATTCAATTTATTGAACCTATTCGGTGAATATCAAAATAAATCATTATTCTTGAAGAGTATCGATCTTGCCCGGCAGTTGCCGATGGCGCCATGTGCGGTCTTAATCAGCAGTCACACACAGCATCGCCCATTGCTGTCCTTGTGGGCCCACTCCATCTCTCCCCCACTTTCTATTGATCCATACTTTATTTATTTAAATTTTATAAATCTCCATTTTCTATTTATTTTTTCACATAATTCATATTCATATCAGTCACTTGTTATTTTATTCCATAAAAAATTGAATAGTTTTATACATAATAATAGTTTTACGGCTATAAATCTCCAGCTCTACCCAAAATCTAGGGTTTCCATTTCCCAAATCTTCCCCAAATTTTCAAGGCTAATTTGTGGAGCTCAAGGTACGATGTATGAATTTCTAGTTAGCTAATTAAATTCCTGTAAGAATTTCCAAATATATATCGTTTCTTTCGCTTTCCACTTTATTGCTTCTGCTCGAATTGGATTGAATTGAGTTCCCGGGGAAATAAGTGGAATTTAATCCCATTGGGAACTAAGTAGATATTCTGGAGAATTTTGGATGGATGGTATAGTCCCATGAGCTGGAAAGATAGTTGCTTATTCACGATCTTGATCTGAGTTCATATTTTTGTGGGATCTTTATAAATTTGAAGTACACGAAAATTCCTAGAATTCTTGCATATATGGATGTGGAAAGTGAGTTTTCTGTGCGTGAATCTGTGGAAGATAATGATGAAACTAGGACCATTTCAGCCTGGGAAAAATTGGGTAGTGTTGTCAATGAAACCAAGGTATATAAGAACGGGTCTTGTCTGGTGGAAAATAATGATAACAACGGGTTTTTGGAGGGGATGGAGGGAAAGGGAATTGACGTTAACTCGCCTCCCCTTGAGGTGACATCGCAAGTGCCTCCATCCCCTGTGATGATAAAAGGGAATGGGTTGAGGAAATGGAGAAGGATCAAGAGGGATGGCAACAAGGGAGGGGATAATATAGTTGATACTCGCAAGATATTGACAGAGAGTTTGTCTAATCCAGGTGCAAATTCAAGTAAACGGATGCAATTTTCTGAGGAGATGAAGCAAAAGAGTGAGGGGTCTGTTTCATCCACTAATGCAGTGGAGGGGAATTTGAATGGTTTTCTTCTGCTTGGTGATTCTGGGTTGGTGATTGGACCTACCCTTTTTGCCGGAATGGACTCAGAGAACAGTGGGGATCAGAGTAGCAAGTCATCCACAGCGGCCAGCGCTCCTAACTCAAGGTATGAGATGTCTAATGTTGCAGGACTTCCGCAAGATAAAATCAGGACGAGTCTCGGTGGGAAGAATTTGAGTAACTCTGTGCTGCGTGATCAGCAGAGAAAGGGTCGTATTGACACCAGTAAGAAGGCTAGAGGGGACAGAACCAAAATTGAGAAAGAAAACTCTCGTTCCAGCGTGGAATCGGACTCGCGAAGCTCCAACTTTGCCTTCATGCAGGGAGCTTACTCTGTGATAAGTAATGGGATGCTAAATGGAAGTTCAATTGATTATGATGGAGAAAATGGCGATGACCCATTGTGGGAGGTTAAAGAAGAAAGAAGTGAGAACCACGGGTCTGCAGCAGATCACGATCCTCTAGTTGAATCTATCTTTGCGCTTCAGTCTGCACAAGAAGCACTAGGAAAAGGTCGGTCCATCTGACCTTCCCCAATTTGACAATAATCTTGTGCAGAAAACTATTTGTCTTTTTCTTACATATTATTAAACTTTTGCTGTGTGATGACTCGATCACAATTATAATAACTTTCTATGCGTTCTATTTTTGGAATTATGAATTTTAGTAAACTTGATGGCGATTGAGGAAATTTTGAAAACTGTAAAGGGATGTAAAATTGTGAGCATTCTATTTTTTGTGGATGTTAAAAAGGGGAGGTTGGTATTTTCTTTCATATAATAATCAGAAGGATAGAAATTCAAAGGTTTGAATATTGTGGGGTCAAATTTATCTGCTATTGGTACATTTATAAGATCAAATTTATCCCCGTGGTTGTGGTTTCATCTCTGAATAATTAGTTCAAGACGGCATCTTGCCAGTCTGTTGTGAGTATGGAATCTTGTTTAAGCTCCTTCTGTTTTTCCATTGTATTTACTATTTAATTTAACACTGTACTCTACACTGTGATATGGTTCAGTAATGATGTTCTTTGTCTGTATATTTCAAGTGGAAGGACAGAAGTCACTATAGTTTTCTACATGTTCGCCATCATCTTTACCTTATTTTTTTACAATTGAACAAAATATATAGTTGTTTAAACTCTTCTAAATTGTTCACAGATACATACATAACTTTTGCAGGGGAGACGAAATATATAGTTCTTGAAGCTCCTGTTCTATGCATCTTATGTAGATCAGCATAGTTCCTTGACTATTTCACAAAATTCTTTGTTATGTTCGTTTTTTCATGGGCTGCATTTCTTTAACTAAATGGGTCTATATATATTTGCAGAGGTTCAAAAATTTGGAGAAATTGGAAAGGAAGATTTTCATGTTGATGATTCAACTCAAGACTTACCTTCAGAGTGTACTTCCATCGATCCAAAACTCTATCAAACAAACTCCGCCAAACAATTACAATCTGGCGTCAATGCACAAAACGTGAAGGAAGCCGAGGGAAGTGAACCGGAAACAATTTTAAATAGCAGGTCACTAGAAGAATCAATGGAGAGAAGAAACGTAGAGGCAGCACTTGAGGACCTCTTTAAGCGAAAGATTGAAGCCGAAGTTGAATATTTTATAATATCAAGAATGATCCAAAAGTTGAAGGTTGTAGTGGATGGACAGAGTCTTTTAGAAGAACAGAAAACTCTGGCTTCAGAGCAAGCCCAGATGCTGAACAGGCTTGGAGATGCAGAAAACAAGGCTGCAACCCTCAATAAAGAAGCTGAGAATTTGGAGAATTATTGCGAAGATATTGTAAGTGCTGATGAGACAACGAAGCTGCAGAAGAGGGTGTGGAAGTACACTGCATGTTTCTTCGTGCAGTTTGTAATACTGATAATTATCATGGGACTCTTCATTTTGCAGATATCACCAAATTATACTGGGGTTGTTCCCACTTAGTTTTAAGAGGAGCTGTATGTCTCCTTTGTCATCTCACAATCTGGCTTCTGGCCTGAATCCGGATCCACTTTGCAATTGTGAATGGTCAAATAGCACATAATGAAAGGGCTAGGCCTCTAGGAAATTAAACTAGATACGGATGGCTGCAGCAAGGGCAATCCTGGATGTGGCTCTATTGTGGCCGAGTGTTGAGAGATCATTAAGGTGAAGTTATTTTTGCATCTTTTGAGTCATATGATCATTATTTCAACTTAGAGGCTTTACAAATGTTTGGGTGGAGTTGGATTCTACAATTGCAACGACGTCTGTCCTCTAGGGATGAGATTGGGTCGTGGAGCTTACAATACTTCATTGAGGAAATTAAAAGCATTTTGCAATTAATTTCTCACGGATTAAACATATAGGATTTTGCAAGCTTCAGATTTTCCGTGTATTCAGTTTAATAAATGATTTTTAGCTTATATTTATGTAATCAAGGTAGTATTTTGGTGTTCACTTCTCCATATGTATTACTCGAAGCTAGGTTTTTAGTTCCCTTCTGTACTTCTATTTAAATCAATGGACGGCTTCATGTCAGGCACAGATGGAATTTGGTAACGAAAGGGAAAATTTCAGGGAGTGGGTTGTTTATGGATCATTCGCTATCTTACCCTAGGTGAAAACAAGTACTTTCTACTTCATTGTGCCCAGAGATTGCTATCATTAGTCTGTCTCATTTATTACTTTCACATGGATTCTGTAATATAATTGCCATGCTAAGAAATTTATCTAACTGCTTTTGTGTATTCATCTTCTAATTCTTACAGGAATGTCTTTAAGTTTCATTTTGAGCTGCAATTTATATATCTGGGAATTGTATAATATAGTAAAGAGTTGGGATCATTTATTGCCCCTGCTACTCTGTATATGTTAACGGATAAGCAGATACTATGTTCGGAGAAAATAACGAGTGTGGCAGTGCTCTGCTCCACCATTCATTTCACTTACTGTTAAATACATCAGCAACTGGCTGTTACAATTGGAGCTTTTGCATTCTCCCAGGTAGTTGACTCAGCTTACTTACAAGTAAATTTACTTTTAAGCTCACTTGTAGTAAATGATATTTTTGTTGGTTAAAGTTGAAATGAGTTACTCGTGTAACAGCATTTATTGTAGAAGGCGCGGTCCAATTTTAGACTTCCTATTAGACGGTATTCAATTCATTTTTTTTTTATTAAATTGTGTCTATCTATCTCATCATCTATTTTATCTCTCTTTTTTCCTTCTACTATCTCTCTCATTTGTCTCTCTAGGCACATATATTTTTTAGAAAGTATTTAACATTGGAGATGTTCTTATTTTGCTGTTAGGTTGTTTGTTAATAATTTATGCTTGTATAATTAATGAGGAAGGTATACTTGCAGCTTCCCCCGTGGTGGTCTTGTTCATCGGGTATTTTAAGTCAGTTGTGGACGGTAGCTTCTTTAGGTTCGTCTCCATCTTATGGCACGTCAAGAGAAGTCCAGGGAAACCAGTACCAAACTACTAGATTCAATGTTGACCTACTCAACCTTTTTCATTTTTAGCTAAAGGAGCCTTGTATGTAAAGACCGAAATTTTGTTTTGTGTTGTGTTGAACAGAACGAGTCATGCTATATCGAGTTCCACTTTAGTAGACTTATTCTTTGATATTGACTTTTACTGTATTTTTATTTATCATTAATTATGTAACCTTTCATGTTCTCGATGGAAGGAGATCGGAGAGTGTATTTCGTTAAATCCAACTGTTTAACAAAATCTAATTTTTATTAAGAGCATGTTTGGATAAGTTTTTTTAAAACTTTTTTTTTTGTCCAAACTCATTTTTAATCATATATTTTATGGAACCTACAAATTTTATCAAATTTTCAACTACATATTTTATGAAATTTTTTCAAAATTTCTTAAAAACTACTTTTAAATTAACTCTATCAAACAAGCACTAATAATATATTTGGTAGTGTTGAAATTATTTTTTAAGTACTTATATTATAATTTGTATGTGAATATGTAGATAAAAAATGAGTTGTAAATTGTTGGTCCTATGAAATGTGTGGATAAAAAAATATATTTGATCAATTTGATCAGCTGAAATTATAATTTATGCACCCCCAAACAAACACTAAAAGGGTTCTAGTCCTTTTTTCTCGTGGTATGAAATCCGTAGCATACCAAAAAAATTGAGAACCAGTTCAAAATACAATCTAATTAAGCGTAAAAGACGCATAATAAAAAACTAGGATGAAAACCATTAACTTTCGAGTTCAACTATTTCGAGTGACAATCTTGCATTCTTCACGAAAGATTAATTGCAATGTAACCATTTAAAAATTCCGTGTGAAAAAAAGCATGCATGGAGTTATTAAGGTAATCAATAATAAATAGCATTAAAAGAAAATTAATTGTAGAGTGATTCTTAGGTAAATTGTGAGCTTGACCAGCCCAAAGAATTCCATTTTCCTTTTTTCACACTGAAAATATAGTAAAAAGTTGTTAGAATTTTTGTAATTTTGAGGTGGAAAAAGATAAAGATAACCTTAATTTGAGAGCAATCCTTTTACATATTCAAAATATTAGGTAACTCCCTAAACCCAGCTTTCTCACTTAAGATGGAAAAGAGGAAGAACGTGACAGTTAAGAACTGACTCTCTGAGTTCTTTTCCTTTTACACTTGTTTTCTCTATCTCCTTTTTCTTCATTTTCATCACTGATCTTGATCGGATTTCTGTATCTAAATACAACAAAATGATATATATATACATACACATATCACATGCATATACATACACACAGTTTCTATCTGTTTCTGCTGTTGTTTTCTTTTCAGCTAAGCAAACATCGATCCTTTGCTCCGAAAAAATCTTTTTTTTATTCGGGTCAGTGCTTTTTCTCTTTTGAGTCCTGTTTAGGGTTTTTCTCCATTTTTAATTAGTCTCCTCTTGATAGCTGACTTCTTGGAAGTTTATCATTTTAAGGGTTTCTGGGCCATTGTGTACCTACTCATCTCCAATATTTTTCTTGTTGAAAATCTCAGCTCTCGCTTTCTTTCAACCACTCTCAGAGATCAGTTTCGACCCTTTTTTCTATTTATATACGTAGTGCTGTAAATATATGTATAAATATATTATATGCACAGTCAGCTGGGGTTGTTCTTCTGTTATACTTGATGGTTGCTCATAGAGGAGAAGATATTCATGAGTCACACTCAATGAATGAAGTCCATGAAAAATATGAGGTTTGTGGGTCTGTTTTGGGGGAAGAGAAGCTGTGGATGAATCTGAGGACACCAGAAAAAGAAATCCGATACCAAGAAAAGTTAAGGGTTCCTCCCCAAGGTTCGTCCACCGAGGGTGAGTCGGAGCCAAAACGAGGCATGGAGAAAGATGATCGGACTACTGGCTCTCAAGAGAAGGATAAGATGAATAATAAGGTTTGCCCAGTATGTAATAAAGCGTTTAGCTCAGGTAAAGCTTTGGGAGGTCACATGAGAATTCACGTTCAGGCCAAGAAAGATCTGAGTTTTATAAGAAAGAAAAAAGTAAATCAATCCTTTAAGTCCAAGAAACGTCTGCGAGAAGATGAAGAAATTAGTGCAGCTGGTTTTGTGAAAAAGAAGAACTATAACAAGAAACTGACTTGTTCAATTTGTGGGAAGAATTTTCCATCTGTGAAGTCATTGTGTGGGCACATGAGGTGCCATCCTGAGAGGAATTGGAGGGGAATTCAGCCACCTACAATGGCGATAAATAGTTCTTCGTCGAAGATTGAGCATAAAATTGTTGATAATCAGATTGATTCGCTTACTGATGCTGATGGAAATCAAACAATTGATTCAACGGAGTCTATTCGGGATTTGTCAGTGACTGCAAAGAGAGGCCGGATGGACACGAGGTCCACGTCGGAGTTTTCAGGCTCGGAGGATGATCAATTATACGATGCTGTTCTTGATCTTATGACATTAGCTCGTGGGGATTCATTTGAGAGTGGCCTAATACACAGGCAAAGAGTTGTTGAATCTGAGGCCACTAACAGCAATTCACTAACATATAAGAGTGGAATTGGGGATACTAATCAGGATTCTGAATGGAAGAATCCAAACGAGGAAAGGGGCTCTACTAATCTTGAACGTTTGCAGATGAGCAACAACTGTTTGATAGATGCAGAAAAGGAAAAAACTGGGCATTTGCTTCGAAAATCAGTCAGCGTTGAGGAACACGAGCAGAAGTATTGTGAGAGTAGTAATGCAAAAACGAGGATCAAGAACAAGAAAAGAAGGAAAAAGGTGAGATTGAGTGAACTTGAATCCGGAAAATATGCTGATCCTGTGACTCCGGTCGATCAAAACCTGGTGGGAATCCCAGTAACGAAGCCTCCTCATAAGTACAGGTGCATTACCTGCGGCAAATGCTTCCAAACTCACCAAGCACTAGGGGGTCATAGGGCTAGCCACAACAAATCCAAGAGTGTTAATTACAATCCAACTGATCAATCTTCATTTGCAGCTTCTGAGGATGAAAGACTTTCGACTCCCATTGCCCAAGTAGACGACGAAACCAAAGAAACTGCCCATGAATGTCATAGAATTCTGGATTTTGATCTCAATGAGGTGCCTCCATTAGAGGATGAAGCTGGTGTTGTTACAGTTAATTTTGATTTTGCATCTTCTTAGAACTCTTTCTTTTAATCAGCTGAATTTCATGTAGTTTCAGCTCATAAGCTATTTCAGACTTACTAGGATTACAAATTTTAGCTGTTGATCTAATTAGTTTCATTGTCTGGGATTTGGTAGTGCAGACAGTACAATTAGGAACTATCTTGGTTCTTTCTTCATTTCTTAACTGGGGTCTTCAGGATTTGTCTTTGTGTTAACTTTCTTCATGGAAAACTTGATTCTTCAACAAGTTCTTTTATGTGAAGAAAACGAATACGATTCACAGCACAATAAACAATATTTTAATATTTTCTTTCTTCTTTAAATGTCATTTATGGCCCACATCTTAACTCCCTTGCACTCTGTTGGCATGTTTAGAGCATGTTTAGTGCAATTTTTCCCACAAAAATGTGTTTTTTTGTCTTTTTTTTTTTCTTCTATTCAAACTTTGTAATTAGTTAAATGGAAAAACGATCCTTTCTATTATAAAATGATATTTTGTTGATTAAGGATAATTTTGTCATTTAACTAATTACAAAGTTTGAATAATAAAAATACGCAAAAAAATAAGTTTTTTTTGGAGAAAATATGCACCGAAGAAACTCTTAATATACAATATTAATTGTTAAATCATTCTGTCCAATTTACAACGTGTGATTTGTGGGTTGCCCTTTGGTTTGAATAATCAATATAAATAATTATTTTGTTGATATTTGAATGGAGTTAACATCATAAATGGGTAGTGGAGGTCCAGATCGGAGATTGTCGTCTGGCAAAGAAAGAATTGATAGGACAGATCCAAGTCAAGAAACCCCTCAACCAGCAAAAACTTGTCTTCCAAGAATAATTTGTTTTTTATAATTTAATTTATTTTTTTAATAAAAAGTAAAAAGCTTCCACAAAACAAGTAGAATGACCAGCTCTGAATACATGGCCAGAGGACTAGCTTTATATGTTCCTTATTCCTTACTAAGTTACTATAAAAATATATTTAAGAAAGATATTAAGGATTTATCATAAAACTATATTTGGAAATGGGGAATGATTAATGATGTAGACACTCTTATGCGGTGAAGCTTTGTCTTACTAGAATAAATTCTTTTTTCGTTTTCGGAATCATCTTCTATCCCCAGCAAGAAGAACCCCTTCTTTCATGAGCCTAGGGGTACCAATTCCTAATGTACAAAGTTCTAGCTTCCTCTTATCTTGACTCAATATGAAGTCTTGGTCTTCAATCCCAATCTGATTGAAGAAAAGAAGTCAAACTTCGAGGGAAAAGACGCTTTTATTACATACATTATGTAAAAATATTTACTTTGTCTCGTGAGTTTAACATTAGGTTAGGCTCCTTTCTCATAACTTAAGGTTGAACAATCCAATAAAATCGGACAAACAATCAAGATATTGAACTAACTTTTTTATCGGACTACCCAAAGAACCAATTATTGTTAAGTTAATCAAGAATATTGAGCCAATAAAAGTCTCAATTTTTCAGTTTTTTCTCTACTCCAATCATATTTATTATTGTTAAGTTAACGACGTTGAACAAATAGTTGAGTGTATCTTTATTCGTGTGAAGGCGACATCTGGTGATTGACTAGATCGTCGAGAGTACCAACGGGGACTCTCCTTTGGCAAAAAAAAAATTTGAACAAGATTTCTTTTGAAAAAAAAAATTATATGGAATTTTATATATATAATAGTTCGATTTCAAAAAAAAAAAAAAAATAACCTCAGTATGAATTCTAGAAGTTAGTATATGAAGAACGCGATGAAGGACAATAAGGGCGCGTTTATATGTGGCACAAGCAACATTGTACAGAATATTGAATAATATTAACGTTTTTAGTTTATCTAATAATATATTAATATTGTTGCTAAGTTCACTATTCACCATAGCAAACAGTGTATACTTGTTTCATGTGTTATTTATTAATATTTGTTGTTTGTACGGAGGAGAGGAGAGGGGGTAAAAAGAAGTTCAAATATTATTTCTTGCTTTCATATAACTGAATTTTGTAATTAAAGTATTAAACCGTGACTGTGAGAAAGGCTGCAGCAATTGGCTGAAGTAGGCTCTCGTTGTGGGGTCTAAAACCTAGGAAAGTCGGCCGCAGAGGAGGATGTCAAGGCGGTCTTTGAGGATGGAGATGGACTGGACCATTTCATATTCATAACATATATAAAATTTATCGTACTAACATTATCACCCAAGGATCCGTGGCGCAATGGTAGCGCGTCTGACTCCAGATCAGAAGGTTGCGTGTTCGATTCACGTCGGGTTCAAACCCCCGATCCATACGGATTCACCCTCTTTTTTATATATATATATTTTTTCAAATGTTTTCCCCACCTTGTGGCGAGTCCAACAGTTCTATATATTTTCATTTGAATATGATCACCACTAGCACTTTCCTGCATTAATTCCTAGAACATATCTGCAACTAATTCCAACATTAATATTAGTATTACAAGCATCTACCAAGGAAAATAAATATTGAAAAGTATAAATCACACTTTGTATATAATATTTTGTAATGTTATATTTACGGTGATTAAACATATTACTTGTACAAAATAGTGGACCAGCATAAATAAGGTGCATGTGTATATTAATTTTTGACAAAAAATAGATATGTTTATATGATCTCGAGAAGTGAAGTCTCGTTTCATCTTAATCTCTCTAAATAAGTGTGTGAGTTGACTTAGGTCATATTAATTAGATTTCGTTTGAATCAACTTACACTCATCTTTACAATTTTTAAATTTGAGTTTCTTTCTAGGACAAGTTCCTCATCATATTCTTTAAATATATGTACTTTATTTTAAGTATAAAGAATTCGTGTTTGCGTAAAATTTAGAGTAAATATGAAGTTTGAAGATTTTTTTTTTTTTTTGGCTGAATTAATTGGAAAAATGCTAATAGATTCACTTGAATTCAATTGGCTCATTTGAGAAAGTCGTGTATTAATAATGAAGTTTTCTTAACTTCATTGTTTGGCCACCACTTTATTTTTGCATATATTATCATGGTCCTCTTCTCCTTCCCACAACTTCACTGTCTACATGGCATGGCATGTTTCTGCCAAGTAGAAGAATAGTTAAGGAATTAATTCATTGGGATATAAGATCTCAACTCTGTTGAGAAAAACTTCGGTAGGACGTTTTTATAATCCTACGTGTACCAACCACTTAAATGATGACATATGATTTTTGTGCCCTATTTTATTTTTCTCTATTTACTTTTTTACAACTTACCCACTCAAATTATGACACTTGTCATTTGTGTAAAATTTAAGTTACTTTATTTATTTCTTTTATTTTTTTCAAATTTAATTTTTAATATTATTTGAGTCTTATTTTTTATTCGAAAGTTGTTTTGGCATCAAGTTCTCATTAAAAATTTCAATTGAACACCTAAATTATGTTTAAAAGCTCTAAACTTAATATTCAATAAATTCATAACATTCTTCAAGGTCAAATATAATAATTCAATATCAATTATTTTTTTTTTTTCTTTTTTTAAGCTCAAAGAAAATTCACTAGTATAATACAAAACAGTAAAATCACAAATACTTACATATAATGGGTAATTAGCACAAAACGTCCATACATTTTGAAACCATTGTGCAAATCGTCCATACATTTGAAATTTTAGCACTATCACCTACACATTTTCTTGCGCAAAACATCTATTTCGTCTATTGTCATCCAAAAACTGTCGTTGGCTCACTTCCACAACACAACTCGTACTACAAATGAGGGGTAATTTCGTCTATTTTGTCCGCAAAAGAATAAATCCTTTTCTCTTCGATTTAATCATACGTTATCATAATCTACACCTAGATATCTCATTTATTCACTGAGATAATTTGGTTTTGAATCTTTGAAATTGTTCTAATGGCGACTTCATTCGTAACTTACGTTTAAATTCTATATATTACTCTCCTCTTCACAGTCATTTTCACTGTACCACCAGTAGTTTCTGTAAATTCGTCGAAATATTCCCCTTATCCTTCTCCCCAACTACGTTGATGGCCTCTTCCTATCTCCTGCCAGTTCGTCGATCTCCCATTTCGTACAAAATTCTTCTCCTCCGGCACCTCCGCCGTCAGATTCCTCTCATGCACTGAATTTTTTTCCCCTCTTTGATAAACAATTTTTTCGTAGTTAGATCACATATATTGATGAATTGTTACCTTATTTATCACAAGAGGAATAAGTTATTTTAGTGCAGAAAATTATCAATGCCAAATATTATAGGACTGATGTTGAAGTAAAAGTTTCTATCTATTCCATGGATGATACTTGATTGATAATGTCTTCCCCTCCCAGGAGCCCTTCTAAAAGCATTCCTTATACTGCTCCACCAAATTCCAAGTCGAAGGCTAATTCGAAAGCATCTTCAGACAACCATAAACAAGTTGAAAGATCCATGCAATTGATAAATTCAGCTGAAAATGTTGCAAAGTTGGAACCTAGTGCTCAGAAAGCTGCAACTTCAAAACTTGTTGAAAAGCCCTCTCGGCAGCAAGTACTTTCCACAACTGAAACTTCAAAGGCATTGACATAAGCAAATGAACTATTTTCATGGGCAAAAGTTAGTGCAAGGTCTCCAGATGATATACTGACTGAAAATAGACGAAATTACCCATCATTTGTAGTACGAGTCGTGTTGTGGAAGTGAGTCAACGATAGTTTTTGGATGGCAATGGACGGAAAAGACGTTTTGAGTAAAAAAAAATGTGTAGGTGATGATGAAAATGTCAAAATTTCAAATGTATGGACGATTTGCACAATAACTTCAAAAGGTATTGACGTTTTATGCTAATTACCCAAATATAAAACTAGAACATCATTATAAGAAAGTGGAATATGCCACAGTGTAATGGAGTTGGCTCAAACATATGTAAAAATGTGTAAATTTTAAAATTTTGCGGGCATTGTCAAAATACAGAACCTTAGGAAAACATATTCTATTACAAGCTATTGTGTGACATATTTCATTTTCTCATAATGAGGTTATGTTTTTATGTTCAAATATTTGAGATTTTATTGTTTTGTATTAATACTAATGATTTTTTTTATCTTTAATAAATAAATAAATAAAAGTAATGAGTATTGAATTATTATATTTGACTTTGAAGAAATTTATTAATATCTAAAATCATTAATTTATTGAATATTAAGTTTAGACTTTCAACCGTAATTTAGGTGTTCAACTCAAATTCTTAGCGAGAACTTGATACTCAGATAACATTCGGATAAAAAATAAGACTAACATAATATTAAAAATTAAATATCAAAAAAAATTAAGAGAAAGAAATAAAGTAAATTAAATTTTATACATCTGATAAGTGTCATCATTTGAGTGGGTGAGTTAGAACAAAGTAAATAGAAAAAAATCAAATATGACACAAAAACCACATATCATCATTTAAGTAGTTAGGCGTATCTCGTAGATTATATGAGCGTCCTACCAAAAATTTTCTCCTTCATTTTACATAATTGTGTTGGAAGTCGACATTAAATTTTGAAAATTCACAATAATTAATACTCTCCTCCATATTGCTACTTATTAAAATCTCAATAAGAGCTTTCATTTATAATTTCACGACCACATAATTCATAACTTATAACTTGTTATTATTTTTTCCTATAAAAAATTAAATAAATTCTTCTATTTATTCATATAAATAAGATGGAATTAAATTTTCGTTTAAATTATTTTCATACACTCGATTATGTAAATTATAATAGAAAATAACACATGAAAATAAGCAGCTTCCAAATCAGCTTTCGCACGGGTTGCACGAGACCAACTAGCTGACGTGTCACAATATGACACGTGTCAGTAAGGGAAACGCTCTATCCTCGCGCTTTAACGTTCACTCCAAAACCTCTTCTCACCAAACCCCAACTGATATTTACCACAATTCTCTCTCACAATTCCAGAAGTAAAAGTAAAATCAACACACTCAATCTGAATCTGCCATGGCCACGCTACTTCGCAAGGTCTTGAGATGTTCGGGTTCGGGCTCCAACCCGGAATATCATCGCGGAACTGGATCGGTTTCATCAGATGATGTATATACAGACTTCATCGACTGGTGAATTTGATCGGATTCCGTTGGATATTTTCATGCAAATTCTGAAAATTCTAGGCCCCAAAGAGTCGGCGAAGCTGAGAGCAGTGTGTAAATCGTGGAAATTTATTATATCGGATAATAAGCTTTGGATTTATTTTCTACAAAATCTGCAGGAGCCTGACTCTATTTTCTTTGCCGAAATTCATTTGCGATCCGGTTATCCACTTCAGTACGATATTTTCCTTTTAGAAATTTTACTTTCTTAGTTCTGTACAGACTACACAGGGGATTAAGGTTTCATTTTATTTACTCGACTTCAATTTTATATATTTTGATTTTATTAATTATATCGTTATGATATTCAATGATTAATGACACGTGTGTGCGAATGTGTATTAGCACACGCATATTTTGGGGAAATTAGACGGGAAAACTGTAATGCCAGATTTTCACACACAAGGAATTCATGTGCGAGTTGTGAGTGTGACAACCAGCTGTGGTGCGTATTTGAATTTGCATATCATACTTTTTCTCTTAAACACAGGATAAGGAAAGAGAATTATCAAAAAGTTCATTCTTTTGCGAAATTGAAGTCTCAAGAATTTAAAATTCTGAATGATCAAATTCTCAGAATTTTTAACCGTTACAAATTTGATTTCACTTGCATTCATATCAGAGCTTTTACATTTTTAAAGAAAAGTATATAACATGATCCTGGTAGCGTGCCAACAACATAGGATTTAAGATTTTGTTATTTTCCTGGAATTTTATATGCTCACGAAATAGTTGATCCGGATCTTGAGTGGTTTTAACATGTATTTTCTCTTAGTTTTATTATGTTACTTGTTAATGTGTGTTTTGATAATTTCATCTTTGATACTGAATGAAAGTAAACAAGCTGCAAAGATGGTCCAAGGTGGCAACTGAAGTTTATTAAATACTTATGTCACTATACTCGAAAAATTCATTTCTTAGTTAACTAGTTAAGTATGACTGAAAAGTTCATTGTGCCAGGCATGCTTTTTGAGCCCAGTGGATATGCAGCGCGAAGAACCTCTTTACAGTTATGATCATAATTTACTAATTAACTATTTAAGTAATTGTGAAGTACAATGGCTTAGTTAATTCAACTCCACTCATTCAATTGGACCAGCTCTGCTGAGGGATTACTTGCATTCAGCGTCATGACAATTAAGCTGGAGCTTGGGAAAGTGTAGCACAGACCACGTTTATAATAGGCTACGAGAGGCTTGTGCAATACTATACTGTTCACATGCAGCACGCACCGGTGTTAGGGTGTATGGTATACCCTAGTTGTGATAGCATTTTTCCTTTAGCATTGAAACCCTTCAATCCAGTAGGTCATCACACTAACTGGCCTCCCACATTTTTGCATGCACACTAGTTGTAAGTCTTATGACCTACTTGATGCACTTGTAGAATCAGTTCTGGTACATATTTGAATATGTATTTTCACTCTTTTCCAACACCTACTTGGTTGTGAATGAAACCTCTCATCTGCTTGACTGCTTGTGGGATAGAAAGGGAAGAACAGGAGAGAGGGTGGGGTGCATTATCAGAAGCATACAACTTTTCCTAATAGCGCATCATATAAATGCAGAATGTTCGCCAGTCAGGCAGCTGAAGTGTCATTTATGCATATTTATGGTCAACATACACAGGTCCCGGGAGCCATTATAATTGATGGTGTGTATCTATAGCTTTGGTTTTCTTACATTATTTCTTTCAAATTTGCCTTTTGACTTTATACTCAAACTTGTTAAGTCAGCTCAAATGTCAGTCTTTTTGTTTGTGAAAACTTTGAGTGAGTTTGGTTTCAGGAATATTTTATTTTAATCCGCTTGAGCTTCTCTCCCTGCCAAAAAAAAGATGAATTTACAAAACTTTTTTCCTTATATTTTTCTTTAATTCCACTTCTATTATTTTACTACCCCTGCTCCTAAACCCTATGAAAATGTGAAAGCGATAATAAGGGAGACATTGTAGGAGAGGTACTATCAGAATTGATCTTTTTGCCCACCCTACTCTTCTTCCATGTCCTCCACTTTTGATGCACGCCAAACACGGGAAGCAACTTTTTAGCCATTGTTCATACTGCTTTCTCTTCTCTTCTCATCTTTAATATTCTTCTAGTAAAAGTAAAAGGTAAATCGTTTCGTGGTCAAAGAGTTTTCTGATTTAGGTTGTCATATTTTGAACTATGGTTTGTTTCCTCCTTTTATTTTTACTTAAAGGTGGTTCTGGATATTGCAAATATGGTTGGAGCAAGTACTCCTCTCCGTCTGGGCGGTCAGCAACATTTTTGGTGAGCCTACTTCTTGTTAGAAATTCAGAAGTTTTTGGAGAAACTGTTGCTAATCTTCGGAACTTCATGCTCTTTAAAGCATATGATCTTTGCTCACTTGTTTGTTGACCAAATTGGAGTCTACTTCCTCACATTTGTTTTGATTATTTTCGATAAACAGGAATTTGGTAACATTATGTCTCCGATGCCTTCTAGACTTGGACATTTTTTTTCAACAATTTGCAGCAGGTTTGTCTTCTAATATCACTGTTGGTTCTGAAGATTTCTATATGTTATTTGTATTGTTTTTGGAATCTATCCTGGCTTTTAGTGCTTCACATAATGTATGGACACATAAACCCAAACAAGATTTTCTATTTAGAATGCTAAAAGCCTAGTTCTACTCTCTGGTTTAATATTTAAATCACTATGCATGCGTTTGCATTTCAGGCTGATTTGCTAATATGATGATCATTTGTCGCCATATATTAAAATATTTTTAATTAGCAAATTGAATGTTAGGATGAGCATGGCTCAAATGGCATGGCTCGAATGGCATAAAATTTTCTTTTATTAGATTGCATTTGGACTTGATAATGCTTTCATCTTCCTGACCTCCTTTTCCTTTGTGAATTATTTAAGACTCCAATGATGTGCAGGATGCAGGTGAAAACGTATACACAACCAATTGTTGTATCAATTCCAATTTGCCATCGGGATGGTCAGGTTTAAAGCCATTTATTCTGAATATTATGATTTCTATCAAATTTTATCAAATGTTTATATGGTGCTAATAGCTGACAGTTTTTCAATGAAACACAATAGTTTTGTGACATTTAAAAAAACTGTGCAACTGATGCCCAGTCCCTGGTTCTTCTGCTCAGATCTCCGACGCATTTTTCTAATTTCTTTTGTTGTTTCAAATCATGCATACATCCAGAGATTTGCATCCTGGATAAGAACTACAGAATCGAAATAGGGGATAAGTTAGTTTATTTCTGGAAAAATAAAAGAGAATATCTTAAATTCTCATCTGAACTTATTCGGCTTGTACTTCTCTCAAATGAGTAATGAGTTTTCAGTGGTTGCTGTGGTACAACCCCATCTTCTATGTAACAATATATGTTATTCTCTTTCTTATCGTCACTGTTCAGATACTGAGTCTGCAAAAGCTTCTACAAGTCAGCTGAAGGAAGCCATCTGCTCCACATTAATTGATATCAATGTTCCCGCCGTCTGTGTTGTTAACCAGGTAGTGTCAGGTCTACATTTCTTCAGTAAGCTCTAGAGAATTCTTTCAGGTAGCACTGAAAATCTAAGAATTAGAGTTTGCTTGTATGAGAAATAACAATATGTCTTAAGTTACTAATTCATGACTGAAGAAAAATTTGACCTTAACCCCATCAGGAGCAATATGAGTATATGGTGTGGCAATATCTTTAGTAGAGCAACATCTTCTAACAAGTTGGTTTTCCTACTTGTGTATTTACTAAATACACAAGACATCCTATCCCCCATTGCGTGGTTGGGAATCATCTTGGTGGTTCATGATGACTTTGATTAGCTGCTACTTGGCAGCTTGAGTGCTTCCAGAAGTTGAAGTTGCCACGCTAGTAGTTGACTGGGGTTAAATCAGAATTCATTCATCCCTCTCCTTTCCTCAAAAGGAAAAGGAAAAAAAAAAATGGCTGTCTTATTCGCAATTATGATATTTGATGTGTTTATATCTGGTTAATTATCTATCAAATATGAGGACATGCACGGTTGGCTCGCTTTTTTAGTTAAAATTTTGAATTTTTTTGGGTTTTCATGTTTCCATTTGCTCAATAAAAGTAGAAAGATATTTGCGTGATTTCTACCCCTAGCTCCCTGGAGATGATTACAAGATTGATATTTTTTTTTCAGCAAGCGGCTCTTTAAAATATGTGTTGTGAACATAAATTCTGTCCATGACACAATCTAGCTTCTGTTAATTATATTTCAGATTTTGTCGAAAGGCAATTGTATTATGTTCAAGTATGTTAAAAGGCCATAATAATGTATTGGTAAGGACCAGTGTTAGCCGGAACCTGCTATTATCACTTGATCTTAATTTAAAGCCGGACACCTGATGATGTTGCCATGTATTTAGCTGGGAGATGATTTGATCTTCAACTATGCTAGCCAATTGGCTTGATCTCATGTGAGCTATAGAAGCCAATGTTATCTGGAGCTCAGACCCCTTTGATAAAATGCAGGATCATTTTTCACACCAAAATTTCCTTACAAGTGTCAAAGTTTTATAATGCAATTCAAACTGTCAGATTTTAATCTCACAAAATCATAAAAATAGAAGATAGATGCTTCAAGATTTCAGTTGAGGATTTTCTGTAGACTAGCATGCTGAACAATTATATTTGTTGGCAGCATGATTTCTATTTTTGTAATAATCTATTATCTTCAAACACAATTCTTCTGAAGAATAGGCAACTTTAGCTTTGTTTGCGGCAAGAAGAACTTCAGGGATTGTTGTGAATGTTGGCTTTCACCAAACCTCCGTTGTTCCAAGTAAGATCTATCTTCTTGATTTCATTCTTATGTTTTAGAAATATTTGTCATTTTGTTGCAGTGCATTGCATCTCAATTGTTATCTTCTAATCAGATTAGATTCATTTCTTGAGAAGATAGTTGAAACTTAATTTGGACCTTCCTATGACATAATGTGATGTCTTTTGCATGTGCATAGATGGAGCGATTCTTTGTGCTTGTCTTCTTCGCTTTTGGTTGTTTTATTAATAGATACATTGTTTACAGTTCCTAATCATGTATCAAAATTTCTGACATAATAACTGTTTGGCTGTTATTTTGTGTTTTACAGTTCTACATGGTAAAGTGATGCACCAGGTGGGTGTCAGAGTTGTAAGAGTGGGAGCATTGAAACTTACAGGATACCTCAGAGACAGGATGCAACAAAAGAATATACATGTTGAATCAATTTAGACCTGCGTACGTTGAAAGAGGTAAAATGTAAATGCTTCTCTCCGTTCTGCAGACTGAATTTTCCATGCCCCTTGTTTTTGGGTTTTCTTTGTTGAATCACTTTATCTAAAAGCTTAAGCTATTAGAGAGGGTCATATGTATATCATTTAAATATTATCTTTAACAAGCCCCCACATGTGTAGGTGGGGTTCATTTTTTCCCATCATAGCCTAACACTTGTACAATTTTATTAAATGGGTGGCGGTAAGATTTGAACTTAAGATTGAACCACTTGTATCTCATTTAGATATTTTCTTCAACACTATGTCGTGGCATGGAAGGGTTAGTGCAACTTTTCATCTCAATGAAGCTTTGTATATATAACAACATGCATTCAACTTTTTCTGATTTTAACTTTCTGTTGCCTGGGAATCTTGGTTGCCAACAGTGTGGTTTCACAGGTCTAGTCAGGTGTGGTTTCTTTGTGTTTAATCCCTCATGTCATAGTAAGGATCAATATGTTTCGGGTATATGCTGCGTGTGTTGGTGGTTGAACTGATTCTCAAAGATAATTGAGAAGAATTTACTTTTTCCAACTTCGTGATCGAGATTTTGAGATTTCTCAGAGAATTTAATTGCATTTTGATTTATACCTTGTTAAATGGACCTGCAGAACTTGTGTTATGTTGCTCTTAATTATGAAGCCGAACTCTCCAAAGATACGGAAGCATCTTTTCGAGTTGCATCAGAGGGTTGGTATACACTCTCAAAGGAACGCTTTCAAACAGGAGATGTTTTATTCCAGCCTCGCATGGCAGGAGTGTATGTACATTATTCTTTATTCTGGCTAAAACCAACTTGTAAAATTTGGTGAAGCACTCTCCTATAATGTCGGTTCCTTTAGATATATGTTAAAACAAGATGGTTGTTTTTTATTCATCATTTGATTAAAATATTTACCAAAGCAAGCTTGATCCATGAGCCATGATAATGGGAAAAATGCCATTCATCTTTTAAGGAAGTATACTTTTGTGGCTCAATTGCTCTAGATAATAATTTTTTTTTTGCTTATGGTAATAGGTGGAGATTCTTATCCATGAAAAGCTCCAATAATTTTGCAGATGTTGTAAATTTAAAAGCTCCCAAAACAACAATGAATGTTGGTTTATGTAAATGGATAACTCCATTGGACAATTTTCATAAATTTTTGTCTATTTTATGGTTACCAAGTTTTTTTCCCCTTTGCATGTTGGGTTATAATTAATAATTAATTTGTATATCATTGTCTTTTTACAGGCAGACAATGGGTCTACATCAGGCTGTGGCACTTTGTATGGATCACTGCCATGATGCTGAATTGACATCAGGGGATAGATGGTACAAAACTGTAGTATTGGCTGGGGCAGTGCATGTTTGCCGGGATTAGCAGGTCAAAGTCATTCCTTCAACTCCTTTGTTTGTACAACACAAGTCTCAGATGCAAAGTAAACAAATTAAATTTCATGAGAAGAATATTATATATGCATTTTGAGAGACTAATAACAAACAATAATTTAGACGAGATGCATTGGAAGTTGCTAATGTCATTTGTTATTTTTCCAGAAAGATTAGAGAAGGAGCTATATGGGCTTTTCCCAGTATCTATCTCTAGTGGAATTAGAATTATTCCAACTCCATATGGCGTAGATTCGGCATGGTTTGGAGCAAAGCTCATTAGCAATGTATGTTTTTGCTGACTATTACTGAATGCTGCTATTTAGTTTTGATGCATAATGCAGCAGTGCACAAATTAGTGCATCAATGAACATAATGATATTATCTTATATTTTCTCGTTAACTTAGCTATTGATCGGGTCATAAATTATTTCTTATCGAATAAAAGTAACAAAGATAATGATCCTACTCTCTTGAGAAACTACATGGCAATTTGATGTGAAGCGTTATAAAATCAACTCGAAAACCTGTCTTTTGTGAATTTTAGCTACTTGATGATCTGGATATGCTCTTTGTTTCTGGATGCAGTTGAGCACCTTTCCTGGATCTTGGTGCATGACGAAAAAGCAATTTCAACATTGGACCAGACGCAAGCTAATGTGGTGAAAATTTTCAATTAGCTTCAGTAGAAAGTGAGGTTTCGAAAGTTGATGGACTTTGGAATTCTGTGTATCAGTTGTAAGTAGATTTTCTCATTTATACAACTAGGAATCACAATTCCATTTCTATTCTTATATGGTTTCGTGAGTGGCTTGCTTGGATATGTTCAATTATGTAAATACATCTGCAGATGCAGAATTATTGATGAGTTTTGCTCATAAGATGTACCAAGTTGAGTGACTTAAGTTTTGACTTTTTCTATTTATTGTATAATATAAAAGATCATCGGCCTGGTTGCTACAAGTCCAGAACAACCCTATTGACAATTTTCTTACTCTTTATGTTATTCACTATTGCAGTGTCCAATACTAGTTTATGGCTTCAGTCTTCTGTTTCTCACTATCTTGCTCTGTTTTTATCGCTCCAATGAATCTAATGATTTTTTCAATTCAATAAATTTCGTTCTTTGTTTGATCAAAACGAGTCTTTAAACCCAAGAGTTAAGAGACTCAGGAGATTTATGTATATGGTTTGTGGTATTGATTTTGATTTGTTCGTGTTCCTTGCACTCCTTTTAAGAATCAATTGATGCCTACTACTGCTTGAATAGAGTTCATCTACTGAATTAGTACTATCTTTGGCGTTGCAATGCAACAGTACCTGGTGTAGTCAAAAGTTGTATTACTTTTTTCAATCCTGAAGGTTGTTGCGCTTTTTGCATGGAGTTCACGTGTGTACTACTTAGGAAGTACTCGCCTAACAATGTCCAAGCGTGCAGATGATGATATACAGGTAGACAAGGAGGTGAGAAGAGATATAACAGTGGGATCATTCAGATTTCTAGTCAACAAAGATAGATTTTTTATATTCAATGTAAGATTACTGGAAATATAGGAACATGTGTTGATGTCATGTACACAACGTCTATTGAATGATATTGGGGTTTTTTTCAACAAAGAGGGGTGCATCCATTGCTAGCTCGTTAAATAGGGGATACAAAAAGCTATATTTCACTGCAAAACACTACCGAATATTCCTAAATTCAGTTGGAGAGGTTCTTATACATTTCACTAAGTTACATTATTACACTGGAATGCATCATGCATGAGACCGTAGACAGCAAAGTTAAAAAAATGCTGTCGCCCCTTCAATAAAAAAGAGGACCAAAGTAGCCCCTTCAACAAAAAAGAGGACCAGAGTAGCCCCTTCAACAAGGAAGACAACCAAGTGAGGAAAAGCTGTAGTCCCTTCAAAGAGGACCAATAAATCCCGCTTAACAGGAGGAAGGGAAAAAGAGTTGGCCATACGAAGTTTTCCCCCGTTGTAGTATCTCCAGCAATCATCCCCAACACAGCTTATGTTGCACCGAGCCGTTGCAGTGTTTTCCAATCTCTGCTGTCCAAACTTAACAGAACAACCTTCTTCTTAGCTGTAAAAAGAAAAACCACAAATTTATTTACAAAGAAACGTATAGATGCATTATAATTGGAAACCTTGAAATACAGTGAAATAAAAAAGAGAGACGTAGATAGATGCTGCCATAGTCAGAGAAACAACTTTGCTCTTTCAAGTAACAACTGGCATCCGAGGGCACCGGATAGATGCTGCCATTATGCCATAGTCAGAGAAACAACTTTGCTCTTTCAAGTAACAACTGGCATCCGAGGGCACTGGAACGAGGAATAACCCTGAGAAACAAGTTTGCATATGCTAGGCAAAATTACTTACAGGAAATCTGGACTCCTTCATATTCTCCAACAAATCTCCAATCTCTAGCTGCTTCATCACAGTAGCATGTATTTCCTGCAACAGAACACACAAGAAATGATCAATTATACACGCTCAAATTTTTCACAAAATGAAGTAAATATACGGGATAAATACCCTCTTTGTTTTCTCAAGGTCAAGCTCTACGGATTTGATCCTGTCCATCGATTGCTTAAGCATTTGATCCTTCTCTAATGGAATTTCAGCAGGCTTCTTGTTTAGTTCTTCCAACAAAGTTTCCAATCTCTGGAGACGCTGTACACAGGGAAGGACCTGGTCTTCGCAAATAGCCTCAGCGTTAGCTGGTGAATGACTGTCTAGTTTTGGTTCACCTCCCAATGCATTGGATGGATAAGCATTTGTTTGTCTTCTCCAGTACTCAAAAGGCACATTATGGATTAAGGCAAAAAGTTTGACCATGAAAGATATCAATGTTTTAGCCATAAACGAGAAACTTCTCTTCACAATTCTCTCCTGGATAGTGTCAAACCACTTCATAACCAGAGTACCTAAAAGACATAAAAAGTATTGAGTCCCAAGAACGGAGCAATATTCCAGAGACTACTTAGAATGTAGAAGAAGTCGGGGCCAGACTTATGCCTAGATTGATCGACAAAAAGAAATGCTTTTATGGCTTAGAATGTGATGTCTCCAGGGTGTGTGAGAGAGAGAGAGAAAGATAAACAAAACGCAGAAATTGTGAGTCAAATTTAATAATATGACTAACCCAGAAAGAGTGTTTTTGAGGCCGTTATATTGCACTTCTCTCAAACAAGAGAAAATCAAGAGGTGTGGATAAAATACTATAGCTGGCAATTTTTGTAGAATGCTTATATTTATACCAGAATCACATGTAGAGTGTTGATTCTAATGAGAACTACAGAAACCTAAGCTATGTCACTACAAAGAAAATATCTGAAGGATCATTCCACAAGATTCAATCTATCAGTCATTTCTATCTCATAGTGATTCAATTTGATTTAATGCATCAGATATTACGTTACTGTTAAAAGAGCACTAATAATTTCTGCTTTGACTGCTTGGGGGGCAAAAAGTAGGGACTATATTTGGACTGTGAAGAAAAACATATATACCTTCTATATTTCTTCTTGTGTCACCATTCAAATTCCTTGAATTGTCAATAACAAAAGACTGGCCCTGAAAATTTTCCATTTCTTGCTCGTAGTCACTATCTTTATCGACTGGAGAAAAATTATCACTGCAACTGTAGTAGAAACTAGTATCTGGTGTTCTGGCCTGCATCAGTTGATTTTTCACAAATCATGCACAAGAATGCATGAATGCACCAGTGCTAGCACACTATGCAGAACTATCCATGCACAGGCACATATAGGTGATCAAGAGTATGCGTACTTGTTTCAGCAGACAGGGAGATGCAAGGCATATCAATGTAATATATCTAGCATAGTAGGATCCGAAATATCAATCTTAAAAATTGGGTACTGCTAATTGAACTTACTTCTTCAAGAACAGGAGCCAGTAGTCTAGACCTAGAGCTATTTCGTCTAGTTGCAGAGCAAGGATCGTCATCTGATCCTGACTCAACTGTCAACACATCACTTGTTTTCCCCTGATAGTGTGATACAGAGAAAAAATGTTATAAGTTACAGATGACAAAAATTCAATGTTTATCCAAGTCCAAATTTACTACCTTCAGTGGATATATCTGAATATAAGAGTCAATTTTCTGCTGGTCGTTGGCTATTATGGTTGTCTGTTTCACGAGTGTTGTTTCTGCATTATACACAAGCTACAAATTGAGAGAAAATTTTATACTTCAGTCGCGGTAGATAATTTAAGATTTACATAATGAAGAAATAGATGAGACGCTTTCTGTAACACGTGTACCTTCATTATTTTAGGATCATTCCATGGACCCTTATTGGACGTAAGGCAACCTCCATCAACAGAACAAGTGCAAGATCCACCTAAGAAGTCAGGCAATTCACTGAGGATAGAACAACCTAGCATTAGAGCGTGTTATGCTCGAAAATCACAATAAAACAAAAAGATAGAAGGGAAAAAGAGACAAACCTCGGATCGATGACTTCCAGTAGTTTCCCCATAGACTTATGGTCCAAAACCTGCGAAAACAAAACACAAATATGCAATCAATTAAACTGCAGTTAATTAAGCAAGTAAAACAAAAGCCAACGAAAATCCTTTACATGTATTTTCGCAGTGGTTTTTGCATCCAAAAATTTCTGTGCAGCAGGCCAAAGCACCTTCTTGAAACCAGGTCCAGCATTAACAATGAACATCCGATGGAGTGTCTACAAATAATTATTGGAAACAATTATGCGTAGATCATTGTTGAAGGGTTCTTCAGGACTAAAAAGAGAATATTTTACATATTTTACATGAATAAGCTAACAATACCTCGGGATAGTAACTTTTGTCAATTTTCGCCATGGCTGCCAATAGACCAGCAGCAGGCTTTGTGAAATTTTTAACTCCCTGCATTTACAAATTATGCCATTATTACACAGAACAACGTAGAAGTACCATTGCAATATAGGTTGCCAAAAACAAAAAGAAAACCTCTCAAGAACTAGAGAAACAATAACTGCACTACTCCCCACTCAATCAACATAATAGCATTCTTCTAATCCTATTAACAGTAAAGGTGCTTAATCAGTTTAATCTTTTGGTGCATAGACATAAATAGTGAAAAGCCAACTTTTTGCTAAATCCAAATCTAAAAGTCAACCCCCTGAGTATGTGTTTGTACAACTTTCAAATGATAATAATTTTTACTTAGTTCTTTTTAAGAGTTGTATTAAAAATTGAAGTACACATGACAGAATACCGTTACAAGAAAAGGTCAGTTTTGCTCAACAATAACAAAGCTGACTCTAAATTTTGGATTTAGGGAGAATTTTCATCAGAAAGCTAACAAGAATTTTGTAAGGCACAACTTATAGGAACAAATGGCATTCAATTGGGAAATTGATGGCAGTTAAATCAACTAACCAGGCCTTGCACGTCCAAGATTGTGGTTGTTGAACTGATCCGTCTCTTTGCAGCAAGAGAACAGGCTGGGAACTTCTCGTGCAGGGCCCTCTCAAACTCCTGAACGTGATATTTTAAGTAGCGATCAATTGTGGTGATGCTCATTAGTTTGCTTGGGTGAGCTTTTCCAAGCCTTTCAATGTAAACAGGTCTGCCTTCCCTGTCAACTCCATGATATCCTTGGGGGTAATATTGCAAGACTTCTTCCAGCTCCTCGAATTCAAAGTCCTGAAGATTCAAAGTAAATACAGAATTTAACAGCATGCAAAATAATCTGATATTACAATATAAAAGAAACTGAACGCCTTCTAACTGTAGAAAGAGGATGGAAGATGCCTGAAACATGTCCAGAATAAAATTCCAGATAATTATTGACTAAAAGTACTCCCTACTCTAGCATTATTGTGCAGGTGAACGTATAATAAAATTACCTCCAGTGTGGTATCCACTCCAAACTCTCTCCTCCAGTTAAGCATTTCTTCCCACATTTGTATGGTCTTGTCAATGTCAAAGTCTCTTGCTTTCAAAAATCTACATAGAACACATCAACGGCTCAAAACTAAACCACTGGTTCCTTGTGAAACCAAATTAGATAGTAGTACAACTTACCAATCCAAACGCCACACCAACTCAAGAAATATGTGCATAAGTAAATCTCGATATCAAATAAGTTTCTTTCATACATAGTACTAAGTTATCTTCTTAAAATGTATTTGTCTAGCTCAAAAGCTCCATATTACTTGCAAACCAAGTGAGCAAAGCACATTCGATTAGAACAAATAACAATTGCAGCTAAATCAATCGATTTATTCAATTGAAAGTATGGAGATGTGAATATGAAATGACTAGCATTCTAGCAAGGATCCTCTCCACTTTCAACTACCTACCATTCATTGATATGGGAGCCATCATATTCAAGAATTTCAATGGAATTGATTGATTGCACGGGGAGGTATTGGAGCTTGTAGAGAAGCCAAAAAAATATAAAAAAGAAAATCACCTCAACAAAGTATGATAGTCATCCTGTCTAACTGGCAACAAATCTCTGTCGAGGAGTTTCTGACGCAAGTCATAGACATCACTCTCCTCTTTTGCATCATGCACATCCTCAATGGAGACTGAAGGAAATCTGTAATCAATTTTCCTTTTCCCTCTTTTCTTGAGAGAATGAGTGAACCTGTTTGAAGCATTTATTGCCTTTTTCTTTAATGTCTCAATTTTCGACCTCTGTCTTTCATCCTCAAGGTTCTCAAAATCTGATGTCTTCTCATTTGTGCCATCATATGGCTCAGGCTCTAATCCTTCTAGGCCTACAATATGATGTATGGTTGAATGTAAATTCATATTGCAAACGATTTTCTTTTCTGATAAGATATGGTGTTGTCGACAATAGAAGTGCACAACGAAGAATATGGCAGATATCATGTAATACAATAATAAGTTAATGTACCTGTCATTTTAGCCAGTTCAGAAGGAAGAGGCTAAAGGAGAAAAGGCTCGATCCTCAAAGTTCAAGGAAAGCAAAGCAATTTCAAAGCAAAACCATCAAAACGTAAGTTGCACTGCACCAGTAGTGAAAGTGGCAGTTCAGTACCTTATTCCAGAAATCACATAGGAACCACGAATATTTCACTAAAATAAAAGGTATTATAAGATCATTTCCCCAACTCCTTGAAAAAAATTCTTAACAGTGAAGTATCGGTCCAATGATATGATCCAGTTAAATGACATAAATATGCTAAAACTCACTGCAAAATTGTTTCAAATCTAACTCAAAGCTCATTGACCGTCAAGTGTCAACTATTCAACCGACACAGTAAAAAATTGCACCATTGGAAATTCAATTAATAAAATAGTGAAAAGGAGAGATTATTAGATTAAAAATCAGATCGCACGTCACATTCATTAAACAGAAACACTCATAAACTGAAATTTTAACAATGCCAGTAAATTTCTTCCGATTTCACCTTACATTCAACCTGAAAGCATCAAAAGATTCTTCCGAAGTTCGAACCATAAAAATATGCAAACAGCCATTTACCAATTCATAATTACATTTTACACATTCTGTGAATATGCATGTTGGAAAAACGACAAAGGACCTTACATAGATTATAAACCGTAGAATCAATAGGAACTGGATCGCAAACTGCAGAGGCCTACTGCATTGATTCTCTATTTTTCACTGGATTGCGAAAAATCTGAATATGCCAACAAAATCCTGGAAAATATAATGTTTCAGAGAAAAAGTGCAAAAGTAAGATCCGATAAATATATAGACGTGTATGTATATGTGTATGTACAAAACCAAATTCTCAATTTCTGAAATTTCTTTTCTCCTTTTCTTCTTTTACCTGAATTTTGATAAATAAAATAAAAGTATTTTATTGTACCGGTAAAACCGGACGTGAAAGTGCAGAGAATAACGAGAAGCGTGTGATTCTCTAGTAAGATGTGGCGTCTTTTATTTATTATAGTTTTGACCTGCTTAAAGTTATTGTACTGTTGACCTCGATTATCGAGCTTGCACCATTTGAGTTTGACTCATTAAATTAATAATTAATTTTAATTATATATATTATGCAACATATAATTTTTATCAATTTTTTGACTACATAATTTATTAAAAGTGATTTTTAGCAAAATCAAACATTTTATGAATGATTATTTGACTTATGTTTTTATTAATTTGTTTAAACAAAATCTAAGAAATCATAATGCGTTGTTTAGTAAAATGTAGTTGTAGAACACTCGACGGTATTAATAGAAAATAAATTTAAATATTATCTATTTTCCTGATATTATGTTGCAATAAATGTCTAAGAGGCTCGTCTCTGCTTATGATTCAATAATCATTGGATCAACGTAATAATTTCCAAATCAATGCCACATCACAAAATGAATCTGCTTTGACTTGGGGTCAAATAGTATCTTGGCATCTGCTAAAATACCCTCTCGTGATTAAAATATATTAATTTCATAAAGTAATCTCTTAATTGCTTATTTTAACTTTTTTTTTTCTAATATTAAAAAATAAAATAAAAAGTGTTACGAAGTAAATGTAATTTTTAAAATCAAACAATTTTGAGTCGCCACTTATGTGTTTATGCCAAATTACTCAAGTAACTTAACTTACATGATAGCTAACGTTTTATTAATTTGAAATTTTTTGTCAATTCAAAAATGTTTTATTTCGACTTTTTTAATACCAACCATGTAATGAGTCAAACTCAAACTAATCTTCAATCGTGCAAAATTATACACAACTTATTTTTTTTTGTCATCACAAATATAAATGAGAAGGGTCGTCGAAGCTTGACATCACGACCCACATCTACTTTACTTCAAAATAATAAGTTGATTTAAATTTGTAAATTATTATAAAAAATCCAATTGAAGATAGATTATTAGTATAAAAAAGTTAAAATACATGGTTCTTGACTTCTTGATTGTGGCCATTGTGTAAAGGGTATAAGAAATCGTGAATAGATTCTATCAGAACAAAAGTGAGTTGCAGGCATAAGGGGGCCCTCGTAAACTGTGAAGAGTAATACAATAGTACAAAATTGAGAGGTCAAAATATTCTGTCCCAAGAAGGGGAAGAAATATATATTATTTATGAAAACATGTTTTTACATTTTTGTAAGAACTATTGTGGCTTGTTAAAGGTTGAACTCCAACCTCGGGGACCCCCATCGATCTGCCTTCTGCCAAGCTGATGGTGGAGGAGGTAAATCATGAGGATGAATGCGCAGGACGCGGTGTCCAGAAGCATGTGATGAGAGCAATTTGCATTCTGCAGTATAAGTAACTATACTAGAACTCCCCGTCATGATAAAGACAAATCCAATATTTCAAGATTCGAACTCGTGACCTCATTGAACCGAGTCTTATCTACCCTCCCCTTGCCACTGGAGATATGCCCTGGGGCAACTATTGTGGCTTGTTGCTATTACCCCTCATTGTCAATGGCCAAAATTTGTGATCCTAAGTAACGTGGGTTGCTTTTTTAATTTCGCTAGTATGTGCACTTAAGTGTCATTTCGATCGCATTTACTCTTTCATTCGATTGTGCTTGGAGGTTAGGGTTTTATGCCCCCTCCCTTGTACTATTATGAGCTTTTTATATATGGTTGGGGCTTCCCCTCCCCCTCCTTCCCCGATGAACGATGAAGCGCATAAAACCACATTGGGGTTGTGATGGTGTGTTTATTAAAAAAAAAAAAAAAAAAAAAAAAAAAAATGTCATTTCGATCAACGAATTTTAATTTGTTTCAAATTTATAAAATGGTTTAGTTAAATTATACTTTCAATTTTGTGTTCCAGAATTAATAATTTGATGACATAGTAAACAGATACGTAATATTTTTTTATTTAAAAATGGATGCTAATTAAATATTTTGTAAAGCCCATATCTTAAACAAATTAATGTTTAGCAGTAAAGGTCATTGGGCACTAGTGAAATTAACCCTATTTGTCACAAAGGTAAGTTAGTAGTGAAATTCAAATCATATTTGATTTAGTTTTACAAATATAGTTATTTTTAACTAACTTTTTATTTCTAAAGAAAAAAAAAATACTTTTTTGAAAAAAAAAAATTAACTACTTCTAGATAAACTTTTAGTGTCTAAATGAATAATTTATTTATTCATAACTTTGCTAATAAAAAAAATTATCTGAGTTAAACTAACTTAATTACTTATTAAGTAAATTAAAATGCTATGTACAATAAATGGACTAGTTTTACCTTAAAAGAGAGAAACATAAGAGAAAGCATTGTTTTAAACATTTATCTAGGCACCGCCTAAGCATGAAGTGCGACCTTCATCTCAAGTCAAATCTTACGCCTCTCTCTTGTTTAAACTTCGTCTAAATTTAAAAAATTTAAAATTTAATTTTTACGTCTAATCAAACTTAACGCTTCGTTTTGATGTAAAGAGTGCCAAAAGAATTGACACACCATGTGCAATTTGGATATAGGCTTTGTAAAGTGAGTCTATGAAGTCACAAGACTCTCTCCTGTCTAGGCTTTTCTTGTTTAAAATATATTGTCAGGTAACATAAGCTTTGTAAAGGGAGTCCATAAAGTCACAACATTGAATATTGTGTGCAAAAGGTTTAAGGTAGTAAAAGCAGGCGGGGATTTGAGAAGGCGACCTTTCGGGCCGTCGGCAGAGACGTCATTTTCAGACAATGAAAGAGACAGACACAGACAGGGACAGGGACACAACAGTAGGGTCTATGTTCGTACACCATCTTGTCGTTGTCATAATATTTCATTTTCATTAGGCTCACAGATGGCAGACCTAATGTCCACATCTCTAGGCAAAATTTAACCATTAATCACTAAACTTTGAGAAAATACCAAGTTGGAACATTTCATTATACTTGTCAAGTTTGAAAACCCATCCGGATATGAACCCGAAAAAAGTAAATGGTTTAACATCAATACGTCGAACTAGGGTCGACAAATATTAAAGTGAACCAGCCAGTTCTTATCAAGAATATGTTTTGATTTGGTGTGGTTTTTGACTTGTTTTAACAATAACGAATTCTAATTTTTTTTTTTAATTTTTACATGCAATCAAACCAGTTTTTGGATTAGTTCAATTCTCTGCTTTTTGGACTGCTTTGATCCAATTTTGACAATTTCGATATCGATCAATCTCAACTGCGAAAACTAAATTATAATGTGATTCTCACATTTTAAATGTTACGAAATTTGAATTTTGTTTTTCAACTCTGGCTTATATCTGGAAATTAATAGAAAACTTGTTTTTACGGAGCGTTTTGTGAAAATTATAACAAAAGTTTGACAACTAATTTACTCATATTTCTTTTAAATTTGACTGATTTACTTATTTGTGTACGTATGTGCGTGGGTGGGTGGGTGTGTGGGGCTGCCTAATAAATGAACTGGACATATTTGGGGATCATTACTTTAACTGGTCGTTATAATAGAAGGAATTTTACATGGATCATAATTAAATAATTAGTAGTTAATAATTATCGGAATGTTACTTTAATTGTCTGACAAGGGAGTTTCGGGCCCAAGAAATACAACTATTGATTAAGAGTATGATTATGTGTGTTTATAAATATTTGTAATCTGGTCAAATATTATTTTATTCAAATATTTTATAAGACTCAAATTTTTATCCACTTTTTATTCATATATTTCATAAGACCTATTACTTATAATCTACAAAAATCTTTATCAAACATACTCTGAAACTGTAAAAATAGTATCGAATTTACCCTTTAATCGGGGTCATTGGAGGCGGAGCCGAATTGTGACAGTATCGGATATCCGCTATTGTTTTGACCCGATATTTTATTTGAAGAATATGATATTGATGCTTATTGTAATATCCAACGGTCCATCTTTATCGTGATGATTGTAAAATAAATTGGACCATTCACATTTTTTATGAATCTCATGAATTTGAATAGAATTCCACGTATGGATTTTATAGATTTGAAATATTAAAACTAATTATTTTTACTTCTACGGATATAATGTGTTTTTATTTAAAATTAAAAAAGTAATTTAACGTGTATTCTATCCATAGAATTTTTAATTATTTTTTTGGAAATTGGTATCCAAACTACGATTTTTATAAGATTTGTATAAAGGAGATGCTTTGAGTGCACAGTAAGTGTGAAAACAAGATACTGTTTCGTTGATTAAATGTTGAAAGAGTTCGTATATTGTAATGTTTAATGCTATAAATTTTGTAATTATTTTATTCTAATGGAGCTTATATAGGCGGCACCTAGACTTCGCCTAAGTTTGAAACTTGGCCTCAACGCTTAGCCACGCCCACGCCTCGTCCTCGCATCGCCCTTGTATCGCCATCGCCTAAGCCTCTCATAGGTTCGAAAAGCTTGAAGCTTGAAGCTCGACCCTCGACCTGCGCGCCTAGCCACACTTTACGCTTTTTAGAACACTAATATTTATAGTCTAAAAATCAATTAAAATTCTTCTAATTAATTACTCACTCCATCTCATTTATAGATAGTTTATTTGACATCAAAATTTGTCTTGTTAGTCGTCATTTTTGACTATTTTTTGTCAAATAAACTGTTTTGATCAAATAAACTAGTTTATAATATCTACCAAACGAGCACTTATATAGGCTGGTTTTTCTTATTTGTACTTCTCAAATTATGGTCCACCTAACTTGTTGAATGTGTATTTGATTTTTTATTTTTATTTTCTAATATACCACTATCGAATATACATTGTTATCAACATAAATAAAATTGTACTCTTTCAAATGTAGTGAAAATTGATATAAATTTATTAATGCATTTAATTTAGATAGTGTAGGAGATTAAGCCAAGTCAAATTAACCATAATGAGGCAATAAATTTTCAAATTTCCCCACCTACTAACAGCCTCTTTCGTGCCTATAAAATGCGTTTGGTCATAAATTAATGTGGCGGGTTATGAGTATTAATTTATGAATAGTGTAATTTTTAAATCATTCAATTTCATTACTACTTCCAACAATAATTTAATAATCATTATTTTTAAATAATCATTAGTTATTGATAGTACCCTTTTTTTTTTTTTTTTTTTTTTAAAAATAAAGTTATTCATTCATCAAATCGGTAAGAAGTACATTTACAATAAATAAAGACGGAAAATAAGACCAATCAACAATATCATGTAATTAACTAGTGGCCTTAGCTAGTGTGTGAGCTACTTGGTTAGCCGCTCGCCTGACCCAATTAAACTTGAGGTTCGGTAATTCTCCAGCAAGAAGATGGCACTCTTCAATTAAGATACCAAAATAAGAATTGTCAAATCCATCATTCTGAAGAGCACTATGAACCAAGAAAGTATCCATTTCAATTGTTTAGACCTTTTAGATTTAATCCAAGAAAGGGCCTCACGAACCCCCAAAGCTTCGGCGATAAGTGGATCAACAATACCTTGTACAAGGACAACTCTGGCAGCAATAAATGACCCCAAATCGTCTCGAATCACAAGACCAAGTACAGTCTTCCTTTGCTTTTCAAAGATGGCTGCATCGGTATTTAATTTGAAAAAACTCGTTGGAGGTGGTTCCCACCTATCAATCTCCGGTCTGTGCGAGCTAGTCGTGGGCTGTGGTAGTGGCTGATTAGCATCGCGCTATTGCTGGAGGAAAATTTTTGCACTATTCACCACATTAAGCACTGTAAAGACTTAGCTTTCCGAATGGTTTCATTACGGTTCATCCAGATGGCCCAACAAATCATAGCGATAATCTATGATTTTTGAAGATGGTTATGAGCCACTCTTTGAAATTAGCAACAAAGGGGGGTGCACTGATTACTCGAAATATAGGAAAACTAGGAAAATTCTTTACAAAATTTGATATCTCAGTAACATTTATTAGAACTTCTCAATCCGTGTGAAAAACAAAATTAGCCTATATTAATAGAACGGATGGAATATATTCAAACTACTGTTTTTATTATATACACTACGTTTTAATTACAGTGAAGGTCCTCCAAGCTTTAAATATTCGACACTGAAGTCCCCAATTTTTTTTCGCGCATTTTTATCATTTAACTATCAATTAATTTTCACATCATGTCTCTAGTGATTATTTTTATCTAAATATTCTACTAATATGTATTAAAATGATGGACATATATTTTGTCAAACTTTTGTATTTGTTATTCGTTTTGTTTATTTAAAAATGCGAGAGGCAAAAAATATTTTTACGTCATCCTAACTATTTTTTTTTGGACAAAAATCATCATCAAATACAAAGATAAAATATTTAAATTAATAGGTTAACGATAATAATGCGATAAAAAATAATTAGGGACATAAATGCGAAAATGAACAATAGTTAGAAACATTCGTTACAATTAAAATATAGTGTGCATATAATTACACTTAATGAAATCCTTATAAATCCATAAGTTATTCGGCACATAGAACTCCAAATAATCAATTAGAATCAAAGTTTGGGATACCTACGTTTTAATGCAATCTACGACAATATGAGTTGGAGAGACTTGAAATTATATAGATTTTTGAAATCCATTAGAATCTGAGTTCAAGGCCCTCTCCTAAGACTTGAGATTCCATCTTAAAATATTTATATTATTAAGAGAAGTAATCCAATTCTTTATATGTTTATTTATTTCATCTTTAATCGATGTATAATTTATCCTTTAATATGCTCCTGAAGATGTTGACAACACCAATCTTTGAAATTCGAATGCTCATTTGAGTTTTAGACGAACCGAATTACTTGTCTGAGCTTAATGGACTCTAATACTATATTATAACTTTGAATTATATTTTTAAAATGTCAATCTTATTAAGAGCAGTAACCCAAACCCTCTGTATTGGTTTAATATTTTCAAATTTTCGAGTCAAGTTGGGTTGGTAAAAAGATGACCCGAAAAAATTGGGTATATTTTGGCCCAGTCCAATTAGCCTGCCAGGTCAAACAAATTCAATCAAGGCTGAGCCGATTTTTTTGGGCTGGCCCGTGTTTTTTTTTTCCTTCGCTCCCCAATACAAAATGTGATTCTTTAAAATTGATAAGTTTAGCCTTAGCCATAAATCCATATTGCAATACATCTTTCATATATCTTCATTCCATTTTCTCTAATTCAAGCTCTAGTCTACCGAAACCATCATAAATCCGTTAATCTAGTTGGCCAGCTCCATGTCTTTTCTTTCCCGACCAACGACTGCAAAGTTCGAGGGACGACTGGGCGAGTGCAGAGTCTTCGACCAACGGACAGTGAAGTGCGACCAAATTAATTGTCAATTTTCTACTTTCGTTTTTTTGTTTTTGTTTTTAGTATTTGTAATTTGGAGGTCTCTTCAATCAAATATGAGCTCAGTGTATTTGCTTTCAAATGTCGAAGATGTTTCTTAACGTGAATAAGTTTATGTAGTGTTGCTCCCTTTCTTTTAAATGAAACACAAAAATGAGAAATTTTTTTCCTTAACGTGAAATACTTATTTTATTCAGTTTGACTCCAAAATTGATAGCCCTTATAATGGTATTAAATAAATAATTAATATCTTATGTCAAAATCACAATCTTACCTAATATTTTGAAATGGATCAACGATATAAAATATTAAATTTATGCCAAATATGAGATTAGTGTGTGCACAAAGTTATCTAATTGTTTGATGGATTTTTATTTTTGGAAATAATTTGAACTGCTATTTAATAATTTATAATCTATTTTAGTGTTATTATGTATTATACAATAATATATAAAAATTTAAAAATTAAAATAACAATCGAACTTGATTGGACTAGTAATTTATTGGCCTATATAGAAATCGGGTTGGATCGTGCTAGCCATATTTCATGTGTCGTCTAGGTCGGGTCAAATCAGGTCAGGCTGGCCTGCCCGACCCCGTTTGCCACCTCTACCGCGAAGTATATATTTATGGAAACGAGGAAATTTCTATTGTACAATATTAAAATTTTGGGAAATTGCAAATGTAACTACAATAGTAACAATTGCAATTTACTAAGGGTTACTTTTGGACCTCAAAACATAATTCTAACCCGTCCCACTTCAATTCTTAAGAGAAATTCGAGAGGATATGTTGTGCCACTTGTTAACCAATTTCGACATGTCTACTACGTAGTAGTCGTCGGTTTCACAAATAAAATTACATATTTTTTTATATTTAATAATACGCGTCTCCGCCAAAATCACATCTTTTTTTTTATATATATATATAAAGTAGCCTTCTTCTTGATGATATTTAGGGCTTGTTGGTTCTCATTTTTTGCCTACTATTTTTTATTTTTCGAATTTTTTACACTACAAAAGAGTTTGAAAAGTCAAAAAAAAAACCCCCCCATTTTTTGAAAAAAAAAAAACTACACCGAACATGCCTTTAATAATACTCAACTTCATCAAAATCACGCCTTTATTTTCAATGTTTTAAAAATCAACTTGGACATCAATTAAAAGAGTTGAATTGGAATCAAACTAGTGATTTGAAGAAATAAAAATTACAAAAAACATTAAAAAAAATAGCAAATTTTTTGAAATCACAAAAATTGCATAAGCCACCCATAATATACAATTAGAAAAAATAATCAAATACAATCAACAAAAAACACGTCCTTCTCAATTCAATTACAAAATATAAAATAAAATAAGTTGATGATAAATAATTTTCTCCTCCTCCGAGCACAATTTGTGATAGTGGTGGAGACCTGCAAAAGGTGGCGGGACTTTTTTCCTCCGTGGCTACTTCGGTGTGATAATCAATATATGATTAAAACATATGTGCAGAATAACAATATAGAGTGTATGAGAATTGTGTCTTCTGTTTTTACCTAGGGGCTTGGCCTCTATTTATAGGGATGGCCCTGCAGTTATTGATTATGGGTGTCCCTTCATATCTTTCATTTGATAACGAGTGTCCTTTCATCTCTTTCATTATTAGGAGTTAATGAGAGATGTTTCATCTTTCCATTTATTGAGAGATGTTTCGTCTTCCCGATAACTGGTGGTAACTGTTATTCTATGGGTCGCCTGCCTGGCTAATCTGATGACAGTTGGGTTATTGTAGTCTATCTGTCAGAAGCGTGCTCATGAGACCAACGAGGTGGGCAAGCCGTGAGGTGGGCGAATCGTTGAGGCGGCGTGCCAAGACATGCCATCATAGATAAATAACTTATAGCAGCCTGTCATTATTTATATCATCATAAGCCCCTCTACTTTTCATAGACTGTCGTCAATTGGAAGTAGAAATAATCTATCACACATGCTTTTTTCTAAAATTTTCAGACAGAGATTTATCACCTTGATTTTTGGATAGAGGCTCATTGGCCTTATTTTTCAAACAAAGGCTCATCGCCTTGTTTTTTCAAACAAATGCTCATCGCCTTGATTTTTGGATAGAGGCTCATTGACCTTGTTTTTCAGAGAGAGGCTCATCGCCTCAATTTTTAAACATATGCTCATCGCCTTGTTTTTCGCATGCAGGCTCATCGCCTTGATTTTTAGACATAGATTCATCGCCTTGATTTTTAAACATAGGCTCATCGCCTTATTTTTTTCAAACAGAGGCTCATCGCCTTAATTTTTAATCAGAGGCACATCACCTTGTTTTTCAGACAGATGCTCATCGCTTTAATTTTTAAACATAGGCTCATCGCCTTGTTTTTTAAACGAAGAGCGGTGGCTTTTTTTTTCGACGATGGCGTTGTCATTATTTCGGCTTTGTTTTTTTAGACAAGAGTATTTGGTTTTGTTTTTCGAGACAATGGCGGTGGTCTCTTTTTTCGATAATAGTGATTTGGCCTTATTTTTGGTCTTATAAGCCAATCTACTTTTCATAGACTATCGTTAATGAGAAGTAGAAGTAATCTAACGCACATGCTCATCTTTATTTATTTATTTATTTTTAGCTCTCTGGGTGAGCTCGCCACGCTTCGGGTGAGCTCGCCTTGCCTTGAATTTTTTTTATTTTGCTCTCTGAGTGAGTGAGCTCACCTCGCCTTGAAATTTTTTTTTTTTTTTTTTGCTCTCTCAGTGAGCTCGCCCGCTTCAAGTGAGCTCGTCTCGCCTTGAAATTTTTTTTTAGCTCTCTGAGTGAGCTCGCCTACCTCAAGTGAGCTTACCTCTATTATTTCGAGGTTCTGGCTCGTTAATAGGTTATGGCTCGTCCTGAATCTTCCTCTTGTTAGACTCAGGTTCATTTCGATCTTTCATACTTTTGGTAATGAGACATGCTTCTTCAGCGTCTACATACTTATCCCCTCTATTGGGTAACTCATGCATCGTATCCGGCGGGTTTTTGGAGAGTGACATCTTGAAAGGACGACTTCTAGTTCCACTTATCATGGTAGTGACTACAGCGGACATCTACAGGTCTTTGATTCCCAACGTGGCTCTATTGAACCAGGCAATAAAATCTTTCAGCAATTCGTCCTTGTCCTGTGTCAATTGCATCAGACTGATAACAGTTTTCTTAACACGTTTGCTGCTGACAAAGTGTGCAGCAAAACTCTTTGAAAAACCATCAAATATACGGATTGATTTTGGGAGAATGATGGCTACCCAGTCCCTGGCCTTCCGCCTAAGTGTTGGCGAAAAAGCCTTGCACATAATTGCATCAGGGGTGGCTTGTAACCTCTTCAAGTTAACAAAAGACCTGAGGTGATCGACAGGATCAGAGGATCCGTCGTACTTTTCCATCTTTGACTGTTTAAAGTCTCGTGGCAAGGGGATTGCCATCACTTCTAGGGAAAAAGGATCTTCTTCCAACACCATGAATTGTTGCCTACTACTTTTATTAGACATAGCCTCAGCTATTTTGCGACCCATCATTTCTTCTAATCGATGTTCCGGTGGTTAACATCTTGGTGTCTCAACCAGCGTAGGCGTGGGCATCCATGACGATTGCCTCCGGTATGGATTTGGACCGATGTCAATGAATGGAAGCTGGGGTGGGAAGGTGGAGCTGGAGCTAAAGCTGGAGCTATTGGTAGAGCTACCGTTGGCGGTGTTTCTATTGGCCGGAAAGTTAGGAGTTTGGAGAGGAGCCCACGGTGGTGAGGGCCCCACCGATAGAGGGCTAGGACCACGGGCGGAGCCCTGGTGGTAAAGATCCTACCGGCGGAAGGTTGGGACTCTGTGGTAGCCGAAAACCGCGCGCTCGTTCCAATCACGGAGTAGAGCCGTTAAGGCCGCCACCTGATCTTGCAGTGCTGCAAAGTTGAGCGGCAGAGGCAAATTCTTTTTGTGGATGATTAGTGGTAGCGTTAGACTCGGTGTCTACATCCCCGATGGGAGTTGGTGGAGCGATTACATTCGTAGCTCTTCTAGTTCGAGCCATGACTTATTGTGCAGTTTTCCACAGACGGCCCCAAATGATGATAAATAATTTTCTCCTCCTCCGAGCACGACTGTGATAGTGGTGGAGACCTGCAAAAGGTGGCGGGGCTTTTTTCTCCCGTGGCCACTCCGGTGTGATAATCAGTAAATAATTAAAACATATGTGCAGAATAACAATATGGAGTGTATGAGAATTGTGTCTTCTATTTTTACTGAGGGGTTGGCCTCTATTTATAGGGATGGCCTGTAGTTATTGATGATGGGTGTCTCTTCATCTTCTTCATTTGATAACGGGTGTCCCTTCATCTCCTTCATCTCCTTCATCTCCTTCATTATTAGGAGTTAATGAGGGATGTTTCATCTTTCCATTTGTTGAGAGATGTTTCGTCTCCTCGATAACTGGTGGTAACTATTATTCTATGGGTCGCATGTCTAGCTAATCTGATGACAGTTGGATTATTGTAGTCTATCTGTCAGAAGCGTGCTTATGAGACCAATGAGGTGGGCAAGCCTGTGAGACGGACGAATCGTTGAGGCAGGTTTGCCAAGACGTGCTATCATAGATAAATAACATATAGTAGCCTATCATTATTTATATCATCATAAGTTAATAATTTTAACAACACTTTTTAACGAGAACATCATCCCTTGAATTTTTAAAAATGCCGCATAATAGATGCTAAACAATAGTCGAAGAAACCTTCTTTAGAAGATACAACAATGGCAGAAAATTTTATCTTGCTTTGAAAGAAAATTTTAATTCTGCAGTGGAAGAATATACAACATTGACATAATTAATTACGTCAAATATATTTTTTTATACTTAATGAAGTAATTTAGAATAATCACTTTAAAGCCGTTGAAACCGCAAACCATTCAACGATTTCCTCAAAATCAAACGTGTCAACAAATTTTTGAATTGGTGTTTAAAAGAAAAGTTTTTATACCAAAGCAACCCGACTTTGAGCCTGGTTACCGGTTTCACCAATCAAACCATCCGAGCCTGGCCGGTTCAATTCTAAAAACATTGGTTTTTTTGCTTAGCCCTTACCCTCGTCACCCTTCTCCCTCCGCTGAAGTTCCCCACGCCAATCTCCTATTCTCCTGCGACCCCCCGCCCTAAAATGAGCTTTTCCACATTAACCCCACTAGGCTGTCTTATTTTATTTGTCGGTTCAGATTGTCCATTCACGTATTTATTATCAAGAGAAAAGGGGGAGAAATTAGAAGCAACTGTTTGAATAAAGCCCACCAATAATTTAATCTACATCAACACATTCAACTTGCAGAAAGTATTTTCACATTCTAGAACTTTCAAAGTGTTACTGGTGTTTTAAGAGCACGTTTAGTTGTGCTTAAAAGCTTTATAAAAACCCTCTCCATACTTTCAGAAAAAGCAAGTTTTTTTAAGTTAAGCTAAGCACACTATTCATTCAGTAACAAGCTTCTAGAAATTAGATCCCCTACCAAGAAACAAATATAACGTCGATGCATAATTCACACGTGAACTCTAGAAATGACAAACTTCCCACACTAGAAGAAACAGTTTCAGTTTTTTTGCATCCTCCAAGCCAAGGAGACAAACTAAAAATGACCAAAAATCTTAATATGAGCAGAGTCTTCCGCTTTTCCTATTTATTTACTGCCCAGTATTAAAAGCAACATAGATCAACACCACATTAAACCTCCTATCCCATCGCATATTTCTGAGTCCAGGATCGAGCAGTAGTCTCGTACTTAGCTCTGTCAGTCTTGTACATGTGAGCAATCTCAGGTACAAGAGGATCATCAGGATTTGGATCAGTTAACAAGGAGCAAATCGAGAGCAGCACCTGAAATACAAACGTGTTACTAGTAAAAATTATCATCCTATTGTCATTAATGCGCACATCAAACAGACCTATCAACTTGTTCCGACCTAGGATAATAAGCTCATGTTCAATATCCAACAATGAGAGTAACTACCAATATCAACAAGAGATGCAGACAAGTTCATGAAGATAATGAGAATTGCCACTAACCAACATAATACCACACGAGGTAAGGAGGACAATGGTTGTAAACAAAATGTAAAGACGGAAAGAACCAACAAACTTGAGTGTTACCTTTGATATCGTAAGGGCAGGACTCCATTGCTCTTTGAGGATGTCGAGGCAAATACTGCCATTGCTGTTGATGTTTGGATGGAAAACTTTGGTTTTGAAAGAGACCTGCTCAGGTCATAGTTAGAGGAAATAAGTTCTAAAAAATCATAAAACGTAATCATTTAAGAAAAGATATGAAAAAACAGCTATTGTTGGTGCTATAACAGTACTCCATGTAAGTAACAAAAATAAAAGAATCCAAAGAACTAACTTTGGCAAAAGGTTGCATAAATAGGAAATGTTAAAATGATGTAATATTTGATTTATGATAGAGGAAGTGCTACAGAAAGGGCTTATTTTACCCATCTCTGAACGTTCATTTGGGATTGAAAGCATTATCCCATTTAATTATTCCATAGACGTTTGTAAGACAGAATAAGCCACAACAAATACATGAATGGAACAGGATCCACCGAGAATTACTATAACTTGCGGTTAGCCACTTTCGGTCCATACTAGAATCTTGTACTAGGCAGTACTTGTTGGACAAGTAAAGTTTACACTCAATGTCAAGCAGTTTTGAAGTTTCTTTATGAACTATATCCATTTCTTCTATATATATAAGACATGGGTAATGTAGCTAAATCCATATCCTACTTAGACTAACACATCCACCATGTCCACTTATGTTATTTGCCATATCAAGTCTAACCAAAAGGACAAAAATACCTTGGGCGGCTTGAAAGGATAATCTGGTGGGAAATGAATAGTCACAAGAAACACTCCCCCAGAAAATGGGCTGTCTGAAGGTCCCATAATGGTAGCTTGCCAATGGAACATGTCCTCACCAACAGGACCTGCAAAAAGTTTCAGTAATAGTTCGAGTCTGAAAATAGCATCTTAAATTTTAACAAATTTTAACAGGTTAGAGAGATTGGAACTCCAGATATCATCACATTCAACTCAACAGTCAAAACCTAATTATGTGCCCAGAAGTAACAATTAGCCCACCCAAGCCCCTGAAAAATGAATAGATGAAAAAATGAAGGAATGCATCATAGAAGAGACTGAATACAGAAGTGCAAGTGAAAAATATAATGAGCTATGATAACAGCTACAAAGCTCAACCCATGACGTTGCTAGTATGAACATAACTTATGAAGCAGTGCACGCCAACACATAATTTTTCAGAAATGCAGGACAGGGACATGTCAGAAACACATTGGTTATAATAATAAAATTAAATTATCTTTTATTTTCTGAATTTTTAGTGTTTTGTTTTCTTAGAAAATAGTACTATTAAAAGGATATCTATACAAAAAGGTTGGCAACCATACAAAAAGTGAGATTCAATTGATTTACCAACTTTCTAGTTTGTTGGGAAAAAGATGATCCTCATAAAACAAAAATATAAAAGAGGATGGATCAATTGATTTACAATATAATTGGATTTCACCTACAAATTGTCAAGGAATTGAAAAATAATATCTTTCTTTTATTGCCCACAAGATCTTTGTTACAACCCATGAGAAAAATAACGAAACAAAAAAATATAAAAGATAGAGAAAGATTTACAAACTGTCAGGTTTCAATATATGAAAAATTATTACAATCATATAGATTTCACCTACTCAAATTCTCAAGTATCTCAAGAAAAATAATATCTTAAGCTTTACCGCACCCACCAATTTCTACTCTTTGTACAACCCACAAAGAGAACAAGAAAAAACAACTAAGATACTAAGTTTACAATTTTTCTGTCAAAAACCCTCAAGCCACCTCTACAAAAGAGAATAAACCACATTAATTTATAGTTAACGAATAACCTAACTTTCTTACAAGTTTAAACTGTCAAAGAGTCCAAGATTTAAAAACTTGTTCAATTTTAGTTGACCTAGATGCCTTCCAAGTTTCGACTACCAAAGTGTCCAAAATTAAAAAACTTGTAATTTTAGTCGACCTAAAAGTCTTCCCTTTCATCAATTAGTGCATTTTTTGATTTTGACAAATTTTGAAAAAATATCCCAACAATCTCCACATTGACGAAAAACGAGTCAAAAATCAATCATCTCTTTTGCAACTCTTCATCTCGATACTTGAAAATAAATCAGTAAACTTTAACAATCTCAATTCTCAAAACAGAGAATTAACATACTCTACCATATATGTATAATCACTTGAAAAAAACGAATTCTAAGAATTTCATCGACTCATGTCGAATAAATTTGCTGAAATATTATAGTTCAACTCCCTTACTTGACTTATTTTGAAGTTCATCAGCCATCAACATTAATTCCACCACACACCTTACATTAATATCAAGCCAATACCCATGTGCAAATGTCGACCCGCTAGTAGTAATATATCCTCTATCATGATAACTAGCGCATGCCACGAAAATATAAATATTTACTTAAACAACATCATCGTCTCCTATAAAGAGAGACATATTGTCCGTATATGATGTCAAGCAGTTAGCCGTGTCTGCTCCACCTTTTGGACAATTTTTTCTCACGTGACCAGATTTTAAAGTATCTTTGTCAGAAATAGGAAGTTGGTTTTTCTTTCAAAGCTTTGTGCAGTCCAGATTGAATCAAAACATACTTGATTTGTACTTGTCACAAGCCAAAATTGATTCTTCCGTCAAATTTCTCCACGTCATATTTGATAAACATATCTTCTCTGTACGCCAACACTCTGAACGACATGATGCTCTAATACCATTGTTGGAAATTGAGACCAATTTCTTTATTGCCCACAAGATCCTTGTTCAAAGAAAAATAACGACAAAAAAAAATAAAAAACTAGAAAAAAATTATGGACTGTCAAAACTTTAACTATATAAAAAATTGTTACAATTATATAAATTTCACCTACCCAAATTCTCAAGTATCTCAAGAAAAATAATATCTTAAACTTTACCGCACCCACCAATTTCTACTCTTTGTACAACCAGGAGTTCAAGATTTGAAAACTTGTTCAATTTTAGTTGACCTAGATGCCTTCCAAGTTTCGACTACCAAAGTGTCCAAGATTAGAAAACTTGTAATTTTAGTCGATCTAGAAGTCTTCTCTTTCAACAATTGGTATATCTTTTAATTTTGGCAAGTTTTGAGAAAATATCCCAATACAATTTTCATCCCCATTTCCCATCTCCATAAGATCATCTCCAATGCAACCGTGGATTACTATATTTTTTTTGTCATATAAGTAAAATAGATAATGTCTAAAAAAATTTCTCTCTAATGAAAACTGCTAAGGACTATTAAACTGACGTGGCAGGAAAAAATTATAATCCGTCTAAATTCACCGTTAAATATGTTAACTCAACAAAATTTAGATTTTGTGTAAATTTAAATTTTCTATGCATATTTAAATGTAATTTTGATTTCATTTTAATAAAATAAAATATATCTAGATAACAATCCATAAAATACATGAGGCCAAATTTGAATTTGAATGTCTATTCATTAGACATTAATGCCACGTAGATCGAAAGTCTTTCAACATTCATACCACCTAGATATATATGAATGATTGGAGTTGCTCTAATGTCTTTCTCCCATCTTCTTCTGTCTCCCTTTCCTTGAGTCTAGATTTCATCCACCCATCTAGAATATTCTTTTCCATGTCTCCAATCTCTTCTCCATTTTATCAAGTTTGGCAGAAGACTCTTGTTAAGTTTGGTTAATTTGTTATAATCATTAAATTGTCCAAACATTTTGCCATGGAAAATTCTATTTGCACCATTTTTTGTTCTTGATACTGCAAAACAAGCTTGTCATGTAGTGAACAAAAAACAAAGCACGCCACATATGTTCAAATGTTTCTGACAAGTGTCAACAGACGTCGACACTCCGTCCTTGGCGACATATCCATGATTCTTAGACCCACAACACCAACGTGCTACTCCAACTATATCGTGAGATTCTATCTAGCCTAGTCATCACTAGATGGCAAAACCATAACTCAAGATGCATGGGACTAAATGTGGTAAACATAAAGGAAGAGAATATTTCGATATAGTAAGTCCTTAGAACCAGAAGGTATGGTCTCATCCTCTTCCATGATATCATATCTATCCGTACACAGTTCAATATTGTAAACAATACCATGCACGTCGCTACTAGATCTTTAAAAAAAAAAAAAAAAAACAATATCTTGAACACATATATAACAAGAGCAGGTGTACCGTGCAAGCAAACCCCCTTCCCTCCTCACTTGCAGAGCGACAATGAGCTTACGTACCACTGGTACAAGTCCGACTTCCTTACTTTCAGCAGTTATTAACACTAAAGCTTCTCATTTAAATTAGCAAACCAACTATAAAAGGTCCAAAGCAGTCAATGAAGACATTGCAAAGTAAGACAAAAGGCAGAAACATGAGACGAAAAGATAACAAACCAGCACTACAGGATACAGGAGGGTCTTTCTGCAAGTCCTTAAGCTCTTTCTGGATCCGCTTTGAAGCCATCAGCAATCTTCTAAATTTCAATCACCTGAGCAGAAATATCCAGTACATAATATATTTAGGTCAACCAAATTAGAGTGTGATCTCCACGTGTAACTAGCATTGACGGCAATAGATGTTAGCGATTCAGTGTAAAAACATAGCTTAAATATAGTCGTCAGTATAGATAACACGATATAAAAAAATCAATTTCCAAGAGCCAAAAAAAAATAACTCCGTCAACATTTTGCCGTCATCGTCTAGACAAAATATTGACAAAAAGAAATCCTATTTTGTCTTAATTGAATTATTACGCCTATTATGTACACAAATCTCCAGATCGATAGGTTTGGGGATGTGGTAGGATTAAGGCCTTGGACTTGTAATCTGAATTTTTTTTTTTTGAGTAAATTTGTAGATTCTTTAATGGATTCCAATGAGGATTTTGTTGCATGTACCAAACACGATGAAGAACTCTTTTGGAGGTACAAAACAAACATCTATCACGATATCCACAGACCTTTAGCTTCGGCAAAACACAGTGACATAGAAGATAACAACTTAATTTTTTATTTTCTCCAAACCCAAACACAAAAACTCAACCATGACAAGTAAAATTTCACTACAGAACACAATAAATCCGGATAAATTTCTAAAGAGAAAATTCAATTACCCCGACCCAGACCCAAAAAGACAGCCGTGCACACACCAATCCCAACCTATATCCAACAGGTGTTTTTCAAGATTTGACCAAATCCATGTAAATTGCCCCAAGGATCAACAGGAAATAGCAGGTACAAAGTCCGGATAAGTTCAGGCTACAATGAAATTGAAGATACATTCAAATGAAGTAATAGGCTTTTTTTTCCATACCAAAGACAAAAATAACATTAAATTAATCTTATAAAGAAGAAAACAGCCATTACCGCACATCGCAGAACAATAATCTAGACACTTTCCTACGTTCTCAACTTCTCAAAATTTAAAAGATCAATAAATAGTTAAATACCAAACCGACTCACAAAAATAAATTAAAAAATAAATACAAATTCATAGAAACAAGAAAATTAAGAACTCGAAACACAATAAACATGAATTATGACAAATGATAGTACCAAAATTAGTACTAAAAAAACAAATTAAAGCATATATCTCACCTAACCCTAACAAAACCAGCAAAAAATACATACCAAAAATCAGTACAAAAATTCACGAAATCAAACGTCGGATCAATTGAAATTATTATCTATATACACGCATATATGATGTATCTATATGTATATCTATATATAAACACCAAGAAAAATGATTTTGCAGAGATTTGGGGGGGTAAAAACCGAAAAACGCTTCGATTTACTGTTACGAACCTTCGATCAGCGAGATATTTACTGGAAAAGCGCTGTATGAATTATGATGGAAAAAAAATACTAGCTTCAAGACTACGCTGCAGCCACCATTATATACTCCGCGTGTCATTTCGTCGATATGTATTTGCGGTGGAAAAGGCCAATTACTTCACGCCATGCACGTGTGCAACAAAATTTGATACGCTGATTAAAAAATCGACCTTATTTCTTTAAATTTCATTAACTACGAAATTACTCAATTAACAATTAATTTAAGTTACTTGGTTAAAGGTAAAAGTATCAGAGTTTTTACCGTATTTTTTAAGAGAATTAGACGTAGAAGAATTAAATAAATGTTTGATAAATTTTTGTTAAAAAAACATTTTTAAAATAAATCACATACCATATTTAAATTTATATACAAGTCATTTGAAAATTCATAGTTTTTTCCAAAATTAAAAAGGGAGTGAGTTAAGAGTATCTCCAATGCAACAATGTTTACTATGTATACGTATGATAAAAAACATTGTATATATATATATATATATATAATATAAGCAAGTTGGCCACAAAATTTATTTCCTGTTCAAATGTACTTTCTTATTTAGAATTTATATTTTTTTGGAATAATTGCATCAAAGGTCCCCAACGTTTCAAAATCGTTGAAAATATGCGCTTAACCTAAAATAATAGCATCAAACGTCTCCAATGTTTGAAGAAATAGACATGGGAGGTCACTCTTCACACTTTCCGTCAAATTTCTCCATTAAAACCAAATTGTGGACTGCACGCGCTACAATTCTCCAAAAAACGAGAGTGAAAATGTCAGACGAAAATTCCACATTTTTGTCCACTTTCCATAGACCCACTCACGATGGAGGCAGAGTTGAGATTCGTCAACCTCAATCTGCTCACGAGAACTCTGGAAGAAGACAGAGTAGCGGCCGTCGTCGAGGACAGTAATGACAATGCCCTCCCACTAGTCGTCATTGTGTAAAGCAGCAACGTCCTCACTTACATTAAACCTTCGTCGTGCCTCGCGTGGCGGAATGGGACAGACCAGAATTGGGTCCACCGCCTCCCTTAGTAGCTTGGCAGAGTTGTCACCGGACGTGAGTGTGTGAAACTCGAGATGAATTTTGAGGGTCTTCTTGGAAATAGGGCGTACGATGGTGGCTGTATACTAGGATCCTCGGAAACCGTCGTCCTCCAAGCTCACTTCTACTTGTGTTCCCTTCTTGAAGGGATTAGCATCAACATTGCCAGCCATTTTCAATATTCTAGATGGAAATTGGAGAGGGTAGTAGCAAGATGAGATAAAGATTTTGTTTGATTTTGGTTTTGAATTTTTGGGGACTTAGTTTTTCTTGGTTTTAGACAAACACCGATTAAGCGGAGTCGAGGAGTTGCGTCGGGATTCAGGCAAGAATTTTCCTCCTTCCTGGTTTTCTCTTCTTCATTTTAGGGTTCTGGCTTTGCTACCTCTTCTTTGATTCTTCTTCTTCTTTCTTTTCCTCCTCCTCGCCTACGTGGTGAGCGGTGAATTCATGTTTGTTGAGTGCCTCCCGAATCAAGTGCTTGAATTCATCCAATGCTTTCTTTTTCCGGGTCAATAAGATCATCAATCTTATTACTCTCCATCTTAAAGGAATCCAATTCAGCTACCTTCTCATCTTCAACTGCCATTGTCTCTTTCTCACCTTCCACCACCGGTTTCCCAACCTTCTCCACCTCAGGTTCTGGCTGCGGCGGCCCTTCCTTCTCTACAACCGCATTCGTGGGTGCCTCCGCCACCACAGAAAAACAAACCCAACACAAAAAAATGAAAGAGAAAGCAAGGAAGGAGAAAATTCCACTTGCCTTTTTTGGAAAGAGAAAGAGCGTGCAGTTCACAATTTGGTTTTAACGGAGAAATTTGACGGAAAGTGTGAAGAAAACCTCACATGCCTATTTCTTCAAACGTTGGGGACGTTTGGTGTTATTATTTTAGGTTATGAGCATATCCCCAACGATTTTTAAACGTTGGGGGACTTTTGATGCAATTATACTTTTTGTTTCAATTTTGGAAATGGATAGTTTTAATAGCCATTAAATGTTCATTCACAATACTACATTTAATAGCTGTCTGATTTTTTATTTTTTCAACTGGAGTCTCTCCATCTACCTTCTAATTTAGTTATCATTGTAAAAATTAATTTAGTTTTATTATCATTACAATAATTAATTATTCAATACGTTTTAATTTAATTATCTATATTTTAAATATTTAATTAATTAATCTTATCTTTGTTTAGGTAAAAAAAAAATGTCAAGGATTTTCCAATACTAATTAAGATTTAAGAGAACGCATTTTTAATATTATTTTCAAGATTATTATGGAAAGCAATCAATGCAAATTGAAAAAAAAAAAAAGTCCAAATCTATATTTTTAAAGTTATGTTATTATTGCAAGAATTAATGTTCCAATGTATTTTAATATATATATATATTGTTTTTTTTTTTCAGTTTTCGAAAATGAATTTTTTTAATAGTCATTATATGTTAATTCCTAATACTACATTTAATAGCCGCCTGATTTTTTATTTTTTCAATTGGAGTCCCTCCATCTACCTTCTAATTTAGTTATCATTGCAAAAATTAATTTAGTCTTGTTATCATTACAAAAATTAATTATTCAAAACGTTTTAATTTAATTATCTATATTTTAAATATTTAATTAATTAATTTTATCTTTGTTTTGGTAAAAAAAAAAATGCATGGATTTTCTAATACTAATTAAGATTTAAGAGATCGCATTTTTAAGATTATTATGGAAAACAATCAATGCTAATTGAAAGAAAAATAAGTCAAAATGTATATTTTTAAAGTTTTGTTATTATTGCAAGAATTAATATTTCAATGCATTTTAATTTAATTATCTATATTTTAAATACTCAAATAATTTAATTTAATTAATTAATTACTCTTATCTTCATTTGGTCAAAATATGTATGGGTTTTTCAATACTAATTAAGATTTAAGATATCACATTTAAGATATTACATTTTTAATATTATTATAGAAGACAATCAATGCAAAGTGAAAGAAAAATAAGTCAAAATTCATATTTTTAAATTTTGTTATAATTACAAAAATTAAATTTTCAATGCGTTTTAAATTTAATTATCTATATTTTAAATACCTAATTAATTTAATTATCTATATTTTAAGTACCTAATTAATTTAATTTAATTTAATTAATTAATTAATCTTATTAAGATTTAGTGTTTGATTTTATGCATGGATTTAATACTAATTAAGATTTATTGTTTGATTTTATTATAATTAATTAACTTTCATATATACTTTCCGTGCATCGCACGGGTACAACACTAGTTATATTAAAAAACTTCTTCAATGCAACAAAGTTCATTGTGCAAATGTGGTAAATTATTATTAGTTTTTTGAGAAATGAATTGATTGGATAGAGATTATTAAGTTAATGATGGACATTGTCAAAAACAATGTCTAGAATTAGATATTGTGCTAAACACCTTTTAGTATTAATCGTGCCATATAAGCACTTTTTGACCATTTGTCAAGAAAGTATTAGACATTGTATCTTGACATTATAACATTATAACATTGAAGATGCTCTAATAATTTACGTAATTGACTGCGCGCATCACCACTGACAAATGGTATAGCTCTTGTATAAATTGATTCTATAGTATGTTATAAAGAAATGAAAATAATATTTAGAGATTATATATTTTTCAACTTAACTTTCTTTCAATCTGGTATAAGCCTTAAAACCAACCAAAAAGAAAATATTAAAACAATTTCAAAAAATCCAGCAGGAGCAACTCGGTCCAGCAATCGTTGGATGCCAAACAAAACATCAATGGAAAATTTTGAAAGGTTCAAGTAATAGCAATTTCAAATAATTTGATTTTTCTTGTTTCTCGATTTTAATGGTGTAAATTATGATTATTATAGCTACAATATATAAGTTTTGCTCAAATTATTGAAGCTATAGAATATTGTTGAAGAATGTTTTGAAGAACTCAAGACTCAAGATGAATTGACTCGAGCACAAAAAATGCTTTGCATGAAAAGTGGAGAAAAGACAACAAAGTTTTTTTTTTTCCCCCAAATTTACAAAGCAATTGAAAAAAAATGGAAGTGGTCTCCGATTTGCAAAAAGAAAGCCAAAAGTAAGCTTATGGGAAGCTTATCTCTATACTTTCGAATGTTTGTTGACAATAATTAATTGTCATGGAGAAAATACCAATTCAAATTAAATAGATTCAAAATAATGTTACTATCTGGATCGGGGTTCTAAATTTTCTATTTTTCATCCATTAAATAATATTTAATTACTTAAAAAGTCTTTTTAAATTGTTAAAGTAAGGTGGAAGTTTTTAAGAAACTTCGATTTTATCAAACGAAATTCAATTAGAGAAATACCAAGGGGTAGTGATTTGTTGGCATTTGAACGAATTTCAAAAGCAGAAACTTCAAAGCAAGTTTGAAAGATTTTACAAAAAAAAAAACCCACCGAGGAGTAGAGAAGGTGAAAATGGAACGTTTACAAACATTGAAGTTAGAATTTGATAAACTTGAAACGAAACAAGAAGAGAGCATTTCACATTACTCCACAAGGGTTACCTCCTTAATAAATCAAATGGCATTCAATTGTGAAATTTTACAAGATCAAAAGATTGTTGAGAAAATTCTTTAAAATTTACCACAAAAGTTTGATTTCATAACAGACACTGTTAAATAATTCAAAGACTTGTCAACACTTTCATTTGATGATTTATTTATATTTTTAAACACTCATGAATTGCGAATAAAGCACAGAAAACCTTCACCCCTTGACAAAGCTCTCAAATCCCAAATTTCGGGATGCTATGGTTCTAATAATAACGGTGGACAAGGAAGAGGAGAAATGTATCATCGCAGAAGAAGAGGCTACAATTCTTGTGGAAAAAGAAGAGGTTTTCAAAGCGGCGATGATGCTTTCAAAGTATTGAAAATATAACATTCAAAACTAAATTTAAGAAGATGTTTCCAGTTTATTGCACCCACCAACTTCCTGGCAAAACGCCTAGTGTTACAAATCACCGACATGTCAAGATCCAAATTCGAATTAGTTCTTGCACGAATGGGATGAGGAGTGAGCAAGGGGAAGAAAGAGCGGAATAAAAAATCAAGAGATGGATGGCTTCCCTTCCTTCTTTTTGGTGGCATTCTCATTCATCGATACCAAATTATACTCCCTTTCTTCTAGACACATACCCGACGATAAGCAATGAATTGAGGATCCACAATGCCATGATAGAGTTTTCGTGACAGGCAAGACTTGCATGTGGTCGGTCGCCAAATGCCCCCAGTTCATCATTCAAACGACATCTATTAAACAACACGAAGAACAAAGCCATACTATGCCCAGTGATTGTTTATTTGTTTATCGAGGTGGCAATTCAATTGTTCCAACTGGTGCCCATAAAAGAGAGAGTGGCTAGAGCCCACGCCCACCCCATGGAGAAAGCTCACCAAGAAGATCTTTTTTTGGGTATGCCACTCCGCGAGCAAGTAGCGAAAGGTTGTCTGATCACACTTGAATGTATCTACTAATCGTATTGTTCGGTAGCAGGTTTTTTCTATCCGATTCTTTCCTTGACTGTCATTTGGATATAACTAGCTAATGCTATTGGAGATTAGCCAAATATTTGACAAAATATTCTCTGGCCCGGGTTAAATATATGTCTTCCGCCATGTATGAGAAAGAGATTGACACTGAACTCCCTAACGATTGAGGCTAATTCATCAGTTGACAGGATTTTGAGTATTACTCTAAGCCATTTTCTACCTAGTAATAGACTTTTAAGGAATCTCGATATCCCCACTAAACACACAAAAATTGGAAATGGAAAAGCCGCTTCACATCACAAGTGGATCCCACCTATTCTTTACATCCCCAATATGCAATCTTATTTAGGGATTAGGATAAGCCTTAACACTGGAATGAATGGTTGAGGCAGAGGGTGAGGTTATGGAAAGCTCGGCTAAGTTTTCCCGTGATCCGGCTCCTCAGATAAAGATGTTAGGATCTGTCGGCTCATCCTCGGAATCCAAAAAGAAAACAGAGACAGCTTCGAAGTAAGGAGGCGCAATTGGACTATTGCACCAGAATGACTTTTCGGGCAAGGGATTTATCAAGGGCAAGACCACTCTCGTGGGCGTCCAGGAAGTAAACTCAAAACAAAAATAAAACAACTTATTAATGCCTTGGCCATTGGTCCATTCCCCCCGATGCCTCAATTGGCGGGAATGGAAGTAACAGGTTTTTATCCCTACACTACAAAACCTAATAGCTGCCAAGCCAATGTAGGAGGTTGGGCTGATTCACACGGGATTTCACGTGTCCCATGGCCACCTTGAATGGCATGAGCCGCAGTGCAGGGAGACCCGCACTTCAGTAGTGGGAAAATGCGTCTTTGGCTAGAATTACCAGCCTCAAATCCATGTTTTTGGAAATCCGGTCAACATTTTTAGCTGCAATGAAGCGGTCTGTATACCCCCCTATGTGCTGTCTTCTGAGTTGGTTTACTATTGAGCTTAGCTAAAGCGTTCAACCAGCCCACTTTTTAACTAATTGACTCAGGAATTGCTTTGGTGTACGATTGACATCTTTAAAAGAATGCGTCCTTGGCATCGGTCTATTCTACCTCAATTCATCATTTCGATACCAAGTTTAAAAAGTAATCTACTAAGTGTTGGTCACTTTTGAAGAAATATATTAACATACATTTTTTGAAAAATATTTGTATCATGAAGAAGATGTTGGTGGATTTACGTGGAAATGACTCCAAAGCAATCAAACCGAATGATGGATGAAAATTAAGCTGAGGCAAGAGTTGAACTCTTTGTCCTTAAGTCAATATTGCCCCCGCAAAGGTGTCTTCGATCTTTGGCAATTGACTCCTAAGATACAACGACTTCGCTTGAGTTTTGTAGCACTTCAAAAACTCAAGTACAAATGAACCAAAATTGGTTTTGTACTCCAACGGATGAAGAATGAAATGAAGAACCGAATTTTCTCGCAACAAACGCAAGAAACTTGGTTTAAGAAATGAATATATGAGTTCTTTGTGTTTGCTTGTCTATTTTGTATCAATTCTCTGTCAATATGGACGTTCAAATGTCCTATTTAACGCTGAAGATCAGTTGGAAATGAAAATGTATTGAACCAAATCGTGCAACACTTCAAAAGAACATGTCTGTTCACGCAAATCTATGCGATCGCATGGTTTAACCAAGCTGCGATCGCAAGGTACAAAAATCAGAACAGAATTTGATCCAATTTAACCATGCGATCGCAAGGCTTTGTCTCCTGCAATCACATGGAAGGACCCAAAAACGTTCTGCTTAAAAATTAGGCAGATTGCGATCGCAGGTGGAAATACCCATGCGATCGCATGGTCAAAACTTTGACCCAAAATTGTCCTTTTCCGTAATTTTTTATTCATTCGATATTGGTTTCGAGATGCCAAATATACTCTTTAAACATGCAAATAAATCTGAATTTTCTTTCTCGGGCGTTGCCCCAAGCCCCACGAGGGCTACCCCTCGACCCTGCGACTGGCCAGGGGCGGTCGATCTCCATTCTCGAAGCGTCAAGTGGCAAACTAATTTACCTAAGCGGATTAGGTCGGATCTTGTATATTTGGCCAAGTTGACACGAAGTCACTTTCGTTGTTTTTAATACTTAGTTAATTTTTCGACATATTTAAACTAATTTCCAACAGAAAAATGATCAACTTGTTGCAAAAATCAATTTGAGCAACAACCATTTATATCCATTGAAACCTGATGTTATTACATCACATTTCCGTCCATAATTGTTCATACATGTACCAATTGCTCTCTTCTAGGACCATTTCTCATAGGTTCAACAAATTGGAAGATCCTAAGATTGAAGATAACATTCAAGTTTGGCAAAATGAAGAAAGTTTATCAACCTCCAAATTCACCATCTTCAGCAAAAAAAAAAAAAAAAGACAAGGAGTTTAAAAGAAATTTACGAATCGTTAATAAAAAACATCCAATTGTTTTTTCTTCCTTAGTATTATGTCTCGTTTAATAGGGATTATAAACCAAGAGTGGTTTATTTCATCCGTATTTTTGACTTTTCAAATTAATTTAACATGCAATGCATCTATTACCTTTAAACAACAAAATGTCATTTCAAAGTAGAAAGAACAATTTTGTCAATTTACATTAAAGTGATTTGAAAAATCAACAATTTCAACTCAAATAAATCAATATTGATTTATAGGCTAATTTATAATCTATGTCAAACAAGTGCTAAGGAGCTTCGCACCATACAAGAAGAAGAGTTGAAAAAGACAAGCAAGGATTGAAGTCAATAGCTTAGAGCGAGTTAGGGACGTGCAAAAGAAAAGAAGAAGAGACGATATGGCATATATTCTTCGAAGATAAAGGCTCGAGGTGATAATGAAAATAAATCAAAGAAAAATTGGTTTACAAGAGGCATTGTTTGAGTAATAAACTTAATTTTGATCATTGAAACTTCTTAGAATTATTCATGAACTGAATTTAGTTTTGAGTCAAGTGTGTCGTATAATTTCAATGTTTGACTTGCTTTTAGATAACATGTTCACTATATAGTATGGTAAATTTGTTAGACAATATGAAAAAATAAAAAGAAACTAAAATCTCAATGATCGTGCTATTCAGTTCATCCTAATAATTATGTACAAAATATATTATAAATATATAAAATACTCTTAATTATTTTAGATAAATCATCCACTTTTATTTAAAAATGTGTAACATATCAGATAAATGGATAGAAATGAAAGTAGTGCGGCAGTCGTGTATCATCTCAACTACATTCAAAATGCCATATTTTAGTGCATTCACAACTTATATCAGCACATCCCACAAAATTTATGTTTTTGAAAAGAACAGACACGTCAGACTAAAGAAATTACAACAATTAATAACAGGGGTGATCAACTCTCCACGTGAGGAGTAGATATGAAGCCCATATCCTATGTGGTGAGATGAATTGGACAAAATAGAAGCCACATGGATGCATTTCATTTAATGGTCCAAACAACACCCAACTCCCACCCACCCCAAGCACTCCCTCATAACAGATCCATTTCTCTCTCTCCAATTTCTTCTCCAAATCGGTGCCCTAGCTACCCTCGAATCATGCGCCCCCTCCGGGTCAAAATCAGGCTTTCCTCCGTTGAACAAAAAGGGGAATATTCGTTTAATTCACTACATTCACGGAAATCAATGTATGCTCATCTTCTTGAACAACCGTGGTCCGCAAAATCTTCTTGAGGTTCCGTCGTTCGCTTGTGAGCAATGACGCGGCGGTCTCGGTCTAGTCCTCCTACTTTTCCATAAGCGTCACTGCGGTCCGCTCTTCTTGATTTCCGCGAACACCCGTGGTCGGTCCTCCTCATTGCCGCATGAGCGACCGGGCGATGCGGTCCTCCGATTCTCCTCTCGCGCGCGTGACCCACCACCCGGCGGTTTGGTCCAAATCTCGCAGTGAAGCGACTTTCGCTTCAACATCGAACACCGAATATCGACAATTTCGGTGAACCACCATTGAAGTAATTTTTGTACTTTGATTCATTTTGGTTAGTCATATGTTGTAACTTGATTCATTTGTGTTAGTTGAAGTTTATGGAAATAATAAAAGTGTTGTATTAGTACGTGTATAAGAACTTGTTCCTCCAAAACCTCCAAATTCTTGTAATGATATGTCAAAGTTAGTATGGAATCAATAAATTTGTATTGATATTGTTAGTTTGTTGGTTTATTGTTTGATAGGAATGGAATCACATAGTGCATAATGTGTTTGTTCCTCAAGTTTTTGAGCTGATCTTCCGCCTTTGGACAAGAATTTGAATCACATGAGGCGACTTACCTTTTTACAATAAATATGCTCGGGAGGCTAGATTTAGTGCATCTAATTGAGAATACTAAAAAGAAGAAGGATCTTGGAGAGACGATCGAAAATGTTTGTATGTTCAAAAAAAAGGAAAACAGATGATGCATATCAAAGAAAATATAAAGAATCGCGGCCATGAACCGGGAAAGAGCGTGGGCATACACGAGTTGGGTGTTGTGCTAGATTAAGCGTGGTCAAGCAACAAACGGGACCAATGTGGGTAGTGAACAACTTTGTCGAGGAACACAATCACGCTCTTACTACTCCCAAATGAGTGCACTTGTTAAGATCCCACCGGATCGTGTCGACTACAAAGAAAGCATTGACTCAACAACCATTGATGCTAATATACCAACGTGTCGACAATTAAGGCTTATAGAGATATATTCAGGTGGTCCAAAGAAAAAGCACTCTCGCGAGGTAATAGACAATGCTCAGTTTGTGGAGCAAATGGACACGACAAAAGAACATGTCCGACATTTAATGATACGTAAATTTGAATACTTTTTTGTATTTTATATTCATGTATAAAAGTACACATATTTATACAAATATTTGGCTTTTTGTAGGTCAAATGTACCCACGGTACATGAGAACCAACATGATTACGATGACTCTCAAGATGTTTGGAGAGAGGACGCTACGTTTTCATCATTTGCTTGTAGTTCGAATGCGGATGGAGTCAATTTTACATTTGATTTATAGTTTGAATTTCGATGGAGTCAATTTTGCATTTGGTTTGTATTAAATCAACAACCCGCGTGGTTAGAACAATATGTTTTTCAAACAATGATGTTTTGTGCATTTCATGGAACATGCCATGTAGTTGTTTTGTAATATTTTGGAATGATGCAATCTTTGAAGTGAATGTTGTGTGTTTGTGTATTCCACCAACTATGTTGTTCTGAGTTATTTTTAATTTATTGAAGTTGGAACATGTCATGTTGATTTTTATATCTTTTGGTAATTATTTATTACTTGAGTTGGAACAAGTCATGTAGTATTTTTATATCTTTTGCTATCATTGAAGTTGATTATTTGATTGGATCATTTTACCCATTATGGTTTTGTTGTCATGTGCCAATTTTATGATACCTACCAAAATTGATACCGCCAAGTCTTGTACATACATTTCCAATTAAAATTGATACCCGTCAAAATTGATACCGCTAGGGTACAAACATTACTCAATTCCATTAAAATTCAAAAACACAAATTATTGTCCAAATATGATTTTAGGATTTCACAACAACGATATATACAAATTCATTACAATAAACACTAATACGACGATACAAGAAATCATGAAAATATCGAGCAATTTTCCCCCCCACTAATACGATGCCTAAGTACACGATCCCCTGTCTTCTAGCTTGTCTACCCTATCCATTAAGCTCCATAAAGTGCACTTCAAATCATCCAAGTCTGTACTTGTTTGTTCACATACTTCTCGATCGCAATCTAAAATTAGATTCCATTTCGTCGTCCCAATAGAAGCCTCCGCGATAGGACAATCGATCTGCAATAGCATCTTCTAATTCAAGTCAATGAAATTTTACAATCACAAAACTACATTATGAAAAGTCACTTACCTTGACACTATGACATCTCCAATATCGACGATTTGGATTCTTTGAGAAAGGGCATGTATGAATCTTCATATACGCCCACATCTACATCTAAGTAGTAATTGGAAAAGCAGTTCCACTAGAAGAAGACATTGATCCTTACCTATGTGTTGTTCAAATGTTACACCAATATCACATAATTATCAATTAATTCCATGCGACATTCAATCTATTATGAATTGACAATTACATTGGAGGCTCGGATCATGTTTTGAGTACATTAATTAGCACCGTCATGGTCGCAAAACACCGGTTGCATGAACTTACGGGTTGCAACCCCATTCTCATGCCATCAAGGCCAAGCCAAGATATCTGGACTAATTTTGTAGTTGTCAATTCCAACAATCATAACAATTCACACAATTTGATCATCACAGCCCATTATGGAATTAAATTCCACTTATCTTACCCACATTTTCAACACACATGGCTGATCTACCTCCCCTCATACATAAATCACAAATCATTGGGTATAATCGAGCAGGGGAAAAATAGCATTCAGATAAAATTATCACAACTCAGACAATGCTTTCAGCACATAAAACAATCACAGTTCATTGTTTACAATCATATGTGGAGAACTAGCATTCAGATAAATTGTCACAACTCAGACAAAGCTTCAGCCAAACCAACCATCACAGATCATTGGGTACAATCGAGATGGGGATAAATATGATTCAGATATATCACAACTCTCAGACACAACTCCGCCCAAAATAACCATCACAGTTCATTCAACAATAAGGATCATATTTCCCAATTTACTTAATCAATTTCATATTCCAACATTTTATAAGAAAAAATCCTATCATTTGGCACATCATTGGGTACAATAAAGATTGGCATCAATTTAATTGGTCCTCAATCTCTATCTACCCTCGTAACAAGTTTGGAAAATAAGTTACCGAGTCACATCAGAGAGAACCGGCGTTCGCGGCAATGAGGAGGACCAGATCACGGGCGTTCGCGGAAATCAAGAAGAAGCGAGACCCACGCGTTCGCGAAAGCGAGGACTGGACCGCATCACGGTGTTCATTGTTCACGGCGAACGGCGGAACCTCAAGAAGATTTTGCGCACTACGGTTGTTCAAGAAGATGAGCATACATTGATTTCCGTGAATGTAGTGAATTAAACAAACATTCCCCTCTTTTGTTCAACGGAGGAAAGCCTCGATTTTGATCGAAGGGGCGGGCGCGGATCGAGGGGTAGCTAGGGCAACCGATTTGGGGAAGAAATTCGGGAGAGAGAAATGGATCTGTTATGAGGAAGTGGGGTGGGTGGGAGTTGGGTGTTGTTTGGACCATTAAATGAAACAGATCCATGTGGCTTCTATTTTGTCCAATTCATCCGCCACATAGGATATGGGCTTCATATCTACTCCCCAACGTGTGAGAGTAGATCACCGCACAATTAATAAATGGCTCTATTTAGTGCCATTTGCGTCAATTAGTCACTATTAGATAAGGCTTAGCCTTGCAAATCTATACGGCCATAAGTCCCATTGTTAAGACACTACTAATGTATTCTGAAGGGATTTTTTAGGTTAAAGAACAAAAGTATTTTGATTATATTTATGATTATTAGATTAAAGTCAATAGAAAAATTTTGACTAAATTTTTTTTAAAAAAGTTCAAATTAACATTAATACATCAAAAAAAATTAATTTATTTACTCTATTAATTACTTATATCAAATTGTCACTTCGTATATTTATATAAAAGTGAAATAATATCTATTGATATGTTAAATAATATAATATAAATTTACACAAAATATATTCGATTTAAATAAATTAATTATAAGTAATATTATATTAATTTTAATATTTAATGTAGGATATAAAAAAATAATATTTATAAATAATATAAGATATATAATAATTAATTATTATTTAGTTAAATAAATATAAAATTTATATAAAAATATTTTTATAGTTATGCAACCAAATGCTCAATAAACAACTTTCCAACAAAAGTTTTACTTATAACAGCTGTGTTAAACGGATCCATCATGCTATAGGAACTTAGAGCTTGCTTGAGAAAGTATTTTAGAAAAATTTTATAAATTTTTTATGAAATATGTAGTTAAAAAATTAGGTTGTGTTTGATTGCGAGCAAGGAAAATGGGTGGAAAGAAAACATTTTCCATGGAAAATATTTGCCAAGAAAATATTTTCTTGGTAATTGGAAATGTAGTGTGTTTGATTGGATTAAAATTCGTCCTAGAAAATGTAGTCTTTTTCTTGCTTTTGGTGTTTGATTGTCAAAATTTTCCATGGAAAATGTAAGTTTTTCCAACTTTTGTTGTTTGATAGCCTTAATTTTCTAGGAAATTGTATCATTTTCCATGGCAAATTTGTATAGAAAATCATAGTTTTACATTTCGTCATTTTGAAATAATAATTTATTACCATTTTTCATCCACTTTTCAACCATACATTTTATATAATCCACCACTTTTACAAATTTTGAGGATATTCTATTGTACGTTGAAATCCCAAAAGCATATGTTCGTTAACAATTACGCATTACGTTGCTCACGCACTAGCATTCCCACGAGTCATATGATTTGTAATAATCATGTAAATAACTTATTATCATTAAATAAATTCTGATCTCCTTTCATTAAACACATTGGACTAATTTAGTTAGCTATAGTACACTAGCGTCATGATTTCGACCAAAAACATACTATGATGTGTAATATGGTAGGAATCCATTGCATCTTATTCATTGTCTTTCCCTTCTTTCCCAAATGTTTCTCATGGCAATGCACCTGGGAGATGACAACACATTCACAAGGAAACCATCCGCAAGGTCCTTTGGTTCTTTGTTTAATTAACGTTATATTATATCAAACTTGCACATGAAATATGTATGCCATGCATCGCCCAAGTATAAAACAAACACATGCAATGGACTAAACAAAAATAGAGATACACCTTTGCAATTGTAACAATGAATAAGTGTAAGCAAATCAATTTAGCATAGTGGTCTTAGTAGACTAACTACAAGAAATTGAGCAACAAAGAATCATTCAATTAAAAAAATACTGCTTATGTTTATTGCTTTGGGATGATTGAGCTGAGAACGCTGGCACCAACTGTTCTTTCTCCAATGCAAGTCGTAGTAACGACAAGACAACAAGAATTTTTGTCATATGGCTTTCAAATGCAAAATATAATTCCATGAAATAATATAAGGAGAAAAGGGTAAACTATTTCAATTCACACTTCCCAAACCCAATTAGATTTTCTATTGACAATCGACTATCAAAACTTATATACAATCATCTATTTTCGGCGTTGCGTTATATATATTTATAAATTCCCACGAGGATGAGAGAGTCTCACAATGGTAAACATACACATTATTGAATATTTCCAAAGAGCATATATAACAAAACAAACAGGCTACGGAGCAATCATAAATCATCTTGAGTTGGCAATTGTAGACTTTCTTACACAACGGATGATTTGAAATTTTTGTTTTTTTTTCTAACATCAAGCATTGCACTGCTTTACTATTTGAACATCAGTACCCAAATTACATGTGCTTATTTGATACCGAATATCCACCGACCCCTAACACACAAAACGAAGATGTCCCAATCATTGGGGAGGCGGCGGTGGGTAGAGACTGAAATAGCCAAGGAGCTGCGTCAGCTGTGTGGATAACGCATCGTGCTCTCGTCGTCGGGATTCGGCCTCTCGGACTTGGGCTTCCCGAATCTCCCGAATCTGTGCTTCGAGTTCCGCCTGCGAGGTACGCCATTGACGAATCTCATGAGAAATAGATGCCAATGTTGGTTCGATGACCGTTTCGTTGAAGTCCTCGGCCATTGGATCATCAGCGAGCAGTTCTCGGTTTCATGCGGTACATTACCCCGCCGCCAATGGGACCTGTGTTCTTCGCTCCCAGTTGCGCGCGTCATGTGTAGTTCGAACCACGTATCCCCATTACGTCTATCTCGCATGGTTCGCTTCACTGTGTGCTTTCATGGGAGAGGTCAATGCCGTACATTTCACGAGTCCCGTAATTAGAGATGGGAACGCCAGACATCTCCGGTTGTTTTGTATATGCAATACATTACAAAATATATAGGTGCCGATATTGAGGGTCCTATTCAGAGCCGATCTGAGAGGCGTGTTTCGCTCCATAGTGACCGAGAAGTATGTGTCGTAGGGAGAAGATTGGCGCTCACCATTTTGTCCAATGTGCGTGCATTTGAGGACGAAGACATTTATAGTTTAATGTCTTCGCTTCCTTCGTGCCAATGATCAATTGACTCGAAATGGAGACGACTACTTCATGCATATTACTACTGGCGGCTTGGTAAATGTCGGACTCCGTGTTGTCAAGTTCATAGTAGCGGAGAATGGCTAAGGGGGAGAATGGAATATATTACCCTCGCATGTATACTTGGTGATACTTAGGATGATCAGGGTTGTCGATGTTATCATGGATATTGGCATAGAATTCTTTGACGATTTCTACATACGCAACCAGCGGAGTGGCTACAAATTTTTCCCAATTATTCCTCGCAATAACTTGACCGAGCAATTCATTTTCAAAATCCGATATTAACACCCTTCGCTCCCAGATAATATTAAATCCCGCTTGTGTCGTTCTTGTAGATCATCCAAGCCGCCTCCGACTCAAATCTCATATCATCATAAGTTATCGGTTGTTTGGAAGTCTTCTTTGAGGAGCCTTTCTCTTCCCGAGCTAGGTCCCGCAACTTGCGTTGGTTTCTTTGATCTCGGCATTGTATCTATAAATTGTACAAGAGACATAAAATTATGGGTACAATGTAGACGAATGCACTCATAAAATTTAGCGTGCTTAGTGGTGCATCAATGTGGACTTGGGTGGATCTGTGTGTGTGTATCATGCGGTGCTTTGTTAAGAGTGGCATTGGCGTGAATAATCATGTGTATTTAAGTAAGCATTTGAGTTATTATAGCATGGACACAAGCTAAGATCAACACACTTTGTGAATCATTTTATCAAACACTTGGTGGGCATATTCTATTACAAGTGAATGAACATACATTGGATAATGCATTAAACCCAACAAATTTTGTTGCTAATCAACAAACCACCAACAATTCATCTATTTAAACCAAGACATATTACTTGCCCAACCTCCTCAATCAAAGAAAAACCAATGACATGGTTTCAATTGGAGAAATTTGAAAAAAAAAAGTGAGCCATGTTACCTTGATTTTTATAGCGGGAGGAGGATTGTCACGCTTGGAATGGCGAGGATTTCTTCAATTGATTACGTATTGACTACAAAATAAGAAAGTTTTGATGTGTGAGGACAAATGACGAAATTGAGGGCAAGAGGAGTTTGAGAGGTAAGAGGAAACTTTTTTTTTTATGGTTGAAATGGGTTCACGCTGGGGTTTAAAAACCCAGCGTGAACCCGCCAGCAGTGACAGCGCAGCCCCAAACGGGCTGTTTGTCCGCCGAATGACAGCGCAGCCCCATTTGGGGCTTATCGAAGCGGACAGCCCCATTTGGGGCTTCTAGCTATCCGCTGAAGGACAAACAACCCATTTGGGGCTTATTGCTTTCCGCTTGAGCGGACAGCAGGCCCAAATGGGGCGCCTGCTTTCTGGTCGCGAGACTTGGCACATTTGGTCCACATAAAATCTTGTGTAATTACATCATGTTAACATTTATCTAATTATTCATTTTCTAGATTGTTACCCAATAAATACAACAAAGTCTCACAAATTAAAACCAAATCTCCAACACTAAAAAAGTACCAACAAGATGTACGTTAACTTTATGTTCACATAGCTGACATCTGACAAGAAAGTACCAAATCATAACGTTCACATAGCATACATCTTCCCTACATTCATCGTTGCTATACATACGACACAACTTCAGCAACGTATATGACAAAAAGTATACATCGCTGTTACAAAACCTGCCCCAACCGCATTTACAAAAGACAAGTCTCCCACAAGTCGAAGGACATCTAAACCATACAAGTGAAATAAATATGTACGAGATACAAACAGTGTTATCTAGGGCAATGGAGGGGGATCACGACCAAGCTGCTCATACACCAAAGCCCGCATGATAGTGGTATTTGTCAAGCTCATAAACACCTTCGCCAAATCACCATCCGATCGAAATGCTTTCATCACTTTCATGATGTCAACCAAGTCTAAGTCCATTGCTTCAAGCTTTTCGGTAATCATCTGCCAATTCACGTGATTCAGTGTATCAAGTGTTGCTTGCATGTGTATAGCGTCGGCAATTTTTCTTGATGACTCCGCTATTATTGCTAAGGCCCGATGACTTTCATCATCATGGGGTTTTGTGCGTTTACACCGACCGTGCTTGTTCCTTCTTGAACCTCTCTTACGCGAGGAGTTGGGCTTGGATCGGTGTCCTCGGTTGGAGTATCAAACTCGTTGACACCGTCATCAACCGAAATAGGAAAATAAAAATCATGGTTGTCACCTAAAATACATTACGAATATATATATATATATTTGATACAAAATCAAACTACCTTGCATAGGCGTAGAAATTGTCAAAACCCGACATCGCCCGATCTCCAAAGAGTCAGTATCGTTTCCAAATATACACTCCATATCATCATAGCGACGACACAATTTGCTCCTCCATTTGCCCAAATCAGGTTTTCCCTACCAAAATGAGAAGAAATGATCAGTGATGTTACCACGACAGTTTCGGCAGATAATGGGAGTAATTGATACAATACAATGAGGAGAAATAATACCTTCACAAGTTCCTCCCACGCAAGTGAATCTGCAGTTATTCGTCCTGTTTCGGCATCCCATCCAAAGCCGCTAATACTTAATAGCTGGCTAACTTCTGCATATTCTCTCTTTAGAGTCTTCAAACGCGACCTAACATTCTTCTCTGTCACTACCATCCCGCACCCTTGTTTCACGCTTTCCATTGCTTTAGATATTTGAAAGGATGTGAAGCCATTGTCACTTCGTTTGTGACCTACCAACACTTGATTAACTAGGGCGATAATCATGAACCCATCCATGTCGTCATTCCAACGTACCTGACGAATCTTTGTACTAGGATCAACCTGGGAACTGTTTGTATCATTCTCATCCATGGTTGTCGAGGTTGTAGGTCTTGGAACTTGGAATGGGGATGCAGTGTTATGTCGCTGATGTGCCATCACATTTAGCTACAGAAAAAGCAATACCAGAAATGTATTTCAAACCTGGGATGACAAATTGTGTGGTTTTCAAAGTGCGAACGCAACAAAATAAGAAAATACACAATTCGACATATGTACAAGTGTCATTCAATTTTCCAAATGGCGTGAATGATTTTCGATCAGTTACAAAATGTAATAATAGCATCAAATAATGTGACAATAGTTGCAACGTACATACATGGGACGTATTCTTAATTGACGTCCTAGCTACAGAATGTTTGTTCCATTACATAACATGAAAGTGTAGAAAATGTAATACAACGGCTTAATCAAATTCAATTTCAGCGTCGGCATTGGGAGTATGATGAGCCCACATTGATTGAGCCATTGCATCCCTATTATTAGACCACGAAGCGTCAGCAGAAAAAGATATATGAGCATTTATTGTCGCTTCTTCCGTCACTTCGGCATGAGTAGGGTTCACCTCATCATCATCGCTATCGATGTCCTCCTCACACATCCTCCTGCATCATCAATCCAGTAGGAAGTTGTGAATAGCACAACAAGCGAGGACTATCTTCGCTTGTGTGCTAATGTCATGAAATGGTTGATGCCTCAAATATGTAAATCTTTTCTTAAGCGGACCTATTGTCCTCTCGACCGCATTGCGTAGAGATGAATGTCGGAAATTGAACGACTCCTTACTATTTGCATAGGATACCGACTCGATATCTCTACGATGATAACGAGTTCGACGATAAGGTGAAAGAAAACCGGAACCAATGGGAATCCAATACGTCAAGAAGGTAGTACTTACCTATGAAACGTTTAAATTTAGCACTTGTGCTAACAATGAAAGTACATAGATGAAAAAGCTATGAAACTACTAACCAACAGGAATTGTTAGCTTATGTCCTTGGCGTAGTATTGCACTTCTTAACAACCTACCATCATGAGCCGATCCCTCCCAACCGGCGAGCACATATGTAAATTTCATATCAAATGTGCAAGCCACTAAGACATTTTGAGATATGACTTGTTTCCTATTGCGGTATCTAGCTTGATCCTCTACAGGGACATTTGCAGCTATGTGTGTACCATCTATAGCCCCTACAGCATCCTACAATAAAAAAAGGGAAAGTATGTGAAAGTTTTTACATTATGTGATTTGTAATTTATAAAATGAAGTAGCTATGAAGACCTCACCTGGAAAAACGAGTACCACTCCTTGACATTATCCTTGTCATATGGTGAGTTATTGATAGTGGCATTGGTCACAACTTCTCTATACAGCCCTAGACAAGCGTGCAAAACCCTATGGAAATAATAGCTCACTGTTTGTCCAGATCTATAGAAAGTAAAACTTCCAGCTCGAGTACGTTGGTCGTGCGTCGGACGGTGTTGAGGAAAATAGCAACTTGTTCTTCAACTCGGATCGATTTACTATCAATCAATCAGAAAGGCACGTGAGCGAGAACATAAGCTTTGGAAGCGGACCTATTTTCATCCTAAGAAGATCACGACAAATTCTATCACTCGTACCAAACATTCGTGTCAAGGTCATTTCTCTCTCAACTACCCAATTTCTATGAGGAGCCCTAGGAATATGTCGGGCACGACGTCTAATACCATCATATATCACAATTGCTTGGATGACCATGGTCCAAAACAAGCCCACGCGTTGTATTTGGCGCCGACGTTGCATCCTTTGTGTATCCATGGGACTCTAATATAGTATCAGAAATCAATGAACTCAGTAGTTGTGGTATGTAAGTCAAACGATCAATACCGGCCCACATTGAGTTTTTTGAGATAATGAAGTAACATATATGTCGAATATGTAATATATTACAAATTATGTGTGGACAGGCATAATGAAGGTGAGTTTTGTAATGAGACGTTGCCTAAACAAAATGGGACTTGATTTACAAAATGTAAAACGTTTCAAAATACGGTCTCTCCGAACTTGTATTTTCCCATGTACATAGAAGGATTAAGGAACAGGCACAAAGGATGATTTTATTCTAGTTAATGCAAATGGTAAATTTACAAGAAAAGATGATTGCAGCCAATTTGAGCCCGTCTAGAAATAACCACAACAATATGCAGTGAAAGGGACCGCTAGGGTGCCCTTCATGAATTAAGGTTTATTCATATTAACACAAGAGATTTACACCCATAGGGTGTCGCAACTTCAACCCATATAGAAGAGTAGTGCTACTCATGTCAATTGGTATGCAAAAATAACTCAATTGGGTGATGAAACGATATCTCGCCATCAAATGAGGCATTTGATTTGGTTTGGAGTTAAATTCTATTAGCTAAAAAGAATGCATTGAGTTCAAATGAACCTTGTCTCTTTTCTTGCATTTAGCCAAATACATAATTTTTTTTTTGGGCGGGGGCAGCAAAGGCATTCAATAAACGCAAGTCGGAGAGAGATGACACTAGGAAAAATCAAAGATGCAACAAAAAGTGGGGTGGGAAGGGCAATTCATGTGTATTTTAGACAATATAAGGAAAATTGTTAATGACATTGACTACAAAATGCTTATTAATTTATGTAGGCAATTTTTTCTCCTTCACCTCAGATAAGGGGAAAAACAATGCGGTAATCACAGAGATGGAAATTTCAATAAACGAGACCATATATCAATCTTCAAGTTGATCAAGCTCAGCTTCACATCATAAACAATCCCGCTTAGTGATTATTCGGATCAATAGGTCTGAAATTTAGCGCAAGCAAATCAAGTTTTTGAGAAGTCGAGCTCGATCAACTTGGTTCATTATACTATACTCAGTGCTTTTTAGAAAATTCAGAATTCCAGGTGCATTCCTCCACTCCCTAATAGCTTAAACAATGCAGACAACTATCATGTTTCTTACAAAAAAAAATAACTCATTTGATTAAAGAACAAGGAAGAAAATGCAGGGAAAATGATACGATTACAATTTGGACAATGCATATGATGGCTGGAACGATTTCTTATGCCATTGTAACGTTTGTGCTCGTGTAATTGAAATGGAAATATATCATCCAAAATCACGTTTTCTCTCATTTTGGCGTGAATAATTATGGTGATTGAAAATAGGACAATAGAGAAATGTTCCATACCTTTTGAACACCAAGGAAGACACGGAATGATGAACAATTCACGAGCGGTGTGATTGGCCAAGATTAGGCACACGAAGCGGATCAATGGTAATCGCAATAATCGAGCTCCTGGGCTGCGATTTGAAATGGAAGCGAGTTGATGTAAGGAAGGAGGAAGACACTCAATTTACGTAGTCACGAGCTGAAAATTGAAGGAATGGCGGCGATTTCCAATTTGGGAAGAGAAATGGGCGGGATTGTTTTCCACACCGAATGAAATTGATTTGCCACGGAAAATTGATTCTCGATTAGGTAAGAAAATATTTTCACGAATTGGTGGAAAATGGATCACGTGGATTGGAAAATGGAAAAAATTTGCCTCGGAAAATTTTGTGAATCAAACAACTCAAAGGTGGAAAATGGGTGGAAAATGGGCATTTTCCAGGGCAAAGAAGGTGTATCAAACACTGCCTTAATAAAAATTGTGAACCTTATAAAATATGTAGTTAAAACAAATTTATTGACTTTTGACTATAATTTTTTAATATATTTTACTCTGAATCAAACAAGCACTTAATAAATAGAGATTTGTTGGAGATTTAAATATTAAAATATATTATATTTTATAAAAGTTCATGTGTATAATCAAGTGTCTATCAATATCACTGAATTATAGACTACAAATATAGAGAGGAAATTATAGCAAATATCTATTTATAAATTTTATTTTTGAAAAAATGGCAGTTTTTAAAAATAAGTTGAAAAATAGTTATTTTGAATAAATATAATCTCAAACAATTTCTTAAACTCTCATTATATCTTAGTCAAATCTATTTCAAAATCAAATATTTTATTTCATTAAAATCAAATATTGCTCTACTACCCACCGTCTCGCCACCGCTTTTGCACCACGATTCACCACCAACTAACCTACCTATGTATTTTTGGATAGATTAATTTAGATTATAAGAAAATAAAAATTCAAAAGTTTTTGTAATATATTAGTTTGATTGTTTTTAGATCTGAAAATATGTTGAATATAATTGCTCAAAAATTGTTGAAAGATAATGGATTCATGGATTAATGTTTGGTGGAAGAAGAAAAATGTGGAAACGGAAAAATCAAATGAAATAGGTTGAGCAACTGTTTGAAACAAAATTACTGACACAAACTGTCGGTCAAAAGTAAATTTTTTATTTTTTGACCGCCAATTGAATGCCAAAAAAAAAAAAAACAATTGTATTCTGAAAGTTCAATAGTCTTTCAACAAAATGGTATACTTGACTTTTTGCACCAAAAAGTTGTCATTTCTTAAATGTTATTAAACATTACTATTTTTAAAAAGGACCTTTTGTATTTATCTAGATTTCTAAATTTCCCAATATAAAATTTCGAGAGTAGAAACATTTTTTAGAAAATAGTCTTATTCAATATTTAATATTAAATAAGCATATTTTAGATTTTAAGTTGAAACCAAAACAACAAAATAATTATCTAAACTTTTTAGTCGCTTTATATTCTATGATATGAAAACAATCTCTATCATATACAAGGCGAGCCTTGATACTTTACTTATATCTTGTCTGGTTTTCAATAGATATTTTTTTGTTACACCTTTTTTACTTACTAATTAATAACACGTGTATTGCATGTGATTTCGTAATAATATTGTGAAATTATTTTTATTTTTTAAATTTTTAAATAATAAAAGTTCGATAACTATTTTTTTATTTTATCTATCAAACTCTCAATTAGTACATCGGGTTAATTGGATTAAAAAATTACAAAAATTGTCAATTTGCTTGGAAATTCGGGAAAAACAATGAAGTGCTGAACATGATTGATCATAAACTTCTCAAAAGAGGTTCGAGATAGCAACAAACAAACAAATTATAGTTTTTCAAGAATTAAAAGTTTTGGGTTTATATTCCACTTGATTGCCAGCCATTTGAACTTGAAATTAGTCTTTGGTTACTTTTTTGTGTTTGAAGTTGATTTATGTTAATATGGGTACACTTGATATATTAGATGTCGTTTTTTTATAAAATTCTTATAGAAATCTTAAAAATTTCAAGTGCCATCACATTTTAAAATTAAAAGATTGTAAGGAAATCATTTTAATTTAGAAATATAGTCCAAACATATCATTTTAAACTTTTATAACGAAAGTTCAAGTATAAAGAAACTAAAATTGGCATGTCCACATAAGGGGATGAGTTGATAAGTCAAGAATAAAATAATTGATAACACATATACATACTCTGTATATCTATCTTTCGTGTATAAAAGTTAAGGCATAAGTAAAAGCTCCATTTACAATTTTATTCACTTAGTGTTCCACTGTCATTGTGTGGTGGTTTTGGTTTTCTAAAGATCATCTATTCTAAGGATTATGTATTTATTATGGCTATATGTCTTCAACATAAAGTGTACAAAAGTTTTCAATTTGACCCTCAATTTTCACCATGATTGAGAAAAATCATAAACTTACTAATGATAAAATTTACAATAAAACTCATTATTCATCTTCATTTTCACTTTTATCTTCGCATGGCAAAACTTTCCTTGATAGTATAGCATTATCAACAAATGTTTCAGAATCTACCTCCATTTTACAAATTCTAATAGCACCAAACAATCTCTCCGATAATTCTTCCTCTGATTGTGCCTCTACCAAGAAATACATGTCCATCGTCACCGCCCTAACACACCTCAAATCCAGGCACAAAATTACGGTGGCGATTACTAAGTTACCAATATCAACATCTATTTCAATATAATTATGTCATTTGTGGTAATAACAATTCAAGGATTTGCCTAATAGGCACGCAAAATAATTTCCCACTATAATTTTTATGATCTATGGTTTCTTTGCAATTTTGTTTACTATCTGAAACATACTGTTGCCAAAAGCATCCGACCCATGAATAAATTGATAAATAGTGAAATGTACTGATGTGTGATTATTAGAGTTGGAGATTAGTGTTTCCAATTAATTATATTCAAATCATGAAATGAATGGAGGTGTAGATGTATATGTGAATAATTTTAAATTAATTGAGATTTAATTGAACTAATTTTAAAGGTTTTTTAAATTAATCAATGGTAAATTAGAAAATCTAAAATATGAGTGATAATATTTTGGTCCAAAAATATTTATCCATTTAAAGGCCTTAATTAATTGAAATTTAATTGAACCAATTTTAAAGGCCTTTTAAATTAATCAATGGTAGATTAGAAAATCTAAAATATATGAGGATATTTTGGTCCAAAAATAATTATCTCTATTATAGCATTTTAGATGTAGTATAGATATAGATTAGAGCTGGAGGCTAGTATTTCTAATTAATTATATTCAATTCATGAAATGAATTGTGGGTATAGATCTATGGGTGAAGAATTTTAAAGGCCTTAATTAATTAAGATTTAATAGAATCAATTTTAAAGGTTTTTTAAATTAATCAAGGGTAAATTAAAAAATCTAAAATATGAGTGAGGATATTTTGGTCAAAAAATGTTTATCCCTAGCCTTTTAGATGTAGATGTATAGGTGAAGAATTTTAAAGGTCTTAATCAATTAAGATTTAATTGAAACAAATACTTTTTAAATTAATCAAGGGTAAATTGAAAAATCTAAAATATGATTGAGGATATTTTGATCAAAAAATATTTCTCCCTTTTAGAGCATTTTAGATATAGTATAGATAAGAAACAGATTTACTTCATTTGAAAATAATATAGTTTTAACACATATTTGAGAGTGTTAAAATTATTTTTTAAGTACTTATAAGTTACAAATTCTATAGAATATATAGATAATAAATAAATAGTAAATTATAACTCCTATAAAATGTATAAATAAAAAATATATTTAACTAATGTTTAAAACAAGGTATTCCATAATTTGCTATTTCAGCTACCACAGGACTTCAAATATAAAAATTACTTAAAAAATATTTAAGTTACTTATATTAATTAGGGATTTTAGGCAAATGGTGCCTAACAAATGCCATTAGTGTGTTTTTTGTCACCAACCTTTCATTTTTTGCTATGAGATCCTTAATTTATGCTATTGGGTGCGAAATTGATTATATGGACGGATTCTATCCAAATTTGCAGTTAATTGGGTGCGTCGTTTCAAATCTCTTTTAATTTGTCTTTACCTGCAGGGTTAAATTGGTCAACTCACATTTTTTTTGTTTCCTTCTGTTCATTTCTGCATATATAACCTAAACCATACTTGCCAAATATATGTTGTTGGTGAAATTGTCAAAATTTGAAGTATGATTTTGACTAGAATTGGGAAAAGTAAATGGAATCTAATCTTTGTCGATGCGGACTACTATTGGAGATGAAGACTTCCTAAATAGATCTGAACCTTGGTAGACATTTTCTTGTTTGCTAGATAAGATAAGTGAGCCATTATTGGATGAATGAATAAAAATAAGATCAAATCTTTGTATTTAACATTGTCTTTTGTTTCACTATGATGAATGTGTGGAGATAGTGCATACACAGTCCCTAATATTTTCAGTAAGGTGTGCAAATAATCCCTAACCTTTTCAGTAAAGGTGCACATGTGGTCCCTAAAATTTTCAATAAAGGTGGTCCCTAACCTTTTCAATTAATGTGCACAACTGATCCGTATCGTATGTAAAATGGTGCACTGTTAGTCTCGAACCTATTGAAAAAGTAGTACAATTATTCCACTCTAACCAATGATCCTCTGCCCTAATACGTATTGAACATTCAATCACCATCTCTCAACTATGCCAACAATCTCCAAACTCAAACCATCCATGCGCAAATCCAGATTCAAAAAATGCACCAACATGTTAAATTAGAACATCACACATATAGTCACAAAAAATGACATTTACTACAACATTTCATGCATCAACCATTCAAAAATCCACTTATTTTTTTTACTGTTTTTGTTATTTAGAAAACTAATTCTTCAAATTTCATAAAGGTGTGAGAGTTTTTTTTTTCTTCAAAATTCTCATACCTTTGCTGGGTTATGTGTCGCAAAGTAAAAAAAAAAAAAGGACAAAAAATGTGGGTTGACCAATTTAACCCTATAGGTAAAGACAAATAAAAGATATTTGAGACCATGCATTCAACTAATGGCAAATTTGGATGGAATCCATCCATAAGAACCAGTTTCGCACCTGATGGCATAGGTTAAGGACTTCTTAACCAAAAATAAAAGATTTGAGACAAAAAAACATAAGGTCCCTATTAATTAATTTATAAAGGGATAATTGTATATTTAGTCTTCAATTTTTCAAAAATTTTGAAAATATGCTCCTAACTTTTAAAAATAGTACCACACATCCCCAATGTTTGAAGAAATATACATCGTAGGTCCCTCTTGACAGTTTACGTCTGTTTTCTCTGTTAAACACCTCAATTGGACTGCACGCACTTTTTTTACTCTAAATTAAGCGATTGAAAATGCAAAGGCAAAAATGTAAGACAATTTGAATTGTTCTTGAGAAAATGAATCACACTTGTTGAGAAGTTCAAGTAGTTGAAATCAACAAGAAGTCTTCGTCGGAACCCTCTTCAAAGCCTCCTTGATCTGTGCCTTTGTTGCCGCAAAAGTGGGGCATCCACAAAACACGGTCGAAGCCAACCACTATGATGAGAAAGGAGTCCGCTACCGCTACCAGTACCACCACCAGCACCACTACGAACATGAGATTTAGCCGCACTACTCCATTGTCTTCGTGGAGTGGCGGTGCTACCTCTCTGAGCGATGGCAGCTACGATGAGTCAAGCCGCCTCCCTTTCGATCCATCATCCTCCGTCAGATCCAAAGTTTGTAGTGTCTCATTTTCCTCCGTACTTGGCAAATTTTCCCAAATTTCTGGTCGGTGTAGATCTCTACCTATTTTTTCGATGTTCACGCCAGATTTTTGGCCGTCCGATCTATAACATGGTCATGGTTTTGTTTAGGTCAATAGAATTTCTATTGGAATTGGGTCATATTTTACTAATTTCAACTATTCCTTGGTCGAATTAACATTCTTGTTGTCGAAAAGAAAAATTATCATAATTTTTGAGCTGTCTTTTCCAATTTACAGTTTGAACTCATTGAAGTTTCTGGTATTTTTATTTTTATTTTTATTCTTCAATTTGCTCATATTAAAAACACATTTTCAAAAAATCTTTCATCCATCTCTACTTGTTTTTTTTTTTGTTTGTAGCTCAAGGGAAATTTCTGGCAAGTTACGGATTTGTATATGACATTAGTGGTTGACTTGTAATCTGCCTTTTGTTTTGGATTGGATCTTGAGCAAATTTATTAATTTTAAATTCCCAATTGAAAAGAAAAATCGCGATTTCTTCTCGTGTTTCATCGTTTCAACTGCTTCACTTCCAATCGCTTAATTTGGAGAAAAAAAGTGTGTGCAGTCTAATTGAGTGTTTAACGGAGAAAACGGATGGAAACTGTTAAGAGGGACCTATGATGCCTATTTTTTAAAACGTTAGGGATGTGTGGTGCTATTTTTAAAGGTTATAGGCATATCCCAGTATTTTTAAAAAGTTGGGGACCAAATATGCAATTATCCCATTTATAAAAAAACAATTTGAAGCTTAAACAAATAACCGCCTAGATCGCGAAGCGCCAGAATGCGTAGTGGGCGCAGCGCAAATCTCGGATATCAATTGTATTAACATAAACAAATACGGACCTATCACAAATTGACAACACCCTTGCGGGCCACTTCAGATTTCATCACCTTATAAATTACTCAGATATCTTCAATTTTCCTTTTCTTGCGACGATTTTCCATATGATTTGTCAGTTATATATGTTTCCGCTTGATTTTGATTAATGTATAAAGAGGTAAGGTTCTTTTGCAAAAGGGTGATTTGTAGTAATATCTGTTTTATTGGTGATTCTGATCTGTTTTAGATTCAGCTACAGAAGAATCGGCTTTTGTGTATTTGGATTTATTCGAAGGTAAACCAGGGAATCCCTTTTCCAGATTCTATTTTGGGCTTGTGATTCTACATTAGGAACCTCGATTTAAATTTTTGTTCTAATATCCTATTTAGCTGTTGAAGATAATTTCTTTTCCCTTATAACTGCCGGAAAACATAGGGAAAACAGCTTAAAATGTGTTAATACGCCATTTACCTTTAGCTAATGGAAATACAGGAGTAAAAGTAGAAAATTTTGGCTTCGTTTAGAGGTTAGCTTGATTAGAAAAGATTGAGCTTTTCTGAATAAACTAATCTCGTTAGAGCACTAAATACATGTTTGCCATTGCATAAATTATATAATTTCAGCTGGTGAAACTGGTCAAACATATATTTTATCTACACATTTCATTGGACCACAACTTACAACCCACTTTTTATCCACACATTCAGCTACAACTTATAATATAAGCACTTAAAATATAATTTTAGCACTACAAATGATATGCTAAAACGATGGTAATTTATCCGTAATGCGTGTTTCAGTTGTAATTTCAATAAGGTCCTCTGTTTGCAAATTGCAATTCCATTTCATGTTGGTGCTTGGAAGTTAAAATAATATTCAAAAGATTCTGTGTTTAGATATTTTATATCTCAACTATTCAGAACCCCAATGGGATGTGAACGCATTCTCGGCCCTTAATCTTCTTAATATTTGTGTGTATGTGTGGGATGGGGAGGGAGTTATTGTAGTTTGGGATGACTGCCAGTATGGAGCTGTGTTGCAATTCTGGACAGATAATTGTGAATGAATAGGTGAATATTTAGCATGTTTGGTTGTGCTTAAAACTAAGTCAAACTCAAATTTACTTTTAAGTTATTTATTTGCCAAACTTGAGTTCAAAGTTACTTGTTTTACTAACAAAACTTACTTTCTAGAAAAGTAACCTCTAAGCACAATCAAACATGGTTCCCTCCCTCCTATCCCAGGGTGCCCATGCATGTGTCTGTGTTTAAGTCAGTAAGTAGATGTGCCTTTCTAACTCCATGTACATATTTTTGCAGCTTTGTAGTCGTGATTGACAATGGGTGGTGTACAGGGTAAGGGTGAATCTCCTGCTGCTTCAATATCAGAGACAAAGCTCGAGGCCAAAGTGATTGAGGCAATGCAGAGGAGAGAAACTGAAGGGAGTTCCTTGAAATCATTTAACAGCATTATCTTAAAATTTCCCAAAATTGATGAGAGCTTAAGAAAATGCAAATCTATATTCGAACAGTTTGGTAGGTATCCTTTTCATTGATATATATTTATAAGTTGACCATAGATGGCCACTTTATTAGATATCAAGTCCATCAACCTCCACTGGAGTTACTTTCTTCTTTGCAAATTACTCTGGTAATTCGGAATTTGAATGATGATTTCAAAATTCAAACTATAGCATGTTTGGCTAAGCTTATAAGTTACTTTTCTAGAAAGTAAGTAATTTCTTCTTTAGCGCCACTCCCCCGATAGAAAAACTGTAATACTCAAAACCGATAATAACAAATTTGTTTTTCCCCCCTCTTTTTCTGCATAGATGAGGATGGAAGTGGTGCAATAGACCCACAAGAGCTGAAGCACTGTTTCCGCAAATTGGAAATTAATTTCACAGATGAAGAAATCAATGATCTTTTCGAAGCATGTGATATTAATGATGACAGGGGAATGAATTTCAATGAATTTATCGTCCTTCTTTGCCTTGTCTACCTTCTGAAAGATGATCCCACTGCCTCGCATGCAGTATCCTATTGTATTATGTTTACTCCTTCCTCTTGTAGTTAGCATTTAGAGCATGTTTCACAAAGCCTAAAAGTAAATAAGAGTTTCTTTTAAGTTGTGTCTAAACATGTTTGGATAAATTACTTATTTTGTTTTAAACGAAAAGAGTCACTTATTTTGAAAGTTACCTTATTGTCAAAATAACTTATTTTCTATTTTGACCTTTAAAATAAATTATTTAATATAAAGTTGTTTCCATTAAGCTTTCTAAGCTTAGCTTAGATAAACACGCTGTTAGTAATATACCAATCAGTAAAATGTGTTGCATTCCTTACGAGATATTATATATCAAGTAACTGGGAAAATTCGTTTTCGTCGCACTCGCACACACCTAATGAAAATAAAACTAAAAATTCATTTTCCCTCCTGCTACTAATGTAATCCCTCTTAAACCAGTATTGTCAAGATTTCAACTTTTATCTTTCTTCCATATGCACATTTTCTCATTTATAATTGTAAGGGTGCATAAGTTGTCAGTAGTTATCACCCTCTTAATTTTGCTCATCTATGTTCTCAGTTTTGTCCAGAACGAGAATGTGATGTAATACATCTTTCATTCACCGTGGCATTAAAGAAACCATTAAGTTGAACTGTCTTGAGATTTATTTCTGCATTGTTTGAACCCTTTATTGGGTCCAAGTTTCTTCAAGATAGGAGAAATGTAGAAGGGATATATGTACATAGATGTGAACTTAAAAGCGAAGAATACCTTGAATCCATAACATAAATTGAACTTCCAACTTCTATTTATTAGGTTACGATAGAATGCTCACTGAAAAAGGATCTCTAAAATATTGTTGGTTTCTCTTTTGGATATGTTTTGCAAATTATGAATGAGGTCTTGGGTACCTGAACGACTCTCTCGGAGAGGGGTTTTGTTTTGTTTATAGCTTATAATATGTTCCCTGAATGTACTTCCTGTCTGTTTGTAAATTTCTTAATAATTATAGAAATCTCGAATCGGAATGCCAAATCTTGAAGCTACCTTTGACTCATTAGTTGATGCATTTGTGTTTTGGACAAAAACAAGGATGGTTATGTGAGCAAGAATGAGATGGTTGAAGCAATAAATGAAACTACATCGGGTGAACGTTCTTCTGGGAGAATAGCCATGAAAAGATTTGGTGAGTACTCTCTCTCTCTCTCTCTCTCTCTCTCTCTATATATATATATATACACACACACACACACACACACACATTTAATACATTTATGTATGTATGTATGTATGTATATGCATGCGCTTGAGTGGACGAAGGACGAAGGCATGATTAGAACATAGCTTGTTGTATGCACAATCTGAACATAGCATGTTGAAGCAGCTTGTAGTGCAAGAACAAACAGATGCAGTAACCAACGGTGTGCAGGCTCTTTCTAACCGTTGGATATTATTTTCACTGATTAACAGTATTCAAGACTATATATCTAAATTAGCTGACATCAAAACAGAAAAACCGGAAGTCAAGACTGGATACAATTTTTTGTTGTATGCCTTGTTTTTCAAGATGTTATAAAGTCACATTCATAGTTGCATCTTAACCGCACACCCACAATTTTTACTCATGCGTGTTATAAGATTATGAAATGAGAAGATTTGTGCACTTTGAATGTTGGTTGTCAACAGATCGAAACTCATAGATTTCGTATCACGGTACTTCTGGGAACTCAACTTTATGGACAAATTTTTGTTACGTTTATCTACACTCTGGAGCCACTAACGGCACCCTTTGTCCGTGTTATTTCAGAAGAAATGGACTGGGATAGAAATGGAATGGTGAACTTCAAGGAGTTTCTTTTTGCTTTTACACGTTGGGTTGGAATTGAAGACGCCGAGGATGATGATGCGGAAGAAGATGTCTGATCCTTGATTTTCAACAGTCGATTCTTCCCCACCGATATCTTGAAAGAGGAACCGTCAGCATTATTATTCATAAAGATGGTGATAAACAGGTGCAAAACAGTTTGTTGCCTCGCAAATAATATATGGTAGTTTGTCTTTTATATTAACATCATCAACTCACGATTCTTAAGATTTTGTTCTGTAAGAGCATTTACAACAGCTTATATATATTTAAAGAGCATTTTTAACATTTTAAAAATGTATTATTAAATTTAAAGATCAATTTTTTTTTTAAACATTCCAAATGCTTCTTTATTTCTATACTATTTATTTTATTTTTTTCAAGAAGTATTTAATATATTTTCTCTCTATCTTTTTATCATATATTTCTCCTCCAATTTGTATATATTATTTAATTAAAACCCAACATATCAAGTATTGAAAATTAAACTTGTTTCAATGTATTTAATAATAGGGAGTGAGTTTGGCTCTCCAATCACTCTCTAAATTAAAATGTTAAATTGGAGAGTCTATTGGAACATAATTTTAAGCGTTGACTCTTTAAATTAAAGAGTAATCTATATTTAAAGAGCTTGTTGAAGATGTTCTAAATAGACTGCAGATAAAAATCCAACTGCATTAAGAGTTCAGAAATAAATGCTCCCAATAGAAAATTTACAAGTCATCAACAAGTGTGAATATATTAAAATGTTGTCCACAATAATTCTCTCATCTATTTAGTTAATGATGTGTAAGGTTTCTATTGGAGGACAATTAAGAGGACATGTATTTGGGACAACAGTGTTCAATAAGATGAAATAGTCAAACATGAAGAATCAAAAAAGAGTCTAATTTGTAAAATTTAAGTTGCAAATGTCTCTTTTATAAAAAAAAATACTTAAATACCTTCGTCGGTAAGACTTGTTAACATATGGTCGGTTACAGACCATTAACAGATAGTCTGTTAATTGACCTTTAACCGAACAAATCTTATGGGTTTTTTAACGTCATTTTACATCTATTAAACTGATTTTTCAATTAACTTACTTCAAATGGACTTCAAATTTACAAAAACTTAAAGTAAAAATTAGTATATATTTTTATGATTTATACTATAAAATTTACAATTTCTACTATATTTTTTTTTTTAAAAAAAAAAAGAAATAACAACACATTTTGCAGCAGATGGTTTTATTTTAATCTTGAAATAGAATTTTCTATTCTTGTTTGAAGTTGTTTTGAGATTAATGAGTTGTTAAATTTTTTGCAAAATATTGAAATTTAAAATCCGCTTTTTTCTGGTAGAAGCGTATAAATTCAAAATCGTTCGAAATAAAATAAACAAAAAAGAAAAGACAAATATACTTAATAATTTGTTTGTTAAAACAGCTCACATAAATTAGTCGAATTACCTAGCCATTTATCACTATTTCCACTATCATATATCTAAATTTGAACAGGTTTCCGACCCATCAAGCCAGAACTCTTTTAAAACTCCTTTCATCTAACCTGATCGAGTGTAGTTCAAAATACAAAAACACACCATCCAAACTCTTAATAAGAATTATAAAAGCATCGACTTTTGATGCACACTGCAGTCCTCTGTATTTCTCTCGACGACCTTCTTTTCTTCTGAGCAAAATTCAAGGAGTCCTCTCGGAGAAATAAGATTCCACAGGCGAAGTGCAAAATATACACATACATACATGGGTCTAATTAATGGGTGTGCTGTACAAAACCAGGCACAATAAAGTACCAACGTTACATAGGGGTTTATTTCGTTTCATGTCACTCAACTTACAGCAAAGTTTCATCTGACTGAACTATATTTTTTCAGAGTCAGGTACAACGAGATATAAATTATATTGGTCACTCACCAGAACTTACTAGGAGAAATCAAATTATAAATCACAGCATAATTATATTACATGATCACGACAGGAAAAGAACAAGAACGCTTTAAAAATCTTTTTAGTAGCAATTCTACAAGTAGTAGTACAAATTTCTGCCAACCCATCTGAAGAGCACTAGGGTGCATCACTTCGGCCTCACTTTAGCATACAAATCACATCTTAGACATACCCATATTACCAATACTCTCGTTGCAAACTTACAATAAATGAAATAACAAGACAGTGTTGGAGAGAGAATGTTCTAACCAAACTGCCTTTAGCAACATAAACACGCATACCCCAGACCTGAAGGGCCCATTAGTACGAAATACCGTTACTAAATCTTCCCCAAGCAGAACTTAAACACACCTGATATCATATAGAGACTAGTTAGAACTGACACTTAACAGTGCCAGTGCCCCGATGGCAGTTGAAGGCATTTGCTGGCACTGCAAAATATGTGGCATGGGAAGTGCTGTTTAGCGGCAGAGAAAAATACATAAGCTCCAAAAGCCCACCAATAAGGGGATTGACTACCCCCGAGTCTTTGCCCTCTTCATCCCGAGGCTGTTGTGGAAGGGGGACACAGAACCAGACATTTGAGAGCCATCTTCACGAAGTGTACCATTGATCATTGCAAGTTCCCGGAGCTGCTGCTTCTTATAGAAATCTTGAGATTCGTCCTGCATTTACATATAAAGCTATTAAGATATATAAAGATTTAGTGCATGTTTGTTAATTTTTTTATTGGTCAATGGAAGTAACTTCAGAAAAAAAAAAAAAAAAAAAAAGTAAGTTTTCAATCTTGGCGACACAAGCTCTAAACTTTAGCAGTTTAAATAAGGAATAAGTTTAAAATATCCTATGGAAATAAAGGTAATGGACAATAACAGGGTCAAAGTTTACCATTGGCTTGAGCAAATCCTGTAGTATCTCACGAGCCTGCATTAGTCGAGCATCAATTATCTCAACTGGCAATTCAGCTTCAACAAGTATGTGAAGAGGTTCGTTCAGGTGCTCATAACCTGGTTTACCTCTCATCATCTCTTCCTTCAGATTAAACAAAGAAATTTAAAAAAAAAAACATATTAGATTGCTGAATTGCAACAAAAGCTACCAGGGCCAAATATATAGGAACGGCACCGACTGAAAACAGGCACAAAGTTGTACACACAGAAAGAAGTGCTGCCATAGCTAAAAATCATTCATTGAAATTATTGTGAACTTCTTATCATCACCTTAAAAAATTCATGAGTGTGGGGATTCCCAGTTTGAAAATCATTTGTGACATTATCCACATTTTCGACTAATCAAAAGATTTCCCCAATTCTTGCAAGTAACGTCTTAAGGAATTTCAATCTCAAGAACCAACTAATGACCTTTGATGTCACAATTAAATCCATAGAACAGCATACTTGAACATCATTTTCCATAACATGAATTATCTGAAGCAACATGAGGCACTTTGAAAAAACTGCACCATCAACAGATGCATGAATAACCACAAGAAATCCTACACAACACAACCGAACTTCGGGTCACGTGTTGGTGTTCAAGAAAGAAGAACATGAAAATTTATAGAAACTAGCACTGCACTAAGAAAGCACATGTTTGCTCATTATTGATCAGTAAGTTTACTTCTCCACCCGCTCTCTCAAAGGACAAAATGAACAACGTACGATAAACTAGGAAGTAAAACACTCCCTCTGTCCCACAAAGATAAGCTCGTTTTCCTTATTTATCTGTCCCAAATTATAGGCCACTTACTTTATGGATGGAGGGTGTATTAAATTTTTTATTTTCCTAATATACCCCTATTTAATTTACATTGTTATCAACCCAAATAAACTTAACATATTCCAATTATAATGAAAAATTACATAAATTTATTCACACATTTACTCAAGTAGACAATCAATAAATTCTACATTGCATAGAAAACATCAATTCCCCAATAACAAAGTCAACAATTAATTTCATTATTATTTCAATGTAATACTATTCAATTTCATTTGTATTCTAATTGTAACTTAATAAGCATTTAAATTTAATAAATTCATGAATGATTAATATTAAATGGGGGTATAATAGGAAAAGTGTGAAAAATTTATAATTTCAATTACATGAGATTTCTTAATCTGTGTGAAAATAGAAACGAGTCTATCTTTGTGGGACGGAGGGACTAATTCATTCCAAAATTTCCAAGTTGTTAATAACTCGCTTAGCTACTATTCCAGACCCAAGCTAGTCCTGATACAAATCTGGCATTTACAATATAAACAATAACAAAAGAAAACAATATAAAAATGAAAGAGAACACAAAAAAAAAATTCCTATTCAGATAAACATTGACGCAATTAAATGTCAGCACTAATGCATATAGACGTCTTATTTCATCATTTATGATGAGCAACATTTAGAAAAGATCAATTTTAATATTACTCTTGCAGGATCCTTGATGCTGCCTCGCCCTCTGATCAAAACACGACACTCTGTAGTTGCTTCCACTCGCTTAAGAGAGTTTCCTCTAGGACCGAGGAGACGTCCAACAAAATTGTACTGCAAAATCGAGCATCCAATATGAAGTGTTATATTTATGTGGAAAGCCTACTCATGAAATTAAGAGGAGAAAGAGAATAAGTAGTACATTAGGATATTGATCTACTGGAATATCGACCCTCATTGTTCGCTTGACTATAAGACCCAATGAGCTACCTTGGGAGCTAAGCCAGTTTTGTGCAGAGGAGGGTTGCACCAAACCTGACATCTGCACATTATATTTCCTAGTATTGTCAGAACAGAGAACATAAAAATATCACATTTTTCTTTTCTTGATTCCATTTATAGCACTGTCGTACTGTTTCTAAATTGAAAAGGGCCATGAGGACCAAATATCTCAATAAGCATTTCAAAAGGCCTGCAAAATAGAGCTGCAGAAGTATTTCACAATGCAACTCAACAGATCAAAAATGGAGTTATCAAATGCGTGCTACTGGAGATGTGAAACCAGCATTTCAGTTTGGTGCACTTCATCATTAGATGGCATCATACTTTACACATAACAAGAGCATTTATGACCACTAGTCAGCAGAACTATAGCTTTAAAAGTCTGTTAGAACCCAAATAATAGATTCAATTTCTGAGACAAACACATTATAATTAGACGTGAGTCAGAGTAACATCCATCCAATACGACCAGAATTAAATTATGGCAAAAGAAGCGTCCAGTTGTCTCAGCCCCCTAAATGTTAAATGTAATATAGATCTGGAAACTGGTAAATATATCTCGCATGTCTAAGGGATGCTGGCTTATCATAGTAAGAGACGCAAATGTAACTATAATAGTGAGATTCCAAATTCGAGATGCTCGCCTAATACTATGCATCATCTTGAAGTTGTTAGCTTCAACTACCTGTCACGAGAGAAGTGGAACTAAAAAAGTTAAAAGCACTCTAAAGAAGTAATCAAGTTAGGATGAACGTAAAAAAGATTCTGCTGGAGAGCTTCTTAAAAACAGTAAAAAATTAGATCAAACAAAAGGTTATGTTAATAGTTAGTATCCATACTTCTGATTGAAAAGGTGATGCCCATCTGTTCACATTAGCTCCTCCATTCGAATACATTCCTCCTGATGCCAGGGGGCTTGCATGTTCAACAAGCCCACTTTGTTCTAATACTGACGCATTCCCCAACAGTGTGGTTACACGCAATATTTCTGCTTCAAAAAGGTCAATTTCCAAGAATAAGATGCACCAGTTAGCATTTGTTAAGAAATTAGTCAGCAGTCACCACAATATGGACAGACAACACGGGTTGTTAACTGGTTAGTTAAAAAATCGTTGCTCTCTTTCAGAAGATTGTCTCCTGGGAGAAAAGAAAAAATTCCAGTGATGTTAAAAGCTATTGCAACAAATAAGATGCGTATGTCCATAAAAGATTGATGAAGTGCTTAATCTGCACAAAGAATAAACATCGAAACCCAATAGACCAGCCCTTATATTACATAGACACACTCCTAGTGCCCATAGACCCCTGATGTAGGGGATAAATCTGAAAAAGAACACTGCTGTACAACAGGGTTTCTCTCCTTAGAATCTTATAACTTGCAATAAAATGGCTGTGTGTTCCTTCACCAGGCAAATAAAGGAAGACAGAAGATTGAAAAATCTGCTTCCAATGCAGAGACAGTCAACCTGGCCCCATTTGCTCAAACCAGCACGACTTGAACCAGTTTCCTGAAGTCTGTTATAGTTATTATAGTGACTAACTTACCATTGACTAGTAAGGGAAGCCCTTGACTAGTTTATAGAGGCTTCGAGTTCTTTAGTCAAGTTCTCAAGCAGCTCTTTTAACTGTCGTCTAATCCCTCCAACACGTTCAAATCCAAAACCCATCTACAGCCTGACTTACATTAATAGCTCTTTTTACCTGTATGGTTCATTTCCTCACACAGCCCCCACAAAGAAGAAAGGTAAAAAAAATAATAAATAAAAATAGTAGAGAAACTAAAGCTTAAATCTCAGCCGCAGAAAGGTTATACGTTTGTCCTTCAAGTTACCCATCCAATATCCAAATACAGTCATTCCCATCTAAAAATGATTATTCAAGTGAAAAGCTCTCCACATTGCAAATAAGTACCAAAAACTTTTTATTAGTAAGATCTTGGCCTTTTCTCCTCAAAATAAAAACATTTTATCCATTTTCCTTACACCTATTGGCCATGTACCTTAACATCACTCTAAACCAAAAATCCCAAGACAAAAAAATGAGGTTAATATAATGTTGACTCTAGATGGAAATTTCACTTTCATTTTTTGAGTGATAGCAATGCCTCTGACTCTGAATATAGAAAACAGTCATGAATATAGAAATTTAAGAGAACGACAAAAGTTCTTTACGAACCCAATCAATCCAATATACACGCCACTGTTTCTTGAAGTCATCAATCATAAAAATTCCATTTTGAATACCTATGAAGCACATTGATGAGGTAAAGTTTATTGTCCCTGAAGTACAGTCCTACACCAGTTAGCTACAACCATAACTGTACCTTCTCAAAAGTTTCCCATGTCTTATAAATCCCACTCTCTCATGATACACGGAGCAAATTAGCAATTCTGCACAAAAATGATGAGCATCACTATACTTCTCTTACATTTACACGGGTGCAACTTGCCATTCTCACCTTCGACTTTAATCAAATATCAGTCCCTAGGGCTATTCTCTGTATTATTTATCATGGCACTAAAAAGATTACCATATAATTTTACTTGTTAAAAGATGAAACTCCATCAAACACAGGGCCAATGCTCAACTTCTTTGGCTGACTAAAACTAAAAGAGAAAAAATAAAAATAAACAAATTGAAGTTAGAGAAGAAGTGATCATCCCACTGCCCATCTGTGTCCTAACCAATTTTATGTTTCTAGTCGCATATTATCCTTCTAATGTTGTTAAAATGTTCTGTTATGGATTTTTTAAGAAACCGTATTGTATTTTACAATTTTTAAAATTATATTATCCGTTTATGTTGAGACTTAAAGGCTGACTTATTGCAAAACTCCTCAATACACGATTTAGCCTTTCTAAACATTGTTTGGCGATATCTATGTTAGCAACCAACATCACAGTAAGCAAAATGTTTAAAAATCTAAACAGTTCTTTTTGTAGGTTAGTCCAGACAGCACATGAAAACCTCCACACAGGCCTTGAAGAATAAAAAAGAAGAAAGGTGGATAGTTGACATATATTGCCAACAAACTTATTGTCATTAAGTATAAGAGCAGGAAGAGATATCCGATCCCTCACCCGGTTCCACAAGAATTCAGAAAAACGAAAACCTATACCTTCAACCTGGACAGCGCATGAGGCTTGGTATAAGCCAACCATGGAAAAGAGAGATATTTAACTCAGTCAAATTGTTGACAGATATAGGTGATCTAGATTTCTAAGACGACAGGCTGCAGATGTCCATGAGCTGAACCATAAAATGAAAAATATGTTCAACTAGGTTGCCAAAATTCCTCTAATTTTCTCAGACAGAAGAATATGCCATTCTGAGAAATAATGCCTAACTCTTCATAATTTCTTACCTATTTCCATAATGACCATTAAATGATTCAATTCCCACGTGGAAACACATGACGTCACCCATCCTAGCATCTTTGATGGCAATGAGATTGCCTGGTTTTTGCACTCGTTTAAGATCGCATTACCAGCTTTACCACAAACGGCAAGAAAAAAATTTGTTCGGATTATTATTGTATTATGTTCAATCAAGATAAATAAAAAGTGTTCAAAAGTCCAACTCACCCTGATTCAGCAACCGATAGCAATGTGAGAGCACAGAAATAAATGGGCTGAGTTTGTTACGTTCAGCCAGCAATTCGGTGAGATACCTGTCAAATTTCAACAGCGTAGCATCTCCAGCTCATTAGTAGTGACGACAAACATGAGCAATCAAATAGACAGAAATGGAGAACTAGAGAAAATTGATTCATCACCTTTTTCCACTCACCAAAATAAAATCTTAAATGAATAATAGTTCCATGATACATTTGATCATCTTAAAAAGTGGGGGAAAAATGGCAGAATAAAAATTTCTTCATGTTCTCTTTTGACAAACATGAAAAGCCGTTCTTCAATTTTTCTTTTAATACAAGTAAACTGATTGAAGTGCAGAATTCAAACAGATCCTCGATCCAGTTCGTGGAGGAGGTGAGGAGTGCATCTTTCTTTCATGATCCATGTAGGAACAACAACAAAATTCACACCAGACAAAATAAATTTACAAAGACTAGAAAGGTCTCTTAGTAATCATACAATCTTGAAAAACCAATTTCATGAATTACACATTGCCATTAGCTTTGACTATAATATAATTCCCATTACATTTTTTTCGCTTGGAATTTAGGGTTCCTTTAAGGCAGACCAAAGAGAAAAATTCAACTAGCACACAGTTATTTAAAAAAAAAAAAAAATACTCAAATAGAAGAAAATCAAATAATCACATATCTTCTTCAACCATAACATGCAAGGATGCGACTAGGCTAAAGCAGATGCTTAATCAGTACAATCTCATAGAGTTTAGTAGAGTTTAGACAATAAATTGCCAAGATCCAGTTAACCCGATCGATCTGCCACTACAGTTATACATAACAACAGAAATCACACAATAATATCCAAACAAGATTCTGTAAAAACAGATAAATCAAGATCCCGAAATGACTTCCACTAAAAATTCACAAAATCAATTCTGAACAAACTACTTAACTAAAAATTGCTGAATTTCCAAAGATCCATTCTTGATGCTGTATGTCTACACTATTACGGATACGATAGGCAATAATAAGAAATAAAGAGGATAAGAGGTCTATACTTTTCTTGCTCGACGAGGGCAGCAGCAGCAGATGAGGCAGAGCGGAGGCTGGCGGCGCCGATGTGAGGAGAGTGAGGGGCGGAGGGAGATGGTGAGTACGCCATGTACCTGCCGGACGACATATTCTCCGGCACCACCGTCAGATCCACCCACCGCCGTCTCTTTCTATCTTATTGAGCTAGAAGTAGAAGTATCTGGAGGCAAATGATTAGTGCTACAGGCGGTGCATCGGTGGAGAAACCAGCAAAACCCAAGAGGAAAAAGTGGGGGAAGAAAAATGAAAAATGTGAGTGACGAGGTGTGTATTTAACTATTTATTATTGGAGTTACTGAAAAATGAAAAATGAAAAATGTGAATACTCGCTTAACTTTTATCTATCGATTGTTTCATGAACTTTAAAATGATGATCATTGCTCACTTAAATTTGTAATTTTACTAGTCGTATTCCACTAATCACTGTACATTAATACTCATTGGAAAGATATATACACATCAAACGAAAATCACATGTCACCAAATATTTGCCAAAAACGTGAATCACACGTCTAGAACACGATTTAACTGCTGAAGAAACAAAAGCGTCAAAGTTAGAGTTAATCGTATTTTGGACGTGCGATTTTATGACATGGCATGCCATATCACATTTTTTGCAGACGTTTGGTGACACATAAGATTTCAATTTGACACTTGTGCATATCTGTCCAATTAGTGTTAGTGTACAGTGATTAGTGAATAACAGTGAGTGACGTGACAAAGTTTAGTAAGTAATAAACACCATTTTAAAGTTCAATGAGCAATCGAATACGTGTATGAAAGTTTAGTGATTATTCAAACATTTAACTTGTATTTATTGAAATGATGAAAGAGAGGTCCAATTGTCTGCATTAAATTGTTAATTGACAGATGAGCTTTGGAGTAAATAGTTTTTATCGATGGAATTTAAACTACTATACTACTTATTGGTAATAACAATAATGAGAATGAATAAGGTTGAGAAGTAAATATTTGAAGGACAATAGAGAAGAGAAAGAGAATTGGGAATGAGATATTTGAGGAGATTGAAATTTTTTTTAAAGGTGAAGAGAAACGTATATCACTTTTTTAGGTGAATGGGGTAAAAATCTCCCTTCTGGTCGATGATTATGTTTGTTGTTGTTTTATTTTATTTTTAAATCTATTTTTCATAGCATATTTTATGAGAGTTGCAACTTTCATCAATCATACATTTCATCAATTTTTAAAAAAAATTTTATTAAAAAATTACTTTTAAACTCTACCAAACATAAAATAAGTATGTTTGTTTGAAAGTAAATTTTAAACTCATTGTCAAAGTTTTTACACACACACGATCCTATTAATAGCATGTTTCAAAGTTTATAAATACTTAGAGTGATTAAACATCATTTTTCTTCACATAGTTCTTAAAACTCACAACGTTTGTACTTTTCATCCATATATTTCGTAAGATGGCAAAAATTTTTACCAAACAAACATTAAAAAATATGATTTTTTTTTTTAAAATTAATTGACGTTTGATAAAGACATGGCAATGGTAAAATTAACTATTGCTCGTGTGATCTCAATGTGAACTATGTAAATTACGTTAGATATATGTTTGGTAATGTTGAAATTATTTTTTAAATATTTATATGGATAATTAGCACAAAACGTTTATACCTTTTGAAGTCATTGTGCAAAATATATATACTTTTAAAATTTTGGCATTTTCACCATAATCTACATATTTTATTGTGTAAAACGTCATTTCCATCAATTGTCATCAAAAAACTATCGTTAACCCTCTTTTACAACACGACTCGCACCACAAAGAAAGGATAATTTCGTTCACGAATAATTCTTTTTAATTATATTCGATTTAATCACACTTTATCGTAATCTACACCCAGATATCTAATTTATTCACTGATAATTTGGTTTTTTATCTTTGAAATTCATCGATTTAATCACACTTTATCGTAATCTACACCCAGATATCTAATTTATTCACTGATAATTTGGTTTTTGATCTTTGAAATTCGTTATAATGGCCGCTTCATTTAGAACCCACATTCAAATTCTATATATTAGTCTCATTTTCACATTCATTTTCATTGTATAACCAGAAAGTTTCTGTAAATCAGTCGGAATATTCCCCTTTTTCTTTTTCCTAACTAGTCATTGATAACCTCTTCCCATCTCATGCAAGTACATCGATCTCCCATTCCGTACAAGATTCTTCTCATCCAGCACATCCGCCATCAGATTCATCCCCTTCATCATCTCCGACGCCAGAAAATTATTTTCTTGATAAGTCTCTGTCTCGTCTCCGTCTCCGTCTTTATCACTGGAGATTGCGAGCGATGTGAACCACATGAACCAAGCCAATTTTGGTAACTTGGAGTTGTCTGGTGGGATGAAAAATAGGAATAAGGCCGGGATTGTGCTCAGAGTAGTTTGCCCATGCCCGCCCCAGAAAAAGTCGTTTTTCTGATTGTAAAATTTTTTCTTAATATGACCCGTATGAATCCTTTTTTTAAGTAGTAACCCAGGTTCAAAAAATTTCTAGATCCACCCCTGTGCATTTTTGGGATCGACGATATTGTATACAAGAAACGCCAACAGAATATCAGCCGTTCACAGTATGGGTACACCGCCAGAAGAGAATTTATGTAGAGATTTCTATTTCTATATATGTGGAATAATTACTACTACAAAGTATCACACATATCTTTTTGTTTGGTTAGTTGGTATTTAGTTTCATATTGGTGTAAGAGAAGAAAGCGTGTGGATAAAATGGACAAAATTACCCTTTTTTTGTGGTGCGAGTCGTGTTGTGGAAGAGAGTTAACCACAGTTTTTGGATGACAATATATGGAAATGACGTTTTGTGCAAGAAAATGTGTAGGTGATGATGAAAATATAAAAATTTCAAAAGTATGACGATTTCCACAATGACTTCAAAAAGTAAAGAAGTTTTGTGCAAATTACCCTATTTATATTATAAGTTGTGGATCTTATGAAATATGGGGATAAGACGTATGTTTGATTAATTTGATCAATTAAAATTATAATTTAACCAACAACAAATATAGGTTCAATTTGTTGTGATTATTTAAATCTTGGCTACTTGTGTTATTTTATTTACAAGCAAGAGCGGAGCCTTATGAGGCCAGTCTGAGGCCGCACCTGCTTTGAGAAGCCCAATTAAAAAGTAACAAGAATTTTGAAGAATTTTATCTGAGAGATGGTATTGCTTCTTCTACATTTGATAAAGAAATGAGGGTATTGTAGTCATTTCATAACCAATTAATTAATTATCATGTGGTAGTGGGGGAAAAAGAGTGAATTAATTAATTATCATTTTTAACGAAAGTGAATTCTTGAAAAGAGAATGAAAATAGTTCTCTTTTGGTATTACCATGAATTACTTCATCAATTAAGAAATCATACGATTTGATTCACGAAAATAGGATATATCAATTATTAAATAGATTTGACTAACAAATAATTAATAAATATTTTTTTATAATTATAGTAAATATAAATTATAACTAGTAATGTTGAAAAAAATTCTATCTAGTATATTTCAAAATGTTGAAATAAAAAAGATAGAGGTCCTAATTTTCTCTTAACAAAATACATTGATTTATGATGTCCAATAATCCATCCCATCCATTAGTCCATTGAAAACAGAGTCAAATTTGAGAAAAACCTTTACTACGGCTAAGTGACTCGCCATGTTTGATAATGAGATCATTGTACAACGATATTAAAGTATGACAACATGAATAAACAATTGTAATGTAAGTCATATTTTGTATTGTTGTGTTATTATATTATTTTATATTCAAATACTTATTAATTTTCACAAGATGAAAAAATTTAGAGCTCACTACATTTACAAGCACTTACCTCTGTACAATATTAGCCTTTTACTATATATAGTTGGAAAAGTTACGAAGCATATGTTTGGAAAATGTTTAATTTAAATTTCAGTTGATCAAATTGGTCAAATATAATTTTTATCTACATATTTTATAGGATTCACAATGTACAATTCATTTTTTATCTATATATTTACCAACAACTTATAATATAAGTACTTAAAAAATAATTTCAATACTAAAATTGGAGTAAATTTTGTAATTGTACTAAAAGCGCCATCCATTAAAAAAATAAAAATTCAAGAGACAAAAGTAAAAAAAAATAATTGACATCAGTTGGGATTTAATTATTTAATTTATTCTGTTTGACCACCAATTGTAATTCAAAGTGTGAAGTGACAAAACTTTTAAAAAAGGTAAATTTACTTTTTACTCTATAGACAGAAGACTGATTCCTGTCCACAGATCCCAAAAGGGATGTCATTGATTGGGGCCTCAATCATGGGGTGTTGTCTATTTTTTCTTTTCTTCTTCTTTTTTTTTTTTTTTTTATAAATGTTTTTGAAAATGTCAATGGGTTTATTCAGTTTTCTACGTTCATGGATTTTGTTTGACTTTCGAATTTTGATTGGATCAAGTATTCCAATAATTATAGTAATATTAGGTATAAGCATTCACCTACACAATCAGGTGGTGGTTGGGATTATTTTTTTAAATAGTAATTAGAACATTAATTAAATTCTGCATATATTTTATGTTCGTGTCACAAATCCGATAAATAAATAATTGAAACAGATATATTATCGGTGTTAGACTTTATCTCATCTCATTACGTGAATCTTTGTATGTTTTTAATTCTATTAAATTCACGCATGATGTCTATTATTAATATCTTAATTTTTTTCTATCAATAATGTCTAATTAATATTTTTAAAGATGCCATAAATCGATGAATCAATCGAGATAAATAAATAGTATGCAGTAAAATTTTAATAAGAAAAAAACCTCATTGAACTATCTTTGTATTAAAAGATAAATAATGAAGGGACATTTATATTTCCATCCACGTATTTCGGAGGTAGACTGCAGTTGTTAAAATTGTTAAAGAAAATAAACTATTTTGAAGCATTGATTTTCGAAGAGTTGCCATAAGTTGGACTTAAAAATCTTATAGAGTAAATAAACTATGTTGTGTTGTGATTAGAGTTTTTAGCAGTAGAGTTTTTGAAAGTAGAGTTATTGTTAAAAAAATGTTGACTGTTTGGATGTGAATTCAAAAAATGTGGTGAATATTAAATTGTGTGTTTTGTTGTAAAATTATAAAAGTACTTTGTATAAATTTTATATTTATTTGAATAGAATTAATTAATTATTATATATCTTATATTATTTTTTAAAATAAATAAATTTTTTTATATCCTATAATAACTATTAAAATTAATATATTATTTTAATTACAATAACATAATTATTTTAGTATTTATTTTATTAATTAACTAAAATTAATTAATTATTTAAATTAAACATATTATGTGTAATTTGTATTAGTTTAATTATAATTATTTTAGTATATATATTATATTATTTAAAATTAATTAATTATTTAAATCAAACATAGTTTGTATTATATTATTTAACACGTTAATATATATTTTTCACTTTATGTAAATATATGAAGTGACAATTTGATATAAGTAATTAATATGATATTTAATTTAATATTTTTTGATGTATTAATATTAATATTTTTAATTTTTAAGTTTATTAAATGTTAATTACAACCTTTCGTAAAAACTTAATTAGAACATTTTAGAGAAACTCAAAAATTTAAGTTTCTCTAAAACTTCTTTTTTAAGCTATTTTTTAGTGAAAAACTATTTATTCACTTTAAGCAAAACAACTATAAATATAATTAAAAGTATTTGTAGACTTCAAAAAACCATTCCAAACACACTCTTAAGCTAACAAAGTTTCGATCTTTATCTAATTCGCTAATATTTTTTTAATCAACAAGTCTACTTTCATCCAACTACAATTTCAACTAGAGCTAGACTTTCTAACATTTCACTCGGATTGTTTATAGTCGCCAGTCTTCAAAATGTAGGTCTTCGATTCTCAACTTATTTGATTACGTGAATTTGGTCCCACATGACAAAAATTGTCAATTTGGACTTAAAATTATCCGCGACTTCCAATCAAATTGAAGATAAATGTTAAGTACATATTTACATATTTGAGTCATCATGAAAATTGCGTGCATTTTTATTTTTACCTCAATGGTTTGGTTCACATTGGATCCAAATTTAAATGTTTAAATAGATATTCCTCTGATAGACTTGTAAATCAGTCGGGTTTTTGGCTAAACTTGTTCGATAGTCAAACCTTATTGTCCAGAACCCTGGACCCGAAATTAAAAGCGCTCTGCAGAATAGTTCAAAGTGCGACACTAGTTAAATTAGCGAAGACTGAAAACAAGAAAGAATATATTCGACACGAGATTAGCGAGCAGTTACCGGCGGTGGCAAATGGATGAAACGATACCCTTCAAAAACCTCTGCAGCAGAGAATACCAAGGTCACAAGAAGAAGGTACAACTCCTAAACCCTAGCTTTTATTTGCCTGATTTCTCCCCCGATTTTGGTTCACCCCGTCCATTTTGATTGCGAAAACTCCGTTTGACAATAATTAAGTAATGAAAAAAGGTGCATTCGGTGGCATGGAATTGCACGGGCACGAAACTGGCATCGGGTTCAGTCGATCAAACTGCTCGCATTTGGTATATTGAACCTCACGGTCACGTAAGCTTCTTCTTCGATTTAATTCAGTTTCAAATTCCCCTCTTTTCCTATGTTTTTGTGCCTGTTTAAATAGATTTAAATTATTTCAGAAACATCTGAGTCTTTGAACTATTATGCCTGACAGAATTGGGCTTCGAAGACAAGAAATAGGATTTCACAATTGTTATTGTTGAATGTGTAATTTGAGGAATGCATCTGACATATATTGCACATTGCTGGAATTAAACTTTAAACCTGCACACTGTTATATTATCATTTTGACAATCTAATACCAACCTATTGTTAATGTGGCTATTTTTTTTTTTTTTTTTGTGTAATTAGAAACAAAAGTCAGCCATATTCCATATCCTTGAAATACCCGTGTTATCTACTTTCATATTCTCTTCATCAAGCATTTGTTGCAGAGGGCTTCTATGATTCTTGAGTTGAGGCTGGCTCTATTTTCCAGCTATTGTTAGTTTTTAGCTAGCATGTTGTTTAATTTTCTTATGCAGGGTAAGGTTAAAGACATTGAGCTAAAAGGGCATACTGATAGTGTTGATCAGTTGTGTTGGGATCCAAAACACGCTGATTTGATTGCAACTGCATCGGGTGACAAGACAGTTCGTTTATGGGATGCTCGCAGTAAGTAATATATTTTAGTTAAGATGGATAAAACTCCAGTTTGGATTAAAGATTATCAAAAGACTTGCCTCTCTTATTTATTTTTGAATGAAGAGTTTTTCTTATATTGGTATTTCTCCAGAAAAACCTGGCATTTGGATTGAAAGTATGATGCATTTGGCGTAAACTGCTTGAAGTTTATCCTCCTGTAGTTAACAGGATGGGGTTCGAGTTTGAAAGACAATGATCTTGATTAATATCAGTACACATTAATATAAAGTAAAAAGTCTGATTAGATAAAGGAGAAAAAGAAGCTTTCAAAGATGGCCAGTTGTATATTTTTCCCGTTGTTTTGGGTGAAGGAATATAAGCTTCAAGAGACACTGGCATTGAAGATTCCTGTATGTCGTGCACTTTGTAATCTGCAGGTGGAAAATGCTCACAGCAAGCTGAACTCAGTGGGGAGAACATCAACATCACTTTTAAGCCTGACGGGACTCACGTAGCAGTTGGCAACAGGGTAGAACTTGGAATCCCAATCGCTTAGTCCTCCTTTAAGAGTTTTCGTTTATTTCTCTTTCGCATTGATATTTCACTTGGGATCTAGAATTTTCATTTTTTAACTGACTGTTTTCATTACTTAGGCATTGGCGGCTCTCGATAATGTATTTCTTGTTATCTACTTCCAGCATATATGTGACTATCTTTCTTGTTTTCTCTGCATGTTGTAGGATGATGAATTAACAATATTGGATGTCCGCAAATTTAAGGCCTTGCACAAGCGCAAGTTCAACTATGAGGTAATATCCTGTTCAGACTAATGCCTGTGCACTCTCAATTATTTAGTGACCGAAAAAGTTTAGTAAAATCATATCAAATGCGATATTGGCTTGACATTTTTGTTTTTCTATTCTGAATAATCCCTCCTTTCTTTGACTATTGTTGTCCATCCTTGTTGTGCATGGCTGCACTATCTTATTTCACATTTTATTTAGTTTTTACTCATTAATATACGTCTACTTCAACTTCTTCCTCTGCATCATTATCAGGTAAATGAGATCGCGTGGAACGTGACAGGAGACATGTTCTTTCTGACTACTGGGAATGGTTAGAACAAATTACTAAACAGCAATCATATTCTGGCAATCCTGCAAAGGAGGTTCCAATTTGGTTGGTTTGTGTCTGTTATGCTGTTTACATATTCTTGACAATATGACTTTTCTTTCACTTTGATATCTTACATAGGTACTGTGGAAGTACTCGCATACCCATCTCTTCAAGTGGTTGACACCCTCATGGCTCATACAGCTGGTTGCTATTGCATTGCAATTGACCCATCGGGAAGGTGTGTCTCAGACCTTTTAAATATGTTTTATTATCCAAAATGTCGAAGACTGAGCATCGGATAGATTCACAGTATAGGATATTTCCCCTCCTATCAAATTTCAATCTAAATTGTATTGAAGGGGATAATTTATGATAGTTTAATCTATTATGTGAACTTGATAGAAATGTTAATGTTGCACAGATATTTTGCTGTTGGAAGTGCTGATTCTTTAGTCAGCCTTTGGAATATAAAAGAGATGCTCTGTGTTCGTACATTCACAAAGCTCGAGTAAGTTCCCCATCCAGAGAACCCTTCTCGTCAGAATGTCAACAAAATTGTTTAAAAGAAGGATGCATGTAGGCATATTTTGTGGTAGAATTTGTCTAATCTTGGAGAGTATCACTTTTCTGACATTATTTGATGAGAGAATAATATCTCTTCTTTCTTATTATCAGATGGCCAGTTCGGACGGTAAGTTTTAATCATACCGGTGAATATATTGCTTCTGCCAGTGAGGACTTGTTCATTGATATTGTAAGTATTCCTGGAACTTCTGATATTTTCTTCTTCCTGCTTTAGAATGTTCATGTTGCCTGGTTCTTCTAGCTGCCTGTCTATCTTGAGATGATTTTACTTGGCAAAAGTATCAGCATGTCAAACCCTTGTGCATATATCAGGAATTAGCTTTGTTCATATTGATAATGGTGGTCTTTGTAACAGTCCAATGTTCAAACGGGACGATCAGTCCACCAAATTCCATGTCGAGCTGCCATGAACAGTGTGGAATGGAACCCGAAGTACAACTTACTTGCATATGCTGGAGATGATAAAAACAAATATCAAGCTGATGAAGGTACGTACAGAGGTGTAAAACTGGTTGGGAAGGGACATTTTTTAGATGGCAGCGTGCGGGCTTCCTATAGGCATGGCTGTACAAGCCGGGCCACCTGTGCCTTGCTTTTTTAATTTTTGGGTTTTTATTTATTTTTCTGAAGAAATAGAAAATAAAAAGCAGCCCGCACTGTCCAGCTACCTGGGGCCTCTTGGAATGCTGCTTCTTGCTCTATTTTTGGAGATGTCATTTCAGCTGCTGTTGTTTACACTTTCAACAATTGCTTTCCTTTTTTGCATTGCAGGCGTTTTCCGAATATTTGGGTTCGAAAGTGCTTAGCATAACTTTGCATGGGCAAAATTTGCTAGTTCGCTTGGCTGGAGGTGTTATCTTTGAAGGCGGCCGTGATATACTGTGTGTTTTTTTAGGGTTGGGGGTGGGGGTGATTTCAAAATTTAATATCTAGCTAAGTTGGTCTAAAGACATGAACCTAGTCTTTTGTCTTCAATTTGCAGCTGGGGGATATTGTCTGCATTTTCTGATGGTGTATATTAATCGAGCAGACTGAACTGTTGTCTTGTAATATTACTATTTACAAATTTTAAAGTACAATTAAGGTGTTAGCGTTAGGATAACTCATATCTGCCACACAGGGCAAGTTAATATGTTGAGTAATATACTCTCTCTGCTTGATCTCTCTGCCTATACTGATAATTGCAATAATTATGCTCTGTACTGATAATGGCGGAAAGAAGCCACCGAAGGGGAGACGTTCCCCAGAGTGGACATGGTAATTGACTTGATTGATTAGCCAAGTTCTCACCTCTTAGGAGTACTTTTAGTTAGTAGGAAAAAGCAATAGGATTTTGTATTGTATTCTCCACTTTGTTATGATATGCTTCCAAATCGAGAGAAAAGTTTATGCCAGGCTTATTTTCTTTTGTTGTTGTACCTGCAAGATTCTTTTTGGAATTCTAAATGCATGCGGCTCCATGTACTTTTATCATCTTTTGTTTGGTAAAAATTAAAAAAGGAGTTGTCAAAAGTTGAAGTCAAAGTCAATTTTTCGCATTGGAATCGAACAAAATCAAAGGTCTTCAATTTTTCTTTTGTAAGGATTGCATGTATGCGAAGTAATTAGTACATAAAGCCTGTTTCCTTTTTAGTTGTAGGTTAAAATGTATTAAACTCTGCATTAGCAGCTAATTAGGACGCTGACAAAGGACATGGGAATTGCACCGAATCATTGATGCTAAAGAGCGTAGACACAGTGCTGAAGACTCTACTTGTGACTTCATTTATGTAGCCCGTGTAAATGTTTGGTAAGATGGATGGGATATTATTGGATAATATTAAGAGAAAAAAGGTTCAAATCTTGTTTATTTACTTTCTAGTTGTGTTCAGTATCAAATATGTTATTCTTGAAATCTCTCTTAGACGACTGGATTGATCAGATCATCTGATGGTATATCCCATAAAACACATTCTGAATTAAAAATGATGGATCCATCTCGTGTTTCTTTTCTACCTCCCAAGTCTTCACCATTTTCGCCCTCAAGTTTCTCGTGCAAGCGGCCAGCTTGCTGGTCTCCTGCTGTGCATGTGCTTCCCGTACACATACTTTGGCTCCATGGAGATCCATTCCCTTCATTACCAAGCGACGTGAGTCCATAGTGAAATCCAGAATCCGATGCTGGAAAAGAATTGAAAGTTCCTGAAAAATTTGTAGACGTTGCTCCAGTGAAGTCCCAGGGCTTGTTTATAGGTAGCATGTCGGGGTCTTTGATGGCCTTAGTCTTCTCAATGGTCACGTCTTTATCCTCGAGTTTAACGTAAGTGGTTGTGTTGACAGGAGCTGCCGGGGAATATTGCTGCAGCTGGAGGTCGATACGTCTCTTGGTGAGGAGGTGGAGCATTTCATCTTTGAAGCACCCGAGGGCGGCTTCAGCCAAATGCGGGACTTGTGGCGGTGAAAGGGTGGTGGCTATTTCAGTAATAAGGTGGGAGAAGGGTTTGTGGGTAACTGGATCAATTCCCATTCCTGAAAGCTTTTTCTTCAGCTTGGTGTTCCAGTGATTTTTAACGTCGTTGTCTGTGCGTCCTGGTAGCTGAGCAGCAATTACAGACCATCTGTTATAGACAATCAGTTAAGCAATTATTAGCACTTTGAAATCTAGACAACATTTTCTAAAGAGAAGGGGAGAAATATCAAGAAAGAACTGTTTAAACACTCGTATGAATGTTGGATACCGGTTTCCAAGAACTGAATGAAGTGTTACAATAGTATGTTCTTCTGTCTCAGTGAATTGGCCGTGTTTAAGGTCGGGACGGAGGTAGTTCGTCCATCGCAGTCTACAGCTTTTGCCGCACCTCTGAAGACCTGACATGAATTAACGTTATGAATCAGCTCACTAGCCTATTGAAGAAATACTGTTGGCATGTTTGATACGCACGGAACGGGTCTTAATCCTATCTAATGCAGTCATTCGAGCATACGTAACATGCCAACAATGTCACAATGGAATCTAATAATTGAAAAGTATAGTGGGTTTGGAAAAGACCTGCATGCTTGGGAATGAGACGCCAGTTACGAGTCCCATGTTGAGCGATGTAGGACGAAAGCTTTTGGTCTTCTTCGGGAGTCCATTGACCCCTTTTCACATTGTCCTTCTCGCAGCATGGAATTCGACCCATTTTACGAAATTATATAACTCTAGCAGGAGACAGATGCTTCCAATGGAAAGTTGAGTTACAGTTGACAGATAGTTTATGGCTAAAAATGGAAGGTTTATTGCATTTGTTATCAGTTTACTCGATTAAAAATTAACAGCAACTTGTGCAAACTGTACGATCATTGGTGTTTAATGTACGATGAAAGGTGTAAAGAAATACAAGAATAGTTATATAGGAGATGGTAAGAAAATCGCACAGCTGTGCCATTGGCATCAAAGGTGCATGATTTCATTAAAGAATTCAACGCCATTCACCGTGTGAAGACATGGGCCGGTAGCTCACCCACAAGACGCCCGGTCAACTCTCTCTCTTTCTCTCTCTCTCTATATACATGTCTCTGTGGTTGACTGCTGCAAGTTGGTGGATTATTGATTTGATCATACAAAACATTGCAACATTTTTTGGGTTGATTAATGTTTAGCAAAAAATAAGGTTTGTGCACGAGTGAATTTGTCATGGAAAGTTGCATTCTTCGATTTTGCAATTTGTGGGATTTAAAGAAATAATTTTCATTTGCATTACAAAGGTTTCCCACAACTCCAAAGAATGGCTGGTTGTCTTTTATTCTAATATTCATTCTACTTAACCGACAATGTTAAATACTTATATCTGAACATCAAATTTTGAGTTCAACTATCACTGTTTTAAGATGGAAAATTAGATGCATTACTAATAATATACAAAAATTAATCTCCATTTAAATATTAGGCTTCTAAAGAATGAAAAAACGTGCCATATTGACTGTGTAAAATCGTTATTTTTTCAAAAAATATTTCATTAAAAAATACTAGTAGTGGACACAATCTTTTTTGACTCAAGACTTAACATTCATAAACCTATCTATTAAAAATATAAGCTTGAAAAATATCGTAATGTTTCTGTCTTACAAGCACAAATCAAGTAAAATTATTTTGTAAGAATTGTCTCAATAACTTGCTTTTCAACTTGTTAACATGTGAAGGTAATAGAATTGCCCAGATTAGATTTGAAAGCTCAAAAAGATTTCTCAGAAATATGAAAATGAAGGCTCAAATTGAGTTTACAAGCAAATTTCTAACTCCGAAAAACAAACAAAAATGCTCAAGTTTCTAACTAGGAGTAGGATAGAGGTATCAAAACGTACTAGACAGCCAGCAAAAAGCCCGGTGTAGGGCCCGTGGCCTGCCTGGGATGCACGTTAACACAAATCGAGGAATCGTATGTTACCAAAATGAAAGGGATGAGAAAGAATGTTATAGGGATAGCTTATAGAAAAGGCCACCTCAAAACTGGGCTCCTATTTATGTCAAAATTCATGCAAAGCCAAAGAGGCCTCAGCCTCAGTAAAAAATTATGAATCCTCAGTCAAATATAGAGGAGTTAATGGCCACAATACAGCCTATGAAAAAAAATGTAATTCATGGATACTGCAGCCAAATCATATCAGAAAGTAAATATTTCTTATTGTTCTTGGCTCTCAACTTTCTGAAAAATAGTGCTTCATTTCTGCTGAGAATCCTACTAAACCAACACCTATCCAGCTACCACCTCAAGCCAAAAAACAATTCTCTTCTCGATTTAATGAATACATGGACAAAACACTGATGAAAACACCAGGGACTCCATTTTATTGTACAACACAAAGTGCATAGGAGAAAGTTGAGATTTCTTCCGGAATTTTAACCTTGTTTGATCGGGCTTTATGATGCAAAAACAGCTAATTATTTTGATTCCTCTTGCAAAGCTTAACAGATTTTCGTCGCGACAAATTGAAATACTGAAATGCTATCGGTGAAAACAAACTCTTCACAGTTCAATAAGGATGCTCCAGAGGTATAACTCTTCCTCTGGAATGCTCAAAGAAAGGGAGATGAATCCAGAGGCTTCTTCATATTCAAATTTCACCTCCTCAGCATCCACTGTTATTCTTTTGGGTCGAACTGATGAATAGGCTCCAAATAGACCACATCCGCGAACTTTCAGACAGACTGTTCCAGTCTTTTCCAATTCATAATTTAATTCCTTAATTGCTCCTCCAGAGTTGAACATTTTGATGAGACCTACAGGGGCAAACTTAGTTCTGTTGGACATTTCCTTGACAGGAATGACTGTGAAGACATCGTACTCGCGTGCTTTCATTGTCACTGGCAGAGAAGTGTTTTTGGGAAGATAAACTAAGTCTCCTGCAATGGACAAGAGAAGAGAGTTAATATGAAAGCAAATTCTGCAAAAGTTCAAGGCATTATAAAACAAAAACAAATGTAGCCTCTATACAATCAAGGGTAAGCTAAAGGAATCCTTTTGCGCCATTTCGTATGGTTCATTACTATATCTACTGGGAAATCTCGATCCTTAGCAACTACAGCATGTCATGTTAGTTTTGTCCACCCTCCTCTCTGGCTTGTTCTACCAAGATTGCAGGTGCTTTATTTGATCTGTGCAAAACATGACCCAGCTACCTAAGTCGTGACTTAATTTATCCTCAATGGTGCTACTTCTACTTGTTGGCATATATTCTTACTTTTTATGTTATCCATATAAGTACGACCACATATCCATCTTAACATCTTACTTCTGTCCTTCTAAGAACCTGACAGGCAGACACTTAGAACCATAAAGTACAACAGGTCTAATCACTATATACCAATCTTCCTATCACAGAAGTTCACCAGATTATAGAATGTGACCTTTTCTCTTAAATCTGGGGGAGGGAGAAAGCTAGTGGTTTCCAAGGAGTAGACAGGTATCAGTTACAAGTTTTGAAGCAGTAGAAATTACCACGAAGATGAGAATAAACAATGACATCTCCATTCCATCCATCATCAGCAATTCTGGGCAAGTAATCGACGTCTTTAGCTCGAAGAATTCCAGTTACAGTGCCAGGTTGCTCGTCGTGGATGAGATTCGTCTTTCCAACTCTGCACCAGCCAGCTCCTTGGCAGTTGAACACCCCCACAACTCCATTGAAATGATTTAGATTCCAAATTTTTAACAAACTGTAATAAAAATTTCAGGCGTTATTCGAACGGATGAAACTTTGTGAGTTGAAAAGGAAGAGTCTTAAAATATGATATTTGTTAAATTCAATAAAGTACCTTTTTCCATCTCTGGCAGGATCAGAAAATAAGCAATCCCTTGTTGGTCTTCCAGGGAATTTGGCCCTCAATATGGAACCGTCAGGAAGTACAAGCTTCCGGAGAAGATTAAAGTCGTGCTGTCCAGGCTTATCACTGCATGTAATTGATGTCCAATGTGAGAAAAAAAAATTGTCATGACATCTTCATATAATCTCATTTATACCTATATTTTCCCTCTTTGACGGCTTAAGCTTTTAGAAATTAGATGAGACCGTTCAACATGGTATCGGTGCAGATGAATGTCTTGTGTTCAAGTATCACTCCTTACCATTTATGAAAAATCGTGTACGGCTTTTTTGATGAAAAAATGAATATGGCCTACATGTGAAGGTGCACATTGAATACAATTTTAATTTTTTTTGTCTCATTTCTAATAATTTAAACTTTTAGATGAAATCCTTCAACAATATTCATGGTACCTAACATAAATAGCACAGCCACCAACAGCACGTGCCGCTCCATGGTATTCTGCCATTGGGTGTAAACTCTGCCGTGTAAATAACAAGTTAGTATTAAAACATTTATCGATTTCTCATAACTATTGCCACAAACAGTTGATCAAGTCATCAGCTTACATGAAACATATCCCAATCTGGCTGCATAAACTCCCCTAGGAAAAGGGTATTGTAAGCCACTGATGCAATGTGGATCGTGTGAGATGCTGGATCCCTTGGCCAGAAATCATCTGATGCTCTAACGACAGCTGTTCTCTTTGCACTGCAAATCCAACACGAAATTCCATCAATAATTTAATTGTTATGCTATTTGATTACGAAATGTGTGAAAGAAATACAAATATAAAGAGAAAAAATGATTACCTATACAAACCATCTGTGTTATGACTCATGCAAGAAATGATACCATTATCAGGGAAATTCCTCAAAATCGACGCCTCTAATGCTTGGTGGTACTTCCGAGCAAGCTTTACTCGTCCACCATGGCCCGCCCCAAGAGTTTCAAGGATGTTCTGGACATCTACCTTGACCCCATCAATACCAGAAGATGCAAGGTATGAGTGCAACTCATTATAGAAGTTATAGACTTTCTCAGGATTCACAAGACCAAGCCCATTCTTGGTGATGCTATTCAATGCATCACAAGGTTCGTTCGACTGCACACCGGGGGAGGAGATGGGGTAAGCCAGCTTAGAGTCGTAATGTTCCATTCCATCGCCACCAGGTCGGACTCCACCCCAGTACCCCGTCAATGCATGCCAGACATAAACATACCTACGTAATCAAAGAAAACTACTCATAACTGTTCTCTCTCACCGAAAAAAAAGAAACTCGTAAAAGAAAGCAGTTCTTTAATTCAAGAATAACATACTTTACAGAATGTTCATCTTTAATTTCATTAACAATATGCTGAATTCCCATTGCTGGATCCTCCACCCTGTGACCCTCTTGGCCAACCTTTTGAAATTTGTGGTTCTCTTTGATATTAGTTAGTCTGTTTGCAAAGCTGGATACGAAAATGAGTGATGAAAACTGTTAGCCAGGAAGAGAAATGAAACAAATCCAAATAAAAAAATTTCGGTTCTTGGACTCACTTGGCTGTGTTATCAGCTTTCGCTTCAATACTAACTGGGTCCATACTAACAGATTGCCATCCATCGTCAATAATTACAAACTTAGGCGGAATTCCTCCTCCTTCCAAACTGCAATAAGATATCACTGGTTAGAATCCCCTTGCCAAAATCATGTCAATGACTCCATGTAGCGGTGTCAATCGGCCCAGACCGCCACATTCTCTGTGGCCCGTCTTGGACCCTTGGGATGGGATAAATGTATTACAGTTTTAATTTTTGGCCCGGCCGGCTTTTTGGGGGCGGCCAATCCCACTTTGACACCATTAATTCCACGTATGGTATGTGTGATACCTTTGCAAACCCTGCTTCACTCCTTCCGAAGTGACATCAGTATAGAAAGCATCCCATGTACACCATCCGAACCAGTTCAACAAGTCTGGCATCTGAACCATGATAAAGAACCAGGTTTAGAAATGCAGAAGATACTAATGGACTCCTGCAAAACAAACTGGAGCAAATAGAGAAAACTTTAGGAATAATTCTTCTACCTTTTTCCTATCCCGATGACTAAATGTCTGCAAATGTCTCTCCACAGACCTGCATAAGTATGGATATGTTCTCAATCATCTCTAGATGTACTAATAAACGTGTGTGACTAGATTAGGAACAGCCTAAACCTCAAGGGCTTGATGTTATATCGCTCGATTAGATATGACTAAGCCACGACTAAGGAATAGAAACACGTGACATTAATTATTAGTTGCACTTGCCATGTCCAATACAGCCGAGCAAACATATCCAAGGAGATAAATCATATATAATGTGGTATCCACAAACACATACTATAAACTTTTCTTCCGGAGTTTAGAAGATACATTCTACCCACTGTCTAGCTTTAGATTTAATTTCCTGATATGAAGATTGTGCAAGTTTGGCTAAGCTTAAAAAAGTTAACATTTTAAGTAAATTTACTTACAAAAAAAAAAAAAAAAAAAAAAGGGTTTCAAAATAAATAATTCTTTTATTGGTAAATGTCAGAATAAGTTGCTTCTTTTGCCAACAAGACGAGTTATTTTCCAAAAAGTAAATTTTTTACTTAAAGAAAGAAAAAAAGTTACTTATTTAAGTAGTAATTGATTTTTAAGTTGTCCTTCGAAAGAACCAGTTCTTGAATCATATAAAAGAACTTACTTGACTGCATTTGTAATGACGTCGAATGGGTCGGATCCAGCTGCAACAAAAACTAGATGGCTCCCTTCAAATTCTTGAACAGCCGGATCTCCTGCAGCCAAACAACATTACTAAAATTTCTGAAACAGATTGATTGACAAAGAAGAAAACAAAAGGTGATCCTTAAATGGGGTATAAGAAAATGATGTACATTCGTAGTTACCACTTTCCAAGCAGATCTCCAACTCATTATTTGTATTCCCCTGAAGAACAGCCCTGAAATCTCCCTCCAAAATCGGCAAGAAAACGACGTATAATGCTGATTTGTCCTTCCCATCTTCCCCAAAATGTGAACCATCTTGTCCTTCCACAATCAAAAATTGAGTTTCAAAAGGTATGTCTTGGCCGCTTGTACCCATCCTCTGTGTCATCCACCACAACTTGAACCGGAAAACACACATAAAACGCAGTCCCCTGAAAATCAAAACCAGGCATCAATAACATAAAGCCATTGCACATAAGTATCGTGTTGTAGTTGCTAAGAATCTACTTCCTCTTAGTTCCATTAAATATAACAATGAACCGATCGGACTGATGGATAAGAATTCACGTGCCAACTCCAAGTTTATTAGAACGAGGCTTAGATTGTTGTTTTTGTCGATGTTGTAGTATCAGATGAAGCTACATGATACAACATCACAAGAATCCTCAAACCAGCCAAACGAAAATCACAGTATTTTATCAAATCAACCCATCAAAATCGAAATCCACATTTTGATCAACTCTTGGCAGGCAAAAAAAGAAAAAAACAGATTTCACAAAATATATTAGAAAAAAGGAGAAAAAAAGTATTTACTCGAGTTTTCCGAGAGGGAAGACCCTACGGCTACCAATCTGATCGGATTGAACGCCGATGAAAGCTCCATTAGTCAAAATTTCACCAGTGGCTGGAGTTACTAAAACATTGTCATGAACATTTGTCAAAATGGTGTTTCCCAGCACATTCAACCTCCCATCAACCACGGATATTCCAGACCCGACAGTCATTTTTTCAACAGAAATGTATTACACAAAATCAAAAGAAGAATCACAAGATAATGATAAAACAGTACACAAACAACAACAGAAGAAGAGCTCGTAAAATCTGAGCCCAATGCACAAATGCTGGGCATATATGTTGGGTATTTATAGTTAACAAATGCAAAGTGCATGTGCGTGTTGTCTGCAGGCAGTGTTCTAAAAAGCGTAGAGCAAGGCCGAGTTTCAAGCTTTTCGGACTTAAGCGAGACCTAGACGAAGGAGAGACAAGGGCGATGCGAAGGCAAGGCGTGAGGCTTGGCTAGGCGTCGAAGCCAAGCTTCAAGCTTACACACCTTAGTTTTTATTTCTTATATGCTGCTAAAATTAATTTTTAATTGTTTATAAATTGTAAAAAGATTTGTTTAGCTAATAAATGGATAATAAGTTGTGAAATTTATAAAATATGTGGATGAAAAATATATTTGATCAATTTGACTAATATAAATAATAATTTAAACTTATCCAAACGAGTTGTATGGCATAGTCTTGACGACTTGGGTTGTAGCTAGATTGGCACCTCTAAAGTGCAATGGAGGTTGCATGGTTGCCCAATGATCTTGTTGAAAACAATAAATAAATAATATGTTTACGTGGTTGAACATAGTTGTAAGGCCAAGAACGATTAGAAACTTTCAAGAAGATTAACTTTCAACACAACTAAGCAATATAAACGAAATAAAAACTGTAAAGAACACAAGAGATTTTTCGGCCTAAGCCCCCAGAGGTTCGGTGACCAAATCTAACACCTACATCCTCTGTTGAGCATCCACAACGTGGAATATGCTCTAAGCATCAATATAACAACCAATCGGCAACCAAAGTATGGAGTTGTTCAATATTACAGACTTCCCTCAAACCACCAAGGTTTAACTCTCCAGAAATCACGAAATTACGTAAATCAACCCTCGCCATTCGTTCACGTAAGAACATTACAATTTCCAGTGTTTGATTCGGCAAATGAGAATAAAGAACCAAGTGTTCTTTATCTATCACCAAGAATCCTCAACTGATGACCTTTAAACAAAAGAAAAAGAAAAAGATTTGTAATTCTAGAGAAGAAGACGAAGAGAGCATTTCGCAAAGAAACCCTAATCTGTCAAACCGAAGTGAAGAATCCAGAAGGTCAGGAAGAGTATATCAGAAGCCAGTTCCATCCCAGGGTTGTAAAGTCTCCACGTGTAATCATCTGATGAATTTATTCCACTAAGAAAAGCGCATTTCATTTAATTGAAGATATAAGCAATTCTGGTGGCACACACGTTTTTCCCAACAGCTCCACCTTGCTACCAGGAATTGATCATCTTCATTGATACTTAGAACATGTCCTTTATGTTTTTTGCTTGCTCGATGACTGTAAAGAAATTTAAAACAAATTAAATGGAGGGAAAACAACTCAATCAGATTCAACCTGATCAATTGAAAGAATTTTCAAACAATTCTTAAACTTATTCAAAGGAATTACTTTTGTTCCCATATCAGAAGGATTGAATTGAGTAGCAATCTTCTCAAGTTTCAAAATGCCTTTTGAAATAATGTCTCTTATGAAATGATATTTAACATCTATATGTTTTGATCTATCATGAAACATGAGATTTTTACTCAAATATATGGCATTTTGATTATCGAGAGAACACAATAGCATTTTCATCTACAAAACCAAATTCCTTTAATAAACCTTCAAGCCGAGATACCTTCATTTATTGCGGTAGAAAGAAAGACAATATATTCGCCTTCAAGAGAGGATAGAGCAACTACCTTTTGAAGTTGAGATTTCCAACCGATTCAGCTTCTACATAATGTAAAGAAATAAGCGGATGTGGATCTCCTATTATCTTTATCACCGAAAGTCGAGTCTCAGATAACCCCAAGTGGTTATACCTTCTTTTACATTTTCAAGATCGAGACCCATATTTGAAGTGCCTTTTAAGTATTTGAGAAGCCACTTAAGAGCTTCCCAATGGCATTCACCAGGGTTGAACATAAATCTACTCAATACACTAATGTTGTAAGCAAGATCAGGTCTTGAACAAATCATCAGATACATCACAGATCCAATCACATTAGCATAAGGAACATTTTCCATTCTTTCATATTCTTCTTTTGAATTTGGACAGTAATCAGAAGACAATTTAAAATGATTTGCAAGAGGTAAACTAACAGGCTTTGCATCAGACATAGCAAATTTCTCAAGAATTTTTATCACATAAGACTTTTGATTCAAAATAAGCACGTCATTTTTCTTATCCCTTTTAATTTGCATCCCTAAAATTCTTTTGGCAGATCCTAAATCTTTCATGTCAAACTCAGAATTTAGTTTGTCCTTTATTCTTTTAATTTCATCTTTATCATGGCTGGCAAGTAACATATCATCAACATACAGCAAAAGATAAAGAGAATTTGCCCCTCCAAAACCTTTACAGTAAAGACAAGAATCAAAATTGCTCATCTGGAATCCCAGATTTTGAACAAAAGTATGAAATCTTATGTACCATTGTCTAGGAGCCTGTTTTAGACCATACAAAGGCTTCTTTAAAAGACAGACCAAGTCAGACTTACCATTTTTCTTAAAACCTAAAGGTTGATTCATGTAAATGGTTTCATCTAACTCACCATAGAGAAAGCGCGTTTTACATCTAACTGATCCAGATCCCATCCAAACTGAGTTACCAGGACAAGATAATTCTAATAGTAGTATGTTTTACTACGGTGAGAAGATTTCGTAATAATCAACACCCTCTTTTGAGTAAAACCCTTAACTACAAGTCCGGTTTTAAACCCGACATTGTTAATACTACCTTCACTTTCTTTTATCTTGTAAATCCATTTACAATCAACTACCTTCCGATTTTAGGGTTTTCAACCAAAATCTAGGTATTGTTCGCATTAAGGAAGACATTTCTTCCTCCATAGCAGCCTTTCCGGTTTAAAGAGTCTTTATATTTCATTGCCTCATCATAAGATAGAGGCTCATTTTCTACCACTTCCTGATATGTGAGAAAAGAGACAAAATTATCATCATTGAATCTAGCAGGTGGTCTGATCTGCCTTCTCTGTCTATCTCTTGTGAGTTGATACTCATCAACAGGCAGAGTTGCAGAATCAACACTGACATATGTAGATTTTTCATCATTTTGTAAAGTTATTTCTTAATGATTTAGATTTTCTCTTTCTCCCATATCTTCTCCATTCTCTAAACTAGAAGACTCCACATCAATCATGATATCTCTCTCTTTCAGATTAGTAGTGGTGTCTTTCAAGCATGGCATTAAAGACTCATTGAAGACAACATCTCTTCTAATTATTACCTTAAACCCTCTCTCTTCTTTTACCCAAAGTCTAAAACCTTTTGTGTTTTCTCCATATCCCAATAAAACACACTTTAGAGACCTAGGCTCTAACTTGCCTAAATTTTGGTGAGCATATGCAAGACAACCAAAGACTTTAAGATGAGAGTAGTCTCTGTGTCTTTTGGTCCAAACCGATTCGGGACTTTAAAGTTTAAAAGCATGGAAGGACTTCTATTACACGAGATAAGCGGCAGATTAAAACAGTTTCACCCCTGAGCGACTTAGGCGGATCGAAGTAAAAGCATGCATCTTACCTTATTTAGGAGAGTTCTATTCATCCTTTCAAAGAACACCATTTTGCTGAGGAGTGTATGTGATAGTTCTGTGTCTAACAATACCATGCAAGTGACAGAATTCATTAAACTCATAATTGCAGAATTCAAGTCCATTATCTGTTCTTAAGGTCTTAATCTTAAGATCAACTTGATTTTCAATTTGGGTTTTCCAAGTTTTAAACACAGAAAAGGTTTCATCTTTAGTTTTTAACAAGAAAACATAAGATTTTCTAGAAAAATCATCAATGATTAACATATAATATCTAAAACCAGATTGAGTACACACAGAAGCAGGTCCCCACAAATCAGCATGCAAATAATCAAGTATTTTTTCAGACTTGTGAGTTCCCTTTGAAAAGGGAAGCTTTACCTGTTTTTCTAATATACATGTTTCACATGAAGTAATATCACGTGATTCACATTCTCAAAAACACCTTGTTTCAAGAAATTTAAGCCCTTTATTGCCTATATGACCAAGTCTTTCATGCCATAGTTTTAAGAAAATCAAATTTTTTTCTGAAGTAGCTGCTGATAAACTGTGGATTGACTTGGTTTTTAGAAAATATAAATCATGTTTCTTCTCAGATTTGATGATTAAATCATCATCTTTGAAGATATTGATTTGTCCCTTTCCAATCCTAATATCAAATTCCATATCATCAAGAACACCTAAGGATATAAGGTTCATTTCAAGATCAGGTACAAGTCGGTATTATGGAGAATCGATTGGTTCCATTTTCTAAAACTATACTAACATTGCCTATTCCTTTTATGTCACAGTCATGTCATTTCCCATAATCACATGTCCCCCATCAGAATTCTGAAAGTTGGTGAACCAGTTTCTATTTGGGCACATATGGAAAGTACAACCTGAATCAAGGATCCATTCCTGATTTAGGTGCCTTTCAGAATTGACAAGAACAACACCATTTTTAGATTCTTCATTATTATAGGCTAAAACAGCAGTACCTTCCTTTGTACCCTTTTCTTTTAGCTCATTTTGTCTTTTGAAACAATCATTAATAAAATGTCCTGTTTTTCCACAGAAATAACATTTCTTCCCTTTGGCATTATTCTTATTCTTTTCTTTACCCTGACCCTTCCTTTTTCCCTCAGACTGATCCTTCTTAAAATGAAAACTAGACTTACCTGAATTTTTCCCTTTAACCACTAAGGTCTCACCTCTCAAGTTTAGCTCTAGATCTTTGTTTCTAAGGGCACTAATTATAATGTCAGTGGTTAAGGTATCTCTTCCATATTCTAGAGCATTTTTCAAATCTTTATGCCTATCACTTATGGAGTTTAGGAGAACCACAGCCAATTGATCTTGTGAAAGTTTTTCATCACAATTGGCAAGGTCTTGGGACGCTTTTGTAAATCTGTTTAAATTTTCATCCAAGTCAAAGGAAGAGTCCATTTTAAAAGAAAAAAATCTTGTTTCAAAAGATAGCATTTGTTTGGAATAGTTTTTGACACATAATGTGTCCGTAATTTGGTCCAGATTCAAAGACGGTACTTTCGTTTCTCCTATGGTTCTTATCACATTATCGATAAGTGTAAAAGATAGTACTCGTGCAATTTCTTCCATTTCGACTTCTTAATTTCGGGCATATCATCGGCCAGAGTCATTAAGAGCTTTTGCACATTTTGTTGCATCAAGATAGCTTTTAATTTCGACCCCACATATTAATATCCCTTTCCCATCAAAGATATTCAACTCAAATCTTGTTGAAGTCATATTTCAAAACTTGAAAACACTTCTGACAATTTACTTAGCAAACTATAAGAGAATATAATCACAAAGAAGTTTTTGATTATAGTCGGATGCGAAGATCATATACACAACATGAAAAGGCTACTCTATCTGAGATCACACCGCTTTTGTCTCTCAGAGAAAATAACTCTGGGATCACAACCCGTACTAGATTTATCTCGATTCCCAAGGCCTCTTATGGAGCATTTGGACAAAGATTAATCTCCGGGGTTTCTTTGTGAACGGAGTAAATTTTAGGAAACAAAACAAACAGAACCTATCTATTTAACAAGAAGCAGTTAAAAGAAAAGGTTAGATCTCACCAAAGGATATCTAAATCTGTACAGAACTTTGAAGTTTTCGAGAGATCCTCTTATACTGAAAGCGTAATCCATAGCTCGATACCACCGTAAGGCCAAGAACGATTAGAAACTTTCAAGAAGATTAACTTTCAACACAACTAAGCAATATAAACGAAAAATAAAAGCGTAAAGAACACAAGATATTTTTCTACTAAGCCCCGAGAGGTTCGGTGACCAAATCTAACACCTACATCCTCTGTTGAGGATCCACAACGTGGAATATGCTCTAAGCATCAATATAACAACCAATCGGCAACCAAAGTACGAGTTGTTCAATATTACAGACTTTCCTCAAACCACAAGGTTTAACTCTTCGAAATCATGAAAGTGCAATCAACCCTCGATTCATCGCTCACGTAAGAACATCACAATTTCAGTGTTTGATTCGGCAAATGAGAATAAAGAACCAAGTGTTCTTTATCTATCACCAAGAATCATCAACTGATGACCTTTAAACAAAAGAAAAAGATGAAGATTTCAGAATTCTAGAGAAGAAGACGAAGAGAGCATTTCACAAAGAAACCCTAATTTGTCAAACCGAAGTGAAGAATCCAGAAGGTCAGGAAGAGTATATCAGAAGCCAGTTCCATCCTAGGGTTGTAAAGTCTCCACGTGTAATCATCTGATGAATTTATTCCACTAAGAAAAGCGCATTTCATTTAACTGAAGATATAAGCAATTCTGGTGGCACACACGTTTTTCCCAACAATAGTGTTAGATAAATATTCACTTGTTATAAAACTTACACACTTAGAACCGTTAGCTTGCGAAGGCAATAGTACAATGGGTGATTTGGCAATCGTTTGCACTTCGATGACTAAGTTGATTGTCGAAAAATAAGAACAAGTATGCAAGAGAAACAAAATGGAGAAGGATTTGACTATGAATTTGATTCAATTCCTTTTTATTCACAATGCATGAAGTATTTATAGGAAAAATAAGATCAATGGTATTTTGGACCTTTTAACTTATTGGATAAGTGTTGGTCCATCATTGGCGATGTTGTTGTCCACAATTAATTCTTGTTTAATTTTGTATCGCACCTTTTAATGGTTTTAGCCTGGTAGTTGGCATTTTGCCACAAAAATAATATTCTTTCGTCTCTTTATTTGGAGCAAGAAATGTGACATCACATTATTTATGCTTCGTCGGCCTTCTTTGGTTTTGACCTAGAGGATTTTCACAAGGCAAATATGTTTGTCATTCAATTTGGCTATGGGAAAGGAAATGATAAGATTCGTCTTCTTTCACCTAGTCAAGACGTTCGCTTAAATACGAATTACTTTGACGAACATTTTCCAGTTTTATCAATTTCACTTCGTTGAAGCGACCCCGACCAAGAATTTTGAAGTTTACAGAACCTTTGAGTTATACATGGCAATGTGTGACTCGTGACTTTTTAATTTGACGTGATTTAACGAAGTAGTAGCAAATCTCACGTGTAATAGTTTGTGACTAAATGGATGGATCCACATAAGCTGGTAGACTAACTTATGGATTAGGTAAAATAAATTAAAAATTGACAGCTAAGTTTTAAAAAAGTGCCGGATTCACGTGGGACCGTGGTTGAATTTTGTGGATCAATGGTCCTGATTATGGTTGGATTATTGATGCTCATAATTATTGGGAGCATTGGATTCAGGTGGGTAGTGAAAATATCTTGTTACTTTTTTCTGATGTACGAATTGGATTTTATGAGACTTTTTGAAGCAGATTAAAGTGGAATCAGATTTGCATCAGAAAGGAAGTATAAAAAAGGCTCACGGGTATGTTAAACAAGATCATATTATATTCGACACTTGTCCAATAATAATGTTTTTTTAGACTTTTTCTATTTTGACCATTTACATGTTTTATTATACATTGAAATTGCACAAGATGTCTGCCTGACTCGGTCGACTCATTTGTTACGTGATATTGAACATACTTAAATATTTATATATATGAATGTGTATGTGTACGTGTACTTGTGCATGTAATTGTGTTAATTAGGGTTGAGCAGTAAGTATTAAGAGATGATAATAAGTTGTGTTGTCACTTGTCACTTGTCTGTGAAAAATAAGGACTGGATATTGTGAAATATTGGCCGGGATCTTTGGAGAACGAATGCAGAATTGAGGAAAATGACATAAGTGAATGTTCGTAGCCATGTTTAAAACACTTATTACTTATAAGTAATTTTATTTATATGTAAATAAGTAAATTTTTTATTTAAAAGTGACAAAAAAAAACAATATGTTCATAAATTTTACATGACACTGCACGTTATTGTGGCCCTGAGCCGTCTATACATGGACAAAGTCACAAAAATCCGTAAATACAACTCAGTTCCTAATAACATTTTTATCAAACCCTTATAATGTACAACGTTTCTGCTCAACTCATTTGATTAATTTGATAAGTAGATCAAATAAGTTAGGATTTGAAAGCTTTGTCAAATTTATACATTTTTACAACTTAATTAATTGCCTTCATATATATTATTCGAACTTAAATCGATATTAAGTCGAGTTTAAATTACTTAAATATCAATTCACGTTATATATAAAAAAAATTATAACTTAGAAAAAGAACAAAAATGATATTTACAATTTGGCACAAGTAGATGGAGTTGGTGAAGGGAGTGGTAGGTTGGGGACTTGGGTTGGAGGTTTTTTTTTTTTTTTTTTTTGGGTTAATCTAAATAATTTATTATGACTTATTGTATTTATTTATAGGGCACCGTTTCTCCTACTAATTAATTTATTGTCCTTAATTTAAGTTAATCTAATGGTTTAGATTTATTATAACATTTAAAATCCTTATACCTACCACTAAACACTTATCAATAAAAATTTTAATATATTTAGATCGTTAGATTAATTGAAATTAAGAACTTTAATTATTTGTCAAATACATTGGTACGTGAAATGATCTCCTTATTTATATATATTGAACCATCGTGCTCCTTTGTTAGATAACAAAATCAAAATAAATAATAAAGTTTACATATTTAACTTACTTAATTTTTTTCCTCGCTTTTAAGTTCTAACCAATTATTAATATTAAATCAACGCTATTAATTATCGAATTATGAATGAAATACGTACATGGCACATCCAACTAATTTAGTACATATATATAAAATACCAAATGTCTATTTATGAAACTTATTAAAAGAAAATAAAAATAAAAATTAGTACTTCTCTCCATTATCAATTTAACTGAAAATCGCCGCATTATTTGGATCACACCCAATTATTAATAATAAATTATTCACAATTAAGAAAAATTAGAGAGTAGTTTAAGAGAAAATATCCAGACCTCATACTTTTTCAATTGCTTAATCAGACATCAACGCTGCCATAAATATTGGGGGAAGGGAAATTTTGGTTTTATCGTTAAAATACACTGAAATTTAGCAGAGGATCCGAAAATATTTCACCACTTTTTGTCTGATCAAATAGAAAAGACAAGAGAAAACACATGACATGATTCTCCCATATTGGTTGCGTCAAACCCTATTTCATGCACCGGCATAATCTGGAATTTATTTTATTTTCGAATATAAACATCGTCTACCTTCATATACTTCTTAGTTTATTTCTTTATTGTTGATATAAAAAAATCTTTAAAAAAATACAATTAAATCACTCTGTTTCACTTTTGTCAGTCTACATAACAAAAATACTTACCTGATTTTTAAAACTAAAACTAAATTTTGTAGACGAGGACTTGTCACATCAGCCACTTATTAGCAGAAAGCATAGTTATTAAAGTCGGACCAGCAATCGGCAATCCGGTATCCCAACCAGTCTGGTTCTCTTCATTAAACCTCCTAGCATTTAAACCTTTTACGACCCGAAAAAACAGCCGAGTTTTTTAGTAATCTGGTGATCCCGCCGGGTCATTACATAATGAAAATTTTCAATTTTTTTAATTACTATATTCTATTCAAAAGATGCATCAAGTACTTCTCTACTCTATTAATGACATGTTAATGCAATAGAATACAATAATTTATGTTATTTCTACAAGAATTAATTGGTGATACTAGTAATCTCGTACTTATTTTGCTAAATAAATTTCTGATGGTGATAATTTAACAAAAATAGACTTATCGATTCGACATGAATTGACCCACCAGTACAACCACCGAATCACCGGTTGAACCAAAAATTCGATGACCTGTCTCCTTGTCCCGGTCGATGTTCGGGCCAGGTTTGATAACTATGGCAGAAAGACACATTTATCCTCTACTTTAAAAAAAACAAATACAATTTGTTTTCGCTATTTTTTTCAGTCCAGATATGTTATACTAAGTCTAAATGCCATTGTTCTAAAAAACTTGTATAGACAGCGCCTAAGCTCCGCCTAGACTTGAAACCCGGCCTTGACGCTAGCCACGCCTTACCCTCGCATCGCCTTTATCTTGCAATCGCCTAGGACTTGCTTAGGTCCGAAATGCTTGAAGCTCGACCTCCACGCCTAGCCACGCTTTTACGCTTTTTAGAACACCGCTAAATACATGTCCCTTTTTTCATCCCTCCAATAAATTTTTTACACATTATCAATAATAGCAAGTGTGAATGTATTAAATATTATCCATAATGATCCATTCATCTATTTATTTGATGATGTGTAAAGTTTTTATTAAAAAGACAACAAAAGAGAAGTGTATTTCAGACAACACATCTCGACTCGTGTTTTCCCTACCCCACCACCACCACCCCAATCCCACAATCTAACTATCGTCAACATCCGACCACCACACTTGACCAATCTCTGCCAACATCTGATTGTTGCCACCTTCCACAAATCGTCAAGAGTTCCAAACCCCAACAAATCTAGTTCTCCATCCCTAAACCTAAACGCTAGCAATCGCCACCCATTCCCAACCACCACAGCGAGAACCTCCAACCGGCCAAAAAATCAATCACACATCACCACCGATCTGGTTTTGCAATATAGATTATTGATCCTATAGAAATATAAAAGAGATGAAGAAATATAATGGAGAATACGTGTGGAGAAATAGTTCTCTCTATATATTGATGTAATGTAATTAATGAATGGGGTTTACAAGATATATATATATATATATATATATATATATATATATATATATATATATATATATATATATATATATATATATATATATATATATATAGGTTAATAGAAACCTAATAAGGAAAGAAATAAAAAGAAAAGAGTTCTACCTAGGATAGGAATATTACATATATGATATCCTACTTATCCTACTATATGGTATTCTAATCTAAATGAAATTTTAATACTCCCCTCAAGTTGGAGCATGTATGTCAAGAGTGCCCAACTTGTGAGTGAAATTAATGAAATACCTCCTTCCCCAATGCTTTAGTAAATAAATCGCAATCGATTGTTGCTTAGAACATAAGCAGTCTTGATCTCTCCCTTATCAATTCGTTCACGAACAATATGACAATCTATTTCAATGTGTTTTGTTCTTTCATGATATACTGGATTAGCGGCAATATGCATTGCTGCTTGATTATCACAATATAATATTGCTGCTTGTGGATGATCTACACATAAGTGCATCAACAATTGTCTCAACCATATAAGCTCACATGTAATGGAAGCCATTGCCCTATACTCAAACACGTAGAAGATTTGGACACGATCGTTTGTTTCTTGCTTTTCCATGATATAAGTGATTTTCCCAAAAATACACAATATCCTCAGAATCGAACGTCGTGTAGTAACATCTCCGCCCAATCTGCATCACAAAATCCTCGCTAAGCGCAATTTCTCACTTGATGGGAAATATAATCCTCAAATCTGGTGCCCCTTTCAAGTATCGGAGCAATCGGTGAAGCGTGCATCAAGATGGGGTTGTCTAGGTGTCTCGCATAAACCGATCGAGTGTATTGATGAATATGAGATCTCAGTCCGGTAATGGTGAGATAAATGAGCTTTCCTACCAACCGTCGATAGTATGTGGGATCTTTCAATAACTTTCCATCGGTCGATTAAATTTCAATGATTACTCCATAGGAAATGCTACGAGGTTTTGATCCAAGTAATCCAAGCTTCTTGAAGAATATCAAGAGTATACTTCCTTTGATTTATTGAAATCCACGATCTTGAGCGAGCAATTTCTATTCCAAGAAAGTATTTTAATATGCCAAGATCCTTCAACTTGAATTGAGATGCAAGGAATATTTTGTAGTAGAGATTGCTTCTCTATTATTTCTGTGACAATCATATCATCCACATATAATAGAATTGTCGTAAATGAATTACCATTGACCTTTGTAAAGAGTAAGTAATCTGCATGTATTTGTTTGAACCCAAACCGAATAATAGCAGATATACAATTTTTGAAACCAAGAACGAGATGTCTGTTTCAATCCATATAAAGATTTATGAAGTCGACATATAATGGTGTCTCCCCACGTCGACCGAAATTCGGGAGGGGGGAGTCATATAGACTTCTTCATCAAGATCACCATGAAGAAAGGCATTGTGTACATCCATCGATGAAGCGCCCGATTCTGAATAGAGGCGATAGCAAGTAAGCATCGATCGTAGTTAACTTTGCAAGCGGAGCGAAAGTTTCATTATAATCAATACCTTCTCGTTGTGTAAACCCCTTCGCCACTAACCGTGCTTTGTATCGTTCAACTGCATCGTCGAATGAAATTTAATTTTGAACACCCACTTACAACCAATAGGATGAGAATTTGGAGAAAGCGGTACAAGTGACCAAGTATTGTTTTCTTCCAAGGCACGAATTTCATCATTCATGGCGTGACCCATTTGGGATCGACATCTTTGCCTCATATGTAGTCGGCTCTATGATATGAGAAATATTATATGTAAAAGCACGATGTATAGAAGAAAAGTTATTATATGATACATACATTGATATAGGGTGTCGAGTCTTTGGATTTGTTGGAAGAGATCCGACTTGAGTAGGCAGAGTATGATTGATATAGTAATCTTTCCGGTGAAATGGGGTTTGAATTGATCTTGAGGATCGTCTAAGTTAGTCATCTGGAGGGTGAGAAGAGGTAGGTGGATCAATTGTGGTCGGACACTGCTCAACCGGTCGACCGGTAGGTGAAGACGGTCGACCGTTTAAACTCTCTGTTGAACCGGTTGGTCCGGATGATTGTCCAGGATTGTCAGGCAAGTTATCTGTTTCTGCTAAGTGTTGGTCCTCAGGATTTGTGAAATATGGTGTTTCAACATCTAGAGGCATAGATTGTGGCAATGGGATGGAGTTGGTTTCATCATGTTGTTGGGAAGTGTACGGAAATATATTTTCATGGAACACAACGTCTCGGGATACTATTAGCTTTTTGTCGGTTAGGTCATATAAGGTGTATGCTTTTTGTCCTGAGGAGTATCCAAGGAACACACACCGTTTGGCTCGTGTGTCAAATTTATGGCTGGGTCTAAGGTTGGTGGCAAAACATAGGCAACCATAGACACGTAAATGGGAATATGGTGGTGGTTTCTTGTGCAATCTTTCGTAAGGTGTTTTGTGTGAGAGCAATGGTGAAGGTATCCGATTGATAAGGTAACAAGCTGTTTTGATATGTTCCCCCCAAAAGTTTAACGGAAGATTGGCTTGAAATTTAATGGCACGAGCCACATTAAGGAGGTGGCGGTGTTTTCTCTCTACCACTCCATTTTGTTGAGGGGTATAAGGACATGACCTATGAAAAATAGTACCATTTTCATCTAAGAATGTTTGCAAGGATAAGAACTCTTGGCCATTGTCAGATCTCAAGGTTGTTATAGTCAGGTGTAGAAGCGGTAGTAGTGTTTGTGAAGCGTTTGTTTCGTGGCTTCACGTCTTTTCCATGAAACTTGTGCCCTGGAGGAAGCCATGGATGAAATAGCAGTGTATCAATGATGTGGCCAATCATCCTGCAGAGGGTGCAATTGTTTCTACCCGATTTCAATCGAAACGGTTGACCGGTTGACGAACCGGTCGACCCGAGTCGACCGATTTTTGGTTGCCGATTGTCACTTTTCCGGTTCGATCTCCAATTGATTGAATGTTGCCCTTCATGATCGGATTGCTGTAGAGCCATGAGATCCGATTGGGCAATCGTCGTCTTTATGGTGTTTGTACCATAATTGTTTCCATCGAATGGTTTAGAAACGGGGATGAAGCCGGGATGATCGGATTGCTATAGAGCCATGGGATCCGATTGGGCAATCGTCGTCTCTATGATTTTTCTATCATCGTTTGTGCGAAGCATCGTCGCTCAGAATCGTCTCTCTGATACCATGTAGAAATATAAAAGAGATGAAGAAATATAATGGAGAATACGTGTGGAGAAATAGTTCTCTCTATATATTGATGTAATGTAATTAATGAATTGGGTTACAATATATATATATATATATATATATATATATATATATATATATATATATATATATATATATAGGTTAATAGAAACCTAATAAGGAAAGAAATAAAAAGAAAAGAGTTCTACCTAGGATAGGAATATTACATATATGATATCCTACTTATCCTACTATATGGTATTCTAATCTAAATGAAATTCTAATAGATCCCCTCAAATTTGCAAAAATTCCATGAAATTTCCTCACATTACTCTTCCTTGTCTACCTCTAACGATCTTCTAAAATCCAATTTACAATCTGGCAACCAAAACGAAGTATTTAAATTCTGCAATTAAATGATGCAAGATCTAGAATGTTGTAACAATATAATATTGACAGTAGATTGGGAAGAAATAAAGTTTGGGAAAGTTTTACCATGGGTATGGATAGGTGGCACATATTTTGTTAGCTTTTATTACAATATTTCACAAGCATATACTGCTTACTCACGGTAGAAATCAAATGTAGAGTTACAAACCAAATTCAATAGATAAATTTTATAAAAAACTTGTTAACTTTTGATGAAGACAAGTGTATTTGCTTTTTTGTATAAATAGAAGTGAAAAACACTCTACAGCCGTTGATTAAGTATTTGTTTCTTAATTTCTAATTACCATTTCCTTAATCTAAGAACAATTGATTTAGAAGATTTTAGGGGAATAATTGTAATATTTCTCACTAATAGCAATTTGTTTTGACGTTGAATCAATGATAAATTATAAATAAAAAGTTTTGCTTTTATTTCTCTATTTCATGTTTGTTCTTTTTAGTCATTACAATTGGCATCAGAGCAATAACTTGACCTCAATATCAATAGTGATGACTGATGTCAAATTTTAATTAATTCGCAAGTGTACGAATCTATTGGAATATAGATAAGTAAAAACGAGGTCGATCCCACAGAGACTGCTATGAGGAAGGTATAATTTAATCCAAATTAACTGTTATCCTAGGCTAGTTGAATTCAAAAGAGTTTTGTTGAAAGAATTTAATTTAAAAGACTAAAGAAATATGCTAAACAGATGAATTGATAATTCAAGTTGTGTAAAATACCAAGGTTTCAGAATCCACCATTGTCTGACTTAGCAATCATCCAATCATTCATTAATTCCCAAGAAAAACACATACGACAATATGAACTCAATCTATTGTCGATCCTAAGATTTATCAATTAAATTCAGAAGAAGAAGATCAAATATAGGCTCCCCTTATGCTTCAAACGTAAACTACTTAAGCATTTTTCGTATCAAGCTCAATTGAAAGAAGACAAAGAATCAAAGAATTTCTAAGCATTCTATGTATCCCAATTCGAATAGAAGATGACGAAAAATCAAAAGCAATTAATAGAACATATTATATCACCAAGCATGGATTAATTAAATCAATATCTAACTATAAAAAATACATGATATTTAAGATGAAAGAAATCATATTTAATTAATTTAGTCAAGAACAAGTCATAAACGTTAAAACTCTAAAAGGAATTAAACGGATAATGGATTAATAACCTAATCAAAACAAGGTTTCATCGTCTACCTTGGCTAAAGAAAATTAGAAGAACATGATTAAACTAGAAAAATAATAATTGATAAAACCCGGCATGGATTATAGGAAAAGAAATCTTCAAAGAGTTCTTGATCGCCAAAGAGTTGTCTTCTCTTCTTTCTTGATGTCTTCTCTTGATTCGGCTCCCCAAAAAATCCAACCCCCTTGTTATGAGAATATATCTCATATTTATATTGCCTTCAATGTGCCACAAAATATCCCAAGAAGACCTAAAAATTCGTCCAAAACGTTTCCTAGTTGAATTGGGACTCAAAAAAGGAAAGAAAATAAAACCAAAAATCGCAGCGCAAAATTGGCCTGGGTGATCGCCCAGGCTATTCCCGGGCGATCGCCCAGGCACAGCTTTTTGTTTCTGCTTCTGTGTTCTCTTGCTAGGCGTTCGCCCAGCATTAAGCCGGGCGATCCCCCAGCTTGTTGTTTTTGAGGGTTTGCAGCTTGGTCCTTTTTATTTCAATGGTCATCACTTTGGTCCTTCAACTTTGGGTCTTGATAATTTCAGTTCTCCAACTTTGGGTCTTGGTCATTTCAGTCCTCCAACTTTTCATAACATCTCATTTGGTCCTTCAACTTTGCATAATCTCTAATTTGGTCCCTCAACTTTGGGTTGAGTGCAATTGAGTCCTTGAACTTATGAGATATCCTCTAAGTCATTGCTCTTTTCGCCCAAACTTCTCCAATTATTCACCAACAAGTCCAAAACTGAAATAAAACAATAATAAACTAGATTAAGTAGAAAAGCAACTATATGACGACATAAATGATTAATTAAAGGCCAAAATAAGTGCATAAACGCACTTATCAAACACCCCAAACTAAACATTTGTTAAGCCTCGAACAAAAAAAAAAACAAAACTAAAATATAATTTAAACTAAGTTAATTGAATCAACGAAAAATTAGTCAATGCTAAATTCCTTACCATACGCCTCAAGTTCAAAAATAAAGCAACACTATTAGAAGGATATCAAACAACAACATAAAAATTTTCACTTATCCGATGCTCGACCAGCGAGAGTGTGTGAATAGCCAAACATTAAACTTATACATGTATTAGACCATGACCAATATTGTGTGGTTGATATTTTAGCAATCCCAAACCCTTTGTAGTCATTTATTCCTTACACCTCTCGTAAGTTATCACACTTCTAAAGCTCTTCTCTCAAACCCAAGTGTTCTAGCGAAGTTGGTTTCTATTGATCATCACAATGCTCTTTCTTTTCAACAAAAGTGGTAAAACTTAGCACTTGTATTCTGAGAATTAGGATGGTTAGAGATTTCTAAATTCTCATCTTTAGTCTCTAAGGTTCTAATCTAGCAATCCTTCATGAGCACTTCTACTCTTTTATTTATTCAACTCACATTAATGATCGTACATCCCTGTGCAATACTTTTCTTTCACTAGCTTTCGTGTGACCCTCAGTAGCGAGCTTTGGGTCGATGACTCCCAAGTCGATGACCATAGGGCACTGTGTTTGAAAATACCCTAGCGAGACTTAATTGCCCAAGTCCCACAAGCTAATAGAGAAGTGAAGATGTAGATTTATAAATGTCGCTCTTTTCTTTTCTTGTTTTAGATAATCTGGAGGACTCATGTAGCGAGCTTTGGGGAGATGACTCCCAAGTCGAGATGACCATAGGGCACTGTGTTTTAAGATACCCTTACAAGCTTAATTGCTCGAGTCGGATATTTCATTTAATTTTATCACCATGAGTAGTGCTCGGTTTAGATTCTTTGACTATAACCCATTCAACCAAAGATGAGACCCGAAAACCCAAACCATCAAAAGTCTTAGAACAAAAGTAGTAACTTTAACACCCCAAACTGTTTCTCAAAAGCGGTTTAGTCGCTAGTTCTAAGAATGTAGGAGCGGAATTTTTTATCATGATATTGGTCAATAATATCAACACAAACACTCAAGTCATGTCTCCAATAAACAATAAGTCAATAGTGGCTATGTGCTTCCTTAATGAGGTCTAACATAGATAAGTAATCTGATAAAAGAATGAGTTAAAGTGTTGTCTAATAGTCGACTAAAAATGTGCTCAATTTTAAACATATATCATCATTGGCGGTAGGATCTTCAATGACAACTGTGATTTTTTTTTTTTATTATTTCGATTATCTGAGACCCGGAATGATAAGCAAGTCAGAGGTTCTTAAGTAACATGATACTTTATAACCCACCCCCAAACAAAAATCTTACATTGTCCTCAATGTAAGAATAACATAAAGCATAAAGCAAAGAGTAGGAGGGAAAAAATCAGTTACTCCCCAGGGATAGATGTGGAGAAGAAGCATCTGGCAGGCTGAAAGATGTTGAACACCGTGGACACCGCAGGATCAGTTGTACAAAAGCAGTCCTAAAAGAAAAATTAGAGAAAACAACAAACAAAAACAACGAAAGCAAATTTTTTTTTTTTTTTTGTGCACGTTTTTTTTTTTAAATTATTATTATTAATTTTTTTTCAAAAAAAAATGATTTTCAAGAATGAAGGGTATGATCACCCAAATCAATTTCCTCCTCCCCCTCGCGAGAGTGAAACTCCAAGTATGGTTTTAAACGTTGGCCATTAACCTTAAAAATATCACCATTTGTTGGGTTTTCAACCTCAACAGCTCCATGGGGATAAACAATGCGAACAATAAAAGGGCCTAACCATCGGGAACGTAACTTACCTGGAAATAAATGCAGGCGAGAATTATATAAGAGTACTTTCTGACCTGGACTAAATGATTTTTGGACTATGTGCTTGTCATGAAAGACCTTCATTTTGTGCTTGTAAATCTTAGCATTCTCATAAGCATCGTTTCGAATTTCCTCAAGTTCAGCTACCTGCAATTTTCTTTTTGACCCTGCTTCCTGCATATCAAAATTGAATTTCTTAATGGCCCAATAAGCACGATGTTCTAACTCAACCGGAAGGTGACAGGCTTTCCCATACACCAATCTATAAGGGGACATGCCAATGGGTGTTTTAAAAGCTGTCCTATATGCCCACAATGCATCAGTGAGTCGTAGAGACCAATCTTTCCTATCAGGTCGAACTGTTTTCTCTAAAATATGCTTTATTTCTCGATTTGAGACCTCAACCTGACCACTAGTTTGTGGATGATATGGGGTGGCAACCTTATGTGTGATGGAGTATTTTGCTAGAAGAGTTTGAAAATGTTTATTGCAAAAGTGAGATCCCCCATCACTGATAATGGCTCGTGGAGTGCCAAAGCGAGAGAAAATATTGCTTTTCAAAAATGCCACGACGCTTTTGTGATCATTAGTCTTACAAGGAATTGCCTCAACCCACTTGGAAACATAATCGACACCCACTAATATGTAAAGACACCCAAAAGATGGAGGAAAAGGTCCAATGAAATTAATCCCCCAGACATCAAAAATTTCAACTACGAGAATAGGATTAAGCGGCATCATGTTTCTTTTTGAAATGCTTCCCATGCATTGACACTTATCACATGAAGAACAAAAATATGAGTGTCAATAAAGAGAGTAGGCCAGTAAAAACCACATTGCAAAATTTTGGAAGTAGTCTTTTAGCACCGAAATGGCCTCACACGCGTGGTCATGATGAGAATGATATAACATTTGTGGAATTCACTTTACTGGGACACATCTCCTTATAATTTGATCAGCACAGTATTTAAACAAGTAAGGATCGTCCCAAAAGAAATTCCTCACTTCACCCAGGAACTTAGTTCTATCCTGTTTAGTCCAATGTTCTGGAAGTTTGCCTGTAACAAGATAATTAACAATATCAGCAAACCAAGGCACAACATCAATATTCATGAGTTGTTCATCTGGAAACAACTCATTTAATGGTAGTTTATCCTGCACAGGGTCAAGCACAATTCGAGATAAGTGGTCAGCCACAACATTTTCAGAACCCTTTTTGTCCCTAAATTCAATATCAAATTCTTGCAAAAGCAAGACCCACCTAATCAATCTTGGTTTAGCATCTTTCTTAGTTAGAAGATATTTGAGGGCAGCATGGTCAGAAAAGATAATAACTTTACACCCTACAAGATAAGATCGAAATTTATCTAAAGCAAATACTACTGCTAGCATTTCTTTCTCTGTAGTAGAATAATTTAATTGTGCATCATTAAGAGTTCTACTAGCATAGTAAATAACAGAAGGAAACCGACCTAACCTTTGTCCTAAAACCGCGCCTATAGCATAATCAGATGCATCACACATAAGTTCAAATGGCAAAGTCCAATCAGGTAGTCGAATAACAGGTGCAGTGGTCAACACTTTCTCAAGATGTTCAAAAGCTTCTAAGCACGAATCATTAAAGACAAAAGGGACATCCTTAACAAGTAAATTGCATAAGGGTCTAGAGATTTTACTAAAGTCTTGAATGAAACGTCTATAAAAACTAGCATGCCCAAGGAAAGATCTTACTTCTTTCACTGATTTTGGAGGTGGAAGATTGGAGATAAGATCAACCTTGGCTTTGTCAACCTCAATACCATTGCTAGAAATAATGTGGCCGAGAACAATACCTTGTTTCACCATGAAGTGACATTTTTTCCAATTTAGTACTAAATTCTTTTCCTCACATCTCTGCAAAACTAAAGTTAGATGGCGCAAACAATCATCAAACGAGTCACCATACACAGAAAAATCATCCATAAACACCTCAAGAAACCTCTCAACCATGTCAGAAAATATACTAAGCATACATCTTTGAAAGGTAGCAGGTACATTACACAGACCAAACGGCATTCGTCTATATGCAAAGATTCCAAAAGGACAAGTGAAAGTGGTTTTTTCTTGATCTTCTGGAGCTATGAGAATTTGATTATAACCAGAATAACCATCTAGGAAGCAATAATAATCATGTCCTGCTAGTCTATCAAGCATTTGATCAATGAATGGAAGAGGGAAGTGATATTTTCTAGTGACTAAGTTCAATTTCCTATTGGCACACACGCCATCCTGTAGTTACTCTAGTTGGAACCAATTCATTGTTTGCATTAGTAACCACAGTGATACCTGATTTTTTTGGGACAACATGCACAGGACTTACCCATTTGCTATCGAAAATAGGATAGATAATTCCAGCATCTAACAACTTAAGTACTTCAACTTAAGTACTTCGGTTCTCACCACATCTTTCATGTTAGGATTTAACCTACGTTACATCTCTCTAGTGGACCTAGAATTTTCCTCAAGATGAATATAGTGCATGCAGTCACTGAGATTTATACCTATTATATCGCCAATGGTCCAACCTAGTGCCTCTTTATGTTCGGGATTAAAACACCTAACAACTTACTTTTTGTGCATCATCAAGGCGTAAGAGATAATTACAGGTAAAGTTTCGCTCTCCTAAGAATGCACATCTTGCAAAGTGTCAAGCAATGCTTTGAGCTCTAACTTGGGTTGTTGTTGGTGATGGGATGTTCTTCTTCTCACTTATTGGAAGTGGCTCAATTTTCTGTCTCCACTTACTTGTATCCATGACGTGTGTTGACTCAAGCAAAGTGTTTACCTCATCTATAACACCATCAACATCAAAAAATCATGACCAAAATAGGTTAGACACATCATTAAAGCATCATCAAAATTAGTTGAAATACAAGAGTCATCAACCAACGCTTCTATCATGTCAACATCGGCAACATCCTCGTTGTCATGTGGTTGCTTGTTGACATTGAAGACATTCAATTCAATTGTCATGTTGCCAAAGGACAAATTGCATGACCCCATTCCCGCAATTAATTACAAAGATTAGATGTTGCTAGAAAAGGACGACCAAAAATCACGGGAATATGCTTGGTGGAGTCTCGAGCAGGTTGAGTATCAAGTACAATAAAATCAATGAAAAATAAAATTTATCAACTCAGTATCAAAACATCCTCAACAATGCCACGAGGAACTTTCACGGATCTATCGCCAAGTTGTAAAACGAGATGTTGGTTTTAACTCGCCTAGTCCAAGTTGCATGTACACGAGTAAGGAAGAAGATTGACACTAGCTCCTAAATCTAACAATGCCTTCTCAATTTTATGGTTTCCTATGATGCAAGAGATAGTAGGACAACCCGGATCTTTAAATTTAGGAGGGTATTGCTTTGAATTATTGAGCTAACCTGTTCAGTTAAAAATGTAATTGTCTCTTTTTAGTACATAGGTCCTTCAAAAATTTAGCATAGGCAGGAACTTGCTTAATAGCATCAAGTAAAGGTATATTTATGCTTACCTGCTTAAAGATGTCCATCATGTCATTGATAGAATTACCTTGCTTTACTTTTGTCAGCCTCTGAGGAAATGGGGCTTTTGGGATGTAGGATGGCTCATTGTCTTCTTTGTGAGCTTCTTGGGTGAATCATCGGTTGAGGTATTACCGGAGAAATTAGTTGAGGTGTGTGTTGCTTTGAAAGATCCACTTTGTTGTCAACCGCTTTTGCCGTCTCAAAGTCATGATGGCCTTAGCCTCTTCATGTTGGTTGCTTAAATCTGTTCCAATATTGTGCACCCCTTTAGGATTAGGTAATGGCTGACTAGGAAATTTACCTTTTTCAATGGTTGTTGCCAGCTGTTGTACTGATGAAGCCAGTTGCCCCATCATGTTCTCCATATTGGAGATAGATTGTGCCTGTGAGTTCTGGCTAGTGCGCACCTCCTTCTTGAATTCAGTGATGGTGTGATTCTGATGCTCCAAAGCAGCTTGTGTAGGTTTTGTCAAGTTTTGAATTGCCTCCTCCCATGGTTTAGGCTGTGAAAAGTTTTGGTTGAACTGTCTGGTAGGCTGCTGAGGGGCTTGACCTGCTGTGTTGTCCTGTTGACTACCCTGTGACCAAGAAAAATTGGGGTGGTCCCTCCATCCTGGATTGTAGGTGTTTGAATAAGGATTGTAAGGCTGTTTCCTCATCATGTTGAGGGCATTAGCCTGCTCAAGACCTATACGGTTCTCAGAGGACTATCGATTGTCAATGAGGTCAATTTGCGAGAGATGTCCTCTATCATGCACTTGACTTCTTTGATTTTCGAGCTAGGTTCACCGCTGCGAATTTCATAGATACCCCTTTTCTTTGGTTCGATTCTAGATGATCGGCTCATTGTTGTGAATTGTCACCGCTTTTGAAAGAAGGTCCAGATCTCTCGTAGCATTTTTAGACATAAGCTCTCCCCGCTTGTGGCCATCAACCATTCTTGAATATGTGGTAGCAATCCCTCCAAAAAGTATTGGCATAAATGCCATTTTTCATAGCCATGATGTGGATATTTCATGAGAAGCCCGTTGAATCTCTCCCAAGTTTCATAGAATGGTTCCTCGTCTCTCTGCACAAACTCTGAAATTTCCCTGCGAATAGCATTAGTTTTGTGAACAGGAAAATATTTATTCAAAAATTTAGCAACCATTTGTTCCCAAGATGTAATACTATTTGCAGGCAACGTATTAAATCATGATCTAGATCTATCTTTCAGAGAAAAGAGAAATAGACGAAGTTTAACATTATCAGGAGAAACATTCTCATATTTAAATGTCTCACATACAGCATAAAAATCAGTCAAATGATTATAAGGTTCTTCACTATCTAAACCATATAAAGATGGGAGACAGTTAAGCACACTCGGTTTAAGCTCAAAATTCCTAACTGTGACCTGAGGGTATTGTATGCATGAGGTGCTCAAATTAGCTAATGGACTAAAATAGTCCCTGAAAGGTCTCTCCTCAATTTCATCCCCCATAGCTACTATTATTTTGGTTTCTTCAATTTTATCTAGATTAGTGGCTCGTTTTTGTTGGTGAAAAGTCCTTTCAATTTCACTATCTAGATGTTCTAGCTTAAGTTCTAGAGATCTACGACCCAGCATGCACAATGAAGATTTTTGATTTTTGAATTTTTTTTTAAAAAAAAAATAAATTAAATAAAATCCTAAATTATAACTAGTCAAGAATAAAATTAACTAAGATTAGATTAACCTTCAGACGCAGGTCCCCTAACATGGCGCAAAAATTTGATGTCAAATTTTAATTAACTCGCAAGTGTACGAATCTATTAGAATATAGATAAGTAAAAACGAGGTCGATCCCACAGAGACTACTATGAGGAAGGTATAATTTAATCCAAATTAACTGTTATCCTAGGCTAGTTGAGTTCAAAAGAGTTTTGTTGAAAGAATTTAATTTAAAAGACTAAAGAAATATGCTAAACAGATGAATTGATAATTCAAGTGTGTAAAATACCAAGGTTTCAGAATCCACCATTGTCTGACTTAGCAATCATCCAATCATTCATTAATTCCCAAGAAAAACACATACGACAATATGAACTCAATCTATTGTCGACCCTAAGATTTATCAATTAAATTCAGAAGAAGAAGATCAAATATAGGCTCTCCTTATGCTTCAAACATAAACTACTTAAGCGTTTTTCGTATCAAGCTCAATTGAAAGAAGACAAAGAATCAAAGAATTTCTAAGCATTCTATGTATCCCAATTCGAATAGAAGATGACGAAAAATCAAAAGCAATTAATAGAACATATTATATCACCAAGCATGGATTAATTAAATCAATATCTAACTATAAAAAATACATGATATTTAAGATGAAAGAAATCATATTTAATTAATTTAGTCAAGAACAAGCCATAAACGTTAAAGCTCTAAAAGGAATTAAACGGATAATGGATTAATAGCCTAATCAAAACAAGGTTCCATCGTCTACCTTGGCTAAAGAAAATTAGAATAACATGATTAAACTAGAAAAATAATAATTGATAAAACCCGGCATGGATTATAGGAAAAGAAATCTTCAAAGAGTTCTTGATCGCCAAAGAGTTGTCTTCTCTTCTTTCTTGATGTCTTCTCTTGATTCGGCTCCCCAAAAAATCCAACCCCCTTGTTATGAGAATATATCTCATATTTATATTGTCTTCAATGTGCCACAAAATATCCCAAGAAGACCTAAAAATTCGTCCAAAACGTTTCCTAGTTGAATTGGGACTCAAAAAAAGAAAGAAAATAAAACCAAAAATCGCATTAAAATTGGCTGGCGATCGCCCGAGTTATTCCCGGCGATCGCCTGTGCACTGACTTTTGTTTTCGTGTGTTCTCTTTCATAGGCGTTCGCCAAAGATTAAGCGGGCGATCACCCAACTTGTTGTTTTTTGAGGGTTTGCAGCTTGGTCCTTTTTATTTTAATGGTCATCACTTTGGTCCTTCGACTTTGGGTCTTGATAATTTCAGTCCTCCAACTTTGGGTCTTGGTCATTTCAGTCCTCCAACTTTTCATAACATCTCATTTGGTCCTTCAACTTTGCATAATCTCTAATTTGGTCCCTCAACTTTGGGTTGAGTGCAATTGAGTCCTCGAACTTATGAGATATCTTCTAAGTCATTGCTTTTTTCGCCCAAACTTCTCCAATTGTTCACCTACAAGTCCAAAACTGAAATAAACAATAATAAACTAGATTAAGTAGAAAAGCAACTATATGACGACATAAATGATTAATTAAAAGGCCAAAATAAGTGCATAAAACGCACTTATCAATGACGGATCATTGATGGAGCCAAAAGGGGGCCTTGGGGTCGGGCCCCCCAATTTTCCATTTTTTTAAAACTTTTTTAACTTTTTATTAATAAAATTATTTAGGGACATGTTTTAACACTTCAAAATATTTTTGTATTTTTATATTTAATTATACGAGCTAGTCGAGTAAATTGACGTCAAGTGAAATTTTAATTAGATCAACATTTAAAAACGCAAAAGAAATGAGAATATTAAATTTTATTCTAGCATACATTTTTGGCCTATTATTTTGAACTCATCATTTAACGTTTTTTCATTCTGAAAAATGTGTTGTTAAGTTTGTAATGAATACTTTGAAACTTGTACTAAGAACCTACATAGACGAGTGAAAAAACATAGTCCAAAAATAAGTCGAAAGATATTACGCCAAAATAGAAATTAAAAGTGAAAAATCGAATTATTAAATTCATTTCTAGCAGCCATCTTCAACTTGTTATTTTGAAATTTTCATTTATTGATTTTTCAATCCGAAACAAGCATTACGAAGTTTGTCACGGATACTTCCAATTGATATAAAAAAATCTACTTCGACGAGTGAAAAACATAATCCAAAAATAAGCCGAAAGAGGTGATGTCAATTAAAAGATAAAAATCGATTATTATATACATTCTAAGAAATATCTTTGGCCATATTTCGCAGAGACTGTTTAATGCTTTTCAATCTAAATGATGTCTTACCAAGTTTGTCATGAATATTTCGAAACAATATCAGGAACTTACCTCAACAAGTGAAGAACATAGTTCAAAAATAAGTTGAAAGACGTGACGTTAAAATGAGAATTAGAAGATAAAAAATAGAACTATTAAATTCATTTCAATTAGCCATTTTTGACTCATTTTTTTTGAACTCGTCGTTTAACCTTTTTTTTTAATCTAAAGATGTTGCACCAGTAAAACATTTTGGCCCCAAGTAAATATTCCTAGCTCCGCCACTCTGTGATGGATGGATCTAGGTCAAAAGGTTCCAACAGATTGGAGGACACCATTTGAAAGTTGAAGGAAGCTTACGACCGGCGTGATTTTGTTATTACTCAATTATAGTAATTGTTTCCTATGACGAAAACTTAGGATGGAGATATTCTGAGTGTTACCTCTTTTAAGTTGCAAACGTATTATTGAACAAACGAGCCATCACATGCTCAACAAAATTCTTCTAAAAAAAGTCAATAAGATCATTATCAATGAAGAAATAACCATTGAAGAAAGTTTCATAGAGGAGACTTTTATCCATGGTTGCCAACAAACATCATATAAAAGATTCAATCGAGTTGGTTTCAGTACAACCAACCAACAAACTTTTCGAGCAAATCACTCATGTTGTTTTTGTCCCTATTTCTTCTATACAGTTTGTTATTGGAGATCACTTGTTGGAATTCTCAACATTTTTTCAATCAGAAAAGTGAAATTGGGACATTGCCGATTAGTTGCAATTTATTTTTTCAAATATCCAACCTCTAGAACAAGTCTGTCTTAGGGGGATAGAATGTAACAATTGAAATAATATTAAAAATATATTGGAAAAGAAATCAATTTTGAAAAATCTTTACGATGGATATGGTCTGGCGACATATATTATTACTTTAGTTTTTATTACAATATATTCAATTATGGTATTTGTTTCTTAATTTTTTATTATTGTTTTCTTCTTCTAAGAATAATTGTAATATCTTTCACTATATAAGAGAGATTTGTTTTGATTTTGAATCATCGAGAAATTATCAATAAAACGTTTTGATTTTATTTGCCTATTTCGTATTTCTTCTTGTTGGTCATTATACATTTGGTCAAGGATGCAGGCAATATTTGGAATTTGTACTCTACAATTATCGAAGTAAAATCTGAATTATTTTCTTCTTCTTTGGGTCTCACGATGGTGGGGGTCTCCAATTGTGGGAGCTTGTGATGATGGTGATTATGTTGGATATCAGCTTGACAAGGTCAATGTCAGATAGCATTGAAAACGATTTTTTTTTTAGACAATCTATTTTACTTATGTAGCAAATTTTTTAAAGCAATCCGCATTAACATGGGAAATTCTCTAAGCATCTTTTATTACGTAGACGGTAGGAATTGAAATTGAGTGATTTAATTGTAATTAAATTAAAATTAAGTGATTCGATTGCTTTTAATTTAAGTTCAATAATCTAATTAAAGTTGGAGTGAACTACAGGGCGGGTTCAATTAACCCCGTTGGATTGCTGTTTTATTAGTTGCAAAATAAGGGTCTTTCTTCCCAAATTTGAGTGCTTGACATAACATGTGCGCAGGCAGACATCCGTGATCTAGATATCGTGACATAGCATGAATTGGTCGTTGGGTATATTAAGTGTCAACAACATATACAAATACAATGTATTGGGAAATTCAAATAATGTTCTAAAAAAATCCAGAGTCAACTTGAGGCAGCAGCACGCAGGCGCTATATACAATTGGGTCCTGATGAAAAATATAAATCTTCTACATCTTACCCACTCAGAATATAACAATCCAAATAGTTAATTCAAATCGGACCATGTGTAGATTAAGAGTGACCAAACAAAATAAGATATTTTTTTTTTTTGACAAATCACGAATTTGATTTTCTCACTTCGACAATAAACATTAATCGGTTTAAGGATTTTCGAGGCCTTGTTATATTTTCAGTAAAGCAATTTTGTTAATTAAGAAGTTATAGAAAACAAAATAACTAAATTGAAATAAAAATATAAGTAACTAAATTAAAACAAGAAAAGTTCGATGATTGGTAGAGTTTTTAACCACATTTTTTAATCTTCACACTTACTTCTTTTGTATATTCGCTACTCAATTTAAAATTTAACAAATTTCCTATACATCTCAATACAATTTTTCTAATCCAAACACTGTGTCCTATAGCCACCTCAACATTAGAGGTGTACAATAAACTTGAGTAGTCGAGTTAAAGGGAAAGATGAGGGGGACTGGGTGGGGATTAGCGGGCGAGGTGGTGGAGGTGGTGGCTTTAAGGGTCAAATTGAAGCTAGTGGCACGATCGTGGATCAACTGGAAAAAAAAAAATAAGAGTCAAATTGATATTTTTTTTGGTTTTTTTTTTTTAAATAGTAAATTGACTTGTTAATGGGGTGTGTCAAGACTTTCACATACTGGACTAAGTTTGTTTTTTGTAAAAGTTTAAATATAAAATTTAATATTCCATAATTAAAAAAAAAAATTGTCATGAAGAGAAAATTTTAATAATAATTAATTTAAATATATTAATATTCATAAATTCATAAAAATTAATGTTCTATTTAAAACTATAAACTTTCAAATGGCTTGTAGATAAATTCAAAAATTATGGCATGCGATTCATTTTAAAATATTTTTCCAACAAAAAAAAATTATCCAATTCATTATTTCCCTTATTATATTTAATAATCTATATAATACGTCATTAGCAACCACAATTGCATAAATAAATAAATAAATAAAGTACCAATTTAGACGGAAAAAAAAATACACAACCATGCTTATCAAGAGAAATAGAAAAACAAGAATAAAAATAAAATAAAAAAATATATTAATAAAAAGAGTTTTTAACTTGATGAAATTCATTAATAAACTGCAATCAACAATTATATAAGAATTTAATTATAAAGTTATCTTATTTTTAATGAAAAATAAAAAAATGATAAATAAAAAAGAGAGAGAGAGAGAGAGAAAAAAAAAATGGTTATAGGAATATTGAAGGAAAAAAATCACATTGTTTCTAAAGGTTCATAGAAGGGGGAAAAAAAGAAGAAGAAAATGGAAAAATAGTTAGGAGAATATTGAAAAAAAATTAAATTGAATAGAGATAAAAATACTAAAAGAAGAAATAGGGAAAAAAAAGTTAGGAGAATATATTGAAGAGGAAAAAAAATCACATTGAATAATATTAATCTTAACTCTACAGTTTGTTGAAAGAAAAAGAAAAGAGAAATGTTGTATATAAAAAAATAATGGAATGAAAGATGTTTTTTCTTCTAAAATCTTTCAAAGTCTTATGATAAATGTGAGAGAAATTGTAACATCTTTTATTTGTATTTTGTGCTTTTAAAGTTAGTATATATTAATTTATCTATAAAGTCATTAAAATCATTAACATTTTGAATACCCCAAATAAAATTTTAAAATTTTAATTGAATATCGAATTGATTTTATAAGCGTGACTTTATAAGGCTTTTAAAAATCTATATTGAATACCTCAGATTTGGGACTTTTATGGAGTTTAAAAGTTTGAATTGAATACACCTAAACTTTTAAACTCTTTTAAACCCATAAAATCCTATCAACTCTTAATTGAATACACTCCTAAGTATGTGTTTGGTAAAAAAAAATTTGTAGACTATAAACAGTATGTTCTACGAAATTTGTGGATAAAAACAGATAAAAATTGTGGGTCCTACAAAATGTGTAAATAAAAATAATATTTAACCGACTTATAAATACTTATAAACACACACAAACATACTTTAAAGTTGTTTGAGCTCAACCCGAGATAAATTGATGGGAAAATTACGTTAATTATCTTATTTAGTTTGAAATTCCAAATTTGCTCTTCTTTCTTTTTTACTTTTAAAATATTGTGTTTAATTTATCATATATTTATTTTTAAATCTAAACCTTAAAAGTCAATACTCAAATAAAAAATCCACCACAACCTTAAACACCATCCACCATCGACACCGACCACCACCGCCTCCACATTGATATGGTGGTGCTTATATGGCCTAGCCTAATATACTGACGGTGAACCGACAAGCATTATATTCATGATAGTGATTAAATCAGTCGATTAGTTTGTTCACTATTTTATATTGTTAAGTGAGCTTATTTTTTTTTATATTTATTTATGAGATTGGATTTTGTAGTTGGTGTGGAGATTTGACTGCTAAAATTGATGGTGGCGCGATGATGGTAATTGTAGTGGTGAAGGTGGTCGGCGTAACACGGTTTATTACAAGTGTTACACACTTTTGCTCAAAAAAAAAAACCAAAGATGTAAGTATTTTAGGAATTAATTTGTTTGTTTAGGGTATTTGTGATACAATCCTTTTGTTATATATGAAACTTTCCCTAAATTGATAAGCTTAAACCCAAATCAAATTGTAGGTCTTTCGTCCAATTAACCCAATAATATTTGGGCTCAGATTAGTAGCCCAATTCAAAGTAAGTTCATAGTTGGACCAACTATAATATGGAAATTTACATAACACCAGCGTCTGTATGTAAATTGTATTGATTTGTATTAATCAATTGAGAGCCTTTTCGATAAAAATTAGATTTTTAGGTAATTTTGAAAAAAGTTGATAAAAATTGTAAATTTCACGGATAATTAACTGACTTTTAGGTAAGTTTGTTTCCAAATAAACATTGAAACCGTTTCTTATTGTAAAATCAAATTCCAATGAATCCTTTCATTTTTAAAATTCAAAAATCAAATTCACTAAAGTAATCACCTATTAAAAGTAACAATTGGTTTTTTCCGACACAAGCTATTTTTCTAGTATGTTCGCCTGGAAATAAACGAAAGAAATCCTTGTAACACCGATCATGCAATATAAAGGTAAATTACATCATCATTCATCGCTACTTCCTTTTCCGAATCGCCACACACGAAACTATGCTGTGTGACTACGCAATTTGATCTAAATTTTGAGATTTCTATTCTCATATTCAGTATTGGAACAAGATACAAAAGAATAACTAACTATGGCTGGAACATAACGTGATTCAATTTTAATTCATCGATAAGGGAAATTACATGTTTCATTTTTTGGAATTCAAATTTGATAAATTGCTGACGCTTGAAACCGTGAATGTCCAGCGTCGCCAACAGATCTCCCAATCACTCCTCTACAACCTCAGACATGTTATCTGCATACACAGGACGATCGTTAAGCACCAAGATCTCTAGGAGAAAAAGGATCCAGCGATCGTTGGTGCTTCCAACGATCAAGTCAACTGCTTCAGATAGAAGCAATACACCGGGGAGGGGGGGGCAAAAGTAATTGGGTGTGGGAGAGAGACAAGCAGCGAAATTTGAGCGAGAGTCTAGGGTGTGATTTTAAGTACAAAAAAAGAGCGCACTTGGAACAATCGGAGACGTCGTAATTATAGCAAGAAGAGTCTTGATTGATTCGGGTAACAAATCAATCGAGATACCCAATCGAATCCTCATTCCTTATGGGATAGGGATCTTTCCTTGTCAAGGCAATCTCCAAGATTACATTCCTTATTTAAGCTTATTACGTTGCATGATTTTAGGAGATTATGATTCGGTTTTCTTGTGAGGATCCATGCGCCAAACCAACGCAATCTGTCTTCAATTATCTCTCTGGTCATTCCAGAATATTGTACTGTCTGCTAGTTAAAGTTGATACGAAGCCCTGCGAGGCCCTATGACTCGGCTTCATGAGCGCCGAGGTCCTTCTTCCCGGCCTCGCATGACATTCTAGCTGCAGAAGGCTAAGATGTCTGGTGGGCTTTTGAAGCCCCTTTTAGAATTTACGAGGCTTTTACTAGGCCTATATAGAGAATCTTGTTGGATTTTTGCTGACGTCGAGGCCCTATCAATCGGGTGATAACAATAACTATTATTACAATGTATTCTTGTGGATCAATTGTGATATATCCTTCGTATCAACACTCTCATCAACTTTGTTCCAATCGTCTTCAACAAAAATTGGTGTGTCATCTAGTAGAATACAACCTTCATTAAAAATTGTGACAATCCCTAGACCAAAGCTAGGGCCTAGGGACATCGATATCTCACCAAGTCACATGTTGTGTCTATACAATTACAAATTATCAATTATTAACATAACAATCTAGTGTAACACTTACATCGGAGGACAACAAAGATTTAGGGTATGAAGATCTTTATCGAAGAAGACAAGTCTCCGGTGAATACATTAATTCAATCTCATAAAGATAGGAGGCTAAAATTATGTCGGATTGATTAGAATTGAATAAAATTAAGGAATAAAGAAATAGAAGAATGCATTTTTGTCAGAAGCACAGCCCAAATAAAAGTCAAAGCAATTTTTGGTATTCAACCTCAAATTAAATTGTGAAAATGACCTGAATTAAAGATAGAATCGAATAATGAATGGTTCAGCTCAACTCAATTAATAATCTATTTTGTCAAGGACTGCGACCAGTGTTTCAGAATTTTAAGAGAAATTGATTTTTAGAAAATACCATTAAAAGAAACAGTTGAAAATGTTAACATTTTTTAGATAGTCAATTGTAATACAACTTATGTAGTACAAAGAACATAATATCTAATGAATAGACATTAAAATTCAAATTTGATTTTCAATTTATTCTATAAATTGTGATAGGGTCAGAGAATATAGTCTCCACCATGAATTTTCGAACATATCCTTAGTTTTTTATTTTATTTTATTTTTATATTTTTAAATTTAAAAATTATTTTAAAAAATAATTAATTATACATAGTGATAAAGAGAGATAGTTTCATAACCACCCCGTCTATCCTCGCTAACCTTCTAAAAATCTCCGTCTTGTCAAGTTGCCCATCTCTAATTTTTATCCAAAAAAATAAAAAGAAAAAAAAAACCCAGCAAAAGCGTTACAAAACCTGGAAGTCAAATAACGAGTACTGAATTGCTATGCATCTTTTTTAGTGTTATCCGTGTCAATTCTCCAAATTCCTGTGACTGCAAAATCACACATTTTGAAATTGGTTTAATTTCACAAACGGTCAAAGTTACTTTCAAATTACAAATTTGTTGCTGAAATTCAAAAATTTCAAGTAATTGGTTATTAAAGTTATAAATCCTTTTCACTATTTTCTCTAATAAATTTCTAATTTAAAAAGTTAAATTTATCAAAATTTAAAATAGTGATGTGGCATGATCACTTGGTATTTATTTATTGCATAGTAATCCATGTATTTTATATAAAATTCGAGTGTAAAATCAATAATTTAATTGAAAGTACACTTATTTTGACAATTAAAATTACACTTATTTTGGCTACTAAAATCAAGGATTTGGAGACCAAAGTGTAAATATATAAAAATTGAAGGACATAAGATGTAATTTTTGGATAACTTAACTGAAAGATATTTAAAAATTTGGAGACCAAAGTGTAAAGGTGTAAAAATTGAAGGACCTAAGATGTAATTTTTGGAGGACTTAACTGAAAGATAATTGAAAATTTAGAGACCAAAGTATAAAGATGTAAAAGATTAAGGACCTAAGATACAATTTTTGGAAAACTTAAATGAAATATAGGGACTAAAGTGAATATTATATAAAATATATGACTATCATGCAATAAATAAATAACACATCATCATGCTACATCACTATTTTAAATTAGAAATTTAATGGAGTGATATTGAAAGATTTCTAACTTTAGTGATCTCTATTGAAATTTTTGAACTTTAGTGACCGTTTTGTAATTTAAAAATAACTTTAGTGATCGTTAGTGAAATCAACCCTTTTGAAATTTCAAAAGAAGTAAACACATGTCGATTGCACTAAAATCCAATTAAGCCTGAAAAGTCAGTGCCACGAGGATTCCTTTCCTCCTCCAGTTAATTTAGTGGTTAGCAGTCAAAACCAACTATTTTGGCTTTATCTTTGATTATGCAACTATTTTATTTATTTCCTACGCACAAAATAAAATAGCATTAAAAGTTTGTTTGAGAATTTTGAAGTATTATTTATAGCGTGTTCGAATGAGCTATCATTTTGCAGGGTATATTAAGGAATAAATTTCACATCAATTAAATACCGACATGTTAACCAATATATAAGAGGGTAATTTGTACTTTTTGTCTCCAACCTTTTTAATTTGTAACAAATCTACCCATAACTTTTTTTTTAGTACAAGACATCTCAAATCTTTCAATTTTTTACAAATCACGCCCCCATTGACATATTTTAACGGTTTTCCCATCCTCCTTAAATAAACAACAACAAAATAAAATAAAATTACAAATGAAGTCCATAACTTTTAAAAAATATAAAAAAACACAATCTTCCCCAAAAATCCACCCAACCCCACATCTCTCTCTAGAATTAATTCTCTCTCTAATGGCCATCAAAACTCTACTCTGAAGCACCATTTCATAGACTACCACTACCTACTCACCGCCGCGCCACTTCCTATTCTTTCTTTCTCAAACCAACCACCACCTCAAACCAACCAACATTGACGAACTATAGAAGCAGTACAGTGACAAAGAATTTGGCTACAGTGTACATAAAAATATTTGAAAAAACAAACACGAATTTCACCCAATTTTTCATCAAAGTTGGTTGAATGAAAAAACTTGAAACTTCAGAAGTTGAGCAATACAATTACAAGTCCTTCCCCACTGAGTTCATCTGGGAAATGGATGAAAACAATCCGGCCTTTTTGCCATCTTCTCTAGGTTTCTCTTCATGGGTCCCACCGCCATTTTCTGTTTCTTAGACAACCCATTTTTCGATGACACCGAAGAAGAAGAAGAACTACTAGGAGACGGTGATGATCTTTTTCGAGATAATCTTGACCGGCTCGTGCTCACAGAATTTATCCTAAGAGGAAAATTCAGCAATGCATGAGACCCTCGTATGCGATAGGTGGCCCAGTCGTAGGCCAATGCAGTATCCTCCACCGTCTCATACGTCCCGAGCGACACGCAAGCTCCATTCTTTGCCGGATCCCTTATCTCTGCTACAAACTTTCTCCACGGTCGCTGTCGAACCCCTCTGTAATGCTTCTCCCTGGTTGGCACATCCACCACTTCCACCGCCCTTTCTGGCGGTGCCACCATCTAAAAAGTCAAATTTTTAGGCATTCAAAGTCGATATGATCATTAGCATCATCAGCTCGCCTCGACAACAGACATCGATTCATGTGCGCGTGGTGATAGCGGCAGACCACTCTAATGAAAGCGGGGCTTGAGAATCGTCGAGCAAATGCCTTGTTATCGATTCAAGAAAGGCAAGATCTTCCTCACAAGAACTATTTTTCCTCGTTTTGTAATACAATTTAGGGTAATTTGCACTTTTGGAGGAGTAGGAAAGAATGTATTAGGAAACATTACCAATCTCTTTCGAAATAGAACACGTATTGGAGTTTTGGTGGTCATTAGAAATAGAGAGATAAGAGAGAGAAAATGAATTCGAGAGAGAGATAGGTGGGGTGGGTAGATTTTTGGAGAAGATGGTGTTCTTTTATTTTTTTTTTAAAGTTAAGGGACTTCATTTACAAATTTATTGTATTTTTTTTATTTTTTTTTTAGCTTTTTTTTTATTTTTGTTTATTTGAAGAGAGTAAAACCGTCAAAATATGTCAATGAGGATGTGATTTGTAAAAAATTGGACGTGATTTGCAAAAAATTGAAAGATTGGGGATGCCTGGTGCTAAAAAAAAGGTTAGGGGTAGATTTGTTACAAATTGATAAGGTTGGAGACCAAAAGTACAAATTATCCAATATAAAAACATGTATTATTTTTCTTAATAATATTGACATTTTAAGATGAATCACAAGTCTTAATAATGACGTGGCATAAATTTAAAAAATAAAAATGAAAATAAACTTTTATTAATTATTTTAAAATATATTCAATACAAGACAAAGTTATCTAATTACCTCATTACACCAATCTCTCTATGGAGCACTTAAGGTGACTTGGGGAGAGGAAAAAATACGAATTAATTTATATTTTTATTATTTGGGTGGGAAAAATGGTCCCTGACTTTTGCACTTACTGCGGGTTGAGGACCTATCTTTTCATTTTTGGCAGTTTAGCCCCTATTTCAAATATTTTTGGCAGCAATGGTCCTTTTCATCATTTTCCATCCAAATCCCTGTTAAAGTTGACGGTAGAAAATTTTTTATTTAAAAAGTAAATAAAAATTTGCAACAAAAGTCCCTAATCTTTTAGAAATTATTGAAAAGTTCCATAACTTTCTAAAACTAACACATATGACCCCAAACCTTTTTGACAATTTAACCCCAACTTAAATAAATTAAAATAACTCATAAATATTTTCAAAAATACAAATAAATCCTAAATTTTTTATTTTTTAAAGATTTACACTTAAAATAAGAAAAAGTGTGTCATCAAGTCCCAAAATTTTTAATTTTGTTCACCAAAATGACATTTAAATTGTGTTTGATTAAAATCAGATTTTTACTAAAAGTTGTTGAAATGTGTGGTTAACATTATTGTTGACTTTGATCTTAACTTTTATAAAATTAAAATTGAAAACAAACAATTTGTTTAGCCTCTCTCTGATTTTGTCCAACCGGGTTAATTATCGTGAGCTAATAGACCCGATCCAACATAAATTTAATTTTTTTTTTTAAATAATAAAAAAAAAAGAGAAAATCTTCACCATCTTCCCCCACCCCACCCCACCCCTACCAAATCGGGGGAGGGTGATTGTCGCGGAAATCCGTGACAAAGGAAAAATCCTGTGGTCGCGATACCGGGGATCCACGGTTTCGCGACTCCCGGTTTCGCGATCGCGAAACCGGGGTTTCGAATGAAAACAGGAGCTCCCTGGTTTTCGCGAACCTGTGGAGCTCCCAGTTTTTGCGAAAAGGACGGGGAATTTTCCCCCTTTTGTTGGGACCGAGAGAGAACTTGGGTGGGGGTGGGGGTGGGGGTGGGGTGGGGTGGGTGTGGGTGGGGGGGTGATTTGGGTCAAAATATTTTTGATGGGCCGGCTCGGTTTCATTCAATTAACCCGTTGGACAAAATCTGTAGAGGCTACTAATGTACTGTTTGTTTTCAATTTTAATTTTATAAAAAGCTAAAATCAAAGTCAACAATAATGTTAACCACACATTTTATGGTACCACAACTTTTAAACCACACATTTCAACAATTTTTACTAAAAATCGATTTTAATCAAACACAATTTAAATGTCATTTTGGTGAACAAAATTAAAAATTTTAGGGCTTGATGACACACTTTTTTCTTATTTTAAGTGTAAATCTGTAAAAAAAATAAAAAGATTTAGGACTTATTTGTATTTTTGAAAATATTTATGAGTTATTTTTAATTTATTTAAGTTGGGGGTTAAATTGTTAAAAAGGTTTGGGGTCATATGTGTTAGTTTTAGAAAGTTATGGAATTTTTCAATACTTTCTAAAAGATTAGGGACTTTGCTGCAAATTTTCATTTACTTTTAAATAAAAAATTTTCACCGTCAACTTTAACAGGGATTTGGATGGAAAATGATGAAAAGGACCATTGTCGCTGCTAAAACATTTGAAATAGGGGCTAAACTGTCAAAATGAAAAGATAGGTCCTCAACCCATGAGAAGTGCAAAAGTCAAGGACCATTTGTGCAAATAAGCCAATTACCTAATTACACCAATCTCTCTATGGAGCACTTAAGGTGACTTGGGGAGAGGAAAAAATACGAATTAATTTATATTTTTATTATTTGGGTGGGAAAAAGGAGAGAGGAAAATAATTGAGGTGAGATTCTCCAATTTGTCTTTATATCATATTTGGTAGTGTTCAAATTATTTTTTAAGTACTTATAAGTTGTAAGTCTTATAAAATATATGAATAATAAGTGAGTAGTAAGTTATGAGTCTTACGTAATATATAGATAAAAAATATATTTAATTAATTTAACCAACTTAAATTATAATTTAAAATTAAGCAAACAAGCACTTAATCAAAATTAAGAGTTTTATTAATTTAGTTATAAGTTATCTTGGCTTTATAACTTGTACACACCCAAAAGTAGACAATATCTAAGAAATCTAGTTAAGTCTTTCTTTTTAATTTTATCTAATTTATTCACTTTGACATATAAAAAAGAACACGATTGTAAAGACGTAATACTATATCGTTTGAATTGTGCACCTATCGAGTATTTTAAGAATTAATTAAGTTAGCGGTTCCTCGTCAATTTATGATTAACCTACAAAACAAGCATTAATCAACACCTTAATAGCATGCATGCTAATTAACCTAAACTTTATATGTAAAGGTTTCTAGAAACCCATCTCTATCTCGATATAGATAACCCAATTGGAAACAAACTTTATTTCAGTACTAGAAAGTTGGCCAATTGGACCAAACCCCACAAAAACAATTATAAAAGACTAAGCAACAAGACTCCTGAAAAAAGTGAAAAGCTTTCTAGAAGACTTGGCACGTGCGAAGCCCACATAACCCTATTTTTTACGATATATTTGTTAAATAATATTAAAATAAAAGATATATAAGATATATTTTTTTGGTCTTGCTACTCTCCTAAACGTATATTTAAAAATTGAACCTCAACTTTGACCGCTTCCACCACTCCTGTTTTGAGATTTTGGTGGAAGATGTGAAATCAGATGATGCGCCGGTGGAGAGCAGAGTTGAGAGTTTATTTTCTAACAGCTCTTGCAAGGAGCCCATTCTATGCCAAAAATAGAAATCGAACCCCACAATTTGCCCGTGAAATCGAAGCCTGCAAATTCTGGGTGAAATTGAGAGAGATTACACTCGAGTTTTTCAACCAAGGCGAGAGCTGAGGCTGGAACACTTAAACGTATATTTAACAATGTTCTAAAAAACGTAAAGAGTGGTTAGGCGTGGAATCCGAGTTTCAAACTTAAGCGAGAGACTAAGGCGAGGCAAAAGCGTGAAGTGGGATGGCGTGGAGGAGTTTTTAATAAAAGAAAATTATTGAGATGAAGTATATCTGAAGTTTATACGGACTTTGATATTACAAAATCAAATTGAGCAATATATTTTTATTAATTTAATAATATCCACTGTGATAGTGTACTGTGTACCGCTGTAGGATAGACATTGATTCCCATTATATAAAATATAATAAAATTTATAATAAACTTCATAGGAATTATTATTATATGTTATCTCACATGTTGTATACGAATTACAAGAGAGGTTCCACTCAATAAAACCTTTTAATGGTCTGCACGGAGTCAGTCATGTGATTTTTGGAATCATAGGCAAATTTCGTAAATTTGACACTTTCTATGAGATCTCAAATTATAGTATGCATTAAAAACTTACTAGTTTATTATGAATTTAATTGTTAACTAAAAAAAAAAAAAAAACCACCAACAAACACAAGTAAGAGTAATAAAAATGGAGCCCCTTTGATTTTCAGCCATATTTGCACAAATATATATATTTTTTGGCCAACTTCAACAATCACAATTTTTTTTCATAGCAGTGGGCTCTTTTCAATTTTGATGTCGAGACGATTGTCTCACTCGCCTCTGTCCAAAACTGGGCCTGAGTCCGCATACACCTTTCATCTACTTAAATGTCGACGACCTACTTAAATTAGTTCTTAGGATAATGTTCAAGTCGAGCTATTAATCACACAAGCACTTTCCAATTCTCACATTTGTCTCCAACAAGCTAAACTCTAGAATTCGTGCATTCAATCTCATCCTAACCTACTCTCTCATTTTCAATAGTATACCAGTTTGTATTTGGCGACACCGTATTAGACTTATAAAGAATTTAATATAAATTTATAGTAAATATAGCGTATTCTTTAATTTTTAATTCAAAAGAATGTCATTAATTACTATATCTTTTTTTTACAACTTAAATCTACTTCCAACCTTTGTATTATGTTATATTGTATGACTATATGGTTAATAATGCGAATGAATTAAAAATTAAAGAATATTATCCACCTCAACTCACCATAATACCATCTACCTAGTACTATTTATTATAATTAATACTAAATTATTTATACGACTTAATCTGGTGTGTCAAACATACCCTCAAGTATGAAAATACATTCTAACAAAATAAGGGTTATTATATTGATAGTTTGACACTACAATTTTTTGTTTTTTGTTATCGCTTTTTAATTGTACTAAAAGTTCACAACTTTTGTTTATTGTCATATTTATGTCTCAACTTTTTTTTTTTCATTGGATTATTATCATCAATCTTTTATTAATTAGAACACATCATGATGATTTCTATCCAAGAAGTCTGCTAGAAAGGCGAAAAAAGACAAATTTGCTTCTCATTTTTTTAAAATTAGATTAAAAATAACAAATACAAAAATGCGGCACAATATTTATCTTTCATTTTAAAATACAATAATAGAATATTTGAATATAAATCAACATCAGAGACTAATTAATGTTAATTACTATAAGATTAAGGATAATAATACAATAAAAAATATGAGGATATAATTGCGACAATGAACAAATATTGTAAGACTTTCAATACAATTAAAAAATAATGAAAAAAAAAGTTCTACACACTAAATAATTATAATTTTTATTTTATTTTGCGAAAAGTATCGGGGGACCCCATTGGCAAAGGTTGGAGCAAAAGACAAGTAAAAATGGCTTTAAAAGGGTAAATCGGTAATCGGATCCAAAAGAGAGCCCACTGATCCACTGACGAAACTACTAACCTTCTAGAAGCAATAAATCAAGGTGCCGTGTCAGCACACAGTAATACGACCGCAGCATCAACCAGCAACAATGGTCTCCCTGTAGGCCCCGCCTCTTTTTCTCTCTTCTCCACAGCTGAACACTCTTGTACAAATTTGTATTGCACTAAAAAGTTTGTCACAGTCATTTTAAATTATTGAGCATGTATCAAATATTCTCTTTTTATTTAATATCTATTTATTTATTATGCTGTATTAAATATACTATTCTCTCTTCATTTTGTTTCATATATATACAACCATCACCTTATTACATTAGAAATGCTCTAATCTTTCAAATATAACCCTTCCCCTCTTTCTCTCTCCATTGCATTACATTTTCACTCACAAAATATCTCTTCAATGCTAGGAACAGTAACTCTCGGCCACCGCAGTATGTTTATTCGGTCGGCCGTGGCGGAGGCGCCGCCGGTGCTTATCGACCGGAGGAGGAGTCTGTACGAGGTCCTCAGAGTGAACCAGAACGCTTCCCAAATGGAGATCAAAGCAGCGTACCGCACGCTTGCCAAGTTGTACCACCCGGATGCTGCCTCGCATTTAATTAAATCCTCATCGACATCAACGGGAGACGACGGCATAGATTTCATTGAGATTCACAAAGCATACGCCACGCTATCAGATCCCGACGCTAGGGCTTTGTATGATTCGAAGTCGAGGCCTTCTTGGAATGGTTCCGGGGTCCGGAGTCAGGAACGGGTACGGTATTACCAGACTCGGAGGTGGGAAACGGATCAGTGCTGGTGATATTGCCACGTGTATGACGATGACAATGACGTGGCAATTGGTGGTGAAAATCCGTGTGCAAATTCTATTTTCCCCGCTTATTTGCGTCGGTTTTCACTTTTCAGCCAGAGGAAATGAGTAAATTCTCAGTTGCAAGAGGAAATTGTAAAGGGAATGGTTCATTGCTTAGATTTCACTTGTTCGTCATTTAAAGGCACATTCAATTTGACAAACTCGACTCGATCAACTTGATACTTGATTAAGTGCTCGATCAACTCGATTATTTGTCAAGTTTATTAAACCCGGCCTATACAACCATCACGTCTTAGGCTTCTGACTGTTATCTGATACTCTCTCCCCCCTGTAATGAAATTAGTAGAAATCATTCATATGGACTAATTTTAATTTTATCTAAATAATTTATTTGGAACTTTGTGGCTTTGCTTGAGGATTTTGACTCACACACACCCCCACCCCACAGGGACCAAGTAAAATGGAGAAGTGGAAATTAATAATTAAAGAAAAGGAAAGGAAACACAAATTTTATATCTTTCGCAAGATTGCTTGGAAAATCAAGAATCATATTTTTCATTTGTTTAATTTGAATCATAATCAAAAGATATTAAGGGTATTTCAAAATGCACAAAGAATCAAATTTTAAAATTGTTCTCCATCAACTTACTATCTTGTAGGGATTTATTAATAGTAAAATATGAGATAGCTTAAAATATAAAAAATAATAATCCATAAATAAGGATGATGCATTATTGTCATTTTTAAGTGAAGTTACTTACAATAGGATTTTTTTTTTTTGGATAATTATATTCACACCACACTTTTTATTTCTTGCACCAGTACATTTTAATTATACTTAAGATTCTCAATTTTTGCTCATTGTATCACTCATATCCTTAATCTATTTTTGTTGCATTCTTATTCTCAACTTTCTATTAATTGCATATTGTCTCTAATAATGTTTTTCGGTCCAAAAAGATCGTTTGATATGTGTAAAATGACTTATTTACCTATCATATTTAAAAATAAATAAATCAAAAAATGTGATAAAATATTTTTTTCTCATTTCAAAACACGCAAATGAAATATTTTGACAAAAATCGTCATTAAAGATGAAATATATTAATTAATGAAAATTGAATATAAGTATTCAATAGAAAAATGAAAAGTTAGGGACATAAAATGTTGGAGACTTTAATTGCAATTAAAATATTGTGTAACAAATACAAATTGTGGTGCAAATATATCCACCATTATTTTCTTAACAGAAAGGTCAGCAATTTATTCATGAAAGAGTTGGCATGCACACAATTTTTACAAGTGTTGGCAAAACTTTTAAACTTTTTTTCTTTGTTAACTTTAATACTATCTCAAACTATTTAATCTAAAATCTTAAATTGTTAAAAAATTATATATATATATATATTAAAATGTAAACTTCAACTATAGATACAATAAATTAAGATTTACATAATAATTCAAAGTTTTGATCAATTCAAAAGGCTGCTACAATTTTTCGTTGTTGATAGCATGATCCTTAGAATTCCAACATCGGTAAAGTATTAAAGAGATTGAATATGACTGCTCAAGGACCAATAATCATAATTTCTTAGATTTAAAATTTTGATTATTTATTTATATGAAAACGACGTTTTTGGTAATTTAAACAAAATAGGTTCCAGAAATGTATCATGTGTGTTTAGAATATTAAGGGTAGAGGTTTCAGTCAATTTACGCAACTCAAAATGTTTTACATTTTCTTCTAAACAATGAGACTGGAGAATATTTCTTCCATCACAATGCACGCAAAGCTTGAACTAAGATAAGAAAATTAAAGCATTCTTTTTACATCTCTATTCTTCTTTTTTTTATGTTCGCAAAATATGTTTGAGTTCCACTTAAGGAAAAAAAATAAAAATAAACGTAATAGGCAATTGAAAAAATAATTAGATATTATGGTGCACAAATTTACAAATATTAACGTTATTTTGTAATAGTCGATTTCTGTAATAAAAAAAAAAATGCATGAAATGAGAACTGTTGAAATTTCATTCTGGTAGGGTCGTCAGCCATTGAAATTTCATTATATAATACAAAATAATATTAAAAAAGAAAAAGAAAAGAATATAAAATCTTATGCTGAAATTCCAGTGGAGTGTGCCAACATGCACTGGTACACCATTTTGGTAGAACTGCTTGAATTTCACCTTAACAACAACATAAAATTCGACCAAGGGGGGAGAGGGAGAGGAGACAATAAATGATGGCAAAAATACATTTGATAGAACAGAAAATCCCCGGTATAGAATTACAGAAAACAATTATACAAACAAAATTGATATCAACAGTAAATGTCCAAGCAAATACCCAAAAGAAAACAATTATACAAACAAAATTGATGTCAACAGTAAATGTCCAAGCAAATCCCCAAAAGAAAGACCTAAATATCAACCGCAACTTCTACATGTATTTAAACCCTTCGGTAAAGAAAGGAAGAGTAAGCTCCAAATTAAGCATCTGGTACCCTCCCCATGAATATCCCTGGAATTTTTGTACAAACCTTCCAGTTTCAACATAACAAAAAATACAGTATAAAATGTTATCATTTAGGGGTCATAAGCATGGAGTTGATGACATGCATGATCAGACGGATGTTCGAAAGTTCTGAACCCGTTGTGGTCGGGAGGTTCCGATGATGATTCAATATTTGATAAACTTGCTCAAATATAGGATGAACATGCACCACAATCATTGGGTCAGTTGGATTTATGGCAGACAGTACCTCGCGCATCCAAGGTAGTTTGTTATGTGTTTCTTTGCTAATATCATAAGCCAACTGCTGCAAAAGAGAGATGAGTACACCTTGGCTCAAAGGTAGGGGATTCATTGACAAAATACCCTGTAAATCCACCTGGTACAAGGCAAAACACGCCCGGAAATATGTCAACTCAAGAATCAAACACCAAATTTCATGGTTGTCCATAGGCAAATTTGAGGCAACAATCAACAAGCAAATAGCATTTGAAAGGCACGTGTTCAGAAGATAGAAGAAAGCAATATGTCAATGGACACCAAAGAGGGACAAAATTATTGACTTTCCACCTAAAAGAATCGCAACAATAGTTGAAAAGTAGTGCACTATGAAATTATAGTGTGACAGAAGGAATTGATTTTCCTTTTTCTCCCAAAAGGTGAAGAGGAAGGGAACTGACTGAACTACACTCTACAAGTGTCAAGTGTCAAATTTTAAATGAAGCTCATAAAACCAAAACCCTATATGGTATCATGCATGCTTCAGCCACGCAACCATGGATTATACAATAAACTACAGGAGAAATTTCATTTTTTTTAATATATATTTGGGGCATGGAAATGAAAAGGTTCAGTTCGCGTAACCCTCATGAATTCCAGATATTATCACCGGAATGTAAACTATGCATAAAAGCATATCCAAGGTACGTAATTAAAAACATATATACATACCTGAGAACACAACCATGATACAATAGAAAAATCGCTTCTTTGCAGGGCTGCGGTGAAAGCCTCCTCATACTTATGCTCAGCTACCAATCTTGATAGCTCTTTCATTGGATCGGGAGGTACCTCAAGCTATTACAAAAGTAAAATTGTGGTTAAGAATGCTTAGAAACGACAGTGTTGAAAGCTGAGAGGAAAATTATTCTTCCAGCTCTAATAGCTTTTATAAAAATGCCTAATGAGTAAACAAGAACCAAGCAGACCTTCTCATGCAGACCACCCAAAGGGCCATTACTCAGTTGGGTGATCAATGGATTTGTTGCTTTTGAATTTGCTCCTGCAACAGCAAGAGCTAACATCTTTCTTTGACCATCAAGCAACTCGGTGCTTAGGGTTTGAGTCATTGACGATGCTGAATTGATAGCATCCTAAAAGGTTTAGCTCATATTAGTGGCACGTAGAGGTAGCAAAGTAATGCAAGCAGCAGAAATTGGGAGAACTGACGGACAAAAAATGAATACATGCTCAATCATTATCAACAGTGTATGTGGGTGATGCGTCTAAAATTAGCAAGACAGATAACAAGAATCAGCCTCATATGATATCAAATTCTGTACCCTTAGAGCAAGTGCTAATGGTGAATATGACGACTCAAATTGTTTCTGAGCTGCAGCTGTATGTTCAACCATCCCCTTCTGAAATGCGGCATCCAACTGCTCGAACATGGCCCTGCATGAAATCTCAAAGGCAGGGATCACAGAAGCTTCCAAACTGGACTTCAGAGTTTCCTGCATAACAAATTAAGACAATCAACGCCAATTGAGATAGTATCATCATGATTGAAACAGTTAAGAATCGAGATAGGACAAGTGAAGGATTGCACCAATAGTTATAAGCTCCCAAAGAATTTAGGAAATTAAAATCAATAAGAGAATGTTACATCAACCTCTTTCGCTGAGGTATTGATATAGACACTAGTAAAATTATTCTTTTTAATTCAAATATGGAGTTAAAAATACAAAGCATCCTGCCTCATAGACGCACAGGGTTGAAAAGTAATAATATAGAAATATCCAAACAGAAAACAAAGGAAGCAATTCCAAGTCAAGATTCGACAAGTTAAATGCTGCTAAATAGTGATTTGAAATCTTTCTACAATAGCGTGAAGAGCCATTTTGACTGGCTTTCTCTCATTCTTACCTGAAGAGTTTGCTTGCCAGAAGTTTGAAATTGTGCTTGGATGTGCCTAGCAACAGTAGCTTCAAGTTTAGAATTGACTGATTTCTCCAGCTGATTTACGGCTTTATCACCAACTCCTTTCTGATAACGAAAAATCAGATGAGATCCAGATATAGGTTACATCTTAATATGACAGAAAATTCCAGATGTTAACCTGGAAGGCCTCCGAAATCGAGGTGGATACTGTTTTCTCAACAGAGGGAGTAATTGTGCGTGCCACAGCTTGTCCAACTGCAGTTAACTCTTTCTTAACAGCTTTCTCCAAAATTGCAGGCAAGTCCTTGTTTAAGCAATTGCTGATCATATTCGTTAGTTGCTGGGCACGCCCGTGATGCCTTTTCCTGTTTTGCATTCTCCTCCTGAAAATGAGCCCACAAAGCATCAGCATTAGTCTTGGCAACCTTCTCCATACTCCGTCCCAAGGCTGCTTCAAGTCTTCTGCCTTCTTTGGTAACTGGGACAGCAACCATAGTCGTCACCTGCTTCTGCATATCTTTTTGCATGGCTACAACCTGCAGGGAAAAACATGTGGTGTCAATATGCCTGCAGATTGTGTAATATTCTCTTGGATGCCAGTAGTCATTGACTTGGACCAAAAGAATCACATGAAAAAGTACTGGTGAGAGTATTGGGAAGAATTTCCCAGTAAACCATCAATCAGGTTTCAGACCAATGATATGCAAGAACGATACACTGACTTGACAAGCAAGAAGTTACCCAGTTACCCAATACACAAGTGAATATAACATATTTGAAATACCTAATACGAAGTATGATATCTACACCTAGCGCCAGCATTAAGAAACGATTCCCATGCGTAACCGACAATAACATAATGCCTGGGCAAAAAGAAGAAAATTTGACAAATATGCCCCGAGCTATTACCTGATTAAGCATCTCTTGCATAGACAAAATTTGTGGAAGTAAAGTTTCCACGGAAAGGTTACTTGAGTTGACGCCTCGTTCATTAGAAGAATCTGTTGAATTGAAAGCACTAGGTGATGGTGAAGATGGAACTCCTTGAGCACTTTTACCCTTTTGCTTTTTCCCTTTTGAATTTGGTGCCGGCGATTGTTGAACTGGCGTCGGTTCTGATGAATCAATAGCCTTTCTATAGACTTCCTTTGCAGAGTCGGGGATTTCTTCTGTGGTTGAAGATTGGGCCACCAACTCATTTCCACTGGACCCATCAAACTGCCTAGCTTCCTCCACGTTATAAGTTTCAGGTAATAAGGCACGAGAATCTCGAGCCATCTCCATTCCTAGGTCAGAGGCTTGAGAGCAAAAGTATTTCACCTTGTTTTCCGACACAAAATTGTGAAGTTCATCTTGACAGACAACATCGTTATTGTGACTAAATCTTGTTTCACCCACTACCTTGACCTCCACCTCAACATTTCTTGTATCATTACTAATCACCACATCCTGAATGTTTAGTTCACTCTCATTTTTGGGCTCATTAGCATGGTTCACTTCAGATGATGAATTGGCCATCAATATTTCAGACGGAGTTACCAGATGAGTGGGATGCTTAAACTTAATAGGGTGATTAATGGTCATAGAAATATCATCTTGAGAAAGTTTATTTTTGTCCTTTCTTGAATCATCATCCAGTGAAGAAACATCAGACAAGTTTGCATGAATGGCATCCAATTGTCTGTCAACTGAATAATCAACAACTTTATGATCAGTATCACGGTCTTTGACCAGAAGACCTGGTTCAAAGCTGCTTGACGGACTCCTAAAACCAGAGAGTTCTCTAGACAATCTGGGGCTCAAAGGAATTGGAGGTGATGCCACAGAAGCACTAATATTATCATCAGTTACTGCAGACAAAGGAACCGGTTTGACTTCCACGCTTGAGGTAGCGAAGTCCTGTAAGTTAGACGCCTTGGTACGAGGAGGACTAGCATGGTATCTTGTTGTAGGTGTACTCTCAGGGCCACTTTCATGCATTGATGGTTTGGGTGCTGAACTAGACAAAGGAATCTCACTCAGTTTACCACCAGGAGACTCCATACTGGCAAGTCCTTCAATAACGGCAGCATCATATAAGATGCCAGAGTCCGACTTCTCATAAACTATATTTTCCGTTGGGGGTGGAAAGCACTGCGAAGAGTCCAACGCATACTGCTGAATAGCCTGTGTCTGGACACAATACACCTGAACAATCTGCTCACCATGAGGCAGTAATTCAGTTGTCCCTGTAAAACTCAGTATTGGCATAGTCACAGTAAATTCTGCAATGTAATCCATGCGGGATGCAGCTGGGTTAGGACCGTATTCTAAGTGCACAGCATACATAGCATTTCTTTGGGCATTTGCCAGTAAAAGAAGACCAGCTTGTGACAAGGCTAACACTTGATTGAAGAAAGCCTCTTCTACTCCAGCTTCTGCTGAACTCTTCAATTCCAATGTCTGGGTACAGTGCCACGATTCAGTGTCACTAGGAAGTAACCAACCTTCTTCACTTGCGGATGACCATATCTTCACTTCCCTATTCAATGGACCCTGAGAACACATCCTTTAAAAGTTAAATACAGTGTAGATAACTCAAAAGCAAAAGCATACCGACAAAAATAAAAATAAAAATTCAGATAAAAAAGGACAGTTAGAACTTAGAAAGTCCTCAAATGAAAAAGTAAACATTTGAGGATTCATACGTATCATGTCAAAGATATGGGAGGAAAGCAATGGAAGAAAGAAAATTTGACGGTAGGTACCCCAGTGATAAGAATGATATGATCTGGGCGGTGAGGAGCAGCCAAGAACGTAACGGAATTAACTGGTTGGCCATCATGTGGCCGGAGTACTGCAATTGGGAGTGACTTACGATCTTCCCAAATCTTTATCTGCAATTATAAAAAGAAGAACATAAAAAGGCTTTAAAACTATAACCGAACGATCTAAGTATGTCAAGAATTACCAAATAATTTAAGAATGAATTCAGTAGTTTTTTATCCAGTATTTCGAAATTGGAAGCATCTCAAACAGCAGAAATGTTTCACAAACACAACAGAGGTGTGTGTTTCCCCAATTCATCCACTCAAGGTGTCTTCCATTCGGAAAAAGTAAGTCGTTGGTAACACATATTTATTTAGAACCTTAAATTTTCTGGATCGAATGCAAATGAGAGTTGTTCCAATAATACAATGGCGGTTTGGTCAAAATAACAAACAAGTTGATCTGAAACAATAAGAAAACTAATAAAGTAAAGTGAAAACATCTGAACAATAGCCCACATCTCAAGTAGTAGCCTCTTCATTATGTCATCATATTCACATTTTACCCACATACTTGAGACAAAATAGACATTAAAAGACCAAAACAACACATGGAACAATAAAAAGTACAATTAAGTCTGGCTTAACATTGTGCATAATGAGAAAATGCTAGAACAAGAACAAGCAATTAAGTATTATTCATTATGACCAGAAAAAAGAAAACTACCGAACGAAGATGGTATTGGTACATAAAAAATACAAATGTTGAGATGACCAAATAGTACACGGTAGTAACTTGATGAAACCAGAAGTACACATGAAACATTAGGTGCATTTGTATATTAAATTTAGATATTTATGAATGTCATGAACAAAATTTCAGAAAAATTAAAACCCCACTCTCCTCAATGCTCACCCAACGGGGGAGGGGGTGTAAACCACCTTAAATCAACTCTATTTATCTGACTAATTCTCGATAACATAACCGTACCACGTTAATGTCAGGACAGATGTATGTGTGTAGTTTACTAAGAAAAAATGAGCAGATAATTAAAGATTTTCACCCTCTCAGTGGCTATCCAAGAAGAACTTGACATAAAACAAGCTTCAGAGACAAGAAAGAGCAAAGTTATAACGAACCGTGCCATCCACCGACGCAGATACCAAACGGGTGGTCATCCACTGGCACATCGATAGGTCTGTCACTTCTCCATCATGGGTACCAACAAGTTGGACCCCATCGGGTAACTTGTCAACAGGACATTTGAGAGGTTCTTCTGCTGAAAACACTTGACCTTTTCCAACTTTTGTAGAATCAATCTTTAACACATGCTTTCCAATTCCCACTACAAGAACTTCCTATGAGAGAGAACAAACAAAATTATTCAGTATCATAAGTTAACGAGATGATTCACCTGCCAAGGAAGAAATAGTAACACAGAAATACACTGAAAAGGCAAGTATCAGAATATAGTATACCTGTTTATGGGAGTGCCAACAAACTCTAGGATAAACAGATTCCCCTGCTCCAGTAATTTGAAGAGCAATAACAATCCTTCCAGTTATTTGACGTTTGTCTTCTTCATCTGGACCTTCAATAATCTTCCAGACATAAACCCGACCATCCATACTTGCACTACACATTAGCACATTAGCATCATCAAAGACAAACCAGAAGATGGAATTTTTAAAAAGAACCGATGAGAAGACTACCTAGCTAAAAGATGAACATCCTCAGCAAAGAAAGCCATGTCTGTGACCCTCTGAAAGAGAACACGTTGTTTAAGCAATTACCACTTAATATACAATCAAATTTAAAGCAAAATATTACATCCCGCAAAAAGAAGTATACTAAACTCAGAAGATAGGCATTCAGTTGTCCTAATGAATTGGCAATACACACACACACGTGCGCACATTTATGCTTACCGCTCATAATTAACACCCTTGAATGCAAACTCTATATCAAGTACCATAGTAGCAGTAGCATAACATAAAATTATTGTAAATCGAAATTCATATGCACTGTCAAAAGCAAATTATAAACAGGAGTGAAATTTCAAATAAATACAGAAAAAATGATAGTTTAGTGGTGAAACTTTTAGCAAAAAGATAAATTCCGTCCATTGTGAGTGTCACTTGTTATCAAGTATGTGACCCTAGCTATCTATATTGTATCCAGGAATTGGAAATAGATTACTTTTTTTACCCCAGTGAATTGAAAAATGAAGAAAATGTTGAACACCATTGTGTTGGAAGTTTAATATCATTATATAGAAAGCCTTCACATAACATGATGTCTCATTAGAAAACTATTAAAATCTAGAATCCCTTTGACCAAAAGTCTGAGCATCATGATCCACGTCCAGATCTCAGTAAAACAAATAAATAGAGATTCCAATACCCATAACAAGATTATGATTTCAACAAAATAAGATCCGCACTTGCAAATAAAACCAACCTGAGCTAGACCCTTAAGCAATGATCTCAGAGCAGTGTTAATATTAAGAACTCGAATTGCGCCCAACTTGAGCCCATAGCATATATAGGTCTTATTAACTGCAATTTGCCTGCCCAAGACCAGTCCCGGATCAGACCCGTATTTAGTGATGGGAGTAACCTCGAGCTGGGGCTGCACCTCCCCGGGGAACCTAACATCTATGTCATAAACCAAATTCTCCCCCATCAAATGCCGTCCCCTGGGGAGCTTACTACTGGGCATTCGTATAACAGGGCCCGGATGCCAAATCCCAAGGTTTGGCCTGGAGGGCAGCACGGCTGCATTCTGGGACACAGAGAAATCAGAGCCAGCCGAAGATGTGGGGGGGAGTTGGGGAATTGGCATGTTAGGTTGCTGCGGGATTTCCAGAGTGGAAGGTGGGGCACTCAACAAGGCCATAAGCCGGGCCCCGGGGTTAGGGATGCTAGTATTCTGGGAACTTGGTGGGTTTTGAAAATTGTGGTGAAGGGGACTGGTGGAGGTCTGGGGTTGGAGACTGGGTGCAGGATAAGACAATGACCTCTGAGGGTGCATATTAGCAAAATCCTGATTCGCCAGTGAATGATTAGGGGGATTATTGTACACGGGATGGTGGAAAGCCGTGTTTTGGGGTGGATAGGAGTAGGGCACACCACCAACCGTGGGTGGAGGATAGGAGGCTGAAGGGGGCGGAAAAGGGGATGTAACAAAATTAGGGTTACTGCTGTTATTACTATTATTACTATTAGGGTTTTGCAGATTGGGATTTGCAGTGGAAACGGGTGGAGGAGTGGAAGTTCTGAATAATTTGTGCATATCAAATGGACCTCCACCTGGTTGGTTTGGATTTGGATTTCCAGGTGAAGCCATTTTATCGATGTATATCTGATAAAACCTGTACAATACAAACTATAATCCGTATTTGATACAGAAAGATCTGATTCCTGGTGAATTTAGAAATGGTCTCTGAGTGTATATATGGGTTGGTGTATGTATAGGTTGTGTATATATATAGTGGGGGTGGGGTACTAGGTGTTTCGGTGAACAGGTGACTGAGGAAGAAACAATTGAGCGACCAAACTGAGAAGACGATGGCTGGAAAATCAATTATTTTTTAGGAAAGGGTGGGTTTGATGAGTAATTTTTTGTACGTTTTGTTGGAGTGAAATTATTTTTGAAGTGGTGATAATTTGTCAATTTTATGGAATATGTGGTTAACTAATATAATTTTTTTTTTTTTTTTGTGGTGAAATTCGACAGTAGACTCTATTATAATAATAGATTGAAACGGTAAATAGATTTGGAGATGGATGAATTGAAGAAATGAGCAGATTTTAGAAATGGTCCAAGATGATTGAAGATGAGAATTTAGAGATTATATTTGAAGAATATGATTGAATAGCAAATTTTGGAGAGAGTAAATAATGAAGACATATGACACAGAGTACTCTTTTTATCCTTGTAGCGGAGAGAACCTTTTTACGGTCGGTGATAAATAGGTAGTAAGTTGTACATTTTACGAAATGTGCGAATAAAAAATACATTTAGAGTTTCATTTTAATCACCTAAGAACTTATCTAATGCAGTTGTACTAAAAGTACGTGTGGGCATTTTAATCAGAATCGAACATCTCAAACTAAAATTGTACCATAATAGGAGGTTCTACTCTAGTTCCGAAAAAATAAAATTATGAACCAATAACCGTTTGGGTTCGGGTTGGTTATTGGTTATTGAATTGGAATCGTGGGTACATGAATATGAAACCGAATTTGTCATTTTTTATAACTATTTTATTTTTTACAATTTATTCACTATCCAATGACCCAACCCAACACTACGGTACCAAGTACAATAGTCTGATTGTCCAAAACTCAAACCAAAAGTACAAAACTCGCCACCTCTAAACCTAAACTCAATTAACTCAATTTCAAATACCCAAATCTCAAATTATCAATCATTATTTGCTCAAATACGCAACACAAAACATTGTCGTATGTCTCGCACTCTCACTCTCACTCTCACTCTCACTCTCACTCTCATTCATTTCTTTAATACTTAACACACAGTGAGACGGCGAAGATGAAGATCTTTTGTAACCGAAACAATTTCTCAATTTTGAAAAGTAATTTATATTTTCTTATTCTTAATTTATGGGTTTGCAATATTTGTGTGTATTATTCTAGTTAATTTTTATATGTTTCAAATTTTGTTTTAATATCTAACGCACCGAATCGGAACCGTCGATTTTGGTTCGGATTTGATTCCAATAATTACGTGAACCTCGAATTGTTCCATTTACGAAATACTCATTAGTTCCGGTCTCGGTTTGGTTTTAATAATGACGTGAACTCGAATAGTTCCATTTAAAAAATACTTGAAGTCTAACGGGTGGTTTTAGATATTGAAATAACTAGACCCATCCCACGCCCATGCCAACTAAAAAGTGTGTCACGTCATCCTAAAATATAGACAGTGTGCTAGATATCTTCTATTTAGTTTTTTACAAAATATGTCTATTGAAATGTGTACTAAGACTCTTTTATTTAATTTTTTATAATTTATCTTCATCACAATATGTGATAATTATCTTTTATTTAATTTTTTATAATTTATCTACATTCTCTCTCTTGTACAACTAAACTATAATTTTTTCAATCCACAACCTCATTATAAATATTCTTCATATGACACTAATAATTGAATTAACACATCAATTGTAGATTCTTTAATTTTATTACTTCCCTTAGGATCTGTTCAACAAACGTCTGATAAAAATTTTAGCAGATTTTGATAATAGTTGATAAAATGTATGGTTGAAATTTTAATAAAAATTATGAATCACGTGTGTTATGTGGTTAAAATTAATTTTTGACTAACTACAAATTTTTAGTAATTTTTTAAGCTAAACTAATCACACGCTTAGTGTTTGTGTGTAGAAACTTGATAAAACGAAATCAACTTTTCAATTGGTCAAGTTTTAATTTTAAACACATATTTTACATTCCATACTTTTTTCAACTACGCATAAATTAACTTTTATCAAAAATTTTGACAAACAACCCCTTAATTTCGTTTTAGGTTGATTGCCAATAACAATTACGTCACAAAAATTATGTCATTTTTTAAACTACTGGCGAATTCTTTTGTGGATAAGTCTCTATTTGGGAAAAATAATAGTTTGACAAGATTATCATTTTTACTAGAGATGGGGGTATGAACTTTTGGCTAAGTTTAAATTATATTTTTAGTTAAATACGAAATGAAAATGGTAAAAATTCAATTTCGTGGAATCTTTTGTAGATGCAATCCTAGTTTTGGCTTGGCTCGATTTAATGTTTGTTTCATAATTTTTTTTTTTTTTTAAGATTATAGTTAGTAATTCTTACGAAATATATAAATAAAAAATACAGATTCTATGTATTAATAAAAATAATGGGTGACCATCTTATAAACACTGACAAACATGCTATTAATTATTTTATAGGAAAGAAATGTTAATTTATTTTTAAATCCTAACAGGGCATTTTGTTCGAAGCAAAATTTGGTCGACGCAAAATTCAAAAATTGGAAAGTGATTTATTTTTTTACCCAGAAATGATGATATATCTCCACTATAAATTAAGATTATTTTGAAATTACATGCCATCAAATAATTCATTCATTTACTGAATGGATTTGTACATGTTTTCGTACTACAAAAGCACACACTTTTTTAGTTGAAAACAAATCACCTTTCATCTTTTATCATTAGTTAATATATGTTGTTCACAAATTGAATGCGAGCATTCATATGTATGCTAGTGAGATTTGAATTGAGATCTTCAACATCCACCATTTACTAGAAATGGCCAATAAAAACGAGATGTATGATCAGACAGACGATTTTTTATTTGAAAGCAATTTTTTCTTTATTCATTCTCTTCTATTGTTAGTTTGTTCTACCTTAGAAGTTATATTTAGACACATGCGAACAAATTGTTAGAATAAATCTAGTATTGTTAGTATCATTGTCCCCGTTGTGCATAACATTCGTTGATATAACTCGAGAACGATGCCAAGAGCATTTTCATATATTCATCAATTGAAGTCACTTTAATTTTTACAAGACTCGCTGTTCGAAGTGAAAAATAGATATATACTTCATTAAAAGGCTCGTGATACCATGTAAATATCAAGATATGATTTCCTTAAGCACAGTGTTGTAATAAACTAAGAGCATGTTTGGTTCAAAATCTTTTTTTCTTTATATTTATTTTCAACCACATATTTTTCTGAAATACACAACTTTTATCAATTTCAACTATACATCTCATCATCAACTTTTATCAAAATCTCCTAAAAAACTATTTTTTATCTACGCCAAATAGGTACTAAAAGTTAACTTAGTGCAAACAAAAACCCCACAAAAAATCAATAATGAAATTGAAATGTTAGAGTTCTAGTTGATGCGAGCATTCATAAAATGTCTTGTAACATATGTGATTATTTACAAAGATATCTTATGTCAACTCAAGATCATTCAGAGTTTACATAGTACATAAAATTTCAAATTATCATACTCTAAACAATTCAACTTTATAAATAACTTAGATTGTTATTGGTAAATATTTTTGTAGATTATAAGCAGTAGATTCTATGAAATGTGTGGATGAAAATAATGTTTGATCAACTTATAAATACTTATAAATACACACAAACATACTCTTATACATCAATATCTTAATATTTAGACTTCTTAGAGCATAGCTTCAAAATTAAATTGTCATGAGTTAACATCTTCAATCAGAGACTAATTGAACAATTGTAGGAAGATAAGAAATGACAATATCGACTAATGTTCAAAACCTGTTGGGACTACCTATTAACTTCTGACAACTTTTGTGATTTTTTGTGTTGGAGAATGCTAGTGTCAAAATTAGCACGTTAGTTTCAATATCGTATTGGATTAGAGAGGGTAAAATTTAAGTAGGTTATAGTGTATTGTTTTAATTTAAATTTTGGTGCAACGCTTAATGAAAAAGATGTACTAGTATTTAAAAAAATAAAAATTATTGCAATATTTTTATCCTAATAGTAATTTTTTTAATAAGTAAATTTCTGCAAATTTACTCATAAGTGAACTTTTTTACTTATATGTAAATTTTTTATTTATTAGTATTTATTTACTTATGAGTGAATTTATTAGTTAAAAAAATCTTTATACTTATAAGTGGATTTTTTACCTAAAAATGATTTTTCTAGTTATAAGTAATTTTTTTACAGTGAGTTTTAATAGAAATTTCTTTTCTTATAAGCAATTCTTTTTTATTATTAGTTAATTTTTTTACTTACTAGTGACTTTTTTATTTATAAGTAAAGTAAATTTACTTATTTGTTATTTTAATCCAATCCACTTTCTCCATACTATGGCATCATATTGTAATTTTTCATTTTTTCCATATTATCTATCACATGAATAATGAATTACAAGTAACAAACAATTCAATCTAATCTCACATTGTCAATGCCAAATGCTATGTATATGGTAAAATATAGTCTCCACCAAGATTCCAGAGCACGGGTGGTGGGACCCTCAAGATTGAGATTCAATGTTTATATGGTAAAATATAGTCTACCAAATACACCTTTAATATTTTTTTAAAATCCGCAATCTTTGTTAATAAAAGGGTTAATTACACTAATGGTCCTTATTCTTTCAGGTATGTAAAGATTTTATCCCCATTCTTTTTTTAGAAGATATCATCCTCATTCTTTCATTTATTCTCACATATGGTCTTCAAATCACTATTTTTCACTATTCTGACAATTCTTTGACAATTTTACCCCTTGACTTAAATAAATTAAAATAATAGAAAAAAATACAATGAAAACATTACAATTGGGTCCTTAATCTTTCAAAATACAAATAAATCCTAAATCTTTTATATTATTCAAAATAATTAAAAAAGAAAAACCAAACCCCAATTCATCCCGCACCCGTACTCGATTATAAGAAATTATCTATAAAAACGCATAATTTTTACTGAAATTTAGGTTGACACATAAAGAACTATACCATATTGACATCGATTCAGCCTTCAAAAGTTAAACAGAGAGAAGATTTTTTCTTTTCCAAAAATTACCCTTAAAGACGTTGCCGACCGACGACGATTGAAAATTACCCTGAAGATTTTTTTTCTTTTCCTTTTCTATTCATTGAAAATTACCATATTGACATACCAATTCAACCCTTAAAGGTTGTGCCCTCGGTGGTGCAGCAGCCTCAACCACCACTTGGCGTGGTGATGACGATTGGATCGGAGGCTTTTCGCAAAGGATGCTATAATCGCGTGGTTCCGAAGGGAAGTGAAAGCCAAAAAGAGTGAAGAAAATCAGGTGGTTGAAAAGAAAATTGAGGAGGTGAATGATTGTTTTTTGATTGAGGAAAAAGATAAAACTCTAGAAAGCTTCTTTAGTGAGATTGCTTCCTTAGTACCCAAATGGAAAAAGACTTTGGCATAGACAAAAGTCCCAATCACACAAACAGTAAGAACCTGCAAGTTCTTCAACGTTCTAAGCACGAATGTAGTGCTATACATGGTCGTTTTGAAGAAATCACGTATCAATTTGAAGGGTCGGGGCAATGTGTTACAGAAGGCACTCCTATGGGATCAAGCTAATCGGATGGTATACACTATGCTGATATATGGTCGCAACACGAGGGTCCTAAATTAGTCTCAATTTTTTATCTTGGTGAGGATCACTTAGGTAATGAACACGGAATCTTTCACGAATCAACAAACATTAAGAACGAGAAAATCACAATGATCGACAATAAGGATGATAATTCTCCTTCGACTCAAGTAGATGATTAAGAAAATGAAGTGGGGACCGGGGGGAGGGGGGAGATGAAGTGAGGTTTGGTTTTTTTAGTTTTTTTTAATTATTTTGAATAATATAAAAGATTTAAGATTTATTTCTACTTTTGAAAAGATTAATGACCCAATTGCAATGCTTTCATTTTATTTTTTTTCTATCATTTTAATTTTTAAGTCAAGGAAAAAAATTATTAAAGAATTGTCAGAACTAGTGAAAAATAGTGACTTGAGGACCATCTGTGAGAATAAATGAAAGAATGTGGATGATATCTGTTAAAAAAAAAGAATGGAGATGAAATCGTTATAAACCTGAAAGAATGGAGACCATTAGTGCCCTTAATAAAATTATTGAATGATGAATATATGGCAACAAATTAGGGTATCTCTAACCAAATTCCTCACAAAAGTCTACACTTCTCTCCTCAAGATTAGGGTATCTCCATTCTCCAATGTAATCATGGATTGCAAAAAAAAAAAAAAAAAAAAATTGGCCTCAAAGTAAAATAAATAATATTTACATTTTTTTTTCTTTCAATGCAAGTTGTCAATCACTCTATCAAGATGACATGACAAAAAAAATAGAAAATGTCCAACGCTCTGTCTAGTTTCAGTCTTTCAAACTCTCTATTAGACATACTGATTGAGCAATATTTAAATTTCTTATACATATTTAAATGTAATATAGTATTTATTTAGAATAATTGCATCAAAGGTCCCCAACATTTCAAAATAGTTAAGAATATGCCCATAACCTAAAATAATAACACTAAACGTCTCTAACGTACGAACAAATAGGCATCATAGGTCCCTATTGGAATGCACGTGCTATATATCTACAAAAAATGCGAGTGAGAATGGCAGGAGGTAAGAAAGTAACTCCGTAAGGTTAGTTCCTGAGTTGATGGGTCCTTATAAATACATCTAACCGAAAAACACGTGATGGTGTGAGTGGGACCCAACAACGGCCGATGATGGAATTGGAACCTTCATCTCCACTAGATACTCTATTTCTTCTCGGCATAGAGATCACCTACCGAATGCACTCGAGTTCATCACTATAGACGACGCGCAGAGTATATGGCCGAAATTTCGATTTGGATCTGAGCCGTGATTGAAGCCGATCGAATTTTCAAGTCTTAAACGACCACGCTCAACAGCTCACTAACGCATTTCAATAAGGCATCCATGGCTGGCTCTGGACAAAACCCATATAAACGTACAGGAATTTCGACGTGAGCAAAACGAGTGGATGAAACCTGGGACGATTCTCACCGTTGGTTAGTGTTTTTGTCATTGTTGTTGTGGTTGGATAGAACACTATCGTCTTGACTGTTGGATAGTAAAATAATGCTTGCAAATATGTTTTTGTGCCGCCATTCGTCAAGAACTTTTGTGGCTTTTTTCAATGCTTCACAGACGCTGCTAACCAGTTGATGATGCTCTGAGCCAATCCTTGACCCTGAGCCGTCATTCTCCTAAGCGGCATCAACCTTTTCGGAGTAGTCGCGAAGGCAATTATACAAAGTTGGTTAGCCGAGCCAAGGAAGGAAATAAGCAAACCAGCGGCTCGTTCGAAGATACGAGCTTGGCTCGCTCATGCTCTCACTTACATCAAGAACGATAACCAAGTCAATAGGCGCACGACGGGGTCCGAACATGGGTCGGGCGGTGATAGAGGCAATTGTATGGGGTTTAACTTTCAAACAATGGTGTATCGTCTCGTCGGTTCGGCCCACGAAAATAACTGCAACCTCGAGCAATAAACTCAACTCCACATTTCGACCATCTTTGTTGTGTAGATAAGTAATATCGTTGGAAAGGGGATTCACGAAAACAATTTTTACCCTTGCCATTCTCACTCATTTTTTTGTGGATATATAGCGCGTGTATTCCAAATTTTTGATTTAACGGAGAAAATGGATGGAAACTGTCATTAGAGACCTATGATGCCTATTTATTCATATGCTGGCGACGTTTGATGCTAATATTTTAAGTTAGAGGTATATCCTTAACGATTTTGAAACATTGGGGACCTTTGATGCAATTATCCCTATTTATTTTAATAAAATAAAACCCACTTAAATAGCAACACGTATAATATATCTATTATTATTATTATTATTATATCATTCAAAAATTTCACACACACATTTTCTCGCCATTTTTCTTTCCAAGTTTGATAAGTTCTATCATAAATGATGCAGAGTTTGTTTTCTTTAATTAGTTTCACACATTGATTGTTTTTTTTCCCCATTTTCCACAAAAAAACGAAATGTAACATTTAATATTATCTTAATTATCTTATCTTAATATATATAAAAGAATGATAGTCGTTAGTAAAAGTCAAAACATTTTTCCACCCAAAACGTCTCTCACATATTACAGAATAAGTATTTAATTTAATTAATTTTTGTTCAATATCAAGTAATTAATAATTAAATTTGATGTGCAGCCCGGATGAAATTTTCAACGATTCATTTGTTAAATAATTGTTCAACTTTAGTTAATTAATTATCAGTATTTCAATATAGTGTAAATAGTACCGTCGATTCAGCTTCTCAATCTTTTGATTTTTCTATGATACTCGGTAAAAATGAATAAAATTATGAATTGACATTTCTAATTAAAAAATACACATATTCCATAACAATATAAATTCACTTTAATTATTAGTAATAACAATTTTGAATGTTACATTAATTAATAACTATAAGATTTAGATTATGTAAATATTACTAATTGTATACAAATAGAAAAACAATAAATTTGTAGAATATCATTAACGTAATATGCATCTTTATAATTTAGAAAATTAATTTTTAAATTATAATATAAAAATTAGTGGGTTATTTAATGAGATGTGCCAAAAATTAAGTCAGAAGCATTTCTTAAAAATTAGAAAATGATAATCAAATATTTCCTTAAATTGCATTTTTTACCACGTTCGGTTAGGAAAGCAGTTAAAATTATTACAATATATATATATATATATATATATATATATATTTTTTCCGCTTCGTCCAACACGACATGTTTTGACATGTGTCGTAAACAAGAAGATTTCGACGAAAAAGCAAGTCCTCTAAACTTGATCCGAATCCGTTTCTAACTTGGTCCACCTTTTACTCGAGTCCGAGGTTTCTTAGATAGCATAAGACTGTGAAGGCCAGTCAGAATATTGTCCCACCGAGGATAATGCAACAATGCCAGTATCCACCACTTATTTGCCGATTCGATTATCACATAACCATCTTTAAAGATCGATAATAAGCTTAACACAACAAAGGAAAGGCTCTTAGAATGCATATCAAGAGAAATATCCTAAGCTTGTTAACAAAAATTAATATGACTTCTGAAAACTGTTATTTTTAATAGAAGGATTAGAAATTTTTTATTTAGATCCTAGAATGGTTTTCTTTCCAACAATTTTACTTTATTACAAGGGCAACAAAGATACTTATCCGGGTTATGTCGAAGTTGTCAAGATAAAAAGAACATTATCAAACCTCCGCATGTAACAAGTAAGTGAATATCTCTGTTTTGGCAAGGCTTTGATGAGAAGAAGAGGTTTATTGTGTAGTCCAAATTTGACAACTTTGTTCCATGAGGTGAGCGAGGCAAAAGCACACACAAAACAATTGTTTGCACTTGTCCCTCGACAATCAAAGATGCTCGAGTTGTAGTTTTCTTCAAATGTAAGTTTTCACCATCCATGTCATCTACTACCTTTTCACCAAAAATCTTCCTACTCTCAGGCAATCGAAAACATCGGAGATAACATTTATCAAAGTTTTGTTGTGAACTTCACGAACAAAATAATGAAAAGGATTCATGAAGCCAATTCGAAATTTATGACAATCTCGGCGATCATGTTTGACATTTTTTTTTTGTTTTTTAGCAATTTTCGACACAATTTAAAAAAAAAAAAATTTGAAACGGTTTTGAGATTGCTCTACAATCAATTCTGATTGCCGCCAAGCAATCTCGGCAATCACCTGCTCACAACTTAAACTGCTCACAATTTTTTTTTTTTTTAGCTAATTTTCTTTGACACAATTTAAAAAAAAAAAAAAAAAAATGCCGAAGAATAAGTGATTGCCGAGCTATCTCATTAAAATTTTTTTTTTTTTTTAGCAATCAATTGACCTAATAATAATATAAACTAATTTCACTTTAAGTACGTTATTGAGCTCAACACGACATCGTTTTGACAATGAAGCATATTAATTAGTAGCAATTTTTTTGTCCAACATTTCACCCATAAAATTCTCTCTCTCAATAAAGTCGAGACAAAACATTTTAATAATCTGATTTTTTTCTTTGTCTTTTCATTTATCCACTTAAACATTAATAAACGAAATCAATTAAATATCGACTTTTTAAAAATACAAGAAGAAGAATGAATCAATAATAAAAAATTAAAACTTTTCCATGCTTCAATCATTTATACATACACCGGATGTACAGCAAAATTACATACATATGTATGCATAAACACGAAGTCGAGAATAGAACTCACGGGAGAAATTGGAAAAACGATTCAAATTTACAACGGTCGTCTCTCAGATATATATGTGTGTGTGTGTATATGTATGATTTATACTAATAATCTGTTTGGTTTATTAATAAAATTTATCGTCCAATAATGTCTACAAAAATATTTTAACTTATCACGGTAATGAGTATCTCAAGAACTGACTTGGTCTTGGTTGCCAAGCAATTTGGCAACCATCATTGGTTGTTAACATGTTTCATATTTTCTAAACTTGAACAACAATTTTAAGATCAAAGAACTGGACCTAAAAATTGTAATAACTCTCAAAGGATATGAAAATCATACGGGAAGCTGAGCCAAATATATATTCCTTAGCCACCAGTATACAAAATGAGTGTTTATTCATTTTACTACATGGTTGCCGAGATTGCTCTAAGAAAAAAAAAAAAAAAATAAAATTTAACTACAACCGGTTGCCGAGATTGCTCATAACCATCTTTGTTGCCGGGGTTCCTCGGCAACCATTCTTTGGTTGCCGAGCAACCTCGGCAACCGATTGTATTTGCTCGGAGATGTGATAGTCTCTTCCGGCTCATGTAGCGATGTTGTTTTTTTTCGCCGTCCACCTATGTTTCTGAGACACAAACAAGAAGATTTCGACGAGCAAGTCCTCTAAACTTGATCGAATCCGGTTTCTAACTTGGTCCACCTTTTACTCGAGTGCGAGGTTTCTTAGATAGCATAAGACGGTGAAGGCCGTAATATTGTCCCACCCAATGCAACAATAAGCCATATCCACCACTTATTTGGCGATTACGATTATCACGTGTAAAGATCGGATAATAAGCGAACACAACAAAGGAAAGGCTCTTAGAATGCATATCAAGAGAAATAACATCCTAAGCTTGTTAACAAAATTAACATGGTGAAAAAGCTGTTTATTTTAATAGAAGGATTAGAAAATTTTCTATTTAGATCCTAGAATGGTTTTCTTATCCAACAATTTTACTTATTACAAGGCAACAAAGACATCTTGAAGTTATGTTCAAGATAAAAAGAAGTTATTATCAAACCTCTCGCTTGTAACAAGTAAGTGAATATCTCGTTCTTGGCAAGTCTTGATGAGAAGAAGGTTTATTGTGTAGTCCAAATTTGACAACCCTGTTCCATCAAGTGGTGAGCGAGGCAAAAGCAATACACAAACAATTACATTCGCACTTGTCCCGACAATCAAAGATGCTCGGGTTGTAGTTTTCTTCAAATCGTAAGTTTCACCATCCATGTCATCTACCCTTACGTCGAACAAAAAATCGGCCTTCCTACACTCGGGCAATTTATTTTTCTTGCACCCTCCATCGAGGAAACATCGGAGATAACATTTATCAAAGTTTTGTTGTAGCTTCCTGAACAAAATAATGAAAAAGGATTCATGAAGCCAATTCGAAATTTATTGAGAAAAATGATGTTGTTGTTTGCTTTGTTTTTTTGCATGTGGTACAGGTTTATTTTACTGTTCACCATTTTTTTTAAGCCCATTTTCTTTGACAAATTTAAAAAAAAAAAAAAATTAATTAACAGTTGCCGAGCAATCTCGGCAATCACTTTATTCACATTAAATTTTTTTTTTTTTTTTTAGCCAATTTTTGACATAAAAAAAAAAAAAAAATGTATGTGAGTGACAATCTCGGCAATCACTATTCACAATTTTTTTTTTTTGTTTTTTAGCTAATTTTCTTTGACACAATTTTAAAAAAAAAAAAATTTGAATGATGATTGCCGAGATTGCTAAACAATCAATTTTGATTGCCGAGCAATCTCGGCAATCAACGCTCACATTAAATTTTTTTTTTTTTTTTTAGCCAATTTTCTTTGACACAATTTAAAAAAAAAAAAAGTAAAGAATAAGTGATTGCCGAGCCATCTCGGCAATCAATTGATTGCCAATTGGGCTCAACAGCTGGCAATCAATTGATTGCCAAATGAATTATTATTATTATTATTATTTTTTTATTTTTATTTTTTTGTTTTTAAAAGAATAATTGCACAGAAAGTCCCTATTGTTTTAAAATAGTTGGAATATGGCATCAAGCATGCAAGTGTTTCATTTTTAAATTTTACTTTTGAGCAAGCTACTTACATTAAAATAAATAAGTAGATTTTAATATAAATAATTTGATAATAAACATGCATGTTACTTATTTTGTTTATATGTTTAACGATTTCTATATATTATCCTAAATGTATGTTCACCAAATTACGCTTAATTAGAGAAACATTATTCAATTAGAGTGGTGCGGTATGGGCAATGCCATATTATATATATTCAATGAAATTGGAATACATTTTATTAATTGAATAATATAGCATAGACCTAATAGTAATATAAACTAATTATCACTTTAAGTACTATTATTGAGCTTACACACACGTTTCAAAAATATGAGGCATATTAATTAAAGTAATTAATTTTCTCAACTAAATCATCAATAAAATTTATCTCGTCCAATAATGTCTACAAAACATTTTAATAATACGTCTTTTTCTCTTGTCCTTTCATGCAAGATCCACTTAACACAGTAATGAGTATCTCGACAAACAAAAATGGTTGCCGAGTTGGTCTTGGTTGTCGAGTAATTTGGCAACTATCATTGGTTGTTAACATGGTTGTAAATTGCTTAGATTTGGTAATGCTTATATAAAAAATAGCCCAAAAAATTGAAAGAAAGTTGAGATGTTTATTGTTAAAAAATGTCATTCAAGAATTTCAGGTAATGTATAAATCCATGCACTGTGAAATCTTGGTGGCAAATTGAATGTTTTTATTTTTTTTACACATTTTCATTCAATTTTTTTATTAATCTTTTTTTTTTTATCTTAAGCAAATTGAATTTTTATTTTTATAATGTTGCTACATTAAAAAAAAAAACGTGAAAAATAAAATTCTAAAGCAATGATCTTTATTTTACTGTTCACCAAAATTTTTTAAGTCCATTTTCTTTGACACAATTAAAAAAAAAAAAAAAGAAAAGAATAAGTGCGGCTAAGCAATCAAATTGATTGTCGAGCCATCTCAAGCAATTGATTGCCAAATGAATTTTTATTTTTGTTTTTTTTTGTTTGTTTTTAAAAGAATAATTGCACAAAAGGTCCCTATTGTTTTAAAATAGTTGGAATATGCCATCAACCATGCAAGTGTTTTTTTTTTAAGGAATAATTGCATGAAAGGTCCTTATTGAGATAGGATATGTCCAAACCTAAAAAAAAAAAATTCTTTAATTTTTTTTTATTTTTTATTTTTGACAAATTTTTTTTTTTTAATTTTTTTTTTTAACAATGAACATTGAACATTGACCTATTTTTAATTTTTATTTTATTTTAGGAATAATTGTATAAAAAGTTGATCGTTTCAACCTAAAAAAATTTTTATAAATCAATCGTGGTCAAAATATATATATATATATCGATTTGTTGTTAAATAGAGATAGGAAAACACATCCATTTAATTTAAACAAATGAAAGATTTTCTATGCAACCGAAAAATTAATCAATCTAATAATATTTGTATCGATTATTAAAAAAATTTCTATCATAATCGAAAATTATTTTTCATATTATAAGAGAAAATTACTCAATAAGTTTTAAGTCCCGTTTGGTATGGATTATAAAAGTTTTATTTGACCAAAAACGATTTATTTGACCAAAATACATGACATTTTGACCAAAATTGGTCAAATAATAATAAATAATATAATCCAAAGTATTATGTTATTTATATAATATAATAAATAACATTAAAGTATTTATATTATATTTTATAACAATAATATTATTATTATTTATATTTACGCAAAGTCAGCAAAAATATATAATTAAATCAAATGGCAGAATTTTAATATTTTATAATATTAAATTTTAATTAATATAATTAATTAATTATCCAACTTCATGTAATTAATAATCAGTATTCCAATATAAATAACCAGTATTTCAATACAATTTAATCAGGAAGAACTTCAAATATTTCAATTTCCTATGATACTCAGTTAAAATGAATAATATTAAGAATTAACATTTTCAAAAATAAAAATAAAAAATATGCACATCTTAAATTCACTTTAAAACACAAAACAGATGAGATTATGTGTTCCAATGTCTTAATTTATACAGAGATTTATATAGGTTATGTTTTCAAAAAAAATGAAACATCAATGCACGAGAACTATTAGCAACAATGCAATAGTTTTTCGAAAATAGATTTATTTTCTCCACAAATTTTTTATGCTTCATGTAGTGGATTTAAATAGGTTGCAGTTAAAAAAAAAAGATCAATATACGAAAAACATATAATTGTGTTATATTATCAAAGCGTCTGATTTATTGATTAAAAATAATAAGTCGATTAAACTAATAAACTAGATATAATAATTTCAAAATTAAATTCATGCGATTCAAATACCGCTTCAAATTCTAACTCTTCAAAGTCAAAGAGGTTTTAGACAAATGATAGGCTGAGAACGTCAAGTAATCAACGTTAAATTTTATTAATGTTTTATTACATAAGCTTAAAACGTTAAATAATTAGATCCTAGCTCATCGATGTTTTATTACACAATAATTATTATTATTGCTTTGTTTTTAAATTAATTATAGTTGTCTGTTTGTCTCGATTTACAGATTTAGAATTGAGTGATGAAGAAATAAAAAATTATACACTCGGATATATTGAAAAAATATTGCAGAGTAATGGAAAGAGTCTTTGAGACTTTTAAACAATGTCATTCTCTAAGATCGTAGATGTTTCAATTTATAATAATAGACTTATAAATGATGAATTGTGTTAGGATATAAATGCTTTGACTAAATAATAAAAAAAAAAAATTGTTTTTAATCTCACAATTGAACAAAAGAACTCTTATGAAATAATAATGTAGTCCGAATGAGATTATCAATGATTCATTTGTTAAATAATTGTCCAACTTCAATTAATTAATTACCAATATTCAAATACAGTGTAAATAGTTTGGCCGATTCAGCTTCCCAATATTTTGAATTTTCTACGATACTCGGTAAAAATAAATAAAATTATGAATTGACAATTTTAATTAAAAAATACACATCTTCTAAAACAACATAAATTCACTTCAATTATTATTAATAACAAATTTGAATGCTACATTAATTAATCAATATAAGATTTAGAGTATGTAAATATTAGTAATTGTCTACATATAGAAAAACAATAAATTTGCATAATATCATTAACGTATTATGCATATTTACAATATAGAAAATCAATTTTCAAATTATAATATATCTGTGCTAAAAATTAATTAATTGTCTCATAAGCTATGACTATCGATAAGAGTCCGGGTTAATATTTCTTTCGCGTGAGATTATATTGGAAATCGTACGAGAATAAAGATATTGATTTCTAATAGAGATGGAATACTAATCAATTCGACCAGAATCGTGGTTTCCAAATAGGCATTTGAAAATGTGATATTTGAATTTGAACTAAATTTGATATACTAGTTGGATTAAATTTGAATTTAAATCTCTATTCATTAGGCATCATCTATGTAGATGGAAAATGGTAATATTTTTTTTGATCGAAAAAATGGTAATATTTTTGGTTAGATTGGAGATGCTCTTAAGTCAAACAAAAGATAACTTTGGCAGTAAGAAAACCGTGGAAAAGAAAAAACAGAAGCCTATTTAGTATTTATATTTATTTCAATTCCATATTACAAATAATCTCGCACAAATCTCATTTATCGAGGAATTTGAACAGATTCAAAGCTAATCGGACAAGATGAAGATCACTGTAATGACAGCCGACGAACAAATCCTCACTTTAGACGTCGATCGCGACGAATCTGTAAATCATTCTTACCTTTAAACCCTAATATTTATGTAATTGCGTGGTGGCATTTTTTTTTTTTTTTTTTTTTTTTCATGATGATAATGTCCGATTTAAATACTCATTACAGGTTGAGAACTTGAAAGCTCTTCTTGAAGTAGAGGTTAGATCTTTGTTTTGTGCATTTTTACTTTTTGTGGATAAATATACTGGGGATTAATATATATTTTTGTGTTTATAAAATTGAACGAGCAGACACAAGTGCCACTGCAGCAGCAGCAGCTGCTATATAACGGAAAGGAGATGAGGAATGCTGAGAAATTGGGTGCTCTTGGTGTTAGTGATGGAGATTTGGTGATGATGGTCTCAAATGCTTCATCTACTGGTGCTAGGTTCGTGTAGTCGTAATAATTTTCTGCTACATATTCAATATTTGGTACTTCTATTAACAAAGATTGCAGAATTGGGAAAAACATAAGAATTATGATGCCAAATAGGACTCGTTGGCCACCTTTCAACAAGCCATAATTGACGAATATGTACTATCCAACTGTACTTATTTGTGTGGTACAATGCTAAAGTGTCTTTTTCTTTACTTTTCCTTTTGGTCTAGAAGAATATTCCAAAAATTGCCGCAATGCCTTCTCATTCTAAATAGTGTGACTTTTAACCTGTTGTAGAGCATCTCCGAATGAGGCAGGATTCAATCCAGATGGTTCTGCAGTGAACCCCTCAGCTTTGCAGCAGCAGTTGCGTAATGATTCTAATGTGATGGCCCAACTGTTCCAGGTAGAGCGTGATCGGGCATTTTAACTGCCCTTTTTTTCTCAGGGTAGAAGCATTTTCTGGTTTATTTTTTCTTTAAGAATTGGTGGAACTTGCTGCTATTAGCTAATTTAACTCGATGAGCTAATATAGCTCTGTTATTTATTTTTTTGTTTCTTATAAATGGATTTTGTGTGCAGTTGTCATCTTGTTATTCTTTGTGCAAGAAGGCTGGCAAAATTCTCCATTTTGTACTTTTCATTGATAGGAAACAGAAAGCTTTTATATGAACGAAAACTTTGAAATATAACTCTAAAGGCTCTGTTACATGTCAGTTTGGAGACTTCTCTACCTGGAAAAAATGAATCTTACTTTTGTTTTGAGTAACAATTTTGATATATGGTGATAGAAAATTGTTATTGTGATGGGCTTAACTGAAATTCTTTTGTAGCCTCTATTTGAATTGCTTTTCATTTACCTTTTTATGCCTGTGTCAAAATCAGCATGCTCCAGATATATAAGCAGTTAATATTGTCAAAGGTTCAAAGTCAGTCCCAACAAATTTGAATATTGGTTATTGCTGTCATGTATCAAGTCTTTGTACAACTGTTCAACTAATCTCTGCTTAAAGATGTTGATTTCTGATGATTTAACTCTGATTTTGTTTGCAATGCCATGTTTGTAAAGTTAAATCTTCCTGTGTCTGAGGATTTATTGAGGTTGTACTTGCTATTTGAACTTTCAGAGCGATCCCGAGTTGGCACAAGCTATCCTTGGAAATGACCTCAATAGGCTACAAGACATTTTACGCACGCGTAATCGCCAGAGAGGTGAATTACGGCGTCAGCAAGATGAGGAAATGGTTAGTGTCGTTTACCAGTAACAGCTCATTATTGATTTCTTGGTGGGGTTTCTAATATGCATTGGATTAACTTTTAATTTATCAGAACTCTGTTATCAGTTGTGACAAAATTTTCCAGGAGGTGCTTCAGGTGCTCATGTCATGATATTTACACGATGTCATTAGCTGATCCTTGAATTTCGTACTAGCTCCCAGTGACAAATCAATGTTCCTTTTTTAAGCCTCAATAAAATTTATCCTATCTTTTATTCTGCTATTTAGTTGCCAGAAGAACAAAATTTTGTATATAGGTTATCTTATAAAAGAGGGATTGTATTCAGTTTTTGTTTCGAATATTTCATACAGTTGAGGCATGTGTTTCCCATCTCATGGGGTAAGTAAGGGTCTGCAAGAATACCCTTGTTTTGGGTGGGAAGGGAGGGGACATGCATTTGCATCTTAAGGCCCTTCACGAAGATTTCCTTTCTCAAGGACTTCATTACAGTGCTTTTAGGGCCTTTCTGCTTTTGTAGGTCGGGTGATTATGAGGAGACGTTAAATGTCTTGCAGAAAAACCATCCCCTGGAACAATTTGAATTGCTGTGATCCAAACCTGTTTGCTTATTGATATAGTTTATTTGAAAGTTTATTTAAGAGACCTATACACATGGGTTTGTGTCTTTGCAATGCAGGCTTTACTTTATGCAGACCCATTTGATGTGGAGGCACAAAAGAAAATTGAAGCTGCTATTCGCCAGGTTGGTTTCCTCCGTGTCGTCTTTTAGGTCATTTTCAGGAGTAGACCTAAGAATTTCTTGCTTATTATAGATTTGCATGCCTGCAATTCTCTAGAATGTTTGATGCTAACTAACAAAGTTCACCTCCTAAATGATTTGCGGTTGTGACTAAGTGGGATATGTTTGTGGTTACCAGGAGAGTTGATTTGCATATGTATGATCTTTGCCAACGGATTATGAATATTTATGACGATCAATTTATGTTTATCAACTGCAATCACACATCGCAGTATACTAGGCCTTCTAATTCTTTAAGAGGTTTTTCTAAAAGATTCGCATAGTATCTTGGCGATATATGATACTTGTAAAAATTTCATTTTCTGGACTAGTGATCTTTGTTCAAAATTAGGAATGATGTAACTAATTAGTACTGTCCAATTTATTACTTCTGTTCATATATATATTTTTTCTGATTAAACTATCCTTTTTACCAATTTTGTTCACTTTGATATTTACTGGGGTTTCATGAATTGCTATATTGTTCTGCAGAAAGGAATTGATGAGAACTGGGCTGCTGCCCTAGAATACAATCCTGAAGCTTTTGCAAGGGTGGTATGTATAAATGCTAGCTTGACCGTTTATCTTTATTGTTTCTTGACACAAACATTGAAGTTTTACTCTTTTTCAGGTAATGTTGTATGTTGACATGGAAGTTAATGGTGTTCCCTTGAAGGTACTGGATTGGTAAACGATGTGACTTGCACTTCCTTACTGTTCTTTCATCTACTATCAGCCCCCTCCACACACACACACACACAAAAAAAGGGGAAAACCTCATAAATAGAAACCAAGCAGCTAAAAATTCACACCAAGTTTGGGGGCATTATCCGAAAATTGTTATTTGAGTCATTACAAATTTGCAAGTACCTTTCCAAGCAGACTACGCGCCTTAGTCACCATGCATTGCTGAATTTTATCGATAATTTTATTTATTAGGGCTCTTTCTTGCTGGTGTTTTCCTGCTGCTCTAGCATCGCTGTTATATTTCTGTTCTGGATATATTGATCATTTTGTTAGATGATGGCAGAAATCTTGACATTATGATGCTTTTGCTGGAATACGTGTCCATATATACACCAGTTTTACATTAGTCAAATTATTATTTGAATTTCAAAGAGAAAGGTGATTGTGGTGATGATGTTGGGAGGAAGAAAGGATGAAGATGAAGAGTGTGTCCACTTGGCCTTTGGAAATTGTGGTGATGATGTTGGGAGGAAGAAAGGATGAAGATGAAGAGTGTCTCCACTTGGCCTTTGGAAATCCCCCAATGATTCATCATTATAATAAATTGCATCTGCAAAGAATTGTCTCCTGAAGAAATGTTACAGACCTTCTGATTGTGACAAACTATAACAAGTATTCAAAGTCCAATCAAGGACCAATTGACCTTTTTTTATTAGATGAAGGGGAAAAAGCAATTGAGAAGGGGAAGGGATAGAAAGAGAGCATTATAGGCGCAGGGACCGTGGGTTTCTTAGAGGAATCTTTGGAAATTTTAAAATTTCCGAAGTGCTCTTGAATAAGACATGGATAGGCTTATTGGGGTGTATTTAGTTGTTCCCATTAGATAAATGGACAAATCTAAAATACTCGAAGCATTGAGATGGGGTTCTTTTGTTTTAGGGACATTTAAGACGCATTTCTATCTGCTGACATGCAGTTACACTGTCTTGTATGTGTGTTGCATCTTGATTTACTTGAGAACTCAATGGTTGTTTTTTGTGAGCACGTGACTTTACAAAGTTCTTGCATTTACAGTCAAGTCACTTTGAGCGGGCACTTAAAGTAAGAAATGTTGCACATTATTGATTATAAAGTCCCTTGTGTCATGTGTGAGCTCCTTATTATCCTATATTCTCTTGCTTCAATTGAGGTAAATATGTCACCTCGTCTTTGTTTAGGCCTTTGTTGATAGTGGAGCTCAGTCAACAATTATATCTAAAAGCTGTGCCGAGCGTTGTGGGTATGAGATCCTGTTTTTTCTCCCGCTCCCTATTGTGGAATTAATCGGTTCTTTAGTAAACCAGGGTATTGGTACTTTTGAATGGAAATTTATTATTGATGGTTCACCATTTTTCTTCCTTCAGGTTGTTGAGGCTTTTAGATACACGGTATAGGGGTATTGCTCAAGGAGTTGGTCAATCTGAGATAATTGGTCGAATACATGTTGCTCCCATCAAGGTATGCATGTAATACATTGCTATCCTCATTTTGATGGACTAGGGATTTTTTTCTTCCACGTTTTAAAACCATTTTCATTTTCTTCCCCTTCCCCTGCTTATGCCTTGTTACACATGGCATTCCTGTTACTTTGATGTGTTTGTTTTCATTATATGGCAGATTGGGAATATATTTTACCCGTGTTCCTTCACGGTCCTGGATTCTCCCAACATGGAGTTTCTTTTTGGATTGGATATGCTTCGCAAGCACCAGGTAGCCTTTTCATATTTAAATTTTCTCTTTTAATTGGTTTGAATTCAAATTTCATAATGATTTGCTTACATTACTGCAATTTACAGTGCATAATTGATCTAAAGGATAATGTCTTGAGAGTTGGTGGAGGAGAGGTTTCTGTGCCTTTTCTGGCAGGTTGATCTAGTTATCTTTGTTTATCTTTTTTAACGACACTGACTTTTACACTAATGATAAAGTTTCCCGATGTGCACCAATTGTATAAATTTGAGTTTTAAGTAATCTTAATTCAATCTTTTTTGGAAATTCCAGAAAAGGACCTTCCATCTAATCTATTTGATGAAGAGAGGTTCACCAAGGAAGCATCTAGCTCTGGAGCACAAGTAAGGATGTTGCTCATCACTTTGTCTTTCCACTGTCTGATCTTATGCATCTCTTTGTTCTGTTATTTTCGTCTTTCAATGCACCCCCTTCCTGTTGAATTGGAAGGGGCTTGCATAAATAACTCATACATTAATTAATATTAAGGTGAAGATCTTCGCCAGAGATCCAAATTGCCAATTCTCTGCATAAGTGAGTATGATAAACACTTTTCTCTAGTAGGAGAAAATGCATTATGAAAGCTTACCTAAAAACTCTCAAGTTGGAAATAGCATTGCTTTATATGACACCGATACAATCTGGGGCTTTTTGTTCAGTTATCTCTGTTAAGCTAACCTTATAAACCTGGACCATTTATTAAATCTCCACCAATATCAGTTCACTGAACCAGTTTGTTAGTTGTTCGCTGGTAGACTGGTTTGATGGACCAGGTGGACCAGGTGAACCAGGTTAGGCATACCAGACGATGTCACCATTACATCATCATTCTCTCCTATTTTCGATGTAATCTGAAAATGTATACATAAGAAAAATCCTCAGCATCAATATCACCCAAAAAATAAATAAAAAATCATCGTAACCAATCAAATTAGATTATCTGATTCAATGAAAGGACGACTGCATAGTATATCTTTGGAGGAATGATGAACAATAGAAAATTGATCTTTCAATGGTTTGCCGTTTGCACAAACTATCATCAACTCATGCTCTTGATTTCTGAATTTTACCCAATACTTGTTTATGCATATGTAGAAATGCGATTAAAGAACTAAAAGGTGTGGGGGTGGTGTAGGTTGGTGGTGGGTCTGGGTTGTGGGGAATAAATCCCAGTCCACCCTAGTAGGAGCCATTTTCAGTGTTTTCTTCCCTCCCTGCCCCTTCTAATAAAAATAAAATATAAGCTGGAATGGGAAAGAAGTTTGGAGCCATTTTAATCTGGTTCATCCAGACCAGGGAACCTGTTTTCACTGGGTTTGCATTGTTCTTGACTATAGCAGTTACAACCTATAATCTTAATTAGATAAGAATTTGGTTATTGGACATACTTGTCAAACTGGTCCGTCCTCAAGTGAGTTTAAAACAATTAAATTAAATTTAGCTGGGATGGAAGATTCTTTTCCTATTTGTTAGTGATGCAATAATAAATACATATCTCAGGTGCCCTTTTATAGTAGTTTCTCACTACACAAATCTGGTGAAAAGACATCATTCTCCCTCAATAATTTGATATTTTTATACCCCTAGATATTTTGTTAAAGGATGTTTGTGAAGTATTTTTTATTTTGGCTATTTTGTTTACCAAGGGAGCACATTTACTCATGCAGATGTAAACTTCCACCAGATAATCTCACTTCTGTTTTCTGATTTTCAGGCAACATCTGTATCTAAAGAGAACATCAATACCCCAACAGGGAGACCTTCTGGTTAGTTTGAAATTTCAGAAATCTCCTGTCTTATTATGTCAGGCATTATAGGCTGTTTCAACACAATTTTTTGAAGCCTATATTTCTGTTTGATTTGACATAAAATATAATGGAGTCAATCCGTGGTGTTCTTAAAATTATAATTACTGTATTATTGTCATTCTTAGCTGTTGCGTTTATCAACTTTTCGTTCTGATTTCTTGCTCTGCTTGCTGCCAATGGAGTCTCTAACTAATTGTTATCCTTTTAACTTCAGCCACTGGAAGCACTGGCGGGAATGCTGCACAGGTAGATTTTAGTTGGAAATGTTTTCCACTTTATGCTAGTTCTACCATAGCAAATTCATTTCTAGTTTGTTCAATATTCTATCAAAATTGTCCGTTATTTAATTAATTTTGCCTCATTTATTCTTACCTTGGACTTGGTGAAATATATTACTTTAGTTTAACTTGAACCGCGATAAGACTTGCAGTTCAGTTATGTGGAACTAGAATTTCTTGCTGAGTGATTTGTATGCAGGGACCTGATTTTGAAGCCAAAGTTGCAAAGCTTGTTGAGCTAGGATTTGGAAGGGAACAAGTGATTCAAGCTTTGAAGTTTTTTGATGGCAACGAAGAACAAGCTGCTGGATTTCTTTTTGGGGGCTGAAGATGATTTCACGTAACATCGTAGGTCATTGATTTTGTGACTTGTGTGCATCAAAAACATTTATTGTTTGATCACAACTGCAAAAGAATTTCTTGCAGTTCAACTTAAAAGGAACCTGGGTTTAACATTGAAGGGGGCGGGGGATTCATGGGAAGAAGAGTGAAACTCTTATAATGTGAAAGAATTGTATGTTGGATTTTTTATCTCTATAATGAGCTATATATTGTATTGCAATTATATAGGCTATCTGATTAATAGGGCTATTAAGTGATCTTTTGATTGGGCCCTCGAAACATCCAAACTGAGTGTGAACTTTGTAATGTGTAGAGATCGGATCCTAGTCCAATTAGGATTGATGGACTTCTAATTGGACTAGGGTATACAGAATATTATAAATAGGGTTATGGTCTCCGAGTCAATCACAAGTTTTGCTCTTCTCTTCTATACCATTATAGATAGAGATTTTATTGAACATTATTGAGATGATTAGACTGCGGAAGATTTAACCTTCTCGATTTCAACACCAATAAAGATAAGTATTCTTCTAAATTATTATACTTGGTAATTTTAGCATGATATATGGATTTTTTAATTATGTATATGTAATTAAAGATATTAAGATTTTATTTTTAACAATTGGTATCAGAATCAATATTATGTTGAATTATCAGTATGATAATTATTTTGGTTAATTTAATAAATGCTTGAACCATACACATTAAGAAAAGTTTCTTTTTCTTAATGGAAAATTCTTGAATTGTGTATTGCATATTTTAGCATGTTTAATCCTTTTGTTTTTGTTGTTGGATTGGAAATAAAGAATTTGAGAATTTCTTGGCTTTTTGTTTGATGAGGAAAAATCTAGATCTAAAGAATTAAAGTTTAAAGAAATAAAGAAAAAAAAAAAAAAAATGGGTTAATGTTGTGCAAGTGGAAGAGAAGAAAAAGATGTTTTACGGACGGTAGGTGGAAGGAAGAAAACAAAGCAATACTGCTATGTTATTGATTCTTATGTATTTGCTTTTGAGTGTGCCACGCCCCACCAGATTTGGAGGGTCAATTTGGCGGGCAAGGCTAGGGTTCGAAATTCTAGCTGCAATTTTTGGAAACGGGACTTCAAATGTAAATTTGATGAATTCAAGGATTATGGTGCAATTTTGGATATTTAGGTTATATTGCACATTAGGTTCTTGAAGTTTAAAACTTAATTAATTAAAACCCTTCAGGTTATGATAATTTAAAACTAAGTTCTGAAGTTTTAAATATTAAGTAATCTAACCCTATAGTTATGGAATTTTAATGATTTAACCCTTAAAGTTGAAATTTTTCATAAGTTGGCCACTAAAATTTTAAATTTTGCAATTTTAACCTTAAAGTTTTAAAATTTATTTAAAGAAAGGCCATTTAAGTTTTAAAATTTAGGATTCATTCTCAAAACTTCATAAATCATAAATTTTAAATCCCTGAAGTATTAAAATTTCAACTTTAAGGTCCTCTAAGTTTTAAATCTTAAAGTTTTTCTTTGAAAATTCTCAAATTCATGATTCAAATGTCTTATATTTCGAAGTGAATAATATTAATACGATATGTTGCCAAAGTAACTTCTATTGTATTGATTTTTTTATTTTGAAATATAAAGATGAGTATATCTATTACTTATGCGAATAATGACCGGTCCAAAGGAATGTTATTGTTTGGCCAAATAACAGACGTACATGTTGTAGTAAATATGTGATAATTATAAAGATTTCACGTGGATAATAAGTCGGTCCAAAGAAAGACTTATTGTTTGACAGATTTATTATCTATATTTGATTATCGCGTGGAGAGTACCACTTATAATTGATGTTTCTGTCCAAAGACTAAATGTCAATGTTGTACTAGGTATCTTGTGAAGAGCCTACCAATAAAATACATGCTTTTTTAGATTTTAAGATTTAGTCCTTAATGTTTTGAATTTTAAATCTTAGGTTCTTCAAGTTTTCAGATTTTAAAATCTTAGGCCCTTAAAGTTTGGAATTTTCGAATTTAATCCCTAAAATATCTTCAATTCTTTGAATTAATCGTCTTATATTTCAAAATAAATCAATTGAAATGATACGTTGCCAAAGTAACTTCTATCGCGTAGATTTACTTATTTTAGAATATTAAGATGTGTGTGTCTGTTGTTTATGTGAACAATGACCGGCCTAAAGGAAGGTTCCTGTTTGACCAAATGACAGATATACTTGTGGTAATAAATATGTGACAATTATAAAGTTGTCATGTGGATAATAAGTCGGTCCAAAGAAAGGCTTATTGTTTGACAGAATAATTATCAATATTTGATTACTACACAGAGAGTACCACTTACAAGTTGATGCTTCTGTCCAAAGACTAAATATCAATATTGTGCTAGGTATCTTGTAATGGGCCCACCATTATATAATTTGTCATACATATGTTATGGCATAATCATTAATTGTGAGCTTGAAATATTTTCTCATTTTCAGTTTCAGTTTCTGCTTCTACTTTTGCTTCTATAATATCTGCCAACATTAATTTTATCCATGTGCTTAATAGCATAAATTTCAAGAATTGGAAAGCTAACGTTACGATTATTCTCAGTTACATGGATCTTGACATTGCGCTTCGGACAAAACCACCCCCTACTCTCACTAATGAAAGTTCCACTCATGATAAAAGGGACTTGAAAATTGGGATCGTTCTAATCGCATGAGTCTTATGATCATGAAACGTTCTATTCCAGAAACATTTAGGGGCGCTATGTTAGAGGAGAAAAATGCTTAGACATTTCTTAAAGAAAATGAAAAGCGTTTGACCAAAAACGAAAAGGCTGAAACAAATCCTCTTTTGGATCATCTTGTTTCAATGAGGTATAAAGAAAAAAAGAACGTAATGGAGTACATTATGGAAATGTCTAATTTCACTTCCAAACTAAATGCACTAAAGTTAGAGCTGTCTAAGACTTGCTCATGCCTTTGGTTTTGATTTCCCTTCATGCACAATACGGTCAATTTAAAGTGAGTTACAATACCCAAAAGGATAAATGAAGTCTTAATGAGCTCATATCTCATTGTGTGCAAGAAGATGAAAGACTTAAGCGTGAGAGGACTGAAAGTACTAACGTATCAACCACTCCTCAAGACAAGAAAATGAAAAGGAAAAAGTAAACTGCAGTTGGGACACCACAACATAAAGTGCAAAAGAAACAGGATAAGGAGTTCATTTGTTACTTTTGCAAAAACGGTGGATATATAAATAAAGAATGTCCCAGTTACGTTATACGGCGTGTTAAGAAATGTATGCTTCTCGCTATGGTTTGTTCTGAAGTTAATTTATTTAGCTTTTGTACGTAGACACACTTGGTGGATGGATTTTGGTGTTACTTGATAAGTGCATTTTGTGCACTTATTTGGACTTTTAAACTAAGCTTTTATCCCGTTAATTTATTAAATTTTTACTTAATTTATTGTATTATTATTCTTCTTTCAGTTTTGGACCCGTTTATAAGCAATTGGAGAAGAATGGATGAAAAGAGCAATAATTTGGTGAAATCGACAAGTAAATGATATATCATTGGAAAGATAATCGAATTACGAGTCCACCACTTTTTACGGATCTCAATTTGGAGCTTTATACAAGAAGTTATGGCCGTTTGAAAAATAGCCGCCCAGTTTAATTTGGCTGCGGGATTTTTATTTTCCTTTTTGAATTCTAATCCGATTAGGAAACCTTTTGGCCCACGAATTTTATAATATTTTGAGATATTTTGGGGCACAATTAGGTAACTATAAATATGAGTTATTAACTCATAATTAGAGAGCCGTTTTGAGAGCCGAATTCAGAGCTGGATTAGAGACGAATTTTGGGAACAAGATACAAGAGGAGAATCGAAGATCAAGACACGGGATTGAAGATTCTTCAGCCAGAGTCACGAGTTGTATTTATTTCTTCTTCTTTTTCTTTCGCCAGATCATGATGAAGTCAATTATTGTCATAATTGACGAAATCATGTCCAGCTAATTTACTTTTTCTAGGATGAACGATGAAATTTCATGATTTTTAATTAATTAGAAGTTTTTCCGTTTTAGTAATTAATTGCTTTTGAGTTGATTATTCTTTATGCAGTTTTTCTATTATTTTAATACCTGATCACCATTAGAATATATTGTGATTTATATTGAAATTGAGAGATTCAATATAGATTAAGCACGTGGTATTGAATAACATAGGGTCCAATAATAGATAGAAATTACTATTATGCTTTATGAAATTCATTTAGGTGTTCTTGAGATTTTAATGCATGTGTTTATGTTCGAAACTTAATTAGAGATAATGAAGTTCGCATAACATATAGAATTGATTGACCATCAAGAGAGGCTTTTGATTAATTTAAGAACGCTGATTTTCAATCTATGGTAATTATAAGCTAAAACGGTTAAACGGATATTTGATTAAGGAAAGTGTTGGTGGATTCGCAAATCCTAGTGTTAGTAGATCTTGAATTCGTTCTCACTATTTTAAAATTAATTGCTTATTGATATTTTAAGTTTAATTAAAATAGTATAGAATCACAAAAATCAAATTGAATCTGTGTTTCTTTTTATTGTTAAAATTTAGGTTATAAATTAATTGGTTAAATTAATATCTGGTCCTCGTGGGTTCGACACTCTATTTATTACTATATTACTAGTACGAAGATCCACTAGAGAAAGGAGAATGACGTTTCTGGATGAATATATCGTATTTTTCCAAGAACATGAGGTTGACATAGGAGTGGTGGAAAATGATTCAATCAACTTTCAGCAAGCCAAACAGAGTTCTAATTATCAAAAGTGGGTTGATGCCATGGAAGATGAGATGAAACCATGAAAGACAATGACGTTTGGGATCTCGTCAAATTGTCTGAAGGTGCGAAACCCATTGGTTGTAAATTGATATTTAAGACCAAGAGGGATTCAAAATGCAATGTTGAGAGATATAAGGCTCGTCTTGTTGTCAAGGGATTCACTAAGAAAGAAGGCATTGATTATAAAAGAGTCTTTCTCTCCAGTTTTATCGAAAGACTCTTTCAGGATAGTAATAGCATTAGTAGCTCATTTTGATTTGGAGCTACATCATATGGATGTAAAGACTGCGTTTCTCAATGGTGATATTGAGGAAACGATATATATGGTGCAGCCAGAAAACTTTGTATCAAGTGATCCAAAGAGAATGGTTTGTAAATTGAAGAAATCCATCTAAGGTCTCAAGCAAGCTTCCCGTTAATGGTATTATAAATTTCATCAAGTCATTATCTCGTTTGGATTTGAGATAAATACAGTTGATGATTGTGTGTACCATAAGTTCAGTGGGAGTAAGTATATCTTCCTGGTATTATATGTCGATGATATACTGCTAACTAGCAGCGATATAGGTTTAGTGCACAAAACTAAGAGATTTCTAACTAAGAATTTTGAAATGAAAAATCTTGGGGACTCCTCTTTTGTATTAGGCATACGGATACATCAAGATCACTCTCGGGGTATCATTGGGTTATCACAAAAGAGTTATATCGAAAGAGTACTTAGCAGATTCGGCATGAAAGATTGTGGACCAGGAGATACGCCCATTGCTAAAGGAAATAAGTTCAGCCTCAGTCAATGCTCCAAGAAAGAGGTTGAGGTTAAAGAAATGCAAAAGATTCTTTATGCGTCGGCTATAGAGAGTCTTATGTATGCTCAACTATGTACGCGTCCGGATATAGCGTTCATAGTGGGATTATTAGGCAGATATTTAAGTAACACTGGGATGGATCATTAGAAAGCAGCCAAAAGGGTTATGCAATGTTTACAGAAAACAAAAGATTTCATGCTCACATATCGAAAGTCAGATCATTTTGAGATCATTAGGTATTCTGACTCCGATTTTGTTGGATGCAATACAGTAAAAGATCCATATTGGGCTATATTTACCTGCTGGCTGGAGGAGCTATATCATGGAAGAGTGTTAAGCAGACGTTTATAGCTCTATCCAATATAGCAGCTGAGTTCATAGCCTGTTATGAATCATCTAATCATAGGATATGGTTGCGAAACTTTGTTACTGGGTTGCATGTTGTAGATGGTATTGGAAGACCATTGAAAACATATTGTGACAATAAATCAGCTGTGCTATATTCCAACAACAATAGAAACTCTACGAAGTCGAAGCACATAGACATCAAGTTTCTTGTTGTTAAAGAGAGTTCAGAGTAATCAGGTGTGTATAGAGCATATTGGCACAAACTCCATAATTGCGGATCCGCTCACCAAGGGTTTACCGCCCTAAGTGTTTCACGAGTATATAGCTCATACGGGTGTTGTATCGTTTGATGATGTGCTTGTTTAGTGAGAATTTGTATTTTGATGCTTTTCAGCAATAGACACACTTTATGATTATTTTCTACAGAATAAAATATAATAGTTTTTTTACCAATCTCTGAATTTGATCTTTTCATTTGTGGTTTAACATTAAGATTGAAAAGCTTTAGTATGATCTCACTAAAGAATAAAGTAGAACCAGTTGGAAATAGATATGTGTTAAGATCACATTTCATGTAATTTTCATGCTACACATCCATACTCGATCTATGTCATTGAATATGTTGGTATGATGATCATTGATGGGTTTAGTTACTGATTAATGTGACGAAGACCGCTTTGATCTCATATTGGTATAGTAGATGGACCAGATTGTAATATTTCAAGTAAGATAGCAATTTAAGTGTACACATAAAGTTTAAAATATAATTGTTTCGGATAACATATGTAGCCCAAGTGGGAGATTGTTGGATTTTTATCTCTATAATGGCTACATATTGACACAATTATATAAATTTATCCGATTAATAGACTATTAAGTGATCATTGATTGGGACCTCGAAACATCTAAACTAAGTGTGAGCTTTGTAATGTGTAGGGACGGATCCCAAATCAATTAGGATTGATGGACTTCTAATTGGATTAGGGTATCTGAGTAATATTATAAATAGGGTTATGGCCTCCAAAAGTCAATCACAACTTTTGTTCTTCTCTTCTACACCATTATGAGCGAGAGATTCCATTGAACATTATTGAGGTGATTGATTAGGCTGGAAGATCCAACCCTCTCGATTTCAACACCAATGAAGACGATTATTCTTCTAAATTATTATACTTGATAATTTTAGCATGATATATGAATTTTTAATTATGTATATGTAATTAAAGATATTAAGATTTTATTTTTAACATTGTATTCTTCATTGTTTTACATTTGGTATCCTCTGTGCTCTTTTACAAACAAAAAAATGTGGAATGAATATTGAAGATTCTGAACTTGGTTCATTTGGCCGAAACTAGGCATTTAGGTCTTTTTATTTTCCTGGCACATTGCAATGGGAAATTTCCGCGACTTATCAACTTTTTAAAAAAGATTCCGTAGCTAAATTTTGTCGCTGTCAGTATTTTCTAGTGCATCACAATCTTGTCTTGAGAATTTTATACAAACGATATCTCCCTTCTGCGTTACGTCTTTGGAGCTTGGCAGTTGTTGTGAAGAACGCTTCTCGACCGGCAGATTGCTTAGAAGTCGGAGTTGGGAACCAAAGGGGCTTCCCAATTGAATTGCAATGAAGATACCTCAACATTTGATATTTTAGCATTTATGTCTTTTAACTTCTTTTTTTTTTTTTGCGTATTTTTATTATTAACTTTTAATTAGTTTTCACATATTGTCTTGTCTCTAATGATGATTTTTGTCCAAATATTTTGTTAATGTGTATTGAAATGAAGGATAAATTTTATCAAATTTTTGTATTTATTATTTATTTTATTTATTTAAAAGTACGGGAAGAAAAAAAAGTATTTTTACGTTTTTTTAATTAATTTTTGGATAGAAATCATTATCAAAGACAAATATAAGATGCACAAATTAATAAGTTGATAATAAGAATGTGATAAAAAAATATAAATACAAAAATTAGCAATAATTAAATTTTTTTTATTACAATTAAAATGTGGTATGATTAATATAAAATGTAATGCGAATATAATTGACCCCGTCTTTATATTGTTAGTATGGATAGCCTTTAGTCAACTAAATTCTTGGTTACATATTTGGAATTGGTGACCGACCTCGTAAGACCATTTTCAGCTTACACATGGTTAAGCTCTATTGGGCGGTGGCTTATAGACGAGTAACGATAATGTTAGTTGGTAGTTGTTTATCATTGATTGGATCATAAGTGTGTGAGTAGCAAAATTTATTTTATCAATCCACATAAGCATTGAAGATGCTCTATCTACTTGTCTAATCTTGTTTAATGTAACAAAAATGCTATAAAGAAATTAATTTAATTTGTTTCTTAAAATTATTAATAAAAGGTAATTAGCATAAAACGTCCATACCTATTGAAGTAATTGTACAAAACGTCTATACCTTCTAAATTTTGACATTTTACCCTTCACTCTACTAGATTTCTTTGCGCAAAAGGTCATTCGATCCAAAATCGCCCATTAACATAGGGGTAAATTAGTCTAACCACTTTTTTCACATATATATTACTTCTTCTTTTAAAATTGGGGCTTCCCATGCAATTTTCAAAATTGCACCAGCAGCCCCTCGTCTGTCTAAATCGCCAAAACGACAATTTAAGAATTGTCTTTCCAAAATTGCACCAGTGAGGCCACCGCACAGAGACCAAGCCGGTTTTCATCGGATATCTTTGTGAATGTATACATCAATAGGCATCCGGGCGCAATGGAGTTCCTTTGTTTCCAATGACATATGGCGGGGAAGTCTTTGCTATGCGTTTGTAGTATTGGCATTGGGATAACCATCATTGGCCAACCAACTTTGTCCAACAACTAGTCTCGGATCGGGATACCTACTTTCTTCATTGCCCAAAGAGAATGAATCGTATAATAAATCGAATGCATTCGTGTAATTTAGGCCATTGTCATCCAAAGACGAAGAACTTGGACTTGTTATCAAAGAATGCAAAATCGGGGTCTAAATCATTTTCATGGCAATAGTGAATCGGATAAAGGTTTAATGCAAGCAGGAGCATTGTTCTCTCTTAGGAATTTTAGGTATTCAACCATTTTAGCCTTTATGTCATCGCGAAAATTTGCGTCGGATGGTTTCATTATGCCTTGCTTCAAAACATCAATGTAATGAGGAATGGTTGCTTTCACAAGATCTCCATAGCCAGCATTGTTTAGAGCCTCTTGGATAAGTTTCAACACATCAACGACATTATCATATGTTTTATTAATGAATCTTTGTTGAAAAGGGTTCACCCCCATTGACGAACACGAAACAAAACCAAAGTCGTCAACAAACAACAACAACAAAAACATAAAATTACGAGTTTTCTTCTTGAACCTTATGTCCACGTTCGGCTCCCGAATTTGGTAATGATTTTTGTATCCATTCGCCTTGCAGAAATTCTTTGCGTCGTTTTGGCGATTTGGGGACGGGGCTGCTGGTGCAATTTTGAAAATTGCATGGAAGCCCCCAATTTTAAAAAGAAGTAATATATATGTGAAAAAGTGGTTGAACTAATTTACTCCTATGTTAATGGGTGATTTTTGGACTGAAGGACCTTTTGCGCAAGAAATCCAGATAGGTAAGGGTAAAATTGCCAAAATTTAGAAGGTAGGGACGTTTTGCACAATTACTTCAATAGGTAGGGACGTTTTGTGCTAATTACCCTATTATAAAATATAATCTAAATATATGGCGTACATTTATTGCATGGTAAGTATATAATCATTTGCTTTTAATGTTCTCAAAAATTCATTCCCGGATATCTGAACTTTCGAACCTTAACGGGTTTTATGACAAACTGATTGTTAGGTTGTGTTTGCCCGTCGAGTAAATTATTTATACTCGTGACATTTTGAAATAAAATTAATAAATTGATTGATATATTTATTATGTTATTTTGAGTTTACATTTATCTATAGGTCGACTTGATATTACAAATTGAGTGTTTGAGTTGTTAAATACAGAAAGATTCAATTTGTAATTCGATCTAAAATTATCGTTCGCGATCAGTAAATAAATATGGATAATTTATTTTGATAAGATTGTCTCGATTTTATTAAAGTCTATCTTTGACTTTGGTAATAAAATTGAGAATACATTTGGATTGTATTGAACGAGACCACGTGAAATTAATTTGTGACATTGACCAGACAAATTTAATTTCACTTGACTATCATACATGGGACCTTAATCCTGAGCGGCTAATGAACTTCGATTACTAACTTAAAGTTCTTTGAGGTGTCAATGAGTGAGATCAAATTGCTGATCAATATCTCGATACTTTGGGAATTAGAGTGAACTAACGAGAAACATATATTCGTAATATGGAATCCGTCACCTTTAAGGTATGATCATGATCTCACTGGTTCTTCTAGTATACAGTTTAATCTGAGCTCAGTTGTTCGACATTGATTGTTGAATTCAATGATATGATGTGATCACATCGAACTGTCAGATAGAAGATGAGAGTTGAGAATTTATGAATATTTGAATAAGGACATTTTGGTCATTTTACTTATTTCGAATATTCAAGTTGATCGACGGGGGTAACATGTAGGATCGATAAGTCGGAGGATATAATTATTGATTGTTGCTTGAGAATTCAATTAGACTAAGATTGATTGTTGCTTTTTAGTGGAATATTCGATTTAAATTATTTTGATTGATCAAGAGTTGATCGAGTCAAAATTAATTTATTAGAGCTTAGTTTAATTGGGTCCGTTCAAGTCCCCTCAATGGCTCCAATATATAGAGCTAAATAGGCTTATTACCTATTTTGGGCTGTGCAGAAATGAGCTTGGGTTATGGTACTAGGGTTGGTAGGGTTTTAGAGTGTAAGTAGATTATAAATAGTCTCATAAAACTATTTTTCTACACAACCTAAACCTAGAGGCGGGACACACATTAAAGTGTGAAGTGTGTGTTTTCTCGCGACAAAAAAAACCCTAACCCTAGTATAACCTAGAACCAGAGAGGTGACCACACACCAGTATAGCTTCTTTTGGAGAGCACTGGAAAATGCTTGAGGGTTTGGAACTTTGGAAGTTTAAAGAACAACACGCTACAAGGGTAATTTCTTCAACACCTATGTGTTTTTGCAGTTTTATGTAATTCAGTTGAATGCACGAAATAAATCATATCTTGTGGAGGAATGTTTGATCATCACAGAAAATTAATTTTTGTGATGTCTAAATCCTGGTCTCCAACATTGATAACTTGACGGTTTAATTGTGACCTACCAAAATTAAAAATAAAAATTGTGGAGAATAGATTCCAACCACGTACCTTCCACATGGAAAATTATGGAGTCTGCCGCTGCAATAATAACAATTAGAAGTTGAAGGAAGTCAAAAAATTGAATTAGACAGAACTTAACCTGGAAAATCTATGTTTAGTCGACTTCACTTTCAAATATCCAAATATGCCTCCATTAACTTGATCAAATGTTCATTTCCTTTCTCATAACTTCATACAGAGGATTTTCTTGAAAACATGCTTACTGCGGCCTCCCCAAAACCAAACCAAGCCATTAGCCATCTCCTTTCCATCAGATTATCATATTAAAGCAAGCCTTGGGGGCTGGAGCCAACAGAATCTGCCATATAGCACCAAGCAAAAACCAGGACAGCAACCAATACTCCGACAACCTCAGAGAACAAATTTAGCCTTTTTCGCATCTTCTTCGGAATAACTACTTTGATAATCTTCCTGGCGATAATCCAACGTTCGACATCCCCAGAGCCAGTCTGAACTTTGTCTATTTCGACTCTCCCGAGTTAATAAATTCCAACACCAAACAGTAAACTTGATGTTAGATTTGAGTACCAGGATCTGGAGCTTTACTTTTGACAGTCTTATATAATATATCAACCCAAGCAGCCAAGCTGTTCAACCCTATACTCAAACAAGCAGAGAAACACCCAAGATTATAGTCTATCAATTGATTTTTTATGTGTTTTAGTCGGTAATTGTCGATAATTTAGCTATGCGTCAGTAATTTTCACTGATTGTGAAAAAAAAAAAAATTCAAAAGAAAATATAGAAAGAAAACATATTGAGGAGAGTTAAATCCCAGAAAATGCTTGAAATTTGATGAAGTGCATTATATCAGAAAAGACATCTAGAATATGTACTGAAAATAAGCTTGTTAAGAATGCAAAATACAAGAATTCAGTTATATCCAGAAGGCCTAATACTTGTATTCCTTGACATACAAACTTTCAGAAGCCAATTCTCCAGCACTTCCCCCGGTGTACTTTCCAAGTGTTGCTTCAGAATTAGCCTTGCACCTTCCCAAGAATACCTCTTGAGCTTTGCCAACATTTTCCTTCTTTCCAGTCCATGTTTTGAGAGTACTTTGCTGCAAGGCTCGTCCAAATGAGAAGGACAGTGTCCATGGCTTCAGCACTTCCAGTTTGTTCATCGCGTTTAAGTTTACTGTCGCCTCTTCCTCACTTTGTCCACCGGAGAGAAACACAATCCCGGGCACTGCTGGTGGTACAGTCCGGCGCAGGGCTGCAACTGTGTATTCAGCAATCACTTCTGGTGTGACCTGTATATATATGTAGGACACAAGTCATTGGTTTGCATGGATATTAAAGAATTATGACTCGTTAATTCGACAAGAATATCCCTCTGAATGAAGGAATTTGGCTAAAATCCATTGGCTTGAAGGCTTTGAATTTGCCTAAATCTGTCGCGATTGATCAAAACTAGGTCGATGTCAACCTTGGGTACGCAAAAAAGTCGTCCTTGAGCCTTTACTAACATAATCCATAAACAAGATTCACTCGAAACTAGGTAACCTTATACCTTGGGGCTATCAGAACCAGGTGTGACCATGTTAGGCTTCAAAAGAGTTCCTTCCAAAAGAACATGCTGATCATTGAGTGCCTTGTAAACTGCTGCAAGCACAGTTTCAGTAACAGCAGCACATTTTTTGATATCATGGCTTCCATCAGTTAGAATCTCCGGCTCAACAATCGGCACAAGTCCATTCTCTTGACAGATGATTGCATAGCGCGCCAACCCCTGCGCATTCTGCTGGATGGACAGCTCCGATGGCTCATTGGGGCCAATTTTCAGGACAGCACGCCACTTAGCGAAACGCGCACCAGCCTTGTAATACTGCTGGCATCGGGCTCCCAGAGAGTCTAACCCCTGGGTGGTGGTCTCGCCATTAGTCCCGGCTAACTCAACGGTGCCCTTATCGACTTTGATTCCGGGAACGACGTTGTTTTCTTGAAGAACTTCGACGAATGGTTTGCCATCTGAGGTTTTCTGGTAAAGGGTTTCCTCGAAGAGGATGACACCAGAGAGGTAGGGGAGGGCATTGGGAGAGGTGAAGAGGAGTTCACGAAGTGCTTGGCGGTTGGACTCGATGTTCTCGACACTGATGCTGGCTAGGCGTTTGCCAATTGTGCCGGTACTCTCGTCGGCCGCCAGAATACCCTTGCCCGGGGTGGCAATGTACTTGGCATTCTTAATTAGTTCATCTGGATATACAAAAGTTTCAGTTAAAAGCAAGTCGATTTTGATTCAAAGTTACTTTTTTTCTTCTTCTTCTTTTTTTTTTTTTTTTTTAAATTATAATTATAGGTATCACGTTTTATGATTAATTTAATACTACAAATTTAGAAGGAAACTCGACCTGATTTTCAAAATTACTTTTTGTACAAACATATATATATATATATATTGAAAACACCAGTAAATGCTTGGCGTACTATCTAGAAAAGTAACTTTTAGTATAGAAAGCATAGGAAGAGAAGCATCTAAGTGGTTTGAAAGTACAAATTATGTCCGTAAACCATGCCTAGTTCGTATAGAGCTTTAGCGTGAGTACTAACAGGTTTTTAAACAAAACAGTTGAATATAACATTAGAGGAAGTACATGTTCTTAGTTATTAAAATAAAAATAAAAATTCACTTCTGAGTAATACTTTAGATTTTATATTTAAGAAAATTGTGCATGTAAATCACAAAGTAAAAAGGCATGCTAAAAACATAATTTTAAAAAATAAATTATATTAACTTAAATTTTTAAATGAGGTGACAAATTTCATGCATAGTTATAGTTGTTTGCATGCACATGCAAAGATATATTTGCATGGTGAGGAGAGAGAAGGTACGTACCAGCATACTTTCCTACGAAGGCAGACATGGTTTACTGGCTGAGGATAGTATAAATGTGCAAGATAAGGAGACGAATATGCAAAAACAATAATCATTGATCTATATAGACTATAGAGATCAGATTAATGGGATATTCCAATATTATTCATGTGACTCGTGTCATAAGATTAGCCTGACAAAGGTTATCGTACTCGGATAGAGATAGAGGAACTGCCAAATGGCAATGATACAGCCATCATCACTGCCAAATGGCTTAAATTATAATTATACAGCCATCATCCCTTAAATTACTTCTCACTGCAAAAATTTACCTTCAAATTTCAAATTTGCTTTTACCTTCAATTTCATTTATTTTACCTTCAATTTCTATGCATTTACTGAGTGGATAAATAATTATTACATAAGGTAATTAATTTTTTTAGTTACCTTCGCAGTTATTTGGAGCTAAAGTTTATGTCCTCTACGTAGATATTTGTTGATATCAATATACATTGAGATAGGAGATAGTGCGGAACTCTACATTTGGGTTCATGTTCGTATGCTTAAAACCCGTACCACATTTGAATGGATTTTACCTCTATTATGAAATAATTAAAAACAAAGTCTCATAGTTGTTGGCATATATCTTGTAGCTAACATAGCGACAAGTGAAGAATCGTTTGGTAATAGCAGTCGAAATGAACTAGAAATAAGATGGTATATAATATCTCAAACTAATAAGAATGATATTCCCCGCATGCTTAAACGGGTAAAGCAGCTTTAGTATAGTAAAAACTGTTCCAAAACCGAGTATGTTCAGTTCAGTTCAGTTCTTTTCTTTTCTTTAAGTAACTATTGAATTGGTTGGAACCTTCATCTCTCTGCGGTATTGGTTGTTCAATCATCGTCTGTGCCAAAATATCGGTCACCAAATTCACCCATGCCAGGGATAACGCGGTAGTCTTCATTTAAACCGATTTCAATCTCAGATGTCACAATCTTTATTCTAGGAAAATGTTTGCAGACCACATGTACTCCTTGAGGTGCCTAAATTAATAAAAAATGAAGATAAAATTTCATGAAGCAAGCAAAATCTATACAGATAATGTCGGAAGATGACACCAAAAAAAAAAAAAAAGAGAGAGGCTGCATTAAAGCCCAAGCTTACAGAGATGAGATTGAGGAATATGATGTTGGACTCGGGTACTCCCTTCTTTATAAGTAAAGAAATAGCTTGAACAGCTGAATTCCCTGAAAATAGATTTACAATGAGCGAATGAATACACAAATATATAGGCCAAAAAATTTATCTAAATGGATCTCACTTGAAGAACATGAGAACCAAAAGAAAACAAGAAATGTAATTCATCACAAACCTGATAAGTAGACTTGTGTGTTTATAAATGAATATATGAATGGGCAACACTAAAACAAACTATCCACTATGTAAATAGACTTACCCGTGCCCAAAATAGGATCCAATAGCAGGACATGTCTATCTGAGATGTCGTTTGGCAGTTTTTCATAAATCAGCTGTGAGAAATTCAAAGTAGTGCAAAAGAAAGGAAATAAACTAGAGGTAAGAAAACCAACACATGATACACTCAAGAGGACATGTAGTGCTCACTTACCTGCTGACCATTGTCACCTTCTCTGTGAATGAGAATTTTTCCGATCTTGATACCTTTACAACATGCTCTCAAGGCATTCTCCATGCTCTCACCGCTGTGAAAGATTGAATAGTTTTTCACTTCAAGAAGAACCATTTATTATTGACCCAAAAGTAAACAAAATCCTAGTGCGTAGAGCACGTCAAGAAAGAATTCTCAAATTCCTCCCCCGCTCCCCACACACAACAAAAACCCAAAAACACACACACAACAAAAACCCAAAAAGTAGGGAAAAGAAGAAAAAAATGGGGGTTGGGGGGATGAAAGTCAGAATAATCTTTGTACCTTCTAATTACAGAGACACCACATAACCTCTTACAAAAATCAACACCAGTGTACACAGATCCTGCACTCGAACAGAGAAATTTTGGATAAATGTGATTTTTGCAAGAGTATTGAAATAAGTCAAATAACAAAGAAACCAAGTTTAGATAGACAATACCCACTGCAAAAAAAAAAAAAAAAAAAAAAAAGGAGAGAGAGAAATGAGATAAGAAACCATAATTTCAAACCAAACCACTAATGAAGTTACATCTTAACATTGAAATTTCAAGAAAGAGATGCATTCTTTTAAAAATGTTCTGGAATTATTTGGATGGTGATGTTACACAATACAAAAAGTTTCTTACAAGTCATTAAAGTCCATTCGAAGAACCATCACTTGTCTTTTTACCAAATATATGGATAGCATAAGTAAATCTTACAGATTGTTCAATGCTGATAATTAGAGAAGTCAACCTATATATAAGCATGCTTTTTGTAAGTAATAACTTCAAACAACATGAAATTTGTTGCATGTGATTTGTGAAGTTAACGCAAGTAAGAATTTAGAAAAAAATGTCAAAATAATTCGGGAGGACAAATCCCAAATGAGAAGGACAAAGGCCGAGTGAACTAAAGGTGAAAAGAGATGAGAGGAATAGGAAAAGAAAACCTAGATTTGAATTAGAATTAAAAATACAAGCAGAATGGGATAGTCTTCTAAAGGGGCAATATTATGGAAGAGAGAACTCTACTCTGCTGGAGTTGCAAACTAGAGAAACTAAGGCTGATCTAATTGAATTCTATCGAGCTGTTTCAGGTGAGGTGCCCTTAAAAAGTCAAATTTCACCACTCTATTGACAAATATTTATGTTTCTCTCTCTCAACAAAATTTAAGTGCCTCCCATCAAGAAAAATCTGCCCCATTGATGGGAATAATGACATAATTTTTTTCTTTTTCGTCCAAAAAATGACTTTTTCACATCACAGTCGCCTTTGAAGAAAGAAGCATGCCAAACTAACTGGAAATGCCAAAACCTCCGACAGCACAGGAATTAATGAAACACATGAATGCAAGCAACAGGAGAAACTTGACGAAACGCCACAAGGATACATGATGATAGTGGCTTACCAGTTGGAGTGATCACTTGCTTTTCTGTAAATGGCAAATGTCCAAGACCATGTTCAACAACCTAAATACAGGAGTTTTATTCAATTGAAACAAAGATGGTGATCGCTCTACTAAATTAATTGGCAGCTATGACTGTCAAATAAACACATCTCACAGCCACAAAACCTACCAAGCGGATCAACCGATCAGAATAAAAGACAAAGTCATGTTTTGTTGTTTGAGCGTCACGTACGAGTGTATGCATACCACGTATCTGGATGGTACAAATAACAATAACCGGGATCAATATAAAAGGAAAACAAAAAACAAAGAACAACGATAGATGATCTTATGAAATATCCATGGGAAAAAAGTAGACAGTTTACATATAAAGGTAGCAGGTGACAAACAGTACCTGAAAATGTTGATTGAATGACGTATAGATTGGGATATACTTTACAAAGATCATGTTGACCAAGTTTAGTCCATATATGTTGAACGATCAAATCTATAGCCACATGATTGTCTCCTCCCCGAGGAATGATAATATCAGCATACTTTTTTGTTGGAAGTATAAAATCATCAAAAGCAGGCTTCACAAACTTTGAGTACTGCATGCAAATGAAGCCCAATGGTACCCAACATTATGCTACAGAAGCAAATGGAACCGCTTTGCAGAATCTTAACAAATTTATAAGTAATATGGATGAATGATGGAAGAGCCCAAAAATAACAAAAATAAAAATAAAAATTGCAACCAAACAGCAGTCTGCAGATAATGCAAGTAATACGGAAGTAGTAATTTCCAAGTTCAACAAGTTACAGGCACTTAAATGTTGCATCTTCCAGCTAGTAAATATACTATATCCATATATCTTGCCAACCTGATCAAGTACCATGCCAATATCTCTACCCTTTTCAGCTGTGTCACGTCTTATTCTCCTCGCCAGACGTACATCAGCATCTGCACTGAAAATTTTATATCATGAAGACTCAATGAATAGAAGACTAAGCATAGTAAGACCATGAAACCAATTATTGATTTCTGTCCAGAAAACAACAAGAACAAGAAATAACATAAAATAAGGAGTCATAATAACCACTTACCAGTTCAATATAATTGCATGACAAAACAAAGCAAATAGCCAACAGTGAAAATTCCTATGGTAGAGCATTAATACGTTTCAATTGTGAAGGATTTCATTGCTCTCCAGTGAGATATATCTCCAACTTCTACCAATACTTCCCTGGGAGATTTATTTCTAGAGCTTGACTTAATATTGTCTGCTATATACTCAGTCTATGCTAAAATATTTAGCTTAGGTCATCTCAAAATGAAAAAATATTAAGCGGATCATTTCACAAAGGTGAGGTTAAATCTAAATTCAAAAATGGCAAGATTGCCTCGTTCTCATCATCAATAGGGTTCTCAATATTAGCAATTATCGAAAACAGGAGAAAGTATGTTGAATACAAAAGATTAAGAAACAGATAATCATGGAAAGGAAAAGAAGAACCTGTATCGACAAATATCTTCATATTCATCAAATCTCGGACACGTGGATCATGAAAAATGAGTATACCTTCCAAAATTATAACATCTGAGGGATTTACCTGCCAGATGTGCCACAAAAAGTGGGTACATTTTTGCAAAGTAGATAATCAGAAAACAGGATGCAAAACATACGCTATTGATTCAGAGTGAAGGCAATTGTATTCTTTTGCTAAATTTAGGAGCATCAGTTGCCTATAGATGCATCTATTAGCCATTGGCATAAAATTTTGATTAAGAAAAGGAAAGAAGACTGGAGGCTTACAAAATTCATGTCTTCATTGTATTGATACATAGCCAGTCTAATATTTCCCTCGTTATATTTCCAACCTAATGAGCTTTCTGTTTTTATCAAAATGGATAGCATCTTAATTTTTATTAACAACTCTTGGAGAATGAAATTAGCAAAGCAGAAACATGGCAATAAGAAATGTGCATTCTTTGGGGAAAAGAAAGAAAATGGTGAAAAAGAAGCTTCCCCTCCACAGTTTCAATCTTTAATTCCTAGCACGTCAAGATTACCAACACCTGTGACTTACTTTTTCATAAGCAAGGTCTTGCAAGATAGCATACGGTTGAAACACATAGGGGCACAATTTGTTTTTTTAAAAACAAAATAGAAATAGGAGTAAAAAATGGACAAAGAAATAAAAGAAGTTACTCTTCGAGCAGGGAAGACATCGTTTTTATAGCTCTTGAAATCATATTTTGAAATATCTACTGCTTGACCATGCTTCAATTTATCCATAATGCACAGCAATTGCTCGGTGTCAAATGCATCTGAATGAAATAAAACATTAAAAGAAGCATAAAAATTCTGTACAGGCAGAAGTCCAAAACATGAAACTGATGAATCTGATATGAAGCCACGTTGCCCAGTAGTAAAAAGTAACCAATTTCCAGATATACAATACATTATTGACTTTTACTATCTTAATGCTTTTCCTACAGTCACGGAATATCAAGTTGTTTAAGGAACAGAAAACTAATAAACAATGAAGCAGAAAGTACAAGCTGCTGCATAAAATCTCTATTTATTTAAGGGTTAATTACACTCACAGTCCCCATTCTTTCAGCTTTGTAACAATATCATCCCCATTCAATTTTTTTCGCAGATATCATCCTCATTCTTTCATTTTACTCGCACAGATGGTTCCTCAAATGACTTTTTTGACAATTTTACCCCGAGTTAAATAAATTAAAATGATATAAAAAAGAAAATACAATGAAAAAGTTGCAATTGGGACCCTAACCTTTCAAAAATACAAATAAATCTTAAACCTTTTTTTTTTTTTTTTTATAGATTTTCACTTAAAATAATAAAAAATGTGTCATCAAGTCCCAAAACTTCTAATTATGTTCACCGAAATGACATTTGAGTCTCCGCATATTTCGTCCAGTAGTTCGTTAATTGACAAAAAAATTATACCTGTGACCTAAATTTGACCAATTTAATAAAGACAAAATAGTTTATTATTTTCTTTATTCAAAATAATTTTTTAAAAAAAAACAGAAAAAAAAACATCATCTTCCCCCACCCTAATGCCAAAAGAAAAGAGGTAAAAGATAACCAAAAAAATGTTTATTTCCTCAGAGTACCCACCCTACTGGTGGTGTGGTGACGACCCTCCACCATCAAAGCCACATCCCCAACTTTTTCCCACCAAAACCCAAACCCAACCCAAACCCAAACCCAAACCTCAACCTAAATGCCTCTAAATTGATGGTCAAAATACAATTCTACTTTAATTTCCTAAAATATGAAAAGAAGAATTGAAATTGATGAACGAGCATATTAGTGCACGAGCCATATAAAATAGCAGACAACACATGCAAGCACATAATACTCTTGACGGAGAGACAAATTTCGGCAACTAAAAGGGCTGATTGCGCTATTCGAATATTAAGAGCGCACCAACGTGGTTGATTACCTTTTCCTTCTTTAATCAAGATTTTCACACAAGAAAATATAAGAAGAAATCAAGTTAAAATCATATACTACATGTATAGAAGAGGCAAATAGAATTTTTAGGTTGGGTTGGGGTGGGGTGGGTGGGGTGGGGTGGATGATTTTTTAAAAAAAAAAAATTATTTTAAATAATAGAATGTAATAAACTATTTTTTCTTTGTTAAATTGGTTCAAATTTAGGTCACATGTATTATTTTTTGTCAATTAACAGACCACTGAACGAAATTTGTAGACACCAAATGTCTTTTCGGTTAGCATAATTAGAAGTTTTGAGATTTAATGACACATTTTTTATTATTATTTAAGTAAAAATCTGTAAAAAAAAAAAAAAGTTAAAGATTTATTTGTACTTTTGAAAATATTAGAGTCCCAATTTTTCCATTGTATTTTTTTTTTTCTATTATTTAAATTTGCCAAAAAGGTTATTTGAGGACCATCTGTGCGAATAAAATAAAAGAATAAAGACGATATATGCGAAAAAAATTGAATGGGGATGATATTTTACAAAGCTAAAAGAATGGAGACTGTGAATGTAATTAACCCTTTATTTAATTATCTTGGCTATAGATTGATGTCTGATGTTGTGTGATTCACAAAGTTATAACCACTTCAATGCTCAATATTAAATGGATTAGCGCATAACTGAATAATGGCATACGAATATGAAAATGCAAAATCAAGGTGAAAAAATTTATATGAATAAATAGAAATGTTGCATCAAATGTTATTATTATAGATGATATCTATCAGATATTATAATCGGGACAATTAACCACCAAAGCAATTGGTATGCTCATTTTCACGGAAAATGGTAGCACGATTACCCATAAATGCTTAACAACAAGATATCGAACTCTAAATGCATATTTGAAAGATAAATGATGATCTATAGCAAATATATACTTGTCACTATGAACAAATTATAATACTTGACTACGGCTCGAGAACACTAAGAAAAGGATGCAAGTGAGAAAGAAATTTAAAACAAAACTCACCAGGATGGTCAAAGTTGTATTCATGAACTCTTTTAAGTTCCTTTGGTGTCAAATTCTGATAAAATGAATCCTGATAAAACGTCCATATTGAAAAGTGTATTAGCAAAACAGATAATTGGCTGCTTTAAAAGCACCACATAGCACAATTGTGTAGTAAATTTCGGCAATGTCCATGTAGATTTTGTTCCACGAACATAAAAGTAGCACGCCTATTCAATGAAAATACTAATGCCACAGGACACAACCAATAATGTGGACCATTCAAGTTGTGCTTCTACCATACGACTATGGAATTATAGGTGAGATTTCATTCTGATAAAGATCCTTGTTAGTATGTATATAATGAGTGACAAGAATACAAGGGGTATTCTTTGAGTAAACTCTAAGAACATAACTGAGGTAAGTAGAAGCATTATCCATAACAGCCACTGTGAGAACACAAGCGAAGGGAAAAAAAGAAAGACAATTGTGATAATAATTTTGAAAAAACTTCAAGGATGATAAGGAGAAATTCAAACACATTCTCGCACTCCTGAAATAAGAGATGCCAGTATTATAAAATCATTGCAAGATTCCCACAAAATGATTAAAAAGGAAGATCATAATATTGTGAAAAATGCATTCCTTTTCATATGCTTATGTGTACCTAAGGATTCCTTGGCCTCTACACTCGTAGTCTTTCTTTCTATTGATAAACTTCTTTTATCAGGAAAAAAAATAACTACTAAATTATGTAAAAGACTTTCAAGCATGCCAAATTGGAGGTAGATAGTTCATGAGACGTAAAACTTCAACATCAAACACGAAGGTGACATCAAGAGAAACTCTCTTAAATGCTCAACAGGGCCAAACATTACATAGATAACTGTAGAATGGACAAAGAACATAAAAAATTAAACATGGCTTTCAAAGTTTTAAAAATAAATAAATCTGAGGTGACGTGACGGAAAAACAGGAAAAGAAAAGAACAAACTGCAGGAAGTAAGGTTTCCAGCCTAGCCTTCTTTTCTTCGATTTCTACGGACTATAGGACTAACTGATGCAAGTTTCAAAATAATAATACATTTTATTAAATAGTCAAATGTACAAGCTGAAGATGACAATAATAGCGATAGCAACAGCATTAAAAGATATATTACCATTTTTGACTCTACAATAAATTCGAATGAGAATATATATAAAAAAATGAAGAAAGAGAAAAAGTTAAAATCTTTATTTTCTAACTTAAGGCATCAATGTGGTGATACCTGGTTAACAAGTACAACGCGCTGATCACGAAGCTGCTCAATAATCAAATCACAAACTGTAGTTTTACCCGATGCTGCACCTCCAGCAACTCCTGCAATGCAGAATGTTTGAGGTGATCCATGAAGCTCGTATCAATGGAGAAAGAGTTCCAGAAACAAGTTTCCAGAAAGAATGTAAAAGACTGATGGAATGGCAAACCAGACTTGGTTATGATATACAGGTTATATATCTGAAGTTCAAAACAGGGAGTAAGATAATTTAAAAATAAAAACATTTAGACTATATTATTAGTGATTTCTACAGTCAGAATAAGAGCATAACCTTTTTTGAACTTTGAAATGAAGATTGGAGCAAACTTATTCTTCAATGATATCCATGCGAACTAAAGTAATACAAATATTCAAATCTGTTATTGCAAAATATGATGCTATTGGGAGTCCAAGTTATCTCAAGCGCCCCTCAGCTTCAATTCTTGGAGAAACCCTAGTTTCTCTTCACAGAAGCTCACCATAAACCAGATTTTCTCAAACAAAGTGCACTACGTTCAGAGTGGTATTCCTTAGCTTTACTACTTACCAAACTATGGCTCGTCTGGCCTTGCCATGACTGGTAACATGTAAGTTGCAGAATGTCTACTAATTATGAGTGAGTGTAACTCTGAATGATATGATCCCTATCCAACAACAGTAGTGAAGTTAAATTCACACTTACCGAGCAGGCAGGAAATTGTCCCCCACACACATTTTTAAAGGCACCTATTTGCAAAATTCATAGTTAGCAAACATAGGATGCATTAGTTGTTTATGGTTTTTAGAGTTATGGATCAGCCTTGCGTATTACGCCATTTTCCATGCGATCTCTCATTAAGGTCCCTATCTATTTAAATTGATGAACAATGAAGTCAGATAAAGATAATATAGCATTCATCTATTCTTGATACATCTGGTCACATGATTTTCTGTAAAGCATATATACTCTCAGTACCACCTAGCAAGTCCTTGATGCTTTCTCTCTCACTCTCAAGCTTATGTTACATGGTGTGAAGTAGAGTTACTCAAAATGAATTGTGCACGTGTTTTAGTTATCAAAAGGTTCGTATAACAGTCCCTAATTTCAGGTGCTAGTATAGACCTTGTGATTACTTGTGCAGTTGTGCTAAAAAATTGTAAAGATTGATTTTGTTTAGGATGGGCAAAATTACTAATATGCAGCAGCGTGAAAAAATATTTCTAGAATTTTCTCTTTAGCATAAGATCAGCTTGATAGCCTAATGTCAGTCAGCACATACCAATGACGAAGGGTTGCTTGGTAGTATTAGTTGTCGAGGTAGTTGGTTGTTCAACTTGTGAAATACTTGACTCTATATTATCCAAATGAAATCCTGAATAATGAACCCCTGATGAAGCCTCTATTAAATCTTCAACAGCTTGTGAACCCATTTGTAGAGCTTACTGCACAATCAAACAATAAGAAAGAAAGAAAGAGATGTGATCGTATGAACACGCTCAAGGGCAATGCATCAAAGTCTTGTACAAAAGAAAGTTGCAACTGCTTGTACCTCTGCCTTATAGTACATGAAATTCATGGCTAAATGATATCTAAAGAATACTTTTCTTTCCATCTTATTCAAATAAAGAAGTTTTCTATTTTCCCTTTCTGTGGTCGAGATATTATAAATTTCAAGACCATGAATTTATTGTATATTTCCCATGATCATGAAAAACGAAACTTCTTCACTCGTGATTTTTGAAGAGAATAAGTTATATCACGTTGTATATAAGAAAAAAATGCAGAGCTAGTTATGCATTTGATATTATTTATGGAAAGGGGGACATTATTCAACGTAGAAAAATCTACATGTCAAGGTGATGTTTATTCTACCTTTCCCTCTCATCAAAAAATTTTCATTTGCTACTTCTCCTCAACAGTTTCTCATTTTTGGATACTTTATAAAATGATCCCTCAGCAATGATCAATAATTGGTAATTCACCGTGCCCAAAACAATCTGAACAAGAATTCGAAGTTCTAAACGATATCCATATAACTCTAAAACCAGCAGCTCAGCAGCTATTTTTCTTCTTCTTACATTACTCCCCTCTCGCCCCCGAATTTAAAACAATAAATTTCACAAAATTCCCAGAAATTGCCTACTTTCAGCACACAATTGCCAGTTGCCACATCTACACAGAAAACGAATTTGATGTGGGGTTTATGGATTGTATCTACAGATATATCAAGGGAACAATAAAATGAAAAACACACACACAAGCATCAATCAAATGTAGCTATTACAAGCGTAAAAATTCATCAATGTTCATTCCAATATACCTTGTGACTCGATTTTAACAATCTAAAACGCCAAAAAATATAGATTTCCAGCTACGGCTATAAGCTATTTTGGTGAGTTTTGGAATTTAAGCTGACAAAGAGGAGAAATTAATCAGTTTCAGAGGGGCAACAGTGATATGGACAGGATGAATTAATAGGGGAAGAAGAAAACTGTGTTACCCAAATTGGGGCTTCAGATTTAGTGAAATTACGATAGGCCCACATCTGTTTTGAGTTGGATTTCTGCAGATCCAAATCTGAAATTGGTGAGCGTCCCCCGACAGTGATGATACACTGAAGTGAAGCGGGATCAGAAGTGGGCCCGCTTCATTTGGTACGGGATTCGGTGTAGAAAGTCCTACGTGCGCCAGTAGTGTCTCGGAGGCTGACGTGGAGATGAGTAGTTTGCTGGGGCCTCCACACCATCGTTCATCCCATAACCGTGTTCAAATATAGACTTTATTCAAGCAACTTGGAAGTCTTAAACAAAATCTTTCAAATAATTTTTTTAAAAAAATATTATCAGAGCTATTATCACCTATGTAATTACCTTCGTTGATTACCGACAATTACTATCGATAATTACAGTAATACAATCGATGATCACCAATACACATTTATAAACATCTACTTACTTTTTTTGTGTAATTACCGAGTGTTTGAGCCTTCGTCGACTAATGCGAAGTGGCGGCACTTTTCTACTTGATTTGTCACCCAGGTAAATTCGGATGCAGTCACAGCTTATACACACTGGAACCAGAACATTCGACGATTCTCCACTCTGTGCACCATTGCATTTCAACATTAAATGTTGCCTTCCATTCCAACAAGAAATGTTGCTTTCAAGTGTCGCGGGAATTCGAACCCTCGATCCTCCGTAGAGAACCCTCCTGCTTCACCACTACACTAATGTTGCCTTCCATTCCAACAAGAAATGTTGCCTTTCAAGTGTCCACAGGAATTCGAACCCTCGATCCTCCGTAAAAAACTCTCCTGCTTTACCACTACACTATGCTCGTGGGGACAACATCTACTTATTTTGACTAAACATGAGATATGGTATAGTTTCCATTTGTAAAGAATCACACATAACAATTAGAATTCCAGTGCATATAGATACTCATAGGGACAAAAAAAATCGCGTCTCAGCCAGTCCCCCTAGAATCCCGGTCCCGATTACAAAACGGGGACGGGGGCCGGGGCGCATTCTCCGAACCCGCTCAAAATGTTTTTATTTTATTTTATTTTTATGTTTTAAAATTTAAATTGTATGTAAAAAAATAAAATATAATATAATTAATTAATTAAACAGGGTGATAAATGAAGATTTTTCTATACCCGCCCGATCCCGCTTACCCCACCCCCCGTCCGTCCCGCTTTCAAAAATCCCGATGGAACGGATATGGGAATGGCCACCCCGCCCTGCTTCCATCCCTAGTTACTCATGGTAATGTTTTGAATTTTATATATAGTGGATAAATAAGAAAAATGAGGTCATTATTATATGTGTTTCAAGAAGATCTTCAAGCAGCATTTCAAATGTTACGAGTTTGTTTGTTTTCAATCAAAATTTTATTAAAAAATTGAAGTTAAAGTCAATAATTAATTTTAACTACACATTTTATAGATTCACAATTTTTTATAATTTTTTAATTACACATTTTATCAACTTTTTTAAAAAATCACGCCCTAATTTTCCTTATACTTGAGGAGCCTGAAATTTCTATTGCGGGATAAGAAAATTTATTGTATTTCAGTATAATTATCTGGCAGGCAACAGGCATGATAAAAATCCCATAGAAAAGACCACTGCCACAATTGTCTGTCAAACTCCATTCAAAACCTAATCAAATATATTCCTCAAATCATTACTTGGACAAAGCGTCGAAGTTATAAATATAAAGAAACAATTATTACAATTTGAACAAAATGTGAGTTTTATAAAACACTTTCAAAAATCTCATTATATATGTGTTTTAATTTCAACGCGTCTTGTGTCTCCTCTATCAACTACTGGGCTAAAAATGATCGAATTCGGGTTGTGGATCATAAGTGATTACCCTAAAGCCTAAACCCATAATCCATGAAGGAGTGTTTGTGGGATACAAGGGGACTTTCCACTTCTTATGTTCTTATAATATCTACAATTTGATAGTTATATACACACTACATTTTATTGTAAATGCACTATATTTTAATTATAAAAAAGTCTTTTAACTTTTATTTATTATCACATTTATATCGTTAATTTTTCTTTCATCAAATTCTTATATTTAACATTATATTAATTAACACATTTTGTTCCTATTAACTATTTTTCTTGTGAAAATAATTACAAGTGCACAATATCATTGACAAGTAATAAAGTGGATCTAATGAGTCCAAATTATCATTCCCGCCAACACTATCTTATTTATACACTACATCAATTAATCCTTATCATAATCTATTGAAAACCTTTTGAAATACGTTTATTAGAAGAATTAACCTACAACTATTAATTTAAGAAAATAGTGTGAATGCATCAATAATTTATCAAATATGATTATTAAAATGTTTGGATTCACGAATTCACCATAGTTGTCATCTCTAATATCTCCTCTCAAGATTTCTTCCTAATCTCTCCACTCAGTCGCATTCACGAATTTAACATAATTTACCTCTTTCGAGTTCAAATTAGTCTCATCTAATTAAGTCAACTCAATATATTTCTACGTGAAGTCAGAATAATCCTTAACTAGATGCATTAAATCTCATAAGAATTCAATTTCAGACAACAACAATAACAAAAGTGTATCTCTATCTTTTATCCAATTACCTGGTTTTACTACGTGGTCTAGATTAATAACTTAACTCTTTGTTTGTAACAATCTACAATTTAATGAAATAATGGTCAATTATTTCAAACATTACGAGAAGAAGTAAGATCAATGCATAATTAATTATAATCACTTGAGAATTGAAATAAAAAAATCTAAACTATGTTACATCGTTTATACAAACTATAAATTTAGCTACTCATGATTCGAGAAAAAAGAAAACATGAATAGTTTGAAATACATAACCGGATTTGAATAAAGGATAATAAAAAATTGAATATTTTGCACCAAGAATTCGTCAACTTCACGCCCCAACATTCAATTTAAACTCATGGTCGTTATTACTCTCCTTCTCCTTTTGCTCTCTATTGTCTCCCTGATTTAACAACTCATAATCTGACATAGATTAGATCTTTATATAGTATTATACCCCTTCAATTTGTTTTAATTCAAAAAGAACACAAACACCACTCGTTTCACTTTTAAAAAATCTGAAAATTAGGTAACGTGGGCCGCGGTTATCTGAAGCCACTATTTGCCGCGGCCAACCGCGATCCAAACTTTTTTGAAGTTTAGTCCCTCAATTTTTAATATTATGCACTTTGGTCCTTCTCAAGTTTTAGAAATGTACAAATCAGTCCTCAAAACTTTTTGTAAGTTAAAATTCACTCTCGAAACTTGTGACTTTCCTCCAATTGCTCTATTAATGGTTCTTATCACTCTTATGCTATCATGTCAATCTTCAAACGCTTCCAGTCAACTCCAATTCTTCCTTTTTGTCTACTTACCTTCATTTTCGAGTTGTTCCTACAATGACAATATTTATACGTAATTAAATAGAAATCTGCTCAAATCACAATTAAACATCAAGTTTATAAGCTAGGATAAGTGTATAAAACACACTTATCAGTTTTTCTCTAAAAAATCTATTAGTGTGCTTTAAAATGAAGAACAAATATTTAATCGAAATTTTGTATTTTTTTTTTCTTATTTAAAAATACGAGGGAAAATGAGTATTTTTGTTCTTCCTTAATAAAATTTTTAGACAGGATCCGTTATCAGAGGCAATTTATACTAATTAATGGAAGGTTGATGATAAGAATGCGATAAAAAAAATATTAAGGGCATAAATATAATAATAAGTAAAGGTTATAGACTTTTTATGCAATTTTAATGTGGAACACCTGTAGAAAAATTTGTTGTTAATTTATTTAGATGCCAAAATATCGTTTATAGGTAAAATTGCATTTGCGGTCTTCAATCTTTGGGATATTGGTACTTTTATTCTCAATTTTTTTTTCTTAGTATGAGTATACTCAACGTTCCGTTTATTGACAGTCAACATTCTTGCTAACAAAATGCGTTCAAAATGGATGTAAATTTGCATAAAAATACATATTTACCCCATTCATATTAAATAGAAAAATTTGCAGCTGCTAACCTTAACATTTAGAGTCATGACACTTTTATCTATAATTTTTTCTTCTTGGCACGTTTATCCTCAACGTTTTATTTATAAAACTTTGTTAAGTTGATAGAAATAAAATATTTGACATCTCAATTAAATAAACAAAACAAATTAATTAGTACAGACAAAAATTAAATATATTTTACTTCATTTTTTATAAGTTGACGGCCATTTGTTCTCAAGGTGCAACACTTTAATGTTACATGATCAAATATCTTGAAGTTTTAATGAAAAAGAACCATTTTATGTAGGATCAAAATGTACTTTTGCAGATCCCAGTGATGGAAAAAAATGTTAAAAAGAAATATGAAAGTATCATTTTTAAAGTTTGCAAACTTTTCACATTTTTATAAATATGGTCACAATTACATACTTTCTCTATTCATTTAGAATTTCAAGTATTTGTTAGGAGACACTTATTTATTTATACTTTGTAGAGTCCCTTCACGTGTCATCAACTGCCTAACACATAAAAATTTCCATAATTGATTGCGGTGACACTTTAACTCAAAATTTTTGTGAATTATGTTGAATTAGTTAATTTAAAAGTTTGAGTGTTAAGAAAAAAAGAAATTTGTTGATTTATATTCTCAAATAAATGAATTAAAATAAAATTTGAACCTCAAATCTAGTGTCAAAGGGTGTTTGTTTTAAGGGAATGGAAAAGTTAAAATGATTTTCAATTCAAGAGTCATGTTTTTCAAGTTATATACCTCAAATACTACTATATTTTGTTAAACGTTTCTAGAATATTACTTTACTTTAAAGCGTTATTGGAATGTCATTGAACTGTCAAAAGTAAATCTCATATGCCGCTCCATTACATTCTGTTAAAACAGTTAACATATGTGGTGATGTGACATACTAATATGTACAAATGACACGTTATATTTGCATGTCAACAAAAAAAAATTTAAAAGTACAATGAATCTTAGAGTATGTTTGTGTGTGCTTAAGCCGATTAAACATCATTTTCATTTATACATTTCGTAGGATCTATAACTTTTATCAACTCATTATCCATATATTTCGTGTGACTTGGTGCTTATAATCTACAAAAATCTTTACCAAACATACTCTTACAAACGTTTCTTTTTGTTGATGTGGCAAATATATCGTGTCATCTGTACATATTAGTATGCCACATTACTACATATGTTAACTCTTTTAAAGAAATATAATGAAGTAGCATATGAAATTCACTTTTGAAAGTTCAATGGCATTTCAGGAACGTTTTAAAGTACAATGTCATTATAGGAATGTCTGGCAAAGTACAGTAATATTGGAGGTATTTAACTATATGTTTCTTCTAGTCAATGTTCTAAAAAGCGTAAAGCGTGGAGACTAAATTTCAAGTTTTTTGGGTTTAGGCCAGGCTTATGCGAGAGGGAGATAAGGGTAAGGCGAGGGTGAGGCGTGGAGGCCACGCTTCATGCTTAGGCAGAGCTTAAAGGAGACTTAAGCGAACTTTTTAGAACAGTGCTCATAGTACATAATTAGACAGAGTAACTGGTCTGGACATAAATCTAGAATACAGTTATTGGTTGTATCATGTTTCATTAGTTACTTTTACGAATAACAATTCATAATTTTGATTTTTGATTGACGGAAGAGATGGCATTAATTCGTCGATGAAACTTTCATGGGGTTAATTTCACTAACAGTCACTGAAGTTCAAAAGTTACAGCGCTGGTCATTAAAATATATAACTCTTTCTCAAATGGTCACTTCGTTAAATTTCCAACATGAAATGGTGATGTGACACTGTTAATTGCTGATGTGGCACACAATAGACCATTATTTATTGCACAAAAGTCCTTGTACTTTATGTAATGTTCACTTCAGTTCTTATATTTGCAATTATCTTTCGGTTAAGTTCACAAAAATTGTAGCTTATGTCCTTCAACTTTTACATCTTTATACTTGGTCCCCCCAAATCATTGGTTTTTGTAGCCAAAATAAGTGCACTTTCAATTAAATCATTGTCTTTACACTTGAGTTTTCACACAAACCAACAAAATAACATAATTAAATAATAAACTACTTAACTTAACTCACAAATGTCCACTTTTAGTTGCCAAAATAAGTGTAAAACCTGCACTTATCACTTAGAGTTGACAAAAATTAACAAAAAGTACATTTGGACACTTGGACAAAAAATAATGGTGATAAGAATATTGACGTAAGAGATAATGGCGAGAAGATAATGAAATGTAATGTTTTGCGAGCAACAGAGACGGACTTTATATGAGGCTCAAGAGGCGATTATCTCAGGCCCAAAAATTTTAGGGGCCCATAAATAAAAAATTATGTTATAGTTTTTTTTTTTTAAAAAAAACAGTCTTAAACAGTCCAAGCATACATCCAATTTTAAAAACTACCCAATTAAAAAATTATCTCAATTATCCAATTAATAAACTCCATTAAAATCCAACCCCAAAACCTCCTGTAACCAGCAAACTTTGAGGAGACAATCGACGGCAAGAAGAAAACCCATAGAATGATAAAAAATATATATACAATAAAAAATTCCATCTTGAAACAGGAGCAATCTACGGAACCACGATAAATTGGTAATGCATTGCTTAGCTCTTTGTATTGATTCATTCACTATGTTATAATCTTTTATTGCTTTTATTTTTAAAATTTTCAGACTTAATTGATATAAGCAGTTGTTCTTGGCATTTTTAACTTTTGATTTCTCCAAGTTGAAGTTGATCAAGAATTATATCCGATCAATCATGTCATAAGAAAGATTGAACGGGTTGACTATGTTATCAATTGAGAAAAAAAATAGTTGAACAACTTGATTATGCAAACTTAATTGATATTTTGCCTCCAAAACTGTAAGACGGGTAGCAAAATATTTTGTGTAGTAAAATTTTTTTGTCGTCTTATTATTATGTTTTGAGTATATGATTTAATTTTGAAAAACTCTTATAAAGATTTTTTTTTTAATACACACTACAAATTTGAAGGGCCTAATTTTTAAAGTTCGAGTCGAGTCTAACAAATTTAAAGTCCGACACTAGCGAGCAAAAGGGCCACTAAAAGTGATAAGTGTGAGTTTTGTCAATGTACTTTTTGTCCAAATGTATTTTTTGTCATTGTAATATATTTTTGTTTATTTTAGTCAACTATAAATGATAAGTGAGGGTTTTGCACTTATTTTGACAACTAAAAGTGGACATTTGTGAGTTCTATCAATTAATTTATTATTTAATTATGTTATTTTGTTTGTTTAGGTGAAAACCAATGTAAAGTCAATGATTTAACTAAATGTGCACTTATTTTGACCAGTAAAATTAAGGATTTGGGGGATCAAAATGTAAAGATGTATTAAATTGAAGGACATAAGCTACAATTTTTGAAGAACTTAACTAAAAGATAATTAAAAATTTAGGAACCAAAGTGTAAATATGTAAAAAGATTAAGGACCTAAGAAGCAATTTTTGGAGGACTTAACTGAAAGATAATTAAAAATATAGGACTGAAGTGAATATTACATAAAATATAGGAGACTGTCATGCAATAAATGGCGGTTTATTGTATGCCACATCACCATATATTGAGAACTTAATAAAGTGACCGTTTGAAAAAATGTTATATACTTTAGTGATCGTGCAACCTTTAAACTTCAATAACCGTTTTAAAATTTCAACATAACTTTAATAACCGTTGGTAAAATTAACCCAACTCTCGTGAGTTTCCACCATTTTCATTCAAACAATACTTCTTTATGTTAAATTCGCGATGATTTGATCACATGCTGATAAATTAATCAATGAACTTTCTTTGCCATTACATAAATAATCCATCGATAAAGAAAAATTAATTACCAACAAAATTGGTTTTTAAATTCCATTAAAAATTCCATTAATTCTTGTTTGTAATTGTTTGTTAATGTGCTACGTCGTGTAATCATGTCGATCAAGGCAAAGGGAGGAAAAGAAAAAAGGAAATTATTAGTGGTTAAGGAAAAAATAAATAAAGAATCCCAAGTAGTAGGAAAGAGGGCATGCATTCATCATTAAGGGGCCCAAATAGTTAATTAACATCAAATTAACACAATAATCTCCGTGTTAAAATGCCAAGATAATGAAATTAATGTGTGTGGGAGCCCGATTAGTTGTTGGGTTTAATACATCTTACCTTTTCCCTACCTAATTATCCCAACATTATTCCTTTCTTCCATTGAAATATGAATTCAAATGCAAAGCAACCCCCACAAATTTAGACTTTCGTTTTCTTCTCTTTTGTTCGTGTTTCTCTCTCGACTCATTAATTTATTTCTTTTAAGTGTAAGCTATAACAAAATACTTGTCATTATGTCTCATTGCTTTCACAATGCTAAGATAGATTTAAGAAAAAAATTCTAATGAATTATTGTATTATTGCAAAAACTCATTCGATTGTAGATTTCGTGATAGCATACAAAATTGCTATGTGTTACATTGGATCAAACATTTCTAACACGTCCCAAGTGTCTTAATCTTCCAAGTTTCATAATTGTGCTTTTAACTTGAATTAGTTGTAATGTCTACATTGATTGATTGTTTTTTTTTTTTTTTTTTTGTAACATATTTCTAATTTTTGAACCAATCTAGTAATTTTCTTATTAGTTTTGTTAATAGATAAAATAATGTTATTTATAGTCATTTCACAACCCAGAGTAGTCATCCTATGTGGCATTACTCAATTGAATGAATTATTTACTCCAATTGAATAATGTATTTACAGCCATTAATTATGAATAATTCATCCAATTGAGTAATGCTACGTATGATGATTATCGATAGTGAGCGACTATGAATAACATTATTCTAATAAATATGTTGATTGTCCTTTGTTACTAACTTAGCTTAACGACGCCTATTCTTATTTTTATAAAATGACTACTTTATTCTTAGCAAAAAATATTAATACAACATTATCTAAAATTATAACTATTGTTATAATCCTTTACTTGAGAAGGAGGAAGAAAACGAAAATAAGACGAAGAAAATTATATTTTGTCTTAGATGGTAATTAATAAAAGGATTTTTCTATTTTTACATCACACTTACACTCTCATTTACACTTGCTTATGTGGCAGTATGATTTATGGTTAAAATATTTGATCAAAATATTATTTTCTAATTTCTTTTTATTATTTTATTTTGTCACATAAGCAAGTGTAAATGAGAGTGTAAATGTGGATATACAAGTAGCAAAATTATTAATAAAATCAATCAATTTTCAAATGCTAAAATCGTTGTGTCCACCACTTCATTTATCTTACCTCATATTAAGGATATGTTTGATTTTGATTAAAATCAGATTTTTTTAAAAGTTGATAAAAGTTAATAAAATTTGTTATTGAAAAGTTATAAAAAGTTGTATGTCTCATAAAATGTGTGATTAAAATTAATAGTTGACTTTGATTTCAAATTTTTGTCAAAATTTTAATTGAAATCAAACGACCCCTAAACAAGATAAACATTGGCGGATAAGCATTAGGGCGGTGGTCACCGCCCCCAGCTGGCCAAGTTTTTGTATATCTCAGTATATATTAATATATACATTATACATGTTTCACGCGACATTGTGGATTTGTGGTCAAACAAACTATTTGATTTTGGATTATTTGAGATATATTGGTGAGTCTGGAATCGGATAGGTTTTACTATGTCTGGGATTTTATTTTAATTTTTGCTTTTTCTTTTCTTTAATTTTTTGGACGGTGATATTTTATTTTCTTTTAACTATTTTGGAGGGAGTTCGGGGGTCAATTGAGATTCTTAAGTAAGTAAATACTTTAACTTAATTATTGTGTTCTCTTCTTTACGATTCTTTATTGTTTCATTTATATATGATTATCATATTAAGGGATTTAATGATGGAACTTGTGGTGGAATTTGGAATTTTTGTATAATGTTGTCTAGGTTTGAATATTAGCGCTATGTTCTGATATTTTTTAAACAATAATATTTTTGATATTGTAAATTTAATTTATATTATCACTTTATTCGCCATGCATGATGAAAATCGCCTCCAACGAAGATAAGCAATTAGCAAATTTCAAATAAAAAGTTAAAAACACTTTAAAAACATCTATTTTTACTCCAACTAATTTTTACCAACGGAATCTAAATTTGAAAATGGGAACATGGTTTAAAGGAGGGATTATTCTCGAAACTGGTCTAACAAACGGGTAACCCGACCCAAAAGTTTATCACTGAAATCATTTGAAAAGGAAGGGATCCAACGTGCCAATACGGACTTGGACTTTTGGCTCCATTTATTTCAAACTTCCAACGGTACAAAGTCTATTAACAAACACTTAGAAATATTATATAAAATATTAACTATGTCATATAAATAAAAATATGTTTGGTAGTATTATATAGATAAAATATAGATAAAATAATATATACAAGATTTTAATTTTTTTAAATAACATTTAGTACGATCTAATTTACCTCACCAGTGAGCCAAAAATATGTCTTGCACACCAAGTGGACAAAATTAAAAAAATAGACACTTTATAAATAAGGTAAGATATGATGCTACGATGATTTAAGTTGTCAACGAGCAATTTGTCTCAGTTGAATCCAAAGCAACATGTCAAGACCTGCTTCAAATATGAGGTCGAAATTGATCAAATGTAAATGACAGAATAAGGAGCCATAAGAAGATCGGACAAGAGTGAAACACCTCTCGATTCTTTAAAAAAATAAGTCTCGAGTCATGTTTGACAATACTGAAATTATATTTTAAGAGTTTATAAATTGTAGATCGTATAAAATATGTGGATAATAAATAGATGGTAAGTTGTGTATTTTTACGAAATGTGTGAATAAAAAATATGTTTGATAAATTTGACTATCTTAAATTATAATTTAATTGCTTAAATTAAAAAAAAAAAAAACTTATTTACCAATTCACGTGTGGTGTGAAGCCATTCGTCTGGTGACTTGCCACGTGGGATGTTGGCCTCAATTCCAATTCAAATACAATCTGATCCCCCCATATTGAATCCACCATTTTGCATAACCGTGATGAGTCCGTTAAATCCGTCGGGAAATCTTTATTTCTTGGGTCCAAGAAAGTTGAGACAACCCAAGTTTTCTCTCTGGGCCTTTTTATTCGACACCTGACTGGCTGACTCTCTCTCTCTCTCTCTCTCTCTCTCTCTCTCTACAGTGCATTAAATAAACCTCCTCTGATTTTTGAATTCTAGATTGCAATTTGCAAGTCACAAGAAGCTCGTTTCGATTTCAGTTTTTCAGTTCAGATCCAATCCAAAGTCAGTTTACCAAAACACGGATCATATTTCACCGGAACTTGATCACCGGAAATTCAAAAAATCCCGCCGGCAGGCCTTCTTCTCAAGCAGTTAATATAAGGTAACTTTGTTTAATTTTTAAGTTTCCAAAAAATCATCAAATTTCGATCACAGTCTCCAGTTTCTTCAATTCCCACTTTGGTTTTGTCACTCAGATTATTTTTCTTGCATTCTATAGTAATGTTTCACGAATCCTTCTTGTATAGTTTTGAAGTAATAGAGGGTTATGATTGAATCAGGGATATGCACATCTTTTTCAAACCCTTTCTCTTGCTCTCATTTCTCCGCTTCATTGAAAATGAATCTGGCCTACACCGTGTCAAAACTTGTCGAAAATAAAATTTAATTTAATTAAATAAACATATCTCATTTTATAGCGACTTAAGCTTTTATATAAATAGTTCAATAATAATAGAAGTATCATTTTGATTCCCAACATAATAATTTTATGATTCTTATTTGATGTGTAAGTTGTTTGTAATGTGCGATTAATTGAAAATTGATAAATATTCGTTCTGCTTGGTGGATAGAACAGATACGACGACAATGCCACAAGAAAGCAACAATCGAGTATTCAATACTCCTTGCTGCAAGAATTTGAGAGGACTGAAGGGCTTGATCTACAACACCAACGACGCTTCATATTCAGAAGAAATCATCAATGATCGCGAATTGGCACATAGAAAAGCAGAAGAAGCAGGTAACATCACCATATATATTTCATACCAATACTTTTAACTTGATGTTAGTAATCTACAATACAACAACAATAGCAATAAAGTAAAGATTATTCTTAACTAATTTAGAATCGTATGCATAAAATAAAACACAAACAAATAATATTGAAAAGTAGTTGGTGACTTGGTGTCCAGAATCCTAAATTGAAATTGTAAAGTTAAAGATTTTGCAGAACATCATGATGGAATGTAGTTGGGGTAGGTAATGCAGTAAGAGCCTGAGCTTGATTCGAATTTCGTATTTTATTTATTAATTAGCACTTAATTCATATTTGTTAGAATGTTTTAATTAATCAGGGCCTAGTTTATTATTTGGTGTAAGTTTAGGAACCAAGTGCACAATTATGATTAAATTAAGCAATTAGGTTTTGAGCCGCGGTGGAAGATGTTTTTTGTTTGTTTGATTAAATGGAAATTTGTAAATTTTGTTTCTAATTTTTGCATTTTGTTATTAATTTATCTTTAATTTTTTTTAACATTAGACATTTTCAACCTTTATTTAATTACAAATTACTTTTTGTTTGTTTGATTAAAGGGAAATTTGTAATTTTTGTCTCCAATTTTTACAATTTATTATTAATTTATTCTTAATTTTTTTAACATCAGACATTCTCAACATTTATTTAATTATAAATTACGTTCTCATTGATGATTTTGATGAAATTTGCCCCTCCTTTTAAATTAAAAAAATCAAAGAAAACAATAAAACCACAAAATAAGAAAAATTACAAATTAAGTCCCGTAATTTTTTAAATAGTACAAAGTATATTCTTCTTCATCTACCCACCATAGCTATCGCCACAACACCACCACCACACCATGTTTTATCTACTATTTAATCAAAAAATTGGATTTACAGTTAAAAACAATGATAATTAGTCCAAAAAAATATCAGCTATCCACACAAAAAGCATACATACCAAGTAATATATTGTCAAAAGTTTCAAAGTTGAAATCTCACCAACCTTCTTAACACCCATACGGAAACAGTAAGACTAGTGACAAGAAGGTTTTCAGCATTTAAAATACAAATGTCCCCTCAAATTGCATTTTTAAAATCTCCTTTTTTGCCATCGAAACCTTCTTCAAACTCGCGAAATTCTCCAAATGTGAAATACCCACGATCAAAATCACCCTTAGATTTGACCTACACATCCTAGCAAGCTTCAACACCTTGAACCCTCCATTCATCGGCATCCCAATGAGAGTTAATACGACCCCAATTTTATTATTCCAATATACATTGCTCTAATAAATAGACCTGATCAAGCAACCATTGATTATGGTGTGGTGGTGGTGATGGCTGTGGTGGGTGGAGTAGATAAAGAAAAAGATATTTTATACTATTTGAAAAATTATGAGACTTAATTTGTAATTTTCTTTTTTTTTTTATTTTATTGTTTTATTTTATTTTATTTTTATTTAAAGAGGAGGATATTCGTCAAATCTATCGATATAGATGTGATTTACAATTAAATCAAAAGTTAGAGATGTTTAGTGTTAAAAAAAGATTAAAAATAAATTAATAACAAACTATAAAAGTTGGGGTTGATTTTATGTTATTATTCTTGTTTCTTTTTGTATGTGTCAGTAGACCAATCGTGTAATATAAATGTCTAAAAATAATAGTAGTGTAACTAGTGTTGGTGGTACTCCACTACTAATCACATTTTGGCCGACCTCATTCTTTGCACATTTGTTTTAATATTTAAAATCCTTTTAATCATTACATTAGGCACCACCAAACCTAGGTTCTGGCAGGCAGAGTGAACGTGTGTATTGAATATTTGGGAATTTAGAAATCTACGCAAATGCATGATCATAATTTTAATAATATTTGTAAAAATAGTTTGAATTGTTGAAATACAGTTTAAGTGTCGTTTATTTTTTATTTTTTGTTATTAAACTATTGTACATAAAAGAAAAGAAAGAAAGGAAATAAGAAGGAAAAATATATATATCTGTCGCACCGATAGTTTCAGCTGTCGACCCACAGTTGTAAATTTTTTTCTCCTTTTTTTTTCAAGATATTTCAAACGACAGTTGTTCAACTAGACATTAATCCATGAACCCAGTTTTTTTTCTTCCACATTCTTCTTTTTCAAACAAACATTAATCAATAAACTCAATATCTTCTAACAATTTTTGAACAATTATATTTAACATCACATCTAAAAACAACCATACTAATCTAGCACAAAATCTATTGAATTTTTGTTCTTTTGTAATCTAGATTAATCTATCAAAATAACTTATTTGAGGTGAGTTAGCTAGTAGTGAACAGTGGTGCGAGGCACTGGATGGTGGAGCAAGATTCAATTTTAGTGAAATAAATATATCTGATGTTGAATTAGATTAGAAGAAGAATTGGTATTTAATTAATTGTTTGGTGTTATATTTGTCCATAATGACAATTTTCAACTTATTTTCAAAAGTTACTATTTTTCAAATGTACCTACAAAGAGACATTTGATATAACTAGTTCTTAAATATTTGAGTTGCTGTTAAATTTTTTGTAATAATATTAAGAATTTTTTATTTTAAAATTATCTATGAATATAACACTTAAATAAAACTCATTTTCAATCATAAGTTCATCAATGATTATAACCAACTAAAGAATTATATTCAAACTTCTTGGTAAAACATGTGGTTCATTAAAAATATATGGCCTTACGTGAATATTAAGTTTGAAATATTATTGATACTCTTTTAATTATATTTTAAAGCATATATCTAATTTTATATCATCGAAAAGACAACTTTCTTTTATGAAAATTAGTATCAAATTCTAAAAATACATGAAAATAGTAGATATAAGTATAACACAAATTTTCATTAATTTTACAGATTTATATCATTATAAAAAGCACACGAAAACAAAATATTTAGCCTTTTTAGGTAATTATTTCTAAAAAAAAAAATCTCAAAATTCTTTGACATAAGATAAAAAAGAATTTTCTATTGCAATATCCATTTCGGTTTTAATGCCATAAATTAAGCGGCGTTTTTGTTGTTGTTATCTTCATGCATTCTTTAAAAGGGTAAGTAATTCTACAATAAATATACGTTTAATTGCTTACAAAATGACATAAAACATCATTCGAACTTAAATCCATTTGTTATCAAGACTACCACAATAATTAACATTTTTACATCGAACAAATATTCTAAATCAAGAAAAAAAGATATAGAAATCAAATTTTAAAATCAATATTACCATCATATATATTCTTAAAATTAGTAAATCATTCATGGAAAATTAACACATCCATTATTACCACATTATTATCAAACTAATTATCAAAGATTAAAAATCGCCATTGCGAGGAAAAAAATATTCTTAGCATAATAAAAAACAAATACGAATAACAAAGGAAGAAAGTATGAATCAATAATAAGAAAGTCGAAATGCAAAGTCAAATTCATCTTGTTTTGTTATGTTGATGAAGGAATTTGCTTAAATTTTCGTGCATAATAAGATTGACTCTTTGATTGTTTACAATTAAAGATAATAATTTCAATATATTAAAATTTTTATTAGTATATTTTTATTTATTTTCATTAATTACAATATATATAATGGAATTTAAAGAAACAAATCACTTTCAACGATCAAAATACAATATTTATATAGTATTAAATAGTTTAAATTAAAGTCAAAATAAATTATATTAATTAAAAATGATTTTAAGAATTATAAGTTATTTGAGGGGCAATTCATCTATAAATGTTTCTCCCATATTTGAAACAGGAGGAAGAAAGTATGAATCAATAATAAGAAATTAAAACGCAAAGCCAAATTCATCTTGTTTTGTTATGTTGATGAAGGAATTTGCTTAAATTGCGCGTGATAATAAGATTGACTTTTTGATTGTTTACAATTAAATATAATAATTTCAATATATTAAAAAATTTATTAGTATATTTTTATTTATTTTCATTAATTACAATATATAATGGAATTTAAAGAGACAAATCACTTTTAATGATCAAAATACAATATTTATATAGTATTAAATAGTTTAAATTAAAGCCAAAATAAATTATATTATTTGAAAGATGATTTTAGAAATTATAAGTTATTTGAAGGGCAATATTGTCCAAAAATGTTTCTCCCTTTAAGGGACTTTTAGAACCTTTAGGGACTTTTAGAATTAAAATTAAAGTCAAAATAAATTATATTAATTGAAAGATGATTTTAAGAATTATAAGTTATTTAAAGGCAATATCGTCCAAAAATGTTTCTCCCTTTAAGGGACTTTTAGAATTACTATATCCCTTTAAGGGACTTTTAGAATTAAAATTAAAGTCAAAATAAATTATATTAATTGAAAGATGATTTTAGGAATTATAAGTTATTTAAAAGGCAATATCGTCCAAAAATGTTTCTCCTTTTAAGGGACTTTTAGAATTAGTATAGATTTTCTCTTAAATATTTGAGTTGCTATTAAATTTTTTCAAATATTTCTCAATTGATACATGGTAGACAAAATGACAAATGAGATAATATTTTAGGACATGTTTGGTGATCCTTAAATTATAATTTCAATTGGTTAAACTGATCAAACATATTTTTTATACATATATTTTATAGTATTTACAACTTACAATTCACTTTATATCCACACATTCACCAACAACTTATAATATAAGTACTTAAAAAATTAATTTCAGCACTATCAAACATATACTTAGTAAATTCATCCAATTCTTCAACTTTTAAATCGACGAGTGACCAAATAACATTTTATAAATTTAGTAAGTTCGATTAAAGAAAAAAAAAAAAAAAAAAAAAAACTTGTTAGGAATATTTTGAAGTCATGAACTTAACACATTTTATAACATATTTCTTAACACTTACTTTTATCAAAATTTTGTCAAACAACCCCTTAATCTATATAATATTATAATCTATGTTAGGAATATTTTGAAGTCATGACATAACATTATAATTGTGAATTTTAAGTTGTTAAATCTTTATATATTCATGGTACGTAGTAGATGTGGGCATTGAAATGCTGTATAATTATTTTATTAATAGGGTAAGAATTGATAGGATAGGTCAAAGTAGATGGGGTCATCGATTAAAAGTTGAAATTATTATAAACATGTGAATTTTTTTCTGCTGAAAAAAAAAAAATTAAATATCTTTAATTTCAACCTTCAGAAAATCACTTCATCCAAAATTTACTGATTTATCTTTTTAATTCAATCATCTTTCCTAACCAATTATTTTTAAAATTTACTCACATTCTCAATCCATCTTCCTTAAATGATCGTCTTCCATCATCCCACCATTACCATAATAAAACATATGATCAAATTCCACTACCAAAAAAAAAAAAAAGGTATATTAATTAAGCATTAACTATTTGTTTCACCCCCACCTCCCTTGAAACCAAGCCCATCTTGCATTTTTATAAGTTTAAAAAAAAATGTCTTGAGTGTGAAATTTTAATTTGGGCAAAGAAAAATTAAGCGTTCACGCTAACAATTGAAAAACAAATAGTAGGTTATAATATGCAAAAATTTCAAAAATGCAGAATTGTAGTCAGGAATTCAAAGTTCAGGTAATGTTTAACCCTAATTAGCACCATCAAAATTGCCAATTAGAAACAGAAACGAAGTAAAATGGAGCGATTAAGATGACTCCAAAGTGAATTCATCTAAATTACAGATATTAATAGAGAGATAATTACGGAAAGAAAATCCCATTAAACTGAAACAGCATACTAAAATTCCTTAACAGATCCCTAAATTCACCAAATTTACACAAATTCCAATAACCCAAACCCTTAGCCACCAAACCCATAGAGTGTTCGGCCTTGCCTCTTGAGAGCGTAAACGACGTCCATCGCCGTCACGGTCTTACGGCGAGCGTGCTCAGTGTAGGTAACAGCATCACGGATGACATTCTCGAGAAAAATCTTGAGAACGCCACGCGTCTCCTCATAGATGAGCCCACTGATGCGCTTTACACCGCCACGGCGGGCCAGCCGCCGGATCGCCGGCTTGGTAATGCCTTGAATGTTATCCCTCAGGACCTTCCGGTGCCGCTTGGCGCCGCCCTTTCCCAATCCTTTGCCTCCTTTTCCCCTTCCTGACATTTTTTCTTCTCAGAATTTGGAAGGATTTAATATTTTGATACAGTCTTGAGCGAGTTAAGCTGTTGAGGGTAGATATAGGACTAGTATGGGGGAACGGTATAAGTAATGCCCGTTGGGTTCGATTATTAATCAACGACTGCGGATGGGGATCCTTGTCAGATAAATTGGATGGTGGTGACCCGTTGATAAGAAACGGATCTACGGTGGAGGTCAATTTAACTTGCTGGAGCAGATCGTTGTTAAATTCGCGCTCAAAATTTCGCGAGTAGTAAAACAGAAAAAATAAAGTAAAAGGTAATAGAAATGATATGAATCAAGTTTACAGCGTGTTTGGATAAGATTAAAAGTTCACCCCTCTAAAAAGATAAGTTCTGTTGATATAAAAATTAAAACTGAATATTATGAGCATGTTTCGGCTGCTTATAAACACACCCAATAAGTAGCTTAACTAGTATTTGCCGTTGATTGGATTCGACCACATGATCTATCATAATGAATCACTGAAATTTGAATTGTGATGATTGAGGCGGTGAACAAATTTTGGAGATCATCAGTAGAGAAAGATGATTGGTGGGGAAGATAAATTGAGGAGGTGAGTAGATTTTGGAGATGATCAGTTGAGAAATTGAAATTATTTTTTAAGTATTTATATTATAAGTTGTAGGTGAATGTGTGAATAAAAGTGAGTCGTAAGTTGTGGATCTTATGAAATATGTGGATAAAAATGTATGTTTGACCAGTTTGAAGTTAAAATTATAATTTAAAGGGTGTGTTTGACAATGACAAAATTTTGGAGAAATGAATTTGTGATGGGAGGCGAAATGTAAAATTTTGAGGAAATGATTCCATGGAAAAGAAAATTTTCCATGTAAACGTTTTATTTTGTGAAAATATTTTCCATTTTGATGATGGAAAATCATTTTCATTTTAATATGCGATTCGGTAAAAAGAAAAATAACAAGACTGGGGTAGAAAACTCCTCGTGAAAATAAGTTTTTTAGTGTTTTACTTAAAGGTCAAACGCAGTACGATTGGGTTCAAAACTTGCTTCCAAAACTGGAAAAAGAAGTCCAAAGCTCTTCAGAATTCTGTGAAGTTAGGCTTCTATTAAACACTAAACCTAACAGTAAAACCAGAATCTCATAGAGGGGGTCTAATATGTTTGTGAACCAACCATTCAGCTGGAAGGAGGTTGGAGGCTGCGCAGTGGCTATGGCAGATGGACTATGGTGCATCCGAAATGCTCCCAAAAGGGCCCACGGAGGAGGAATTCTGCCTCGCCCTTCGGAATGGCCTCATTCTATGCAACGTCCTCAACAAAATCAATCCTGGAGCTGTACACAAGGTAGTATCATCCATATAGCTATGTACATATTTTCTCTTCCATTTTCTTGTTTCAAGTGCTAGTGCAATGTTCTGTATTGATTTTTCCTTCTTTTATGTGAACGAAATGTAGGTTGTAGAAAATCCGGTGCTGGATGTCCAGGCAACAGAAGGTGCGGCCCAATCTGCTATTCAGTACTTTGAGAACATGAGGAATTTTCTTCTGGCAGTTGGCAAGATGAAGCTCCTCACATTTGAAGCATCAGATCTTGAAAAGGTCATTACTTTAAGTGCACTGGTTGCTCTTTTATTTATTTTTCCCAGTTTCCCTCATGAAACAATGATATCTGTGATTTATACGTGGTTCCTGTTAAGAAGTATCAAGTGAATAAAATTGAGATAGAATAATGAAAAGAACGAGAGAATTTGTATAAATTTTGCACCCATGAATTACAAAGAGTACCCTTTTCATATATGGCTGAAAATAACTATGAATGGAAAGTGTGTAGTATGGTATCCATATTCAATTGTTTCCAGATCCTTGTAGCCACTTGGTAAAGAATGCTCGGATATATGTGAGGCCATGGTCTAAGCATATGTTTGGAGGTCTTGAAATTATAATTTAAGTGCTTATATTATAAAGAGTTGGTAAATGTGTGGAAAAAAAGTGTTGTAAGGTCCCATAAAATGTGTGGATGAGAATTATGTTTGACCAGTTTGACCAAATTGAATTATAATTTAAGTGGCCAAACATATAAATCACTTTGATTAAATCTTTTGTTTCACTCACTTTCTAGTCTCTCTTGTTACTGTACATTAGCAAACCAATTACTGTGGTCACTTGTGTATATTGGTTCTTTTAGCAACTTTGCTTACTTTCTAGTCTCTCGCTTGACATTGTTACTTGACTATCTCCCAATTATGTGTCTCGAAAACTCCTAAAATATTCAAATCCACAGGGAGGATCATCGAGCAAAGTTGTGGACTGCATTTTGTGTTTGAAAGGCTATTATGAATGGAAGCAATCTGGAGGAATTGGAGTTTGGAGATACGGTGGAACTGTGAGAATTACGTCCTTTCCAAAAGAATCTTCATCCTCTTTAATAGGCAGTGAAAGTGCTGATGAATCACTAGATGATTCTGAATCATCGCATTATGAACAACTCATGGAATTCTTCAATTTATCTACCGAGATCTCTCTTGAGGAATCCAAAGCAGACAATGTACTCAGCTGTATCTTTGATCATTTTAGTCTTGGTCTTCTACAGGCTTATCTGACCGAAAGCAATGAATCTAAAGACTTGCCCTTGAATCCAATGGTAGGTAAGATCATCTTCTGTTTATTGCATTACCATCTGCTAGTTGATTGGTGGTGCTGAATTAAGAACGGTTTCTTATGAAAGTCGTGAAATTTCGAATACTTTCACACATTTTAAATTTTAAAAATGGGAATTTCAATCCTTTAAATCAATGCACACAGTAACTCCATTTCTGATGTAAATGGCACACACAAATAAATGTGGATAAAGCACTCCTTAGAGTAATATTTGGAATTTTTTCGTATAATAAATGGATTCTAGAAAGCTTATGGTCTGAAAAAAGTCATAAAATTCCCTGCCTTTTACAGTGAACGAATTCGTGCACAACATCTTTACTAATATTGTTTCTGAAGAAAAACATAAAAAAACAAGATGCATTTTCATGCGGAAAGAATCGTCGGTATAAAAGTAAAGAGCTGTAAGATCCTATCACATTTAGAATACTTGACTCGAAATCATTATTTTAGTAACTCTGCTAGAGAGATTTGTTAATAACATGCCCTTGATACTGATTTTAGACACCAACACAAGTCCTCTTCTGTTGCGTAGCCCTCTTAAAGACACGTACTTTTATCGTCAGATTTGGTTCCAACAGTGCGCCCTGTGCCTCCAGCTAGTTATACTGTCAATACGTCACAATGAAGTATCTTCATGACAAATTATGTGTTTTATATGCATTTTCAAAGTTGTCTTACCATTTTATGCAGTCTAAGTGTGGAAATATGTAGGTCATTGATATATTAATGAGGAAGGTGGTTAAGGATTTCTCAGCATTGTTGATTTCTCAAGGCAATCAGGTATTAACAATCGCAGCATTTTGTAATATCTACTAATCCTGAATTACAATAGTAAAATTTTTGCATCATTGCCATTTATAACGAAATAACACTTTTTAATCGCCTACAGCTTGGAATATTTTTGAAGAAACTTCTGATTACAGATCGAATTCCTGTATCAAAATCTCAATTCCTCAAAGCCATATCAGAGTACCTCAATAAAAGAACCAGTCTTGTCTCAAGTGACATTTCAAAATTCTGCACTTGTGGTGGAAAAGGTGAAGGAACGCAGTGTAAAAAGTCCTCCTCTGGCAGTGCAGAACTACTTGATCTTCAGCAGAAGCAGCTGGTGGTATGATCCTCGACTACTGCATCTTAAGTACTCTTTTAATCTTTTCCAGTTTCCTGAAAGTAATTACTTGATAGAAACCTCTCATTTTATTTGTTCAACTACAGACTTAACTGAAGTGTATAGAATCAAACATTTTATTTTTACACTAGTAGATTCCATGACTCCAGTAAATAATCGTTTCCTTACATGAAAATTCTGTTATGAAGCTTATGAAATTAACTTCTTGTCTTGATATATTACATTTTAGGATCTCAAATCACTTTTTAGAGAGACGAAACAAACTGTCCAGCATGTTCAATTTGAATGGGTGGAAGAACTTCACAACCTGGGTGAGACGAAAGGGTTCTTCCAGTGCAATAACTGCTAGGATTTTGTTTTACTTTGTCTAGCAGCATCTTTTCTAAACTTAATCATAGCCGATTCTTTTATCAGGGAATCATGTTAAGGGCCTTGAAGTGGCTGCTTCTTCTTATCACAAAGTTTTGGAAGAAAACCGGCTACTTTACAATCAAGTCCAAGACCTAAAAGGTAGGTTCTTTCAGATTTCATATATTTCATCTGCGTATAAAATTGGGGTTAATTCAATTGAATGTGCTGTCTACAGGGACCATCAGAGTTTACTGTAGAGTAAGGCCCTTTCTTTCGAGGCAATCTAACATGCAGTCCACAGTTGATTACATCGGTGAAAACGGAAATATCATGATTGTTAATCCTCAGAAGCAGGGTAAAGAGGGAAGGAGGGTTTTCACTTTCAATAAGGTTTTCGGGACAAATGTCACACAACGTATGTCCTTTTCACAACTTATCTTCTTTTTATTCGATATTGCTTTAGTTTACTGTTTACTTGGGCCACCATTAGAATTCAACAAGAAAATTTAAGCAGGCGACAATGGTTTTGACGAAGATTAAGTTAATATATTTTTTCATTGTTGCCAAATGATCATTTCTGTGAAATATTAAAGTTCTTTCACTATTGTCAAATATGAGAAGAGCTCCATTTTCCCGATCTCTACTTCCTATGTTATTGCCTGCAGGGTGTTAGTTTCGGAACACTTCTCATCGTGTTCTTCTTTAAACTTTGCAGAACAAATATATGCAGATACTCAACCATTGATCAGATCAGTCCTAGATGGTTATAATGTTTGTATATTTGCATATGGCCAGACTGGCTCGGGAAAGACATACACAATGGTAATGTGAAAGCAATAACAATTTTTGAATTGGTTGCTTGAGTAGGTCTTGTTAACATTAGGCCTTTATATTCTCGAATACTATGCTTTTGGGATGCAATATCCATGTTGCTTTCGAAATTATAATGTTCAAGTTAATCTCTAAATACTTTTAAGTCTCATAAAAAACATCATTGTACAACATTACACTCCTTTGTCTAAATTAATGTTTAGAAGTAGGGCTTATACAGTAGTTGTGGAACTCCAAGGCAATTAATTTCATAAAGATTTGTATGATATCCTACAAAAATTACAATAAATGGTTTGTCACAACGAAATGATTTATCTTCTCATTAAAGGTTTTTCACATAAAAGGTATATAACATGTATTTTCCATGTTTACAGAGCGGTCCTGACTTGACAACAACGGAGTCATGGGGGGTGAACTATCGTGCTTTGCATGACTTGTTTAGCATTTCGAAGGAAAGAATGGATGCCATACAATATGAGGTCGGAGTTCAAATGATTGAAATATACAATGAACAAGTGAGAGATCTGCTCGTCATAGATGGGACTAATAGAAGATATCCTAATCAAATTTCTTTCTTTTTTTATTTTTTGCCTTTTTGATTGCATAACTTGATTAGCCGTAATATGCATCTCTTTATTAATTAGAGTTTGGACTAACCTTAATTACCTATACATTAGATATTCGTAACAATTCTCAGCTTAATGGTCTCAATGTCCCGGATGCAAGTTTGGTCCCTGTTAAATGTACTCAAGATGTTCTTGAATTGATGAAACTTGGACAAAGAAATCGTGCTGTTGGTGCCACTGCTTTAAATGAGCGGAGTAGCAGATCTCATAGGTGATTTCTTTTTCTTTGGTCCTGGAGTTTCATCATTTCCAAAACTTGTATTCTTCAATAACTTTTTATAAATGATTCATGATTATATTTCTTTGTTGCAGCATTATAACAGTTCATGTCCAAGGAAAAGAACTAGTTTCTGGATCCACATTAAAGGGTTGTCTTCACCTAGTAGATCTAGCTGGGAGCGAAAGAGTGGATAAATCTGAAGCTGTTGGTGAGAGGTTAAAAGAAGCTCAACATATTAACAGATCTCTGTCTGCACTTGGAGATGTCATTTCTGCTCTTGCACAAAAGAGTTCTCACGTTCCTTATAGAAATAGCAAGCTGACTCAAGTGTTGCAAGATTCTTTAGGTAATAAATAACTCATCTCCTTTGGAAAAATTAATCAATAGAATATACAATCCTAGTAGGGAGGATTATACAGTATTGTACAGTATGCAGGAAGAAAAATAAGCTAAAATCTTGTTTATTATACTCTTTCGATTAGTATGTAGTATGTACCAAACACGCGCTCTGTGGACCATATGGGAAAATTTTCAATCTACGAAGGATAGTTGACCTGGCTATGTATTATGCCTAGATTATTAGCTATTTTGATGCAAAAGATTTAGATTGGTCGACTAGTTATAGAGTTCTAAAAAATTAGACATAAAGAAAAAACCTTTTATAAGCTTATTATTATGAGGAGAACTGCTATTTTATTCTCTATGCTGCTAAACATTGTATTCTTGTTTTTTGTCATCTTTTTCGCAGGGGGTCACGCAAAGACATTGATGTTTGTTCATATAAACCCCGAGGTTAATGCTGTCGGGGAGACAATTAGCACACTAAAATTCGCGGAGAGAGTTTCCTCAATAGATTTGGGGGCAGCACAATCTAACAAAGAAACTGGTGAAATCAGGGAATTCAAAGAAGAGGTCCATTTTTCTTCATCTACTTGTTTAATTTGACATTGTATGCATTTCATCACTTACATTTTTTCATTTTTTCATGATTCATTTAGATTTCAAGTCTTAAGCTAGCACTGGAGAGAAAGGAGGCTGAACTGGAGCAATTAAAAAGTCGAGCAAATATCCGAGGCACTGTATCACCTCTTCGTGTACAAAAATATAACCACCATGCCACTTTGAAGCCTGAGACCAGTCAGCAACACGTCGATGCCAGTCAAAACTCTGAGGTAACTAAAGGGGAATTGCATTAAGACTCGTTAGAAAAACTCAAAATTCAATAGGAATTCAAAAGATCATACCATAAAGCATTATTTTCAACGTGGATTGTGATTGTTTTGAAGTTTGGAAAAATTCAAGATTTGCTCTAAGTAACCTCACATCAGATACTCATCATTCATCAGAGAAACTAAACTATTATGTTCCCAGTTTTATCTCATTCTTACTAAATTTCAGTTAAGAAGCTGTTCATCGGGTAAGCAGAGAAAATCCCGGCTTCCATCTAAGTTCACAGACAAGGATTTTGTGCCAAAAATACCCTTCCTAGCTGAAGAGAGAAAGGTGGCTTCTGTTAAGCCAAGATCTCCGTCCCCTCCACTGAGGAGATCAGTATCAACTGATAGAGGTTCCCTAATCAAAAGTAGAATCAAGTCTGATACACTTGAAAACCCACCCATCATGAAACTACCATTTCCAGTCATCACTTCAGTAGATAAATCTGTCTCCAACAAGCATGCAATTATCTCATCAACAGCAAAGGCGCGTCTATATCAGGGTTCTCGGGAGCCCCCAAAGCCAGATGTCATTTCTGATGTATTGTGCAGCCTCCAGAGGGTCACATCTCGGAAATTTCTCCCAGAAAATGAAGAAGATCGATTTAAGCAAGAGCTTAATGTTCAGCAAGTTGGCATCAGAAAAGCCAAACCCGAGAATAAGGTCAAGACCAAACAACAGTTGTCTGCAAAAATTCAAAAGTCAGACGTTGCAGTGCTTTCTGATGTGGATAATGGGAAAATGTTGGAGAAGACTCAAAAGATAGAATTTTCAGATCCCGAAAATGAGCATGGTCCTGATAAGTTGCCTGTATATGGTACTACTCGAGTGAAAAAGCTTCATCGGAACATCCCAAGGAAGTCTCAAAATGTTGAACCAAGGTACAACAGCAATATTTACTTTCAAAACTACGCTCTGATACAGTCCATATTGATTTTTCCAAACTAATTTTTATGCGACTTTTTCCAATAAGATGCATCTTGTATTTTTGCATCCTTTTAATGATGATTTACTTCATTTTTCAAGCAGAGATCCAACGAAGACAGTGGAATCTTTCCTGGCTGAAAACCATGTAAATAAATTTTCCAATGAGAATGTGAAGGAAGCAGGCAAATCATCGGTGCCTGAATTCCAAAGGAGTCGATCTACACCTCGAGGAACATTCAAGATTTTACCTTGAGTAACTCAGAGTATGTGGTAATGAGATTTTTTTGGATAGAGGCTTGTTAAATTCTGGATCCCTGCTTGCATAGTCTTCAAGATCAGGATAGTGAAATGATTCCAAACTCTTCATTCGGGGATAGGTAAGCTGGCCTAAAAACTCTTACTTTGACTTGAACGGCCTTACCCAAACAAAAAAAAAAAAAAAGGATAGTGAAATGATTTCAGTCAGATGATGAGGGACCTGCATTTTCCTTTCTTAACCAGCTTTACACATACATGCTCCCCTAAATCCTGTTGCTCTGATTTCTGTGATCGTCTCGTAATTATCGGTCAATCCAAGAAGATTTCTTGATGTGCATATGAAAGGATATGTTGTGGTATTTATTTTACAAATGGCAATATAGTAGACAGGAGTTTTAAAGTATTGCCCCATTTCCCAATCAGATGTTTGATTGTGAGATGCATATTTGAGGTTTTGTATAAGACAGCTTTTGCATTGTTTTGATTCTGTAACATGGTTCAAAATGAAAGAAAGCGATCTCAATGAAACAAATGACCGCTACTGCTCCTCACTTTCCCATTCAAGTCGGGAATTCTTATTTCTTGTAGTTTGCCCTTTGAAAGGGTACTTTAATGCCTAAAATTTCCTTTTAGACATCGGATTAGAATGTAAGCTGCACTAAAATCATTTAATTTTTTTTTAAAACAGATTATAATTTCTTTGCAAAAATCCCAATTACATAAATACAAGACACTGATAGTTTCTCCGACTTCTACATGGGCATCCCCATTCCTTAACTAATACTTCTACAGTTGTACTAACCTGTACTAGCATGGCATGGATAAACATGTCATAACCTCTTATATCCATTCTCCAAGATTGCACTCTTTACAAGCCCAGCTGACTTACATACTACTATTTTTTGTGCTTTTCTTCACTCTGATATGGTGATACACCCTCTGCCATACTACTAATCATTTCACTCTTCACTAGATTAACAAGAAATACGAACTCTTACGAAATCCGACTTAATATCAATCCCGCTTTACTAATTATCCTTCATAATGCACAATAAGCATTTCCTGGACACTCATTTACAGTGAATCATCAGAAAATGCAAAAGAACAGCTTGTGGATCCTCGAGAAATCACATTCTTTGTGGGAGGCGATTTGGGAGGGGCTGATAAACCTCCCTTCAAGGAGTCAGTGTCGGATCTCACGGGATCCACATGCCTAATTTCTTTGAGCATAGCCACAACATCCTTCATTATTGGGCGATCATCAGCACGTGTGCTGACACAAAGAAATGAAACAGCTAGTGTTTGTAGCATTTCATGCATCTGAGGGTCAGCTCGCCCTCTCAGCTTTGTATCTAGAACATCAACTGGATCTCCCTTACTTTGTAAGTGGTCACGAACCCATTGAACCAAATTTACACCCCCTGGCAATGTGGGGTCTAATGGATGCCTTCCTGTCAAGACCTCTATCAGGACCACACCAAAGCTATACACGTCACTTTTTTCTGTGATGCATTGCATCGAAGCGTGTTCTGTACATAAAAACACCAATATTATAATTTACACAACAAAAATAAGTAAAATAAGTCAGGATAATAGATCTAAAATGAACATCAAGTATTTACCAGGAGCCATGTATCCATAAGAACCAGCTAGATGAGGCCTTTGATTCTGCTTCGTAATATCAGTACAAATGTCGTTATTGATAAACCTTGCCAGCCCAAAGTCCGCTAGGTAAGCCTCCATGCGGGGGCCTAACAACACGTTCATGGCTTTTACATCACCGTGCATGATAGGGGGAACACAATCGTGGTGCAAATATGCAAGTGCATGTGCAACACCTAGGACAACATCATATCTAGTCTCCCATTCTGCTGCTCCATTTCCAGCAGCATGAAGAAGCGAGCTTAAGCTCCCATTTGGAAGATAATCATAGAATAGCAGTTTCATATTCTGATTCGAACACCAACCCATAAGGCGCACAATATTTTTGTGTCGGATAGATCCAAGTGTCCTAATTTCAGAACCGAATGCACCTGATTCTTCTGATGACCACATTTTTTTGACTGCTAGGGTCTCCCCATTTGGAACTGTCACCCTATACACAACCCCGGAGCTTCCAGTGCCTATGACATTGGCTGATATAAGATTGCGTACCATGTCATCTATGGAGAAGACCATCTTCTGATAAAACGTCATTTCCCAAGTGTCGACTTCAATGGATCTACTTTTGGCCAGACGAGTCCTAATTATTATGTAAACTGCAAGTAGTACAAGCACTACACCGATGCTAACAAGGATTGACATTGCCAACTTCATCATGGATTTGGCGTGCTCATGAGGCCCCATGCTGTCACCAGAGATGTACAGATCTTGATTTCCAGCCAGGTCACTCAGAGGCAGTTTGTGGAAGAAGAGGGTATTGGGCAATTCACCGGAGAAGTCATTGAATGACACGTTGAGGGTGACAAGATTTTCAAGGCTTCTAAGAATGTGTAGTTTCCCAGAGAGTTTATTGTGAGAAAGGTCGATGATTCCTAGTTTGTCAAGACTTGAAAACTCTGTGGGGATCTCACCAGTAAGTTGGTTACAGCTTAGGTTGAGAGAGATTTCAAGAGATGGAAGTTCACCCAGTTCTTTAGGTATATCACCTGACAAATGATTGTCTCCTAGATCTAGCAATTGTAGCTTGCTGCAGGAGAGGATCTCTGCTGGAATTCTGCCAAAAAGTTGATTTTTTCCAAGATTAAGTTTGGTTAATTCAGTTAGTGAACCAATAGCAGGAGCTAGTGGACCTGTAAGTCGATTGTCCGAAATGTCCACTAATTGCAGGCTTTTGGGAAGAGTATCTGGCACAGGGGCGGTAAGTACATTTGAATGGAGATCGAGAAACTCAAGGTTTTCACATCCAGATATTGAGGGAGGAATGCCTCCCATGAAGTGGTTGTTGCTCATGTCCAGGAAATTTAAAGTTTTCAAATTTCCAATTTCTGATGGAATAGTACCCCCCAACCTATTCTTGCTCAACCTTAATCTATACAAATTTGTGCAATTCCCAATATTAAGCGGAATAAAGCCCGACAATTCATTGGAAATTAGCAGCAATTTAGTCAGATTCTTCAATTCAAATATCTGTTGTGGTAATGGACCAAAGAGGCTGTTATAAGAGAGATCAAGAGCTTGGAGATTTTCACATTCGGATAAAGATTCAGGAATACTGCCAGTTAAATTATTCTGCCAGGCAAAGAACAGAATCAAGCTCTTTAATTTGCCTATTTGAACAGGAATTTCTCCAGAAATTTCGTTGTTGTCGACTTCCAAATGAGTCAGTGCTGTGCAATTTGATATCTCAGAAGGTATAGTACCTGATAATTGATTGACACTTAGCTGTAGCTCCTGAAGTTTCGAAAGACCTCCAAAACTTGTAGGAATGCTGCCTGTCAACAGATTCTCCGATAAATCAATGACTGTTACATCACTGCAGCTTCCAAGCTCGTATGGAATTGTACCAACCATGCTGTTCTGCCACAATAACAGACTCTGAAGCCTTTTCAGTTTACCCACTTGCGCGGGATTGAACCCGAGATGGAATTTTGATACAAATAGATGTTCTGCAATTCACTGCAATTGCCAATCTCTTCAGGAATTGGACCTGACAGGAGGGATGTGTAAATTGCTAGTGTTTGAAGCCTTTTCAGCATCCCTATTGATGATGGCAGGCTCCCAGAAATGCTGGATTCAGCAAGGCCTAGTATTACCAAGTTAGTGCAGTTTCCAATCTCCAAAGGCAGCTCCCCCTTCAGATTTTGATTCCCACCAGCTCTGAATATCTCGAGGTTATTTAGTTTTCCTGTACTCCTCGGGATTTCACCACCGAGCTGGTTGTCGTAGAGCCTAAGAGACTTGAGATTGTAGAGATTTCCAATATCAGAAGGTATATTTCCCTTTAGCAAATTTGAATTGAGAGATAGGGTTTCCAGCTTGTTCAGCTTACAAAGTTCAATTGGAATCTCACCGGTGATAGAATTATCGCTTATATCAATGAGAATCAGCTCGAGATAGTCCCCAAACTCTTTCGGGATTGTTCCTGTGAGATTTGTCGACGAGAGAACAACAACATTCAAGAATTTGAGTTGTTGAAAGTTTGACGGCAATGGACCTTTTAAGGCTACTGACTTCAAACTTAACTCGATCACATCCCCATTTGAGTTGCAATGTATTCCAAACCAGTTGCAAGGACTTTGATCTGCAGAAATCCAAGATTTCAGGGCATCTTTTGAGATGTTTAAACTGTTCTTCCATGTTAAAAGAGCTTGGCCCTGCGCATCAATGGAATGGCAAGTTGAGAAGAAAAGAAAGTTTATTGAAAGAAATAAGTTGAAGAATAATAAGTTATGAGGAGAAAATAAGTGATTTCTTAAGCGTGCAGGCATTGCTGCAGCAAGTAAAGATCAGTGTTTGGGGATTGTTGAGGGGGGAACCCCATGTTTTGTTTATAGAGGAATACCAGAAGATCTGGATCCAAGAGCACTTGTATTTGTCTAGTATTATTCTAATTGAAAATTGCTGTTAAAGGGAAATGGTTGATGCAGATATATACTTTTGGTTTTATTTTAAATATAAGAATCCCAGATTATCTTTTAAGTTTTACTGCCTCCTTGTTTCTGCATGCTGTCAATGGATGTTCAGATAAGTTTTTGGATTTTTGCTTTTTGATATATATGTGTGTGCTCTTCCCTTCTTTACATTGCCCGGCCCGTCCTGTCCTGGCCCTGCCCGATGTAACTTTTCCCCAACCTCAAAATATTTGAAAATAATATTTTGAGACTTGAGCTTCATCTTATTAAGATGAGCAATCCAATCATATATGTAGTTCATTTGAACACACAAATCTTGAAATTTGAATGCTCGTTTTTAGTTTTAAGTATACCGAATTGCTCGTTTGAACTTAATGGGACTTGAGTTTCCATCTTAAAAGATCAACTTTGTTAAGTGAAATAGGCTATGTCTGTTAGTTAATATTTTTATACTTAATCGATGTAGAATTTTACCCTTAACATAATGTACAGTTTTGTTCTTGTTGTATATGGTGTGCAAATTCAAATCAGGTTAATTATTCCTTATGTACCATAATTAGTAAAAATAAATGCTAAAAATTAGTTGCCTTGTGATGAGTAGCCAGATCGTGTCATTTATAAACCATCTAGTAAATAGTGCAGTTTTATTTATTAAATGGACCATATAAACAACTGCATAATGAATGTTTTGGAATTGCAGAGGTAGAAATGGACCATTAATGGTTTAACTAGAAGCTTACATCTTATCGAGTGGTACAAAGGCCAATGTTGAGTGACTCTTCCACATGTTGGTTATGGGTACCATTTCAGTCACCTTTCAATTTATTACTGGTGAAATTTAAAATATTATATATGTCAAAGCGGGTTATACATCTGTTCAAGTTGGTCGATCAATTCTTCTTTTCTTTCTCCTGCCTCGATACATATAATTTTATTAATATGGAAGAGATGGGTGTTTCGAACTAAAGTTTTTTTTTTTTTTTTTTTTGTATTTTTAGAACATGTTCGGCTCCACACATACTTGTATAGTCAAAGTGGATTGATCCCATAAAAGATTAAATTAGTAAAAGGCGGATATTTGTAAGAGGAGTTTTCTTACAAAGTCTTGTTTTGAAGTTTAAGATGAAGAATATTTTTAATATCAATTTATTTCTCAAATTAGTCTTCATCTTACTTAAAATTTGATAAAATGTCTATTTCTATTTCACTTATAAGGTTTTGAAAAAGTCTTGACATTAAAAAAGGAAGTTCGTCTTTGAAATTTTAGGGGTACTCTTGAGTATATATATTTCTTGCTTTTATTGAGAAATAATAATGTTTTGAAATCAAACACGTGCATTGGTCTAAAAAAGATAGAAAAATTAATGGTCAAAAGATTCATGAATTCCTCTCGACTTTCAAACTATAAATGGTTGAGTTGATACAAAATTTATAGATTTATATTTTTTTTCTCATTTTTATCTTCGTATATTGTATACGAAAACTCATGAGTAAAATTAAAATATTACTCAATTAAACTTATGAGACGGTATAAAACATCATTAGATTTTCACCTAGTATAAGTTAATCTTGTATAAAAACAAAATCAAGAATGATCTATTCATTCTTAGAAGAACAACGATCATGTATTTTAAACCACAAATACATTAAAATGAGATCTAATTTATATTTTTATAAGGACAGTGAGTACGGAATGTAATGGAGTAGTTAATTGCACATGGAAAAAAGTAATTAATTAAGCAGAAATTAGTGTTAATTAATCTGCAAGATCTGGTCAAGCTGTCGGGCAGCCTTGCTGTGAAATACTAATATAATGGGCAGTGACCTTAGTCGAAGAGACAATATTAAACTTGATTAAGGGTTTTTAATTATATTTAAATCAACTAGTTAATTATAAGATAGATCGGCCATCGTGCCATTATGTCACGGGCTTTAATTAATTAATTAAGTCATAAAATATAAACTTGATTAAGGGTTTTTTACCATCATTGTTGTGTTAAGAAACATGCCAAATCATTAATCCCTATGTTAATTCTTTTTACAAGTTTGTAACACAAGTGTTGTATAGTTTATATTTGATGTGATAGAAACAATTGTTTTCGGTTAAAATCTACTCGAGCAATGGATTAAGGGGCTGTTTGGCATGATTTTCGAAGTTACTTTTCAACCTGTTTGAATAATTTTTTAAAAGTACTTTGTGTAAGTAGAAGAGATTTTAAAAGAAACTGGCCTAACGACTTCTTTATACGAGAAGCATTTTCCTACTTTAATTAATCTATTAAAATTCTAACCTTATCTCGTACATTTGTAGATAACAAAATAAAAGTTCCACCTTTTCCGAGTTTAGAAAAGACGTTGTGATTTCATTTGAAACAAAATTTCATTTAATCTGATAATAATATTTATTATCTATACTTACTAGTGAATGTATTTATTTTATTTTATTTGAATATAAAATTACTATATTATTATCATTAGAGTGTCAATATTGTAATCACCATTAAAAATCGCTTTTAAGTTTCGTAAAGCTTATACATAATGTTTGGCCAACGCCAACACACTTCACGCATTGCCCTCGTTTTGTCCTTGTGTCGCTCTCGCCTAAATCTAAAAAGTTTGAAATTCGATCTCGATGCCTAACCACGCTTTACGTTTTTTAGAACATTGACTGTAATAGTTTCTAGCGTGTTCATATCAAACAAAAATAAAAGCTCTTTTAAAAATTTAAACACTAATTCAAAAACTTTGACTTGTACTTCTCTTGGTCAAACGGAAGCCATCCCGAACAAGTTGAATGCACGTCTCATCTCTAACTTTATAAACTTTTAAATGAGATGGTTGATATAATTTCAGTACTAAATAAAATACATGTTTAAAGTCTCGTTAGTCATTAATTTATTAAAAATTTAGCAAGGTAATAAATTAATTACTAACTTTGTGAGTATAATCGTTAAGACTTCTATAAAAATCATGCATAAAATCTTTACTTTATATAATCAGTCTAGATTTTAAAGTAATCCAAATATATACACTTTTTTTTTTAATCCAATTTGCTAGAAATTCAAACAAAAAATCTATTTTGGGCTTCAAAATCATTCGTACATTTGTAGAAAGGGAAAGGAAAAATGTATATATCTACAAGTTTTTCTTTTTACGAACAAACAATTTTTTTTTTTTGAAATTTAAATGACTAAATGGTGACTTTAGAATTACCCCATCCTGATCCTGTGGTATCATAGGAAAGAACATACAAGAGGTGAAAATAAAAGAAGTTGTCGCTCTAACTCAAATAAATAATGAGACAACAACAACATTAAAACAAGAGATAGAGACACAAACTAAAAAACAAAAACAAAATATAATTTCAAAACGGTCCTTTCATTAATAAGATATAGATAAAGAGATCCTTTCCCACCCCACCCGTTATTTGTAGAGGAAATCAGGAAATTAGACAACATTTCATTTTTTTTTTTTATCCCCCTCCCCCGCGTTTACATGAATAGACAACTATTTAAAAATAATTACATGAAAACATATATTTATCATAAATTTCAAATATATTTAGTCTATCTTTTTTTTTTTTAATTATAATATATACTTTAACTGAAAGATAATTAATAGAGAGTTATTGTAATCCAAGATTGTAAAATCTTTAATTATGGAATAACTATTTCAGTCATCCAAATATAACTTTGATATATCTATTTGGAAAAAAAAAGTTATATCTCTTCACAAAAAGAAAAAGAAATTATCAGTAATTAACCACTTATAAACATCAACTCAATCGGTTACTATAACATGGCAAGAATCAAAAATCTCAACAAGATCACATTTATGATAGTTCATGCTACATATAGTAAAGCTCGTGATAATAACATTTACAGCACTTTATGATATATAACATTTGTATCACTTCATCTTACATACCATTTGTCACAAACTGTCACAACGTAATCACTTAACATAACATGGTAAAACTCAAAAATCTCAACAATATCACATTTGTAATGGTTCGTGTTACAAATAAAAAAGTTCATGATAATAACAGATGTACCACGTTATGATACATAACAAGATGTCAATAATCTTACACAGTCAGTTAACATAATATGGTAAATATCAGAAATCACACACGATCACTTTTGTAACGATTTGTGATACATATGATAATAACAACTAAAACATATAAATCTACAATTGTGACACATCATAATACATATGGTACTATCAATTGTAACACATAAATCCACAATTGTCTGATTTCGTTGTACTAGACCTTTGATTTTTTTATATTCTTTTGGGGTTGAATATTTGATATGCAAGCGAAAACGACAATGGATGATATTCTAAATATTTATTTTTCAAAATGTGATCAAAATGCCCTCAACACACACAAACAAAAATCCATTACTTTCTTCTTACAATCTTTGTTCTCCATCGCAAAAAAGAGAATCTATTCGAAAGTCGAGTCGTGACTGATAAGTGCGTTTTGTGCACTTATTTTGACCTTTGAATTAATCATTTATGTTGTCATATAGTTGATTTTCTACTTAATCTAGTTTATTATTTTTCTATTTCAGTTTTGGACTCGTTTATAAGCACATAGAGAATATTGGACGAAAAAAGCATAAAATTTGGTGAAAATCGATGAGTAAATGATATACCATTGGAAAGATAATCGAATTACGAGTCCACCACTTTTTACGGATCTCAATTTGGAGCTTTCTACAAGAAGTTATGACTGTTTGTAAAACAGTCGTCCAGTGTTAATTTTGCTGCGGGATTTTACTTTCCTTTTTTTAGTCCCAATTCAACTAGGTAACTCTTGGCCACGAAAATTGTAATCTTTTGGGATATTTTAGGGCACAATTAGAGTAGTATAAATATGAGATATATTCTCATAACAGGAGAGGATTTTTGGGGAGCCGAACTTGGAAGAAGACGGAAGAAACAAGAGAAGACAATTGACTGACGATCAAGAGTTTTTGAAAATTCCTTTTCCTTCAATCTATGCCGGGTTATATCAATTATTGTATTTTTAATTTAATTATGTTCTTCTAAGTTTCTTTAGCCAAGGTAGACGATGAAACCTTGTTTTAATTAATTGATTGTTTCGTTATTCATTTAATTCCTTTTTAGAGCTTTAACGTTCATGGCTTGGTCTTGATTAGATTAATTAAATATAATTTCTTTCATCTCAAATATCATGTATTTTTGATAGTTAGATATTGATTTAATTAATCCATGCTTGGTGATTAAATATGTTCTTTTGATTTTTCATCATCTTTTATTCGTATTGGGATACATAGAATGCTTGGGTAATCTTTGATTCTTTGTCTTCTTTCAATGGAATTTGACATGAAAAATGCTTAAGTAATTTATGTTAGAAGCAAAAGGGGAGCCTAAATTAGATTTTCTTCTTCTGGACTTAATTGATAAATCTTTAGGGACGACAATAGATTGATTTCGTGTTGTCGTGTGTTTTTGGGAATTAATCAATAATTGAATAATTGTTAAGTTAAACAATGGTGGATTCCGAAACCTTGGTGTTTTACACAACTTGATTCTTCAATTTAATTGTTTTAGCATAATTAGTTATTCTTTAAATTCAATAATTTCAACAAAAATCTTTTCGACTCAACTAGCCTAGAATAATAGTTAATTAGGATTAAATTAAACTTTCTCCATGCTTGGTCTACGTGGCATCGACGCCGTTATTACTTATCTATATTCCAATAGATTCGTACACTCATGCGAGTTAATTAAAATTTGACATTAAGTTTTTTGGCGCCGTTGTCGGGATTGCGTCTGAAGGTTAATTTAATCTTGGTTAATTTTATTCTTGATCGGTTATAATTTAGGATTTAATTTAATTTAATTTATTTTCGCTTTTATTTTGTTTATTTAAAAAAAAAAACCCAAAATTTTCATTGTGCATGCTTGGTCGGAGATCGCTAGAACTTAAGTTAGAACATCTAGATAGTGAAGTAGAAAGAACTTTTCACCAACGAAAAACGAGCCACTAATCTAGATACAATTGAAGGAACCAAGCAATAATAGCTATGGGTGATGAAATTGAGGAGAGACCTTTAGGGACTATTTTAGTCCATTAGCTAATTTGAGCACCTCATGCATACAATACCCACAGGTAACTGCTAGGAACTTTGAGCTTAAACCGAGTGTGCTTAACTTCCTTCCATCTTTCTATGGTTTAGACAGTGAAGAATCTTATAATCATCTCACAGATTTTTATGCTGTATGTGAGACATTTAAATATGAGAATGTGTCCCCGATAATGTTAAACTTGCGTACATTTCCATTTTCTCCGAAAGATAGATCTAGATCATGGTTTAATACGTTACCTGCTAATAGTATTACTTCTTGGGAACAAATGGTTGCTAAGTTTTTGAATAAATATTTTCCTATTTACAAAACTAATGCTATTCGCAGGGAAATTTCAGAGTTTGTGCAGAGAGACGAAGAACCATTCTATGAAGCTTGGGAGAGATTCAATGGGCTTCTTATGAAATGTCCACATCACGGTTATGAAAAATGGCACTTATGCCAATATTTTTTGGAGGGTCTACTATCACATATTCAAGAGTGGTTGATGGCCACAAGTGGTGGAGAGCTGATGTCTAAAAATGCTACAGATATTTGGAGCTTCTTTCAGAAGCAGGCTGACAATTCACAACAGCGGAGTTGTTCTTCTCGAACTGAACCAAAGAAAAGAGGAATTTATGAGATTCAAGTAATGAACCTAGCTCGTAAATCAAAGAAGTCAAATGCATGATAGAAGATATTTCATAAGTTGACTTCGTTGACAAAGAAACGATTCGACCGATCCGAGATGCATGTGCCGATCAAGTAAATGTCCTCAACATGATGAGGAAACCTCCTTACAATCCTTACTCCAACACATATAACCCAGTTGGAGAGACCACCCCAATTTCTCTTGGTCACATGGTGCTCAACAGATAATACAAACAGTCGAGCCCCTCAAGAAACTCATCAACAATTCAATCAAAAATTTTTCACGGCCAAAACCATGGGAGGAGGCAATTCAAAAATTGTCAAAAGCTACACAAGCTGCACTAGAACACCGAGAATCACACAATTAAAAGTTTAAGAATGAAGTACGCACTAGCCGTAACTCACGTGCACAATCCATCTCCAACTGAAAACATGATGGGACAAGCGGCCTCATCACCCAACAGTTGGCAACAACCATTGAGAAAGGAAAGTTTCCTAGTCACCATTTCCTAATCCTAAAGGAGTGCAACAGAAGAGGCTAAATCGATCATGACTTTGGGACGTGGAAAAGCTGTTTGACAACAAAGTGGATATCTCAAAGCAAAACACATCTCAACCACTTTCTCCGTGCATTGTCCCAACCGATGATTCAATCCAAGAAGCTCCCAAAGAGGACAATGAGCCATCTTACATTCCAAAAGCTCCATTTCCTCGTAGAGGCTCACAAAGGTAAAGCAAGGTAATTCTATCAATGATATGATGGAAATCTTCAAGCAGGTAAATATAAATATTCCTTTATTTGACGCTATTAAACAAGTACCGCTTATGCTAAATTCTTGAGGATCTATGTACAACAAAGAGACAACTACATATGCTAAAAAGGCATTTTTAATCGAATAAAGTTAGCTCTATAATTCAAAACAACACCCTCCAAAATTTAAAGATCCAGGTTGTCCTACTATCTCATGCATCTTAGGAAACCATAAAATTGAGAAAGCTTTGCTAGATTTAGGAGCTAGTGTTAATCTTCTTCCTTATTACGTGTATATGCAACTTGGATTAGCGTAGTTAAAACCAACCTCTCGTGATTTTACAACTTGTCGATAGATCGTGAAAGTACCCCGTGGAATAGTAAATGATGTTTTGATACAAAGTTGACAAGTTTTATTTTTCGTTGATTTTATTGTACTTGATACTCAACCATGCACGAGACTCGCACAACACATTCTCTGTAATTTTTTGGTCGTTCTTTTCTCGCAACATCTAATGCTATTATTAATTGCGGGGAATGGAGTTATGCAGCTATCATTTGGTAACATGACGAGAGAATTGAATATTTTTAATGTCAACAAGCTACCACATGATAATGAGGATGTTGCTGATGTGGACATGATAGAAGCATTAGATGATGATTGTTTTGCTTATACTAATTGTGATGACGCGTTAAACATGTGCTTAACTCATTTGGGTTCTTATTTTGATATTGATAGTGATATAGAAGAAGTGAATGTTTTGCTTGGATCAGCACCTGTCATGGGTACAACTAAATGGAAACAGACAATTGAGCCACTTCCAACGAGTGCCAAAGTCAATAGGTGCAAGCAAAGCAAGTCCTCCAAAGCACTATTCAGAGTGCCGTAAAGAAACCAGACAACAAGTCAAGCTAAGGACTATAAATAAGCGCTTAATAGGAGGCAACCCATTTTCTAACCCTTTTATTTACTTGCTTTATATGTAGTAGTTTTAGATAGTTAAAATAATTTATTAGTTTTTATTTTATTTATTGCACTTATTAGACCTCACCATGTCAAGCGCAGGATATCCTACTTGTGCAAGCCGCTTGGACTATATTTAGGCAACCTTCTTTTGACCAAGGGTCACAGCACTACATCTGAGTCCACTTCAATCGGACCTTCAACCAACCAGATCCATCTTCTCCACGTCTATTTCTGGGGAGTACCTGATCTTTTCCCCTCCTTTATGTGCTTTAGTTTGCTTTTACATTGGAGACAATGTAATGTTTTAGTTTGGGGGTGGGTTAAAAAGTATCAGGATACTTCATTGCTTCTGAATTTGTGCATTATTCTAGTCTATATAACTAAAGTAATTTTATTTTGTTAAAAAAAAACACAAATAAAAAAAAAACAAAAATATTTTAGTAGTTTATTTGTCTAGTTACTGTTGAATATCCTACTGTCAATGGTGATATCTGTTCAAAATCGAGCACATTTTTAATAGAATATTAGACAACACTTGAACTTGTTCTTTTATCTGAATACTTATCCATGTTAGACCTGATTAAGGAAGTACATAGCCACTATTGACTTATCGGTTATTGGAAACATGACTTGAGTGTTTGTGTTGATATTGTTGACTTTGAGTATCATTATATAAAAAAAAAAAAATTTCATTCCTACATCCTTAAGCTAGTGACCAAACTGTTTTGAGAACAGTTTGGGGTGTTTGATGTTACTACTTTTGTTCTCGAGAATTTTGATGGTTTGGATTTTCTAGGTCTCATCTTTGGTTGAATAGGTTATGGTCAAGGAATCTAGACTGAGCACTACTCATTGCTGATATAATAAAATAAAATATTTGACTCGAGCAATTAAGTCTGTTAGGGTATCTTAAAACCTGGTGCCCTATGGTCATCTGACTTGGGAGTCATCGGCCCAAAACTCGCTACATGAGTCATATATATAAAAAAAAAAAAAAACAAAATTGCAAATATATATATATATATATATATATATATATATATATATTTACATCTTCACTTCTCTATTAGCCTGTGGGACTCGAGCAATTAAGTCTGTTAGGGTATTTCAAAACCTGGTGCCCTATGGTCATCTGACTTGGGAGTCATCGACCCAAAGCTCGCTACAAGGGTCACATAGAAAGCTAGTGAAAGAGAAGTATTGCACAGGATGTAAGACTGTTAACATGAGTAGCATAATAAAAAAAAGTAGAAGTGCTCAGTAAGGATTGCTAGGTTAGAACCTCAGAGACTGAAGATGAGAATTTAGAAATCACTCACCATCCTAATTCTAAGAATACAAGTTCTGATTTTTACCACTTTAGTTGAAAAAAAGCATTGTAATGATCAATAGGAACCAATTTGCTAGAACACCTCGGGATTAGAGAGAAAAGCATTAGAAGTGTGATAATTTACGAGAGGTGTAAGGAATAAATGAATACAAAGGGTTTGGGATTGCTAAAATATCAACAACACAATATTGGTCGTGGTCTAATACATGTATAAGTTTAATTTTTAGCTATTCACACACATTCACAAAAGGTCGAGCATCGGATAAGTGAAAAATTTTGTGCTGTTGTTTAATATCCTTCTAAAAGTGTTGCTTTATTTTCAACCGTGAGGCATATGGTGAGAAATTCAACATTGACAAATTTTTCGTGAATTCAATTAGCTTAGTTTAAAGTATATTTTAGTTTTGTTTTTGTTCGAGGACGAACAAATGTTTAGTTTGGGGTGTTTGATAAGTGCGTTTTGTGCACTTATTTTGACCTTTGAATTAATCATTTATGTTGTCATATAGTTGATGACCTTTGAATTAATCATTTATGTTGTCATATAGTTGATTTTCTACTTAATCTAGTTTATTATTTTTCTATTTCAGTTTTGGACTCGTTTATAAGCACATAGAGAATATTGGACGAAAAAAGCATAAAATTTGGTGAAAATCGATGAGTAAATGATATACCATTGGAAAGATAATCGAATTACGAGTCCACCACTTTTTACGGATCTCAATTTAGAGCTTTCTACAAGAAGTTATGACTGTTTGTAAAACAGTCGCCCAGTGTTAATTTTGCTGCGGGATTTTACTTTCCTTTTTTTAGTCCCAATTCAACTAGGTAACTCTTGGCCACGAAAATTGTAATCTTTTGGGATATTTTAGGGCACAATTAGAGTAGTATAAATATGAGATATATTCTCATAACAGGAGAGGATTTTTGGGGAGCCAAACTTGGAAGAAGACGGAAGAAACAAGAGAAGACAATTGACTGACGATCAAGAGTTTTTGAAGATTCCTTCTCCTTCAATCTATGCCGGGTTATATCAATTATTGTATTTTTAATTTAATTATGTTCTTCTAAGTTTCTTTAGCCAAGGTAGACGATGAAACCTTGTTTTAATTAATTGATTGTTTCGTTATTCATTTAATTCCTTTTTAGATTAATTAAATATAATTTCTTTCATCTCAAATATCATGTATTTTTGATAGTTAGATATTGATTTAATTAATCCATGCTTGGTGATTAAATATGTTCTTTTGATTTTTCATCATCTTTTATTCGTATTGGGATACATAGAATGCTTGGGTAATCTTTGATTCTTTGTCTTCTTTCAATGGAATTTGACATGAAAAATGCTTAAGTAATTTATGTTAGAAGCAAAGGGAGCCTAAATTAGATTTTCTTCTTTCCGGACTTAATTGATAAATCTTTAGGGACGACAATAGATTGATTTCGTGTTGTCGTGTGTTTTGGGAATTAATCAATAATTGAATAATTGTTAAGTTAAACAATGGTGGATTTCAAACCTGGTGTTTTACACAACTTGATTCTTCAATTTAATTGTTTTAGCATAATTAGTTATTCTTTAAATTCAATAATTTCAACAAAAATCTTTTCGACTCAACTAGCCTAGAATAATAGTTAATTAGGATTAAATTAAACTTTCTCCATGCATAGCTCTCACAAGATCGACCTCGTTATTACTTATCTATATTCCAATAGATTCGTGACACTGCGAGTTAATTAAAATTTGACATTAGTGACTCCTCTGCAAATCGACACATCTTCTCTCCAACTACACCAAATTTTCAAGAACTAAACACAATAGAATACATGGTTAAAGAATCATCAAGCTCGACAGTTTTCATCCAATAAAGTGTCGCCCAAAACTTGTACATTTATTCAAGATTTTTATCTTCTTCTTTTATTAAAAAAAAAAAAAAAAAAACAAATTTCGTACGTGTGTGATCTTGCGTTGTGTTGAAAATTGACAATTCCATGAAGTGATTTTAACTGATAATATTATTAAGTTCTAATGCCATGAACAATGATTTGCGATGGTTCATCTGCCAATTGCCATGAATTGTCTAAAATGATAGTTATCCATGATGAACTCTCATTTTGACAATTCATCCCATGAACTATTGAAAATGACAATTCAAACAACAGTTCATTATGAACTACAACAATTCAAAACTATAAATCTTCAACGGCTCAAATTAGCTAGTACTATAACAAGTTCTATATTCTTAATAGAAAAAGTAGTACATTTTCTTATCTTTAAATGATAATTTCGATAATCAAGATTTCAAGTTTCAGATTTAATCTTAATCAACAAATTAAATGCTAATCGTATTAAAACCTTACAAATAATTGGAATTAATTTATGGGGTAATTGCATTAACCGTAGTTAGATAACTTCTCTTAAAAGTTATTGAAAAACAAGTCATTTTTGCAAAAAGGTATAACAGACATTTTATTTCTAAAAATTACTATTTTTATCAGCAGTAATTATATTCACACTACAATTTTTATTATTTACACCACTTTTTAATTTCAATGAAAGTACCAAAATCTTTGATATTTTAGCATTTATGTACTCAATCTTTTTCATCGCATTTTTATCATTAATTTTCACATCTTGTCTTTGATGATAATTTTTATCTAAATATTCTACTAATGTGGATTGAAATGATGGACAAATATTTTGTCAAATTTTTGTGTTTGTTATTTATTTTGCGAATTTAAAAATTCGAGAGACAAAAATACATTTTTACACCATTCTGATTAAATTTTTAGATATAGTCATCATCAAAGACAAAAATAAAGTGTGCAAATTAATAAATTAATTATAAGAATATGATAAAAAAAATAGTTGAGGCAATAAATGTAAAAAAAAGAAATAGTTGGGAATCTTTATTATAATTATGATGTGGTGTAATTAACATAGAATGTAATGTGAATATAATTACCATTTTTACAAATATTATAAAAAATTATCAATAATTATGATGTAGTATAATTAACAAAGAATGTAATGTGAATATAATTACTATTTTTACAAATATTATAAAAAATTGTCATACTTCAAATTTACCCTTTATTTATGACCACAATTCAAAATTCCCCGTATTTGTACTCTTTACCTTAAAAAGTGTGACTTTTTGCAGGTTTTAATGAAAAAGCTACATTTGTTGCATAGTGGTGAATTTTGTACCAGACTATGGTGAAGTTTGTACTAGGATAGTGAATATTGTATCAGGATAGTGTTAGAATTGACATTCTTAAAGGTTGAATCCCAACATTAAGACCCTCCACCGTTAAGTTTACGGGCTTTGATGGAAGATGTAAATCGCGTAATGTATCTCGATTGAAGCGAGATTAAGAGTTGCTTTTAGCTCAAGGCTTACAAAGGACCAAATCCATACTAAATACAAGACTCGAATTCCCACACTGCAGTTATTAGCGAAGTTGAGACTACCTCACTTCCGTTCTTTCAACCACTGAACTATGCCCGGAAGCTATAATTGACATTCTTGACCAGGCAGTGAAAGGGATTCACATGCTTTGGGAAGAATAAGAAGATCCCCTTGTATTTATTTCTCCCAACAAAAATTGGTTTGGGGGTTAAAGTGTAGTTATGGAGAATTCATCTAAATGTCTAACGTGAAATACCTCTATATTGACAGTCATGAGATTGTCGTCTTCCATGTCTCTAGTTAGAGGTGGAAAATGTCCAACTCGAAATAAAGCGGGCCACATGTAAAATTGACTGAGGTGGTCGTGGACTTGACCTAATTTTACACGGTCCATTATTTTTGTTGGGCCACGCATTGGGCTTGCCTCGGTTGAACTTTTTAATTTTTTATTTATATATATTTTCAAAACAATTGAAACAGAAAAAATAAATAAATAATCATAATAAAAAGATTTATCTTTCCTTCTTTTTTCTTTATATATTTTTGAAAAAAAAAGATTTCATATTCTTCTCCAACGAACCCCTTCAACCCCCACCTGCAAAAAATCCAATACACGATAAACCAAACCCAGAGGGATCTGTAGCTGGAAATCTGGGGGGAGAAATGCCCCTTGGTTGGTTGAGGATTCCGACGAAGTGGGGGTGGGGTGAGGACTTTTGGCCAGATTTTTATATGGTCTATTACACGATTAGCCCGAGTTAGCCCAACGAGCTACACATGTCGGGCCAAATAGATCTGGATTTTTATAAGTACTTAAAAATAATTTTAACACTACTAAACTTGAATTTTTCATAAATAACCACAATAAATAAAATATTTCTTAAAATACTGTCATATTTTTTTTATTCTAAAAATAGTGTTTTTATTTTTGTAATACTTGTAGTTACATTTGTTATTTTGGTTATAATAAATGTGTTACATTTGTTATCAACAAATGTAACAAAAAGTGTTACAAAAATGAAAAATAGTATTTTTAGAATAAAAAAATTTAAATAATATTTTTAAATTATTTTATATTTTGTAGTATGTAGTGAAATTATCACTAAATGTGTGTTTGATTGCAAGCAAGAAATTTGGGTAGAAAGAAAATGAATTCCATAGAATTGAATTGCCAAGAAATTATTGATTGGAAAATAAGAGTGTGTTTGATTGGTTTCCATAGATAACAGTAGAAAATGAAAACATTTTCTATGTAAGGTAGAAAAAAAATTCACCAAAATGGTGAGAAAATATTTTCCAATAAAGTGGCCAAAAGCATGTCTTAAGTGATTGTACCCTGAAAATCATTTTTATTTTCCATGTACAATCAAACAACCAAAGTTGAAAAACATTTTCCATGGATGTGACATTATTTTCTATGGATATACATTTTCCATGGAAAATAAAACCTCCTCCTCCCCCAAAGAAAATATTTTTCTTGAAAACAAGGAAAATGTGGCCAAAACAAAAAAAATGAAAAAATATTTTACATGGAAAAAAAAAAGGTTGCAATCAAACAAAACAAGAAAAATATGGAGGAAAATATTTTTTCCTATGAAAAATCTTGTGCAATCAAATACATCAGTTGAAAAATAGGTGGAAAAAACATTTTTTCATAGAAATTTTGTGTAATTAAACACCACCTAAAGGAAAGTATTGTTGGCCTAGGGGTAAGGGGTGTAAAGTTGGCAGCCCAATCCATGCTATGTATTTGCCCGACCCGGCCTATTTTGGGCCAAGTATTGGTTTCGTCCGTACCAACATTTACTTTTCTCTTTTTAAGGCCAGAAGTTATGTAGCAGTCAGACTTTACACCCCAACTTCGGGTAAAGGTTAAAGAGCTCAATAATCTAAAGTACACTCATTATCTCTCTTAAATAATTGGAGAAAGGGAGGTTTGCGACTTCAAACCCCCGGAAATTAAGGAAATGTTAGGAGAGTGGCCATCATATTAGGCTATGATTTGACCACTAACAGGGACCTTAGGCCGGATTAAATCTAATCCTTGTGTTTTCATAAATAACTGATTTGAAAGCTATAGTATAGGTTCAGCCATCTAATAAACAACACTTTCCTTTATTCATCCAAGTAGTGGTACCTAATAAAACAGTGCTGATTTACTCCACATAAGAGTTCTTATAACAACCCCCTACTCTACTCCACAAGCGTTCAGTGGAAATTGAACAACAAAAATAATTCACATTAAAAATCAATTACTTATCTAATCGAGATTAAAAGAACTTCCATAGTAGAAAGTACATCAGAACATCCTAATAAAAATAGGAAAAACTATATCATGTAACTACTCTCTCTTTTTTTTTTTTACATTTTGAATTTCAATAGATAATTTTTTTTAAATAAAATTACTATTTATCATTGATATGAAACTGTTACCATATAAAATTAATTAATTTATTAATTTTTATTTATTATTATCATTATCATTTATTAACGGTTGATATGATTAAACATATCATTATCAAATTTAAATAACAGATCAAATTATTTTCTAAAATATACTATTCCTACTACACATGGAATGCTCACCATTTAAATTAAATTCATTTTAATTTCAAACCCTATATAGTAAGATCTCGCGTTCTTATTTAACTCCTTATTTATTTAGAGTTCGCTTGGTAGAATTTATAAACTAGTTTATTTGACTAAAATAGTTTATTTGATCAAAAATAGTTTATTTGACCAAAAAATTTACCTTTGTAGCCTGACAATTTTGACTAGTCTTGGTCGAATCAAATAAAATAGTTTATAAACTCTATCAAACGAGCTCTTATTAAATAAGAAATTTTTATATTTTTATGAGCATCTCCTTCATTCAATATTTCATTAGAATTTTTTTTTTGCAAATCGATTTTTCTTTGATTGTGAGATGGCTACGATGCATAGTGGTAGTAAATCCAAAAGCAAAATCGTATGCACATTTTCTATTGTGAAGAAAAATCATCGAGACGATAGAGTTATGTTATATATATGATGTTGCAACTCGTTACTTCAAATTAGTTTTTGGTTAATTGTTACTCAATTCTTGTAACAAAAGTTTATGTGTTGTGTTACTCCAAATTTTTACTTCAAATAAGTCTTTTTATGAAATTTCATTTCGTTTATGTTATATGTTGAAAAAATGTCCAATATGAATTATGGTAATCAACCAAGAATTTAGAAGATTGCAATATGTATTTACGTGCATTGAGTATTCAATAATTTTGTATTTTCTTTGCAATAGATTTCCTTACAATTGTTTTCTAAGAATGTTATCAATATTCTGAAATTATGAAAATTGTGTCGAAGAAGAAGCAGATATGCAATGTTGAATTTGTTGATTATATTAGGAGAATTTGAATTTCAAAAGTAAGATTGAAAAAAAGAAATTGGAATAAAATTCTCAATTGAAAAGGTCATATAATTTTCAAGAAGGAAATATTCTATAAATAACATAACTTTTAAATTTCTAGTATTTTTCAATTGATAATTTTTTATTATTTTATAAAAACCAAGTATATTTCAATTTCTATCTAAAAAGTAGTGTATATGCATAAATTTCCCAAATGACTTATGCTTCCATTTCGAGTTTTAAAGGTGACATGATCACAATTTCTCATTATTTTGCAAAATCAAAAAGCCTGTAGGCTGCAGTAGTACCTTGCATTATGCCATACATGTGGCGTAAATAAGGCTTCTATCCCCTGTTTGTCCCTCGAGTATTCAAAGAAACATAATTAATTTATGGGCCTCAAAGACGCAAATTTAACTGCGTGGTTAAGGGCCACTGGAACTTAAGGAATAGATAATGTCCCTTAGTGAATCGGGGGTTAAGTTTACAGACCCAAAAAGATACCTCTAGCCCACAAAGAGAGCAATTTCAAAATGAATGTAATCCCCCAAATTAGCTGTTATTTTCTTCCACCCACGTTGTATTCCTGCTTCAACCCGAAAAGAGGAAAAAAGAAACAAGCATTTCCTAGTTCCTAAATTGCCTGAAAAGCCCAGTAAGAAACTATGCACTTATACAAACTGAAGATCAAGTTTTGGTTACGAATGTGTTTTCGCAAACCACATAAGCCTCAACACTATCTTGTTAAACCGTGCAAGGGGTAATGCAGACACTGGGCCAACAACATACAAGAAATGTGTAATTTCCCCTAAATATAAAATAAACAGGAAGACTTTGGGCATTGCATTTCTAATCTTCACATCTTGGAAGACTTTCCTCTAGGCTAACCGATATGTAAACTTCAAATAAGTTTCACAGTACACTAACGTTCGTGCTATCCTCCTTTGTGGATAGAGCGTTGCACTTATCCTTCAAAGGTGGGAGTGCGGATAAACAGGAAGCAATTGTATTAAACACATGCAAAAGCATACAAATGTACTGCCACCTTCAAATGCCAACACTATTGTAATTGAGGATTCCAATATATGCAAAATCTCGAGATTGATTTGATCAAGACATTTCATTCACTTAGGAAAACTCTCAATAGTTGAATGTGCATGGTTCTATTTAATTTAGTAAACCCAGTGGAAATCAAGGACAGTTTTGGTGATATTCAGCTGTCTATATCAAAAAATGTTTCTATGATGTATGAACAATCATAGAGAGGTGGTATCATTAAATGGAAAAAGAAGAATAATTACAGATATTACAATGTTAAAGTCACCTGCCAAAGCATCTCAACAATGAAGAAGTCAAAGAGGACAAAATAAACTTCAATCCAGCAGATCCTCCAGGAAAGTAGGAAATAGCATAGTATGCCAGTGCCAGGACCTACAAGTCAAAGGACATCACGAGATCACGTTAATATCTTATACTGTTGCATTCCTTCTTGACAAGGGAGTTTGATTTTATTCAGAACAAGTATAAGAGAAATAAATAGTTGATATTCTGAGTTTCTGACTGCAAGAGCCATAAGAATTGAAGAACTTTACATAAAAATATTAACACAGAAGCATAAGTCTTAATACCTGAAGCACAGAAAAGAACACAGTTAGAATATAGCTATGGAGCACCATAGAAACGTAAATGGTTCCCATCATGCTGCCTATGAATCCCAATGTAAAGGGGAGTCTCTGGTTAAACAATGGGAAAGAGAAGATAAGTTAATAGAATGGGATGTCTGACATCCAATACAAATAAGAAAGTAATTAAAGTACCTCCTTCGATGACATATGGGCAAACTGATTCGTCGGACCTCTAAGGACAAAGAACGACCCAATAACGAAGGTGCATCCAACAGTAAAGCAGATGGCAAATTTTTGAGGCACCAATACGATGACCGGAAGAAATAAAGTAAATGCAATAAACAGAAAGAAGACTCCACTTGCCAGGAGTAAGCCAAAGTACATGAGCGCTTTTCCCGACGGGATATTACTAGTGGCAGACTGAAAATTTCCTGGTAAATCCCTCACTCCTTTCGAAACCCTGAGACAAAAGATAGAATAAATCTTTTTAACAAAAGATAATATTAAAAAAATATTGTAGAAGTAGCCTACTACTACAGAATAAATCTTTTTAACAAAAGATAATTATGAAAAATACTGTAGAAGTAGCCTACTACTACTTCACAGTTACAGAAAGAAAATCAACTAGTGAACATGATGATTGGAGATAAGAGAAAATGTTTGGCAATACTAAGATTTGGGATTTCAGGATAGATTATGAGTTATACGAGTTCTCAAGTAAGCTTCCTTATCCAAAAGCCTATCAAACACCAGGATCACATTGCTTAATAAGACCCTGGAACCTGAAAAGATGTTAGGTTGCATTTGGCTCCGAGGAATGGAGATCTCATATTGGAATAAGGGATGGAAAAATTCTAATTGGATTTATTTTACTCTAATATCCAATTTCAAGGTCTTAACTCCAAGCTGTCAATCATAATGTTGTTGAATTTCAGAACAAAGTCAACAAACAGTAAATGCTTGAAATTGATTATTATTCTACCCTATTGGCCACCTCTAAGCTATTCTGAAATAGTATTCTACGGTAACAAACAAAATCTACCCAATTCTAGGGTTTCACTACCTTTCGTGCACATTACACACATTTGCTTCGTACAAGAAATCCTCATAAAGTTTTAGAGTGGTACTAGATGTCCACCAGCCCATATGTTATAATCAGAATCTAATAACCTATTCAACGTCTTTGAAACACCCAGATATGCACCTAAAGCAGAAAGTGCATTCTCCAACATGGTCTTCCAACAAAGTCCAAAAACGCGGCGTTGGAGAACCAATTGAATATGTGATGTGTACATGCTGATCTTGTAATTAACATGAAAAATTATGATAATGAAGAGCATGCAAACGCAAAGTTTGATGCAGAAAAGAAGATAGGGTGTAATGTAAAATGACACCAGTACCTCCACGTGCATGAAACTTACAGCATGTTGGCTTAGCTTATTTTTTGAAAAAGAAGCCAACATTTTGGCTTCTTTTATAGAAATAATCTAAGACAAACATGCTCATAATCAAATGTCACATATGATAAATGACACAAGAAAAAAATTTATACCAATTCAATCACACCATAAGTTTCAACAGATTCTCCAATTGCAGATTTTTTATTCCATTAGAATATACTATTTTTTTGTTTTTCCTACGTGGTGGATTGTTAATTAAAAGTATACGAGAAAAATGCCTCTAGCAGTATTTTTCGGAAACTCTTTTTTCATTTTTATTTTTTATCCAGCCCCTGGATTGTCCTAGTTGATCATAAACTAAGAATCCCCAAATTCACTAATTGAATCTATCCACGATTCAAATATTTCCTACCATTCGGCCAATTCAATGCATATAATTTTAACCAAAAAAAAAAAAAAATGAAGCAATTAAATGTATTCAATTCTCTATAAAAACGAAATATTTGAGACGGAGGAGATCTGTATCGTACACGTTGAATGTGCCGGAGACGGTGTCATTGGCGGACCTGACGGCGGATTCGAGATCGAAAACTCCGGCAAAGGAGCTGCTGCTACTTTCTTCTGAAGATTTGGTTGCTGCGTATGAATTCCAATCGGCCAGCAGAGAAGTGGGTGGTTGCGACGTCGTTTGCAGTTGCGGATTTTCATTATCGCCACCGCCCACTGAGAACCACTTCTGCATTTTCTTTGGGAGTAAATAGTATACTAATTGATCTCCTGACTCCTGAGGATCAATTCTGCTTTTCTTCTGAAGAATGAATTGGATTGTCCAATATTTATGGAACAAATCACTGAACCAAACGGGAATTATTGTGAATGTAGAATTAGAATTGTACCTACTGTTACAGATAAACCGTAGTAATTAAGCAAGAATCATGGTATTTGCAAATTCCAGCTTCAATCCAATACCCCTCCAGTTTGACCTTAAAGTGCAAGAGTCTAAAGTGCGATTTTAAGCTTTTGTTTTTCAGTGGAATTAACTCGAGGCTTACTCCCTTCTTCAAAATCATGAAAGGCGGCAACCCCGCCGAATGGACAAATGAGTGCGAGAGCCGCCCAAGTTCCGTTTCTCGTGAAATCGGCGAGGTAAATGTACCTTGTGCTTACCCGGACATGGAAAAACAACTTGTCACACCTCTAGTGGTGTGGTTTTCACTTTTATGTGAAATTATTTGTCCGTTTTACGTTTTTTTGTTCCGTTTCTCGTGAAATCGGCGAGGTAAATGTACCTTGTGCTTTTATAGTGGTGTGGTTTTCACTTTTATGTGAAACTATTTGTCCGTTTTACGTTTTACAAGTTTTAGGGATGGCAAATTTTTTTATCATTGGTTCCTTCACGTTGTCCAGTCTCTAATGGGCGTGGGGAATCCCGCTCCAATAGATAATTGGTGCGGGACAGAGAACATAATCCCATCTCAAATTATTTTATTTTATTTTTTTTTACTTTTATTTTTAAAATAATAATCTATACTACTTCTAAAAGAGTTTAAATAGAAAAATATTTTTAGATCATTTTACCCTCACAAGTTTTTTAAAATTCCATATTCACATTTAGTATTCATTAATGTATAATTATTTTTTAATATTTTATTTATTATTTCTTTATTCTTCATTTTTATTGTATATTAAATTTTCAACAATTTACTAAATATACAATTAAAATTTTTAAATTTTTAATCTATTAAATTGAATATGAAGGTGAAAGGATGATCTCAATTTTATTTTATTTTTGGCATTAAGTAGATAAAAAGAATGAAAATGAGTTAAAAAAATAAATGAGAAAATTTGTAACTTTGTTTATTACCACATTAAAATTCAAATCATAGTTGTCAAAACTGAAATGAAGATAAAAAAATTATTTTTAATACATTAGATTACAGTGATTACGAGCATGTTTAGTTTAGTTCTTTTTTTTTTAAATTCTTTTTTTCTCAAATTTATTTTTAACTACATATTTTGTTGGATTTACAATTTATATCAACTTTAAACATATTTTACTAATTTTTTTCAAAATCTTTAAACCCCACCAAACATATATTATAGTTTAGAACTAACGTGTGAAACTTTTTTCATTTTTATTTTAATTTAATTTTTATATATAAAACGTTCTTCTCATCTAACTTCTGTCCGTCAACAATATTCTTACTCTGTCGATGAACAATATTCTTACGACATAGACAAGTATTGACACTTCTTTAATTTTTGTTTCTTATTCACATTTATGATATTTCATTTACGTCGTCAAATCAAACACGTCTAATAAAAAGAAAACATACACAAATAATATTGTTCACAATGAACTATTACTTCAACAAATATACAATATTATGTAGTCAATCATTACATTTTTATCACAATAAAAATAGTAATTATTAATTTTATTTTTCGTAAAATGCAGCCCTGGATATCATTAATACTATAAGATTTAATATCAATGATTTGTCAATCATCAAAGTTTAAATCACCAAAAGATCTTAATTGGATTCAAGTTATTGTCGATATTATCACCATATAAAACTCATCTTTAATTGTAATTGTACTTAAATGAATTCAATTATCTTTTAATATTTAATTGTTACTCTTTTATTTTTTATTATTATCGTACATTAAATTTTTAACAATTTATTAAATGTACATTTAAAATTTGTAAATATTTAATATATTAAATTAAATATAAATGTGAAAAGACGATCTCAATTTTTTTTTACCTTACGTAGATGAAGAAATGAAAAATGAATTTTTTTTTTTGAAAAAAATGAATAGAAAAATTGTAAGAAGAATTTTGTTTTGAATTATGTGAGAAGAATTTTGTTTTGAATACATTAGATTACAGTGATTATAATTGACAACTAATTTATGAATCTTTTTTAATTTTTAATTTAATTAATAATACATCGGATGTCTTAATAAAAAAAGAAATATATCTGAAAGAATATTGTTTCTGAAGAAAGAACTACTCTAACAAATGTACAATATTATATAGTCAAGCATTACATTCTTTCCAATAAAATTAATAATTATTAAAAAAAATCGTAAAATACAACTATGAACATCCCTATTAATACATTATTAATTCCATACGATTTGATATCAATAGTTCGTCATTCATCGAAGTTCAAATAACTAAAAGCTCTTCATTGAATTCAAGTTACTATTCATATTACTACTATATAAAATTCATCTTTGATTGCAATTGTACTTCTATAAATGTAAATAAAATATCAACATCGAACAATACCAAATAATATGTTATCAACAACCACATATATATATTGCAATTACTATTTTAGCATTTTAATTATTAACAATAAAAAAATAAAAAAAATAAAAATTAACAATATGATTACAAAAGCACGTGTAACACACGTGTGTCTAACTAGTTAATTAAAAATGACAGTAAACATGATATTTTAATCTCCGCCCCCCGACCCCGTTTCTCAAAAATCTCCAATAGAATGAGACTGGGAAAGGCCGTCTCGATTTCGTCTCGCCTTATTGCTATCTCTAATTTTTTTCCTTAGACAATTAGACTCAATAGCAAGTATTTATTTAAAATAACAATTAAAATATAATTTATTTTGACGATTATTTTATTTTTATCGTTGATTAATAAAAACTTAAATTACCAAACTGAGTTTAATGAGAAAATCAAATTATAAATAGTTATTATTAGAAGGAGTAAATCAACATGGTCATCGTGCTCATTACTAAAGCTGGTTGAAAATACAAAATATTAGAATTCTAGAAAGATCAAACTTTCATGAAAGAGAAGCAAATAAAAAACTTTCATAAAAATTCTTGTAGAATCAAAAATAAAGTTTTCATTCCGTATATGCAAGATCACGAATTAATAAATACATTCAAATATTTTTAAAACAAATTTCAAATGTGTCGAATTTTTCATGTTTTAAATGGAATATAGGGAAGACAGACAGTCTATCAATAATATATTTTTCACATAATTTCAATCTTATTTTTATATTGAAGAGTGCAAATTACAATGAGGTTGCGAATATTTACAAAGTTTTAATGAAAGTATGATTTTTCTTCGGATTATACAATTAGAGATAAAATTATTTGTAATTGTACAACAATGAATTTTGGTGGGTCAAGGTGCAATCAATTTTAATTAAATTAAAATCATGGATCACAAAGCATTTTGTTTAGATTAGAGAAATTTCCCAAAACCTCTCATTCCATTCCTTCTCCATACCAATTAAAAGTTTTGCCATAATTTTAACAACATATTCACAAACCTTATTTTTTTTTAGTAGAATTGGCATAAGGCTTGGTTGGATATTGCCGTGCTTTTAAAAGAATCAATTTTTGGTGTATTGCAGAAAAAATTAGTTGTGGAAAGAATCAGATAAGTGTTTGATAAATTTTTATTTTTAAATTGTTATATGTTTCAAAATCAGTATTCGAACGTTTGATAAACAAAATGATTTATTGAGGTAACTGTATGAAATTACTAAAATAGATATTATCAAAAGTGATTTATTGATGTTACTGTATAAAATTACTAAAATAGATATTGATTATAATAATGTTCTTTTGTATTATTATTGTTGTTGTTATGAGTATTGTAAAAAAATACTTTTATAACAATATGTAATATTATCACATATCTTTTCAAGACAATACAATCACCATAATTATTTTAAAATAAAAATAACAAACTTCTATTAAATCTCAAAATTTAAAAAAAAATTACAAAATAAAAGCATATTTATATAGTAAAAAACCAATTAAATTTAAATTTAAATTTAATTTATTTGTGGATATGCATTATAATTAGAATATTAATAAACTTATGACATAAAAAGAATTGTTTTAATTAATTAAGGTTAAAATTGGTATTTTAATAATAAATAAGTAAAAAAGTTATAAGTATAATTTGATAAGCTACCATTTTGCTCATCATAAAAATCTGCTGTCAAATTATACAAATTCTTTTATAATCATTTTTTTTTATCAAATGCTTAAAATAACTTCTAATAACATGACAATTAGAAGTTGAGAAAAAAATGAGCTCTAAAATCAATCACAAACGGACCACAAGCGTGTCTGAATTTTCACATTCATTATCACAATTTTTCATGTACAAATGTGTTTTTCAAACTGCACGTTCCATATGCAAAATGGGCTAGAGAATAGAGATGGCAAAATGTCGGGTCCTTATTTGCTATTTATTTTATATTTTTAAATTTATATTGTGTTTTAAAAATAAAAAAGTAATGTTAAAAAATATGAGTAAATGAAAGAATCAGCCCGATAAATTAAGATATTTTAATTCTCATCCTAGTTTGTCTTGTGTGTTGAAAATTTATGACTGAACCGAGGATAAGGATGGCCGCCCGCTCCACCCTGCCCTGATTTGCCTTGTCTTACCTTGTCTTGCTTTGATCCCCACTTCTTATACATCTCTTGAGAGTGCAAAAATTTACTATTTTTTATGTTTCAATTTTCTTTCTATTATATTTATAGCATGTGCTTATTTAAATTTTAAACACGAGATCAAAAATAGTTCTGTCTAGCATTACAACTTTAAATTTTATAGCCTATGCCTATTTAAATTTTAAACACAAAATTAAAAATGGTTCTGTCTAGTATTACAACTTTAAATTTTATAGCCTGTACCTATTTAAATTTTAAACACGGCCAAAATCACACAATTGTTTTCCTGTCAATTGATTACAAACTCAAATGATAAAAAGTTTGGACTTAAATGCCAATTATCACAAATGCTTGGAACCACGACTGCATTTTTTTTCTTTAGTAAAGTGAATATTTTTAATTTTATATATCAAATTTATTAATGAGAAATTTTGAAAAAATAAAATAAGAAAGTATTAAATTGATCCGCACTGTTTTAAAAGACAGAAGGTGTGACAAAGTGATGAGGTCAAACCTAAATCTTACAAACTTAGGCGTAAAATGATGTTTTTTTGTTATTTTAATATTATTTTAATATTCTAAATCATTAAATAAATAAGATAACGCACACCAAACAACTAAAATCATAAAATGCTGTGATTACTTAATAATTTCCACAACTAGACAAATTCTAAATTTTTAAAAACTAGACAATTTTCAAGTTTCTATCGATTTATAGACAATAGAAACAATATAAATAATTATTTTATTTATACTTGAATTGACAAACAATAATCACGAATGACTAATATCAAACATTTAGCAAACAATAAAACATAAATAATATTTCTCACACATTTTATCAACACACATAAAATACTTTATCACAATTAAAAAATAAAAATAAAATAGCATATGACATAATGATGTATATATAAATCATAGAGTTAAATACCTCTAATGCCACTATATTTTAAAACGTTACTGAATTGCTATTGAACTTTCAAAAGTGAAGCTCATATGCCACTCTACTACATCGTGTTAAAAAAATTAACAGATATAGTAATGTGCCGTAATAATTTGTACAGATGGCACAATATATTTGCCACATCAACAAAAAGATGCTAACGTTGCTTTCTGTGTGAAAAAAAAACCTTTAGACAAATTTTGAAAATCAATCAAAGAGGTGATTTCGTGCTTGAGTTGGATTTCTTAGAGTAGAAACCCATCCATCGAGTCAAGTAATTCGCTATCGGAAATTGACATATATTTTATTTAAAAACTAGTTAGAATGAATACAAAAAAAAAAAAAAAAACTAAACATCTTAACAAAAAATATGTTTGCCAGAAGAAAAAGATATACACAATATGTATCAATTAAAAGAGTTAAAAATAATGAAGAAGCTCAATCCCCACTTCTTGAAACAATAAAAAATTAAGATCAATCCATTAATTCTTATACAATTTAAAATAAATGAATAATTGCATGAAAGGTCCCCAACATTTCAAAATCATTGAGAATATGCCTCCAACCTAAAAAAAAGCACCACACGTCCCCAACATATGAATAAATAGGCATCGTAGGTTCTTCTTCACACTTTTTACAGTTTTCTTTGTTAAAAGCCAAAATCGGACACCACGCGCTTTCTCTCTACAAATTAAGCGATTGGAGATTTTTACCTGCAACCTTGATGATGTGCAAGAGTTGTTAAAAGGCTAACAATTTTAGACTGATACCTTTAAATATGTCCATATAATCAATACCAAGAATCAATTTCTTCTCCTTGAACTGTTCTTGAATCTCCAAAAACATCAAGGACTACAGCTGGGCAAATTTTTTAGGGGTGACGCTTTCACCCAAAATTGAGCAGAGAATGCAACAACGATATAACTGTACGAATCCCCCTGCTTAATTAGGTAAGTAATGAGGTACTTGAAGCCGGCAGCCATCTGATTTGAAGTGGGACAGACACACCAAAGCGGAACATTGAGTCTCAAATTCACCACCCAATTACGAAAAATCGTAAGGATTGTTAGCTTCCATGGCCTAGCAAGTGGTCAATGCCTGGTAGGTATCATTCGCCACCGATAAATACATCTCGCCTTGTACCTTGATTGTGTATGATGTATTGTGCTGGTACTTTGAATCCGTCGAAGTATGAGCAGTTGACAGGCACGACGACGAGAGTGTCAACAGGAGCACGCTGACATTAGAAATATTATTAACTCGAGCAATTTTGGATGCATCGGCGGCGAGGAGGTAGACAATGGTAATGGGATTGTTGTAAGTAGGAGTGGATCGGAAAGTGAGATAAGAACAGCATACCCTCTCTATCATGTTTGCAGTAGAAAATGAGAGGAGGTGAGGATAAAAGAGAGCTAATTGTAGTGAAGATAAAGTACATGTCAGAACAAAAGTAACAAATAAGAATTATGAGGAAAAATGGAGAGAATGGTACAATAGAGTTACAATTTTAACCCTGACATTCTTAGTCGATTAATTTGGAGAGAGAAAGTGCGTAGTGTCCAATTGACTTTTAATGTAGAAAACTGACGGAAAGTGTGAAGATGGACCTACAATGCCTATTACTTCATACGTTGGGGACGTGTGGTACTATTTTTTTAGGTTAGGGGCATGTCCCTAATGATTTTGAAACGTTGGAAACCTTTCATACAATTATCTCTAAAATAAAAGAGTGTATTTGAAATAAAAAAAATCATTATTTTACACATAATTTGTTGATTCCTGGTCTTGTGCATCTACATCCAAAGTTTTATATTCAAGTACAAATTTCGATTAACAAGCGCGATCTTGTATCGAACTATCATCAGTAACAACATCACAAGATTGAACATTCTGCAATTTTCGGTGCCATAGAAGGCGTCAGAAAGTTGAATGGTCTTCCCAAAAAGCATTATTTTGGGTCATTCGCTTCAAACATTTATCTAACTTATTTTTCAACATTTATATTTGAATGGTCTCCGGCAGTTGAATGTGTCTTCATTATTTTTAACCTTATTTAATTGATACATATTTTGTATATTTTTTTTTTTTTTTTTGCAAACACATTTCTGTTTTTATGTTTAATTTTTTTGGTTTTTTTACCTTTTATTAATTCCAACCAACTTCTAAGTAGAATAAATGTCACATTAGCACATTTTTGTTGATGTTGCAAATATAACATGCCATTTGTATATATTAGTATGCCACATCACTACATATGTTAACTCTTTTAAAGGAATGATGTGTGAAATTTACTTTTGAAAATTCAATGACATTTCATAAACGTTTTAAATTATAATAGCATTCCATAAATGTTTGACAGAGTATTGTAACATTGGAGGCATTTAACTCACAAATCATACACAAGACAAATTGTTATTTATATTTTATATTCACATCAAATGTCCAAGAATAATCAAATTTTTGGAAGAAGAAAAAAATACTTCATCCGTCCCACAAAGATATACTTACTTCTATTTTCGCATAGATTAAGAAAGTGGAATTAATATAGTTGGAACTATAAATTTTATTTACATTTTTTCTAATATACTTCTACATTGAATAATGATAGTTCATATTTGTTGGTAACAAAATACATGAAACAAAGCATATTAATAAACTAATAAATTAATTATACTTTCAATAAAGAAAGTTGACTATAATTTGAGATGAATGAATAAGGAAAGTAAGCACGGGTGGACCCAAAATTATGGTTCAGTGGGGGTGATACACAATTACATAAAAAAAAAAAAAAAAAAAAGATAATAACGATAATATTCAAAATGTAGTATTTTTTTACAATTGTTCCCTAAAACAGAGAGATAGCAGTAAAAATTACAAAATTTTGCTTATTCAATATATAGCTCTTCTTTCAAAATATCGAGTGTCGATTTCAATTGGAAATTGGAATTGCACTTTAGCACTTACACAATGTTATAATTGCAGCAGCTATGTAAAGAAAATAGGGTTGTGTTTAGAAATTATGATTAATTTGGGAGGAATTAATTAAATTGGAATTATTTAGATTTTGAAAACAAATTAATTGGGCCTTTAAAAAAAAAAAGTTTATAAGAAACCAGTGGGGCAATTGCACCCATTGGACCTTAAATGGGTCCACCCTTAAAAGTAAGCTCCTATTTGTCGGACAAATGGAGTAACAAGAAGTAAAATAAAAAATAAAAAAATACAAAGAATAAAATACTAAAATAAAAATAAAAATATCAATATCATGTGTTTGGATTTTGAACTCTGGAGAATGACAAATAATAAAATCAAAATTGGTAGAGTTGATGGTCAATCAACTTATTCATGACTTCAATTAATAGTTCACATTTAGAAACTATACTAATTAGATGTTGGACCTAAGACTTCAAAAGGTAAATATAATAATAATCTATATCTATACTACATCTAAAATGGGCTTAAATGAAAAAACTTTTTGGACCATTCTACCATTATAAATCTTTTAAAAATCAATATTCACCTTTAGTATTCATTAATGTATAAATATTTTTTACTTTTTTATTGTTCATTCTTATTGTACATTAAAATTTCAACAATTTACTAAATATACAATTAAAATTTTTAAATATTTAATCTATTAAATTAAATATGAAGGTGAAAAGATGATCTCAAATTTATTTTTTTTTTTTTTTTTGCATTAAGTAGATAAAAGGAATGAGAAATGAGTTTCAAAAAAAAAATGAATGAGAAAAATTAAAGCTTTGTTTATTATCGCATTAAAATTCAAATCATAGTTGTCAAAACTGAAATGGAGATAAAAAATTATTTTAATACATTAGATTATAGTGATTATGAGCATGTTTGGTTCAATTCTTTTTTTTAAATTTTTTTCTCAAATTCATTTTTAACTACATATTTTATGGGACTTACAACTTTTCAACCACACATTTTACCAATTTTTTTAAAATCTTTAAATCTCACCAAATATATACTATAGTTTATAACTAACGTGTGACTCTTTTTTTATTTTTAATTTAATTTAATTTAATTAATATATATAGAACATTCTTCTCATTTTAACAATTTATTAAATGTACATTTAAAATTTGAAAATATTTAATATATTAAATTTAATATGAAAGTGAAAAGACGATCTCAATTTTTTTTTGCCTTATATAGATGAAAGAAATGATAAATGGATTTAAAAAAATGAATTAAAAATTGTAACTTTTTTATTATCGGATGAAAATTCAAATCATGGAGATGAAAAGATTGTTTTGAATACATTGGATTACAGTGATTATAGTTAACAAATAATATTTAAAATTTTAATTTAATTAATAATATACATTAGACATGTTTAATAAAAAGATAACATACACAAAGAATATTGTTTACAATGAGTCACTACTCCAACAAATATACAATATTATATAGTCAATCATTACATTCTCTCCAATAAAATTAATAATTATTAATTTTTTTTTCGTAAAATACAACCCTGAATATCCCTATTAATACATCATTAATTCCATACAATTTGATATCAATGGTTCATCATGCATCAAAGTTCAAATCACCAAAAGCTTTTTACTTAATTCAAATTACTATTCGTATTACTACTATATAAAACTCATATTTGATTGCAATTGTAATTGTATGAATGTAAATAAAATATCAATATCGAACAATACAAAACAATATGTTATCAATAACCATATTTTTTTTTATCTTTATTGCAACTAATTTAACATTTTAATTATTAACAATTAAAAAATAAAAATTTTGAAAATATTAAAAATTAACAATATGATTACAAAAGCACGTGCAACGCACGCGTATCTAACTAGTAAGATAAATGTGTCCAAAACTTCAATAATACAAAATGATTTACATAAATAGATCCAAGAATAAAATTAAAAAATAAATAAGAGCACAAACTCATTGTAGAGCGGTTTAAAAAAACTCTACGCTTAGAGCATCTCTAACACATATTTTAAAATGGCGTGAAACTTCAAAATGGAGTATGGAAGTGATCCAATCCATCTTCAATTTGGAACGCCAAAATGGATATGTGAACATGTTTCGCTATATGGCGCAACACTGTTCATTTGGAGATGAATTTGGTGCATTCCCCCCCACCCCACCCCCACCCCACCCCACCCCCAATTTTGCCCTCATATTACAATATAGAATTTGTTTTCTCCCCTATATCCTTGTTTATTATCACTTTATTATTTTAGTGATGTCAAGTTATTTATGTTTCTTTTAATTTGATTATTATTTTTATCAACATAATATATTGTATTAATCGGGTAATAAATAACAACTATTGAATAAATATATTGTTTAATTTATGCATTTAATATAAATACAATAAATAATCAAATAATTTTTGAAATAAATTAATTGCTAAGAATTAAAAAATAAGGAAAAGAATCTATATTGTTCATTTGGTGTAAAATTTGAAGTAATGGATACTAGATGATATTTGGATTTGGTGTGAACGTTGCACCATTTTTGTGCAAAAGTTGTACTAATTTAAAGATATGAGTTGGAAATGGTCTTGGACGCAAATTTTAGAACATTGATGTGAAATTATTTTTTAGGTTAATTACGTTCTCAATCCCCATTCTTTCACATTTGTAACAATATCATTTCTATTTAATTTTATTCGCAGATAACATCTTCATCATTTTATTTTACTCGCATAGATGGTCTCCAAGTAATTTTTTGGACACTTTTACCCATGACTTAAATAAATTAAAATAACAGAAAAAAATACAATGAAAAAATTGTAATTGGACCATAACCTTTTTAAAAATACAAATAAACCCTAAACTTTTTATTTTTACAAATATAAAAATAAAAAATAAGTGTTTTTTCCCACCCCACCAGAGCAACCGAAGGTGAGATCGATTTCAAGAGATCCATGGTACATGGTTAACAATTATCATTGAAGAAATATCACTAAAATATATTCTCTTTAGCATGTAATTGCTTAAATTATAATTTTAATTAGTCAAATTGATCAAACATATTTTTTATTCACACATTTCATAGGTCCCACAACTTACAATTCATTTTTTTATCCATACATTCTCCATCAATTTATAATATAAATACTTAAAAAATAATTTCAACACTATCAAACATGTACTTAAGAAAAAAATTCTTCACTTCATTAAATTGAATTATTTCCTTATTGGGCAAGCCTTTTTTATTTTACCATGGTATTGGGAGAAATGAAATTGGTATGTTCAGGTTATGTATAGTTCAAAATTTATAGCGTAACTTCCATTTATCTTACCCAGTTTGAGAAAGTCGCCTCTAGTTCAATACCTGGTGAGACGGTGGACGCTTTTGCTAGCAAGTCGAACTAGTCCAATACCACTGTCCCCGGCAGCAAATTGATTAGAACAATTAGAGCTTCAAGGAGACCAAAGTGGAACTACTCCCCGTCCCTTCCTCTTCTACTGCTACTGGATGATTCAACCGTTTAATCTTCAGAATTCGTTCCAGTCTCCATCACTACTTGATCTTTAGAGCAATCAGCTTTCTGGTAGCATTCCTTTGGAGTTTAGTAAAATTGGATCTCTTGAAATCACGCGGATGCTCTTGTCTGTGGGTAGGAAGAACACCTATTTTTGGTTTTTTTTTTTTATTAATAAAAATAAAAAGGTTTATGATTTATTTGTATTTTTAAAAATGTTAGGATCATTTTATTGTATTTTTTTTTTGCTATTTAAATTTATTTAAGTTAGGATAAAAATATCCAAACAAATCAATTGGAATTATTTATGTGAGTAAAATGAAAAAATAAGAATGATATCTGTCAATAAAATTAAAATAGAATGATATTGTTATAAAATTGAAAAAATAAAATTGAAAAAATAAAATTTGTGAGTATAATTCACCTTTATTTTTCATTACAAGATAGGAATATATGCTTTATAAATCAAACTGTGGCAACCGTGATCGCTCACTCAGTTCGGATCGTCAGTAGTGGGTCCAATCTATTAACATTACTGATTTTATGTTTTTATGTACAATTACAAAGAGAAAATTCAAAGAACAAAAGCGCGTGATTGACCTGGATTCTAAATGGATTTTTTTTTTTTTTTTTTTGGTACAAATGATCTCTATCTTTTACACTTATTGCAGGTTAATAACTTAACTTTTTATTTTTGGCACTGTAGTTTTATTTCAAATTTTTTTGACGACAATAGTTATTTATGTCCAATTCGTCAAATTAAACATTAGTTCTGGTTTTTTTGCACAAATGATCACCACGTATATTCTATACTCTACATTTCTTAAAGACATTTTTGGTATTCTAATGTTCATAACAAACAAATGTTCATAAATAAAAAGAAAAAAGAAATGTCCTAAATTTATTAAAAAAGAAAGAAATTAATTAACCCCACACCCATCCACCCCACCCCCACCCCACCCACCCGACCCACTCCCTCCACTCCACTCCACCTGCAAGAGGATAATCCATAATTGAACCAATAATAAACTTAAGATTAAAATTTGGAGAAAAAATGAAAATTACAGAAGAATAAAAGAAGAGTAGAAGAAACTCCAAGCAAACCAAACCAAACATTTAAAACCTAAAAGCTTCAAAAGCTCTACAAGTTCTCTCAGAACTGAAATCAGACACAACATAAGTGAAATTCGGATCTCTTTTATTTTGAAGTATTGTTACTTGGAAATCGGTATTATGTACATAATCTTTTATTGGCATTCATAACAGTGGTGAATAATTGGGTATAGTTTTGCCATAGCCGAATGTGATGCTAATATATGTTTAAAGAGATCTAAAGTCTGGACTCTAGAAGATGGATGTAAAGAAAATTAGGTATAGTATTTACTTTTCTTTAGCAAATTGAAAAATACTGCATTCTCAACTTTAATGATATTTTCTTAACCTACCAATAAAGGGCAAATCGTGGGTAGAGTTCCCATCTCAAATTCATTCAATCCACGACCGAAAATATGGTATTTGTTTTCCATTTTCTCATTTTCATTCGCCATTATTAGAAAGCTGACCTGACTTGAGATATGTAACTCGAACCACAACAATGGCACCTATAAGAGCTGCGGGTGCTATTGTTTTTGTATTCAAGGATATTGATAATCTCTTTTATCACCAAAATTAATTTGATTTACAAGTTCGATATATTTGTGGGGTGGGGTGGGGTGGGGTGGGGTGGGGTGGGGTGGGTACTTTTTTTTAATTATTTTCTTTCTCTTTTTTTTCTTTCTTAAATTTAGGACCTTTGCTATAAATTTTTATTTATAAACAGTAGAATATCAAAAATGTCCTTATGAAATGTTGAGTGTGGAATACACACGGGGATTATTTGTGCAAAAGCTAGAACTAACGGTTAATTTGACGAAATTGAACAGAAATGACCATTGTCGTAAAAAAAGTTTGAAATAGAGGCTACACTGTAAAAAAAAAAAGATAGGACTTCAATCTGCAGTAAAAGTAAAAGATAGGGTCCATTTGTGCAAAAAGCTGATTCTAAATCTTATTATTACGTGAAAAATAAGGAAAAAAATGTTCCAATAGAAGGATCTGGAAACCCTAGCGCAATCACCTATATAAACCCTTCTACATTTTATAGCATCTATCTTCTGCTTTCTCTTGTTTACGGGATCTCTAGTAACCCTAGTTCCATCGTCTGTTCGATTTCTTTTTCAAGTATCAGGGAGAGAGTACAGATCTGAAATGGCTGAGGCAGAGACGTTTGCTTTCCAGGCAGAGATCAACCAACTGTTGAGTCTGATCATCAACACTTTCTACAGCAACAAGGAGATCTTTCTCCGCGAGCTCATCAGTAACTCCTCTGATGTAAAACCTCTATTTCTCTCTACTGTTGTCTTATTTTCTTTGGTAGATCGGTTTTATTTTACTGTTTTTTGTTTTATGTTCTCAATTTATGGCTTTGATTTTCGGGTTGAATGATGTATTGGTGCTATTGATCCTAATCGCGTTCTGGAGCTCGCTTGACTTTTGCTTTTTAAGTCTCTGGCTGCTTACAGAAATTGTTTTTTTCCAATAAGGTTTTAGATTAAAAATATTACCTGTATAGAATTAGGTTAGGTATGATGCCATTTGTATGCTCCGTCTGAACTACTACATGCGAATGAATTGTTTAATGTTGCTTCATATTTGTGCTGTGTGTATTACTTGAGAATTTAGTTTATTACCCCCAAAATAGCCTGGAGAAACTGGAGAAAGTAACAGTTTGTGCTGCCGTGTGTATCCTCTGTTTTACTACTTACTAGCCACATGGATCAAAATAATTTGCATTAGTTATTTATTGTTTATTTTTCATCTGTTACCACTAAGTACTGGCTAGATAAGGGTTGTAAATTTAAATTGCAGTGTAGTTATGACTAGTAAAATCAGTCAGTAACAAGCCAAACCATTTGATTGTGTTTGTATATCTTGTGACTGTGACCCATCAATATCAGTAACTATATTGTTATTGATATAAAGATTCTATATGTATTGTATAAAATGAATATCTATGAAAAAGTTTGCTTCATATTTGAATTATCTTATTTTTATCAATATCAATATTTGATTGCTTGCAATCGTTTGGTTATCATGCATTTCCTTAAACTTTGTCACAACTGCTTTAATTATTGAGTGTGAAATTCTAAATTTGTCTCATGATTTTTGAATATTGCTTTTAGGCTCTTGACAAGATCCGTTTTGAAAGCTTGACTGACAAGAGCAAGCTTGATTCCCAACCAGAGCTTTTCATTCACATTATCCCCGACAAGACCAATAACTCACTGACTATCATTGACAGCGGTATTGGAATGACCAAGGCTGGTGAGTAGAGCTTTAGTAGAAGTATGTTTCATATCATTCAATGATTTTTATGTTACATGGCATCTAACTGGTTTTGTTTGGAATTCAGATTTGGTGAACAATCTTGGTACCATTGCAAGGTCTGGAACCAAGGAATTTATGGAAGCCCTTGCTGCTGGTGCTGATGTCAGTATGATTGGGCAGTTTGGTGTCGGTTTCTATTCAGCTTACTTGGTTGCTGAGAAGGTTGTGGTCACCACAAAGCACAATGATGATGAGCAGTATGTGTGGGAGTCCCAAGCGGGTGGTTCATTCACTATTACTAGAGACACTTCTGGTGAAAGCCTTGGCAGGGGCACCAAGATTACTCTCTTCCTCAAAGAAGATCAGCTTGAATACCTTGAGGAGCGCCGGTTGAAGGATTTGATCAAGAAGCATTCTGAGTTCATTAGTTACCCAATCTCCCTTTGGGTTGAGAAGACCACAGAGAAGGAAATATCTGATGATGAGGATGAGGAAGACAAGAAAGATGAGGAAGGGAAGGTTGAGGAAGTTGATGAAGAGAAGGAGAAGGCTGAAAAGAAAAAGAAGACGATCAAAGAAGTGTCTCATGAATGGAATTTGGTGAACAAGCAGAAACCCATCTGGATGAGGAAACCTGAGGAGATCACAAAGGAGGAGTATGCAGCTTTCTACAAGAGCCTCACCAATGACTGGGAGGAGCACTTGGCTGTGAAACACTTTTCAGTTGAGGGTCAGCTTGAGTTCAAGGCGGTTCTCTTTGTTCCTAAGAGAGCACCATTTGATCTCTTTGACACCAAGAAGAAGCCCAACAACATTAAGCTCTATGTTCGACGAGTCTTTATCATGGATAACTGCGAGGATTTGATTCCTGAGTATTTGAGCTTTGTGAAGGGTATTGTGGACTCTGAGGACCTGCCTCTCAACATCTCCCGCGAGATGTTGCAACAAAACAAGATTTTGAAGGTCATCCGCAAGAACTTGGTCAAGAAGTGCATTGAACTCTTCTTTGAGATTGCAGAGAATAAAGAAGATTACAACAAGTTCTACGAGGCTTTCTCGAAGAACCTCAAGCTGGGTATACACGAGGATTCTCAGAATAAGACTAAGATTGCTGAATTGCTTAGATATCACTCCACCAAGAGTGGTGATGAGATGACCAGCTTGAAGGATTATGTGACCAGGATGAAGGAAGGGCAGAACGAAATCTACTACATCACTGGTGAGAGCAAGAAGGCAGTTGAGAATTCTCCCTTCCTTGAGAAGCTGAGGAAGAAGGGCTATGAAGTCCTCTACATGGTTGATGCTATTGATGAGTATGCTGTTGGTCAGTTGAAGGACTTTGAGGGCAAGAAGCTTGTTTCTGCAACCAAGGAAGGTCTCAAGCTTGATGAGAGTGAGGATGAGAAGAAAAAGAAGGAAGAATTGAAGGAGAAGTTTGAGGGTCTCTGCAAGGTGATCAAGGACGTTCTTGGGGATAAGGTTGAGAAGGTTATTGTCTCTGACCGTGTTGTTGACTCACCTTGCTGTCTGGTGACTGGAGAATATGGGTGGACAGCTAACATGGAGAGAATTATGAAGGCGCAGGCTTTGAGGGACTCCAACATGTCGGGGTACATGTCGAGCAAGAAGACCATGGAAATCAACCCTGAGAACTCCATCATGGAAGAGCTTAGGAAGAGGGCCGATGCTGACAAGAATGACAAGTCTGTGAAGGACTTGGTTCTGTTGCTGTTTGAGACTGCCCTGCTTACTTCTGGATTTAGCCTCGAGGAGCCCAACACCTTTGGCAACAGGATTCACAGAATGCTTAAACTGGGTTTAAGCATTGATGAGGATGCTGGTGATGCTGATGTTGACATGCCAGCGTTGGAGGAAGCAGATGCTGATGCTGATGCTGAGGGTTCCAAGATGGAAGAAGTCGATTAAGCTCGACTTGAGAGCTGTGTTTTTCTCCTATTAACGTAACATTTTGGTTGAAGTAATTTACTTTAAATTGGGACAATATTATATCATCTGTTTTAAATGCTTTGTAAGACGTGTTAGTTCGTTTGAATCTAGTTCTGATTGCTATTTTCTAACTGGTTTTGTTTTGTGGGGATAATATACGACTCTGCTTGTTTCCTGCTCATCTTACTCTGCTGGTTCGGATTGGGATTTTTAAATATTGGGCTATCAATTCTTTCAGAATAATCTTAAAAAGGCAAAACATATACATGGAAATACATGAAACTAAAGTGCTGCACTGAATTTTGGGGATTCTAAAAAATAAGATATATTTAACTGGTCATTTTGGGGATTCTTGGAGGCACTGAATATGGGTGCTAAATGACCTACTGTGTCTAAGTAGAAAATGAAAAAGGCCGTTTCTTACATCTTATTTTCTTCGATGTCACGAGAAATTCTTCAGAAACTTAATCCCGAATCGGTAAAAGTTACTCCAAATTTTGTGTGTTGGCTTGTGAAGTGAAGAGCAAGATTTGTTGTGATTTCTAATTTGAGGTAAATATTTTGAATATTCGTGGGATTTGGTTTGGGTTTCTTGAAAATGAATTTACGATTAATAAGATCATGTATATTGGTAGAAGATATGTTTAAGAAAATGAAACTTTTGGGTTTTGATAATTTCAACACAAATATTTGATTAATTATGTTTATAAATCCCACCACCACTCTAAACAGGGTGCATCCAAGATTCAAAATGTCTACACAGCATGATGCTTTGTTGTAACTCAAAAAAATGTTGTTAGAAAAAAAAATTGAAAAGAATGATGCTTTGTTGTAACTCAAAAAAATATATAATAACAATGTCTCACATAACTTTATTTTTGTTATTCAGAATATATCACGTCAGAAGTTTATTCGTTCCCAGCTAATACAATAGTTACATCTTGATGGAGTTTCTATATATATAATGATATTGTCAATGAATAACTTGTATTTTAAATTTTAAACATTGCATAATGCTTATTACATTTTTACAACAATTTGCTCATACTAATATTTCATCTATACATAGTAGTATTTTCTCATATCTACACATAGATATTTACCATAGTTGATATTAGAATCCAACTTATAGAGTTCACCATAAATATAACATAAAAGAAATAGCCAAAACACTATTAAACACAATATTACTAACTTGTCGCATCTAGTAGTAGCTAATTTAGAATAATAAACATGACATGTTTACTACTAATATTGTGTTTGGAAGGATTTTTTTGAGATTCAAAATCACTTCTTAAAAAACAAAAGTGTTTTTTTTTATATATATTTATGGTTATTTGACTAAAGTCAATAAGCACTTTTTAACTAAAATCAACTTAAAAAGCTATTTTAGAGCATCTTCAATGCTACACCTTCTAAAAAAAATCTAGGTAACAAGAGAGAGGAAAGAAATGAGGAGAGAGAATTTAAAAAGAGGATTTTTTTTAAGAAAAATAGATGAGAGAGATAAACACAATTTAATGAAAAAATAGGTGAAAAGTATCGATGTTTAAAACTAGATGGCATGTTGGATGACGCCTACGATAAATCTTCTGGCATCGCTTTTTCTCTCCACCTAATCACCACATTCAAGCTGGACATTGTTGCATTGGAGATGATATTAGAGAAGCCCAAATTTTGAACTTATCTAAAAAGCTTTAATTAAACTTTTACGGAAAATTGTAATTATATTTAATGAACTTAAAAATTAATAAAACTATCATTAATACATAAAACTTAACTCTTCCCAATTATTCAATTTCAATCTACACTAAATTTTTTCCCCAGCCCTCATTATATTTATCAATAAAGTGGTTATTCAATATTGCATTGAAATAGGGGGAAAAAAAGTTCAATTCAAGTTCCAGTGTAAAACTAATTCATGTATCAGATGCATAAAAGAAAGAACATATTTTTTTTTCCTACAATGCGTGTTGAATATATGATTATAAAAGGAAAAAAAAGTTAATAATCTTGTTATTGCTTAAAAAATACATGATTCGAGTTCTTCACTTTGTCAATTGCAATGCCAATTTGCTAGAATGTGTAGAGATCCCAGAGTTCCTAGTTTGTCGAGAATGTCATTACTTGAATGCAAAAAATTGCAAGATAGTGGTGACTTGGTTGATACATGCCGTAGTTAAGGAAGCTCCAACGCCATTTGAATTAAGAAAGGTGTCACGACTCTACTTATATTGGGTTTTTTCCCCAAATCTGGTTGAGGAATTTCACAATGAGACCTATACACTTGAATTAGGTAAATCCTTTGAATGGAAAACTTTCAACACTCTCTTAGATTGTCCCCCAGGCCCAACTGTTGATCATGTCCTCTAGAAGTCAGTCATGATAGTTCCAACTGGTTCCATCAGATGGAGTGAAAGAGATCATTGCTGACCAGCTCGACATCTGAGTGGAACAAGGCATGTCACCAACACATTCTTAGAAATGACTGATCGACTCAAATGAACCCTGGTGACATGTCTGTTGCACTGAATTTGATGCCGTATAAGTTATACGGCATCAAATTGTATTAGGCAAAGTCTTCGTATGGGCCGATGGCTTTACCACCTTTGGACAATCAAATTAGCAGTTAATCCCCATATTTCCCTCTCTCAAAACCCACTTAAATTATGGCTAAAATTAAGGGATTTTTTTTCATAAATAAGCCATTTTTAAAAAAGAAGTGCAAAAACTCATTCTTGTTAAATATATTTCAAAAATACTGTTTTTTAAAAATTATTATTTTAATTATTATACTATATTTAGTATCTAAATCATTAAAAATTGGATTTGATGAAAATACATAAATCATATTACAGAATCTTTTATTGTTATAGTAACCGAATTCTTAAAAATCGAAATTGATTGAATATATATATATATATATATATATATATATATATATATATTACAAAATATTTTATTGTTATAATGTCAAATATATATTATTTGTATCAAGAAATAGCTGTAACAACTATAAACTGAACTTATAATCCCCTCAATTTCAACATTTGTAGCAATCTGTATTACAAATTGAGATGTAACACATAATATCAGTTTGCATACAAAAAAAACTCATAATATACTCAATTGTATCATCAGTATCAATTAATAATAAATATCAATTAGAGATAATATAATCAAAATATCATATTAAACATCAATTAACCAATAACAAGTTATAACATCTTTAGTAGTCAGTGTTACATAATAATAAATTGTGTAACATAATATGTATTTCCGTGTAACAATTCAATCAAGAACTTTTAAATATCAAGATATAGTACTTAATCAAAACATCATATTAATATTAGTGTTACAAAACAGTTTATTAACAGTACATGTTACATATAATTAACCAATAACATGTTGCAACATTTTTGGTAGTCAATGTTATAGAATAACAAATTGTTTAACATAATCTGTATTTTCGAGTAACAATTCAATAAAAAACATTTAAATATAAAAAATAGAGGATTTTGATGCGTTTGGAAATAACAAATTTTTGCCTGATTTAAGAGTAGTTTTCCTTTTTCTGTGCGAATTCCAAGGTCAGTTATAGAAACGGTTATGTATAAATTATATATATTTTTAATTTTAACAAACTTTTGCCTCATTTAAGAGTAGTTTTCCTTTTTCTGTGCGAATTCCAAGGTCAGTTATAGAAACGGTTATGTATAAATTATATATATTTTTAATTTTAAAATATTATTTTATTTATTAATATAATAATATAAAAACAGTATTTTTAAAATAAAAAAAATTAAGTTTGTAAAAGTAAAAATATTATTATAATGGTTAAGTAGTGGAAATAATTTCAGTGGCAAGAGTTGGGCATGGAAGTTGGATAAATGGCAGGTGAGGAATAATTTCAGCCAACTGATGATTGTTACAGTTTTCTGTCAACAAATTATAAAAGCAAGCACTACAGAGCCCATAGCAGCATAGACATTATCCATTGTAAAAAGTACTTATATAACAGAGAACATAATATACAAGGATCAATAACAATTCAAAAAACGGCAAAAGTTCTGCTATGTAATTCAATCCAACTGACAACACATGAGATAGCAGCGTTTTTGGATAAGATATAATTGAAAAGCCAAACTGACCTTATGTAAAACAACACCACCAAACTAAATCACAGCCGGAAATCAGGTATCCTCAACTCTTGAGTGAAAAACAAAGCTCGGGAATGTAGTGGTGATATCCCTGTTTAAAATGAGGAGCAGATGATGAAATCTAAATCTGTCAAAAGTGCAGAATATTTAGCATGCAACTCTTGAGACTATAACAGTGCCTGGTACAAGACCACTCATGTTTCGGGTGCAGAAAATGAGTGATGTGCAAATTTTTTGTCAAACATCCCCCCACCACAGAAAAGCAAATGAATGCATATTAAATACTGTCTTAGATTAAATGATGCTATTCAATGCACACAACAAATATCTTTTTTGGAGTTACGTGCAATAATTTATACAGTAATATAAGAATACTGCTAATTTATATGCTTAAGGTAAAACGTAGAAGACTTCAGTGGTTTCCACAGTCAAAGTTAGTTTCCCGATTACAGCCAATTCTCTCTCTTTTCGTGGGGTAAGGGGGGCAGAGTGAGGAATGCAGTCAGCTTTAAACAATTCAGATGCTTCAAAACAACTAATTATAAGGTAAGAGTGGTAAAAAAACACTATGTTTCTTGACATATATCCAACAGAAATGTGTGAATGCTGACTCTGGTACGTACTTGAGATATTGAAGGGTCATATTCTTCAATAGCGATGGATGTCGCAAAACTAAACTTCTCCATTCTTCTTTATCAATCTTCCCGTCATGCTTCGTATCAGCTTCTTCAAAAGTCTGACATATAGATGTAAACGTCATCACTAGTATTTCTTGCATATTCCATGTCTTCATAAAGGGAATGAGAAGGATCTCGAACTGATGCAAAAACTCCATATCCCAGTTTCCGTAGTTATTAAATTTAAATGGGAGTAAAGACTGATCAAAAGTCACCTGCGCTATATCTTAACATGGCATTTATTGATATGGTCCATTTGCATTTTCTACACCTAGATGACTTGTCATCTTGAAAATGTTATTAGATGGAATCTAAGCTTGGAGGATCATACATCTTTTGGGGGATTGAGTTTACTAATTCATCTTTCTTGCCACAGGCCTAGGATGGGATTACCCGGGGAGTTGCAATCTGTAAGAACATAGAACTTTAAAAGAACTCTACAGTCCCTTATCTAAACGGGAAAAAAAAAAGGTGAAAGGGAACAATAAAAAAGAAAATTTCACAGCGTATATTACAAAATTATGTTGATGAACCACCTTGTCAATGATGCTCTCGATAACGTCATCAGACAGGTTCATACCAGATTCAGCAAGAGTGGCAACTACCATTTGCTTCACCTACATAGTTAGAAGCCAGATGTTAAACATCTCAATAAGAAATGTAAGACTTGCAAAAGAATACAAGGTCAAATATTTAAGACAATAAAGAAATATTAGCACTAGTAGTCTCTCAGTGATATATACAATTAACTCTTGTGGACAAGGATTCAGGGCTTATATATTATACATTAGACAGAAAATGATTCTGCGAAATGTCAAATATCAACCAGTAGTTTGGTAAAAAGCATGCTGCCCAAAAACCAATGGAACATAAGTTACTAGAGTATGAGATCCCTCAAAGAATCAAAATCGCATGGATCCACATTAAAGAGCAAGGTCTGCATCAGAGGATTCTGATAAGTAACACAATTAACTATCTATTCCCAACCTATAATGTTTTGATGCAGGCATGAATGGAAGAAAGAACAACAAAAAACAGAAGAAAAGACGGAGAAAAGCTACAGGGGAGGCAATGATCTACTGTGAACAAGAATCTAAGAGGTTCGCATTCCTTTAGCTCATCTCATTCAATTTCTTCATATACTCTGATCTAAAACAAGATTTCACATATTATACGGAAAATTAATCATTTTTTCATGATTCTTTAGCTGGTGATTAGAAGAGCCATCACGAAAATTTTGTACACAAATTCTTGAAACTGGAAGATAAACATTCAAGAGCCCGTTTCTCTGACTCTGATTTCAAGGCTCAACAAAGTTAGGTATCCAAAAAAACAAAGAGAAACAACAATTGTTACCTCTTGCCTCTCTATGAAACCCTGTTGCTTGAGATCATACAATTGAAAAGAAACTGCAATGGGAAGGTAAAATTAGAATTATAATGGAAGTTGGAGTAATTTAGGGGCTTCAAATATGAAACAGGTTTTCAATTACTAGAGTATCATGTAATGCATTCAACGTACACTCAATCTTATCATCAATAGGAGCATTTGGATGGAATACAGAAAGTGCACGAGCGAACTCCTCGAAACCAAGTATTCCATTGTGTTTTGTGTCAAATAAATCAAACACCTGCTTTAGTATTATGAAAAGCAGAAAAAAAGCAATCAAATAAGTATGTAGTAAAGAATGAAAAAACAGAAGTGTAATCTCCACGTAAACCGTACCACACTCCCACAATAAAACATAGATATAACACAATGCAACAATTACAAGTACATACATATGTGTGTGTTCAAGTGTAAATATTTATTTGTATGTACAGGCAACATTGAATTCATTTTGTAATGCATAGCAATCAGGTTGTGTGACAGCAGCAGTGCAGCTAAAGATGGCAATTTGACCTGCGACTCGTCCCGATTAATCGGGTAACCAGGCGGGTCCAGTGCGGAGTGGACCCGTGTCTTCTTAATTTTATTTTTTTTAAAACATAAAATTAAACTCAATTTTTTGGGAATGGGATTTGAACCCGGGTGTAAAAGTGTAAAATTACAAAGCTTAACCACTCAATTTTGGTTTAATTTACAATCAAAAAAATAATAACTGGGGCAGTGGGTGGGTCATTGGGCGCCCGCCTGCCCCCAAAATTGGCGGGTCTAGGGGCGGGCGGGAGCCCCTAATGTCAGCGGGTGGGGGTTGACCCACCCCATTGCCATCCCAGATTTCTTGATGACGTAATATCAAAAACTACAATGAGAGTTGATAAAAGTAAGAGTACCCGATCAGCAAACAAACTCTCTTTTTGTTTGTCTTGAATAATGCTAGTTGAAACTCTTCCTGCAACATGGCATTGACAGACATGATTTAACGACATAACTGTTTTTCAAAAGGATAAAACACCAAAATAAAGAGAAAAGGGGAATCACACAGGAAATTCACACAGAAGTGATCATTGCAGAACCTTATTGATCAGTCCGTCATCGATCACAGCACTGCTGATCTTCTTAAATAGCTCATAAAGTGCTTCAATTTCACTTACACTAACTGCATCCAAGCAGAAATTGTTACATGAAAACCAATTTCATCTAATCACCACAGAAGATACATAGTAACACAAACACCAAGAAATAGATGAGCAGGTCAGGTAAGATTTGATTATAACTCGAACTGCACAAACTATTTCCTTGTTTCAGACTTTGTACACACAAACATACTTGGAAAGCATCAGGGTATTATTGGAAATCCTGGATGGCAGCCAGCTTATTATGTAATATTGGAAATCTTGGATTTAGCCAGTCTATTATGTAATATTGATAATCTTGGATGGTAGACGGCCTATTCGGTTATATTGGAAATCTTGGATGGCAGTATATTCTCATAAGAAACTAAAATTTTGTTACAATTATATGGAAGAACAGCACTAGCCACTAGGCTTTCGTGCATACAAGTAAATTTCATAAAACTTCAAACAGATTACAAAGACAGTGGAGGCAATAGCATACACACGGTCTCTCCATAAGAATTTCAGGATCCTCGAGGCCCCTTGGTTGGCTACCAGGTTCACAACAATGGATCAGTGAAGCACATAAATGCTTGATCCCCGCTAAGCACTGCAACATGGTATCTTGTATATGTCAAAACTCTCCATATCTGTTCAAGTAACATCTTCCTTAAGCCAATCTTAAATGAGAAAAGAGTAAACACTGAACACTGACAAGAAGAAATAGAAGCAACCTTTTGACCATTCTCTGCTTCTTGTACTCAAAACAACGAACTCCCGGGAATTGGTAGAAGCTGGAATTCCAAAAATCCTATACCCGAGAATCAATCTATATATAATTTATATGAAACCATCACGGAAATTTTTAGAATTATAAAGTTCCGGGAAGAGGCACCCTGTAAATATTTTGATAGATTGACGGACCAAATTATTTTCCTTTCAAACGAAAATTTTGTACACAAATTCTTAAAACTGGAAGATAAACATTCAAGAGCCCGTTTCTCTGACTCTGATTTCAAGGCTCAACAAAGTTAGGTATCCAAAAAACAAAGAGAAACAACAATTGTTACCTCTTGCCTCTCTATGAAACCCTGTTGCTTGAGATCATACAATTGAAAAGAAACTGCAATGGGAAGGTAAAATTAGAATTATAATGGAAGTCGGAGTAATTTAGGGGCTTCAAATATGAAACAGGTTTTCAATTACTAGAGTATCATGTAATGCATTCAACGTACACTCAATCTTATCATCAATAGGAGCATTTGGATGGAATACAGAAAGTGCAAGCGAACTCCTCGAAACCAAGTATTCCATTGTGTTTTGTGTCAAATAAATCAAACACCTGCTTTAGTATTATGAAAAGCAGAAAAAGCAATCAAATAAGTATGTAGTAAAGAATGAAAAACAGAAGTGTAATCTCCACGTAAACCGTACCACACTCCCACAATAAAACATAGATATAACACAATGCAACAATTACAAGTACATACATATGTGTGTGTTCAAGTGTAAATATTTATTTGTATGTACAGGCAACATTGAATTCATTTTGTAATGCATAGCAATCAGGTTGTGTGACAGCAGCAGTGCAGCTAAAGATGGCAATTTGACTGCGACTCGTCCCGATTAATCGGGTAACCAGGCGGGTCCAGTGCGGAGTGGACCGTGTCTTCTTAATTTTATTTTTTTTAAAACATAAAATTAAACTCAATTTTTTGGGAATGGGATTTGAACCCGGGTGTAAAAGTGTAAAATTACAAAGCTTAACCACTCAATTTTGGTTTAATTTACAATCAAAAAAATAATAACCGGGGCAGTGGGTGGGTCATTGGGGCGCCCCGCCCTGCCCCCAAAATTGGCGGGTCTAGGGGCGGGGCGGGGAGCCCCTAATGTCCCGCGGGGTGGGGTTGACCCACCCCATTGCCATCCCCAGATTTCTTGATGACGTAATATCAAAAACTACAATGAGAGTTGATAAAAGTAAGAGTACCCGATCAGCAAACAAACTCTCTTTTTTGTTTGTCTTGAATAATGCTAGTTGAAACTCTTCCTGCAACATGGCATTGACAGACATGATTTAACGACATAACTGTTTTTCAAAAGGATAAAACACCAAAATAAAGAGAAAAGGGGAATCACACAGGAAATTCACGCAGAAGTGATCATTGCAGAACCTTATTGATCAGTCCGTCATCGATCACAGCACTGCTGATCTTCTTAAATAGCTCATAAAGTGCTTCAATTTCACTTACACTAACTGCATCCAAGCAGAAATTGTTACATGAAAACCAATTTCCTCTAATCACCACAGAAGATACATAGTAACACAAACACCAAGAAATAGATGAGCAGGTCGGGTAAGATTTGATTATAACTCGAACTGCACAAACTATTTCCTTGTTTCAGACTTTGTACACACAAACATACTTGGAAAGCATCAGGGTATTATTGGAAATCCTGGATGGCAGCCAGCTTATTATGTATTATTGGAAATCTTGGATTTAGCCAGTCTATTATGTAATATTGATAATCTTGGATGGTAGGCGGCCTATTCGGTTATATTGGAAATCTTGGATGGCAGTATATTCTCATAAGAAACTAAAATTTTGTTACAATTATATGGAAGAACAGCACTAGCCACTAGGCTTTCGCATACAAGTAAATTTCATAAAACTTAAAACAGATTACAAAGACAGTGGAGGCAATAGCATACACACGGTCTCTCCCGCAAGAATTTCAGGATCCTCGAGGCCCCTTGGTTGGCTACCAGGTTCACAACAATGGATCAGTGAAGCACATAAATGCTTGATCCCCGCTAAGCACTGCAACATGGTATCTTGTATATGTCAAAACTCTCCATATCTGTTCAAGTAACATCTTCCTTAAGCCAATCTTAAATGAGAAAAGAGTAAACACTGAACACTAACAAGAAGAAATAGAAGCAACCTTTTGACCATTCTCTGCTTCTTGTACTCAAAACAACGAACTCCCGGGAATTGGTAGAAGCTGGAATTCCAAAAATCCTATACCCGAGAATCAATCTATATATAATTTATATGAAACCATCACGGAAATTTTTAGAATTATAAAGTTCCGGGAAGAGGCACCCTGTAAATATTTTGATAGATTGACGGACCAAATTATTTTCCTTTCAACTGTTTACTCTTAAAATCAAAGAAGTAAAAGTAGCATAGTTAACACGCTCTTATCAACCGAATCTGTAGTAAATTATTGATTGCCAGATTTAAAACCATACGATCGTATAACTTGAACAGATTTAATTTCAGTTTAACTCTGCAAGTTCACTCCTATGCTATGCACAGATTAAACCATATCAACAACAAGCCAAAGCAACCAAACCCAAAATTTTAACAAACACGTACTAATTGTAAATCACATCACAAATAAAAAATAAAAATAAAAATCGCTTCAACTTCGATAATTTTGATGACGATGATGATAAACAGATCCAGCAAGCACAATAAAAAAGAGTCACATCTTGTAAAAGAAAAGGGTCCAGTAAGCAAAAAAAAAAAAAAAGGAAGAAAAATCCTTAAAATTTCTGGAAATTTCAATACGGATACTCAAATTAAACAACATAGAATCTTGTAAAAGAAAAGGATCTTACCTGTTTTTAATTAAAATCTGAAAATTGAAGCGAGAAGAGTTGATGTTTGCTATTCAAGGGACTTGAGAAAGTAGGAGAGCACAATATATTGGAGTAGAAAATATTTTATTTAATTTTTATTTTAATTCTAGCATTAAATTGAATAATAATACCGATTCATTTGATTAGTTGGCAACATGATGAGGTTGACATGGGCATTGCTGTACGCCGAGTATCCATTTTGTCCACATATGATTATTTTCGACACCCACCTATATTATCCTTTGATATTGACCCTTTTACCCCTTCTCTAAGTAACAAAATTCAATTCTAATTTCATTCTTTGTATTTGAAAATAATCAAAAATGAAAAGGGTTTATTTCCAACATTTATTCGGGATAGCACTATTAGTAAAAGATCGCTTGATGAAAACGCCGCAGGTTCAAACCGTAGTTGCCCTGCACATAGCTTAAGAAGAAAAGAAATACCTAGAGCCAGAGAAAATCGGATTATACCTGAGTAATTTAATTTTTTTTTTTTTTTTTTGGATTGAAGCAAAAAGTGTGTCGATTTTTTTTTTATTTTATTTTTTGGCCTCTAGGAAATTACAAAAGTCAATGTGTCTTCACCTAGAAACAATTCGGAACATTGCGAAAATCTGACTTGTTATGTAGTTTATCCTCTGAGTGCTTAAATCTGATGTAGTAAAACTTAAGAGTTTTTCAATGAAAAAATATATGGAGGTGATTGTATGAATGTGTCTCCAACTTTTTATTTTTTAAAGGGAAATTGGGATAAATGGTTTTTAAGAGCCCGTTTGGTAGGGTTTATAAATTAGTTTATTTGACAAAAATGGTTCATTTGACCAAAAATAATTTATTTGACAAAAAAAATTACATTGGTAGCCATCATTTTTACCATTATTGGTCAAATAAACTGTTTTTGTCAAATAAACTAGTTTATAATCTTTACCAAACGGGCACTAACTTTTGTCCTTATTGTAGAAATAATTCTTAACGTTTGTTTTTTAACATAGAAGTCCTTAACCTACATGTTTTGGTGCGTAATTGGTCATTATTTGATAAAAAAATATATATGCCCTTAGTTTTAATTAAAGAAAATTGTAATTAGATTTCTAACTTTTGTAAAAAATACAAATGAGTCCGATACATTGTTTTTTATAAAAAATTAAAAGGAACTAACTAGTTTTTTTTTAAATTAATACTTTATTGACCAAATTGATAATATACTAAATTATTTTGTATATTTTATAATCTATTATAAAATAACTAACATTTAATCTCATAATTATTAATAAAAATATTAAATAAAATTAATTTTTTATGAAGTAATTATATTATTAAAACTTTAAACTTTTATTTTATCGTCACTACATAAAAAGAAAAATAACTTTGTCACAAACTTAATGTTCAAATACTTTTATTTAATTGAGATATTCGTTTATTAACTACAAATATTAAATCTCCAATTGTATTCTTCATATTTTAATCTATCGTTTTATTATCGTTCAAAAATAAAGAATACATAATGTGTAAATTAATTTTTATTAGTATTTTATATTTTAAAAAAATATAATAACATTGGTTCAATATCATAAAATTATATACGTCATTTTAATATTTATTTAAATTAATTTTTATTCATGTTTTTCACATCACGTAGGAATTACGTATACTTAAATCACAATAATTTTACATTTTTCTCCTATGAAAAATTTAATTGACATGTCTATAATGATATATTTAATATATTAAATTAAATATTATTTAATAAATATATCGAACTTATTTGCACTTTTTGTAAATGTTAGAAATCCATTACAATTTTATCTAATTAAAACTAATGGCATAATTATTTTTTCATAAAAAAAAAGATCAATTGTGCACAAGAACACATAAGTTAGGGATTTTCATGCCAAAAAACAAATATTATGGACCATTTCCACATGAAGACAAATGATAGAGACTATTTGCGCCAATTTCCCTTTTATAAATATTGTTCATTTTTTATATTTTATTTTGGTCACTTTTTTCAAATATAAATTTCTCTTCAAAATGTTACTATCTATATAATAATTCTCGTAAAATTAAACAAAATTGACAAGAGTTTCTAGTCTATTCAAACTCTCGTCAATTTAAACAACAAATTCTATAGTAACGAGAAAGAAAGGAAAATGTAGGTACTCTACTACCAAAGACTTATTATGCGTATTGTTAGGGAGTTAAATATCTAACTTGTTACTGACTTTTTCTATTTGTTTTTCAATTGTCATTGAATTTTAAAAAAAAAATTAAATAACCACTGAACTTTTCTAAATGCTTATGAGTTGTCATGAATTTTAAAAAAAATTTGAGTTGTCAATAAAGTTCTTTGTTGACATACGAAATAACAAGAGCTTCAAAAAAGACTTAAGAAAAATTATGCATATAGACCCATAAAAAGTACCCAAGCATGTGGGCCTAGAAATATATGTCGTCCGCACTCCAATGGATGCCAGGTAAATTTGTATATAGGCCCAATGAAAATTATCCGAGGCCAGATAGGGCCCAAAATAGGTATCGCCCATACCATAGACGCCCAGGGCGTTGGGCGATTAGAACGGTCAATCATCGCATAAGAGTAACCGTTCTAAAAGCTTTTTTTCTTCTCTTATCATTTCTTCCACGTTTCAAGAGTTACAAACAGTTGAATCATCATGGAGGAGTTACAAACAGTTGAATCATCATGATGGGGGAGTTACAAACAGTTGAATCATTATGGAGGAAATGGGTAGTTATTGGGCGACAAAGTAGTTATTGGGCGATGAAGTAGCTCTTTGGGCGACGAGAAGTTTTTACGCATAAGATTGAAGGAAAAGCGTGTGGTAAAACCGTTTGGTAAAGTATAAAAGAAAGAAGATTGAATGAAGGAAAGAAAAGAAGACAACTCTCAAAAGCAGAGAAATGTAATTTCATTCCATTTTAGTCTTAAATATTTCTTTACTGGTGAATTCTAGTGTGCTTTGTGCTTTTAGAGGCCTTTTGTTTTGCTCTTTCATCCTTTGTCACTATTGTAATCTTCGTAAATCAAACACCCATTGTTGAGACTTTGTCTCAAGAGGTTTAGCGTCCCCTTACACATCGTCTCGAATCTTTTAATTGTTAGCGAAGGACACACTTTCTGCGCGAAACAATTTAAGCGCGCCAGATTAGCTTAACTAGGAAGCGACCTTATTTTATGATAATCACTTACTTCACCACATTGCAAAGGTGTAAATCGCCCTACATGTTCCAATGTTGAGACTTCTCCCAAACACGTGAATAGTGAAAATTCCGGCACTTTATATCCTCTAGGCCACATATATGCTTGGTCTATCCAATCGGGATATGGCTTCCTATAGGTCGGCCTAATGAAATGACGCATTCCAAAAGCCATCCGATCTTGCATTATCTCGGTGATTTGGTTTCTTAAGGCCATGTTAGGATCGTGAGGGGACTCCTATAGGTTGATTCACGGGTGGGATCATCGATGTCTATTGTTTAACCACGGGTTTGTGGCCAAATTACCATTATTCAAGGTATTATTGCCATTTATTTGGACATTTGCCCCTTAGCGCTAACGCGTGTTGCGTTTTGTCATATATTTGGTATATTTTCTCTTGCGTTTGGGCTACCCCCAAGTTGGATGATCCCACATTATGACCACTCAATTGCTTATGTCGCCTCCACCAACATTTGATGTCGATGGTATAAAAGGCGTTTCTATTCCTTGACTAGGATTCATAGGGTTCATCGTTGGTGAATTGTGCCCCCACAAATCCGACTTGGAAATGATTCCCTATATTTGGCAAATTTGGTTGACATGTTTGGCCTACTAACCTATTCATGAGTTCATTTAAAGTACTTAATTGTTTGGCCATGTTATCATAATGCACATTTTCGGTTTGAACAAATTTTTCCATATCATGAACATTTTGCGAGCTTACGTCCCGCGACATCTTGTGTGAGTTCGCAAGTAACGCTTGCGCATGGTGCATGCGGACTCAATTCCGTCATCGATTCATAACGGTTTTGATTTTGTCCCTCCATTGCGGGTGTATTTTGTCGTTCTTCATAACGCTCAATCACGGATTGAATTTTGGCTTCTTTGGTTCCTTATCCCGAGTTCTTATGAGGCATATTGTTCCACTTTCTTGTATCTTCTAACACCAAAAGGTCCCATTGGGCGTGCCAAATTGTTTTTCAGAGAAAGTGTGTCCTTCGCTAACAATTAAAAGATTCAGACGATGTGTAAGGGACGCTAAACCTCTTGAGAAAGTCCCAACAAGAGTGTTTGATTTCTGAAGATTACAATAGTGACAAAGGATGAAAGAGCAAAACAAAGGCCTCACAAAAGGCACAAAGACACTAGAAGTTTTGTGAAGAAAAGAAGACAACTCTCAAAAATGGAGAAATGTAATTTCATTCCATTTTAGTCTTAAATATTTCTTTACGGTGGAATTCAGTGTGCTTGCGCCTTTAGAAGCCTTTTGTTTTGCCCTTTCATCCTTTGTCACTATTGTAATCTTCAGAATCAAACACCCCTGGCCGGGACTTTGTCTCAAGAGGTTTGGCGCCCTTACACATCGTCTGAATCTTTTAATTGTTAGCGAAGGACACACTTTTTCACATACAAAGCAAACATTCTAAAAATGTTATTAACTCGGATTACCATTTTAAAGTTAACAAATTTGATGACATCATGTAACATTTCGTCTATTAGTCATCAAATCTGTTAACTTTTAAAATAACATATAACAAGGTGAAATGCGTCATAATATTTTCATAAGTTCAATGACAATTTAGAATTTTTTTAAAGTTCAATGATAAAGGAGAAATATTTAAAATAGTTCATAACAACTCGAAAAATTTTTTAAAATTTAATAATAATTGAGAAATATTTAAAAAATTTAATAACAACTCGAATATTTGATTAACCGTTGGTAATTTTGTTTTCCCTTAAAGCGTCTCTAATGCATTCAATGGATTGAAAAAAAAAAACATGTGCCACATCATCAAATAGATAATGTCTATTAAAAACATTTCTCCAATGTACAATATGGAACACTATATCAGATTGACATGACACCAAAAAAATAGAAGATGTGAAGTACTCCTTCTACATTTAGATGTTTTGTGAGATTGAATGAGTCAGCAATTTTTTTAATTTTTGGCTTAATTTTTTAAATTTCTGTTAAGTAGATTAGTTTTATTATTTTTTAATGTAAAAAAATAAATACCACATAATCAATATTATTGGATTGTAGAAAGAATCTATTTGATATTTTTTGGACTTCACCATCTATTTATTTTACATAATTTTAAAGTTTGTCTATTTAATTGCCACGTTCACCAAGTAGAATGGAAATTTAATATCAACTTTCACGTGTTCCACGTCCCTTTCAACATATTTAAAGGGTTGCACTTGCACCCCCACTTGGCAACTAAAACATTAATAGAAACCATCAAGTGTTAAATTAGTACAACTACTTTATTCATTTCGATAATACATATTTCAATTCTTACAGTTTTCTCTGTCTCAAAACTGTTCTTAAATTGAATATTTTATTTACTCATTGTCAAAGATACAAATTAAAATTAATATTAATATTAAATTTATATGAACGTAACCACAGACAAATAAAAATATATAAATTATTCTCTTTCAACGTCAACAAATTACACACGCTATTATTTGCCAATCTATGTTGTAATTTTAACAAAATTCAATAATTTTCAATTTACCCCTCTAATTTTTTCTTATTTGAGTAAATTAGATATGTCTAAGAAATTGCATTTGCAGCGCTGTCAATTGCCCAACAACTAGGATTCACAGGATTTCCTAGTCGTTATCTATTGGATATTTGATAAGTCGGAGACTTGATTGTTCCATATAGTAGCCAATAAGGCGTATCCTTTTGAGGATAATTTCCTTTTAATTATCAAATGTTAGTACCCAATATTAATAGTCACACATTTGTTACTTGGCATTACAAAGAATTGAATGCTAGAAAAGACAACATTTTATCTCTTTTTCTTTAATACTATTCAACATACCGAGTCCATATTTTCCTAACACTCAAAAGTCCTCCATATCCCTAATCAAAACTCGTGAATACAAGAGACAGAGGAAGTAAGACCTTCGAAAATTCCCAATACAAATTAATTTAAAACAGTTTTCTCATCTCCTATCATCGCGGTAAGGCCCTTCGCTTTCTTGATCCTTCAGAAAGCCTAGGAAAGCAAGAAACCCGAAAAAGAAGAATCCACCAGACCAGTGGCCGCCGCCACCGCCGCCACCACCTCCACCATCACCATCATCACGAGGGGGAAGCCCTGTCCCACCATCATCAAGTTCTGGAGATTTTTCCTTTCCTAAAATCAATTCAAACAATGTTTTGTTTAAGTAAAACATAATTATGAAATATCAACAAGCAGCATTCACATAATACCAAGTCAATAGAAGAGTGGAACTACTACCTTGTATAGGGGCAACGGTAATGGTTGATGATTGACGTGTAACTGTTTGAGTTTGCTCTGCAGCACACGTCGCATTCTGCAGTTGAAAAATAAGCTAATCAGAATGTAAGGCACTCTTCATTTCCTACGTAAAAACAAGCTAAAAGCAACATTATTTGATATGATATCCTAATACTTCCTCTCAAATTTTTTTGGGCAACTAATGCAAAGAAATAAGCACATATTTTCTCTTGGAAAGTAATTTAGACTCTCTAGCTTTTCCACCACAACTCAAAAAGCAAAGTTAACTACATTTAAAACAAGTAAAAGTAAGGAAAAGTGTTGTTAATAATTTAATACAAGGTTAATCAGTAAAATATTACCAGCGCAGCAGCGCATATCATAGAAGCATGCTTTACTCGAACATTATGTATCACACTTCTTCTTTCAGAGGGCCGAAATTGTGCTCGAAGTGGCTTCAATCCAACTGAACTAGATCCAACTTGCTTGCTTTGCTTTGGACATTGATCTTCTGATCTCACTATGGACAGAAGAATATCACTGTTAATATATATAACCAATAAACGGCACAAGGAGGTAAGGATCACATGGAAGTATAAAATATGGCGATTTACATTGAGATAAAATGTACTGGCATATGCATGCACAATTTGTGCTTAGAAACCAAAGAGTAGGAAACCTTCAAAGAATGCAGTTGTTATCTCTATCGTGTGTTATGCCAGGAAAGACTCCTAAAAACAAATTTCAGTCATTCTTCTTCTAGGTGGAGGGCAATAAAATAACTCACCAACCAAATCTCCACAGAACGCAAGTCACCATTTTTGCAGCCAATCACTTAAACACAGGTCAAAATTTTCACAATCAAATTCTACCTTGACGACAATCCTTTACAGTCAGAAATCCACACAGTTCATTCAAGATGCAGATAAGCATCCAAGAAATGAGCGAACAAGATGTATCCCCAAAAGTTACAAGTAGCATTTGACTGATGACTTGTAAATTTAATGCAATGGAGAGCGAACAAGATGCAAAACACAAAGTCAAAACTCACTTATTCCAATTGAATGCAAAAACAACAAAAGAAGAATGAAAATTGTGTTTTGAATGAACAAAACACTAGGTACCCATCCTAAATAAAAGGACTAAACGGCCCTATCTAATTGCATTAATTAGAGAACATTTAGAACGATAAAATAAATAAAACCAATTTCGGGAGGTCTTGGCTTCGTCCCCATCCCTTGCTTGTACTTTTCATAATGTATTCAATAAATACTCCACTACGGTGGTTTGATTAAAATAAATAAAAAAACAAAAACTTAATTTGGTCTCAGTTGCATCAAATTTCCAAGTAAATCGACCAAATTTTAGGGCACATTGCCTACGACAAAGAACCATAAGCCAGCTCTTACATGGGGAGATCCACATGCAATTCAAATACAACATAGCATCTCAGTACACCAAAATTTTAAAACAAATGATAACGTGGAATAGTGATTAGCAAACATCTTTTCAACACATTATGAGGTCAAAACCTGAACGACATGAGAATATTCATCTTAAAATTACTCTTAAAATACACAAAATATATCATGCTTATTTATCTTGAGATCCAAGATAATGGAAGATGAAGATCCACATACCAATAGATAGTGCTGTAGCTGGGCTGACAATAGCACTGCCACTCAATGACATCTTGAAGCTCAAAGAATATCACCTGAAAACAGTAAATAACTATGATGAATTGATGATGAGAAAGAGGGATTATATGCATAAAGATATACGGATCGACATGGATGAAGCTCCAAATTGGTGTGTGTTAACCATCTCATCTAAAGGGTTAAGGCCATCAGGAAAGGGGCCACATGTATTAATTTAAATCTTGTCCTCGTCACCACATGCCAAATGCATTCATTTTTTGCAAAATGGATTCATCTTTTAATGAAAGTAAGGGAGTTGTCTTCAATAAGAAAAACATAACAAAGTGGAAAATCAGCTTCTAATGTATACATACATGCAGAAGCACAAAATTAAAATTTATACTCGTTGAACTTGGCTCGTAAAGAGAAAATTTAAACATATTGCAATCTAAAACTACTTTTAACTAGTTCAACCTTTTTTTTCTGCATATATATTCCAAAATTCGATATCTTCTAATTCGAAACAATGTTTAAGAAAGGATAATTATGATTCTAAAACTCAGCACGTCAAGAATTCAGTATAACGATAATTCCAACAAACATTTTCATCCTATGTTTAGCAATTAAAATTAACGGAAATTCTTAGGAACAAAAAAAAAACGAACGTGAATGAACCAGATGATCCCTACTAACCCAAAGAAGAAGAAAAGAAAGAAAGATGCATAAACAACTAGTTTTGAAAGAATTAAGAAGAAAATGTAAATAAATTGAAAATAGAAACCCTTAACAGAAAACCCAATTTGGATTCTCGATAGTACCTGGGACTGGACGGAAGAGCAAAGCACCGAACCAGAAGGTCGTTGATTTTTTCTGGGTTGAGGAAACGCAATAAAGATTTCGTGATTTTTGTGAAGAAAAAATTAAGAGTTTTATTGTGTTACCGACTTTAATATTTTATAGGTTGTGTGTGTTAACACTCTTCTTTTATAAGTTTCTCATTCTATTTTTTTTAAACAGTTTTTGATTTGTCTTCATGTTATATTATTATTTAGGAAAATTGGTGTAAATGGTATCTAATCTTCGTTTTTAGTATGAAAATAGTCCCTAATATTTATTTGTTGGCATAGAAGTTCTTAATATATGTATTTTGGTGTGTAATTGCTTTTAATGGGTTAATTTCGTTGATGGTAATTTGAAGTTTCATTGAAATTACAAAATCGTCACTGAAGTAACAAAGTTTCAACGGTGGTCACTGAAATCTACTAAAGCTTGCATCAAAGGTCACTCGCTGAAATTCTCCAATTAACTTGATGACGTGTCACTTGTAAATGTCCATGTGGCGCACATTTAGATGACATGTGACAAAATTATTGACATGTGGACTTTACCCACTAATTATAATAAATTTGGATCTCAATGAATACATCTATAATATAAGGACCTAGCTGAAAATACTTTAAAATAAAATTTATAATAAATATTTCAAAAATTGCATCTAAGGTCCTTTAATTTTTACATCTTCAAATTTTGATCTCCAAAATTTTCAATTATTTTTAGTTAAGTCTTTCAAAATTGCATCTTAGGTCCTTCAACTTTTTTCATCTTTACACTTTGGTTTCCAAATTTTCAATTATCTTTCATTTAAGTCCTCCAAAAATTACATCTTGAGTCCTTCAACTTTTTTTATATATACACTTTGGTCCCCAAATTTTTAATTATCTTTCATTTAAGTCCTCTAAAAATTGCATCTTAGGTCCTTCAACTTTATACATCTTCAAACTTAGTCCCTAAATCCTTGATTTTAGTAGTCAAAATAAGGACAATTTTAGTGGTCAAAATTATTATTTAATTATATTATTTTAATATAATTATTATTTAACTATATTATTTTGTTTGTTTAGGTGAAAATTCAAGTGTAAGATTTAATTGTAAATAATAATTTTGACTACTAAAATTATACTTATTTTGACCACTAAAATCAAGGATTTAGGGGATCAAAGTTTGAAGATATATACAGTTAAAGGACCTAAGATGCAATTTTTAGAGGGCTTAACTGAAAGATAATTACAAATTTGAGGACCAAAGTGTACATATGTAAAAAGTTGAAGGACCTAATATGCAATTTTTGGAGGACTTAGATGAAAGATAATTGAAAATTTGAAGACCAAAGTGTAAAGATGAAAAAAATTGAAGGACCTAATATATAATTTTTGAAGGACTTAACTGAAAAATAATTAAAAATTTGGGGACCAAAATTTGAAGATGTAAGAAGTTGATATGCAATTTTTGAACTATTTATTATAAAATTTATTTTGAAGTATTTTCAGCTAGGTCCTTATATTATAGAAGTATTCATTAAAGTCTAAATTTATTATAATTAGTGGGTAAAGTCCACATGTCAATAATTTTGCCACGTGTCATCCAAATGTGCGCCACATGAACATTTACAAGTGACACGTCATCAAATTAATTGAAAAATTTCAAATGGTGACCTTTTGGTGCAATTTGCTTTAGTAAATTTTAGTAATCACTGCTGAAACTTTGTTATTTCAGAGACGATTTTGTAATTTCATTGAAACTTCGATGACCATATGAAATTAACCCATTGCCTAATTGGTCTTTATTTGATAAAAACCAAATAAGCCATTCTTTTTAATTGGATAAAATTGTAATTTGATTTCTAACATTTGCAAAAGTGCAACTCAATCCAATATTTTTATTTTTTATAAAAAAAAATTAAAAGAAATTAACCTATTCTTTTTTTAAAAAAAATTAACATTTTATCGACCAAATTGATAATATACTAAATTATTTTATATATTTTACGAACTATTATAAAATAACCAAAATTTAAGTTTATAATTATTAACAAACATGTTGAATAAAATTATTTTTTTATTATTAAGTAATTGTATTATTTAAATTTTTAATTTTTATTTCATCGTTATACCATACAAAAAATAACTTTGTCACAAACTTGATACTCAAATACTTTTATTTATTTGAGCTATTCGTTTATTAACTACAAATTTTAAAATTTTAGCTGTATTCTTCATTTATCATTTAAAAATAAAGAACAAATTATAAATTAATTTTTATTAGTATTTTTATGTTAAAGAAAAAATATAATAAGATTGGTTTAATATTATAAAATTATGAGTAAAATGCACTGAGGTCTTGAATCTTTTAACTTTGTAACTATGGAGAATTGAACTTTCAATTCTAGCACTTGAGTCCTTAATCTTTAAAAAACGCGCGAGCAAAGTCATTATGTTAAAAATTTAATTTAACCATTAAATAGTCAAAAATTTTTTAGAACCCTTTTTCGAATTAAAACAAAAGAAATAGAAAAACAAACAAACAAAAAAGCAAAAATTACAACAAACCTCATCCTCACTTCTTCTTCTCCAACCAAGCTCCAACCAACTAAAAAATATTACAATTACAATCAAAATCGCTGTCAGCCACCACCCACCGGAAGCTCTATACCACCACAAAAACCGCCGTCAGCAACCACCTGTGTTCTTTGAGGAATTTTGGGGCTCATCAAGTGTAAATTTCTCAGTTAAAGCTAAAAGATTAGGTTTTGGGGCCAGAACAAGTAATGGGAGATGGAGATCGATGTTCGTCACACGGAAGCACAAGGGGGTGCAGCGGGGAAGATTAAAGGCTGGTCCTCGTGAGATTCACTTGAGTGTTCGAGAGGGAAATGAAAAGGAAGAAGGGCCTAGTTGTTGATGAGTTGAATATTTGACATATGAATTTCTTGGAAGTGAAATTCTATGCCTGGGGGTGTTTGGTGAAGAATATAAAAAGCTGATGAAGCTGAATTTTTGTGTGTTCTATAGTAGAACAGGTTTTGGTTGAACATATTTGCAGGGGAGCTAAATCTAAATTTACTTCAAAATATTCATGTGAAGACTTTTTTGTCGCCTATAATTTTCTCTCACCATAGTGGGTGGGTTGGCAGTGATTCCAGTGAAGGTGTCACTGTGGCAGTGAAGAGGGTGGGGTGGGGTGGGTGGGGTTGGGGGGGTGTCACGTGCTATCACTATGACTGCATGCATTGATGTTTGGTGAGTTGTAGAGTTCAAATTTGGGTTGAAAAGGCAATTTTCTTTCAAGCTCCATCTTTTATGGTTGAATCTGTTTATAGTCGGAGTTAGTTATTGGACTAGAAAATACACAAGTATTGGTTTTTGTGGTAGTATAGAGCTTCCAGTGGGTGGTGGGTGGTGGCTGACATCGATGTTGGTATAGAAAAAGTTTTAGGATGGAGATTGGTTGTAATTTTTTTTAGTTGGTTGAGGCTTGGTTGGAGAAGAATAAATGAGAGATGGGGTTTATTGTGATTTTTGTTTTTTTTCTTCCTATTCTTTTGTTTTAATTCGAAAAATGATAATTTTGTCATTTTAAGAAAATTGACCATTTGACGATCAAACTAACAGTTTTTTTTTTAACATAATGACTTTGCTCATGCGTTTTTTAAAGGTCGAGAACCCGAGTGCTATAAATTGAAGGTTCGAGATCCAATCGTCACAAGATTCAAATGTTCAAGTCCCCCAATACTATTTACCCTAAAATTATAGTGTAAATGCACAAGCATGGTTTTTTTTTTTTTTTTTTGGTGGTGGTATAGAGCTTCTGGTGGGTGGTGGGTGGTGGGTAGTGGTCGGCATCGATTTTGGAATAGAAGAAGTTTTAGGATGGGGGTTGATTGCATTTTTTTTAGTTGGTTGAGGCTTGGTTGGAGAAGAAGAAGTGAGAGAGGGTTTGTTGTGATTTTTGCTTTTTATTTTTTTATTATTTTTTTTTGTTTTAATTCGAAAAAGGATAATTTTGTTATTTTATGAAAAATTTGATCATTTAACGGTCAAACTAACAGTTTTTTTAATAGATTGACTTTGCTCACGCGTTTTTGAAAGGCCAAGGACCCGAGTGCTATAAATTGAAGGTTCGGGATCCAATTGTCACAAAATTCAAATATTCGAGATCACCAATGCTATTTACCCTAAAATTATATATGATATTTTGTTATTTATTTTACTTAATTTTTATTCAAAATTTTTACATCACATAGAAATTACATATATTTAAAGCACAATCATTTTATATTTTTCTTTTATGAAAAATTTAATTGACCCGACTACAGTGATATATTTAATTTGTTAAATTAAATAATATTTAAAAAATGTATCGGACCACTTTGCACCTTTTGTAAAGGTTATTAATGTAATTGTAATTTTCTCCAATTGAACCAATGACATATTTTTTTCATTAAATAAAAATCAATTGCACACTAGAACACATAAGTTAATGATTTTTTTGTTGAAAAATAAATAGTAGAGGCTATTTCCATACTAAGAACAAATGTTGTAAATCATTTGTGTCAATTTTCTTATTATTTATCAAATTTTGTGAATATTGTGCGATAATGGTTTATTTCTTTCAAATTATTGATTGTTTCTCAAATTATTAGTCTTGAAACAAGTTTGATCGCGGGTTTCTTTTCACCCAAAATCCAACAAGGAAAATTTTGAAATGTGCTCAAAATAAATAGTGAATTGGAAATATGTCAACTTTTGATAATATTTGTAAATATACCATTTTTTAGATACAAATTTTCAAATATACCATTTTGTAAAAATGATCACTTTTAATTTTTGTTTGGTTAAGATTTAACGGTAGTTAACAGTCATACAATAGTTTATAAGAGAAGCTATCAATCCAAAAATTGATAGATGAGTACAAATAATCGACAGTTAATTTTTTTAAAAGAAAATCGATAAACAAGTATGAAAAATTGTCATTTGAATTTTTTTTAAAGATCGATAGTTTGATCCAAAAAATCGATAAAAAATAATGATTTTTGCGTTGATGTGACAAAATGGGCACAAATTTGTGCCAACAAAATGACAATCCATTTTCTCGATGAATAAACAAATTCCATGCTCGTTTTGTACCAATTTTTCTACTTTCGACCAAATATAAACAATTTCATTCATTGTACATCGACAACAAAATATACTAACAAATTATATCCACAAATTCGTAAATTAAATTCAACATCTAATACAATCCACTAATATACAAACTAAATTGAAAAAATTACCCAACATAAATTATATCGACAAAAAAATAGCGATACAGTATATCAAATTTAAATTTTATGTAATCTATAAAAAAATATACTAATTTTCTCAATTTTTAATAGCTTATAACTGACTTCAAAAATTCAAATCGATTAACTTCTTCAAATGGTTCAAGAATCAATGGCGAGATATTTGACAATATATTTAAATGTGAGATAAGAATAAGATAATCCAATACAAAAATAACAAAGGAGAGTAGGAAATGGAGCTTAGAGGCGGCGACAATGGTGAAGTGAGAAGAAATACTGTTTAAGTTAGAGATAGAAAAGTGAGAGAAGATAAAGTATATATATATATATATATATATATATATATATATATATATATATATATATATATATATATAATAGATATTCAATTGATCATATATGAGTAATTTTGTATCGATTTATCAAATATTATAAAAATATGCATATTTCATAATACACATTTAAAAGGTGATAGTTTGTCCAATTCTCTCATATTTCTTAGGTGGGTAGATGGAGACTAAAGTTTTTTTAGACAATTTTTTATAATTCAAAACTAAAAATCCATCTAAAGTAACGAAAAAAAAAAAAAATCCTTCTTTTCTCGATTAAAAAAAAAAACTTGTTTAGTTGGACAATTTGAAAGAGAGCGAGTGTAATAAATAGATTATTAGAGCTCTATTTGTGAGTATTAGTGGGCGAGTGTAATAAATAGATTATTAGAGTTCGATCCAACTTGTTGAGTCGTAATTTAAATTACAAGATTATTTCTAAATAGTCAAAAACATATATAGTCAATTTTATAATAAAAAGAAGACTATTTAAAAAATAAAAAAAAAAAAATCGGTTATTCCTATTTCCTAGTCTGTTTGGATTTAAAAATAAAATAAAATAAAATTGGAATGACCTATAAAAATGAGAAAAATTTCACTATTGATATCTAGCCTATTGGTCAAGTGGCAATTTGGTGTTTAACTTTTTATTGTGGTCACATAATCATTAACTAGAAATGTTTCAATTTTTGTCAATACATGACAATTAATAGGAGGATCACTCAAAAACTTTGCTAGATTCATTTTTATGGGGATGATCTACTTCCACCATGGAGAGTAGTTATTAAGCACCATCGGACACGTGTTCGGTGGCCATTAGATAAATCTTGACTTTAATGTCAATGACTTTTTCATTGTCGTGTCCGGTGGCCTTAATAACTATTTTCCACCATGGGGAGTAGATAATTTCCGTCACTTTTATAGCTAATAACAAAATAGTACAAAGAGAAAATCTTTTCAAAATGGATACACACATAGTAAGAACAATCGTTACAAAAGATAATAATTTACTAGATCATAGACATAGATATATTTAAGTTTTCTTCGAAAATTGAAGGACCTAGAATGCATGTTTGTCTAATATCGGAATGTATTATTGGACAACAAACAAGAGTCAACATTTTTTTGTCATGTATCTAATATCATCGACTCGAGTAATGTTTCAACGTGTCTTCTTATACAAAAGAAACATGACAATAAAAGAAAAAATATATTAAGTGCACCACGTTGTTGTTACGAGTAATTAGTTGGAGCCATTAATGTCATTGTTCTGACCAACATCAGAATTCCTGTGATGGCGGCACCGGAAAGATCCACGATGGGTGGTCGGCGAGCAAAGGCAGTGATTTTGTGCTTGTGATGGTTTTGTTGAGCCCTCTTTCCCCGGCAATGGCACATTATTGAACCCAAAAGGTTGCTTCTTTAATCCAGTCATATCTAACTTCGCTCCAAAAAACTTCTGGGGCTTGTGTTTTTCATCCATTTCTCCTACTTGTTAAAGCTTTGATCAGGAACTTATTTTAGATGATGTAATAAGATGAAATCGAAAATTTATTATGGTTCACCCCCAAAACAAACAATTAAGAGTCCGTTTGGTGTGGATTATAAACTAGTTTATTTGAGAAAAAAATAATTTATTTGACAAAAAAATTTGTCTTTGTAGCATAATATTTGTTATCATTCTTGGTCAAATAAATTAGTTTATAATCCACATCAAACGGGCTCTAAATCCACTGGCAGGTTGTCATTATAATGCAGAGAAGAGGATAAGTTTTTTCTTACGCTTCTCACATGCCAAAACCGCTCCTATAAAAATCTTTTTACAATAAAAATAAAAATATAAGTTGACATGTTATCGAGAGGATAAATGTACAATTTAAGGAGGTTCAACGCGGTAGAACAACATATATTTGTGCAGCAGATTCTAACCTTGTTTAAGCCGTGGAGATGAATGCACAAAGAGGAAAAGATGTTTTTCCAGGAAAGAGGAATAAACTCACAAATTCACCCCACCCCAAAAGGGGGTAAACACCAAGAATATACGAATACAATCTTATAATTTATCAGTTTTCTGGTTTACAATTTCAAAGTTAGTGGTTACAAATCATAATGAATTTAGAATTTATAGCCACCATTTGTTTCTATACAAATAACTGAAAATATAAATTGTGGCTATTATTTGTTTCTTTACTAAAAAAGAAATTCTGTATATGGTTGGTAGGTTGAAACATTTGGTTTGTTCGTCATTGACTCATTGAATTAATTTTAACTCTATATTTCAGGACCCATAATTTTATCAATTTTTCAGTTACACATTTGATCAAAATCTGCTAAATTTTTATCAAATATTTTATTAAACACACCCTGAGGTTTTTTTATTATTATGGAAAATCAGTGGAGCATATGCAATTTCACAAATAACTAAATTAAATGCTTCAAAAGAATATGGAAATGCTAATTACCTATATCTAAAATTACCTTCTTGACGTGAAAAATTTATTTCATACAATATCCTATTACGTGACCAAAAAAAAAAAAAATCATATAACATGCAACATATTTTAGACTTTAAATCGTCATTCGGCATGGCAAGTTGACATAATCGCACTTTCTAGAAATTAAAATCTCCATAAGTTTGGAACTTTTACACTTATTTCAAATTCATTATTGAACTCAAAATCTCAATTAATTTTGTATTTTAATATTCGTATCTCATCATTGTTGTATCAACATTTATTGACTAGAATACTAAAGAACATCTCGAATGCTAAAAAAATTGTTACAAAAATAATAATGTTTATAAAATTATTCTCCAATACAATTTGATAGAATCTCTATGAAACTGATGTGGTAAATGATATAAACAGACATTATCTAAATTTTATCTAAATTAGAAACTTTGTTAGATATATTAACTCAGCATAATTTATATTAATTTTTAGGTGTGATTTTTTTTTTATTATAAAAAAATAAAAGACATATAAATAGTATTATTGGATTGTAGATAGAATGTATTGAAGACTACCAATTCTTTTTGTCCAAGTTGGTTAAGAATTGTGGCTTATGTAACTGATGTCTAGAGTTTAAAGATTAGTACTTCTTCTATCATCCTCCTCTCCTACTCAAAAAAGAAATAAATAAATAAAAAATTATTGGAGACAAATTTTGAAATTAAGTGTGTATTCGTTATTTGTTAGACATCAGTATCACATATATCAAAATATTTTCAACTTGTATGCCATCTAAATAGTAATTCATAGAATGCATTAAAAATGCTCTAACGAGTTATAAACATGTTAACATACAAGAATTAATTAGAACAGTTTGAATTAAGAGATGGATTTTAGAACATGCAAAGGTTAAAAGGCTTGTTAAGTTTCTTTGAATCCATTGTCCATATTTTTATTGAGCAACAAATTGACCATCAGATTGTAGATGGACATGGTTCTATTTAGTTTGACTATGAGGATTACTAACTATTCGTTGTATCTGAAATTATGGAACTGAATCAAAATCGAACCAAATAGTTTTGGTTTGGTTTGGTTCGATTCTATATCCAAAAATTTAAAAATAATGATACAAATTAAAATACAAATGGTTGTTGATAAAGAATAATTGATTTTGATTTGGAAAAGAAAATAAGAGTTGGAAGAAATAATTAATTTTTGTGTAAAAAAATTAGTAAATTCTTTAATTGGGTCAGGTGTTTAGTGACTGTAATACTATTAATTATTAAAATTTTAAAAAAATTAATTCACAAATTAGAACCGATTCCGGTTCTGGAAACAAAATCAGAACCGTTTCATATATCGAACCGAACCAATCGACTCTAGTTAGGTTTTAGTTCTTATGCCCACTAATAGATCGTATAATGCGACATGCGACTTTAGTGGGAATTGGAGAAATAATACAGTTGCAAACTGGAGGAAGCTAACTCTGTCTCTGAGTCGAATATACCGTCCGTGTGATGTACTTGGATCACATCATAACAAATGCCGGCAGTCCCAACAGTTTAACTGAAGACAAACTCAATCCTACTCAGTGAGTCATGGGCGGCGATTCACGGTTCGAGATCCACCAAAACGCCTACATAAAGCTGGTACTCCACGCCGTGAAACACAGGACCTCAGCCGTCAACGGCGTCCTCCTTGGTCGCTCCTCCGACCACGGCGACTCCGTCGAAATCGTGGACTCCGTCCCCCTTTTCCATTCCCAGATCGGCCTCCTCCCTCCCCTGGAAATCGCTCTCATCATGGTCTTTCAACAGTCAATACTCTTTTAACTTTTTTTTTATTTTTTTATTTTTTTACCTAATTCTTAGATTTATTTATTGTTTTGAATTGAAATATGATAGATAGAGGAGTATTATGGAGAAAAAGGCTTGAGTATAGTTGGATATTTTCACGCTAACGAGAGATACGATGATTTCGAGCTTGCTGCTGTTGCTAAGAATATTGGTGATCACATTACACAATATTTTCCTCAGGCAGCATTGCTTCTGGTACTCTGTTCTTGACTGAATATTGTGCATAATTGTTTAGATACTTGAGATTTAGCTACTAAAGAAAAGGCTTGATGTTTTTAATTGTGTGATTTTTCAGTTGGATAATAAAAAGCTTGAGGCTTTACCAAAGGGAAGAGACCGGAGTCCAGTGGTGCAGGTAATTTAATTTTCAACTCGACTGGTTCGTGTTGTATATTAGTTGATAATGCAGTCAGCGGACAGATATATTTCCATTAGCTGATGCAAATGTTTATTGGCAGCTGAATAGTAATCTTTTTGGTGGTTGTTAATTGAGATTGAGCGGAATGGTTAGTTATGGATACTATCTACTGAGAATTTAGAATTGCTATTAATTTATTGTTTGCAATTAGTGACCGAATTTGGCTGTTGATGCTATGAGAGAAGAGAATTCATAAATCTAGTAGGGTTGTTAGCGGAATGGTAAAAGTGTAGTTGCAATCTTCTGTGAATTTGAGATAGTTATAGTTTTCAGTTAGTGACTGAAATTCGGTTATTCATGTTATGAGAGAAGAGAATTGATATATTGCCTATTAGCGTTGTTATCTTGACAATTTTCTAAATTAATAAGCAAGGCTGCTTTACATTATGTAATCTTGTATTGTTATTTAGAGCATCCCAATTCCTTTTATGGATAGGCAGTCTTGCAATGCATAAAGTCAACGTGAATGGCTCTGGAACAGCTTTTCTTTACTAGTTAACAACAGGACTATGGATAATTTCTTCTAGCTTTGCCACTAGAGACAAATTAAACATACTGTTGTCCCATGTATTGTTAAGTGGTGCCAGAATGAGACTGATGGAGTCGGAAATTCTTTCTAAAATTTATGATATTGTTAAGCAAAATTTAAAAGTTAACACAGCAACTATTAATTTTCTGGCTAATTGTAATTGCTGATCCGTCTTCTATTAACTGAATCTTATAGTTTTGTAATGCAAGCATAGATTTCCATGTGGACAGACGATCCCACATTTGTGCCTGTGATCTGAAAGCACTTATGTCATTCAGTATTTAATCTCATCTCCGCATGTTGAAAATGTGTCTGGGTAACAGTAACACTAAACACTACTCACATTCATTAGCAAGCATGTACACATGCTCTCTCAATCAACATATAGACATCTATTTTAGGGTGGTGCTTTGGGTTAATCCTTGATTACTGTAGTAAATTGGTTTGATGAACTATCCTGTTGAAATTTTACAAATTTATGTATTCCTTGATAAGGAACCTTTTCTTGTTATTTGTTCCCCTGTTCAGATATTTAGCCAACTGGTTCTGTCAATGCAGCAAGTAATGCTTAGATGATCTAGAGCCCTGGTTTCTTTAGGTGTGAAAATGTGACATTTGTTCACGTTTGGGTTTTTTAGGGGCACCTGGTAGCCTGAGAAAGAACATTTTTCATTGCTCTATTCAGATTTTTATATCTGATTGATTCTGTCAAACTACCGCAGCAACGAAAGTTAGATGATTTAGAGACCTGATTTCTTTAGGTGTGAACGCATTCATTCACATTTGTCTTTTTTTTGGAATACCAGGAAGCTTGTGTGTTCTCTATTTTCTCTTCCTTTAATATATTAACCATCCTCCTTGTCACACTTGGTGATTCTTTGCTTTGCATATTTTGTGTCATTCATCTATATTCGTACTTTTATATTGAAACGCCAGATACTTTGTTTCATTCTTTTTGCTATTTTTATGGTTTCTTTAGTTTTTAATTACAGAGTCATTCTTTGGTGCTCGTATTATTGCTGCATGTATGGAATCTGTCAAATTCATTTCATCTCGCCTCCACTGCAATTCTCTCCCTCTCTCTGTGTTTCCGTGGATTGAAACGTACACGTGCTCACTGTATATTTTCCTTCAATTTTAATAACTAAGAGCTTTGTAAAATGATGTGCCCCACTTATCCTTCTTTATTGCCCAGCTTTACATTAAGGATGCATCTAGAAGTTGGAAGATGGTAGGGTCAGAGGGAGGCAACCAGCTTACTATCAAGGAGCCATCTGGAAATATAGTTCTTCTGGATTACCTTGCATCTGAAAAATGGAAGGATATTGTAGATTTTGACGACCATCTTGATAACATCAGCAAGTAAGAGTCACTTGTTTATTCGTCTCTATATTGCATCCCGGAGATTTTTGTGCTGCCATAGAAAATAATGTCTGCTATCTGCTTTGTACTTTTCTTGTTAGGGACTGGCTGAATTCAGAACTTTTCCAGTAACATTTGATGGGGGAATACATCTTTGCTTCACACAAACTGGTGCTAGGCTCTCGTTCTTTGATCAGTTTTCTTGTAGCGATATTTTGGAAGACTAATAATAGTCCATAAAACTTGAGATGAACATCAAGTGCTGTTTGCAGGAAATTTTATTGATGTACCATATTGATATTTATCCCTTTCTTGGTATAATGGCATTTCCTGTCAGAGACTCCCGAATTCTAAATTATTCAACACTTATAAATTTTTGGATTACAGGGTTATTCATTTCCTTGTCATTCTTCTTGTTTTTGAACTTTATTCTCCCATGGCATATTTTGTAAACAATATTGGTTATTGGATAACAAATTTGAACTCTTTTTTTTTTCTTTTAATATTGTTCAATTGCGTTTCATAGGTTACTTAGTGAGCACGAGTCGATAATATGGAAATAATGATCTTGTGAATGTCTCTGTTTCTTGTTAAGAAATATGTGGATGTTGAGAGACCTCAAACCTAGTTAATATGGTGGCAGAAGTTCCATTCATGGGCTGGAATTCGAAGGGTGGAAGCTGAGAGAGTTCCGTCAAAAGTGTCTGCGTCACCGTCTTCTTAGACTAATCTTGTGATAAGAATGGAGGTGGTGGACTTCATTGTGGTGTAGAGAGAGAGAGAGAGAGAGAGTTTAGGAAAGTAAACAGTATATTTTGTAATTTGACGAAATTGTCCTTAAAAAAATGAGAGATTACACTATACGTGCCGATTTAACGGTAAAAGTTCACACAAATAGACGGTAGGGACCTTTTGCGCAAAAAATAGTGGATTTAAGGACTCCGATTACTAAAATTTAAACTATAAAGACGATTTGCGCAATAACCTCAAAGAATAGGAACGAAATGTGTTAATTACCTATTATTTTATTACAAACAAATATTTTCAATAAAGATAAAATAAAATCTATATCAATTTTAAAATAGAAAAAAATATTTTTAATACACGGTCTTTGATTAATTATTAACTCTGACTTCAATTATTTAATAATTTTTACATAAAACTAAATAAATATAAAATTACGGAGAGTGTATTCAGTTGAGACTTTATAGACTTTTGCATGTGAATGACTTTTGTGAAATTTGTACACTTTAAAAAGTGACATTTATGAATTTGTTAACATCAATAAAATCTTCCATAAACTTATGTAAATTTTCATTAAACACTTTTGTAGATTTCTATAGATTTTCATTAGACTTTTATTTTTTCTTAAAAAAAAATATTAAGTTAAGTTTTTATATAATGTAATTAAAAACTCAAAATAATAAATAATATTTCCAATGTCAATAAAAATATTTCTTAAAAAATAAAAAGAATAATAACATTTTAATAATATTCAATAAAAAAAAATGTTAGCAATTTTATGAGTTTATTTGAGATTCAGATATAAATATTCAAAAATCAATTTATTCCAACTCGAATCTCGACAGCCCATTTCAAATCAATTTAAATCCAGACGCATTCACAAATTACAAGTTTCCGTATCAATTAATTAAGAGAAAGTGTGGGGTATGCAAAGTAATTCCAAGACAAAACACATAAATCCAATGATATATTTTGAGGACAAACGAATCTGATCACCGACCGTATACAAGTTTACTCCGCTACAAGCAAAAAAAAAAAAACGTCTTTGTTCGTCACTAAGTCTTCATCTTCTCAAATCAAAATTCATCTCTCTCTCAATTCTTCAATTTCTCCATATTCATCAAAATCAAACTCCAGTCAAACAAAACTCTCACTCTCTCGTTCTTCACAACTCCTCAATCTATTAAAATCCTATCTACGGTTGGATTCTACCGCAAAAAAAAAAAGCGATTTACTAGTATAATGCATTGAAAAAATTCATAAAAGCATAGTTGTCGTAATTTGAAAGCAAAACAACACATTACAATCATGAAAACTTATTAAACAAAAAATCGATTGATTGTAAAAAAAAAATTATGTCATGCAATTAAAAAAAGCGCTCACTGAAAAATAGTAAATTCATATTTACTTAGATCGAAAATTTAGAATTCACATAAATTAGAAAATAACGTATCTAGAACAAAAAAATTAAATTCTTATCTGAATTGATATGAGAAAAGAAAATATAAGTGTCTTATTTTGGGGTTCAGGAATCTTCATAAATCTTACGGTTTATAAGAGATTTTCTTTGAGATTTGTTATTTATACTTATACCAAAAAGTCTCAAAATATTTCCTAAAAATCATTCTTAATTACGACTGTAGAGGGTTTTCTCCGCTACGGGAAGAAAAAATTACTTAAACATCCGTGTGTCACTATGTCTTCACATTTTCCCTTTACAAAAATCATCTCCTCCAAAATTTGCTGAGTTCTTCAATCCATCTCCCTCAACCGATCATCTCCAAAATATACTCACTTTTTCAATTTATCTCCCTCCATTGATCATCTCCAAAATTTGTTCACTGCTTCAATCCATCATAATAATAAAGCATATGGTCAAATCTCCACTGCAAATAATCGATATACTAGTTTGAGAAATCTATTACTTATCACGACCGTATAAAATTTTATTCGCTACTGAAAGGAAAAAAAATATATATGTCAGTGTGTCTCTACGTCTTCCATCTCCCTTAAACGATATTCTCCTTACTCTACTCACTGCTTTAATCTTAAAATCATAACCACCGCAACTCAGATCGTCATTCTTATCCATCAAAATTTCATAAAAAATAAAGTGGTTAAAATCTCAGTGACCTATTCTCATAAATTCTACCATAAAATCTCTTCACAAATAAGTGATATATTAGTAGACATTTCTAAAATTTTTAATTGAATAACATGACCCTTTTACACAAATACCTTCGTAAACTCATAAAATATCTACATTTAATGCCCCTAAATTTTTAAATCATTAAAAATATTTGAAAGTCCCAATGTCAATAACCCACTAAAAATGCCGTTTTTCAAAAAATGTTTTTCTCAATACAATTGGTCTCTCTCACACTCTCCCCCAAAACCCTAAAACTTAAACCCCAAAAAGACTTACTCCCCTCCCCGCTTCTGTGCAAGAAAAAGAGGAATCTAAGAACATGGAGGAGCAGAAAACCCCAAAGATTCCAGTATGGGACCTGCCGGATGTGCCAAAAGGAAAGCTACCGCCGCACCTTGAGCTCCAAAGAACCCGCGTTCTCTGCACTTCTGATGCCCCGACTCATGTACTCACATACATGAACAATTCGTTTTTTTTTTTTTTTTAAAGAATTGTGTTTTACTAAATGTATGACAAATTATTTTATTTCATGGAATAAAAGACAGAGAATATACGATACTCGGGTGCCTATGCATCGATGGGAGTGGATAACAGCTTGCGGTTGGGACATTTTCGTAATAATTTTAGAGTGGAAGTAATTAGACTTACTGAGGATGATATGGAATTCGATATGATTGGGATTGATGCTTCTCTCGCCAATGCGTTCCGCAGAATCCTCATAGCTGAGGTTTGCGCCCTGTTTTTTGAAGCTAATTTTTTTCTCAAACACAATTATTATTCCTGTGGAGGGGAATGGGTTCAATTGATTTCGCTGACTGGGTCTGACCTTAACACCAACAGGAAGAAATCCCAGCAAAAAGGGAATAAAAAAAAGCTCTTCATCATTGTTCTATCAATTCTGGTTTTGCCTACTTACGAATAATGGTCATAACTGTATTCCATAAGTTGGAATGGGCAAGTTTCCTTTATTATTCTACAATTTAACTCTAGACAGGTCCTATCTTTAAAGGTCAATCCTCTTGAGAGGAGTAGCTCAAACAATATTGTTTTCATACTTAAGCGACGTGAGATATTATCTTTAATATGCCCACAGGATGGTGCTTATTTTGAGAATACTAATCTCTTTAGACGGATCGAGGTTATATGTTGGTTATTGTTTTCATATTTAAACACAGGAATTTTACCCTTAACATGGTGGGAATCTAGAATTTTGTCTATATTCTAAATTACACGCGGGAGGAAGTTTCCAACAATGTGTTATTTTGAAGTGATGCCTTTGTGTCATGACAATGGAAATATTATTTGGTCTTGAGTGGACTGGAAATTTTACTTCTTGCACATACTTGACTAACAGTTGCTGTAGTTGAGATGTTGTGTTTAGGATAAGGTTTATGTTGTAGATTTGTTTTAGATGGAAGAATGAGAAAATGTCGAGGCATACACCTTGACTTAGTGAGGCGCACACTCGGGACAGTTGAGGAATACGTGCTTGTTTGTCTTGTCCTTTCTCGATTTTTAGTGCTGGCCTCAACCTTTTGTGTTAGCATGGTTCATAGCTTAGAACGTCTTAAGGGTTATTTGAGCTACTTTAACATTAAAAAATAGAATAAAACAATTGGAGAACAGAGAAGAGAACAAGTGATGCTGGCTTTGAACATTTTAGTGGAAGACAATTGATGACACAACACCTGCTATATGACTTCACCTTTATCTTTCTTTTATATATATTTTTTCATTCTTACTGTGTTCTTAGCCGATCTCAGATTTATCTATAGGCAACAAGGCTTAGTTTATTTTAGTTGTTCTCACTATGTTTTTATTTTTGAACTCTGGATTTCCTTTCTTATAATGTCAGATCAACAAAAGTTCTTGAACAATTGGTCAGTTGTTTAATTTGTTTTAGGCTTCTAATCTGGTTTTGGATTAATGGTCTTTTTATGCGACCACTTAATCTATTATTTGCTACTTTGTTTGATTCATTTTAAGTCTCGAGTTGTAAATTTGCCTCTTAATTTTGTTGAAATCTTTTGTCATGAACTTTTTAGATGGTTTGTGGTAGTACAATTTTGTGTGTTGATGAAATTTTGATTTATTTTATTAGTTTATGTTGAGGCTTATGCCTCGCCTAACGAAGGCAAAACACCCCAATTCCCAATTTGGCCTCTTGACAAGAGGCAAATAATGTCTTTGGCGGTGCTTAAGTACTTTGACGGCTGCTTGCTCTTCTTAGCACATGGAATATGAAATTTTTTAATTTTTGCGAATATTTTAGCATTTTTATTGGAAATGTCTGAGTTGTTGTTAGATAGCTTCTTACTCTCATAATTAAGATACAAGGTAGTTGATGTATATGCTTCGAGCACACTTATTGTCATTTTCTTTATTTTAAATGGTGGCTTGATTTGCAAGAATGCATTAGTCTGCAATCTATATGCATTTGATATTTTTCTATGATGTTAATTTGTGCCAATATATTAGCATTTTAAATGGGAATGACTGAGTTCTTGTAATGGATTGATTTGCAGGTTGCATTAGTCAACGTTCCATATGCATTTGATTTGCAGGTTGCATTAGTGAACCTAACTGTTTTTCCCCTTTTGGTGTGTTTCTGTATAGCTTCCCACTATGGCTATTGAAAAGGTTTTGATTGCAAACAACACATCAGTTATCCAAGATGAGGTTCTTGCCCATAGACTGGGTCTCGTTCCACTTAGAGTTGACCCGAGGCTGTTTGAATATATGTCAGGTTTTACCTCTTCAGAGTTGCTTTGTTTGAATTTTTCATCTTCAATTCTTACCCTCTCTTAGTTCCTTCTTCTTTTGACGGGGCAAGTTCGATGGTTAAGTTGTTTCCTTTTTCCAGAAAATGATGTACCTAATGAAAAGAACACCATTGTTTTCAAGCTTCATAGTCATTGTGAAAGGGGCAGTTCACGGATTAAAGGTATTGTGTACATATCAGTGAACGAAGATCACGGGCTCTGTTTCCCTTTATGTTATCAATTACCTTTTCATTTCTTTTGTGCTGTTCCTAACCAATCCAACACTTCGTTTTTCTGTCTATGGATACAGTATTGTCCAATGAACTACAGTGGCTACCCAGCGGCAGTGAGTTCACCCTGAGCACAGAAAAGCCGGCTGTGGATCCAACTTCAAGGCCCAGAACTTATACTTCATTCAATTGTAGCCAAGACTCTCTACCAGAATTTTCCGACAATCCAATTGGCCCCAAGCATGATGATATTATTATAGCGAAACTAGGACCTGGACAGGTAGGAATTGATATTGTTTAAGCCTTTAGGTATTAATTTTTTTCAATACGCATTGTGAATGAATCCTTTATCATTCATCATTTTGGCTTATTCATACTGCGGGTTCTTGTACTTTGGGCTATTATCTAGTACATTTGAATCCTCACAAATCTTTTTGTTGATGAGATTATCTGATTGTAGAATACATCAGCCAGCAAACATATAATTTGATTATTCTTCTTTATTTCTGTGCTATTTTATTATTCGATAAAAAGTCTTGTGCAGTTGAAGAAAGTTGACTGGCAACTTATTTATCTTATGTAAATGATTGCTTTTCTACCTCATTGAGAATTTAATGCTACTCGATTACAGGAAATTGAGTTGGAAGCGCATGCTGTAAAGGGAATGGGTAAGACACATGCGAAGTGGTCCCCTGTTGCCACTGCGTGGTATAGGATGCTTCCTGAGGTATAAAAAATGTTTACTGCTTTCTTTATTAATACAGCCTTCTTTAAAAGGAAAAAAAGTGGTGAATATGGATAAAACGTTAATTAGTTATGTGCCTATATCTGGTTATTGCACTGGGAGTACAAGTATGACGTGGAAGTTATAATGAAAGATCTGAACTGTCGATTTGTATAGGTTGTGTTGTTGCAAGAAATAGAAGGTGAAAAAGCGGAAGAACTTGCAAAGAAATGTCCCGTTAAAGTATTTGACATTGAAGATATTGGTGAAGGTAAGATGATGCTGGTGCCATTTGAGTGTTTTCTGTACATGTGAAATGGAAAATCCAATTGCAGAACTGTTTTTATCGACATATATGAAAATGGATACAAAATTTACGTTACCTAACGAAAAGGAGTGCAAGTTATTATTGTTCTTGACTTTTCTTGACTCTCAAGTAGGTAGAAAGAGAGCAACAGTGGCACGACCTCGGTCTTGTACACTTTGTAGGGAATGCATCCGAGGAGATGATTGGGATAAGCATGTTGCACTGCGACGTGTGAAAGATCATTTCATCTGTAAGTGAAAGTGTTGAAGCCTATTTCATTTTTTGAAAGTTTCTATTCTATAGCTGCTACTATCGTTGAATGTCTATCAGATTTTGGTTAACACCAACTTTTTTACAAGTGGCTCAAGCTTACATGGTTTATTTGTTCAAATCTTGAAGGCAGAACTATTAAATCTTGGAAGTTGTTGAAAAACATCAAGGGTTTCCTCAAACTTTTGTTTCTAGTTTGGGACTGATTTCAAGTAGTCATTACTGATGGTGCTTCTGCTGCTATATTTTTATTGTTGAAGGGAATAAAATGTTCCAGAAATGTCCACTTAATGGCCAAAAGTTACCCTGAAGCAACATTGTCGCAGTTCATATATTTATTTCCTGCTCTATGGGGGATAGTCATGGCTTATGAAAGATGATTTTCTAGCTGTAAAACAAAAATGTCAATGCTATCACACCATATACCGTAAAAAATTAACTTCATAGAATTTTGTGTAAGCTTCTCCCACTTTTCAGCAACCGGACTTGATTGAACGTGCTATATCATAATATGTGGTTTCCAACCAACTTCTGCCATACAAATGCTGGTGTTGGGAGTATTTTAATTCAGTTTAAGTAGAGGACTGTAGGATAAGACTTCAAGTTGCAGCAAAGTAACGAGGAAAGAGTTCTGTTGTTGGATGTTGATTTAATCATCACGTCATCTATTAGTTTTTCCAATTTTGAATCTTTTTGCGACAAAAATATTATATTTCCATCGTGTTCTACTCTTGTAGTTACTATAGAGTCTACCGGAGCATTACATCCTGAGGTTCTGTTCACCGAAGCTGTGAAGATTTTGGAAGACAAGTGTGAGCGAGTGATAACCGAGCTCTCATGAGGGGTCTTCAAAGGAGACTTGGCATATCACCAAGCTGTGCACAAAATATATCAGGCCAACATGTCCCTGCTGATAATGTAATATTTTTCCTGTAGTTCTATGGTCTACCTAACATTCATGATGTCTTGATCATTTTATTCTTCTCCTTTTTTCGTTCCCCTCTTTCGAGTTTAATTTTTATGCTCATGTTTTGTGCACAATATAAAGTAGGATTGAACATTAGAATTGATAAGATTTTAGCCAAAAAAAAAAATTATTTACTGTATACTTGACCTACCAAACAAGCCACCAACGTACAATTGCAATCATTATCGATTTTGGGAAAGCTTGGCCTTGTATTATTTTGAGACATCTGCATGCGGTACTTGGCTAATAGTTATGTTTATGCTGACTTCTACTCTTGTTTGCAGTCATCCACATCTCCAATTCTACTTTGTTTATGCATAAAAAGATTGGACATTGCATTGGAATCCTTTTTAATTACATACATACATGCGCATAGGTGTTTTCAACTGTAGACGGGTAACATGAACAAATAGTTATTGAGTCGCCCTTTCGGATGACACGATATGACAATTTGAGTATGCATCAATTCTCGAGCTCAACTGATATATGGTACATTGAAACCGGCGGTCTTTCTTTTTATTTTTATAAATGAAATACCTTAGTTGCAAACAAGAAGCAATTGATGTGATGCACAATATTTATAGTCTTGAGAGACTCAAAAGCTAGATCAGAATTCCCCTTTTATTGAAGTCCTATTATGAATCGTGAATGCTATCACATGATTTATTTGATCAGAAACTAGACGAATTCGAAAAATGCTTATTTTCTAGGGATTAACATTGGAATTAATTAATTTAATCACAAAAAGGAAACTCGAACGAAGACTACATATCAAGAGGTCAAAATCGATTATTTCTGGTATGACTCACGGTTGCTGGTTTTTTGTTTACAAAATTTTTTTCTTCTAGAAAGAAATGAGAGCCAATAGGGAAAATTACACCCTTGGCCCCTAACCTATTATTCACTAGCATGTTGGTCTTCAATCTTTTAAAAAATGCAAGTTGATTCTTTACATTTTTAATTTTTAATATAATAGAACAATCAGTCTTCAACGATAAAAATCATCCAAAACTTCGTGTAGACACTTAATTCGAATTAATTTTTAGGCATTAGTTTAAGTTAAAAGAAAATTCTATTTTTATAAAGTTAGACATGCGGGGTGCCATATGATGATTTTGCATAGATTTGGACAATATTTATCATTATAAATAAAATTTTCACTTGTAATTGACAACCAATTTGCTCCATTTAGGGGCCAATTGCTGCTACTTTAATAGGCTGGAGATTAATAATACGATTTCTAGAATCAATATCTAACCATTCACTATTATTTCTAAATCCAATTAAATTTTTGTTTAAATAAGTACAATGCAATATAATTTCTAAATTCGATAAAGAAATAACCAATGATATACAAATTTTCAAAACAAAAATTCAATTCATTGCAAACAAAATTGCATTCACATGGTGATCATAAATAGAACAATATAAATACAATAATTTAATTATGGTACCCCAAATATAATTAAAAATTGGTCCAAAGTTTAGAATGAATGAGAAATGGGATGGACCACAAAACAGGTCATTAGCAAATTAGTTAAAGGGCTTTAAATGGGAAATTAAGGGTGGTGTGGGTGGGTCCCAAGCATGAGGGACAGGTTGGAGCATTTGATGGGCCCATGTGTTCATTCAGACCCTTGTCTTTGGGACAAAATACAATCAAATTATTGAACGTGGAAAGCTTTACTTTACCCCTTCTTTGACCCCTCCACACCGCCCCCCCCCCCCTCTCTCTCTCTCACACACACACACACACACACACACACACATCTCTATCTTTCTCTCACACACACATTGAGGTGAATTTCACTCGAAGTCGCCCAACTTAAAAGTTTATCTCACGCTGATCACTTTGACTTTGATATGTTTCAATTTGATCACCCAATTTACTTTTTTACTTCAATTTAACTATGTTATATGTGACCGTCGCAAATACTAATAGTTTTGTTGCACATGATTGACATAATACGTGACCTAAAACTAGATCAACAATTACTTTGCAAGCAATCGGAAATTTTTTGCATAAAAACAAATATAGAATTATTAATTTACTTATTCAAAATTTTCTTAGCTAATAAAAACTATTGAGCTAGCATCAAACAATTGTTAGATTACACATTCTATCGGCCACGTGGAACTATGTAAGTTCTTATTATAGTTTGTTACCACTAGATTTTGGTAATGCTTCAACTTCAGCAAATGCCTCATAGGCCCAAACCAGGCCTCGCAAAGGCCTCATGGGCCCATCGAAAATCCTGTGAATACATAGAAGGTCTCAAAGGCCCATAAATATATTAGCACTTCTGAATTAGAGTGCAGCGAAGTCCATAAAGGGCCTCGACGTCCATGGCTAATCTGGAGCGCTTCGTTGATCTTCGCACTTTGCGTAATTCACAGGTATTGTGATATTTCAGAATGACTAGAGATATATTTAAAGAGAGATTGTGTTTGATATGCACATGGATTCTACAAGGAAACTAAATCGTAATCTCCTAAAGATTATGCAACATGATAATGGAGATCAACCCAAAATAAGGGTTAAAATTTAGGAGATTGCATTGCCATCCAATTATCCTTATCACATAAAGAATGAGGATCCAATCAGATATCTAATTGATTGTTTTCCTAAAGTCAATTAGAACTCTAAGGCTATAAATAAGACATCTCTGGTTGTTCTAAGGTATGCATTATTCTCACCCTTAAACTCCACTTGGGCTTGGGGAACTGTACTTAACTTCGTCATTAAATCCAAGTGGTCCGGTGCGAAGAACTACATCGCACAATTCAAAACAGGACGCCGTTTAATTATTATTAATATTCTTCTTCTTAAAAGTCCAACGCCTACTATAAATAATAGGCTTGGACTTGGGGGACTATTGTTACCATCAGATTTTGGTAAGGCCTTCACGTCAGCAAATGTCTCATAAGCCTAGTAAATGCCCAAATCAGGCATCGCGAAGGTCTCATAGGCTTAGTAAAGGCCCAAACCAGACCTCGTGAAGGCCTCATGGGCCTAATGAGGGCCCTATGAATACATAGAAGGCCCCGAAGGCCCATCAATATATTAGCACTACTGAATCAGAGTGCAGCGAGGCCCATCAAGGGCCTCGACGTCCATGGCCAAGTTGGAGCGATTCGCTTATCTTCGCACTTCGCGTAATTCACAGACATTGTGATATTTCAGAATGACCAGAGATATATTCAAAGAGAGGTTGTGTTTGATTATCATACGGATTGTCACAAGGAAATCAAATCGCAATCTCCTAAAGATTAGACAACGTGATAATGTGGATCAACTCAAATAAGAGCTAAAATCTAGGAGATTGCCTTGTCATCCAATTATCTTTATCCCATAAGGAAGGATAATCCAATCAGATATCTAATTGATTATTTTCCTAAATTAATTAGAATCCTGAGGCTATAAATAAGACATATCCGGTTGTTCTAAGGTACCCTTAAACCCTACTCAAATATTTGCCTACTTGTCTCTCCCACACCCATTTTATTATTCCACTGTATATTATTATATACTCGCAGTTGACTTGATCGTCGGAGTACCAATGATCGTCGGACCTTTTTTCTCCAGTGATCTTGGTGCCTAATGATCATCCTAGTGTACAGATAACATATAAGTTGGCAGTGATTGACTAAAGATCTGTTGACATGTAGATAATGCAGATTCCAACGTTAACACAATTATAAATGGAATGATAGTAAATGTAATCTCGGATATCAACTCATTAACATAAAACAAATCAAAATTAAGTGATCATTACAAAACAAACTTGTGAGTTGGATGACCTCTAACGAAACATTTTTCTCTCACACACACACATAGAGAGAGAGAGAAATACATTGCTATTGGTTTAGCCCACAGGCCACAGTCACCCACCCAACTCTCTCTTTCAATAATCTCAAAACCTTTTCTTTTTCCTCTTCTCTCTCATTCGATCCACACATTTTAGGAGGAAGTGGAGTGTCGCTCTCTTTTCTCTCTCTCTACAGTTTGAGTGCTCTCTTTTCTCCTCATTTGCTAAAGCAGAAAAATGAAAGCCCTAAAGTTCTGATCTTTGTGACTTCAGGTACTCTCTTTTAGCTGGGTTGCTTTTTTTGCCTTACTTTAGAACTGGTTCAGTGATTTGCTAGGTGGGTTTTGCTTCTCCATACCCCCATCTGCTTTGTTTTTTAGCATTCCATCTCTTCGTGTGGGGTTTTATGGATCCCTGTTGGTAGGGTTTTTACAGAAAAGTCGTGGGTCTTTGCTCAAGATCTGCTTGCTTTTTATGGGCCCAATTTTTTCCCACTCGTTTATCTGCTAAATTTGTGCTTATCTTTTGTTATGTGGTGAGTATTTGCTTTGTAGACTATTTGAGGAACTGCATTATGTTCTATGAGTTAATTGGGTCTATTTTTTTGTTTAAAATTTGAAGGTGATTTGAGGACTGGGGCTTTCTTCTTTGAATATTAGGTTTTTCCTAAAAAGATTGCATCTTGAGGTACACAAAAGTGGTTTTTCTGTTCATGGTGAATAGGATATCGAATTTGTTTTTCTTTGATTGCTGTTCTGCATCTAAATGTTAATCAGCGCATACATCTATACGTTCATTGTGTTTTACTTTAATCAGAAAAGAAAAGAAGGAGAATTTATTTTTGTTTACATATTGAAGATCTTTTATCACCCAAGTGAGGTTTTTTTTTTTTGCTGGATTTATGATCTAGATGTTGGATTTGGTGGAAGCTGTAAATACCATATTTTTTATAACAGTTCTATTAATTTTTCTCTTATAAGCTCTTCCAAAACCCATCTTGATATTTCTTCTGTTTTTGTAGTTTATCTTTATCCTGGTAGTATCTGCAAGCTGTTGAAGGGATTGGAGACAATAATGATCGATTTTTATGCTGGAAAATGTCAAATATTGCAGCTGGGCAATGAGTGATGGGTTTTTTTGACACGACTAATTTAAGGAGTCTGAATTTATTCCAATGGCGTCTGAATCTAGCATCAAGAGTTCCTTGGATAAGCAGAGCAAAATACATGGAACCCAAGCCATAGGAAATCCTCGTAAGGCTTCACCTTCGCCGATATCTAAGACTGGAAAATTGGAGACTACTGTGAGAGAATCATCTAGAAATGTTGAACCTGTTGCTTCTAAGAAAATTGCAGCAGCAGCAGCAGCAGCAGCAGCGGGGGAAAAGAAGTTACATAATCATCAACAAAAAGAGTCCATCAGTTCTGTTGCTGTTAAACTGGATTCCAGCTTACAATTAGGTAATTCAAAACAAGTACATACACTCGAGAATGCTTCTGATCAGGAAAAGAGACCATCAGGTCACGCAATTGTCAAGGATAGCTCAGCGTCTGCTAAAGCGAGCGATGGAGCTAGCAGCCTTGCAAAAACAAGTGGAAGTGCCAAAATCAGTGACCGGCTCGATTTTGTTGAGAGTGGAAAGAGCAGTTTATGTAGGGGTAGCACAAGTACTGACATAAGTGACGAAAGTACTTGTAGCAGCCTGAGTAGCAGTGTTAACAAACCTCATAAAGCAAATGATATGAGATGGGAAGCCATACAAGTGGTACGAGCAAAGGATGGCGCATTAGATTTGAGGCATTTCAGATTGTTGAAGAAGTTGGGGTGTGGTGATATTGGGAGTGTGTATCTTTCAGAATTATGTGGTACAAAGTGCTATTTTGCCATGAAGGTCATGGATAAAGCATCACTCGCAAGTCGTAAGAAACTTTTGCGTGCTCAGACAGAAAGAGAAATACTGCAGTCTCTGGATCACCCCTTCCTTCCAACTTTATATACCCATTTTGAGACAGAAAAGTTCTCATGTTTGGTTATGGAGTTCTGCCCAGGAGGTGACCTGCACACACTTCGGCAGAGGCAACCAGGAAAACATTTTACTGAACAGGCAGTGAAGTACGACACTTATCCCAACTAATAGTCTCAATATTCTTGATTAGTATCATTAATTGTGTCATCTCGCGAGCTAAATTCTGCATGCTTTTGTGCTTGTGGATATAGAAAATGATTTCTTTTATTCTCGTGGGATTTGCAGTGTGTCCGGTTGAATCTACATAGGAAATGGTGCAATAGTTGGGGAAGTTGTTAAGCCAACTAGAGTATAGGCTACTCTAGTCTTCATAAAGTAAACTTATTTAATTTATAATTTATGGTAAATTGTAGATTCCTATTATTCCATATGATACACACACAATATATGTACATATCTAACATGAAAATATGTACTTGTGAGGAGGGAGAATCAAATAAGTTTGTTTTCCCTTTTTTATAGCTAAAAACAGTAGGAAGAGTTAACCTGATTATCTATAAACCATCTCCTAGCTGGAATGCATCTCAAATTGAGCCAAAGTAGAAATGATCTTCTGATTTGCTTATAGCTACCAAATTATGTTCTATAAGTCTCTGTTTAGAAGTATAGACACTAAAACTGGTTCTGGGCTTTTCTGAAACGGTGCTATTCCTGACCAAGAAGCAGACGTTGTTAAATATTTGTATTAGTATATTGTATAAAATACTAGAGTTTCACATATTTAGAGTGTGTTTGTTGGTACTTATAAGCTAGTCAAATATTATTTTTATCCACATATTTCATACGACCCTCAACTTTTATCTACTTTTTTTACACACATTCTGTAGGGCCCGCTGTTTATAATCTACAAAAAAGTTTTGCCAAATGTACACTTAGTTAGATCTGCACACAACTAGGACTAGCTATGAGGTAAAACAAGGCCTTTCTCTTTATGGTCCATAATGTGAGATTGGTTTTGAATAAATTATAAAAATGATATAATTTTTTTTTATGGTTCCTAACGCACCTCCATTATGATTCAAACAAGAAGTTTGGCCCTTGCAAGTTTACAAATTGGAAGGAAGGCGGGTGCTCCTGATTTACGTGATTATAAATTTATAATATAAGATAAGTCCTATGTTAATAGTTTTCATATTGTAGCTACGTGGTTAGGAATTAGGTTAAGATAATTCTGCAGTATTTATGAGGCATTTGGGGGAGTTTATATTAGTTTTATGAGGGGTTTATAACCACTGTGGCTTGATTAGGTTTTTTGTTTTTTTCTAACGTCAGGTTTTAAGAAGAGAAAACCGTTGTCAACTGTCAAGTGCTTTGTCTTATGCTTTACCATTGCTACCCTGTTTTTATTTATTTTTTCATCCTATTCGCGCATAGAATTGCTATTTATTTTTTTGCTTGAGCCTTCAAGAAAAGGAGACATAGTTAAGTAAATATTGCAGGTGATTGAATAAGTAAAAATCTGCGATTGAACTTTTGAATTGTGGCCTACTCTTTAAGACAAATTAATGGACTAATTACTGCAATTTTTTCATGCTCATTTGATGTGCATTTCTCTTGTAGCTGCATAATATGCTGCCAATGGACAATGATGTTTTAATGTAATGAAAGTGAACTAAGTTTTAATAGACTCGTGCTGATTGCTCCACATGCTAGTGTCAGCTCTCAAGTCTTTCTATACATGCCAAATGTTAATGCTGTCTAATTAATTCGTTCATTATTTTTTCTTCAACTCCAAATGTTGAAATTTGCTAATGTCAGCGTGGCAATCTGCTTGTTGAATGATTAGAATGTCTCTCTAGGTCAAAATGTCTGACCTTGTAATGCTTGGTGTATTCCATCCGCTTTTTCATGACATGCCTAGTCAAATCAACCTAATATTGCGTTCTCATTTTGAGTTATGCTTTGTTTATAAGGTCCCCTTCCGACTTACTCTTCAATCTCTCCTTAACTTCTGCATGTGTGTAGTAATTTAATAGGCAGTCTATTTCATTTCTTTCCTCAAAAAATAGTGTTGGTTCAAATGGAGCATGTTTGGCTAAGCATAAAAGTTACTTTTAAGATTTCTTTTTCTTTTTAAAAAATGTTTGAGGTTTTCTAAAAGTTTTTTTTTTAGATTGTCATTACAAAATCTTATGTTTTAACAAAAAATCTTTACTTACTATCAGAAAAAGTAAGCATTCTCTGATCTGGCACATACAGTATACTTTGTAAAAGTCCTGATTACCCCTATAGAGTTTCTAGCTATGTCCTGTCTACACACAAGGGTGCGGGGTTTATCCTTTTGCCCCAGTTCTGGTTTAACTAGCTGTTATTCATGTTTATCTGCCCCGCGGGCATTATCTCAAAGTGCCTAAGAAGTTATATAGGAAGATTTGTATCTTTGATCCGGTACTCTCCTTGGCTTCTATCCTTTAGTTCATTGTTCAGTATTTGGTTTTTTCTTTTACTTTTAACTCTTAAACCTTGAACACGAGGCACCTTTAATGTTCAACTTGTATATGTGAGGACTCAAAATAGTCATGTAATTTTTTATTTGTACCTACATTTTGTGATTGATTTCTATTTTACATGCAGGTTCTACATAGCTGAGGTCCTTCTTGCTTTGGAATACCTCCACATGCTTGGCATCGTCTATCGGGATCTCAAGCCTGAAAATGTCCTCGTGAGAGAAGACGGACACATAATGTTATCTGACTTTGATCTTTCTCTCCGCTGTGCTGTTAGCCCAACACTCATCAAGTCCTCGTCCCTCGAGACAGAGCCCCTTAGGAAAAACTCAGTTTATTGCGTCCAACCTGCTTGCATTGAGCCCTCTTGCATTCAGCCATCATGTATGGTCCCTACTTCGTGTTTCACTCCTCGCCTCTTTTCAAGTAAATCCAAGAAAGACCGGAAAACCAAAAATGACATTGGTAACCAAGTCAGCCCATTGCCAGAGCTTATTGCTGAGCCAACAGAAGCACGTTCCATGTCATTTGTAGGTACCCACGAGTACTTGGCACCTGAAATCATCAAAGGTGAAGGGCATGGCAGTGCTGTGGACTGGTGGACTTTTGGGATTTTTCTTTATGAGTTATTGTTTGGTAAGACTCCCTTCAAGGGATCAGGAAATCGGGCTACACTTTTCAATGTTGTGGGCCAGCCATTGCGGTTTCCAGAATCGCCAGTTGTCAGTTTTGCCGCTAGAGATCTTATAAGAGGTTTACTAGTGAAAGAGCCACAGCATAGGTTGGCATACAAACGTGGGGCAACAGAGATTAAGCAACATCCATTCTTTGAGGGCGTGAATTGGGCTTTAATTCGTTGTGCAAGCCCACCAGATGTGCCAAGACCAGTCGAGATTGAAAGAATTCCAGTCCCAACAGCATCAACTAGTCTGAAAGTTGCTCCTGCAGCTATCCCAACCCAACAAGGTTCTGATAATTATCTTGAATTTGATTTCTTTTAGTGGTTTATTAAACTAAACTGTTGTTTATTCTCGTACAAGAAGAAAATGGAGTTTCTGAACATTACAGATATCTTAAATTAAAAAGAAAAAAAAGAAAAATTCAGGGTCTAATGTGCTAGTATTTAGTATTTAGTATTTGATGTTGTATTGGACAGTTCCAAATTTGTTGTATTTGCAAATGTTGAAATACCGTTGTTATCGATCCATAATGTGAATTTGTTTGTTATATTTGACACAGCCATAGACCAGCATGTTAGAAATTAGAATGTGTTGGGACAGGTTTTATTGATACTAGAAATAGTTCCATGAATGTCCTGTGTGCTCCTGGGTTTTTTCATACTCCAATGGTGGTAAAATCTTCTTCCTCGGAAGGCGTCTGAAACACAAACCACCATTGAGAGGCATGGTCGGGATTATCTTCCTATTCAGATGGTGCTGGTATTTGTAGAAAGTCGTCTCTCTTGGAAGGATACATGACACAGTAATCAATAATCTTACTTTCATGATGTCTGGCACTGCATATGCAACCATTCATTTTTTATATTCGTGTGCTGGAGTTGCCAGATGATAAATCTTGTTATGTAACACAACATTAATCTTAAACGTTTATTTCTTGGCGATTGGGTGTCTTTTTAACTTTTTCCTTTTTTCAAGTTTGTAGCGTTTGAGTCTTCAGTGGACGGTTCAATTTGAACATTAAAAGGTTGTATCTATTTAGGGGGTAAAATTATGGAATCAATTCCATCCTCTCTCAAACGCCCCTTGCAACCCCGACCCCAACCAAGCTTCACCTACGGCCTTGAAACATCCTGCAACCCCACACGACGGCCTTCCCTTGGGGGCAGAGGTCCGGCGACAGAGTTAGGACCACAGCAATTTTTCCCTAGTAACTAGCTATTCTTGATATTCATTTTTTTGCCTACATATTATTTTGGTAACATTGTAACAAAGGGACAGATATTTGAATTTTGGTATTTGTCAGGTAGAATAATTAAAAATCTTGTTTTTCTATTTTATTTTCTCTCTATGTCTTTATTTAAATCGAGTGTTTATTTATTGAACTCGTTTTTTTTTAAAAAAAAAGAATCGCGTCAAAGTTACACTACTTTTTATTATCTAAAAAAGTTAAAATTGGGAGAGTGACCTTAGAATGTTCCAAATGCAATGACGACGTGCGAATCCATTATGTCTCTAAAAATAACATATTCCTTTACATAAATTTGTAATATTTTGATCTCTTACTACCACTTATTTTATTCACTTATAATGCTCACGTTGAGGTGGCATCCCATTAACTACCAATCATGTGATGCCACCTTAGCGTGGATATTATAAGTGGGTAGAATAAATAGGTAGGAGATCAAACCCCTAAATTTGTAATTGCAATAAATTTTCTTTTTCTTTATAGATACTGTTCACCTTATTAAAAATATCATTATTGTATTTATGTTGTTTGATAGTGTTGTAGTGATAGGATCTTTAATGAAACAAAGTGAAGTTGCAATAAAGAGAAATTAATAGTAAAATAGTTTATGATTTTTCAGAACGAGCCATACGTGTCTCGAGATTCCTTTTATGAAAGCCTATCGGTATGTGTTGATTAGATAAGGCGCAATGGCGCATAGATCTTTCGACTTTAGGAGGTTGTGAGCCTTCACTTGAATGATGGGTCAATAATTTGGTAACGTGGGTCAATAACAAGACAGGTTAACAGATGAGTTGCTTGAGCAGGTCTGGATCTTACTTTGGGCTGTGAGCCCGTGTGAAAGCCATGGGTGTGGGCTTGCATCTTGTGCCCTAGAGATGGTTAATGGCACAGGCAATTTTCATATATACACTAGAAAATAGATTATTTCTAAAATATCGTTCAATTTTATAATTGTAGAAACAATGTGTTGAATTTGTAACACGTATTACATTTTTTTGTTATTTGTAACAACTTGAACCAGCACTAACTCCAGCACCTAGTTGCACCACCACCCTTCTACCACTTACCACCATTGCACCCTCACCAATCGACTATTACCACACTTAGAACTGAACCTCCTATCAAGAACAAATGGGTTTTCTTCTTTTTATCAAGGTCCAGATTTACGAAATAAGGGGTCAAGAAGAAAGGGTTTTTCTTCTTCCCATTTCGCAATCGCATAAGCCGATTTAGGAAGGTGCGAGGCGATATTAATATTCAATGGTTCTAGTCTGTTGAAGAATATAATTGGTGGTGATAGTCAATATAGTGATTAAATGATGGTGGTGGTTTTTGAACGACGAATGATGGTGGCTCAATGGATATAATGGACACAGTGGTTGTCCGATGGATTTTATGGAAGCGGCGACGTTGGTGGCACGATATGAGAAGGTGATAATTGGCGGAGACAACAGAGGTATGAACGACGGTGGTAGTAGAAGAGGAGATAACGATGTTGGCGACGTGTATATTTGTGTGCGTGTGTATCTTTGTGTTCGTGTGTGTGTTTGTCTACCTATCCAATATTTTTTTTTAAAAAAAGTTGGTAATTTTGGAATAAAAATCAAGAAACATTCTACTTGAAATTTGAAAATTAAGTGTCTGTTTGGTGGAGTTTAAAAGTAGTTTTTAAGAGATTTAGATCAAAGTTGATGAAATTTATGGTGAACAAGTTGATAAAAGTTACGAGTATCATGAAATATGTGTAACACCCCATTTGTTTCTTTATATGCTGATATGTATATGTACTTTTGGAGAAATATTTTCATACTTAACATAATATATTGGATGAAGTGTACATCGCACCATAATTATTTACAATAAGGTTACAAGAGTAAGATATTATAATATAACTGTTTAAAACTATAAAACAAAATACTTTAATAACCAAAACCACAATCCACAAAAGTAACCCAACAGGTCATCATTCATGTATATTGAGCCTCGAAAACCTTCAAGAGCTCCAATAGCCAACCAAGTTATCTACAAGGCACTAGACTCTCCATGATCACCTACAATGCAAGAACTACATGAGCTAATGCACAATAAGTAAAAATCATGTATGCGATGAGTGTGAATGTAGGATGTATTGTTATTTATGTTTAAAACATTCAATAGAAATGTAATATATTCAAATATGCATAAAATGATCTTGAGAATATTTCTTTTAAAATAATTTCTTTGCATTGGGCCCTTGACCCAGCTACCATGCACCGGAAAAGAGCTATGTGCAATATCAATATCAATATCAATAATCAATAATTAAATGATCAATATCATATCAACGCAGTCAAGTGAACCATCATCTTGTGATCACCAACAGTTCCCCTATCTCCTCCTGTGATCACCTAAGAAGTATCCCACCCGTGGCGCCAATACTCAATCACAAGGATACAGTTAAGTTGATCTTCCTCCTATGATCACCAAAGGCTCCTCCTATCTCTCTTTGTGATCACTCGAGAAGTCCTCCACTTGCGGTACCATCAAACATCACATAAGCACGCCTCGCATGCCTCAGTGTATTAATAGTGGTCAATAAAATATTTTTATCATGTAAATTCATTTCTCAATTTACCTCGTGTATGCAATATTCTCAACTATGCATATATAACGTGCATGCATGTGCAAATTCTCATGAATGGCACGCTCAATCAAAATGGTAGCCAATGTGCTTTAGAAACAACTTTTCAATCGTCGGGACCATCCTCAAATGCATAACAAACTCATAAGAGAATATAGAAAGTGTTATGACAATGATCAATAGAAATTATTTCAAGACATACTTGTGTCCTTGCATTGTAGTTGTAAATAGATTTTTACTTACCTTTTTAACTGTTGAGTTTGTCTTATTCTATGTGTAAGTCGAGTCTTTCCCCCCTTTTCTAAGTGTTACACAATATCTAATACCAACTGTTGTGCGATTTATATCCCGCAAGTGGACGGATCGTGGACAAGTAATATAGTGATAAAATAAAGTGTCGAACCCACGAGGACTAGATACTAAATTACCAATTAATTTCACAACTCAAATTTTAACAATGGAAATAAACACAGATTCAATTTTTGATTCTTAAGATTCTAAACTAAATTAACTATTTTGATTAAATTGAAAATCACAATAAAAAGCAACTTTGAAATATGAGAACGAATTAAAGTTTAACAATACTAGGATTCACGAATCCACGCCACATTCTACTCAATTATCATTAATCACTTTTTAGCTTTTAATTACCTTGGTGAAAATCGGCGTTCCTAAATTAATCGAAAGCCTCTCTCGATGGTCAATCAAATCTATATGTTATGCGAACTTCATTATCTCTAATTAAGCTTTGAGCATAAGCACATGCATTAAAATCTCAAGATCGCCTAAATGGATTTCATAAAGCATAATAGTAATCTCTATCTATTATTGGACCCTATGTTATTCAATACCACGTGCTAAATCTATATTGAATCTCTCGACTTCAATACAGATCACAATATATTCTAATGGTGCGCAAGCATTAAAATAATAAAGAAACTGAATAAAGAATAATCAATCCACGGGCAATTAATTACTAAAGAGGAAAAAACTGCTTAATTAATCAAAACGTGAGGTTTCATCGTTCATCCTAGATAAAGTAAATTAGCCGAACATGATTTCTTCAATTAACGAAAGAATTGAATTCATCATGGTCCGGAGAAAAGAAAACAAAAAGTAAAATACAACCCGTGATCTTCGCTCGATAATCTTCGATTCCGCGCCTTGATCTTCGTTCTTGCCTTGTTTCTTGTTCCTCTAAAAATTCGTCTCCCGCGAAAAGTCTATCTTTTCCCTTTTATAGTACTCTCCCAAGACCTCCAAACGTGTGTTTGGTTGTTGAAGTTATTTGGACCGGTAGAATTCTACTAGAATCAGGTTTCTGCACAATTTCTGCCGTGATTTGCCTGTGCGATCGCATGGCTTTGATAGCTGCGATCGCATGGTTGATAGGTTTAACATTCTGCTGAATTTTTCATTGAGTTGCGATCGCACCAGGAATTGCCCGTGGATTGATTATTCTTTATTCAGTTTCTTTATTATTTTAATGCTTGCGCACCATTAGAATATATTGTGATGCGTATTGAAGTCGAGAGATTCAATATAGATTTAGCACGTGGTATTGAATAACATAGGGTCCAATAATAGATAGAGATTACTATTATGCCTTATGAAATCCATTTAGACAATCTTGAGATTTTAATGCATGTGCTTATGCTCGAAGCTTAATTAGAGATAATGAAGTTCGCATAACATATAGATTTGATTGACCATCGAGAGAGGCTTTCGATTAATTTAGGAACGTCGATTTTCGGTCAAGGTAATTAAAAGCTAAAAAGTGATTAACAGATAATTGAGTAGAATGTGGCGGTGGATTCGTGAATCCTAGTATTGTTAAATTAGCTGGGACATGATTTCTTCAATTAACGAAAGAATTGAATTCATCATGGTCCGGAGAAAAGAAAACAAAAAGTAAAATACAACCGTGATCTTCGCTCGATAATCTTCGATTCCGCGCTTGATCTTCGTTCTTGCCTTGTTTCTTGTTCCTCTAAAAATTCGTCTCCATGAAAAGTCTATCTTCTCCCTTTTATAGTACTCTCCCAAGACCTCCAAACGTGTGTTTGGTTATTGAAGTTATTTGGACCGGTAGAATTCTACTAGAATTAGGTTTCTGCACAATTTCTGTCGTGATTTGCCTGTGCGATCGCATGGCTTTGATAGCTGCGATCGCATGGTTGATAGGTTTAACATTCTGCTGAATTTTTCACTGAGTTGCGATCGCACGGGATAACACCATGCGATCGCATGGTTTATCCTGGTTTTGAATTTGAATTGCCAACCTAGGTATTTGCACATCAAGTCCACGAAGTTTCATTTCTTTTGCATTTAGGTCCATTTGTCTTCATTTTGCTCTCTTTTCATCCCATTTATACTTGACTTTGATTATTTCCTACATTGATAAGAAAACACATGCAATTAAACTGTAAACAACCGAAAGAACTTATAATTGTTCATTTTGTGATTTCAGATAAGTACAAAATTGTCCTTATCACCAACCAACATCAAGCATTTCCCTCAACTTGGTAAGCTTAATGTTGTACTTTGAAGAAGGGATGAAGAACAAAACAAGAAAAATAAACTTTAAAACACCAAAAGAAGGGTTTGAACACGATTATGAATCGTTGTCCTCAAACGATATTTGCCGCCATAGGGATAAAGTGCTTGAAGGCTTTAAATGCAAATAGTTTGTAGGAGTAATCAAATATTTGATTCAAGTTCAAAATCAAGCAAAATGAACTTGAATGAAACTTGAAGAACACTTTGAAAAATCGATATTTGAACTTTGATTTGGATGTATTGATCTTTGTTTGATGTTAATCTTATATACTTTAACTTGAAAACTATCTATATATATAGATAATCAAGTCTTACACACGAAAAGATGCCAAACCCAACCCAAAAGGTGTCAAAACTTCTTGAAATCTTGCGAATTCAAAAACCTAGCGGCGGTGAAAATTTGTCTAGATCGGGCGAACACCCGGTACAATCCTGGTGTTCGCCTGGGCCAATGTTTTGGCCTCGGTCACATGATGAGGACCTTTGGGTGTTCGCCCGAATTTTAAAGTTGGGTGTTCGCCCAAATTAAAATTCCACTCAATTTTTTGTTTTCCTCTTTTATTTTGGGTTTTGGTTTCACCTAATTGATATCCAAATAACTTCTTATCATGTAATTGAACAATATTACAACACTTAATACACACAATCCCATATTAAGACTTTTAGTACCAAGATACACTAATTAGAAATCAAGCTTTTCAAGTTACAAAGTAGCTCCTAAAACAGCACTATAACTTTAACAATTTCCCATAAAATTGATGTAATAGGACCCCCAAAGGATAGCCAAGTCAATTCTTCAAGCATTAGAGTTCAATAACAACATGAAAATGTTGGAAAAATGCTAAGTTTCTACTTGGGAAGATTTAGGTTTTTGGCATTCGGTTGTTGTCCAGTTGAATATCATGAAGCTTTTCACACCTTTTTCCATATTCAATCATCCAAAACTTTCACCACACTTATATAACATATATATGAAGATAATCATGTCATAACTAGTCTAAAATAATGTAATTACAGCGGTAAGATCAGCCCCTAAACAGAACATAGATCACTTGATACCTCAAAATGACTGTTATTGAGTTCCTATTGAATTAACACATCTAACTTAGGTATTTACCCATGGAAGTTCATATCCAGATCTTTAAGTCTTTTATAAAATCATCCATGTTGATAAATATAGGTTTCATTTAAGATATTACCCAAAACTAAAGAATGAACAACTTAAATTCAGCAATCATCTAATTTCTGCCCTTGGTGTTTCATTCAAGTTCTTACAGCTATGTATCCAGTTTTTAATCATGATAACACCACCAACAACACTCCAACATATTTATAAAGAGTCCAAAGGGTTTAAGAAATCATAAATTCTCAAAAACACCCAAAATTTTGTACCAAAACCAAAACTATACGCATCTGTCTAGAATTCAACTTCAAGTTATTGATTTTCACTCCCCTTTGCTTCCTTTTGCACTCGGAATCACTTGGGAACAATTGGAGGAGGTTAATATATGAGTTTTGAAGATGAAATAGGATCTGAAAGAGGTTAAGAGTTGTGCCAATTTGCTTAAGGGATAAGAAAAGGCTAAAAGATAAAGCTAGAAAACAAGCATGAGGTGGAAACTTTTGGTGAAATCTGATTTTACTCAGCTTTTGTAAGCTCTAATTTGGTATTCACATCCTATTTTAACTCAAATACAACATATATTATTTGCAATTAGATCCTATTTTAATTCTCAATAATAGTTTTGATCCGCTTGTTTAACTTTTTTACCCAATTGCACCAAACTATACTTGATTCTCGCTCAGTCGGCAAACTTGCATTTTGATTATCACAAATTCCTATTATCCTTATCCTATAGCCTCAAAATAAATCATATAATAAAATATCTGCAAGATATGTTGATTATCCACCTAGGGTTTCGAGCCAATTTGATCAAATCGAGTTAAAAGCGTGTAAAATTATTGATTATGCTTGTGACATTTCCAACTCTGTCAACACTTATCCAATCAGTATCCGACACTTGTAACATCAATACCCAATACCTTAATCACCATATATTCTTCCATGTTCCAATACAAAATCACCACCTAAATTGGGGAGAATATTGACAACAAACACCATACAAGAATATAAAACAATCCACTTGTCATACTTGTGATAAGTAAGAATGAGTCATAGCATGACGATGTGACAAAAATAACATATAAATGGCATGTAATGCATGAATTATATTGGCCAAGTTAGTCATGTGAAGCTTGAGTATTACGTGCTTAAGCAAAGAGACAATTTCCTTTTGATAGTGCGAAGGTACATCTCTTGGGTAAAGACTTTTCCCGTAACTCTACTCTCGACTTGGATTATATATCCAAAAAGGTCCGCTCTCGGCCATTCCACACGCTGCCTAGCAGAGACGTGGTTATCTGAAGTGGATTCTCTCCTTTGTAGTAGATGTCGAACCTAATGTGCCCCATTGACTAAGAAAATATGTAGTTGTAAATGAATTTGAGAAAAAAAAAAAAATTTAAAAAAAAAATCATCCAAAAGATGCTCTAAATAAAGTGTTTCCTCTATTTTATTTGTAAATTGTATTTAATAATTTAAGAGTGGCCTGAATCGAGCCAGTGTCTCCTATATATAATTTGAATACTTTTTTGGTCACATTACAAACATCTAAAATATGGCCCACGAACCAAAAAAAACGTATGATTTTAATATCGATTAGTCACTAATTCTAAACATGAACATGTCAATGCCTTTAACACATTTCAAGATTCTCTAAATAATTTAGAGGGTGTGATAGATTATATAGAAAAAACGGATGTCTCAAATTTAGCAAAAAAGTAGTGCAATTTAATTTTTTTTAAAAATATTTTAAGATTATTATTTAATTGAAAAGTGCTTAACAGATTCTTCAAATTTAATTCTTTACATTTTCTTACATTAGGCATCATGTGCTCGAGAGGAGTGACCTCCACTAAGAATGGAGGTAGAATTTGCACAACTTTTTTTTTTTTTTTTTTTTGTTATTGTCTCAAGAATGTCTTCGTGGAATATATATCATGCTAATTGATGAACATAGGATATCATAAATTCGAATATTTATAGTTTTTTACTTAAATGGGATTGCCTTACTTGTCATGATAATGATTTTTCATAATAATTAAATTTTTAGAAGGAATCATGTGGTAACATATGACAATAATATGAAATGGACCCAATGTTGACAAAAAATAATAATCACAAATGTATTGAGAAGCTCATGAATTACTCTATTTGCAACGAATCTAATTGGATTTTGAAGAGCACGGGTTCTTTTTTCTTTTTAACTAATTGAATGTGGAAATTACAATAATGATTCTACAATAATAAAATTATTTACTGATAATAAAATCGATATTTATTTCAAGATTGTAAATCTATTATTTAAATGTTGAACTTTAATCTTGAGGGCCTCCATCGTCCTTGTCTTGGAGTCTTGGTGGATGATGTAAATAGTAGGATGTGTCTTAGTGGAGCAGGTCGAGAAATGCTTTTAATTTATTGACTTCTGAGGGTTAAATTTATATCAAAGACAAGATTCGAACCCTTACACTGCAATTGTCAGCAAAGTTGAGATTATTATTTAATTGTAGTATGTGTAGAGATTCAAAATCGCACCTCTTAAGTAAAACATTATTGATTGTCTTTTGACAATGATTGTAACTGCATGTATAAAGAATTTTAAAAGACAAAGAATGTAATATGTTAAATGATGTGGACATGGCTCTTTAGGTGGTTGAATGGACGGGTAAGATGTTTTGATCAACAATTGTGTCGACGTACAACGCGTCGTATAGCCTTTAACTTGCACGGTCAGCTAGCATTGAGCTTTTCACTTTTCTTCTGACTCTCTCTCTCTCTCTCTCTCTTATTATTAAAATTAAGATGGATTGTGTCCACTTGTCTAGTGTTTTGACATGTATGGCTTAAATTTAATTGGATCAATAATTAATTGATTTTACTAAAAATGACCACCTATTCATCCATCACCTTTGCTTTAATGAGAAGAAAAGATAACAACATAGTTATATAGCAGCATCGTTCTAATGCTTACGGTGAGTATTGTTATAATGTCCACCGAGATATTTATTCTACACTTATTAGATGAGTGTAGCCTTTACACTCATCCAATAAGTATATGACAAGTGTCCCAATAAACATTAGAACAAAATCAAACAATATAGACTGTAAGTTGAACTATATATAGCATATTAGGTTAGTTTATATATTAAAAAAAACGTGAATTCGTCGTGTTAGATTGTGAGTCTTACGTCTATAGTATATTTTAAATACTTGTTTTATAAACAATATAATACATGATTATATAATATTTTAATTATTAATATAGTTGAATAACCATTCAATTTCTCAAAATTTGTATTGTCAACATAACTCTTGACTATTAGGAAGCACTAATTAATATTTTGTCGTATCACTAATAATATTTGGCTATTGTGAGAAACTGCCACGTACAGGTACAAAAACATACATTAATAATGTTATTTTCCAAGTTCAAACCTTTTTAAAATTCAAAATAAATATATCTTATTTTAGTCATATCTTTATGGGTAATTAGAAATCATCTTTAGTTTTTCCCCTTAATTTTGATATAGAAGAAAAAAAAAAATCAGCTTGAAAAAGTTCACTTTCCCTTCTTATACAACGAAAATGATCTCCTACACTTAGTGTGAGGGGACGCTTGTCCAATGGGCAAAATAATCTCCCCCAACTAAGTGGAGGAGATCATTCCTCTTTTTATACAAATGGTTACAACTATTTAAAGAAAAAATATGTTTAACTTTAAACTTTATTTCAATGCCAACTTAGTTATATTTGTTGAACTTGAAACATGTACTATCTACGCGTCAAAAGATCTCTTATTAATCATCTGCCAGCATGTATATTACCTGTACACTTGGACAATCGATAAACACTAAAATTACCAAGGAAAAAATAGTTGGCGACTGTTAGTACTCTGACTATCAAGTCAACTGTTGATATCAAATATATGGGAGGATATGAGTGTGTGAGAGATAAGCATGCAGAGATTTAAACAGAGTTTATGGTAGAGAATAATACGTACCTTGGAATGAATAGATGTCTGATATTTATAGAAGGAGAATTCTAATTAATTTACGAAAACGATCAATTAAAAATCTAACTAAGAAACACCTACATGGGTCATTATTGCAAAATATTTTATGAATTTCTAGATCAAACAAAATGATCAAAAAAGAGGATTAAAACACTTCTTCACATAATTGTAATGAAAATGGTCAATATATATTTAGCCACGTTGCTAAACATAATTAACGAGTGATTAAGTAAATAAATCATTCAAGTGTGACGTGTGATCAACTTCTTTTAGACAACTAATAATACTCCTTGACTCAGTGTTATCCATTAAGCCCAATGATTAAGAAATAATTAACACCACTAATCACTATTTTGGTTGATCAACAAACCATTTTCACACAGCCAACTGCCATGTTATCAAACCTAAAAAATAGAAAAAGGACAATCAAAATCTGTAAATATTAATATAATATTATAATGTCAAAATCAATTTGCTTTAATTACTATTTGTTATCAAATATTCAATGTGATTGTCGGTGCAATTTGGTATAAATTATCAGAATTATTCTTAATAATTTGATAATTGACTACATGAATTATTTTCCATTACTGCATTCGTCTGTGAAAAGGTTAAATGCAGTTAAATTATTAACAAGTAAACGAGCCATCTTAATTTTGAGCAATGATATAAGCTAAAGGTATGGTCATTTTAAAATTGATAAATAAAATTTTTGAATTTTTAAAAGAGCAGAGAAAGCAAATGTCTACACTTTATAAAGGTGTTGGGGGAACCCACCCCCCCAAAAAAAGAGGCCCATGTTTTCACAAGCGTCACCTCCACCCTCACCACACATAGACACACGGACTTGCTGATTATATATTTAAGGAAGAGCTGAAATTTAAAATCTGGGATTGAATCCATACAGTTAATTATTGAGTGAAAAAATGGTGTTCATAACAGAAGATATGATCCTGCAGTTTCAGACTCTGCTGGAAAAAGGTCAATTTTCTGCCTCACATTTGAGTCTTTTTGGAATTTTGGATCTGTCAAGAACTAACATTTGATATTTGTTTTGATTTCAGTTGATGAACCACTAAAGCAGACTTTCCAGGTTTGCCATTTTTACTTATCTGTCCTGTACTTTTATTGAATTAAGAAAAGAGAAAAAAAATTGATCCTTTAGAAGTTCAGTTTGATCCAAGTATTTGAAGTTATTGTTGACTTGGGCTTGTACTTATAAATTTTCAATTTGTCCTAGTACTGGTTTCTTATCATTTTTGGCTTGATTGTGGAAATGGGATAGTCAAAGAGCTGCTTTAAATCTTATATTTGTATTTGATGGAATGAGAACGATTATTTTCACAAATTGCTTGATTGTTCTTGGCTAGTGCTTGAGTGGACTTGGAAAAGTGGAGCTCACTTGAGTTTATTGGGAAATTCGGAGTCAGAATTCGAATATGATCTTTACATCTGATCAGTGATTGTGAATTTGACATATTCATGCTGTGATTTGTTTTCAACCAGACAATTATTCTGATTTATTAAGGAGTTAGCTTCTTGGATATTCTTGCACATCAAAATAAGCATACTTGTTCTTTTCCTTGCAAGTACAGGTTTCGGAATAAGACAAAATTTGTTTTTGCAACTTTTCTGCAACATTACACATAATATTTTTCATTTTGAAAAGTTCAGCATAAATAAAGAATAGACTGTAATTTTTGTCTTCATACACAGAATCTACATCAAGGTTACCCAACTGAGAATTTGGTGAGGTTTCTCAAAGCAAGAGACGGGAATGTCTCCGACGCCCATAAAATGGTTTGATGATTCTGATTCTAAAAAAATTCCGAGCAAAATTTTGCTTTAGAATTATTTGCTGTATATTCATGGTTTCTTACCAATTGTACGCCATATTTTTCAGCTTGTTGACTGCTTGAACTGGAGGTTACAAAATGATATTGACAATATATTGGCGGTGAGTTTTCATGATCTTGTTCTATTTAGAATATTAAGTTTTCCATTTCCATATAATCTGGTACATATGATATTTGACCAGGCTATGTGAGGTCTTTTCTGTTAAGCTGTGGCATTGTCCAAAATGAATAATGAACATCTATTTCAATCTGAACCTACAAAACCCACTAGTTTAAGGACAACTGATCTCGACTAGTGCTTTTGCACCTAAAAAGTTAGATGATTGAGCATCTAAATTTAAGCTAATTTTGCTTCCAAAAAGTGGAACTCTTTTGTCAACAGCCATTTACAGTCTTCGGATTGGAATAGAAGAACGTTTTTGATGTTGGAAATACAAGTTGCGAAATCCATGAGACTTTAGTTGGTGCACGTGGTTCTGTTATTTGAAAAATGAAGGTTTTCATCGCTTAGAGTTTGGCAGAGTTGTCAAGGACGAGGCTGTGACCTCATCTGGCTAACCCTTGGTGGATTTCGATCGAAGAGGTGGAAAATTTTGGAATCTTAAGGTTCTTGGGCAATTATAATCTGTTCCTTCGAATAAACTCTAACAAGATTACCGACATTGTTTGCTATAACGAATTTCAAAAATTTGAAAATCACTTCTATGCTATGCTGATGAATAGAGTCTTGCACGATGCATCTTATAATTTTATAGTGTGCTTATCATGGACAAAAGTGATTTTTTGAATTTTTCCACTCCTAATGTAACTGGTTACTTCTGCAGAAGCCAATTATCCCAGTTGACTTGTATAGAGTAGTAAGGGATTCTCAGCTCGTAGGAATGTCTGGATACTCAAAAGAGGTAATGCTTAGATGTTTTATGAATTGGCAACTAGAATGAAGTTTTTCTTTAAGATACAAATTCTACATTTGATGACATTGAATTATTTTACTAGACTTTCCATCTTTACAACAAACCCTAATCTCTCAAAACATTATAGTGGCACCGATACACTTAATAAAATATGGAAGTCATTGTGATGTTCTTATTAATCCAGTGTGTGATTTCCTTTATTATTTAATTATTCAGGGTCTTCCTGTCATTGCCATTGGTGTAGGGCTCAGCACATACGACAAAGCATCTGTAAGATGTCATGCTTTCAATAATTTGTTGTTGCTTTAAACAAAACATGTTGAATTTGGTTTTTTCGCGTGGATTATTTACTTTATCTGTTGTGTTCTGATATCAATCTTTGACATTTTAGATTAACTATTATGTCCAGTCACACATCCAAATGAATGAATACCGAGATCGTGTGATATTGGTGAGATTTGGCATCCGCAGATTCAGATTGTTAAAAAATATATCTAGACAATAGCTTTGTTTATTGACTAGCTCTATTTTATTTTATAGCCTTCTGCAACAAAGAAGTTTGGACGATATATCGGCACCTGCATAAAGATTTTGGACATGACTGGTCTCAAATTTTCTGCACTAAATCAAATCAAGGTATATCTTAATATTGCATAACCTTCTAATCTTTTGCCATTAATTTAAAATATTTAACCCTACCTCTTTTGAGGAAGCAAAATTTTGACATGTTGACTATTTTACACTTTGCGAGTAGTTGTAATATGAACTATATATTCGATTTCACGAACTCTACAATGACACCTTCCTGCTATTGGTAATTAACATCGTTTGTACTTTCTTTCATCGCAGTTACTGTCTGTAATATCTACCATTGATGACCTGAACTATCCCGAGAAGACTCAGACATATTACATAGTTAATGCACCATATGTATTTTCAGCATGTTGGAAGGTGTGGTGTGTGTATATGCTGTGCATCTTTTCAGGTTATTTGCACTTTATCTACATTTAAAAGTCTAATGTACCTGTTCGTAGGTGGTGAGACCTCTTCTACAAGAGAGAACTAGGAGGAAAGTACAAGTCCTTTCAGGCTCTGGAAAAGATGAATTTTTGAAGGTAAGTTCAGTTTGATTTAAGGCCATTGTGAAGTACAAGTTTCGTTGGATTTGTAAGTTAACTTATGAGGAAATAAGCTTTAAAATAAATAAAAAAATTTGTTGGTCAAAGTTGAAAATAAGTAAGTTACTTATTTTGAAAACAACTTCCAATTCACTCCAAACATGCTGGCAGCTGGCAGCGGGTATTCCATTTACAAATCCATAAAGATGTAAGACTGACATACGTAGAGGACTAAGCTACCAACATGTGTACTGGACATTACCATAGAGACTTGTTTCTTTTGATAGTGTAGTTATGGACTTTGAGAATTTCCACTCAATTTAATGCAGATCATGGATTATGAATCTATACCACATTTTTGTCGAAGAGAAGGCCCAGGTTCATCTCGGCATTCTAGAAATGGAATAGTAGGCGATTGTTTTTCCTTGTACCATGCCTTCCATCAGCAGCTATACAACTATGTTAAGCAGCAAGCTGCGCTGATCGAGTCTGTTGCACCAATCAAACAAGGTTCATTCCACGTGGATTTTCCCAAGCCAGACCCCGAAGATGTCAAAATTGCTAAAACTATAGAATCCGAGTTTCACAAACTCGGGAATCAAAAAGAGCTTTCCCACTCATTACGTGAGCTTAAGATAAATGGGGATTGAAGCTTTATGAAATCTTGTTTTGGTATCGGCTTACTGATAAAGAGCTCTGAAGCTATTCAATTGAGGAGTGTTGTATAAAGGCTTGCAGTATCTTGATGCAGGCCGTGGCCTTAAGGTATATTGTAATTTGACCACCTTTGAGTGGATGCCACATTGTTACTCAAATGTTGCTGAAATCCCAAGAGCTACTGCAATTTTATATAAAGTATTTCATTTGCTGACTTCTTCTCCTGCAAGCATATGGAATGTTTGCTACACCGTTGAGTTTCATTATCAGCCACGACGTGAAGCATATATAGAGCAGCCGGCACCTTGTATATGATATTGACGATACACATAGTCGACTTAAAATTTATCGAGATCAGAGGTTGTTATTCAACTAGATCGCAATGAACATGGTGTGCACTCGCATTGACTATACAAAAAAATACACTGGTCTATCATTACCAGTCATTTAAAAGCATTGCTTCAAGAATCATTTTAGTTACATATCAAGCCTCTGGGCAATCCACAGTCCTCTTCTCTTCTTCTCTAACCATTTTGTGACAAATCCAACATTTTCATTTTAACTAATGATACTAAAAAATTTGGCCTTCTTGGTAAAACAAGACATGCACCCATAATGAAAAGTGATATTCCTTAAAATTGTATTCAACCAACACCTTTAAAGCTCTCAAAGGACTATTATCACTCTGTACACGCAGGGGAACCATTTTTGCATTCATGTTGATCTGAATAAAATTGTACGACAGAATCATTTCAAGTATCCCCCTTCTTTAGTTTATGCAAGTCTAGTCCAATGCAACGTGCCAAACATGGTTAAGCTATTCACACAGTTTCCAATATTTCATAAGATTTTAGCCCATAGTCAAGCATTACAAAAATTGTACCATTATAACAAGGCAGTTACATTGAGTTAGCCAAAACAAAGAAACAACTAGTACTATAATTTGTAAATTATTACCCAAGTTTGTTAAAGCTTTATGCATCCCCAACTTTATTTCAAATATAAGAAAGAACCAAAAAAGGAAAATGAACATGAAATTTCTACTGGTCCCAGATATACACGGATCAGAGCATAAACAAGTTTATCTCAAACTTGCATATTTTGCACAAAAAATGTCCACCACTCACCACACAGGCTTCTCACCAGGCAAGTAAGAAGGGGAACCACCCTCAATTTTGTTTTTCTTCTTATGAAACACACCACTAAGATTAGGCATAAGTACTTTCTTTGTCATGGAGGGTTTTGATTTTTCCAATTTTCGTGTTTCCATTACTTTCTCTGCTGCCCTCTGCTTTTGGATTTGGTAATTATGCGGAGATGATTCAAAGGACTTCTCTGTTTCTGTAAGAATTCGAGATGCTGCTTCCACTGCCTTCTTTTGTTCCCGTTCACGCCACCTTCTGAGCTCTCCCTCCACCGCCTTCTTGGCTGCCTCGGCCATTTCTGCTTTCTTCAAAGCCTCCTGAGTAGCAGTTTTCATGTCCTCAATGTCCTTCTGGCTAGCCTCCAACTTCTTGAGGGCCTCCTCTTCACTTGCTCGCACCGCTTCTACCTGAGCTATTGCAGCTGCGACTTTCATTTCTGCTAACTTTTCAGATTCTTCAACCTTTTGGCTTAATGACTCAAATTCTAATCTTGATATTGTGATCTGAGCACCGGGCTCTGAAGTCGAGGCACGTGCAGCATTGGTTTTCTCAGACAGCATCCTGATTTGATTGAGGGCTCTAGCCTCCGCTGCCTTCACTTCTTCGGCTTCAATCAATGCAACTTTTAGCTTAGTTTCTGCTTCTTCTAGCACATTTCTGGCTTCTTCTGCTTCTTTCTTAAGTTCTTCAGCATTGTGCTTCGTCTCTTCAACTTCATGCTTAGCATTTTCACTCTCCAATGACAGCTGGTAGATGACAGAGAACATTTCATCAGAAACACCACTTAATTTGGCATCTTCTGCAAGGGCTGCTTCAAGCTCAGACTTAGCTTTCCGGAGCTTGACATGCAGATTACCTGCAATGGATTCAGTTCCCGTTTCCTTCTCCTTCAATTCTAAATGTTCTTTTTTTGTGTTTTCCAGTTCTATCTTAAGGGTCTCCACTAGACTTCTTAGAGAGTTTTCCTCTTCTGCCACTTTATGTAGCGATTCCTTAGCACCATTCAACTCTGAATTAATGGTCCTCGCAGAATCAAGATCTGAAGCCCTTGCTTTTTCCATCTCTTTTTGTAGAGCCTCAATTTCTGACATGGTTCCCACCAGTTGAGTCTCCAGATTCTTGTTAACTTCGGGATCAAGACCTTTCTTCAAAGCAAGCAATTTTTTAGCTGACTCCTCAAGTCTGGCTTTATATGACTGCTTCTGCTTATCCTTGTCAGCATAGATCTTTGCTTCCTCTTCCTGAGCTTGAGTACTAGCAAGCTTCACCTTCTGAATCGACTCCTGTAAAGTCTCAATTTCTTTGGATAACTCACTAGATCTTTCCATGTTTGCTTTAGCAGAATTCTCAGCTTCGGCTGCTTGCTTGATGGCAAGATTTTTTGCTTCTGTAGATGCATTATATTCCTCCCGGATTTTCCTGAGTTCTTGCTTTGCTGCATCAAGTTCAGTGACTGCAGCCGCATATTGAACTCTTGCAGTTTCCAGGTCTACCTTTGCAGATCCATGACTTCCTCCAGATTTGTTATTTCTCGTTTCTTCAAATTGCTTTGCCTGATGCTTAGCCGCTTCTGTTGCAATAATTGATATATCCTTTGATTCATTATGAGTTTTGAGCTTCTGAGTCAGATCTTCAACAGTCTGTTTAGCTCTTTCAAGCTCTACAAGGGCCTGTGCTTTCGTAGTTTCAGCATTTTTCAGTTGTTCCTTCAACTTATTCAACTCTTTTTGTGCCAGGTGAAGCTGAGTCTCCTTTGCCAGCACTCTCTGAAAAGACGAAAAAATAGTAGGAGATCGCAACTTTACTTATAAACTGCGGAAGATATTGATAAGACATTGTTATACAATATTATGAAGTCACTTAGCCCAAAGACTAATCCACGCAGGAAAACCTCCAATAAACATATTAGCTTGTGTGAGCACATGTATTACTAGGCAGTAAATATGAATGAAATAAATATGTGTTCAGCTTTTCTTTGTTTCACCACATTAGGTTTCAGTAATTGGAACACTAAGTTATAAATGTTTGTTAACAGAAAATCAACTACCATCAATCCATAGACTTCAAAAGATTAGTAGAACTACTTGATGGCCAACACAAACATCACATACACTGCCTGATGCATGAATGCAGGAACATATATCCTTGACCTTTTTAAACTAGTTACGAAAATGGAAATTGTTGTGAAGTGAAACTTTTAGAAAATAAATAAATGCTGCCGACGTTCCTATTTCTCCAACTTCCCCTTTAAATTACTATCTTAACAAATGTTACTAATTTTGATCGACCAAAAGTCTTCTACTACATAAATAATTTAGCAAAGGAGCCCAAGGAGTTGACATATTGTATATGTGATTTCTCTAGAACCTATGAGCCAAAATGTATATATACTTACCACAATCACAGTGCACAATCAATACTGAATATCTAGCATAAGCTTAAAAACAAAAAACTCAATACTTGACCAAAACATCACTAGCATGTTTGATAAGGTAGATTGGACACTATTGGATACTATTTATTAAAGAAAAAGAAACTAAAATCTCGTCTATTATAAAGTCCAAAACCTGTCCAACATTGCATACCAAATACGTCCCCACATGTTTTGAAAGTGGAATATAATGAGAGTAACAAAAGAGTCACTCCATCCGTATTTTTGCTTATGAACCTAGAAAGATATGTTGCATCCTATGTCCTTAAAATTGCAAGGTTGACACTTCCAAGGTACAGTAATTAGAATGAAATTTATCGTGGTCAATACACGGGGAGGAAACAAAAAAGGAATGCTACGTACTTCTGCAGAATGTGGTTTTGGCTTCTTAATAGCAGGTTTTTCCCCTGAAAAAGCACCTTCACCAAATAAACTGACAGCATCCTTAACAGATTGAAATGGTGCACTGGTATCAATCTCTCCCACCTCTGCTTTAGCAGATCCTTTGGTTTTATGATGTTCTTTTGCAACCATATTTCTTATCTTATCAGATTGTTACCTGTGAAGAACAGCCAAAGAGAGACAATAGTAATAAAAAGGGAACAAACAAAGAATGATCAACAAAAAGATGACTGTTGAAAGTGAATAAACAAATTATATCATACTAGATGCTCAAGGAGAAGTTTGCCTTTATGGAAATAACATTTTATATGGATCACCAGGTAGATAGTCAAAGAAGTAGTAAATGTAAATCCAAGTACCAAAACCTCATGAGTTGTCCCGCAAGAAGTTGTCATCAAGCATTGAAGGATCAAAACATAGATTTGAGACAGAGTCGTCGCAATTATCAATTATCAAACAAATTGCATATATGGGTCAGTTTTCACAAATTTGACTCGTGGAAAATGTAGAAAAGAATGGATGGCATAGGTCCTACTTAAAAGGAATACCCATCCAAAACTTCTATAGATAAAGAAACCGTATAGATCAATCAAAAGTACAGAAGACTAGTGTATGCAGAACATTCATTAAGTCAATACACCATTTTCGTTTTCCTTGGAGACCTTGTAATTCTAATCCACTTTAATGCTTCACTACTATCCATTTCAAACATCTATTTGCCTATGTAGCTTTAACAATCACATTCCATGAAGAATTATATTGATGAAAATTCTTCACAGAATCATGGTAAGATTATGATATTCTCTTTCTGATGAAGACGAGTGCTCAACTTCAAGAACAGTTTGGAAATTTGATCTACTGGGCTTACTTGGTAAACAGAGCATGAAACGAATATAAAATTGCGTTAATGCAGATACTATTTCACCATCTTAAAATGTCATGGCAAATACACTGCCGAAATAGGCTAGTGTAATTTACAGAAGTTGTTCCAACTATTTAAGATGTAAAACAAGCAATATACCATGGTAAATAAACATTTTCTTGCAGTAAGTTCAAGACACTTCCCTATCGTTACAGTTTCAAATTCGTAAGATGAATAAAAAATAACACACTTTCAGAAGTCTTCAACCACCAAAAGATTTATTAAACCCCAATAACAATTCAGCAGTTGTCAGGCAGATAATTTTTTATCACCAGAAAGAAAAAAGAGAGGGTTGGTGTCATAATTCCATTTGCACATTAGGCGGCATAAAGTCCATCATAATTGAAAATAATAAATTATGCAGCATAGTTTACCTGAATATTTATGCTTCTTTAGAATTCTTAATTTTGAACTCTGCAAAGAATAATCAAACCGAGAACCCTGTATTCACATGAAACGGAATAATTATTCAAAACAACTCCTGTATATGCAAAAGTGAAAAGCAAAAGAAAAATAATAAACCAAGAAAAGGGCAGAAGGTAATAAGTACTAACCCAATAATAACTCACTCAAAAACTCTAATCGTGTGTGTGTGTGAGAGAGAGAGAGAGGAAGTAGACAAACGGTCACCATAAACCCTAGAAATCATCAAAATTTTCAAATCCTAAAGAGGATTTTTCCACAGCAGTAAATTCTGATGAACAGTCAAAATTCTTGATCAGCTTCACCAATCTTCAATAGTCTTCCAAAAGTCAAACCCCTAACCAGAATCTCTCAAACCCACAATCAAGACTCTGCAACTCCAAAAAGACTCCAAGAAAATCACCTCACTGTATATCCAACAAAAATATCTTTTCCAAGAAATGCAAAAATCACCGTTTGGTTGAATCAGGGTTTACAAAGAAAATATTTGAAAGTTCAAAAACGACTGTTTCCTTTTACATTGTATAAAGACAAAATCTACATCACATGAGCATATAAGAGAGGAGAGAAGAAGAGTGCACGTCAGCAATTGCTCAAAAAGTAGATGGAGGTGGGTACGTTACTGCGTTTGAATACTTGGTGATTGATAAGAAAGGAAAAAAATTTAGTCTTGGCATGTCCCTCTGCCATATACAAATATTCAATTGGATTTCTTTTTTTTTTTTTTTTTTTTTTTTTTCTTTTCTTTAAGGGTTATACTGCCATGCCTAATTGCTTGACCTGTGACTAGTCAAGATATCAGTCCATTGGATATGGAGGTTTGTAATTTTCTTGGTTTTGTGACCAGGTTAATATTTATGGCCTATTTTTGCAACCATTAGTGTTTAGTGTGAAATCGTTTTTTAATTGTCACACTTTATTATTATACTATTTTGTTTGTTTAGGTGAAAATTCGAGTGTAAAAGTCAATGATTTAATTGAAAGACACTTATTTTGACCATTAAAATTATACTTATTTTGACCACTAAAATCAAGAATTTTGAGGACTAAAGTTTAAAGATGTATAAAGTTGAAGGACATGAGATGCAATTTTTTAGAGAACTTAATTGAAATATAATTAAAAATTTGGAGACCAAAGTGTAAAGATGTAAAAAGTTGAAGGACCTAAGATACAATTTTGAAAGACTTAATTGAAGATAATTAAAAATTTGAAGACCAAATTGTAAAGATGTAAAAGATTAAGGACCTAAGATACAATTTTTGAAGGACTTAATTAAAATATAAAGGACTAAAGTGAATATTATATAAAGTACATAGACTACAATGCAATAAATAAATATTACATCATCACGCCACATCATTATTTTAAATTAGAAATTTAATAGAGTATTTATTAGGAAATGATTTTAACTTGATGTACCACCCTTTTAAACTTTAGTATTTATTTTGTAATTTGAAGGTAATTTTCGTGTGAATTGGTGAAATTAACCCGTGACTTTTTTGTTATCTAAAAGTTTGTTTGGCTAACCTTTAAAAACTCTTTACTTATAAGTGAATAATAAGTTTAAAAATTAATAATTTTTTGCTAATCAAATTTAAAAATTTATAACTTACTTATTTTTAAAATAATTCTATCTTATTGTTAAAATAAATAGTTTTATCTATAATATATACAGTCCTGATCTTTTCCCCATAGTGGGGAGTAGTTATAACCCCACACCTTATGTAGCGGGCTGATTGGGATGAAAAAATGACAACTGGACATTTTTGTAAGCACCAAACACACCCCACCCTCCCACCGACATTGCAATTTCATACACTCTCTTTCTATCCATGATTTAGCCTTCGAGATTTAAGTCTCGCCACCACCACCAACACCAACACAACCACCAGCGCCGCCGTGAGCCACAGTTTCACAGCCGTCGTTCCTGGTGTTGTTATTTAACCACTCCACCGCTTAGTTCGGACAATCCAGGCGCCGCCACCCTCTTCCATTCTCTCCAATCATACTCGTCTTCGTGTAAGAAGAATGAGATACCCTTATCCAACAAGTCAACCCCCAACTCCCCTTTCTTCAGACTCAGAAGCTGCCCATCGCCGGCAAGATCCTCTATCTGGGTCGTGTCTCTCTCATATCGGACAAACCACTTTCCGAAACCCTCTAAAACATGCCCAAACAATCTCCAGTTTCCTAAACTTTCCCTTTTGGTGATTCACGCAGTCTGGTAATTGACACGAAAGACGATGGATATTTAAGGATTTTTTATGTGAGGTGGAATCTAAAAGGGAAGAAGGGTGGTACGCTCACGGCGGCCAACCGGGATGTGTGGTTCACGACAGAGGTGGGAGGACTGCGCGATAGAAGGGTGGTACATCAATGGTGGTTCACGGCGGTGGTGGGAGGTCACCGCACAGAGAGGTGTCAATGGTGGATGCGACAAAGACCGGTCGATGTTCACTGCGTGACAGAAGGGTGAATCATGGTGGTTAACAGCGATGGAGTGATGGTACACGACGATGGAGTGGGAGCTAAGGCACGATTTGGGGCTGAATCGTGGATAGAGAGAGTGTGTATGAAATTGGGTGAGTGGGGTGTGTTTGGTGCTTTAAAAAAGTCCATTTGGCATTTTTTTTTATTCCAAACAACCCGCCACATAAGCTATGGGGTTATTATAACTACTCTCCACTGTGAGGAGTAGATCAGAACTGATAATATATATGTATATAATAATTATCGTGTAATTATTAACATTATCAACACCACTGAAAGTGTGTTTGATTGTAAACATTGAATTTGGGTGAAAAGAAAATAAATTTCATGGAATTGAATTATCAAGAAATTGTTAATTGGAAAATATCAATTTAGAAGATAAATTTTCCATGGAAAATAAAACATCATCCCCCCTAAGAAAATATTTTCCTTATTTTCAAAGAAAATGTAGCTATTTATATAGAAATGAGAAAATATTTTACTTGGAAAAAAAATGAATATTAATCAAACGTATAGTTGAAAAAATATGTTGGAAAACGTTTTTTTCCATAAAAAAATGTAGCTATCAAACGTATTAGTTGAAAAATAAGTGAACAAAATACTTTTTTTCACGAAAAATAAGTTGCAATCAAACGCAACCTAAGATTCTTGGTAGAGTGGCTGAAAATCTGCTACCAAATCTCTTGAAACTTGGGTAAAAAAATTCGAACACATTTATTTTCATACAACTCAAATGGTTAAATTGTAGATTCCGAGTTCTAAAGTTTTTATTGGGATTTCTCTTGCTGTAAGGGCTCTTGAAAATAATTAGTAATAATCGAATTTACCTTCGACTAAACTTAAAATATGTCAAATTTATAGAGTAAATTTTTGCTTCAAATACATTTAAATAATTTTTTTTATTATAAGTAAAAATGTTAATTATTTTGATCGTGCATATGACCTTTAGATAGGATTTTAGCATGGATGATTATATTGCAATCACAGTTTTTCTTTATTACACTATATTTTAATTAAATTTAAAGTCTTCAATCTTTTCCTATCGTAATACTTATGCCTTTAACTTTTTTTTAATTAAATTCTTATCTTTAACTTTTCAATTAATTATCACATCTCGTCATGATGATGATGATTTTGTTAAAATATTTTATTTTGTGTACTTTGAAATGAGATAAAAGAAAAAATTGTCGCACTCTTGTATTTATTCTTTTTTTTTTTAAATATGATGGACAATTAAGTCTTTTTACTCCTTACAAATAGACTTTTCGGATCTGAACTTTTATTAAAGACGAGATGTACTAATTAATGGAATATTAAGAATTAAAAAACGATGAAAAAAAATTGATGACGTAAGTGTTACAATGAACAAAGATTGAGGATCTTAAATGTAATTAAAATGTGGTGCAACAAATAAATTTTGTAGCGTGAATATAATTACCCTCTTAGCATCTATCATTGTTAAAATATAACGAGAGAATTTATTGTAAAGTTTATGAAAATACTTTTCATTTACATGTTTATGTATAGATTTAGAAAATATATTTTGCAATTATAAAATAAATAATATAAATAATAAACAACAGATAAGTCTAAAAATATGAAATAGGATGTAGACGATGTTGACTCTATATAATCCGTTGAATGTTTGTTGAAAACGTCCAAATTGTTTGAATCCATTTGAATTTGTCAAGAATTGAAATCTCGTCCAATCTACAAAATGCCTCTAGAAACACAAATTTTTTTTTTTCCCATTCATTTAAAGTCAATTGTTTCAATTCAAAATAATAATAATAATAATAATAGAATTTATCGGCATTTTAGTTGCTTTAAATCAGTTCTGTTGGGAATAGTGCTCTTAAGATTAGATCTATTTTCAAGTGTCACAAAACTGTTTTGGTTATATAAGTAAATTTGATTTTTCCCACGTTATTAATGTCATTTATTAGTTCAACAAATGAGGCAGATATTATTTAAATAGTCATGAATTATCAATTAAAACCATTTATGTGAGGGGGGAGGTAATTTATAATTTATAACTTAAACTTTTGTTCACTATCAATGAATACAATTTGGGCACTTAAAATGAATTGGACAAGATCAAATGAAATTTAACTTCAACTAAAACATAGTTAAAATCAACTATTACACTTTATTTTATTATTAAGGGATGGACCTTGGTTCATGACTCGAGCATTCTGGAGCACCAAAGAATGAAATTATATTCTAATTAATAAGTCGATATTTTGGAAGTTTTCGACTTGAAAATATTTGGAATTTAAATTATCAATACAATATTGTTTCCTTAAGGCCTTGGTAACTAGGTAAAGAGTTTACTGAATTATTAGCTCTATGATTGGATAAGGCCATATCCAACCCATATCTTCAAATTGGTGCAACTCTTACACTAAAATAGTGCAATTCTCATACTAAATCCATATGCGATCTCCAACTCATTACTTCAAATTTTGCACCAAATGAATAGTGTATATTTTCATCCATTTATATTTTTAATTTTCAACAATAATTTATTTCAAAAATTATTTAATTATATAGTATATTTATATTAAATGTATAAATTTTAAAATAAATTAAGTTACACGAAATTATTGCATTTATTAAAACAATAAAAAAGGCACGATACACAAAATTACAATTAAAAAAACATTTAACATAAAATAAAATAAAAATTAAATTGACAGAATCAAATATCTAAAAAATAAATTTAAAATATGGTGCAGCTTTACAAAATTACTATCCACATCACATTTACACAATTGGAGGACAAAACTGGAATTAATGTTCACACAATTTTCAACTTCAAATGAACAGTGATGGCGCAGTACTGTTCACAACACCAAATTGGCGCACAGATATGGCGCTAGGTTGGAGAGATTTCACACTTTGGAGTTTTCACTCTAAAATGGTGCTGGGTTTGAGATGCTCTAAGAAAGCAACATAAGGGTAAACAAATAATTGGAGGTATAAAATGGTCATTTGACTCACAACTCCAATTATGGGCATTCGGTGGGATGAACTTGGTCTTGTTGATCTTAGGACTTTAGAGTTGGACAAACTTGACAGCAGTCCTGTTTTTTGTAAAAATGTTGAAAAATACCTATTTTTTAAAGTTTACAAACAATACCTCATTTTCATGATTTGCTTTAAAAAATACCTCATTCCATTAAAATCAATATTATAATTTAATAAAAAAAAAATACATTATTTTCATTTAAAATCTATATTTCAGTTTTTCATTATCTAAAATTATATTATTTTTTTTTAAATAAAAATTTTCGTTTTTCATTATCTAAAATTATATTATTTTTATCTAAAAATATCATATTTGTATACTATTTCAATAATAATAATTATTATAATTATATTTTTCAATTTATTTTCTTTGATAATTGTTTAAAAATACATTATTTTCATTGAAATCAATATTTTAATTTTTTTATTTGAAAAAACAATATTTTTACACTGGTAACATATATGTTACTTCATAGTTTCCATTTAAATCAATACTTTATAATTTACTCATTTTATTATTTTTTAAAAATATATATTATTTTTATTTAAAATTAATATTTTTTTAATTTGTCATTCACAAATGGGTAACATATATGTTACTATATGTTATTTCTTTATTTTTCATTAAAATTAATGTTTTACAATTTCTCTCTTTTTATATGTATTTTTTTAAATATATTATTTTCATTTAAAATCAAATTTCCAAATTTTTCATTTGAAAACAGATTTCAACACGTGTAAAATATGTGTGACCATATGTGTTACTCCATCATTTTCATTAAAATCAATATTTCACAATTTATATTAAAATCAATATTTCAAATTTTTTATTTAAAAACAATATTTTTCCACGGGTAACATATGTGTTACTATATGTTATTTCCTCGTCTTTATTAAAATCAATAATTTATAATTTATCTTCTTTTTATAATTTTTAAGAAAATACATTATTTTCATTTATAATTCATATTTCAAATTTTTTTTGAAAATAACATTTTTATACGAGTAACATATATTTTACTTCATCATTTTCATTAAAATCAATAATTTTTATACTGGTAACATATGTGTTACAATTACCAATCACCTTCTACCACTCATCTTATACGAGCACCAACACCAGCACCACCACCACAATCGTGTTCAAATCCGCTACCATTATCCACAACTATAATCACATTCACCACAAATGTGGTAACACACGTGTTACCATATTTTAAATTAGGATAACACAAGTTTTACCACAACCAACACTATTACCGCTTCACCACCACTAATTTAAATTAAAGTAATACATGTATTACTATAATTAAAATTAGAGTAACAATTATGTTACAACTACCATAATTTTCTCCAACTACTGCGTAGTTCTAGCACCACCATTTACACGAGTAACATATGTGTTACTATATGTTATTTTATCGTCTTTATTAAAATCAATAATTTATAATTTATTTTCTTTTTATAGTTTTTAAGAAAATACATTATTTTCATTTATAATTCCTGTTTCAATTTTTTTTTTAAAACAACATTTTTACACGAGTAACATATATGTTACTTCATCATTTTCATTAAAATCAATAATTTTTATACTAGTAACATATGTGTTACTATTACCAATCGCTATCTACCACTATCACCACTCATCTTATACTAGTATCATCATCACCACAATCGGGTTCAAATCTGCTAACACTATCCACAATTATAATCACATTCACAAAAAATGTGGTAACATATGTGTTATCATATTTTAAATTAGGATAACACAGGTGTTACCACAACCATCATTATTACTGCTTCACCACAACTAATTTAAATTAAAGTAATATATGTACTATAATTAAAATTAGAGTAACACTTGTATTATAACCACCACAATTTTCTTCAACTACTGTGTAGCTCTAGCACCACCATTTATACGAGTAACATATGTGTTACTATATGTTATTTCATCGTCTTCATTAAAATCAATAATTTATAATTTATCTTCTTTTTATAGTTTTTAAGAAAATGCATTATTTTCATTTATAATTCATATTTCAATTGTTTTTAAAAACAATATTTTTACACGTGTAACACATATGTTACTTCATCATTTTCATTAAAATCAATAATTTTTATACTGGAAATATATGTGTTACTATTACAAATCGCTTTCTACCACTATTACCACTCGTCTTATACCAGCACCACTACCACTACAATCGTGTTCAAATCTGCTACCACTATACACAACCATAATCACATCCACCACCACAAATGTGGTAACACATTTTAAATTAGGATAACACAGGTGTTAACCACAACCAACACTGCTACCGTTTTTTTTTACCTTTTTTTCTAGTCAGCAAAAGAATAAGTTTCTAGTTATGCACAACTCTATTTCTCTATGTTGTACATTGCACTAATTATATATATGTTCTGACTAAATCTAACTCTTCAAAAGTTGAAAATGAAATATTAATCAAACTAGATTGCAACAGGCGCAAAATCATGTGCACATGCCAATGACTAAATTTGCTTATAAAGTACAAAAAAAGTTGGCTACATCTGATGTCTTTGATCTTAGCTTCCGTCAGGTCTACTTCGATCAACTTGAATAATTCTTGGATCCAAGATAGATAAAATCTGGGACATTGACATACCACCAGACACTACAATTTCAATTCCCTCCCGTACAGACAAGTTTGGTCTAATAACTTCATTGGCATTGACAAGGAATACATCACCAATGTAAAGATGGTTTGTTGGGATGTAAACGCAGCAAAGCTCTTCATCTCCTGAATAATTCTGGGGGGTGACAAATGAAGTCATGAACCCGCGAATGCATATTCACCAATATGTGGTTGCCATTTATGGACACTTCCTTGAAAGTATGTGTGTTCTGATCTGGAGATATGGCAGCACTAATATGCTTGGAGGCAATGTAAATATGACGAACGAATGGCATACGCTTGATGAACCACTCACCAAGGCTCAACACGGATGTCCCCAACCATGATGACATAAACACTTCAACCATGAAAATGAAAGTGATGGAAGTAACAAAACCCTAGACCTAAGATCTCAATTCCAAGTTGCTCGTAAATCAGAGATAAGAACCCATCAACCAAATGAATAAACCATCATTCTAAAAGCTCGCTAAGCTTCCGCCACACCTGGATGAAGCTTGCATCACACATCACCATCATGGTGTCGCCCTGCCCTTCTTCTTGTCTCGCTCTCGCTAAGCCTCGCCTAGGTCCGAAAAGCTTGAAACTCAGCCTCGACGCTTAGCCACGCTTTACGCTTTTTAGAAACTTGAAATAAACCACCATGTTATCACCCGAAAACGCAACTGATAGCACATCCTTAGTGTGCCCAACAAAGCGGCGGGTTGTAGCACCAGTCTGGAAGTCCCATAGGCTGAGCTTGCCATCCCACATCCCGGAAAGCGCGAACATGCTGTCAAAGGAAAGGACAACGTCTTCGACGAAGTGAGAGTGGCTGGTAAGACGGCGGCGGGCGACGCCGTAGGTCCTGTCTTCCTTAGTCAGAAACCACAAAATAATTGACTTATCACGGGAGGAGGTGACTATCATTTCGGAGTTGTCCACCTACGTGGCAATGGTTGTTACCCAATCCGTGTGGGCCCCATTGTGCCTCTCAACACTAGCTGCTCCTGCGCCATTGCCGATTTCTATAGGTGTGGTTTGTCACCATTAGAGGGTTTGTTAGGGTTTGCAGTATTGAGTATTTTGGTTAGGGAATTAATTAAATTTTAATTAGGGTTTGTAGATATTTGTATAATATAAAATAGGTATTTTTTATTAAGTTTTTTTTTTTGTTGTTTAGAGTATATATTAATAAGATTTAGAATAGAGTATATTTTGATTTTTTTTTTAAAAGTATGTGTATGAGCTAATTAGCTCTTTAGAGTTAATTGGGCTTCTGCAATTTAGCCCTGTTTGGTGTTAATAAAATGTAGATTTTAAAGAAATTTTGGTGAAAATTGATAAAATATATAGTTGAAAAGTTCATAGAAATTGTACGTCTTATGAAATATATGGTTGCAAACGAGTTTTAGAAAATGAAAATCAATATTAATACAATCCAACAATAAAGTATAAATCGTTTGGTGAAATGACCCAATATTAATAAACTAAACCGAGTTGGGTTTGGAGCTAATGGAACATGGTTTATGATAATCCACTCGAAACTTGAGGTAGTTCCACAATTAAGAAGGCGGGATATGCACATAATTAATAGTATCTCTAATGTATTTGTGGATTGCACTAAGAACATCTCTAATGCTACCTTCTATTTTAAATGTCTAGTTGATATGGCAATGAAGTGGGAGGAACAAAACTCATGTGACAGCATTTATTATAGAAGACTGTCCAGTTTTAGATATCATACAATGCAACAATGTGAATTGTTCTATATGTGGCAAATAAAATAGAGACGGAGAGAATAGCATCTTCGATGGAGATGTGGATTAGAAAAATTGTGGTCCACATGTACAAAAAATATTGATAGATAAATTTAAAAAATTAATTAAAGAATTATTAACACACATTTCGATGGAGATAAATTAAAAAAATAATAAAATAAATGAGACTTAACATACATTTCGATAAACATTAAACAAATAGAGGATGTCTAGTACACTATCCAAATGTAGACGTATGATAGACATTCTCCACTTTTTTCTTTGTCATATAAACAATTTAGGGTGACTTGACACAATTTTTTATTACAATTCACAGTTGTATTGGAGATGTTCTTTGACGGAATTTTTTCATTAAATTGTATATTTCTCTCTCTTCTATTTTCTTTTTCTCTTTCATCATTTCATTATCTCTCTCCTCATTTATTTTCTCTCTCTTGCCACATAGTTTTTTTAGAAAGTGTATTGTATTGGAGATGCTCAAAAAAGTGTGTCACGCCACCTTAAATTAATTTAAATATTGTTTTGTACAATTTAATACGATATCAAAGATTAATACAAAATATAAGTACATTTTAGTTGTAGCTAGGGTTGGAATTAGAAATCGAGTCTAGTGGGTGAATGTGTGGTAGTACTGAAATTATTTTTTAAGTACTTATATTTTAAGTTGTTGGTAAGTAAGTTGTAAGTTGTAGGCCCTATTAAATGTGTGGATAAAAAATATGTTTGACCAATTTGACCAGCTGAAATTATAATTTAAGCATTACCAAACATATACATAATTTTTTTCTTTTTGTTCCAAAACAAGACAATACTGTAATAATATTGAAATTATAACAAAATTTCACATTTTTTAAAATCATTATTCCCCGGAGATTTTCATATTTCAAAAACCGTATAATTTCATAATTATTAATTTTATCAAATACATCTTAGTATAAAATATGTGGAAGATGTGCAATATTAATTTTTCCAATACTTGATTTATTTAGATCATCAAATAGAAAAAAAGGACATGACATTATGTAAGGATTTTGGGGCAAATGGTCTCTAATTTTTGTCTTTAGTGTGGAATTGGTCCTTTAATGTTTATTTTTTAACATATAAGTTCCTAACCTATATGTTTTAGTGCGAAATTGGTCCTTATGGGATTAAAAAGATAAATATGCCCTTAGTTTTAATTTAAAGAAATTGTATGTGGATTCCTAATCATTACAAAATGTGCAATTATGTCCAATACTTTTATTTTTTATAAAAAATTAAAGAAAACTAATGAGTTTTTTTTAATTAACACTTTAGTAATAAACATGTCAAATAAAATTATTATTTTTATTCGAAAAATGATATTTGTACCCACAAAATTTACACCCTCACTTACACACTCACACTTGTCAAATAATGATTGGGTCACTTTATTTATTTAGTCAACTAAATAATAATTTGAACCAACTAGTATTTGACAAGTGTGATGGTGTAAATGATAGTGTAAATGATGGTGTACAAGTAGCATGATCTTTTTTATTATTAAGTAATTATATTATTTAAAATTTAAAATTTTATTTTATTGTTGTATAAAAAATTAATTTTGTCACAAACTTGATGTTCAAATACTTTTATTTAATCTAGTTATATGTTTATTAACTACAAATATAGAGATCCAACTATATTCTTTATATTTTAATTTATCATTTTATTTTCGTTCAAAAATAAAACACATAATGTATAAATTAATTTTTATCATTATTTTTATGTTAAATAAAAATGTAATAAGATTAGTTGTGTAATAATTTTTATTTAATAAAAATGTAATAAAATTTTTATTTTTATTTGACATGCCGTGTATACTTTTTATTTGACATGTCGTGTGATTGTGGGTATATAATTTTTCAATAGAGTGTGTACATACTATTGAGTATTTTTTTTTTAATGCACATGTTCCAAATTATTTTATATAGTATACAACTCATACAATTTATTTTTTTTTTTAATGCAAAAAGTAAAAGTTTTTGTTGTTGCGACAGTAAAGTTAAATTACAAATAAATGATGAATTGTACAAATTGTATACTACAAATTCCACTGAAGCATTACATTTTAAAAGGATGCACGCAATTATAATAACCACTTTGCATTTACATTATTTGGTGTAAAATATGATAGAAATTTGGAAAAATCATATAAAATTATAAAGGTATTTATACATTTAGAATTCAAGGACAAGTTTATCACTATATAAATCCAATTATACATGTTGATAACAGTCCTTCATATTTACAATTGTATTTTATGATACTGAAAATGTAATACAACATATGTTACAAAAATTCAATAGATTTTGTGAATATATGTTGCCTAAATTAATAGATATATTAAAGATTAATCCATATTCTAAATTTTTTCTCTCTTTAAGTAATATCAATTTTTTAGAATTGTGTAAAATACATATTAGACGTGACTCAGGACTTGATCAGAAGGTGTACAATACATCTTCGGCATCACAAGTTGCTACTATATGGGTTGATCAAGATCCATCTGCTACCACTTGAGCACGAGATATCTCAATACATTGTCATTCTAATACTTTACATAAAATACATTATGATTTTGGTTGTTATGATCCACTTCAATATCCATTGTTTTTTTTTTTTTTTGTGAATCTGGATGGCACGAAGGTATCCAAAAGTGCAAACCAAATAGTGTTGATAATTACAATGTTATAGAAAATTTGTTAGATATAAATGTTATAAATTTTGCAAACGAATTAATTGAAAACGAGAATACATGTTATTATTTCAAACATAATCTATTATATTTTGTAATTTTATTGTTCCATATTCAAAATTGATTGTAGTCTCTTGTTTTTTTTTACTTTCTTTCTTTGTAGTTATGATGAGGACAAAAAAGAGAAGTTTCTAGTCGTGAATACTATTGTTACAAGTTACAAGTAAGAGATACTAATAAATGCATTATGCTTCATGCTGGAAGACTTTTTCAACATTACGTGGTTGATATATATGTAAAAATTGAAACAAGTAGATTAGATTATTTTAGAAAAAACCAAAATGAAATACGTGCTGAATTTTATCAAAGAATTGTCGATTGTGTAAAAAATGGTGAAAATAGAGATTATAAAATAGGTCGAAAAATTATTTTGCCATCTTCTTTTGTTGGTGATCCTAGAGATATGAAAAAAAGATATATGGATGCAATGGCTTTAGTTCAAAGATTTGGTAAACCAGATATATTTTTAACGATAACTTGTAATCCTAATTGGGATGAAATAAAATATGAGTTAAAACATAATGATATTAGTCAAAATAAACTTGATTTAATTGCTCGTATATTTAGAGCTAAATTAGAAGAATTAAAATTTGATTTATTACAAAGACAATTTTTTGAAGAAGTTGCTGCTTTTATGTAATAGAGTTTCAAAAAAGAGGCCTTTCACATGCTCACTTTTGTTAATTTTAAAACCAAATTTTAAAATTAATAATGTTGATTTAATTGACCAGTTTCTTTTTTGTGAAATACCTAACAAAAATGAGAACTCTCATTTACATTCTATTGTAGTTAAACATATGATGCATGGTCCTTGTGGTATATTAAATCCAAATAATGTTTGTATGAATAAAAATGGAAAGTATAAAAATAAATATCTAAAAGAATTTGTTATGAAAACTTTTCTTGGAGAAAATTCATACCCGAATTATAGATGTCGCAATGATTATCAAACATTTACAGTTAGTGGGAGTTTATTAGATAATAAATGGGTAGTTCCTTATAATCCATATTTATCTGCCAAATATGATTGTTATATCAATGTAGAAATATGTTCAACTGTAAAAACAGTAAAATATTTATATAAATACGTGTACAAGGGACGTGATAGAGTAAGTTTTGTGTAAATAATGATAAAAATGATATTATTGATAAAATTGAAAGATATCAATCTGCTAGGTAGATTTATCCACCTGAAACAATGTGGAAAATATGTTGATTTATTTTATCATAAATTTCTCCATCAGTCATATCATTCCAGTTACATCTTCAAAATAATCATTTAGTCACGTATAAACATTCTGAAAATTTGTCGAATATTGTTGATACAGATTATAGAAAACTAACAATGCTAACTGAATTTTTTAAAATAAATACATGTAATGAATTAGTAAAAATATTATTGTATGGAGAATTTTTCCAATATTTTGTATGGGATGGACAAAGTAAGGTATGTACCAAAAGAAAATGTGAAAATGTAATTGGGAGATTAATTGCAGCTAATATAGTTAAGGGTGAAAGATATTATTTTTTAATTTTACTTAATTATATTAGGAGACCAACATCCTATGAAAGTTTAAAAATCGTAATGGTATTCTATGCTATCTTTTTTGAAGCAACTATTGTACATGACTTACTAAATTGTGACAATTATTGTGAGATTTGTTTAGAAGAAACAATTACTTATCAAATGCCTTCTTGTTGACGACGTTTATTTGCTACTATATTAACTTTGTGTGGACCTGATGATCCAAAATTATTATTGATTAAATTTCAAAACATCATGTACGAAGATTATGATAATATAATTACTGAAGAAATGACAAACGTTGTAATTAGAGTTGATATCTTGTATATGTTAAATAAAGAACAACAAATAGCGTATAATCAAATTTTAGAATATGTATTTAGTAATAAGTCTAGAATTTTTTTTTATAGATGGGCCAGGTGGAATAGGTAAAATTTTTATATAAAGCATTACTTACAACAGTTAGATCAAAAAATCTTATAGCATTAGCTACTGCTTTTTCAGGAGTCGCAGCTTCTTTATTACCTCGAGTACGAACTGCACATTCGAGATTTAAAATTCTTTTAGAAATGAATAGTGACATTGGCTATTCGGTTAGTAAACAATCTGCATTGGCAAGTCTATTTCGAATGACAAATTTAATTATTTGGGATAAAGCACCAATGATGCATCGTTATGCTATTGAAGCTGTGATAAAATGTTAAAAGATATTAATGAATGTGATTTACCATTTAGTGGAAATGTTGTTGTCCTAGGTGGAGTTTTTAGACAAATTTTACCAATTATTCAAAAAAGAAACAAAGAAAAGATAATGTTGGCAAGTTTAGTTTATTCTAGCCTATGGCTACATTTTAGAAAATTTCAATTAGTTCAAAATATGAGAGCACAATCAGATCTATTATTTTCTCAAATGTTACTTAATATTGGTGATGGAATTGAGATAGAATATACATGTGGCATGATTAAGCTTCTCAATGAAATAACCATACCATTTGAGGAAGAATACAAGTCTTTAAAAAAATAGATAAATATTGTGTTTTCAAATTTAGAACATTATGTTACAAATTTAGATACAATGATTAACAGAGTAATGTTAACTCCTAAAAATGAATGTGTAGATCTAATAAATAATATTTTACTTAAAAGAAATACCAGGAGAAATTTTTACATATTACAATTATGATGAAACATTAGAAAAAATATATCAAAGTATCCATGAAATTTTTTTAAATACTTTAACTCCAAATGATATTCCACCACATAAACTTGTGTGAAAAATAAATTGTCATGTTATATTACTTAGAAATATCAACCCTTCAGAAGGATTATATGAATGGCACAAGATTAATCTGTCGGTTATTTGAACGTAATGTTATTTATGCTGAAATTTGTTTTGGAGAATATCGAGAAAAACATGTTTTTTTTTACTAAGAATATCATTTATACCTCTTCAAAGTAATAAAAATTCATTTACTTTCAAAAGAACACAATTCCCTATATGTCCATGCTTTGCAATAACAATAAATAAATCTCAAGGATAAACTCAAAATTTTGTTGGTTTATATCTTTCAGAATATGTATTTTCATATAGACAATTATTTGTAACATTATCTAGAGTTAAAACAGTTAGCTGTATTAAAGTGTTGATAAAACCAATTGAAAAATCAAAATTACATTTAAGATGTAAGAAAAATGTTATCTATCAGAAATTTTAGCTTTGGTGCATTAGTAGTATACTTAGAGAATTCATTTGGTTATCAACATTTTTTACAAATTCATTGCATCTAGGACAATTAGTGGAATACACAGATTCATGCCATTCTTGACATTCTTGCCATTCTAGCTCTGAAATAACACAAATTGAAATAAATTATTTGAATTTGGATATATTTCATTGTGATTGTGAATTGTGAGTTTCAATTGAATCTGAAGTTTATATTTTCTTATATTTTTCAATTTGCAAATATATATTTTCTCTCTTCTCTAATAAACTTCTTTAGTATTTGGTACGATGCTAAATTCTTCCCGTGCTTCTTATACTAGATATTTTTTAGCAAAGTGGGAAGGAAATTAAAAATTGGGTAAAAGGTACGTTTCAGTATTCTATTTGGTTTCAATAATTGCGTATAATCTTTTTGTTTTATGAATTTTTTGTTATGTTAATTGGCTTTTTTACTAGCGTGCTATTTTTTTAGTTCTTTAAGATTAAAAAATCCAAACATTTAATATATTGCCCCTTTTTTTTTTTTGGTGCCTGTAAATTGTACACAATTATAAAATTGTTAATATTTAGTTTTAGATAGTTTAGTTAAATATTAATTACTTTCATTTTGTTGGACATAATTTTTTTTTTTCACAATTTTTGTCGAGATACTCGTCATCAAAATTGTGTGTTGAGGCAAATTGGGAACCAAATTCCAGTTTGTGTCGAATATCTCGACACCAATAATAACTCCCAGGCAAATGGGCCAAAAGTGCCTAGTATCTCAACACCAACAATAACTCCTAGGCTCCTATTTTTCATTAAATTTTTCACCATTTATTTTGATTTTCAGTTTGAATTATTTTAATTAGTATTTTATATTGAATATATTTTATATTTATTAACAAGTGATGATATATTGTAAGTGATCTGACTAGCCACAATATGAAGAGTAACATTTTCTACTATTGTCAGTAACCATTCACCATACTCACATACTCATACTGAAACACATCTATTTCCTATTTCTACAAGTTATAATATTTTTTTGACTAGAATCTATACTTTTTACCATAATTTAAGGTACTTGATCTCCCCAGCCATATTTAGTTTACTAAATTGTCATATTACAGTATTTAACAGTATGAAGTATGGGTGCTCAACAAAATAAATAAACTCGTGAAGTTTATCCAGTAACAAATGGGTGAACAATAAATGTTGTTGCTAAGAAATTTTCACCCAAAACTGCTCAGAAAAATCCAACAAAATATCAAAATTTAATATTAATGGACACGGAGGTAAGTTTTTCAACTTTCCAGATTTGAACTTCAATATGTTTATATCAAAAAATTTATCAAATTTATTTATTCACCAGGGATCAACAGTTGAAGCAACATTGTATAATCAAAACATCATAGCTTTTCAAGATGAATTGATATTAGGAAAAACTTACTTGTTTTCAAATGCATTGGTCAAAGTAACAAGTGCAGAATATAGAGTAAAATCAGGAGAGGTGCAATGGACAATCTCAGGACGAACTAGAGTACGCCATATTGAAGAAAGCAACATCAACCTATTAATGTCTACATATAGCTTCACTGATTTCCAAGATCTTCCAAAATACATGGATTCTAACATAGATATAAGTAAGTAATTACTACAACTTTTAAATTCGAAGATTTCACTAAAGCTTATATAGATATTAATATACTTTTAGGTATAGCTGCGAAAGTAATTGATCTCAGACCTCGAAGGCTTTTTCAAACACGTTCTGAAAAACAATGTCAGGTATAAGATTTGGTACTGATGAACAAAATGCATGGCTTTATTTACCACTTCATTTATTACAATCCACACAACATATTTTAAATCTATATGGGATTCCTCTTACCTATACCTAAAACATAAATAATAGGTTTGATACTTTTCTATTAACAATGTGGAAAGCATTCGTCAACAATGAATACAAATACATCTTAGAAAATCTAAACAAAAAACCAGTTCTTATGGAAAGCATCTGAAAGTGACATCATTCAATGATAATCCATCATCTTTACTAAATTTATCATTTTGCATAACCAACAGATATCCACACTCAAATACTTGTAAATATGTCTCATTGCAGGTCTATCATTGCCAACAAAGGCAGATAGTTTCTTCTTCATTAATGGACCATTTGAGATTGTAGAAGCGTTAAAATCTTGGTGAATGCTCCATAATATTTATTTCTTCATTTATTATACTTTTAACAAGAACTTATCTCGAAATTATTGTGATAGGGCACACACAAATGCTCAAATGATTGATGATATTATATCCAAGAAATATTACTTAAGTTTAACACCTTCCAACCTATGTGTTCCAAGTGATGAAAGCCAGTTTACTGAAATTAGGAGTATTCATGGCTCAAAAACGTGGTGCGTACTCAACTTTATACTTTAAACTCATATGCATTCCAAATTTATTAAATTCTTGAACTATGCTCAATATAATTATTTATACATTGTTTGCAATCAAAAACAATTTTTCTGGATCAAAAGAAAAGTATCAGTTAAAGTTCTCAACCAAACATTCTGGTATATGAATTGTAATAATTGCAACAAATTTTCAAGTGAAAACTATGGTGATATCTATCAGTGTGTTTTCTATAAATGTATTGATGCAAAGGCAATTCCAAAGTAACTAACAAGACTATATTTAATTACCAAATTAAATTTATTCATTTATTGTATTTTTAAAACTTTATTTTCATATGCTTTACATTTACATTTAATAATATATTCTAACATTAAATTATTAAATTATGACATTTACTTACAGAGTATACATGCAATTAATGAATTCTACTGGATACATTAATGCTTCAGCTATTGAAAATTCAGCTGAATATTTCTTGCATTCCAGTGCTCAAGCTTTGATGGAGCAAACATTGGTACTTCTAATTTTTACACTTTGTTATAAATTTTAAGCTTTTACAATTTCAACAACCTAGAAAATTTTACTTCAACAGAAACCAAGTGCTGATTCAATACGTTTGGCAATAGATGAAGATAAAGTGTTCTACATGAAAGCTATATCACAACAATCATCTTCATCTGAATGCAAATTTGAAATACTTTTTATTGTCAATTCATCACAACGACAACAACAAGTAATAGGAGATAAAGACAAAGGAAAGGCTCCAGTAGAGGATGTAAGCATAGTTGATACCCACCTCATGGAATCACCAGCAAAAAGATCTTTATTCTATTCCGATGATGCATAAGTTGCAAATAAGAAAAAAAATTGAGAAATCTGGAAATGAGGACAACAAAAAAATCAGTGAATTTTTACTTTTGAAAGCTTTTTGAACTAGAGATGAAGACAAAAAAAACATTAATCAAGTTTTAGTTTTTGAATGTTTTTGAACTGACTGCCAATGGCTTCCATGCATATCACTAAATGGAGTCTATGTTTAATGCAATGTTATAATTATATTAATATAAAATGTTTTTTTTATTTGTCATTTTTAGATTCAATTTTAGATTGGAATGATCATTTTAAATTTATTTAAAAAAGAATTTGCCCGCAACTCCATTAATCGAGTTGCTTTTAGTTTGATGTCTTGTGGAGTTGCTCCACTTTTTTTTTTTTTTTTTTTTAATTCCTCGGACAAGGATGTTGAGTTGCTCCACAATATTGTAGACGAACTTGACAATTAAACTTAATTAAACTTTGTCGAGCAACTCGACAATTGTAGTTGTCGAGTTGCGAACCAATTGTTTATTTTTTTCCCACAAAAAGGCGTCACTGATATTCAAAAATATATTTATCATTTTTGCCTTTCTTTCTACCATTTTTCTCTTTTTTTCATTTAATACCAGGTTAATGTACTCTTGAAAAATGCTTGCTGTAAGCAAGGAAATAAGTCCAAGGCAATTGAATAGCAGATATTGTTAATTAAGCTGCAGAGACAGAGGCTCATGAATTTTAAAGAACCAAGTTTAAGGAAATAGATCTGAACAAGCTTACATTGACGAGAAGTTGGCAGAAGCTGAGCGCGAATATGAGCAGCCAAAAGCTGATGGCGATGAGTCGAAAACAAAATTTGAGACAATTGTGAAGTTAATGAAAGAAGATATTGCTCGATTTCAAAAACAAAATATATCAGATTTCATGAATTTGCCAAGGGTCAAGCACCCCTAGCAAAAAGTATACTAATTTTCACTAAGAATTGATAATAATTTTTTAACAATGATAATCAAGTTGCTATTCCCAGATGTAAGTTGTCGAGTAACTCAACAAATATTTTTTTATAATGCAAAAAAGCATTACAAGGCAGTAAGTGCCCTCTTACAATAAAATAATCTTACGCACTTTATTCAAATTCAAGAATTGCACCAGAAAGAAAGGTAGTAGGACGTGTATCGAATTCTATCAAAGAATATACTTACTCATCTTTTTCACTGATTAAATTTATACATTGTCATTGTCATTGTTTCTACGACTTAATACACTCTTGAAAAATGAAAAGGAAATAAATCCAAAGGGCAACTAAATCGTGTTAAATTTTAGTTATCACAATTATTTCTGAACAAAAAAAATATTCAAATCAAGCTATATTTAACTTGGAACTTATCCTTTCTCATTTTCAATTCTCGATTCTTCTGATAAGAAGAAAGTCTTGAAGGCGAAGCCCCCACCTGTGTCAGAGGTCCATTGACCAGGCAGGTTGTAAATCGAGAGATGTGCACAAGTGGCAGGGACCTGAGGGAGAGAGCCAACAGGCTAACCTCCATGAAAGACCCCCACAATATTTCAGTGAAAATCTGTCCCACACGGAAATCGAACATGCGTTGCCAAATGATTTCTCTTCACGTCACCTCAGTCCTTACCAATTCTCGATTCTTACAACGTCTCTGATTCTGATAATTCAGTAATATTTTGAGGAATTTCAATACAACATTAATCTTAAGCAGATCATTTAAACAGTCCATCCAATGAAAATAAATTCCATCCAACACAAAGAGCATTTCATAAGCCCTTGCAAATGCATCTTGTGTAACTGGAACCCTATTCAAATGAGTACTCTTTGATTTACAAACCATACAACATCGATATACAAACCTCCTAATTATATTACCAAGAAAAGCAAATATTCAAAATGGTTACATTGTGCATCATCACAGCCTACTTGAAGCAATATCCCTACAGTACACTATTAAATTATTAAACAAATGAACAGAACATTTAATTTTGCTCATTTGGAAAGAAGAAAAATTCATTGTAAAAAAAATGGAGCATAAGTTTCTGCATGTATATTTTTATTTTATCCTCTCTAACAGCATCTAGAGGTATACCAACTAGAAAACACTCACGTATTTGATCACAAATATTCCACTCTCACTATAAATATCATTAAAAATGTCGTAAGTATACATGGAATATCATTAAAAATGTAATAAATCATTTGAATTCATTACTTATATCTTCGAAGTTGCAGTATATCAAAAGATGACTTTCTCCAGTATTCTAATGACTCATTCTTATTCTTCTTCCGAAGATCTGGCTTATCAGAAGATACATACTTCTGAATCATGTCCAGAATGATATCAATGCATGGAAGAACATGGGAATATATCATCGCATCACCGTAAAAACCCTGGTTATTGTCAATGACTGTCAACCTCCAAACTTTTAAATCAAGATGGAAGAGGACTTAAACTTTATTTTGATCAAATATGGCCACAATAAATTATCGCAATCTTCCCATTTTTTTGCACAATTTTTAGGAATAGCACCATATGCATATCCTAGCATTAAAATACGGTGGTTAGCCGCAACATGTTGCACAATTTGGGATCCAACATTTTAGCCCAAACAGATTGAAGAAGTGCTCCAAAACAAGTGTCCAAAACTGCATAACTTTGTGAAAATATGTTTGAAAAATTAATAGCTCTTGCTCTTATCAAGAACATTGCATTGTCTAAATTCTATACATACAAATGTAATAATATAAGCACAATACATTACCATACGATATACATTTCAAATCAAACAATCAATATAAATATTATTTACCCCATACTCCAATGAAAATTCAAGCTTGCTAACATTTTGTAACTTCTGTATTGTCAACATGTGACCATCTGGCAATTCTACAACATCTCTGTGACATTACAAACAATCATATATTAGATAAATAAAATTGATAACATAAATAATCATATCAAACATTATAACTTTTATAATTTACCCATGCTTTGCACGATACATCCAACTAACAAAATCACCTTCATTTGGTTTATCGATATCACATAATATTGGAATATCAACAGAACTAAATGAGGAGGCTACAATTTGCTTCATGCCTCGATGATGTACCACAAGGTTAACAGGGGCCGATTTACATTCCATTTCATCACCACCACCAGTGGTATGCTTGTCTACCATCATCCCCTTAAACATTCTCGGAATCTGTACAAGAGAACTTTGTATCTCTCTATGCAAATCATCGCGTAGATCACAAAAAAAATTAATCTATTCAATTTGAAATGAGTTAAATTTTGTATCTATGTATTGCTGCATTTCCTGTGATAAATCACAAAAAAAAATTAATCTATTCAATTTGAAATGAGTTAAATTTTGTATCTATGTATTGCTGCATTTCCTGATATTTATCACACATACTACTATAGATACCAAAGATTCTATATGATCAAACTGCTGCAATAACTCATCTCTTGTACTAACAAGTTCATGATCAAAGTACGAACGTTGCTCGTCTCTTGTACTAGCAAATTGATGATCAAGGTAAGCTCGTTACTCAACAAATAGTGAACTTAAATGCTTGAATAAGCATAATTAGAGGTGATAAATGGGCTGCCCGACCCGGCCCGGCCCAAAATGAATGGACCATAGCCCAACCTGGACCGATTTTTAAACGGACTAGTAAATTGTTGGACCAACACAACCCAACCCAACCCAACCCAACCCAACCCAACCCAGTTTTAGACCATTGGGCCAGCCTACCCAAAAGAAAAAATTATATAGAATTTTTTTTTAGACGTTGATCATGTTCACATGCCAATTTCTTGCTTACAGTTTATTCTCCTCATCTCGGCCCATCACTTTGTTAAGACCATATTCAAATAAGAATAACTTAAAAAGATAAAATAAATCTCAAGCATTTGAACTGTGAATGATCATAGTCGGAAGAAATAAGTCTCAGCGGCTCAGCTAAATCCCAAGGATTAACCAGCTGATTGTTCTTTTTATTGCAGCCTCAGACAAAACAAACAATACATATCAATTTAATCCCAATTCACGCTCATGAAGGCTGCAATCAAAGATTAATAAGATTTGATTACCAGACATGAATTCGTTTGTTCTAAAAATGTCTGAACCCGAGGTAAGACGAACACAAAGATGACGACGAAGAAAAAATATATAAAGAGGGGTATGTAAACAAATATAATACACATTAACTAACAAAAAAAATATATAAAGAGGGGTATGTAAACAAATATAATACACATTAACTAACAAAAGATGCCCATTTGTTTAATCTGAACATCAAAAGTAATATAAGCCCAAAAAAGTTGCCAAACTAAAATCCAAAACAGTCCAACACTTAGTCTTGAACCATTTTAACGCAGGATTCCTCAAAAATTTTGACTTTTCAACATCATACGACATAAATGTACGTAAATATAAATTAGGACAACAAATTGACCAAGAGTAACCATATATTGCAGTAATCATCTTGCAAGTTCTAAAGACCAATCTTGAAAAGCACATCAGATTATCAAACCTTGTCAGCGACTTTGGATAATCCGACGCATCAACCTTTAATACAGTGTCCTTCATGCCCCCATTGTTGGACGAATCAAATCTTATTCAGATCGAGGATGAGGCAGCTGAATAGATTTACATTCTGGTTCCGTGCTGTTGACTTAGTATCAGACTACAGCGGGTTCCTGCATCTCGGGGTTTGTCTGTGCTTGAGCTTCAATGAGAGGCTCGTCATTTTTCACAGGTTCGTCCTTGCTCTCATTCCCAGTGCGTGGAGATCAAGGACCTAGTAATGACGGGGTCTCTAAACACAGGAGAAACTTTTTCTTTATTCTATGTTGAAAAAAGCACGAGGTTTCTTGCTACTTTTCAGCAACAGGTCGGATCTTTTTGCTTTTCATCCTTTATTCACATCCAAATGCAATTGTACCAAGTTATAGCATCAATGACATCTTATCAGTATATATCAGGTATTAAAATCCAATTAATGAAGTTCGAAAGTCAAGAGACCACAATAGAGAGACAGAAGAGGGGGGAGGGGGAGGCGCTAAAAAGTATGTTTTAAATTTACCATACAACAGATTCTAGTTAGTAATTATATTTTCACACAGTATTCCATAGGTAAAAGATTGTGCTTTTAAAATTTGTGTGCCAAGCAGTATGGTACCTTCTTTAGTTCCACCTTCGGTAGTGGAGGTTCCTGATAGAAGCTAGGCATTGGTGTTGCTTTGAATGTCAGACTTTTCCTTAACATTTTAATCTCAGCATCCAGTGTTTCCTATTTATAAGCAAAACAAGAAAAGATCAAGAAACTCATTTGCACAATCCTAACTACCATTTTAAAGCCAAAATCTCACCTTAGTCTTCACTTGCATATTTTTCTCCTCTTCTTCCTTTGCATGGATCTTTTCCTCAAGTTTTGAATAGAACTACTTGAAAAAATAAAGGAAAATCTCAGGACCAAATCATGAAGGAAAGAACGAATAGTCAGTACTTCTGATGTTAAAGGCTAACCTCTCTTCTCTTTTCAACCCTTTCATTACATCTAAAACTGAAACCATAGCTCGGAAGAGTACCCAATCTGCGAGACTTGGCATCTGCAGCAGTAGGACTTCTATCAAGTACTTAAGGATAAACAATACTCAATCTTTCATCATAAAAGTAGCAATGTATGTGTGTGTGTGAAACCCTTTATATAAAAAAGGAGATAATATGTAAAATTATATAATAAAAAAGGATACAAGGATGACTTTGAAGTTTCTTCATCTTTACTCGTAGAGCCCTTTTTCAGTGCCTTCAGTTTTGGCTTCTCCCTGCACCAAGGAAATTACTGTTCACAAACTAGAAATTACTGATGCCGTGCTTCCAAATATTCAGGATTTATGTGTATGCCATATGTTGTGCGCACAGATTCAGAAGCTTCCAAGGGAGCCAAAACAGATGGTTGACAATTTACAGCAGGGGAAAATTGCAACTGCGCCTCAATCATGCTAAGTACTGATAATGGGAACACTGTTGACACCATACAACAATGTGTATGAACTGAACCCAGTTAACTTATTCACCTCAGGCAAGCGTGCAGAGAAGTGTCTAACATAATCCCTGACTATGTTCTTCACACTACTATCCAAAAGATACAAAGAAGGTAGTTTTTGCTCTACTGGAACCTGGAAAAGACAAACATCAGGTAATGAAGTAGTAAATACCCAATGGAAAAGAGTACCAAATGCTGGTAAGTATGAACAGACAGGATAATAACTAGAATAAGGCTGGCTGATCTGTAAATCTGAAGCTGCAACATGTCACAGAAGATCACATTGTCATGGTAGAACAAACATGCAAAAGACAAGCAGATTTGATCACCTGTAGTTTCCCACTTTCCAGCCATTCTTCACAAAATTCATATATCATTAATTTAATTAATGAAACCATTAACTCCCAATTCAAGAAAGGCTATATAATTAAGAAATAAGATTGAAAGTGAAAGGAATTGGAACTTACCAGAGAGCTGTTCACCAGTGGCCTTGCTCGTGATCACCAGACCTAGCCTCCGTAGTTTCCCAGTTTCGAGCCATTCTTCACAAAATTCATATATCATCAATTAATTAATAAAACCATTAACTCCCATTTCAGGAAAGGCTATATAATTAAGAAATAAGATTGAAAGTGAAAGGAATTGGAACTTACTAGAGAGCTGTGCATTTAATTTTGAAAGTAAAAGTGAAAGGAACATCTCACTATAGTATAATATCAGTAGCTTTTGAAATAATAGCAAATCTATGTAAATATCAAATAGTAGAAAACTAACAAAAATACACGAGTATTTAGTCTAAGAGCAAATTAAATAAGTACTTTCAAAACTAAATAGCAAAATTAAATGAAGAATGATTGTCTTGCTTCAATGAAAATATTGTTGCATTCCAAAAATCTGGGTTTTTGTTTTCATCTGCTAATAATATGGAAAATCTGTATATATCAATATCATGCAAATATACAGTTTAGTCTATTTGATTGATATCATATTCATAGTCTTCATTCTTTAAGAATTAAGCTCGAGTTGGACATGAAATCAAGCAGCAATGACGGCAATGGAAACTATGAAGATGATGCTTTCTACTTGGAACTGAAAATGCAGATTTTGCAATTAATGGCAGATGATGATATGGATGAATTTGATCGAGAAGCCAGAAATTCTAAAGTTGTAAATGATAGCAGTAGAAATTCTCCATTCTTTTCAGAAGCAACGCAACAATTAGAAAAGCTCAATAGTTTCTGTATCGATAAAGAGGAGGATTTGTGACTGTCCCGGTTCAGAAGCAGTAAATTCTTCTTAATCCACCCCTTCCACGCACACGCACACAAATTCTGTTCAGAAATTCTGTCAGCATGCTTTTAACATGGGAGATCCAAGGATGGGGCAAATCAAATTTTCATTAGTATTCATGTAATTAAAAAAAATCCCGATTGTCGAACAAATTCGCATAAAAAATTCGAACAAATCCCGATTGTCGAACAAAATCACATTTTCATTAGTGTTCATTTGCATCAAATTCGCACTTTGCATCAAAAAGTAACACAACTCACATATTCCTAAAAAAAAAAAAGGAAATACAAAAATTACCGATTGTTTTTTGCACTTCGCACTCAATGTCGGACTCAAACTTTGTAGTCGCCGGTCTGGGAAGAAAACAAATGGACCTGACAAGATGGGTTAATGGATTTTGGAGCTGATTTCGGCGGATTGTAGCATGAATTGAGGAAATGGAGTGAAATTGATGAAAGAAATGTAATGGAAAGGTTGAACGTAGGGTTACCAGTAAAGGGAAAAAAATTGCGGGCCAGGGGACAAAAAAAAAAAAAAACCGGGCCAATCCACATACTGGCCAATAAATCTGGGCCAAACAGGCCCTATTTTTTTTGGATTAGATTTTTTCAGGACTGACCTGCCTTAAATCAGGGCTATCTAGGCTAGTCCATCGAACCGGCCCACTTACCACATCTAAACATAATCATAACTTGAAGGGCTTTTAGGAATGCTTTCTTCGAGAATAGGGATGTTTTCTTCAAGTGTATAATCCATATAAAGAATATTTGGTACATGCTAGTTATCTCTAGGTAACTCATAATATAGATATGGCGACCAACTATGATAATCAACAATATTTGCATAGTCCGATTGTACAACTGGTTCAACTATATCTTGTTGGTTCACTTGTTATTTTTTTTCTCCAATTTGATCTAATTGTTGCCCCCCCATATATAAATTGGTGCACAACGGCATCAAAACGGGCATCTATTGTGTCTTTTGATAAAATCATTGTATAAACATATGATTGTTCTGCTTTTTCTTTAGTTGGTTGAAGAATTGGTAGAATCGCAATCTAAAACAAAATAAAAATTGTAACAATTCTTACATAAACATACAACAATTATTCTACATAATTTTAAAATGTATTAACAAACCTCGGTAGACTTGAAAAAAATCGAAATAGTATTTCTCCGAATTTGATGTTGTGCATCCCAGTTCAAAATACGTTTTAATTTCTCAGCAAATGTTTGACATATTTGAGGACACGCCTCATCATCCATATCTGTAAATAATGTAAATAAAACAGAAAACTTACCAAAATAATATAATCTATAATAGATTAAAAAAATAATTACATGAAATGCAATTATTCTCACCTGAAATACAAAGAGGAAAATCATATATGGTATACTTCAAAATCTCGCCACTTTTATCACTTGCTTTCGCTATCCAGCGCTCCCAATAGATTAATAAAGAACGAAAGAGTGTGAATAAAGAATGTTGTCCCTATAGATATTCATAACATACATCTAAATTTTCTACTAATAATAGTGTTTCTATTTTCATTCTTTCCCTATTCATGGGCCTTAGAATTCCTTCTATAAGTAAAGTCAATCTTACTTATCTCCTCACGATCACAACTAATAAAAACAGTTTTCAGTTCATTTAACGATATATGTGACAAATTATTAAGTCACCTCCTACAAAGTCTATGTTTCTCCAACAATTTTAATGTAGTTAAATTATTATGATTAGAAAATTTGACGCAAATAATTCCCTAACGTATGATATTAGTGCGCAAATAATCCTTAACCTTTTATTTTTTGTGGAGTGTCCATAACCTATCTATTTAGGTGCGTATTTGGTCATTTTTTACGGATTCCGTTTAAAACCTATCCATATAGGTGCGCAAATGGTCTCTCTCATTTTTATTTTTTTTGTCTTTATTGGTGAGGTAAAATTGTCAAGTTACATTTCTTTTATTTCTATTTCTTTCAATTGGCACAAATAGTCCTTAACCTTTACCCTTAGTGTATAAATGGTCCATAATCTTTATTTTTTGGCACAACAGTCCCTAACCTATATAGTTTTGGTGCACAATTGGTCCTTATTTGATAAAAAATACAAAAATACCCTAAGTTTTAATTTTAAAAAATTGCAATTGAATTCTTAACCTTTGTAAAAAGTAAAAATGGGTATGGTACTTTAATTTTTTTTATAAAAAAATTAAAAGAAACTAACAAATTGATAATATACTAAATTATTTTGTATATTTTATGAACTATTATAAAATAACTAAAATTTAAACTCATAATTATTAACAAATGTGCTAATTAAAATTAGTTTATTATTATTAAGTAATCATATTATTTAAAATTCAAACTTTAATTTTATCGTTACAACATAAAAAGAAAAATACTTTGTCACAAACTTGATACTCCAAATACTTTTATTTAATTGAGTTATTCGTTTATTAACTACAAATATTAGAGCTCAAATTGAGTTCTTCATATTTTAATTTATCGTTCAAAAATAAAGAACTCGTAGTGCGTAAATTAATTTTTGTTAGTATTTTTATGTTAATAAAACATAATAAGATTGGTTCAATGCCATAAAAATATATATGATATTTTATTATTTATTTAACTTAATTTTTATTCAAGTTTTTCACATCACATAACAATTACATATACCTAAAACTCAATAATTTTATATTTTATTTTATGAAAAATTTAATTGACACAACTATAGTGATATATTTAATATGATAAATTATATATTTAATATACTAAATTAAATATTATTTAATAAATGTATCGGACTTATTTGTACATTTAACAAAGGTTGGAAATCCAACTGCAATTTTTTTAATTAAAAATAAGAGTATTTTTGTCTTTTTCATTAAATAAGGACGAATTGCGCACCAAAATATATAGGTTATGGACTATTGCGCTTAAAAATAAAAGTTATGGACCATTTATACACTAAGGATAAAGGTTAGAGACCATTTGCGCCAATTAAAAAAAATGTAACTTGACATTTTACCCCTACTAATAAAGACAAAAAAAATGAAAGAAACCATTTGTGCACCTAGATGGATAAGTTTTAAATAGAATCCGTAAAAAAGAACCAATTGTACACCTAAATGGATAGGATAAGGAACACTCCACCAAATTGAAAGGTTATGGACCATTTGCGTACCAATGTCATACGTTAGGGACCATTTGCGCCAATTTTCCTTAAGATTATCATGACATAACAATCGAGTTGTTAAATAATATTCTTGCATCCCAAACCTAGTTAATTGGCCATTTAATCTAAACCAAAACCTTATTTGCTTTATTGGTATGTATTACATTTAAAAGAAATTAATGTACTAATTTACCACTAAACTGCAATTGTCTACCATGCAAATCTTCAAAATATGAAAAACAACTATTCCTAAATTTAGCAAGCTGGTGATTATTATAATTTTGCATAACGACATCTACATATCTTATGTTACTAGTATGTGTAATTTGTTCACCAAATCTAAGATTTTCAATCACAACATATTCAACATCCACATCTGCAAAAAACAAATCAAATTATCTACTGTATATGCCAAAAAAAGAAAAAGAACAGTTAACATATGATCTAAGAGTTAATAAAATTTATATAATGTATAAAATGCTAGAGACAATTTTATATAATATTAAAATTGAAATTAAATCTGTATAAATAAAAATATTTACAAAAAAAAATCACATATAAATTCATTTAAAATAAATAGCTTAATGAAGAAAATAAAAGAAACATGGATTAGATTGTGTTATTGTCTGAAGAAGAAGAATTCGGATGAACTTTAATTTTGAACTCTGAATGAAAAATGGATATACAGGTAGGGGTGGCAATGGGCCGAGTCGACATTGAAGACGAGCTCGGCTCGCCCAAAGGGACGAGCCAAACTCCATGCTCGGTTTGGCCCACGAGCTCGTGGGCCGAACGAGCCGAGCTACCCACGAGCTCGGCTCGGCCATAATTTTTTTTTTAATTTTGAAATGAAAAATAAAAAAATATCATAAATACTTTATGTTAAAAATTCAAGGTTGAAAACCCTCCCATTTTTTCAGACTTGGGATCGGCTACTTTGAAAGTAAACGGAGTTAGAATTGTACACGAACAAGATAATACGTGTACAATTTTTTATTAAATTAAGACAAAAAATATCAAATACTAATTCAAAAAAATACTTACTACAAATCTAAATAATCCATATTCAAATCTTCAAGTTCGGACATCAGTTTATCCACTTTGTTTTGGATTTGAAGTTTGGTGTCATCTCAATCTTTTAGACATATTAAATTTTTTAAAATGTCGACTTTGAATATTGATCTGAAATTAGACAGAACACTGTCACTTGTACTAAAAGCACCATCCGATCATTGATCAAACGGTTACAATAATGTAACCGTTAGCATGAGCCCATAATGAGCCGGTTTGTGGGCCGTTCCCACGAGCCGGCTCATTTTTTGGCAGAGCCAGTCCATTTTTTTTGGGGCTCGAACCTTGTTCGTGCTCGTTCTTAGATAAGTCTGAGTCTAATATAGGTCGAGCTTTTATAGGCTGAATCGACGAGGTGACGAACTTTTTTACCACTCTTAGATATAGTGGGTTTGGGTAGTAAGATGAAATGCTGGCACGCACGCAGGCAGGCTGGGGGGGGCTGGATGTGTGGGTGGACAAGTGAGTGGTGGGGAGGGAAATTTGGGTAGGTGGGATTGTGGGAAGAAATAATTATCTTGGGCGTAGGTGGGTAACTGCGTTTGGTTTAAATGCTGAATTAGGTAGAGGTGGGGTGGGGTGGCGTGGGTGGGGGTGGGGGTGGGGGTGGGGGTGGAGGGGTTTTGGGTAGTTGGAAAATTATGAGTGGACTCGCTTTTCCAATTTCAATGATGGGAATCGTTTTTCCCGACAAAAGAACGGAAAACCTTTTAATTTTTTTTTTCTTTTTCCAATGTATCGGTTTTCCTGGAAAATCGAATTTTTTTTTTTTTTTTTGTCAGTTTTCCAAGAGGGAAAAAAAATGGGAAAACAAAATATATATTTTTTTTAATTCATTTTTTTTTCTCCTGAAATTCAATGTAAAAAACATGACATAAGCGATTTGACTTTTTCGACACAAAAATGAAAGCCAATTTGTTTTAAAATTTTAATTTCATATTTTTTTAATTTATCATTTCAATTACATTTTAAACCTACAATATTTTTCTACATTTTTTACATACGTGCAACGCACGTAACTAAAACTAATCTATTATAGAATTGTTTTCTAGAACAAGGTTTTTTGACGTTAAACTTTAAATATATAGTGACTAATTATATTTTGTTTTGTTGAATTTACAAGATCTAACATTTAATTGAAAATAGACGTTATATTAAATTTGAAGAAAATCAATTTCACGGATCTTTTATTCAAGATCTTCATTTCTCAAATTATGTCATGTCACATTCTACGAGATGAAAAATAAGATTTATTTTGCATTTTTCTATTTTTTATGGAGTACATGTACAATATAGATTTGTGTATATTGTGAAAATAATTGTAAGTCTATAATATCGTTAACAAGTAATAAAGTGGACGAAATAAATCTGAATTTTTGTTCCCATGAAAATTGTTTTATGTAGATTAATCATTATCATAATCATTGAAAATAATTTAAAATATATTTATCTGAACAATTAACATATAACTATTAATTTAAGAAAATAATGTGATAATGTATGTAAACACCAACATCAATAATTTATCAAATATGATGATTAAAGCGTTGGAATTCACGAATTCACCATAGTTATTATCTCTAATCTCTCATCTCAAGTTTTCTTCATAACATTGTATTTGGTGGAAATCACGAATTTAACCCAATTTACCTATATCGAGTTCAAATTAGTCATATATAATTAAGTTAACTTACTATATCTATATGTGAGGTTATAATAAGCCTTAATTAGATGCATTAAATTTCATAAGAATTCAATTTGAGACCGCAACAATATCAAAAGCGTATCTTTATTTTTTATTTAATTGTCGAATTTTACTACGTGATTTATATTAAAAACTTACTTATCAATTTGTTACAATCCACAATTCAATGAATTTTCAAACATTACGAGAAAAAGTAAAATCAATATATAATCAATACATATTCAAAACTTGATAATTGAAATTGAAGAATCCAAACTAGGTTACATCGTTAATCCAAATTTGTAAGTTTAGCTACTCATCATACGGAAAAAGAAAATACGAAGAGTTTGGAATACATAACCGGATATAAAATAATGGACGAGAAAATGTTGAATATCTTGCACCAATAATTCGCCTTCTTTACGACTCAATCTTCAAAGCCTTCGTCGCTCTTCATTTTCTCTTTTAGTTGTCTATTATTTCTTTTCCTTCTCCAACCCCCTAATTTGACCTAGATTGTGTATTTATATAGTGTTTGCGTCCCTTAAACTCGTTTTAATTGAAAAAAGACAAAAATCTCTGAGTTACAACTTTAAAAAAGTGGAAAATACTTTACGAAGGCCGCGGTTTGCAAACCGCTGCCGGACCAGGGCAAATAGATTTTTTTCATCAATTTGCAATTTGGTCCATGAACTTTAAGAGTTGTGCATATTTGGTCTTTTTTGCTCCAAGTCCTTCAAGATTGATCTCAAAACTTTCAAATTTGTCCCAAAATCTCTTTAGTCACCCGAATTTGGTCTTCCACAAATTTTAGAAATGTGCAATTCAATTTTCAAACTTTTTGTAAGTTAAAATCTATTCCTGAAACTTGTGATATTCCTCCAATGACTCTTTTAATGGTTCTTATCATTTCCATGCTATCATGTCAATCTTCAAACGCTTTCGATCAACTCCTATTTAGCTCGAATTCTTTATTTTTGCTTAAGCTGCCTCCATTTTTTTGTTTTACATACAATGACAACATTTATATTAAATTAAGTAGAAATTTACTCAAATTACAATTATATATCAAGTTTATAAAATAGGATACACATGTAAAACACATTTATCAAATATCTCCAAACTTAAACATGACTTGTTTGTCTCGTGCAAGATTATCTACTAAAATACACAAACAAATAACAATAAAATTCGAGTTAATTACACCAACGGTCACTGAAGTTACCTTAAAATTACAAAAATGGTCATTGAAGTTCAAAAGTTTCAATGGTGGTCACTAAAATTAGAAATTTGTTCACTAATAGTCACTCCATTAAATTTATAATTTAAAATGGTGATGTGGCATGATGATGTGGCATTTATTTATTGTATAGTAATCCATGTACTTTATATAATATTCACTTTAGTCTCTACATTTCAATTAAGTCATTCAAAAATTGTATCTTATGTCTTTAATCTTTTACATCTTTACACTTTGGTCTCCAAATTTTCAATAATCTTTCAGTTAAGTCCTCCAAAAATTGCATCTTAGGTCCTTCAAATGTTTACATCTTTATACTTTGGTCTCCAAATTTTTAATTATCTTTTATTTAAGTCCTCTAAAAAATTGTAACTTAAGTCCTTCAACTTTATACATATTCAAACTTTGCTCTCTCAAATCATTGAATTTAGTGTTCAAAATAAATACAATTTTAGTGGTCAAAATAAATGTACTTTCAATTAAATTCTTGATTTTACACTCGAATTTTTACCTAAACGAACAAAATAATATAATTAAATAATAAACTATGTAGTGGTCAAAATAAGTGTAAAATTCGCACTTATCACTAAGAGTTGACCACTAAAAGTAAATATTTTAGTGTTTACTTTTAGTTGTTAGATTCTATAATATTATTTTGTTTGTTTAGGTAAAAATTCGAGTGTAAAGTCTAGAATTTAATTGAAAGTGCACTTATTTTGACAACTAAAATTACACTTATTTTGGCCACTAAAATCAAGTATTTGGAGACCAAAGTTTGAAAATGTATACAGTTGAAGGACCTAAGATGCAATTTTTTAGATGACTTAACTGAAAGATAATTAAAAATTTGAAGACCAAAGTGTAAAGATGTACAAATTTGAAAGACCTAAGAAGCAATTTTTGGAGGACTTAACTAAAAGATAATTAAAAATTTAGGGACCAAAGTATAAAGATGTAAAAGATTAAGGACCTAAGATGTAATTTTTGAAAGACTTAATTAAAATATAGGGACTAAAGTGAATATTATATAAAGTATATGGACTACTATACAATAAATAAATACCACATCATCATGCCACATCACTATTTTAAATTAGAAATTTAATAAAGTGACCATTAGTGAAAGAATTTATAACTTCAATGACCACCACTAAAACTTTTGAACTTCAGTGACCATTTTGTAATTTGAAGGTAACTTTAATGATCGTTGGTGAAATTAACCCATAAAATTCACTTCAATAGATAGCTTGCCGTATTTACCTCAAGTTTTGGAGATGATCAAACAATTTATAAAAGACTTATAATTCATGTTATCAAAATCAATTTTTACTCATTGAATATTTGACATGTCGACATGTGTGCACGCATAGTCATACTTATCAGTGTACATTATAAATTTTAAAAACACATTCTAGACATTGTGTAATGATTCATGTGCATTAAAGTTTTATTAAAATAGAGTCATATTTGAATAAGAAAAATCATCATGTAAAAAGTATTTATAAGAAAAAATGAAACACAGATGTCATATTTGAATAAGAATGTTTGATTTACTATTTAAAATCATCATGAAACACAATTTTTATGACCGCATGTTGACAAGCACAATTGATCTTTATTTTCCTACCTATATTAAAAAAATAGTAATTAAATTTTATCCTACCTATATTAAAAGTGTGAATGTTTGATTTACTATTTAAAATGGTCAATCAAAATAAAAATTGGTGCAAATGGTCCCTCCCATTTGTCCTCAGTATAGAAATCATTCCTAATTTTTATGTTTTTTACACATAAGACCTATAACCTATGTATTTTAGTGCACAATTGATCTTTATTTGATGAAAAGACAAATATGCCCTTAATTTTAATTATAAAAAATAGTAATTAAATTTTTAATCTTTGTAAAATATGCAAACAAGTCTGATAGTTTTATTTTTTATATATATAAAAAAAAACTAACGAATTCTTTTTTTTTAATTGACACTTTATTGACCAAATTGACATTGTAATAAATTGTTTTGTATATTTTACGAACTATTATAAAATAATTAAAATTTAAACTCATAATTATTAATAAATATATTAAATAAAATTATTTTATAATTATTAAGTAATTTTATTATTTAAATTTTATTGTTATAACATAAAAATAATAATTTTGTCACAAACTTGATATTCAAATACTTTTATTAATTGAGCTATTCGTTTATTAACTACAAATATTAGAGCTCCAATTCTTCATATTTTAACTTAATTTTTAGGAAAATTGGCACAAATGGTCCCTAAATAAATAACAAAATGGAGTATTTTAATTTGATTGTCATTTTTCTTTCGAATATTAATGCAACTCTAGAGTATTATTTTTTAAAATTACTAATTTGTACATTAGTAATGCAAACTCTATTTAGTGCTTTAGAAATTTGTATTTAAGATACTACTTTTTACACACGGGTAGTTATTGAACAATTTTAATTGTAATTAATATGTTTATTGATTTGTTTATTTATTTTACACATTTGTGGTCCATAATCTTTAACTTGCATCAAATATATACGACTTCCACTAGCGTGCTTAATTAACAAATGCAACATGATTTATTTACTTTTAGAAATTATGTTATTTTAAGAGTTTAAATTCTAACATGAAACGATTTGATAAATTAACTTATTGATTATCTCCAAAGCTTCATCTAAAGCAACAAAGAAGATTTTTATGAATTTTTTATTCTGCCACTAAACACCGTGATGATTGAATTGATACTCTTACCGAAAAGTCTTATTCTAGAGCAAATATGAAATTTCTTAATACAAAAGCATTCAGCTTTCTTTACGTGATTAGAATATTATAAAAGAACGAACTTTGTCTTTGAGGAGGAATGCAAATTCGGAGAAAATTGTACTTAAGAATAGTGATTTTTACGAAGTAAATTGAATTCAATTTTATCATATGTTTAAATTATCTATTGTAAAGAATTTTAATAAAATATGTTTTAAGTTATAAGCATGCTTATATTTAGATTTCAATCACTTAATTTTTTAATATTTAATTTTTTTCAACTTAAATTATTAATATCAAATCAATTCGTAAAATAAAAATATAATAAATATTATTACGTTCTTAACTAACGAAACATCACGTTCACACATATATGATTAGTTTTTCGAGTCGAGCCAATATTTTTGGTCTGTAACAACAAAATTTTCATTAATATAATTGACACGTAATTAAAATAAAAATAATAATTAAGTGACTAAACATTCGAATTTCTTGCAGTCAATTATATATAAAAGTAAAAGACCAATTAAAACCTCGCTGTTTACTTTTTCTTTTCATCATTGTCTTTGAGCAACAATTGTAATTGGTCGACAAATAATTAGTAGGCCGTACAATAATTGAGGTCAGATTTTGGAGTTATTCAATAATGCTGCTTTTGGAGTTATTTAAAGATATTATGATTAAAATTAGATTTTTTAAAAAAGTTATAAAAGTTGATGAAATGTGTGGTTAAAAAATTATAGGTTTATGAATTATGTGATTAAAATTAATTATTGACTTTGATTTTAATTTTTTAATAAAATTTTAATTAAAAACAAATAGTGCCTTAAGAAATAAGGCGTTTCAAATCTTCTTATATTCAACATAAACAGCACACTATTTTGACTAATCGCAGTTTATGAAATATATTATTAAAATTAATTATTGATTTTGACTTTAACTTTTTAATAAAATTAAAAACAAACGGTGCCTTAAGAAATAAGGAGCATCAAATCTTCTTACATTCAACGTAAACAACACACTATTTTGACTAATCGCGTCTATGAAATATGTTATTAAAATTAATTATTGATTTTGACTTTAATTTTTAATAAAATTTTAATTAAAAACAAACGGTGCCTTAAGAAATAAGGCGCATCAAATCTTCTTACATTCAACGTAAACAACACACTATTTTGACTAATCGCGTCTATGAAATATGTTATTAAAATTAATTATTGATTTTGACTTTAATTTTTAATAAAATTTTAATTAAAAACAAACGGTGCCTTAAGAAACAAGGCGCATCAAAACTTCTCACATTCAACATAAACAGCACACTATTTTCACTAATCGCAGTCATTAGACACTGCAGAGCACACTATCTTGACTAATCGAAGTCACAAAACACTGCAGAGATGTATATATGCGCATATTTGATATTGTTGAAATTATTTTTTAATTGTTAAAATTATAAGTTGTTGGTGAATCTGTAAATAAAAAGTGGATTGTAAATTATCGATCTTACGAAATGTATGGATAAAAAGTATGTTTGACTAACTGAAATTTAATTTAGACAATGCCAAACATATGCTATATATAGAGAGAGAGAGAGAGAGAGAGAGAGAGAGAGAGAAGACAGTAAGAGAGAAAGAGAGAGAATAAAGATGAGTGCAAAACATGAATATCTGCCTTTGTTTGAGACGAAAACAACAAAAGGGAGAATTGCCTTTAAACTATTTTCTTTAACAATACTGTTTGGTATAATTCTGATATGGTTATACAGATTAATGCATATACCAAGAACAGGAGAGGCTGGAAGATATGCTTGGATCGGGATGTTTATTTCAGAGGTTTTGTTTGGTTTATTTTGGATTATCTCTCAGTTTGTTCGTTGGAACGTTGTTTATCGGTATACTTTCAAGGACAGACTCTCTCGCAGGTTCTCTTTCCTACATAGTCTATATAAGGTTAATGTTTCTGTTGTATCTGTGTGTCTGTTAGTTGCTTCTGAACCTCTGCAAAACAAGACTCGTTTAGTGAACTCGTCTCTCAGAGTTACGTTAAAACCATGTTAAATCATATAAGTTTCCTAGGTTATGTTTCACTTAACATGTTGAGTATGTTTGGCTAAGCTTAATAAGTTAACTTATAAATAAAAAAAAGTGTGTTTTAAGATTAAAATTGTGCGATAGCCTGGTTTTGATGGCTTGCCAGTGAACTGGTTTCCTTGCCTGGCCAATTCCTGGGAGTCCACATTTTTGCCGCATCTGGTCAGCCTTACTTGTGATTAGGTTGAGCTCTCTGACTTTATGTCCTCGTGCTCGAACGTTGATCTGGCCATTTGCTCACTTTTCTCGTGCCATGTCAGTCACTGAGGGGTCAAATTTCTCCACTTAATTTCTAACTCAAAGCATATGTTTGGCAACGCTTAAGGGCCTGCTTGGGAGTTTTTTTTCCACCGGTTTTGATCGATTTTGAATGGTTACATTTATGAAGTGTTGAATAAATCGTTGCTTGTTAGTTTTTTAGAAAGAGTTTTGCGGTGGTTTAAAACTTGTTAGTTTTGAAGGCCGTTTTTAACGGTTTTTAAAAACAACAGAAGTAGTAATTTGTAGTTTTAGATCTCCCAACCTTTCAAATCAGTGATTTTGGCCGTTCTTCCAAATTTCTTCCAATTTTATCCTCTCTCAAACAATTATTTTCAAACTTTTTTAAACTTAATATTTGTAAAAAAAAAACATATGCACATATAAAAAAAAACATATGCAACAACATAAATTTAATTTTATATTTTCAATAATAAGTCGATATATAACATATTCAAAATTAATTTTTTAATATATATGGGATATATGTAATTTGATTCTTTTAAAATTTTTAGAACCATTTGGATAATAAACTTTCAGCGTGGGTTGAATAGTTCAAAAGTCATACTAAAACCACCCAAAACTACTTCACTTATAAACGCTTAAAATTGGTCTTTAAAAATCCTCTTTAACCAAGACTGAAACTCTCAAGCGGTCTTAAATTATAATTTTAACTAGTCAAATATATTTTTTATTCAAATATTTAATAGAATTTATAACTTACAATCTACTTTTTAATTATACATTCACCAACTATTTATATTATAAATATTTAAAAATAATTTCACCACTACCAGTACCAAAGATGCGCAAAATAACATCTTAGTGAATTAATGACAAGGCCAGTTACTTTTGAATACTCTGTGATTGACTAAGACAAGATTAGAGCTTGTCTGATTCCACTATTATTCCACTATTTTGGAGGAAAATAGATTTTTCAATTGCAAGAGTGGAGCCCACTTGACTGATGGTAGCCCACAAATATTGATTTTTCTTTATTTGATTTATTACTAATTTATCAATTTGCCCTGATACACACAAAAAAGATAAATTGGACTTTCAAATTAATATCCTAGAATGTGGACCCATAAATTGTTTTGAAAAAATGATTTTTCCTCCAGTTTAGTGGAATCAGACACAACCTAACACGCCACTACTTGTAGCCAATCACAGAACAAGTGATATTGTAGACAGAGTGAGGATCTATTCTCCGAATCGGGAAACAGATCCTCAATGCTTTCCCCTCCCCAATAAATTAGTCCCCGCCAGCCACGCAGCAATCATCAATTAACCCCCCACCCCACCCCACCCCACCCCAAAAAAAAAAAAAAATTTATTTGAAAACCACCCTCCCAATATAACATTATAACCACTTATAAAATTCATATCACCAAATTTATCCTATCCCAACTAAATTTACCTATAAATTATTAATATAATTAAATTAAAAATAAATATTTTTTATTATTATATTAATTATATATTTTTTAAACAAATTATATTTTTTAAATATCAATATTTTTAAACAAATATAATTTTTATTTTTATATTCATTGTATAGTAATTTTTTAATTACTATACAAAATTATTTTTTTAATAATAAAACCAAATCATTAGACCAAACATCAAAACAAAATCTATTATCCAAATATAAAATAACTAATTACGAGTGAGGATCTGTTTCCCAAATCGGGGAAGAGACCCTCAAGCAATTAATTAATGCCTTCCCCCTCCCCAATAGTCCCTGCCATGCAGCAATCATTAATGCTCCTACCCCCGCTTACCCCATATTGAATCATAGATTTCAAAATTAATTTTTTTTTTTTTTCAAAACCCCCATCCCAATATAAGATTATAACCCTCCATCAAAATCCATATCACCAAATTTACCCCACTCCAACCAAATTTACCTACAAATTATTAATATAATTAAATTTATTAAATTAAAATAAATATTTATTATTATTATATTCATTGTATATTTTTTAAACAAATATAATATTTAGAAATATTTATTAAGTTAATTTTTTTATTAGGGTTATAGTGAGTGTAAATATGCTGTGATAAAAACTTCTGCTATTGAATTATTACCCGGGCTCTTGCAAGGCATTGATTTTCCTAAAATCAAGCAAATGTTGCTTAAATGATGCAGGCCTTAACATTTAATGTGGATCAACACAAAAATATTTTTCTTTTTTGAATCCAATTTCCTTATTTTGTGTCTTGAAAATGTTCCCATCTTGCAGATACGAAGACAAATTGCCAGCTATCGACATTTTTGTTTGCACTGCAGATCCTATATTAGAGCCTCCATCAATGGCAATAAACACAGTCTTGTCAGTAATGGCATACAATTATCCACCCGAAAAGCTGAGTGTTTACCTCTCAGACGACGGGGGTTCAGAACTAACATTCTATGCTCTCTTGGAGGCCTCTAAGTTCTCAAAATATTGGATACCTTTCTGCAAGAAATTTGCAGTCGAACCAAGGTCACCTGAAGCCTACTTCGCTCTCAATATTGATCTAAATGATTCAGTTTTCGCGCAAGAATGGTGCAGTATCAAGGTAACAATCCTCATTATACCTATAATGGTGATTACTAATTTGAAATGACTCGTTGAAAATTATCTGAAGTTTATGAGTAAAAGATTACGGAGTTTATCTGCATCCTCTGTTAAATGATGCAAGAAACAATGGAAGAATTCTGATCTTATTCATTGATCTTAGAATGTGAAGTACACACATATATATAATTACAGAAATACAACAGATTAACTACTAATCCAACTAACTAGCAGAATAACTAACTAACTAACTAACTAACTAACGAACTAACTGATCTTCTTCCTTCACTTCCAGCTGGATCTTCAGTTAATTCTTGACAGTCCCCCTCAAGATGCACATAAATATTGTTTATGTTCATCTTGTTAAGAAGTTTATAGAATTGATTTGTTCCTAGAGCCTTAGTGAAGACATCTGCTGGCTGTTCTTTAGTGGAGATGTGATGTAGCTCAATTGTTCCATCCATAACTTTCTCTCTTACATAATGACAGTCTACTTCTATGTGCTTCGTTCTTTCATGGAATCTGGGGTTTTAGAAATATGTATAGCGGATAAACTATCACAATCTGGATCAATAGGCTTTAAGAAATTAATCTTCAAGTCATGCAAGATAATTAATCCAAGTAACCTCAAGAAGCTGTCACAAACCCATGGCTCTATATTCTCGCCTCTCTTGAACACGGAAATTGTGAGACTGTTTCTTCGACTTCCAACCGATCAAGGAATCACCAATAAAAATGCGAGAAACTCGTGATGGATCTCACGGTTTCTTGACATCCACCCCAATCACTATCCGTATAGGCTTTCGGTTTCAAGCTGCGATTTTGATGATAGAAAATTCCTTGCCGGGTGACTTTATGTACTTGAACTCTATAAGTCGCTTGCAAATGTTTTTGTTTGGTTTGTCCATAAAGCGAGACAAGATTCCCGAGTAGTAGCTTATGTCAGTGCAGTTATATTTAAGTATAGAAGCTTCCCAACAAGTTTCCTATAGAATGTAGGATCCTCCAAAAGCTCTTCTTCAAAATTAACAAGTCCATGATTCATTTCAATTGGTGTTCTGCAGGGTTTGGCACCTAACCCGACCATATTCTTCCAACAATTCCAGTGAGAACTTTCTTTGACATAGAGACATACCAATGGGTCGATCTTGCTATTTGAGACCTAAGAAATATTTCAATTTTCCCAAGTCCTTCATTTTGAAATAAGAGTACAATCTTTCCTTCACTCATCTATGGTAGATTGTTGTGCTCCATTATTATGATGTCATCAACATAAAGCAAAAGAGCAAAAAATTGTTTCCACTTCCTTTGACAAAGAGTGAATAATCGATTTCGATTGTGTGAACCCTTCTTTTAGTAAATTTTGTGTAAATTTGATGTTCCATTGTCTTGAAGCTTGCTTTAAGCCGTAAAGGGATTTCTTTAATTTGCATACTAACTTTCTCTTTTTAAAGGCGATTAGGACTATCAGATTCATCTCCTTTCTCCCCGGATCGATATCAGAAAGGAATGTCCATATAGACATCTTCAACCAAATCACCATTGAGAAAAGCATTGTTAACATCTAGTTGGGATAAAGACCGGTTTTGTATGGCGACCCAAAGCTAAAAATACCACTATCGTGGTATGTTTAGCAACAGGATGAATGTCTCTCTTGTAATCAAACCCTTCTCTTTGAGTATACCCTTTAGCTACCGGTAGGGCTTTATGTCTGTCTACCGTCCATTTGCTTTAAATTTGGTCTTGTAGACCCGTTTACATCCAACCGTGGATTGATTAGGAGGAAGATGAACAATGTCCAGTGCGGTTCTCGAGACAAAGGCCTCAAGTTGATTGCATTGCGCTTTCTCCAATGTTCATCTTTGAATGGCTTGATGATACGTGTTTGGTTCAGGTGGTTGGGAAGAAATATTCAAGACAAAGTGATGAAAATTTGGAGATAGTTGAGAGTAGTTCATTACTTTTGATAGAGGGTGAGATGTGCATGAGTGGACAGTGGGAGGAAGTGTTGTGTGATAGTTTGTGAGATAGTTAGGAGGTTGTTTAAGTCTTGTGCTTCGTCTGGGATGGTGAATGGACTCGGCAGGGTGTGGTAAAGGTTCAGAAGGTGGTGATAAAGGTTCAGCAGGCTGTGGAGAAGCAGGTTGTGGTTGAGAGGAAGATGATGGAACATTTTCTGATGGTAGTTCTGGTAAATTGTAGGCAGGAGTTGGAATATTGACTAATGGGGATGAGATTTCAGAAGAAAGATGAGATGAATTTGTAAATGGGAATGTAGTTTCATGAAATACAACATCCCTGGATATGAAGGTTGATTTGGAGCTGAGATCATATAACTTGTAACCCTTGAAACCCAAAGGATAACCGAGAAATATGCAAGATTTGGTTACGGAATCAAACTTTCTTTTTGTGGATTGGTATTGACAAAGAAAGCAAAGACATCCAAAAGATTTGAGATGATTGTAAAAGGGTGGTTTGTGAAATAATACCTCATAAGGGGTGAGATCATGTATCATTTTGAAGGAGTTCTATTAATAAGATATGTAGCGATCAAAATGGCATCTCCCTGAATTTGATAGGTAGATGTGCATGGAAAAGTAAGGCTCTGGTGTGTTTAGGATATGTTGGTGTTTTCTTTCGACCACCCCATTTTGTTGGGGTGTGGTGGCAAGAACTTTGATGTATGATACCATTTGAGGCATAAAAAGTAAGTTGCATGAACTCCTTTCCATTATCAGTTCTGATGACTTGGATTTTTGTTTTGAATTGAGTTAATACATAGTTATAAAATTGAGGTAGTATTTGTGAAACTAAGGATTTGTGATGCATCAAATACACCCAAGTACATCTAGAAAAATCATCCACAATACTAAGAAAATAATAGTTTCCATTCAAATCAGATTGGGAATATGGTCCCCATATGTCCATGTGTACAATTTCAAATACAGCAGAGGAATTTTGTGTATGTAAAGGGAATGATACACGTTTTTGCCTAGCTTTAGGACATGTATAACAAGTATTACATGGAGGAAGTTTAGACAAAAAAGAAAATTTATTGAGAGATACATGTCCTAATCTATGGTGCCGGACTTTGGAAGTATCAACATTTGTATGGACGATTCTTTTGATTCTCTGTGATGATTTGGGAAAGAATTTTGAAGATAGAATAATCCGTTTGTGACTTTAGCAAGCCCAATCGTCATCCATGATGAAAGGGCTCGAATAAGACAACAATTAGATGAAAAAATTAGAGCAAGATCCTTTGAAATTTGTCGGTTTGCTTCGATATCGATTAAAATTGAATGAGGGAACTAGAAGTACATTATGTAATGTAAGGATGAATTGATTACTACATTACCAATGTGAGTGGTTGATACTCTGTTTCCATTAGGTAGAAGAACATATGAATTTGAAAGAGTAGTATATGAGTTGAAGGATTTTAATGAACATGCTATATAATGGTCGATGGCACCGATGTCCAAAATCCGAGAATTAGTAGAAAGTGAAGCAGCGTGAGGCGTGTGGCTGAAAGCAAAGGAATGGGATAATGTACCTGCAAGATTGGTAGTATGCAGATTCTACGTGGTGGGCGAATAGAAGAATTGATAATTGGTGTACTTGGAGAAGCATTATCGGATGAATCATTCAAGAGGACAAGCAACTTACGCATCCTGTTGTTGAGATAAGCTAGGCGAGAGCGATGGGATGACCGATATGATGACTCCTCAACCACGTTGAATTATCAAAGAAGATTCTTACCCTCGTAAATTTGAAATCTGGTGGAAATCAATGAGTTTGAAACACTTCTCCCTTTTATGTCCACGTTTTCCACAATAGGAACAAATCACATCCAATTTCCCTTTCTTCACAGCCCGTGGCGAGAGGATAACTCAAGCAAAGCTTTGATCTTTGAGTAAGATGTGCCCTCCGAGATTCCTCCCCGAGCACTAGATTATACACTGATCCGGTTGGAAATGGTTTCATCATTATGATTTGTGATCTTAATCCTTCGATACATTTCATTCAAACCATTCAAAATTTGAATACCAAATCCTTTTGATGGGAATTAATAAACTCTTGAAAACATTCTTTATTACATTTTCCACATTTACAATGGGCGGTGGTCTAAAGGCTCTCAATTCTTCCCATATGGTCATTAATTCGGTGAAGTAAGTATCCATGATTTGGTACCTTGTGAAGTGTTCTTGAGTTGATCATCGAGATTGCATTTTTGAATCATCCGGTTGAGAAAAACGTTGTTGTAATTTATCCCAAATTTCGCTTGCATCGTCCGGGTAAAAGATGGTTGAAACAATAAAGTCGTGATATTGATCTTAGCAACCAAGTCACAAGAAGATTATTGACACGATCCATGGAAGATGGTGAGTCGGTTGAAGCGAGGTTTGCAATGGTTTTATCCGAGAAATCCTTGTTTGTTCCGGATAGACACTGCGAGCAAGAACGATCTCTTCCAAGTAGCGTAATTCGTTGTTGTCAATTCAGGAGTGACAGCAACACAGCTGTGATTTTCAGAGTGATGAAGGTAATAGGGTGATGATGAATCTTCATTGATGCTACGAGATTCTATTTCTGCTGTAGATTGAGAATTCGCCATTGATGATGTAAAGAAATGATAGAGGATGAATGAGAGAAATCCTATTCTCTGTGCTCTGATACCATGTTAAATGATGCAAGAAACAATGGAAGAATTCTGATCTTATTCATTGATCTTAGAATGTGAAGTACACACATATATATAATTACAGAAATACAACAGATTAACTACTAATCCAACTAACTAGCAGAATAACTAACTAACTAACTAACTAACTAACGAACTAACTGATCTTCTTCCTTCACTTCCAGCTGGATCTTCAGTTAATTCTTGACATCCTCGACAATTCTTGATTCTCATTTCAGAAACTATATGAAGATATGAAAACTCGAATAGTTTCAGCTGTTGGAAAGGGTTGCCTTTCGAATGAAATAAAGGGTCAACATAAAGGGTTCTCAGAGTGGAACTCTAAGTTCACAATGAAGGATCATCAATCAATTGTTCAGGTCATCTCTACATTCAATTTCAATTGTTCTTCATTTTTCATACTCGCAGTGTCAAAGATATTTATATAACTTAAAGAGTCATGCTCTTCAGATTTTAATAGAAGGATGGAACCCGAACGCAGTTGATATTGATGGAAATCCATTGCCAACACTCGTATACCTGTCCCGTGAAAAGAAACCACAATGTGCACATAATTTTAAGGCTGGAGCTATGAATGCATTGGTAATCAAATTGTTCGCGTCAATTATAAGAGAAAGGTGAAAAACATTAATTTTATTTACTCATTTTAGTTGAATAATCACTTATATTGTGCAGATACGCGTGTCATCAGAAATAAGTGACGCGCCAATCATCCTGAATGTGGACTGCGATATGTATTCAAACGATCCAGATGCAATACGAGAGGCCTTATGCTTCTTTATGGATCAGAAGAAAGGGCAACAGATATCCTATGTCCAATATCCACAGAACTATGAGAATATTACTAAGAATGATATTTATTCAAATGCGGGACTTCCAATTCTTAAGGCTTGTCTTCCAATCATGCTCAGATTTTCTTTTCCTCTCTTTCTTGGCGTTTGAATGTTGCATTTTCTAAATAGGATCTGCCTCCAATAGAAAATTTGAGGAGAATCTTGTATTAGAAGATATAAACATTTCGAGATAGAAATAGAGAAACGAAAAATATAACTTGTCCCTATTTTAAACAAGATCTGGAAAATAAGACAAAATCACAGAGATTACTGAAATGTTTCCATATCTGTAACATTTGGTGGACTGAAATTTTTAATCTTTCTTATGAAGATTGAACTTGCTGGGATCGATGGTTATGATGCTATGCAGTATATTGGCACTGGATGTTTCCACAGAAGGGAAAGTCTTTGTGGAAGTAAGTACTTTGAAAATCATATTGTTGAATGGAATGACGCGAAAGATAAGATAAAGGGAAGAACAATCGACGAAGTGGAGGAAGCCAGTAAACTTGTTGCTAATTGTAGCTATGAGAAGGGCACTCAATGGGGAAAAGAGGTTTGTTTTTCTCCCTTTTATGCTGATATATGGAGGATGTTAGGCCATGTTTAAAAGTCCCGTTTCTGGGAAGTAAGTTTTGTTAGTTTAAAACGTAACTTTGATTTAATTTTAAGCACAACCAATCAGGCTGAGACTGTCTAATTCTAGACAGGAAAGTATTGTAGCATTCACTGATTTTGTAAAATGTGCAGATGGGATTAGTGTATGGATGTGCTGTGGAGGATATAGTAACAGGCTTAACAATCCTGTGCAGAGGATGGAAATCTATTTATTACAATCCAACAAAAAAGGCATTCTGGGGTGTTGCTCCGACAACCTTAGATCAAGCTCTTGTACAGCACAAGAGATGGTCTCAAGGCTTATTTCAGATATTCCTTTCCAAGTATTGTCCCTTAATATATGGACATGGGAAGATCAAATTTGGTGCCCAAATAGGATATTGTCTGTACCTTTTATGGGCTCCGATTTCATTACCCACACTATATTATGTGGTCATTCCTGCTCTTTGCCTGCTCCATAGCGTACCATTGTTCCCAAAGGTATGTACTTTCATCGCCTCGTGTTTTCATGTTGTTTAAGAATAAGGCACGAATGGATCCTCGAACAAACATAGGTTAGTTTGTAAATCCTTAGCAAAGATGATGTTCCCGCGGGTTATCAAGTTCCTCTAACATATCTCTTGTAAACATGTCAGGTATTTGGACTTTGGTTTCTTCCATTTGCATATGTATTCGTTGCAAAATCTGCTTACAGCTTAATAGAAGACCTAAGCAGCGGCAACACATTGAAGGGATGGTGGAACTTTCAAAGAATGTGGGTGATTAGGCGGACGACGTCGTATTTCTTCGCCTTCGTGGACACAGTTATCAGGCAATTAGGCTTTTCTGAAACAGGATTTGTAGTCACTGACAAGGTGGTGAATGATGATGTTCTAAAGAGATATGAGCAAGAAATCATAGAATTTGGAAACTCATCTATAATGTTTACAATTATTTCAACACTTGCAATGCTGAATCTTTTCAGCTTAAGTTGGGGAATCAAGAAACTTGTTTTCGGTACAACATTTGGAGCATTGGAAAATTTAATCCCACAAATTATTATTTGTGGATTAATAGCTATGGTGAATTTACCAGTTTATGAAGCCCTAATCTTTCGGAGGGACAAAGGATGTATGCCATCTTCAGTTTTGTTCAAGTCTATCGTCATAGCATCAATGGCAGTTCTTATGCCTATTTACTAGAGCAGGAATCTGTTAGTGTTTTCAAGTTTTCTTGTAATTGTAGCACGAGTTTATGAACTTAAACTGTCTTGATGTTGTGTAAGAGATGTTGTATGAAATGGTTACTGTAGTTACTGAAGTTAGCTCAAAATTTCGAGTTAATAGTTCACTGAAGTTACCTCAAAATTTTAAAATAGTTACTAAAGTTTAATAGTTTAAATGGTGGTCACTAAAGTATGAAAATTTTAACACTGATGGTCACTTCATTAAATTTAAATAGTATTTATTTATTGCATATTAGTCTATGTATATTATATAATATTTACTTTAATCTCTAAATTTTTAATTATCTTTTAGTTAAATTTTCTAAAAATTGCATTTTAGGTCATTTAATTTTTTACATTTTTACACTTTGATCCTCAAATTTTCAATTATCAGTTAAGTCTTCTAAAAATTGCATCTTAAGTCCTTTATCTTTATACATCTTCAAACTTTGGTCCCCAAATCCTTGATTTTAATGGCCAAAATAAATACAATTTTAATGATCAAAATAAGTAAACTTTCAATTAAATCCTTGACTTTACACTCGAATTTCCACATAAACGAACAAAATAATATAATTAAACAATAAACTACTTGATAGAATTCACAAACATCCACTTTTAGTGGCCAAAATAAGTGTAAAATTCGCACTTATTACAAACCACCTGAATATTTATGCTTCTTTAGAATTGTTAATTTTGAATTCTACAAAGAATAATCAAACCGAGAACCCTGTATTCACATGAAACGGAATAATTATTCAAAACAACTCCTGTATATGCAAAAGTGAAAAGCAAAAGAAAAATAATAAACCAAGAAAAGGGCAGAAGGTAATAAGTACTAACCCAATAATAACTCACTCAAAAACTCAAATCGTGTGTGTGTGTGTGTGTCAGAGAGAGAGGAAGTAGACAAACGGTCACCATAAACCCTAGAAATCATCAAAATTTTCAAATCCTAAAGAGGATTTTTCCACGGCAGTAAATACTGATAAATAGTCAAAATTCTTGATCGGCTTCACTAATCTTCAATAATCTTCCAAAAGTAGAATCTCTCAAACCCACAATCAAGACTCTGCAACTCCAAAAAGACTCCAAGAAAATCACCTCACTGTATATCCAACAAAAATATCTTTTCCAAGAAATGCAAAAATCACCGTTTGGTTGAATAAGGGTTTGTAAAGAAAAGATTTGAAAGTTCAAAAACGATTGTTTCCTTTTACATTGTTTAAAGACAAAATCTACTTCACATGAGCATATAAGAGAGAGAGAAGAAGAGTGACACGTCAGCAATTGCTCAAAAAGTAGATGGAGGTGGGTACGTTCTTGCGTTTGAATACTTTTGTGATTGATAACCTTTCGGAGTGATCTACAGTCCCACTAGTGGTTTGGGAGCTTATGGGTTTATGGGAATCAGAATCCATATCGGATGTGTAATTGTCTTTTTTTGGTTGATGAAAATTTGGGTTCAAAAATTCAACTTTGGTGAGATAATTTCTTCCAAGTCACACGGCATTACGTTACTGAGTTTGAATCTTGATTGATAAGAAAGGAAAACAAAAATTAGTTCTTGGCATGTCACTCTGCTATGTACATACATGGGATTCTTTTCTTTTCTTTTCTTTGAGGGCTATACTGCCATGCCTAATTGCTTGACCTGTGACTAGTCAAGATCTCAGTCCATTGGATTTGGTGGTTTGTAATTTTCTTGGTTTTGTGACCATGTTAATATTTATGGCATATTTTTCTAACTATTTTACGGCATTTTCAATCCATATCTTTAAATTAATATAACTTTAATATTAAAATAGTACAATTTTCACACCAAATTCATATATAATCTCGAGTACATTACTTCAAATATTGCACCAAATGAATAATATCTATTCTCATATATTTATATTTTTAATTTTCAACAATAATTGAGTTCAAAAATTATTTAATTATATAGTGTATTTATATTAAATATATAAATTTTAAAATACATTTATTTACCGTAATTATTGCATTCATTAAAAAAATAAGAAAATGCATGATACTTAATATCACAATTTAAAAAAACATTTAACATAAAAAAATTCAAAAATTGGACATATACAAATTAAAATAAACAATAAAACATAATTAAAATAAAATAAACAGTCTCAAAATAATAATCAAATTAAAATAAACATAAATAACTTTATATCACAAAAATAATAAAATCCAAATCAATAAGGATACAAAAGGAAAAACAAATTTGTGCTTCAACAATAAAAGGGTAAAATTGAAATTAATATTCACATCAACATTGTTCATCTTCTCAAAATGGCGCTCAATTGGTGTAGATTTGTATGCTTTCACTCCTAAATAGCGCTCGGTTGGCAATGCTCTTAGTGTTTAGTGTGTGACTATTTTGTTATCTAAAAGTTTGTTTGGCTAACCTTTAAAAACTCGTTTACTTATAAGTGAATAATAAGTTTAATAATTATTAATTTTTTGTTAATTAAATTTAAAAATCGTTAACTTAATTATTTTAAAAAATAATCACCGACAGTAGGGAGGTTTACTCCACTACAAGCACAAAAAAGTATTTTTTTGTCTTTCATTACGTCTTCATCCTTTCAAATCAAAACTCATATCTTTCTCTCAATTTCTCAATTTCTCCATATTCTTCAAAATCAAACTCCTTAAAAAAAACTCTCTCTCTCATTCTCTTAAACTCCTTAATCCATTAAAATCTTCTACGGTCGGATTCCACCACAAAGAAAAATAGTATACTAGTTATATCTTATTGTCAAAATAAATAGTTTTATCTGTAATTATTAACATTATCATCACGAGTGGCAGAAATCTGCTACCAAATCTCATGAAACTTGGGTAAAACACATTTATTTTCATACAACTCAAATGGTTAAATTGCAGATTCCAAGTTCTAAAGTTTTTATTGGGATTTCTCTTGCTGTAAGGGCTCTTGAAAATAATTAGTAATAATCGAATTTACCTTGACTAAACTTAAAATATGTCAAATTTATTGAGTAAATTTTTGCTTCAAATACATTTAAATAAATTATTTTTTTTATTATAAGTGAAATAATAATTTATTTTGATTGTGCCCATGACATTTAGATAGGATTTTAGCATCTATCATTGTTAAAATATATCGAGAGAATTGACTTTGAAGCTCATGAAAATATTTTTCATTTACATGTCTATTTATAGATCTATAAAATGTATTTTACAATTATAAAATACATAAAAAAAATAAAAAATATAATAAATACTAAACAACAGATAAGTTTAAAAATATGAAATAGGATGTGGACAATGTTGACTTTCTGTAATCCGTTGGATATTTGTTGAAATCATCAAATAATCAACAATCCATTTAAAATTTGTCAAGAATTAAAATGCCTCTCCAAAACACAAAAATGCCATTCTAGAAACACAATTGTTTTTTTTCCATTCATATATAAAGTCAATTATATATATATATATATATAAAATATAGGAATTTATCGACATTTTAGTTGCTTTAAATCGATTCTGTTGGAAATAGTGCTCTTAAGATTAGATCTATTTTCAAGTGTCATAAACCTGTTTTGGTTATATAAGTAAATTTGATTTTTTCCACGTTATTAATGTCATTTATTTGTTCAACATATGAGGCCGATATTATTTAAATAGTCATGAATTATCAATTAAAACCATTTATGTGAGGGGGAGGTTATTTATAATTTATGACTTAAACTTTTGTTCTCCATCAATGAATACAATTGGGCACTTAAAATGCATTGGACAAGATCAAATGAAATTTAACTTCAACTAAAACATAGTTAAATTAACCATTACATTTTATTTTATTATTGAGTGAGTAATGAACCTTGGTTCATGACTCAAGCATTACGAGGCACCAAAGAATGAAATTATATTCTGATCAATAAGTCGATATTTTGAAAGTTTCTGACTTAAAAATATTTGGAATTTAAATTCACAATATGGAATCTATAACTCTCTAGTGACGACGGGGGCCACCGGACAGCGTGAGAGACAGCGAGGTGTTCGTGAGGGTCTACTCAAAGATAGCTATGACAAGAAACATAGATATGAGAATGGCGATGGCAACAAACTTAAATGAAACTGCATTCACTGAGTTATCAAAATGGGCATGAGTCGCCCCACGCGAGGAATCCGATGGCAATTTAGCAGGCGCCAACCCTAGGGCGCCAATGGAGATATCAAACTGGTCGCCCTTGATAGGTGAAATGATCGGTGGTCACGCGTCCAAGGTAGAGTAGGTTGCGGCGGCGCTAGGGGTTAAACCTAGGTCCATCGCGGATGTGGTGCTGTTTTTTGGTGTGGGGCCTATTTGGGTTGGCATAAGGCCGATATGGATGGTGGTGAGGGTGGTCCGCCCTCATTGGAGTCCAGTCCGGCAAGGGAGGGATCGGGTCATGGCCAATTGGGGTTGGATTGAAGGAATCGCTCACGGGTTTTTTTTTTTTTTTTTTTTCCCATAAACTCACAGTTTTCTCATAATCTCCTGCTCCAATGGGTCTCAGCTGGAGTTTTCACCGGTGGGAGGTAGGAGGTGGGAGGTGGTTGGCGACAGTTGCTCAAAAATATTTCCGGTGGGTGGTGGTTGATGGCTGTATTTTGGAGAAGAAGAAGAAGTGTTTGGGGGTTTAGTTGCAATTTTTTATTTTGTTGGTTGGAGTTGAGTTGCAATTTTTATTTTATTATTCTTTTTCTTTTTTTTTTTATCATTTAATTTAAGGGTAAATTGGTCTATTTAACAAAATTTTGACCATTTAACGGTCAAACTAACGGTTTTGGTCAAAAAAGGACTTCATGTACTAACGTTTCATAAGTTAAAGACCCGGGAATTCAAAATAGAAGGTTAGGGACCCCATCGTCATAAGGTCCAAAGATTAGGGACCTTTAGTGCTATTTACCCTTGTTAAAATATAACGAGAGAATTTCCTATAAAGTTTATGAAAATACTTTTCATTTACATGTCTATGTATAGATTTATAAAATATATTTTACAATTATAAAATAAATAATATAAATAATAAACAACAGATAAGTCTAAAAATATGAAATAGGATGTGGATGATGTTGACTCTACGTAATCCGTTGGATGTTTGTTGAAATCGTCCAAATTGTTTGAATCCATTTGAATTTGTCAAGAATTGAAATCTCCTCCAACCTACAAAATGCCTCTAGAAACACTTTTTTTTTTCCATTCATTTAAAGTCAATTGTTTCAATTCAAATAAAATAAAATAAAATTTATCGGCATTTTAGTTGCTTTAAATCAGTTCTGTTGGGAATAGTGCTCTTAAGATTAGATCTATTTTCAAGTGTCATAAAACTGTTTTGGTTATATAAGTAAATTTGATTTTTCCCACGTTATTAATGTCATTTATTAGTTCAACATATGAGGCAGATATTATTTAAATAGTCATGAATTATCAATTAAAACCATTTATGTGAGGGGGAGGTAATTTATAATTTATGACTTAAACTTTTGTTCACCATCAATGAATACAATTGGGCACTTAAAATGCATTGGACAAGATCAAATGAAATTTAACTTCAACTAAAACATAGTTAAATCAATTATTACATTTTATTTTATTATTGAGTGAATAATGAACCTTGGTTCATGACTCGAGCATTACGAGGCACCAAAGAATGAAATTATATTCTAATCAATAAGTCGATATTTTGAAAGTTTCCGACTTGAAAATATTTGGAATTTAAATTCACAATATGGAATCTATAACTCTCTAGTGAGTAGTGAGAGATGATTGTTTCCTTAAGGCCTTGGTAACTAGTAAAGAGTTTACTGGATTATTAGCTCTATGATTGGGTAAGAAGGCAACGTAAGGGTAAACAAATAATTGGAGGAATAAAATGGTCATTTGACACACAACTCCAATTATGGACATTCGTTGGGATTGAATTGGTCTTGTTGATCTTAGGACTTTAGAGTTTGATTATTTAATTGGGCTTCTGCAATTTAGCCCTGTTTGGTGTTAATAAAATTTAGATTTTTAAGATATTTTGGTAAAAATTGATAAAATATGTAGTTGAAAAGTTGATAGAAATTGTATTTCTTATGAAATATATGGTTGAAAACGAGTTTTAGAAAATAAAAGTCAATATTAATACAATCCAACAATAAAGTATAAATCGGTTTGGTGAAATGATCCAATATTAATAAACTAAACCGAGTCGATCAAGATCGAGTTTGGAGCTAATGGAGCTTGGTTTATGATAATCCACTTGGAACTTGAGGTAATTCCACAATTAAGAAGGTGGGATATGCACTTAAGTAAGAATATCTTCAATGCAACTCTGGATTACACTAAAAAGTGTCACGTCACCTTGAATTGTTTACATGGTAAAAAAAAAATGGAGGATGTAATGTGCTAGACATCTTCCATTTATTTAATGTCTATCAAAATGCGTGTTAATAATTTTTTATTTAATTTTTTAAATTTATCTACAAATATTTTTTGTACATGTGGAACACAATTTTTTCAATCCACATCTCCATTAGAGATGATATTCTCTCCGTTTTCATTTTATTTGTCACATATACAACAAATCCATATTATTGCATTGAAGATGCTCCAAGGGCTATGTAGAAAAGTGGCGTGGCATCACCATGTGATTCATTTGTTCGCGGAATCGAGGAAAAAATGCTATAAATGTATTCATTAGTGTGTGGGTTTTCAGATTCATTTATAGTAGTTTGATTTCACCTTGTTCTAGATCAAAATTTTGAAAGTATTTTAACATATATTCCGCTGATTTTTGAATTCGACATCGAGATTCTATCTTCAAAACTAACAATATTAACACTTTTCTTATTTATTGGGGGTGTGTTTTAGATTGAATTATTTTAATTTATGTATAAATATCGTTTTGTACAATTTAATACGATATCAGAAATTAATACAAAATATAAGTACATCGTAGTTGTAGCTAGGGTTAGAATTAGATATCGAGTCTAGTGGGAGACACGATTTAACTACATAGTTCGTTTTTCCCCAAAATAAGACAATACCATAATAATATTGAAATTATAACAATTTTTCAAAATCATTATTACCCGTAGACTTTCATATTTCAAAAACCTGTATAATGTCATAATTATTAGTATAAATATATCCTAACTTCCTAAATGTCAAACAAAACAAATTGACTTCGATTAGAATGTCTTTAATACACATTACAAAACAATTACAATTACACTTGCACGATTAAACATATTAAGGATGCCCGCAATAGTCAAGATTCCAATTTGCACAAATTAATACATAACAGTTAGGGAAATTGTGGAAATCATCCCCAACCTTTGACATTTTGGAACTTTTATCCCAAATTTTTTTGGTGCCCATATCCCCAGCCTTTCACATTTTGTTGGCATCAATCCCTATTGATGGTTTCTATCCATTTTCCCGTCAACTTGGCACGTGCGACTCACATGGGCAAGAAATCAAAGAACTAAGTTTTTTGGACAGAACTCGAAATTTTCCTCTCATCTTAGATTCACATCCAATTTCGACATCAAAACTCAATTTGTCTCTCAATTTCCTCTTCCTCTATCGTTAGAGCTCCCTAGTTGTACCATGTTATACAATATAAATAATATTATTCATAAGTTATAACATCAAGGGCTAGAAACCAATATCTGTATCACGCTGCAAATAATTTAACAATACGACTTAACATACAATTAATAAAATATAGAATCACATACCAAAAACGTGAGATTGATTGATTAAGTGAGTTTGACTAATAAATCATTTGATTCAATGTGTATGTGGCAATTAAAAAACACTTATAACAAATCCAAAGTTTTTATACCAGAAATCAATATAAAAAATATTACAATATTTGTAAGTGAGATGTCCAGAAAAAAGAAATTCGATTTGTGTCTGACATGACTCTAAAGCCTTCCATTATTTTATTCAATATCGATATTATGTCATCAACAAGTAAACATAAAATACACAACTTGCATTTAGCCATTTTTTGAAATACTAGTGTGACTACGTGTGCGATGTACGTGATGTCTCATTAATTAAGAATGTAATTGCATTTATTATATATTTATTTTACAAATTGATTTGATATTGATAATTTAAGTGGAAAAAAATTAAATATTAAAAAATCAGATAATTGAAACATAAATATAAGCATGCTTATAACTTAAAACCTAATTTATTAAAATTCATTATGATAGATGACTCAAACATATAATAAAATTGAATTCAATTTACTTCATAAAAGCCACTATTCTTAAGTACCATTTTCTCATAATTTTCATTCCTCCTCGAAGACTAAGTTCATTCCTTTATAATATTTTAATCACGTAAAGAAAATCGAATGCTTTTGCATTAAGAAATTTCACATTTGCTCCAGAATAAGACTCTGGGCACAAGTATCTACAACAATATCTGTACATTAATTTCAATTTTTTTTAAATAACTTAAATAAAAGATAAAAGATGGTTGAATTGATCTTACACCATCAAATATTTTGATTTTCAAGAACGACAAATTAGGCTTCTTCGGTAAGTGTACCAATTCAATCATCATGGTGTTTAGTGGCAGAATAAAAAGTTTATAAAAATCTTTTTTGTTGCTTTAGATGAAGCTCTAGAGATAATCAATAAGTTAATTGATTAAATCGTTTCATGTTCGAATTTAAATTCTCAAAACAACATATATAATTTCTAAAAGTAAATAAATCACGTTGTAGTTGTTAATTAAGCATGCTAGTGAAAGTTGTATATATTTGATGCAAGTTAGAAATTGGGGGCCACAAATGTGTAAAAAAGTAAACAAGTTAATAAACATATTAATTACAATTAAAATTGTTCCATAACTACCCGTCTGTAAAAAGTAGTATCTTAAATACAAATTTCTAAAGCACTAAATAGAGTTTGCAATGCTAATGTACAAACAAGTCATTTTCAAAAATAATACTCTAGGGTTGCGTCAATATTCAAAAGGAAAATGACAATAAAATTATATACGCCATTTTGTTATTTATTTAGGGACCATTGCACTAATTTTTCTAAAAATTAAGTTAAAATGTGAAGAATACAATTGAAACTCTAATATTTGTAGTTAATAAACGAATAACTCAATTAATAAAGGTATTTAAATATCAAGTTTGCGACAAAATTATTATTTTTATGTTGTAACAATAAAATAAAAATTTTAAATTTAAATAATAAAATTACTTAATAATAATAAAATAATTTTATTTAATATATTTATTAATAATTATGAGCTTAAATTTTAGTTATTTTATAATAGTTCGTAAAATATACAAAACAATTTAGTACAATATCAATTTGGTCAATAAAGTGTCAATTAAAAAAATGAACTCGTTAGTTTTTTTTTTTTTTTTTATAAAAAATAATATTATCGGATCCATTTGCACCTTTTGCAAATATTAAAAATCCAATTACCATTTTTCTAATTAAAAATAAGGTTATATTTATCTTTTTCATCGAATAAGAACTAATTGTGCACCAAAACACATATGTTAAAGGTCTTCTGTGTAAAAATAATAAACATTAGGGATGATTTCTGAGGACAAATGCGAGGATCCACATGCGCTAATTTCCTTTTTGGTTGACCAATATTCACACTTTTTATATAGGTATGATATATTTTTTCTGAAAATCGATTTTCTAGTGCCAATGTGTGGGAACATTAATGAATATTTGATTTCTTAACTCCCATCTATTCAAGCAATTTTTTATTTTTATTTTAATGCACTATGAAATTAACATTACCATGACGGAGTAAGACATTTTGTGTTGGAGTCTCAAAATAACATGCAAAATATTTGAAACAATGTAATAGTGATACATTTTTTTTAATACATTTACGATTTTTATATTTTTTTTATTTATACATTATACTATGCACAAACAAATAAACAAACTCATTCGTACCATTGTTTGATCCTGATTCGGCATCAATATGATAGTTTTCTTCCAAACATACAACTTAGACTATTAATGTGCAATGTCTAAAATAAGTCCACAAAAGAAACAAATATCTAATTCTTATTGTTCATGTTGCCTTCTACAAAATTATATTCCAAAATTAGAAGACCTAGTACATAAATGAAATTAAATATCACTCAAGTTAAAAAAATCAATTGAAAATGATATGCATTCACAAGCAAAGTGCCTTTATTATTATTATTTTTATATCAAAAAACGACTTATTCTAGTATTCTCTTTAAAATGAAATTTGTCCTATGCTTCAACGTTTTGTATGTCGTCTTGATTTTTATGGTGGTCTAACAATTGAAGATTTTATGGTATAACTTAGGGATTGAATTTAAAAATATGGGGAAATTAATATATGGTGATTTGGAAGAAATTTGTAGATATTAGAATGTCGTAATCAAACTTCCAGTTTCCTCAATGTAGAAAACGATGATGAAAAATGTGAGTTTCAAATGGGTTTCAAATGAGCCAATCATTTGTAATTTTGTATTATTAATTTTATTAGATTAATAGGTCCAATTATCTTACATTAAATTGATATTTGGTCCAATTCTCATCCATTAAATTAATATTTAGTCAATAAATTTAATTGTTATTCATTAAATTGATATTAAGTTAAAATTAAATTGTATGTTAAAAAATTTTAAAAGTAAAAAAAAAATTTCAAAAAGTTGAAGGTTCAGGTCTTAACCCTCCACCTCCGCCCCTAATGTCATTTGAAACATAAAGGATTTGGGTGACGTGCATGGTTAGGAAAAACGAACACATGGAAGAAGGTATTTCCGTCTTTCAAGACGTGCAAAATCTGTTTCCAGTTTTTTATTTTTATTTTTTGATGAGTAGCCCGTAAAATGCACATTAATTGAAGGGATAATTTGGTCCAGTATTTTAATAGAATCTTCTAATTTCGAAGTATCAACTTTTGATAATAATATGATTATTAGCGGCAACAAACAAGTGCTAAATTATGTTTTTCCAAGAGTCACAATTTTCATTTTGTTCTTTCATAAAGGTTAAAATATATATATTTTTTAATATAATTTATATAGAAAATTTATAAGATTCGCTCCGTACTTCACTTGTAATTATATTCTTGAGAATATGAGCATATTGTATAGAATATAGATCTTCTACAGTATTATTATATAATTGTTTTCTACAGTATATAATATGGACAAGGTTTTTTGACATTTAACTTTAAATATAAGTGTAAGGATCCGTTTTAGACAATTTGTTGTAAGTAAATTTTTTAAGATAGAGGCTTTTAGTAGTAGAGTTTTTTTAAGATAGATATTTTCTTAAAAATTGCTGTTGTTGTTTGGATATGAATCTAAAAAGTGTTTTGAATATTAAATTGAGTGTTTGATTGTATAAATATAAAAAAATCTTTTGTATAAACTTTATATTTATTTGATTAAATAGCAATTAATTATTATATATATCATATTATTTGTTTTAAAATAAATAAAATTTTTTTATATCATATAATTACTATTAAAATTAATATATTAATTTAATTATAATAACACAATTATTTTTTATTATAAACAATAATTAAACAATAATTAATTATTGTATAACTCATATTTTTTAAAAGGGGAATCATATATTTTTATATCTTATAATAACTATTAAAATTAATATATTAATTTAATTATAATAACGTGATTATTTTAGTATATTTGATTAAACAGTAATTAATTATTTAAATCAAACATATTATGTATAATTTGTATTATATTATTTAATATGTCAATATTTTTTTTACTTTATATAATTATGTGAAGTGACAATTTGATATAAGTAATTAATGTAGTAAATAAATTAACATTTTTGATGTATTAATGATAATTTTGTTAATTTTTAAGTTCATTAAATGTTAATTACAATTTCTCGTAAAAGCTCAATTAGAATTTTTTAGAGAAGTTTAAAGTTTGGACTTCTCTAAAACAGTTTTTTTAAGTTATTTTTTTAGTAAAAAAGTGATTGTTGACTTTAACCAAACAACAATAAAAATAACTAAAATCACTTTTACTCTTTAATAAGTGTTTTTAAACTTCAAAAAAGTCCTTCCAAACACACTATAATTATATTTTGTTTTGTTGAATTTACAAGATCTAACATTTAATTGAAAATAGACATTATATTAAATTTGAAGAAAATCAATTTCACGCATATTTTATTCAAGATCTTCATTTCTCAAATTATGTCATCTAACGTTCTTCCAGATGAAAAATAAGATTTATTTTGCAATTTTTCTATTTTTTTTATGGAGTACACTTACAATATAGATTTTGTGTATATTGTGAAAATAATTACAAGTGCATAATATCGCTAACAAGTAATAATTGGACATAATGAATCTGAATTATCGTTCACACGAAGATTATTTTATTTAGATTAATCCTTATCCTAATAATTGAAAAAATTGAAAATACATTTTTATTAATTTAAAAAAATAATGTGATAACGTATGTGAACATAAATATCAATAATTTTTCAAATATGATAATTAAAGCATCAAAATTCACGAATTTACCACAGTTATCATTTCTAATATCTCATCTCAAGTTTTTTTCCTAATATTATACTTGGTCGAATTCACGAATTTAACCTAATTTACCTCCACCGAGTTCAAAGTAGTCCTATCTAATTAAGTTAACTCACTATATCTTTATGTGAAGTCAGAATAAACCTTAACTAGATGCATTAAATTTAATAAGAATTCAATTTGAGACCGCAACAATAACAAAAGTGTATCTTTAATTTTTATCCAATTGTCGAATTTTACTACGTGGTCTAGATTAATAACTTGTTTCTCAATTTGTTACATTAATCTACAATTCAATGAAATAATGACCAATTATTTCAAGCATTACGAGAAGAAGTAAAATCAATATATAATAAACACATATTCAAAACTTGAGAATTAAAATTGAAAAATCTAAACTAGATTACATCGTTCATTCAAACTTATAAATTTAGCTATTCATCATACGGGGAAAAGAAATAAAGAGTTTGGAATACATAATTGGATTTAAATAAAGAACGTGAAAAAATTGAATAACTTGCACCAAGAATTCACCGTCTTCGCGTTCCAATCCTCAAAGCCTTCGTTGTTATTCTTTTTCTCTTTTAGTTGTCTATTATTTCTTTTCCTTCTCCAACTCCTTAATCTGACATATATTAGATATTTATATAGTGTTTATGCTCCTTAAACTCGTTTTAATTGAAAAAGACACAAATACCCCTGAGTTACAATTTTAAAAAAAGCAAAAAATACTTTACGCGGGCCACGGTTTGCAAACAGCTACTGGACCATGGCAAATAGAATTTTTTTCATCAATTTGCAATTTGATCCCTGAACTTTCAAAGTTGTACAATTTGGTCTATTTTTGCTCCAAGTCATTCAAGATTGATCTCAAAACTTTCAAGAGCTTCCAAATTGGTCCCAAAACCTCTTTAGTCACCTTGGTCTTCCACAAGTTTTAGAAGTATGCAATTAAGTTTTCAAACCTTTTGTAAGTTAAAATCCACCTCCGAAACTTGTGATATTTTTCCAATGGCTCTTTTAATGATTCTTATCACTCTCATGCCATATGTCAATCTTCAAATATTTTCGATCAACTCTTGTTTAGCTCGAATTCTCTATTTTTGCTCTATTTACCTCCATTTTTGAGATTTACATACAATAACAACATTTATACTAAATTAAATAAAAATTCACTCAAATTAAAATTACATATAAAGTTTATAAGATAGGATAAGCATGTAAAACACACTTATCAAATACCTCCAAAGTTAAATACTTGTTCGTTCCGAGCAAGATTACTTACTCAAACACACAAACAAATAACAATAAAATTTATTTCAATAGAAACGTTGTCGTATTTGTCTCAGGTTTTGAAACTGATTAAATAATTTATAAAAGACTTATAAATCATGTTACCAAAACTAATTTTTATTTATTCGATATTCGAGCGACATATGTGCACACATATTCATACTTATGAGTGTACATTATAAATTTTAAGAACACATTCTAGACATTATGTAAGGATTCACGTGCATTATAGATTTGTTTAAAAAAAAACACAGAGTCATATTTGAATAAGAAAAATCATCACTTTGACACATCTTCTTATTACCTACACAATGCAAATATCACTTTGACACATCTTCCTATCACTTTGATTAGTTTTTGGTCTGTAACAATATATTTTTCATTAATATAATTGACACGTAATTAAAATAAAAATAATAATTAAGTGACTAAACATTCGAGTTTCTTGCAGTCAATTATATATAAAAGCAAAAGACCAATTAAAAGCTAGCTGTTTTCAGTTTCTTTTCTTCCTTGTCTTTGAGCAACAATTGTGATTGGTCGACAAATAATGAGCACTTTCTTGCACAAGGCCATACAGTAATTGAGGTCAGATTCATTCAATAATGATGCTTTTGGAGTTATTTGAAGATACTTCAAAGAAATAAGGCGCATCAAATATTCTTATATTCAACGTATACAGCACACTATCTTGACCAAACACAGCCATAAGACACTGCAGAGATGTATATATAGAATAGAGAGAAGAGAGAAGAGAGAAGAGAGAAGAGAGAGAGAGAGAGTAAAGATGAGTGCAAAACATGAATATCTGCCTTTGTTTGCAACGAAAACAGCAAAAGGGAGAATTGCCTTTAAACTATTTTCTTTAACAATACTGTTTGGTATAATTCTGATATGGTTATACAGATTAATGTATATACCAAGAACAGGAGAGGCTGGAAGATATGCTTGGATCGGCATGTTTATTTCAGAGGTCTTGTTTGGTTTATATTGGATTATCTCTCAGTTTGTTCGTTGGAACGTTGTTTATCGGTATCCCTTCAAGGACAGACTCTCTCGCAGGTTCTCTTTCCTACATAGTCTGTCTAAGGTTAATGTTTCTGTTGTATCTGTGTGTCTGTTAGTCGCTTCTGAACCTCTGCAAAACAAGACTCGTTTAGTGAACTCACCTCGCAGAGTTACGTTAAAACCATGTTAAATCATATAAGTTTCCTAGGTTATGTTTCACTTAACATGTCGAGTACGTTTGGCTAAGCTTAATAAGTTCACTTATAAGTCAAAAAAGTGTGTTTTAAGATACATCATACCCTGGTTTTGATGGCTTGCCAGTGAACTGGTTTCCTTGCCTGGCCAACCCTGGCAGTCCACATCGTTGCCGCATCTGGTCAGCCTTACTTATGATTAGGTTGAGCTCTTCTTGTTGGCATTATTGGACAAGGTAGGTCGTGTCCCGTTAACTTGGACTTACGGGCTGACCTAATTATGTCCTCGTGCTCAAACGTTGATCTGGCCAATTGCTCACTTTTCTCGTGCCGTGTCAATCACGAGGGGTCAAATATTTCCACGTAATTTCTAACTGTAAAATAACATGTTAGTGAATTGACAAGGCACTCTGTGATTGACTAACACGCCACGACTTGTAGCCAATCACAGAACAAGTGATATATATTGTAGACATATCTGTGATCAAAACTTCTGCTATTGAATTATTACCTGGGTTATTGCAAGGCATTGATTTTCCTATATTCAAGCAAATGTTGCTTAAATGATGCATGCCTTAAAATTTAATGTGGATCAACACAAAAATATTTTTCTTTTTTGAATCTAATTTCCTTATTTTTGTGTCTTGAAAATGTTCCCATCTTGCAGATACGAAGACAAATTGCCAGCGATCGACATTTTTGTTTGCACTGCAGATCCAATATTAGAGCCTCCATCAATGGCAATAAACACAGTCTTGTCAGTAATGGCATACAATTATCCACCTGAAAAGCTGAGTGTTTACCTCTCAGACGACGGGGGTTCAGAACTAACATTCTATGCCCTCTTGGAGGCCTCTAAGTTCTCAAAATATTGGATACCTTTCTGCAAGAAATTTGCAGTCGAACCAAGGTCACCTGAAGCCTACTTCGCTCTCAATATTGATCTAAATGATTCAGTTTTCGCGCAAGAATGGTGCAGTATCAAGGTAACAATCCTCATTATACCTATAATGGTGATTACTAATTTGAAATGACTCGTTGAAAATTATCTGAAGTTTATGAGTAAAAGATTACAGAGTTTATCTGCATCCTCAACAATTCTTGATTCTCTTTTCAGAAACTATATGAAGATATGAAAACTCGAATAGTTTCAGCTGTTGAAAAGGGTTGCCTTTCGAATGAAATAAAGGGTCAACATAAAGGGTTCTCTGAGTGGAACTCTAAGGTCACAAAAAGGATCATCAATCAATAGTTCAGGTCATCTCTACATTCAATTTCAATTGTTCATCATTTTTCATACTCGCAGTGTCAAAGATATGTATATAACTTAGAGTTATGCTCTTCAGATTTTAATAGAAGGATGGAACCCGAACGCAGTTGATAATGATGGAAATCCATTGCCAACACTCGTATACCTGTCCCGTGAAAAGAAACCACAATGTGCACATAATTTTAAGGCTGGAGCTATGAATGCATTGGTAATCAAATTGTTCATGTCCATTTTAAGAGAGGTGAAAAACATTAGTTTTTATTTACTCATTTTAGTTGAATAATCACTTATATTGTGCAGATACGCGTGTCATCAGAAATAAGTGACGCGCCAATCATCCTCAACGTGGACTGTGATATGTATTCAAACGATCCAGATGCAATACGAGACGCCTTATGCTTCTTTATGGATGAGAAGAAAGGGCAACAGATATCCTATGTCCAATATCCACAGAGCTATGAGAATATTACTAAGAATGATATTTATTCAAATACAGGACCTCCAATTCTTAAGGCATGTCTTCCAATCATGCTCAGATTTTCTTTTCCCTCTTTCTTGGTGTTTGAATGTTGCAGTTTCTAAATATGATCTGCCTCTAATAGAAAATTTGAGGAGAATCTTGTATTAGAAGATATAAACATTTCGAGATAGAAATTTGAAACGAATAATATAACTTGACCCTATTTTAAACAAGATCTGGAAAATATGACAAAATCACAGATATTACTGAAATGTTTCCATATCTATAACATTTGGTGGACTGAACTTTTTGAATCTTTCTTATGAAGATTGAGCTTGCTGGGTTCGACGGTTATGATGCTATGCCGTATATCGGCACTGGATGTTTCCACAGAAGGGAAAGTCTTTGTGGAAGTAAGTACTTTGAAAATCGTATTGTTGAATGGAATGATGCAAAAGATAAGATAAAGGGAAGAACAATTGATGAAGTGGAGGAAGCCAGTAAACTTGTTGCTAATTGTAGCTATGAGAAGGGCACTCAATGGGGAAAAGAGGTTTGTTTTTCTCCCTTTTATGCCTGATATATGGAGGATGTTAGGCCGTGTTTAAAAGTCACATTTCTGGGAAGTAAGTTTTGTTAGTTTAAAAAGTAACTTTGACTTAATTTTAAGCACAAACAATCAGGCTGACGGTCTAATTCAAGACACGAAAGTATTGTAGCATTCATGGATTTTGTAAAATGTGCAGATGGGATTAGTGTATGGATGTGCTGTGGAGGATATGGTAACAGGCTTAACAATCCTGTGCAAGGGATGGAAAGCTATTTATTACAATCCAACAAAAAAGGCATTCCGCGGTGTTGCTCCGACAACCTTAGATCAAGCTCTTGTACAGTACAAGAGATGGTCTGAAGGCTTATTTCAGATATTCCTTTCCAAGTATTGTCCCTTAATATATGGACATGGGAAGATCAAATTTGGTGCCCAAATAGGATATTGTCTGTACCTTTTATGGGCTCCGATTTCATTACCCACACTATACTATGTGGTCATTCCTGCTCTTTGCCTGCTCCATAGCGTGCCATTGTTCCCAAAGGTATGTACTTTAATTGCCTCGTGTTTTCGTGTTGTTTAAGAATAAGGCAGAATGGATCCTCGAATAAACATAGTTTAGTCTGTAAATCCTTAGCAAAGACGATGTTCCCACGGTGTTATCAAGTTCCTCTAACATTTCTCTTGTAAACATGTCAGGTATTTGGACTTTGGTTTCTTCCATTTGCATATGTATTCGTTGCAAAATCTTCTTACAGCTTAATAGAAGACCTAAGCTGCGGCAACACATTGAAGGGATGGTGGAACTTTCAAAGAATGTGGGTGATTAGGCGGACGACGTCGTATTTCTTCGCCTTCGTTGACACAGTTATCAGGCAATTAGGCTTTTCTGAAACAGGATTTGTAGTCACTGACAAGGTGGTGAATGATGATGTTCTAAAGAGATATGAGCAAGAAATCATAGAATTTGGAAACTCATCTATAATGTTTACAATTATTTCAACACTTGCAATGCTGAATCTTTTCAGCTTAAGTTGGGGAATCAAGAAACTTGTTTTCGGTACAACATTTGGAGCATTGGAAAATTTAATCCCACAAATTATTATTTGTGGATTAATAGCTATGGTGAATTTACCAGTTTATGAAGCCCTAATCTTTCGGAGGGACAAAGGACGTATGCCATCTTCAGTTTTGTTCAAGTCTATCGTCATAGCATCAATGGCAGTTCTTATGCCTATTTACTAGAGCAGGAATCTGTTAGTGTTTTCAAGTTTTCTTGTAATTGTAGCACGAGTTTACGAACTTAAACTGTCTTGATGTTGTGTAAGAGATGTTGTAGCTAGAACCGTGAACGTTATGAAATCTACCTATTCAGAGTCGGGTCACTTGATTTATACTTCTATTTCAATCAACATGTTAAAATGAAAAAAAAGATCCATGTGGACGACAATGATTTGTGTCCACGTTTGCCATGATAACATAATACCTGAAATTTACCAGAAAAAGGGACAACAGGAATTTCACAGAACAACCAAATGAATTAACTTTGCAGCCCTGGGTTACTTAAAAGATCAGGAGATTATGTGGCTCAATCAGAGTTCCACATACAAATCATCTGCAAATAGAATTGATTGCCAGACCACCCAGAAGGTTGACTCCATATTCCTAGCCAATTTGTTCATAATCCTATTATGGCAGTGCAGGTTGGAAGAGAATAGATAGAAAACACTTCATGAAGAAACTGAATAGTGAAAGCTTGATATGATTTTTAAATGAGGATACAGTTATGATCAAACAACAGCTATACAGACCATAAAATAACCAAAGTACTGTTGACAGAAAGGTACATAACATGGTTGTGATAATACACCGATGCAACATACAGATAATAGAAAATTTTCGAGTTTTTCATTTCATTTCCCCCACAACAATGCAATTTTACAACACACAAAATGGGCAACAGCAGTGTGAGACTACCTGCAGCGCCTACATTAAGGCATTTTGTAGCCTTCAATAAAAATGCACTACTACATTTATGTTTACACAGATAACCTTGTCAAGATTCTGCTTGCGGGCTCTGCATGCAGCACAGCCATTTTTTCTGCAATTCAGTAATTTATTGATAGTGTTAGACAGTACCCAAGGCAGTTAGAATCAATAAAATGGTCTTTTTCCTGTAAACTAGTTAAGCCAGATAGATAAATGAAATTTAGGGAAAAGTAACCTTTTAGATAATATATTGCCACTAAATACAAATTATGTTGTATCACGTTATTTAAAAGATATACTGACAGACAAGCATATTCGTCACAATAACTTAAGATCTAATCAATACCGAGAACTTGAGAATATCATCAAAGACAAGTTACAACCTGAGGTTTGAATGGCTCCACTTCTTGCTTAGTATACTTGTCCACCTTTGTTGGAGACTCAGGCTTGCCACCTGTCTTTTTCTCATCCCTGGCCTTGTTAAAAATGACCGTAAATCCCTCTGCTGAAGCTGGGTCATTGACGTCCCACTCACCGAACTTTGGCAGTGGCTGACCCTTCTCCTGCACACATTAAGGAAGAAACAGTAAATATTAAAATCCACAATTTAACTGCAGTCCTTGCTCAGATCTCATGGAAGTTAATTCCAACTAATGCATGACACCAAACAATAACCTAACAAAGACAGATCATTTTAGAACTAATTAACCTACATTTGTCAACATTATCAAAGATGACAGAAAGCCCAGAGTCCTCTGACAAATACACTGTTATCTGTTAATCAGATCAAAGTAGAAGAATATATGTTTGGAAAATTAGAACCAATTTACATTGACTATTGAACTACATATGACGCGGGGTAAAAGAATATTTGGTCATTTTCATGAATTAGCAAAGTGACAGGTGAAATTTTTTACATGAGTTGCAGAGGTATTTAATGTTTCAGTTAGGCACACGCCTAAAATATATACGTGCAAGGTAAGCCTATCTTCCAAGCAATGTGTAATCCACCTCATTATATTTGTTTGGAACAGTCTCAAATACTAAACAAAATTGCAATTGGACTTGTGAATTCTCCAAACTGAAGCCAAAAAAGTATGAAGAGAGCTAGCTTCCCATATACTTTCCTAAGTGAATAACAAAGTGTACTCCAAATACAGTAACCATTTCTCAGTTAAAAACCAAAGGTCCAAAGCCATGAACCACCAACATTGAAATCCAAAATCTAAAGTGAAGGGCTATTTTACACAGTTCCGTAGTCCCCACCACATAGTCTACTGCATTTGTAACCCTCCCATCTCCCAACAATACATCAAACGGACAAGAAGAGAACTAGTATGGAATTAAATAAAATAAGAACGCATTAGGGGGGAATCTATACATGGGGCATTAGTGCACTCAGTTCAAGCAAGGAAAGAGATTAATCAAATTAAATTCATTAGTATCACAACTTGAAAGGGCACTTTTCAGTGAATATCAGTTCAATTTAATGAAACACTCAGTTTAATCATGATTTTGCAATTGATCCATTTACTTTTCAAGCCTCCCAAATAACTAAGCACTACTAAACTCAGATGACGCTATACCAGTGACAGCCTCATCTGACATACCTCACACCCCCAAGCGGAAAGAAAGCTAAATTAGATCAGATTTGGAACAGCAACCATATAGACCACAACAGTAATTTTGTCATGAAATGTCAACTAAATTACAAAAATATAAATGAAACTACACGGATACTATCAATAAAGAACAAAAGAAAAACATCGGAGCCAATATTATTATAGTAAAAATTCATAGAAAGTTAGAAATCAGATGGAATTGATTAAAAATAACCATTTTTCAAACAAAAAGACCAAAATTTCGTCTTTTGTTTCTTCTTTCTTTTGGGAAAGGGGCATGATGAACATCTCAATTATTCAATTTCGTTGTTATTGGCTTGAACGTGACAAGAAAAAATCGATTTCATGCCAGAATTTCACTTTACAACAACACCAAGCATCCGATCACTATCATGAGTGAAAACATGTTTCTTATTCATAAATCATTAATCAAATATTCCGCTCTGCCTCAAATAATAGCTAATTTTCAGCATTAAAATACTAACCAATAAGGTGATGAATCAAAACACCAAAACCCCCAGATAAATGACAAGCATAAGCTTACATACTTTTGAAACGAAGGTGTGCATTCAGCGTGATACAAGTAAAATTCGATATAATAAATAGATTAGAATCCAGTCACAAGAAGTCAAATAATCGAGAAAAAGTGAAACCTAGAGTTTGTTAAGAAAAAAATAAAATAAAAATTGTTTACATACCGACATGAATCCCCCAAAATGATATTTCTCCGCAGAAAATGACTGGCGCAGTGAGAGAGAGAGAGAGAGAGAGAGAGGATTGGAACTCGTAGCTGTATCTAGAATCTAGTATCTACATATATATTGTATGTCTATATGTCTATGCATATGGGGAACTGTATGTATGCATGGAGTATGTTTTGCTACTTTAATGGAAAATTGCACCTCCCAATTTATTAATCAGTATTTGGTAAAAAAAAAAAAAAAAGATTATAATTAGTCCTTATTATAAAATATATGGATGAAAATTATAAATTTTACGAAATGTGTAAATCAAAATAATATTTGATTAATTTATAAGTGTTTAAACACTCATATTAACAAAGTTGATTTTCTATTTATTGTAAGTACACACTTGTGACTTGTCATTTAATAAGAGAAACTCTTTTAAAATTGTATTAAATCTAATATTGAGGAATTTGAAGAGTGGCATGTAGGGATAGGTAAAAGAAACGGATCGAACTGAAAAGTTTATTGAAATTTTGCTTAAATTCGATTCGATTCGATTCTAAGTATTAAAATAGAGAACTGGTCGATTTTGACCTAATGGCCAGTACTGTATTTGATTAATTACTATAAAATTTAAATTTTAGTTTCATCTTCAAAATAGATGCAAATTTGAATTCTTCATTGCACATGCAAACTTCAATGTGTTGGTTCATCAAACTAGGCTCTATTCACGAGTTAGAACTCTTTCTCGACATAATTGTTAGTTTCTGAAAATTGAGATTCATCATTCATATTCATTTCAATATTGTTTGCACATTTAATGAAGAGATTGTGAATAATTTAGATATTTGTTATTTCTAGTGCTATACATTAGCGATAATTAAGACAATTTTCGTCATTAAGAGGTAAATTAATGAAATGTTGGGACTACAACTTATACTGGCACAGTATGTTGAGGACCAACTCTGAAAATTTCACTATATTAATTATGGGAATGCATAAATGTTATGTCCCCACGACATGAGACCAAAAATGCATGTGAAGGGACATAATTTGGGTGACCAAATACATTTGTAACCGACGGTGTTTGTCAAAAATTCCATTTTCACACCATCGGAATGTGTTATCTAGAAAATGTAAAATTATTAAAATGGTCCAGATGACAAAATTCAATTTCTTTTTTTCTCTTTATTTGTTCCAAATAATACACAATGAAAACTTTTGGTTTAGAAAATAAAATAATTTTGATTAATTTAGAATTTTTTCAAGTTGTTTTAAATGATTTGATTTAAAAATAAGTAAAAAATTACTCAAATTCGATTGTGTTCATCTCTAATTTGAATAATCACTAACTACTATAACATGTTACCTAATTGCTTTGATTATAAAACTACTCGATGTTACAACAACTATATATATAGGGCATGTTTGCTTGTGCTTTAAAATATGTTCAACTTTTTAGGTATCTTATTTTGTTTAAACAAGATTTTAAAGTTATTATTTAAAAAATTAATCTTAACTTCTTCTTCTTCTTCTTCTTCTTCTTCTTATTTATTTATTTTTTTTGAAAAATAACTTTTAAACACATAACAAGTAAAAATTCCGTTGCAGCCATATAATTTTTATGCCATCATGATATTTGTACAAGATATTTGGGCATGTTCATAGAGGATTAATTATTAAATTTTATGGCTAATTGCATGACAAAATCACTAGAAAAATATGAAGGCTGCTAATGCTTAAACATAGGAACGTGGGGGATATAAGTTTGGTCCTTTTTGGACAAAATAAGACACGATTAATTAAATTAGATACGATATATATTAGCTATTTCGGAATAAATAAGACAATAAATAACTGGGGCTAAAAATAATAAGGAATAAAAAGTGTCGACCAAAATTGGCATGGCTGTCTGGAAAAAAAAAATATAAAGAACGCTAACAAAATATTTTCAAATATTAACAAATATAAAAGTTCGACAAAATATTTGTCCCTCATTTCAAAGCACGCTAACAAAATATTTGGACAAAAATCGTCATCATAGACAAATTATACTAATTAATAAAAGGTTGGTGATAGAGATGACAAAAATATCCGATCTGTCCCAAATTTGATGGATTTCCGGTTCGAATGGAGTGAAAAATTTTCGATCCGACAATTAGCGGGCGGGGGGCGGGCGGGGCCCGATCGAGTGGGCGGGCATGATCCGCCCGATATGAAAAATAAAGAAAGAAAAAGATAGAAAAAAGTAGTAAATAGTAAATTTTGTTTCAATGTTTGTTTAATTTTTTGAATGACAATTGACTAAAAAAAAAAAAAAAAAAAATACATGGATCAGTCTGAGGATCAAAGCAGTGATCCACTCCGCTCGAGAAATGGTCGATCAATCCGCATATTTGAATCTTCTAAAATTAATTCCGAGGCGGATACGGATCAGACCGATCCGATCCGAATCCGAATCCGATCCGTTCCATCACTAGTTGGTGATTAGAATACGATGAAAAAAAACTAAGGACATATATAAGTATGACAATAAGTAAATGTTGAAACTTTCATTTCAATTAAATGTGGTGCCAGCGAAACAAAAATTGTAATGTTAATATAATTACATTTTATCTGCTACACAATGGTAACGAAAGACACATTTTACTAAAATATACAAATATGCCATTATAAATAGTTGTACATACCAAAATACGCATATTTAAGAATAACAAATCACACTCTACATATTAAACTATGTAACACTTTACATTTTGAACTATTTTAGTATTAAAAAATAATTTACTATTTTATTTCTCATCCAAATTTTCTCATTCTCGTTCAAGTATCTTTCCACAACTTTATTTTTTGTAGTCTCTTGATTACATTATTATTATTATTAATATTTTCATTCGCAAGTCTTAAATAAAATTACATATTTTTAATAACAATATTTAAAATTGCCTTCTCTTTATTAGCCTACTTGAATAGAAGACAATATCAAAAATGAAGAAAATTATTAATACATTCTTAAACAATTTCAGGTTGCAGAATGATATAAATATTAATAACCAACTTAAGAAGAATAAGAAATTAATTTTAAGTTATAAAATAATGAAAAAATATAAAAATATATTTTTAGTTAGAATGTGACAAGGAAAACTAATATAATAAATTTTGGAAGAAAAAATATTTAATGAAATATCATGACTTTAAGTACATGAATTTTGAAGAATTTATAAAATAATAAAAGATATAGTAGCTAAATTGTTTGTTTAGTTATTTATAATGGTGTATTTAAATCTTCAAATTTTTGAGCAAACAATGTATTTGTGTTACCATTGATTAAAATATAGTATATATGTAAAATTTTAAAATACGATATGTGAAGTATAAATATATAAATATACTTTAAATTTTAATGCCATCCTTCAAGTTGAACCCTCTTAAATTATGCATGATGTAGCATTTAAATTTATGAAAGATGATATAGCACTTATAGTGGGTAATAATATATAGACTAGACTCACTGACACACGTATTATCACCGCATTGATTACTTTTTTAAAAAGTTGTTTTTAAGCTTTTTAAAAACGACAAATGTGGTGATATCACGTCACAAGAGTAAGATTATAATTATTATCTACCATGGGTGCTATATCATTATTCTTAAATTTATAGTCTATGTTTAAAGACAATTGACCACGGTAATTCAACTTTTCAAATTTGTAATATTTATATTTTTAGTTGACGAATTTTGTCAATTTTATTGTTAAGAAGTCATTGAATTCATCTTGAGAGTACAAGTCAAAAAAAGTCAGATCTTTAAATGCCAAAATGTGATCAAGAATCAGCTATGATTACACTGAAAAAACATTAAAATCAAACAAACATGAAAGAAACATCTACGAGCAAATGAAACCTAAACAATCCATTTGTTTCCTACATAAACAAATATAGAATGACCAACATGCCTGTCATGAAATAAGATGCAACAGTGAGTTTGGTGGTTGAACTGATTCCCGGCGGTCCCCAGTCGTCTGAATCCCAGCCACCATCTCCACCTGATCTTTCAGATTCTGCTGGTGACGGCACCGGGGAGGGAGAGGACTCCGGCGACTCAACTTCAGAAGGGTGGATTACACGAACAATAAGCCTTTGGCCAGATTTGCAGTGTCCTGACTGCCCACTTATGAAATAGAAGAACCCAGAGCGATCAAATCGGAAAACCGTATTTCCGTCGTCGAATTTGGAGATAGGGTTTGATGTGTTGCAGTTTAAGTAATCGGCAGAATTCACCACCAGCACCGAGTCTTTCTGGTACTTGAAATCTGAAAACAAAAGAAAATTAACAAACGCAATATGTTTGGAATGTAATATGAGACTTGCAGAGGAGGTAATTAAACTTACAAAGAGAATCTCCAATGCGGAATCTGTTTCTGGCAGCCCACTCATTGTAGGTCTCAGGCTCATTCCCAGTTGGTCTAACCCAACCTGTCTCTTCCCCAACTTCAAACTGGTAAGAAATTACAGAGATCATGAGAGATAAAAATAAGACATTTTTCAAGATTTTGGAGGTAACTGCAGTTCCCGAAGCCATTAGAGAGCGTTTAGAGTTTGCAATTTCCTTTTTTCCAAGTAGCCAAGAAATAGAAGGAAGGTATAGGCGTATAGCAGCAGGGGTGGAAGCGATTGAGTTTGTGTTTTATAGTACTAGGAAAGAGGAGACACGACAGTTAAGTCAGTTAATTTCTGAGGTAAGTGGAGAAAAGGGTGCGAAGTGGGCTACATCAGTTAGACTTACGTGAGCTCTTCCATGTCTCTGAACTTGGAAAGAGTCAACTTTCCGATGGTTGGGGGTAGTAGCATAGGGCGACCACGTGGCATGCGTTTACAAAATACCAAGAATTTAGATTGACCAAAATTTTGTATTTTCAGGTATAAAAGAATGCACACAATGTGTATTTTCACATAATGGCAGACTTTTATCAGTTTATCACTTATTTATTTTTGGAACTTAAGACATTTAACGTGGCATGAAATTTTTTTTAAGGCTTATTAAATTTTGATAAAAAATTGAAGAATAATTAATTGTAACTACATATTTTATAGGACTCACAATTTTTTTCAATTTTTCAATAACATATTTCATCAACTTTCACAAAATCAAAATCAAACACACCTTTAATATAGAACAAAATGATCGAAGAGAGAGTTAAAACATGAATGTAAATCTAGCAAGTAATAATGACAATCATGGGACAATCAAGGGTGGATCTAATAGGGTTTTTGTGGATGGTTATGAAGAGAAAAAAATGTTTTTCAAATGACAAAAAATTTAGATAAATAGTACTATAGGTTTTGAACTTTTGAGTCTTATGATGATGGGTTCCAAATTTTTGATATTTAGCAACTAGGATTCCAAACTATGAAACTATTCAAACGTATATGCCTAAGGTCCTTTTGTCACGGAAACGTCGGTTTAACCGTTAAATGATTAATTTTTTATTGAAATGACAATTATTCTCTTATTTTAATTTAAGATAAATAACACTGGGAGTCCTTAACCTTTAAACTTTATGACAATGAAGTCCCAAATCTTTGATTTCTATCACCCAGGATCCCAAACCATTCAAACTTCCATGCCTGACATCTTTCTGTTATGGAAAAATGTCAAAATTGAAGTAAAATGATTAGTGTAACCATATTTAGTTTTGAATTAAATAAATATAAAACGAAAAAGAAATAATCATCTTCCCCAATTTCAAAATACCAACCACAATTCCAGTGGCAACAACACTGCTACCACCCCCACCGAAAAACAAACTAACTGATATTTGCAGCACCTGAACTCAATCTTCTTCATCTCCGTCAATCACCACCTAATTCCAAACTTGTGAAACTCACGCCATTGGCAAAAAAAAAAAAAAACAATCACAGCCAGATCTGCTCTCAAACCCAATATCCCAAATCTAGTCCTAGCTGACATCAAGCTAAAGAATAGATAAATAATCTACAATGGTTCTAGGTTGCTAATTTTTTGAGTTTTGAGGTTAAAAAATAGATGTATTGTTGGTTTGATGTCATGATTATTGGTTTGAAGGGGATAGGTGATTTTTTTTTTTATTCTTTTAACGGTCAAACTAATATTCTGTCATAAAAGGACTTCAAGCGTAGATGTTTGAATGATTTTGGATCCCAAGTGCTAAAAATCACATATTCATGACCTCATTTTATCAAAATTTAAAGGTTAAGGATTTCTAGTGTTATTTATCTTGAATTAAAATAAAGGTAAAACTGTCAAAAGAGGACTCGGGAGCAAACATTTGAAAATTTTAGAATCTCCGTGCTAGAAATCAAAGGTTTGGGACCTCATCGTCACAAAGTTCAAAGGTTCATGATCCCTAATACTATTTATTCTTGAAATTATGTCTTATAAAATGTTTGGATAATAAGTGTGTTGTAAATTGTGAATCTTACATATAAAAAATATATTTAACTATTTTGACCAATTTAAATTATAACTTAAGCTAAGACAAACAAACACGATACCGCTATCCTTTCAAAGACATTTTGTTCCTAATTAAGAGCAATTATTCCAATTTTTTATATTACCATTTTTAAGTCAAAGTTTCTCATTAATATTTGGTAAGAATCCCTTATATAATGTTTTGATCCATGGAAAAATAATTAAAACATAGAGTCTAACGAACATCATAATAAATTGGACTATCAATGTGTAAAATGATAATTTTTATCTCGAGAGGAAATTTTGTTCACATGCACCCTGCGTGACATACGACATAAACAAAGTAGATTGTACAGTAATAGGAGAATAAATTGGTCAAGACATTGAATTGCCTTTCAAATTTTGCAGATTGCTTTTCATAATTTTCATGTTAATCTTTGAACTCAGAGTTATGTTCTTCCAATTATACTTTTTTTCTTTTTCTTTTCCTATTTCATTATAGAAGTTAATTTCTTGATTGTGATTAGTTTATACCTTCTTCTTGTTAAATTTGTGAGAAAAATTGTTACCATTTGAATCTGACATATTATTTATGCAGCTCGAAATCAAATTAACGAACCCCTTAAATTGGAATCCTCTAGCGAAAAAAGTTCAACTCTCTAATTTTGACGGTTTTTCGATAATCCAATCCAATATATATCATGTCCAATTACCTGATATCACCTATCATGGTTAATCCAAAGAGATTAGACTCATTGACCCTCCAAGAACTGGACAGATGATTTCTTGGATAGCTTAACCCAGAGAGTCTGCTGCCAAAGATTTCTCAAGGGTTAAGAAGGAAATTTCCAGAATCCCATGTAGAGGGCTCCATTTTAAGAGGTTAACATTGAGAAAACGATACTAGGATTATTAGGATAGATAGTGTACGCCTCTTACACTATTTCCTTGGTCGGACTTTAATAGAAAGCACTCTATCCAACGAAAATTTCTCAAAAATAGCAGGTGTAATAGCTTCTTTCCAACATAATTAAATGTAAGAAATACTCAAAATTAGAGAAGTATAATGCAGTGTGATACACAGTTGAAATGTTCAATGAAATGGCATTGAACTCAGCTAGTTAACATTCATGGTACTTGTATGATGAAAACCAAAAAATTACCAGCTAAATCACCTAACAAAATTATAGCTTCAATAAAATGTGATCTCCAACTGAGAACCAGGCGTGCTGCATTCTTCACAATCTGAAACGATTTGGTCGATACTCAATGGCAAGCTATTCATGAAAATAAGACTTGGTTTCACCTTTGGCACAACCACAGGATCGGCCTCATTGTTGAGAATCTGAAAAACTCTCCTCATTGAAGGCCTTTCAGTACTATCTGGATTGGCACAACTCAGGCCTATAAGCAGCAGCCTTTTCATTTCTTCCTCTTTGAACTCACCATTCATTCTTTGATCTCCTGCTTCAATTATTTTTCCTTCAGAATACATTCTCCAAACCCAATCAACCAAATTCACTAGTTTCTGGCTTTCGTCTTCTCTCTCAATCGGCCTACGTCCACAAGCCAGTTCAAGTATAACCACACCATAGCTGAAAACATCAGTTTTCTCTGTTGCTGTCCCATATTGAAGGTATTCTGGAGCAAGATATCCCATAGTTCCTGCAGTAAGAGTTGAAACTGGACTCGTCCCATGATCCATAAGCCTTGCAAGTCCAAAATCACCTAATCTTGCATTGTGATTCCCATCCAGCATAACATTACTAGTCTTTATGTCTCTGTGAATCACTTGCTGCTCACATTCTTGATGCAGATAACTGAGAACAGAGGCCAACCCCACCGCAATATTGTATCTATATGTCCATTTCAGAGGATTACCATTTTCAGATTCATGGTATAGTACCTTATCAAGACTGCTATTGGGCATAAACTCATAAACGAGAAGCAATTCGCCCTTTTCAACACACCATCCTTGGAGCTGGACTAAGTTTTTGTGCCTCAAAGAAGCTATAATTGATAATTCCGCAAGGAATTCAGTTTTTCCTTCGTGCTTATGTTTTGATCTTTTCACTGCAGATATAGTTCCTGAATCCGTGAAAAAGGCTTTATAAACAGTGCCAAAGGCTCCATGCCCTAAAATCCTGCTAGAATGAAATCCTCTTGTGGCTGATTTGAGTTCTTTATAACTGAACTGCCTTGGCCCTGTCACCAGCTCTGATGTGATGATTCTCTCTGATTTGATACCCTTCCATTTCTTGACAGAAATCCAACCAAATACCACAAGAACTGCGCAAAAGAAGGCCGGAAAACCAATCCCGAGACCCAAACCAATCATCTTATGATGCCTACTTCCAGAATCAGATACTGGAATTGGTGGCCTAAGTGGCACAGAATTATCAGAAACATTGTGAGGTTGAATTTTTGGTCTTATGGGGCGAAATCCCATAGTCCGAAAACTCCAATTCTCAATGCAATGCAGTTCTGTACTACCTTCAGTAGAAGCTGAAAATCCCACATACATAAACTCCTTAAGATAATCAGAAAGGTCAATACCAACACTCAAGAGAGGCACCTCAGGCTTGAAACTTGAATAACTCAAGAAAATTTCCAACTTTTTCTTCCCATTCTCGTAATCAATCCATGCAGTAATCAGATTCCCACCTTTCAAATTCACACCTCTAAGAATCGAATTGGCAGTCTTGATTGAAACGAGGCTGTCTACATCCAATCCCACATGATCCTCATCAGGATCATTGAAGTGCAAGTCCTGTCTTGTATCAAATTCAATTGCAATAAACTTGTTCTTGGATAACTGAGATGAGTTCACAAGGCCCAAGTACCCTCCCGAACTCCCCAATGTCTGGTTATTAGGAGAGAGAAAAAAGGCCAAACCGTCTCCAAACGACGACGGATTGACATTAGCAATGGAAAAAGAAAATTTTGTGGAGAAAGAAGCAGTTATATTTGTCTCTGGATCAAAGAATGCAACTGGGTAGTTGTAGATAACAGAACCAGAGCTTGAAGAAGGGACCCCGAGTTCTCTAGTTAGCCCAACTATGCCATTTCTGAGATAAGAATCGCCAAGAAGAGTAATGTTTCTCAGAGTGAAGAATGGGAAATCAAGATTAACATTCTCTGATAACACATAATCTGGGTAGTGTGAGAGGTTAATGAGAATCAACCCAATCAAGAAAACAAGAAGCTTTCTTGTATACATGGTGATGCGATGATGATGATTCTTTTGAGAAATAATTCTTTCTTAGAAGAAGTTCTTGAGTTCATGAAGAAGAAAAAGAGTATAAGCAGTTTTCTACTTTTCTTGGTGGGGTGGTGGGAATCTTGGGTGGGAAAATGGGGTTTAAACGGTTAAGGGAAATGGTCGGTTCTTTGAAGAACAAAAACAATTGGAAAAAATATGAGAGCTTTGATATGGGCATTGTAACGGTAATATAGGCAGGCTGATTTGGAGGAGGAACCCCTTTTCTTTTTCTTTTTTTTGTAGTAGGATTATTTCTTTTTGACAGAGAAATGATTTTGGTAATTATGAGTTACGTAATAAAATAGAGGAAAAAATAATGCATGGCCAGTAAATATTAATGTATAATTTTTTGTAAATTATAAGTTGTGGGTCATAAAATTTAAATTTTTTTTACCAAACATACACGATATACAACTTCTCATTGAACTTAACAAATTTTTATTTCACACTCAAGAAAAATAATATTAAATACTTAATTTTTTCTACCAATCTTAAACCGTTTTAAGTATGAAACTCTTAAATTAGATTTACCATTATTACTTACTTTTTTTTTTACCAATCTTAAACCTTTTAAGTATGAAACCCTCAAAATGAATCCACCATTATTAGACTAGTGTCTTCGGGAGGATCATCAAATTCAAAACAAGCCGTTGTATGGTCAAAGAATGGGCCATGTGCGATTCACATTGATGATGTAAACAAGAAGGCTGCTGCATTCCTTTTTCAAGAGTATTCTTAGCTCTCTTTCAATTAGGTTTGGTTTGAGTTTTCAATATAATTTAGCTATGCATTTGTATCAGAGTTTAATAATTGAGTAACTTGTATACATAATAAAATCTCGTAAATATATACACTTTTCGATATTTTTAAATTAAATAAAGTGCTCGAATCGTATCTTTTCATCATATCGTATTTTTTACTTTGATGCGAACTTATTTATTGTATTTGTATTAAGGTGTCCTTGCTCACTGCGCGAAGCGTTGGAAATTGAGCTTAAAAAGTGGTCAATTACACTGAATACCATGTGATTTGGGCGCTACTTCCCATTATATAAAATAAAAATTGGGTCCCATAAAAATGGAAAAATAATAAGTAAAAAATAATCACGTGTCATATAGCCGTTACAGGGTAGAAAAGATGCAACATGTTCAAACATTTATTTTTTTATTGTGATAATTGTATATTTGACCCCAACTTTTTAAAAACATTGGGATATAACTCTAATTTTAAAAATAGCACCAGACATCTTAAACGTTTGAAAAACTTGACATGATATGTCATTTATAACAAAATTGTTCTTCTATTTAAATAAACAAAAAAAGAAAAAACAAGAAAAAAGAAAAAAAGATTGAAAATTAACCAAATGTATCCCAAAAAATAAAAAGTAAGAAATGCACTCAAAAAAATAAAAAGTAATAAAGAGGTCATCTTCTTTATCAAACTTCAAAATTCAAAATCCACCACCATCTCCAAAAATCTAAAATCCAAAAGCAATACATATCTCGTATTTGCTTTGAGACAATCTTAGCAACAGGGGTAGCTTTAGGAGCCGATTTGATTTCTTTCGGCGGGATCAAAACCCCATCAATTCCTTGAACGAAAATCCCAACCATCTGTATAGATATCGGGATCAAACAAATATGCAAAGCCTTTTCTTTGCCCAAATTTCACTTACCCATCAGCCTCTTCGACCACCACTTTATGCGGCAATCTTAAGGTATCATATCTTACCTTCCCAAATCTCTTCACTGAATTGTACATACTTTCCTCCATTTGGTAGTTGGGAATCATATGATAATACATTATTTGCTTCGACGCCCCCGTTTGCTCAACTGGTCTGTAGTTAACTTGGCCATGGCCTCATCATTTGGTGCCAAAATTGTAAGCACGTAACCTTCGGATATCAATCTTTCCATTTCAAAAGCCAAAGATGTGAGGTTGACTAGAATATCGGCCATTTCATTATAGCCATCGTAATGCAGGAGAATCTAGATGAAGTCCTTCACCTGACTCTTCTCGTTGAAATGATGGTGGGGTCCGCCAGGCCCCGAAGTAGGTGTAGGAGCCGGGATGGACCGAGAGACATTGCGTCGAAAATGGGCAAAACTGGAGGTCATGGATTTTAAGCATGGGAAGTTGACTTGGGTGGATTTTGGATTTTTGGGGATGGTGGTGAATTTTGGATTTTGAGGTTTGATAAATAAGATGACATCTTTGTTACTTTTTATTTTTATTTTGGTACATTTCTTTCTTTTTATTTTTTGAGGTACATTGGTTGGTTTTCAATCATTTTTTTCTTTTTTCTTGTTTTTGTTTTTTTTTATTTAAAGGAAATGGCAATTTCGTTATAAAGGACTTATCATGCCAAATTTTTCAAACGTTGAGGATGTCTGGTACTATTTTTAAAAATTAGGGGTATATCTCCAATATTTTTCAAAAGTTGGGGACCAAATATGCCATTATCCCTTTTTTATTTGTTGGTACTTTGTAGTGTATTATCCAGTGAAGACAATGAGATCCATTTTCTGAATTCTACTGAGCATTCATAACGGGCAATAGGTTCTTTTCATGCTCTTTTATGGTTTTCCATTTTTCCTTATTCTTGTTCTTTTTTGTCAAATCCTTGCCTTTTTCTTTTGTTTTAAAAAGAAATATTGGCCCACTTGTTCACCAACTCGACCACCCGTGTCTAAGGGGACTTTTTGCTATTTTAGATACGTAACAAATCATCGTAATTGTTAACACAATCATTCACGGTATTAGCATTTTTACAAGAAGTCAATAACCAAAATTGTAAACACTTTTTTAAACCTTTCTTGCTATCTACAGCATACTTTTCCAGCTAGCATTTTGCGTACATAAACGTGGTAAATAAAATAGTAAATTATAAAGATTAGAACACTGCTCTAGCTTAGTTCTTTTCTAAATAAACTATCCATCATCTAATTAAGCTTAGGGAAAAAGATTTGCTTTAAGAATAGAACAACAAAACCATTATTTTTGCAGAAGCACAGGTAGTTGATCTTACACTTTAACTCCTTGATCATTACACAGTATTATACATGATTCGACATTACAAATCCAGCATCATCTCGCCCAGTTGCTGCCATAAGTAGTGGAAGCATTCTTCAACATACTGTATGTTGGCAGTTGTTCTAAAATACTTGTCTAATGCTGCATATGCAGTATATACATCCCTTGCATTCTAACCATCCTTTGGCACAGTTAAATCAGGCAAAATACATCCATTGTATAGTTTTACCACCCTCCATTCATGAGGCTTCACTTATGCTTCAGATTAACCCTTCCAGATTGCCATCTGCTAAAGAAACAACTTTGTTAGGGAAAAAATCTAAGTGGACTATTATACGCAGAAAAAAAATATCGCTGATAAAACAAAATTAAACTCTATATTGGCCAAAAATAAGAAAGAACGAGATTTTGCTTTTAATTACATTAATCAAATGAAAGACTGGTGCCTCAATTAAAACCAAACATGAATGAAGCGCTAACATCATATTCTGCTGAAAATACAGTGTGAGACAAAGTGCAAAAGTTTGTGCACTTACTCACATCCATAGGTTAAAAACGTTGTTAGTCACTCCACTTAGTGTTCTTTCACTTTTGTTGCTGAACTTTTTTTTGTTCTAGATTAGTCACTGAACTTTCATTATTGCTTCAATATAGAGAGCATGTTAAGAAAGAACCTTGTCCTATTGGAAGAAGTCCCGGCCCCAATCAATCAACAATGCTTGAAGTCCAGAGAAAAGAGTCACAAGCAACAACTCTATTCATGTTATCACTTGTTTTTGTTGAAGCTTTCGGGGAAGGAGAACTGTACAGTGCAAAATAAGGACGTCAGTCAACAACTCAGTGCTAATTCAGCAAAATTCTTTTTCTTCATAAAAACTACCTTCATCCATGCTGCAAAAGCTTCCTTGGGGAAATATAACATCAGGGTCCATTTCTTGCTGCAAGGGTAAAACTAGAGCCACAGAGCTTTTACTGCAGAAAGAATGCAAAAAATTCAGGAGAGTTTCAATTTTCTGAAGAAAATGTTGATGAGTATAGAACAAGCACAAAGTCATTCTACACTTCACTAGGAACCAAAAGAAAAGATGAATTACATTCCCCTATAAGTGGAGAAGGGCCATGGATGAAACATTATTACCGAAAAATTGCGGTAAACATCAAATATTATCTGTCAGAGCAGTCCCACTGCGCTTTAAAAATAATTATTTAGTTAATCACCTGGCCCAAGATGGAATTAATTTTCTAGAGGGTAAGACATCATCTTCTTCGTCTTCGTCATCAGAGCACTGATATGGAGATATTTCGTATGACTTCTCTAGACATTTCTGGACAAACAAGTCGTCATTTTTGCTTGAGTTATTCACCACTTCCATTGCCTAGAGAAGAAAAATAAAATGAAAATATAAGTATGCTAACTTGAAAGAGACTTTTTTTCAGTATCTTGGATGGGAGTAATTTTGACCCCAAAAAAGTGCTAAGTTAAATTTCTTCATCAGGACACTAGAAGGTTTTACAGAAGAAGAAAGAAATTCAGTTAAATCTAATCTTTTTGACATCCCTGTAGACAAGATACCACAGGCACCAAATCACATCTTTGTAAGCTCATCTTTCTATTGGTTTCATTACTTACAGGATGTTTTCAAGAAAAGGCTCAACATCAGAGAAGACGTGACAGACAACATGAAATTGAATTAGACATAAATGGAAGCTTCCTACACCTTTCCAGTTTCACAAGAAGCGCCACATTCTTCAAAATGAATGGTAGTTTGCTGGACATCATCCACTGGACTTGCATGTCCAGTTGGTATTGGTTTAGTCTCTGTTTCTTTCAAAGCAACATCATGTCCAGCTTTTTTCCGGTTTTGTTGCCTTCTGGATTCATAGTTAGATTCCTTACTGCTGTTCACTGGTTCATGCTAGAATATAACCGAGATAAGTGAGGTCATGGCAACAGGAAGCAAAAAGCAATCAGGTTTACAAGTAATATAGAACAACTTACAACTTTGAAACGCTGTTTATCTTTCTCTGCTTTCTCGGCACACGTTTTTTCTTCTTGTTCCCTCTGTCTTTGCCTTACTTCAATTCGCATTCTTTTCTTCTCCTTCTGCAGCCTCTCCTCTTCCTCTCTCAGCCTTTTCTTTGCTAGGATATCAGCATCTTTTCTCTTCCTTTCCTCTTCTCTTTTTTTCTTGTCCAACTCCTTTTGTCTCATATTTTCTTTCTCCATCTTTGCTCGCTCAAGTTTCAATGCTTCTTTTCTTACCTTGCGTACGTTCTCTCTTTTCTCTTCCAAACGCTTTGCAGCCTCTGCAGCTTCTAGAGCCTTCACCTTAATGTCTCTCTTTCCTGCAACATAATAAGTTCTAAACTACATGTGAAATAGATAAAAAAACAAAACCCAAAAATATCTCACACCCTTTTACCCAACAATGTTGGAACACTGTCGTATTTCTCAACTATACAGAACTGGAAACTTTATCCAACACCACAAAAGGAGGAAAGGTGCCAAAGAGCAGCCATCATTAATGTAATACCCCAAACCCTAACATAAAATTTTGTTGCAAATATAATAGTTAATCCCTATCATCTGATACATAAAATGGAAAAAATATTTTTCATTAGGCAAGATAATACAAGTTTTACACTCCTCTTAGAGCAAAACACAAAGGGAAGGAGAAAGAGAGATGTCAAGGAGTCAAAGACGTGCTAATTCATATACAAAAGGGTAAGGTAATAAAAGAAAAGCATAATATAAGACAAAAGGGCATTTTATAAAATGGAGAAAACTTCAAAATGAGCAAGGTTCTTGATGTTGAACCATCTGAACAGATGCAATTAATAAGTTTACTGCGTCAAGTTGTTTAAGAACAAATGAAATTCCTAGGAAAGGATAAACAAATATAAGGCACCAAGCAAGGTAAAGAAGACAAACAACCTGCACATACTGCAGCTGCTTGTTTTTGTTGTACCAGTGGGATAAATGAAGAGACATTTGAAACAATGTTGTTCCTCTTAGACTCCTTCAACGAAAGCTTCTGCTCTTGTCTCACACTGGTTCTGAATGGTAAATTTGGTTTCTTGATACTGTTTTTAAATGATTCCTTGGCCTTCCTGATATTGTTTGCTCCTATGGATGACGTCTGGTTTTCCTGTGCCTCACTGTTATTCCTTAACCGACTTATAGAATTTTGTTTGACCTTATTCTGAGACCCAGTGAAGCTGGTTTTTGTGTTAAAAAAATCTACACCATCTCTGCTCAGAGACATCTCATCTGCAGAAACCAATGCAGGGGGATTTAGACTTGAATTTGTTAAATCTTTGAGTGGTTCTCTTTGAGCATAATGACTAGTGTCTGATGAATCAATCTCTTCTTGGACTTCATCTGCCTCATCATCCAGAGTCTTATTCTCTTCACTTATACTGAAATCCTCCTCAATCGGGAAGCATGTTAGCTCTGGATTTGAGCTCAAACGCTTCTCTGAATTTCCAGCATGTGACGACAATCTTTCCCATAGCTTCCCAACAGGAGATGCATAATGATTTCCTGAATGCCAACCAAATCGTGAACCAGAATATGGTAAACAATCAGAATATGGCATCCCTTTAGATGCATTCACAACACTGTCATCAAATCCAAGCTGTTTGTCAACATTTACATTCAGAGGTAAAGTGCCCAACTGCTCAAGAAGCCCATTTGGTACAGATTGAAATAAATCTTGGGTTCCCTGAAAATTGAAACAAGATGAGAAATGGGATAATGGTGTATCTGTGCTAGAAGATTTGCAAATCTGTGCCAGAACGCTAGCACGTTCAATTGTAGTCCTAGAAAGGTTCAGTTTGTCGAAGTCAATTCCATCACCAGCAATGTTCATTTCTCCATTATCTTCTTGTGCATCTACAATGAATCCCTCCAACACAGGCATAGTTTGATCAACATCAACAAAGTCCAGGTCTTTATCTTTAGGAGAACGAACTGAGCATCCTGAAAGTAGCCCATCCTCACCCTGATGGGATTTTCTCTCTGGAAGGGTTTTCTCAAAACAAGACAAATTTGCAGAATTCGGCAGATCAAAATTGTTATCAAGAGGTAACAAGTGTTGGCTACTTTGTTCATCATGGGGTTTCATTACATCTAAAAAGTTGTTATCCGTACATGGAGTTCTCATTTCCTTAGCCAAGCATCCTCTTGTGTCTCTAGCATCATCTTCAGTTGAACTCAAGACAGGGGATACCCCCAACTGTTTGTAATTGATAAGAAAGGAGGACTCTCTATGTTTATTCTCCTCTTTGAAACGAAATATGCCCTGCATAGACCAATACATGAATGCAGCTCCTGCATCAGAAAAGCTAAAAGAGCTACCTGTGAAAACACTATATCCAAGGAGATTTGTTTCTAGAGACATCAGATCTTTTGTTAACAGAACTTGACTTTCAGTTACTATGCAGAAGATGGGTACAGGAGGAACCCTAGATGACATTTCACAGTTTCAACTCCACATTAAATCAAAAGCCATTTAGTCCAAACATGCATATTAGAATCTCAAACAACCTCACAAAATGCAAATCGGCCAATGAACTAATTAATCAAACAGGAGGCTTGAAGCTGAGGGTGTTTTGCTAAAATAATGCTTAAATATTTAGGTCACATTCCCTATTTTCCCATCTCTGTGTAAAAGAAAAGTTAATATTAAGCTATTTATTTATTTCCATTAAAGTTCTTCACAACTGAAGACAATATAACTCATAATTAAGTTCCCTCATATTCCAGGTATCATTAAGGTTACAAGTTCATTCTCTGAAACATGTGCAATCTTATTTCATTTATTTGTCCAGACATGGAGGAAAATATACAGATAATTCACTATCATGGTTGAGAAATGATACAAAAATAATTATTTTAGTAGATAGTCGATCATCATGTTCAATTTAACAAACACCGTTAAGGTTGAAGGAACAAAACTTCCCTATCTGATTTCTGTTATTTGTCAAAACCATGGGATAAGATCTTCATTGATTCTATATTCCGGAAGTCCTAAGTGAGAACAGGAAAAGCTAGATATGCTATGCAATCTACTATGAAACATAGGATAATTATAGAAAATCAGTGTCAAACTTTAAGAGCTTCATGAAAGATTTATACTAATATCCAGCAAACTGCACTACAAAAAGAAAGCCCTGATAAACATACATAAAGAAAAGTCTTGCTTTGCTTCCAGATGACAAGCAACATACGAAAGGCTTTCCAGTTGAATACGTGACACAGGCAATCAGGCTTAATCATCTATCTAAATATATAAAAAATCCTGGAATATTAAGAAGAATAGAAGAATATATACCTTTCCATTTTGAGACTCAGGTGCCGACTCAATGACTTCCATCAAATTCCTGTCCTCCATAAATTCATCCAACAAGACAGCATCTCCTTTGGTTTCAGTGTTCTTTAAACATGAAGTTGTAGGGGCGGTTGAATGCAGTAAGGCATTCGCACCCTAAAACTTGGGGAAGTGGTAAAACTATTAGTTTGCTGATCTTCCATCTTTCTCCTCTTAATCTGTGGCCATGATCGCTCTTCGGCAGGCCTGAATCTTCTTTCAGGTGGTGAGTGCTTCTTTGGGATTTGAGGATCACTTGCACTTGAAATATTGAGAATGTCATCTTCACAATGCAAAGACCCAACTGAATTACATGTCAATGAGTCATTCTCTCCTTGAGGCGGACTCCTATCCAAGTCTCTCTTGTCATCAGACAAATAGTGTGCATGCTTATTAGAAACTTCACCATCCAGGCATTTGTCATCAGACAAATAGTGTGCATGCTTATTAGAAACTTCACCATCCAGGCATGGGAAAATTTGAGTCTCCCGAAGAGGAAGTTGCCTTCTTTCATCAAGGACAATGCAGGTTGAATCTTCCCTTCCAACATTCTCTCCTTGAGGTGGACTCCTGTCCAAGTCTCTCTTCTCACAAGACAAATTGTGTGCATGTTTATTACAAACTTCACCGTCCAGGCATGAGAAAATTTGAGTCTCCCGAAGAGGAAGTTGCTTTCTTTCATCAAGGACAATGCAGGTTGAATCTGCCCTTCCAATTTTCTCAATCAAGCAATCTTTGTATTCTCCACTTGCCTGGTTGGTCGAATTTGACAAATAAGATGGCCAAATATTTTGGCTTTTGGAGACATGGTATCCAGATGCTCCCTTATCCTTGCCTTCATAATTATATGCACCCTGTCAAACCAGTTCAAGAGTTTAACGCTGAATTGATGATGTAGCTCTTATACCAGTGGACATTTTCCAATAAACACGAATTTACTGAAAAGGCAAATAGGCACCAAATGGTGCTGCACCAGTAGAAAGGAAAGCTACCAACATACAACCAGCAACTACTTACCAGTAATTTTCCGCGTGCATGTTTGTGTAGAATAATTTTACTTGCCCCTAAGTTTTGGGCTAAATGTGAATTTGCTTCGCAAGGAAACAGGCACATAAACCCTACCCACGAATAATTTTTAAATAAAGGCGTAATGATTTCATACTGGATTAGAAGAATGAAAATTAATCACTATGAGTATCCTGACCAATGTACTCCCTGAAATTTCAATCAAGCCATCCTCACAAACATGCAGAAGATTGATTATCCAATGACCAAAATAGATTGATCCTATGTCCATATAGATCATAAGCTGCTATAAAACATCCCAATAAATTTCCACAACAAATATCTACCGCTTCAGTTATATCTAATCATCAGATGAAATGAGTCCAAGGTGCATACTAAATAAGTGATTTTACTGGACATTTTTTATAAACGTCTGGGAGTCAACATGGGGAGTAGTAAATCAAAGACCAAATGAAAAACAAAAACACTCGATATAGCTCAAACCTCTTGGGAATATTGTAGAGGCCTCATAATAAAAGTCTTTCTGAAAGTTTGTAGAACAACAGTTAACCATATTGATCAAGGTTTTCATCCAAACAAATTTCAAGAAAGATAATAAATGTTGGACATTAGTTGAAACTTTTTCTGTGCAAAGAAATATCGGACAATAATTAACCAAAAAAATATCTCTTTTGTAGGCTAGCTAACTACCTCAAACAAATGTGCACATGTGTATGCATACAAGATACGTCTTTCTTGTAGACGTGTAAAAAACACGCATGAATGCACTATATAGGATGAGCATTAACACAAACAAAAGAGAAAATTAGAACTTACATCTGCAATGTGCATCTTCAGAGAGGACTCGTTCACTTGATTCAAATGAAGTTCCACAGGATGAATCTCTATATCAGGTACTGCATTTGATAAGATAATATCTGCTTTCTGTAACATTTGAGAGTTTTCAATTTGCACCACATCCCCAAGGTTATTTTCAAAACTCATTGACTTAGGGTGCTCACGCATTACCGATCTATCTTTCCCCTTCTGGATCTCGAATTGTCCGTTGACATCAGATTCAAAAGAACCCCTCCAGTCTTCCTTTCCTTTGCTCGAGACCTCTGACATTTCTAATGACTTCTTATGTGAAGACAATTGATTGATATTACAAGAAAATTCTTTATCTAGTGATAAAGAACAGCATATATTTTCTGGTGAGTTGTCAAGTATTATCTTTCTAGAAATAGAAGTGGAGGTTTCATTCAAGTTGTGCTCTTCCATGCCATCAAAATCGAGTTGCTTTGGCTTCACAACCATAAAACAATCAGAGGGAGCCCGTGCAGCGAGACACTCCAACTCTCTTCTTCGCTTGGTGTCACTGGGACTGGAATTAACAGACTGTTCTCCAACAAGGTCATTAGCCACACGAATTACAGCATTTCCCTGCAAGGTAACAATATCATGGGTTTCACCACAAGGCAGGACTATTGGACCACCTGAAGCATTCTGATATTTGTCATCTGTACCACCCCGGCTGGAACTAGTAGAACTATTGACAGGCTCTGTTATGCCTTTGTCACCCAACCTAGTTTGAGACACAGTCACTCTACCAACCAACCCTAAAACCTCATTAGATACATTAAGATGTTCCATTGATGAGCCAACTGATGGAGCAAGCACTCCGCAATCGGCCTTGGCAGAGTCAGGAGGTAAATCCAGATCCGCACCTATACAAGGATTCTGTTGGCCAGACCTGCTGAATCTTGTGATCCTACTGCAGGAAAGATCAGCACCCTTTTCCTTGTGCCTTCTGCCATCTTCTAACATTGATTCTCGGGCCCTGCAACTTTCGGTGGGGGCATCAGAAGAACTAATTGCTACAACTGGCCCATTAACGTAGTCTGTGCGTAATTTAACCATAGGATCTACTATGGTACCATCTATCCTGTGAGTATCATCAGAAGAGAATTTTCTTTTTGAAGAATCACTAGCATGACTTTGATGTTTACCAGAACTCCTAGACCTAGCATGTGCACTGGTGCAAGAATTGGTGAGTGTTTCCTTGCTATGACAATCCCTTTCATCAAGTTCCAAATCTCCACAACTGTGACAACTGCTAGCAAATGGTTCAGCCAATTTTGAAAGCTCATTAACACGGTCATTCGGCACAGAAACACATATAGACCTTGATCTCGTTTTCCTTGCTCTGATATCATCACATGAACTACCTGCTTCAGCATCAGCAGTAGAATCACTGACAAAAGTTGGGACTTCGCGAGAACTTCTAGGTCTAGAAGTTCTACCAGTGTAAATATTCATCCCCTTTTCCTCGCTTTGACAATTTGCTTGATCAAAATTCCAGTCCCCACAACTTTGACGACTGATATCGCAGGGTTCATCCAATTTTGGAGGCTCCCCAACGTGGTCATTCTGCTCGGAAGCAGACATAGATAATCTCATGCTGCTAGGAGGAACATCACTGCCATTCTCATGGCTTAAGCGACTCTTAGCTTGTGCCTTTGCACTGCTCCGATACTCAAGGGCCTTTTGTCTAGACTTCGACCTCTGAAATCTAGCTAGAGATTGATCTGGTGCATTATAAATATTTAAGATCCTTTCATCTGCCTCGTCCTCAGGCGAGGGACTGGTAACATCTAGCTCAGGAAGCCCATTTGGGGCACACTGAGCATGATTGTCCTTGCTGACAGCTGCATCCATTGGCACATCTTGTGCCATGAAAACTTTTTCCATGAAAAGTCCATCAGAAATCTCTCCATGATTTTCTGTGATTACTGGGTTATTGTACAGGGAGTAACGATCAGTAGAGAAACCAACTGTTGGTCGGGGATGTGGAAGTAGAAGTTCAGAAATCATCTCTTCTTTGTTTAGCTCTGCAATAGCAGAATAATTTAAGACGATTATATATTGCTGTTACTTACAGATTATGCAAAGTACTCGGGATAAAATCCATCATTATGCAACAAACTTGTTAATGAGAAAAACAAAAGCACAGCCACAGTTTTTATATTGCAAGGAAAATATTAAAAAAGCCTGCTCAAATTATAAATTTTTTAGGGCAATACTATTAAATTTATTTCAAAAGGGCAATTGGACGGGGTTGGATGTTATGCGGCAGCAGTTTTTAACTGCAAGTACAAGTCAACTTTCCACTGTTGTGCTGTTGGCTCCAATAATCATACCTTGCTCTTGCAGGGCATAAACGGCTGGGTCATTGTCATTTCCCAAAATAAAACAAGCTTAAAAATTTACCGCATACAAAAATAATATAATCGGAAACTAAAAGAAAAATAATAACCTTCTACGGTTCCTTCGGCTTGATTTTACACATGCTAGGTTTTTTCAACTTTATATAAACCTAAAATTACAAAATCCACAAATTCACTAAAATTTTAAGCAAATGAAGTAAATCCTAGGGCTAACAAATATGAAATTTATTTTGGGGCACCTTTGGGATCTGAGAATTGGGTAGGGTTCCAAAGCCAAGGAGGAGGAGTAATCCCATCAATGAGGAGTTTGGAAGCAAGGTGCTGGTTGTACAATTCTGTTCGTTGCTTGACTTGTTCGATAATCCCATTCTTCCGTTCGAATATCTGCACCAACAGCTTCTCCACCGTCGTCATCTTCTTCTTCTTCTTCACACCGCCCCACGCTTCATACAATAATCCATACACGGATTTACTAAATCTGATTGTTATCGAGTAAAATTCGAGAGAGGAAAACTAGAGAGAGACAAAGTGCGCGGACGCGTGTGTGTGTGTGAGAGAGAGACCGTTGGGTGAACGGTGATGAGCGGGGATGGGGATTTCAAATTTTTCGAATTCCGATACGAGAGAGAATTGAAAAGGTAAGGGTAAATTACACTAATGGTCCCCATTCTTTCAAGTTTGTAACAATTTCATCCCTATTCAATTTTTTTAGCAGATATCATCCTCATTCTTTCATTTATTCACACAGATGGTCCCTAAATCACTATTTTTCACTATTTTGATAATTATTTGACAATTTTACCCATTGATGTAAATAAATTAAAATGATAGAAAAAAGATAATACAATGAAAATATTGCAATTGGGCTCTTAACATTTTTAAAAGTACAAATAAATCTTAAACTATTTTATTTTATACATATATGTGTTCTTCCCCAACAAAAAAAGAATCATCTTTTCCAACACAACAACCCACCCACCAACCCAATTTATGATGCACTCTATGATGCCGGAAGCTCATATATTACTTATGTTGTTGCGACGGCTAGCGGAAAAGGTGACGCTGATCAGCTTATGATGCTGTTGTTTTAGGGAGAAGTCTATGTTTTCGACTCCATGTCCCCTTAGAAGGTTTGTTGTGTATTCAAGTTTGACTCGACAAACGTGAATGCCAACGCGAGTGCTTCGTCTGGTAGATTTAACATCGGGGCTGGACACGTCGGTGGGTCCCGATATGACTGGTAGAGCTCATGCGCCATTCTTGCCAGCAAGGTGGTGTCGCAGCAGCCAGACAACAAGAAAAAATGGTGGCTGTGCCATTTCCAAATGCCAGTCACATCAATCCTATGACATAACTCTGCAAGCATTTTGGTATCAAAATCTATAGCAATAATCTCCCACCTCTGAAAACCAATGGTTGTCCACCGTATTTTCGTAACCAGCTACCATCAGATGCGCGACCGCCACCATCGAAATGTAATTTCAGCAATCACTACATCGAATCATCACTACCATCAATTTCAATCACCACAATCTCAAATGACACCAATACTAATTTCACCGAACTGAGAGCTCGAAAATGAGAGCACGTACCAAAAAAAGAGAAGTTTTGGGACACAAATCAAACATCAAGAGTACATCCCCGTGAAAAATGGGAGCACATTTTCAAATCTAATTTCCAATCGACTTTAGATCTAAAATTTCATACTACAAATAGAATAAGGAGGAATTTATAATGTCCATAAAAATCATATGAAATTTTCGGCTGATTTTAGATCGAAAATGTAAAAAAAGAAAACAATTGGGTAGGTGGGTTGGAAAAGATGATTCTTTTTTTGTTGGAGAAGAACACTTATATATATAAAATAAAATAGTTTATGATTTATTTGTACTTTTAAAAATGTTAAAGGCTCAATTGTAATATTTTCATTGTATTTTCTTTTTTCTATCATTTTAATTTATTTAAGTCAAGAGGTAAAATTGTCAAAGAATTGTTAAAATAGTGAAAAATAGTGATTTGGGACCATTTGTGCGAATAAATGAAAGGATGGAGATAATATCTGCTAAAAAAATTGAATGGGATGAAATCATTACAAACCTGAAAGAATGGGACTATTAGTGTAATTAACCTAAAAAGTAAGGTGTAGGATGTAGGAAAATTGGTGCAAATGGTCCCTAGTATGCCTATATTGCACAAATGGTCTCTAACTTATCCATTTAGGTGCGAAATTGGTCATTTTGGACAGATTTTGTTAAAAAGGTCAGTTAGTTGTGCGAGTGAGTTAAACTCTCATTTTATTTATCTTTATTAAAAGGATAAGATCGTCAATTGCTCCACCAGTTCCTATAGGCCTATGGCCTAATTTTCCATCTTCACAACTCATCTTTCTCTCTCTCCACATACCTACACAGACCAAAACAAGCCAATAACGCGCACTATTTACAATGAATTCCCGGATGTCAGCCAAATAGTTATATAATTACTCTTAAATTCTTAATATATATTGATTAACAATGGCGAGGCAGCAGTGATTGAAGTTTACCTATCGTTGCGGACATTATAGGTCTGGAAAATGCTATTAAACTGGCTCGTCTTCTTCTTCTAGATATTTTCTCTGATTATCTGAGGCATCCTTCACATCCTCTCATATGTTGGCCTACACCATAGCTCCTTCATCTCTTTGAATCCTCACTCGCGACAATTACTGCACCAGTGGCTAGAGCTGGACAAATTAACCGTCAAAATGCTAAACCAACCCGACCCAAACCGACTCGGGTCGGTTTGGGTCATTTTCGGGTTGGAAAAACTCAACTCGAAATCGTCTCGGTTTAAAATATATATATATATATATATTTTAAGAACATCGAGGTCCAATAAGCATACACGCTTGGTAATGAATTGGACATCAAAAGATGTCCAATTCATAAAAAGGAAATCTTTTAGTAAATTTTGATATATCAACATTATGGAGAAATATATATTTATATACACGAAGATCGGTTCATATCTTTAATAAATTGGTTCTCAATTAATAAATCTATACCATCGAGGTCTAATAATCTTTTGATGAATTGGAACCGATTATGGGCTGAAAATCGAAAACTCGAATCGATCCGAGTCGGTTTGGGCCCAAAAAAAAAATTTGGGTTTGTTTTGGTTTAGGTCGGGTTGGGTCGATTTCCATGCCCACCCCTACCGGTGGCTATATGCCGACACTTCTTTTGGTTCCTAAAATAGAAAGTTCCAAAGTTCCTTGATGATTGATGAGGTTTTATATTTTGGTGAAAAATTTCATTCCCATGTTTTCGAGTTCGATCTCTTGAACCTTCTAGAGTCTCTAATAAATCAATGAACACCATATCTCGAACCTACACTACACCGGGGCATCTTCGGACTCTACGTAACCAACAACCCAAAAGATGCCGGTTCTTTGGATGTACAAAAGGAGCACGAGGGAGAACATATATTTGTATTGGCCATGGGGGTGGGTAGCAATTGACGATTTTACCCATTAATAAAGACAAATTAAATGAGAGTTTATCCCACTCGCGAAACTAATGAATTTTTTTAACAAAATTTGTCCAAAATGACCAATTGCGCACTTGAATATATAGGTTTGGGACCACTATGCTAAAAATAAAAGGTTAGGAACCATTTGCGCACTTGAAGCATACGTTAGGGACCATTTGTGCCAAGAAGAATTATGGACCCGGAAATGCGAACGGGTCGGATGGCGGCCCGCTATTTCTTGGATGACTGATGTTCAAAGTCTGGATTAGACTATAACTGCCAATTATTTGACTTCAATTCCATAAAGAGTAAATTTAAGGGCGGTCACTGTTTTGGCACTCATGGGCTCTAAAATCATATGCTCCAAACTTAATTTAATTAAAATTACATTTTAGAGCTAAAAGACCAATATACCCCTAATTGTAAAAAAATATTAATTGTGATAATTGTTTTGTTGTGATACTATTTTTGTGATATTATTTTGTTGTGATCATCGTTTTTTTGTGATCATCGTTTTTTTAAACATGTTAACATATGATTTTGTACTATTAATGAAACATTTTAAGAACAATATTATTCTCTTATTTATTCTCTCATCGATTAATCTGCTCACCATTAAACACCCTATATACTTATACTTATCTAGTCAATAGGAATCTATGTCCTAATTGAATCTCAAACATGTTCATAGCCTCGACAGATCTCTCTAACAAGTTGAAATTTCAACAATATCTAATTCATGGCTTACCTTGAGATTCATGAATCAACTTAAAACTTTGGAGTTTTCGATATGACCATATTAGAGTTTGATATGACCATGTTTTCTGCATAAAATACATTTAAACACCAGTTTTGTGGTAACTATTCAGAAAGTTTTGGTGTTATGAGTAGTCAAGTACAAGTTTATAATTCTTGTAGTGAACCATGTTTAAGATCTGATCAATCAAGAACTGGGCATGTTAATGAAAAATGATCAAGTTCAAATAATGTTCAACAAGAGAAAGATGAAGGGTGGCTTCAATAAAGATACATTTATCCGTGATACTGTTTTAGAGGATTTGTGATACTGTTTTGACAAAAAAAATTAAAGATTGCCATTTTAAGCTAAATAGACGACTTCAAACAGGTAAAATCCATCATATGCAGTGGCAAAGCCACTGGTCTTGACCATCTCGTCGAGACCATTTTGAAAACATATTATAATAAAAATTCTTGCATAATACAGTATCAAACAATACACATGACTATAATATCATACTTTTATCTTTGATACTGTTTAATTATTCATGTGTTTTGTTTGATACTGTATTATGTAAAATAGTATTTAGATTAAAACAGTATAAAAATTACTAATGCACATTACCTAAATAAAACAGTGTCATGGATTAAAACAATATCATAGACAAAACTAAGACATTCAAACAGTATCACAAGTTCATACATTGCCATAATTAACAGTATCAAAGATAAAAGCACGGTATCATAAATAAAACCCATTCCACATAAATTCAAACAGTATCATTGAATAAAACAGCATCATGGATTAAAACAGTATCAAAATATATTAATGCACATTACCTAAATAAAACTGTGTCAAAATAAGACATTCAAACAGTATCATATGATTAAAACAGTATCATGGATTAAAATATTATCAAAATATATTAATGCACATTATCTAAATAAAATAGTATCATGAGTATCATAGGCAAAACTAAGATATTCAAACAGCATCACAGGTTCAAATCTTGGTATAATTAAACAGTATCAATTATAAATAAAACACATTCTACATAGATTCAAACAGTATCATGGAATAAAACAGCATCATAGATTAAAACAGTATCAAAATATACTAATACACATTACCTAAATAAAACAGTATCATAGATTAAAACTAAGACATTCGAACAGTATCATAGGATTAAAACAGTATCATGGATTAAAACAGTATCAAAATATACTAATATTACCTAAATAAAACAGTATCATGAATTAAAACTAAGACATTTAAATAGTATCATAGGATTAAAACAGTATCAAATTATATTAATGCACATTACCTAAACAAAACATTATCATGGATTAAAACAGTATCATAGACAAAACTAAGACATTCAAACAGTATCACATGTTCAAACTTTGCCATAATTAAACAATATTAAAGATAAAAGTACGGTATCATAAATAAAACTCATTCCACATAGATTCAAACAGTATCATGGATTAAAACAATATCAAACAATATATGTGATACTGTTTTCTATAATACAGTATCAAACAACACACATGACTAACAATGTTTTATGTGATATTGTTTTTCTATAATACAGTATCAAACATCACGTTCTCTTTTAACAATAAGATCTTATTGCCACTTCCTCAGCACAGAGTCATAACTTTGGGGGACATCATACTCTTTTAATTATCTCTTTGCAACAGAGATCATTCACTAGCAAATGTCCAGGATGCTTATGTAACTAAATAATTTCTTTACCTTGTTGCGCTTTCTCTTTACTAGTAAATATCCAATATGCCAATTGTTCCCCAATATATATCCAAGACAGTAATGCATCTGAATCAAGCACGACATTGTTGTTCTCATAGCATATGCAAAATGAAGTTTCTGAAAATTAGTTGCCTCAGATTTTGATTTTTCTTCCAACATCTTGATTGCAGCATTTAAATCCAATAGTTTCCAAGAATAATTAAGAAACATCTCAACCCAATCATTATCCACTCTATCGGATATAAACGACTGCAATTTGGGTAACAATGTCCTCATACATCAATGACTAATTTTAGGATTGATAAAGGAAGTTGTGGAATAGTCTCTTTCACAAATCCTTCATTCATTCCATAAATGCTTAGATATCTTCACAATTTCAATAGCAGATGACCCATATTTTACTATAGGGAATTAAAAAATGACACTACGCCGTAGAAGCACTTGCCGGAGGTCGCAGGAGGACACTGGAGGTGGAGGAAGTTGTCGCCGGAGGTGTAAGAGGTTGTCGCCGGAGGTGGAGAAGGTTTGTGGAGTTGGAAGATTGTGCCAATGGAAAATATGATTAAAAAGGATGATTTTGGAATTAATTTAAAATAGTGATGTAAAGTATGACTTAATTACAATTTAAAAAAAAAATTTGACCTAATTTGAAACAAGTCATGTGGAGATGTCTTATTGGCAATTTTCCCTTCCATAAATATGAGAGGATTTCTTTGATGTCCAAAATACTTTCTGATAAAGTAGATATTTTAGTTAAAGTAAATAATAAATGCTTATAAAAAAATATATTTTAAAAGTTGTTTTAGAAAATTGACAAAATTTAGTGAAACTAATTCATTTTTTATTGAAATCTTTATTTAATTAACAACTTGTTTGGTAGAATTTTAGTAAATTTTGATAAAAAATTAAAAAAATGTGTGGTTGAAAAATTAATAAAAGTTGTAAGTCATATAAAATGTGTGGTTAAAACTAATTGTTAACTTTTGATCATAATTTTTTAGCAAATTAAAATCTAAACCAAACAAGCACTAAGCTTTTAAATTGATAAAATTATTCTTATTAATTTAGTAAAATAAATTTTTTAAGTTGTTTTATAAAATTTCAAAATTGACAAAAATTAATGAACGAATTCATCTTTTATTGAAATCTACATTTAATTAAACTTTTAAATTGATAAAATTATTCTTATTAATTTAGTAAAATATCAAAAATATCTAAATTTTCCAATACACCAGTATAAACTATAAAAAAAAATCTAAAATAATATGTTATATGCTTCCAACAAATAAATATTAAACAATATGGTGTGTACTAATAATTAAGCCACGATATTTTAACTAAATACTGATTTTAATAGATTTTATAGGAATGTGAAATATTTAAAAGCACTTTATAATTGAATTTTAGTCAAATATTTAAATTATAATTATGTGTCAAATAGTCAATTTAGCACATGTTTGGCGATTTTGAAATTATTTTATAAGTATTTATAAGTTTTAACTCTTATTGAACTTGTGAATAATAAGTGAATATTAAGTTGTAGATCATACAAAATGTGTGAGTAAAAAGTATACTTGAGAAGTTTGACCAATTAAAATTATCAACCTATTTGTTAGGGATTAAAAACTAAAAAAATGATTTATTTCCTTTTGACCAAATAATCAAATTCTGACACATGAAATGAATTTGGATAAAATTATCAAAATCACATTGGAGAGAGATAAAAGCAGCCGCAATAATTGACCATTCAATAGGTTTTTTTGAAAAAATTTTGTGGACTTTTTGGTTTTACACGCGAAGGTGGGCCCTTGGTTTTGAATTTTTTTGACTAATCCAAATAAACACTTTTTAATCTCAACCAAGCAAACAAGCACTTAATGTTCACAATAGTTTTTGAAGAATAATTAAATTCACATTACAGTTTTTTTATTGCACCGTCTTTTAATTGTATTTAAGCTCCTTAATCTTTGTTCATTTTACTAGTTATGTCATCAACTTGTTTTCTTCGAATTCTTATCTTTCAACCTTCCATAAATTAGCTCATCCCGTCTCTAATAACAGTTCTCGTCTAAAAAGTCCGCTGTTTAAAGGTAGGAGTCATATTGATTGCGTTTGAAATAAAACTAGAAGCTTTGATAGCACCAAGGACATTTTTGCAACATTTGAAGTTCGGGATGACAAATTCAATAGTGTAGGAGAGTCTCGATTTAGGGATTGTTTGAGAAATTTTTTAGGAGATTTTGATTTAAAAAAATATATATCGATGAATATGTAGTTGAAAAATCGATTTTAATTGTTAATTTTGACTTCAATTTTTTAAGCTAAACCAAACAAACACACTTAGGCTTTGTTTTATTTTGCTTAAACATTTGCTAAAAAATTGAAGTCAAAGTCAACAATCAATTTTAACCACATATTTCATCAACTTTTATTAAAATTTACAAAAAATCTTATTTTTAGCAAAATCAAATAGGCATTCAATCGTAATTGGAGAGTCTCAATTTAGGGGTTGTTTGATAAAAAAAATTAGTAGATTATGATTTTAAAAAATTGAGAGTTTGTTTGGTGTAATTTATAAACCAGTTTTTCAACAAAAAATAGTTTATTTGACCAAGAATGGTAAAAAATACGATGGTATGAAGGCACGTTTTTTGTTCAAATTAATAAACTAGTTATAAAATACACCAAACATGCTATGAAGAAACATGTACTTGAAAAGTTGATAAATTTTTTAACAACTTTTTTAAGTTTAACCAAAGAAAGGCTTAATTTTGTCCAACTCATCTCGCACAATCATCGGAACCAAACTTTACCATACCTATCTCTAGTTTGGATCGAGTCGAGTATTTTCTTTGAGATTTTAACTTACCTTAGACGAGTAGATGATTTTGGGATTGAATAAACTTACTTTAAAAATATGTTGAATAATGTAACTCTAGTCCTAGTTGAAGTTGAGTGGAAATACTAATTAGGGTTAAGTGAATTTTCCAAAGACATAATTGCACAATTTTTATTTTTATTTTTAAGTAAATACATAATTTAGAAATAAACTAAAACTTCAAAATATGAAAATAAAATCGACTTCATTGTAACAAAACCATGCACAAAATCTGCACATCGTTGAACAAAGCAAACCTATGCACAAAACATGCACATGATTTAAAACACACAAAAAGAAATACAGATGACATTAATGCAAACAACTGAAATTCAAAACAATGTTACAAGATAAACATTTTATCCTAAAGAAAATAACTATGACAAACTCCTTGACAAAACACACATAAAAAGAAAAGCATACTAGAAACCACTACTGCCTCATCAAGTGTTTAACTTCACTTGAACTGTCCATAGGGATCGAACTGCAGCGCAGAGAAACCAGGATTTGGGTGGCCTCTCCCGCCACTGGAAGAGGAAGAGCCTTCACCATCACCACCCGAAGTGCTCATCAAGTACCTATTTATTGCCGCAGGATTGGGTTGATTCTGGCGATGCACTGTGGGCAATGTTGGTGCATAATGCTGTAGTGCAGGAGCAATGGGAACAGGCAGTTGTGGCTGCAGAGACACAGGAGCAGGACGTTGGGACTGGACAAAACTGATGGTGCGGCGGGTGAATGGTTCAGCACGCCCTGAACTGCGCTCCATTTCCTGTGCTCGGTGCTTGTTCAGAAAGAGTGTGAGGGGTTCCACATAGTTTTCAAACCCCAGTTTCTCCATGGCATATAGAACATCCTCAGGAGTGATTGTCTTGCGGTGTTCTTGGTGACATCGTTCATTTGCTTCACTGGTGATGAAGCTGATGTATTCAGAGACACATTCCTGGATAACTTCTTTTGCATCATCTGCGATTTTGGCGTGCGCGGGGAGGATTCGCCGCATGATTCTGATCACATTGGCTATAGGCACGTACTGATCTTGTTCACGCTTGTATGTTTGACGGGGAATGCGATGGTTGGGATCATTTGAACCGCTACCAATTACCACTGGAGTCACCAAACCAGTGGTGGTGTTTACAGGATGGCGCCTTTCTCTGCCGGTGGAGTTGGAGAAATTACCGGCTGCTTGCTGGGCCGTGGTCCAGCTTGTGCGGTTGTTTCCTGAACTTCCTCCACCCTCTCGAATTACCACGCCTCTCGAGCTGTTTCTGGCATGTGAAACCATCAACCCTGAAATGATCCGAGAAGAAAGCCATTAACATTGAAGGTGAAATGACTATGAGCTTGTTCGGTAAGGTTTTGGGCAAAAAATGAGTTTTTTTTTTTTTTTGCACGACATTTTTTACTTTTCGTAAGTATTGAAGGTGAAATAATAAAATTACTCTTTATGACTTTATCATTTTATCTTCAAAACTTTTGAAAAGTCAAAAATGTCATTTAAAAAAAAAAAACTATTTTTGCCCAAACCTCTACCGAACAAGATCTATATGTACTCTAAATAGAAAAACAATCAAAATAAATTTACTATTTATGAAGAGAAAAAGATCATATAAATTATGAGGTTTGATTTGTACTTAAAACGTTGCTCTTCAAGTTATTGGTCGGAGTTTCCGGAATATATGCAGCCCAGTACATTATGAACATGTTCGGTAGAGTTTTTTCTCCAAAAAATTCATTTTTTTGCTTACAATTTTTGACTTTTCAACTCTTTTTACACTACAAAAAAAGTTGAAAAGTCAAAAAGTAACCAAAAAAACCCATTTTTTCTAAAAAAAAACTCTTCCGAACAAGCCCTATATTTTGACACCTCTATGTTCTAGGATTGATGTGGCCATGTAGTCAATGGGACTTCTTTGCACAACTTAATTGTGACAATGGCGAGCCATTCTAGAACTGGTTGCCTAGAACCCAAGAATTGATATAAAGGTTTAACAATTTATCATCATCATATACATAAGGCCAAAATATTAGTGTTAATCTGTATAATTAACCCTTTTGTCTAATAGCTAACCAACCACATTAAAAGAAAAAGACAACTTTAATAAATTATAATTAATCTTTTCAAGCAACACAAAGCTTGTCTCTAGCTAGCACCCTTGACATGAAACTGATCTGGTTAGTTGTATTACTTCTTTTACAATTCTAACTCACTCGTATACGTGCATGGACTGTGTGTGCAGGTTTAAAAAAGACAGAGCATTAGATTCAAAAGAAACCCCTAATTAACAAAGGAATCCATAGAAATCTGTATACATGTATATACACGGATCCATACATATGTATGTATATATACTGTGTGTGTGTGTGTGTGTGTGTGAGAGAGAGAGAGAGAGAGAGAGAGAGAGAGAGTACAATATATACAGATAAACACACACACAGAAGAAGGTAAAAGCACATTCATGCATGCAAAATATAAATGATATACCAGAGCTTGATCCTCTAATGGCATATCCGGCCTGTTTCTTGGAGTTTTCACCACGTTCCATCTTCTAAGTTCTAATCCTTCTCTTTCTCTCTCTATATATTTTTATATGTGCCTCTGTGCAATATGAAATCTCAGTCAATGATACTTATAGATAGTTCGAGGGATTGGGATGCAGTAAAAATGTGGGCCTGTGTCCACTGGAGATAGTTGTGAGAGGAATCCGCATTAATTCTAGTTACACTAATAAAACATTAATTTTTATTACATTATAAACACATACAAACATTTTGGTGGCCACAGTCATATTTTAAGAGTATACAAGAGAAATAAGTGTTACATACATATATATTATTGGGTAATCTTGTATTTTTTTTTTTTTTTTTTAACTTATATTTTGCCAGAATATTTGGAATATATTCCTGAAATTGCATATCTATTTGAAGAAATAAATTATTATTTCGCTTTATTGTCGTTTTTTAACGGACAAAATCTAATTAAGATAGTAATTATGACGGGACAAAACGATTTCAATGACTTAATTACGACAAGTGGGATTCATAATTTTCCAAAAAATAGAAAGTTAATAATATTTGAGACAGATAAGATCGTACTGAAAGTAACGGTATAAAATAAAAATAGTCGTTAGCTAATAAATGTTTGTACATATATGTATCTATGAATGTGGAGAAATTAACATTTTTTTTATTTGGATTTTTTTTAAAGTTCCTACAATCATTTACTCTAATTTAAATTTAAAAATAAACTAATTATATTCTACAATTTGGTCTTATTCACATTTATAGATAGGCGCACACAAAAGTGATCAAGGCATAGAATACAAAAGTAGACCCTTGACTAGTAGGAAGGTAAGGAATTAGTAGCAAATTTCTATTTAATTTAGTGTAAATATTGTAACATATTAATTAAAACTCCATATAGTAGGTATTTGGAGCAAAAAGGAAGATTTTGAGTTTAACTGGGTTGGTTTGAAGCAATTAAAGACTAACCTGATGGTACGAAATTGATTGGAATCATTAAAATATAATTGGACAAAATTCACAAGTTTCGGGAGTAAAATTCAGTGTAAGAAAAGTTTTGGGACTAATTTGTACACTATTGAAACCTGAGGATGACTATGAAAATTCAGACACCAGCATGGTAGCTTTTGAGAGTTGGGACATCAATTTTGAAGATTTGGAGTGCTATGACCAAAATTGTACAAAAACTTGAATCATGGACCAAAACGCAAAAAGAGGAAAAATGGAGGGCACACTCACCAGTATGCCGTGGTGTGATTGCAGTTTACAAATTGCAGTCCGTCCGACGTGTTTTGTCACTTGTTAATTTTTTTTAGTTAAGGGTATTTTTGGTCCGTCTATGCACACAACTTTCAAAGTTATTTATGCACTATAAAGACCTTAGTTTATGTCAATTAGAGGGAATGGGATAGAGGATAATGGAGAAATAAAGGCCAAGGATTTCAAAATTTTGGGGTTAAGAAGGCGGAATCTTGATGCAAAATATTCATATTTTTCTAGTTTTCCCCGGGTATTCCATTGCTTTTTTGTGTTTTTCTTCTTTTGTGATGAGTATCTAAATCATTAGTTGGGACAAAGATGTAACTTAGATTTGAATCTTTAATTTCAATTCTTAAGTTTGAGTAGTTAATTGATTTAGGTATTGGTTTTACTTCTTTTTCTTAATACTTGAATTACTTGATCATTAATTTATAATTTGTGGATTGTAACAAATCGAGAGGTGAGTTATAAATTTAGACCAAGTAGTAAAATTCGACAATTGAGTAAAAAGTAGATACACTTTTACTATATATTATTGCGGTCCATAATTGAATTTCTAAGTATGACTTATTCAGATGCATATAGAAATATATTGAGTTGACTTAACTAAATATGATTGATTCGAAATCGAGACGGATAGATTAATTAAACTAGTAAATTCGATCAAGTACAATTTTAAGATTTGAGATTGAGAGGCGAGATAAAATGTGATAATTATGATGAAATCGTGAGTCCCGGCACTCTAACCATCATATTTGATTGTTCAATCAAATTTATCACAAAAACACCTTTGTTTAATTGCTTTTACTTTTTTTCTTAGTTATTCTTACTGTTAATCAACTCTGTGCCTTAACTTTAGTTTTCGGCAAATAGGAATTTGGACAATTTAAATTGATATTCAAATAAAATAGTTTTTGTGAGATGATAATTGGGATTCATTAGATTTATTCACTTGTGATTTTATACCAACAAAAGTTCTACAATCATTGACTCTAATTTTAAATTTAAAATAAACTAATTATATTCAACTATTTAGGCCCCGTTTGGGATTGATTTTGGAGCCTAACTTCTGATTCTCAAACAATCAGAAGTTGATTTAGGCGTTTGACAAAATTTTTAAAAGTGATTATAAAACAATCTGACTCACCTGGCAGCAGATTTTGAGAAGCAGCAAAAGGGTAGCTTTTCAGATTCTGCTTTTAGCTTTTCATATATATATTATTAAAATATCTATTTCACCCCTGATTAATTAAAATAATTCATTTAATACTCATTTGAGAAATCGAATTGATGTAAGTTGGATGCATAAAAAATAATATAAATTTAATTAATTTTTGCACGACTATACTTTTATTTTATAATTTTTATAAAATTTGAAATTTATTAGGTGTTTAATTTTTATTTTAAAACAATAATAATAAATGCATTGTCTTGTTAAAAAATATTTGACTAGGCAAAAAAAAAAAAGAAATTTACCACTCGTGATAATAATAATAATACAAAATAACATTATTATAATCAATATCTTTTTTAGTAATTTAATATCGTTACAGCAATAAATCACTTTTGTTTACCAAACATTCAACTACTGCTTTTGAAACATACAGCAATTTTGAAACAAGAGTTTGCCAAACACTTATCTCGATTCTTCCCACGGTGATTCTTTCTACAAGATGTTGTGATTCGATTCTCTTAAAAGACAAAGAATACCAAACCAAGCCTTAGTCTTGTTACCACCTGATTTTGATAAGACCTCCACGTCAGCAAAAGCCCTATAAAGGCTCGAGTTGGCCCTCGCTAAGGCCATATAGGCCCATCGAAAGCCCTCCAGATTCATAAAGATCCCAAACACTCGGCGAAGGCTTCGAGGGCCAGCAAAGACCTCGTAAATTCTCAAAAGGCTTCGGAGGCCCATCGAACATCTTAGCATTCCTGAATCAGAGTATTGCGAAGCCCATGAAGGGCTTCGACACTCATGACCGACCTATAGAGCCTCACCGGGCTTCGTATTTATTATAACTAGCAGGCAGCACGATATTTTGGGATGACCAGAGGAGTAATTAAAGATATATTGTGTTTGATTGGCACACGGATCCTCACAAGGAAACTAAATCTCAATCTCCTAAAGATTAGGCAACGTGATGAATTCAAATAAGGACGGTAATCTAGGAGATTGTCTTAACATCTATCATCCCTATCCCATAAGGAAGGAGGATCGATCAGATATCTAATTGATTGTTTTCCAAATCAATTAGAACTATTGTGCTATAAATACAACGTCTCCGGTTATTCTTAAGGTACGCTCTTTTTACGCATTAACTTCACTCCTAAACTCTGTTCAAATCTCACCGCTTGTCCCTCCCACACCCAATTACTTTCATACCCCGTATATTACTCTATATACCGGTAGTTGATTTGATCGTCGGAGTATCAACGATCGCCGAATTCTTTTTTCCCAGAGATCTTGGTGCCTAACAATTGTCCGAGTGTGCAGGTAACATACAGGTTGGCAGATGAGTGACTTGAGATCAGTTGACACGTGGACAGTGTAGGTTCCGATGTCAACAAGTCTTATTCACATTCATTGATAGGCACTTAGAAAAGTGATCGAGCAGATAATACAAAGAATAAATTGGGTAAGGGATTCGGAACCCTATGAATTGATTTTCTTTGATGGGCATAAAGAAATAGTCTTGATAGCAAACACAAGGAAGAGGGTTAGCTTAGCAACTCGTCTACAAGCTCTCACTTAATATAAGAGATGTCAAGGTAATTAGTTTTGGCTGCAGTCTTAATTCATCATTTTTATATGAATACACAATAACCTAAAAAAAAAATTCATCAATAATCAAATGTATTTTGACTAATCAAAGATGGCTCATGGGAGGTGCAAAATGTTTGGGTAGAAGTGGATTCACAATTAGCAATACAATGTCTGGCAAATAACAAAGATGGCTCAGGGGAGGTACAAATAATTTTGGATCAGATTCTGCAATGCAAACAATTCATGAGTCACATACATAGCAAGGGGAACCAAATTGCGGATTATTTAGAAATCGAAGGCGTTCTTAATGTCTCATAAAAACTATCTTTTTTAAACGTACTAATATTCCCTGTGTTCGAGATTTAAGTCTCTCATGTTACACTTGCTTTTCTTAAAGATTAGTTAGTGATTTAGTTATATATTTTTTTTGTGATGAAGGTAAATCTTCTTTTCTTGCTTTCAATCAAGAAATAAGTTCTCTCTCTTACTCTCTATTTTGTAACTCTCGAGACCTCCTTGTACTTTTATTGGGTCTCCTAACCTTCTTCATTGGGTCTAGGTAGAGTCTTAAAAATATGCTTAGGATTTGAAGGTGGTGTATTGGACATGATTATTTTGTAGAGATTAATTTTATAGTTAGACCATGCCTAGAATTAAATTTCGTAAAATATTATTGTTACGTGTCTTTTATCTATCTTAAAATAAAAATATATAAAATGAAGAGGAAGAGAGAAAAATACAATGCTTTAAAAACAGAGACAAAATCAAATAAATTGTTGAGACGACATGTTTAACATAACTTTTGAATTTGAACAAAATTCTAGACAATGTGTGTGTGTGTGTTTTTTTTTTTTTTTGGCCACATCAACTTAACATAGTCTTTGTCAGATTGCAATGGAGAGATTTTTTTTTTTTATATTAGGGTCCATTATACTTATGTGACAATTTTTTTTAAACAATCAATATTAGTATTAGAGATGCTCTAATTCAATTAGAACTGAAACAAGAAAAACCATAGGCCTATTTATACACCTAGTGCTCAAATCACGGTAGTAGTCTAATAGCATGTTTGAGTGTTTGAAATTATTTTAAGTGCTTATATGATGTGGCTCTTATGAAAAGCGTGGATAATAAGTGAGTTGTAAGTTATGAGACAAAAATGAGAGAAAAAATTAAGATTTGTTTTTCAAATTTTGTCCAATATTCTGTTTTCTAGAATATAATTGGGATTTTGATTCTTGGATCTTGATTTGGATGTCTAAACATTAGTGTAATTTGGTATTTGAAAAATATAAAAGAAGATGTGAGAACTGGAAACATCAAGAAATCAGTCGTTAGATAAATATTCAACTTTAAGTCTCTATATAATTAATTAGGAGAAACTATAACGTTTAGTAATTAATTTAGAAAAGATTCGTTCATGGATTTTTCTAATAAAAAATTTATTGTTATTGATTTATATGAATTAGTATTCAACAAAGTTCCCTACAAACTATTGGATGTGTTTGCATGACTAATTTCGAAAAAATTGTAATTTCTTATTGGAATTGTATGGGACTAGTACGAATTGAAGAGACAAACATGTAACAAACTTTTATCAAATATTCAACCACACATTATAAGCACTAATTAAAATTAATTTACACATTATAAATGGTCTTTAAAAATTCAAAATTCCATGTACACTTTATAAAGACCAAACACGGAATTATATCTCTAGGTTATGAAACTCGAAATATCTTTGTTAATAAACTAAAAGTTTGTTTGATTTTAGTCAAAATTAAAATTTTGAGTCAAGATCAACAAAAAATATATGTCTCCTTAACTGTCTTACTAATAAAAAATTTACACATCATCAATTAAATACAACAATTATTTAATGCGTTCACATTTACTATTAATACTGACTTGTATTTAATTGATAATGCGCAAATTTTTTATTGGTGGGACGACTAAGAAAACATACATTTAGAACAGCAGATCTGAACTTGTATGAAATATGCAACTTTTATCAAATATTCAACCACACGTTTCAAATCTGTTTTTGTGGCCTGAGATGCTTTGGTTTAGAGCAACAACGATAATACCATCATCAACTATTGATTAATTGACCACTCGCCACATATTTCATTTTGGGTCTTTTAACGACGACACACTGTCTGAAAAGAAAGGCACAAAAAAGAAAAGCACGCTAGAAATTAAACCAACGCCTTATGTGTTTATTACTTTCAGTACCCATATTTTCACTTGAACTGCCCATATGGATTAAACTCTGCATTTGTTGGGCCGGCGCCGGAAGAGGAAGAGCCTTCACCATTACCACCCCAAGTTTGCCCGAAGTAATTATTTATTGCAGAAGGATAGATATAATTCTGGTGATGCACAGTGGGCATTGTTGGTGCAGGGGCAATAGGAGCAGGCTGTTGTGGCTGGACAAATCTGACGGTGCGCCTGGTGAATGGCTCAGCGAACACAGAATTGCGCTCCATGTCCTGTTCTCTGTACTTGTTCAAGAAAAGCGTTAGAGGTTCTATGTAATTTTCGAACCCCAGTTTCTCCATGGAATAGAGAATATCCTCAGGAGTGATCGTCTTCCGGTGTTCTTGATGACATTTTTCATTTGCAACACTGGTTATGAAGCTGATGTATTCGGAGACACACTCCTGGATAGTTTCTTTAGCATCATCTGCAATTTTAGCATGTGCCGGGAGGATTCGCTTCATGATTCTGATCACATTGGCTATAGGCACATACTGATCTTGTTCACGCTTGAATGTCTGATGGGGAATGGGATTGTTGGGATCATTTGTGCCGCTACCAATTACCACTGGAGTCACCAAACCAGTGGTGGTGTTTCCGGGATGGCGCCTTTCTCTGCCGGTGGAGTTGTTGGAGAAATTACCGGCTGCTTGCTGAGCCGTCCAGCTTGTACGGTTGTTTCCCGAACTTCCTCCATCCTCTCGAATCGCCACGCCTCTGGAGCTGTTTCTGGCACGGGGAACCATCAAGCCTGAAAATGTTCCAAGACGAGAGCCGTTAACCATATTCATTTGCTAGATTCTTGAACCATGGCGAGGGGTTGCCTTGAACCCAATAAATTGTCATAAAGGTTTAACATTTTATCATGATATACGTAAGGCCAAAATATAGGTGTTTAGCTGTGTAATTAACAAATTTTGTCTAATAGCTAAACAACCACATTCACAAACAGACGAGTTTAATAAATTATAATTAACCATTTCAACTTACCGTGGTGAGCTCATTTACTTCTTTTACAGGTCTAAACAAATACATTAACTCCTCCGAAAATGAAATTTTTGATTGATTTTTTTCCATTTTAGCACAATCAGTCTTCAGAGAGAGAAATCTGGGCTAAACATTGAACTGGATGAAAGCAAAAGAAGGGTTTTTATAACTAGACAAGAAAAAGCACAGATTTGTATACGTGAATGAACAAACATGCATAAAAAGACTTGGTGATAGATTCAAAAGAAACCCCTACATAGGAATCCACAAAAGAACAGCATTCTCGATCTGTCTCTTTATATACATATATGTATACACATGTGTGAGTAATGAGTTGTCTGTACACACACAGTCGACACACATATGAAGAAGGTAAAAATGATCTTTCATGTGTATGCAAAGAATATATCTATGACGCAGATGAACAGTGGTACATTACCGTTTTTAAACATAGCTCATCGCCAACATGTTTTTCGGACAGGGCTCATCGCCCTAATTTTTAAACATAGGCTCATCGCCTGATTTTTAAACATAGGCTCATATGCTCATCGCCAACATGGATAGGCTCATCGATTTTTTTAAACATAGGCTCATCGCCTTGTTTTTTGGAAGAGCTCATCGCCTTGATTTTTGGCATCGCCTTGCTTTTTTTACGGGCAGGGCTCATCGCCCTAATTTTAAACATAGGCTCATCCTTGATTTTTAAACATAGGCTCATCGCCAACATGTTTTACGGGACAGGGCTCATCGCCTAATTTTAAACATAGGCTCATCGCATGTGATTTTTAAACATAGGCTCATCGCCAACATGTTTGGATAGGGCTCATCGCCTTGATTTTTGGATGGGGCTCACCTGTTTCTCGACATGGTGAACTGGCCTTGTTTACCGCATAAGCCCTCTACTCCCATAGACTACGTTTCATAAACCGTTTGTCAATGGGGAGTAGAAATCGTGCTCACCTCAAAATTTTTTTTTTTTTTTTTTTTTTTTTCTGGTTTGGGGGCGAGGTCACCCCGCCTGGGCGAGGTCGCCCGCCCGCCTGGGCGAGGTCACCTCGCCCGCCTGTGACCTCTCAAAATTTTTTTTTTTTTTTGTTTTTTTTTTTTTTTTTTAAAAGACGAGAGGAGGTCACCTCTCCTGGGCGAGGTCGCCCGCCCGGCTGGGCGAGGTCTCCTCGCCCGCCTGTGACCTCTCAAATTTTTTTTTTTTTTTTTTTTTTTTTTTAAAAATGAGAGGAGGTCACCTCTCCTGGGCGAGGTCGCCCGCCCGCCTGGGCGAGGTCTCCTCGCCCGCCTGTGACCTCTCCAAAATTTTTTTTTTTTTTTTTTTTTTTTTTTTTTTTTTTTTAAAATGAGAGGAGGTCACCTCTCCTGGGCGAGGTCGCCCGCCCGCCTGGGCGAGGTCACCTCGCCCGCCTGTGACCTCTCCAAATTTTTTTTTTTTTTTTTTTTTTTTTTTTTTTTTTTAAAGATGAGAGGAGGTCACTTTGTCTCATCTTGGGTGTGCTTGCCTCTATTATCTTGAGGTTTGAACTCACCTGGAATATTTCTTTTGTTAGACTCAGGCTCACTTCGATTTTTCATACCTTTTGTAATGAGATATGCTTCTTCAGCATCCACATACTTTTCTCCTCTCCTGAGTAACTCATGCATAGTACTTGGCGGGTTTTTTGGAGAGTGACATCTTAAATGACGATTTTGAGTTCCACTCATCATGGCAATGACTACGTGAGACATCTGTAGTTCTTTGATTCTAAGCGGCTCTATTGAACCGGCAATGAAATCTTTCAATTTGCTCATCCTTGCCTCGTGCTAATTGCATCGACCGATAGTGCTTTTCTTAACACGTTTGTCACCGGCAAAGTGTGTAGTAAATTTTAGAAAAACTCGTCAAATATGCGGATTGATTTTGGGGGAAGGGTGGCCACCCGGGCCCTCGGCCTCCCGCCTAAGCGTCGGTGGGAAAGCCCCACACATAATTGCATCGGGGGTGGCTTGTAACCTCATCAAGTCAACAAAAGACTGAGGTGATCGGCAGGATCGAGAGGACCCGCCGATTTCTCCATCTTTGGTCGTTTGAAGTCTCTCGCAAGGGACCGCCATTATTTCTAGTGGAAAAGGGGTCTTCTTCCAACACCATGGATTGTTGCCTATTACTTTTGTTGGACAAAGCCTCAACTATTTTGCGATCCATCAATTCTTCTAATCTCTGTTCCCAACTTAATACCGGTGTCTCAACCAACAGAGGTGTGGGCATCCATGATGGTTGCCCCTCAAGATAGATTCGGGGCGGATGTCGGTGAATAGAAGTGGGGTGCGAAGGTGGAGCTAAAGAAACTAGAGCTTGTTGTGAGTCAGCTGTTGGCGTGTGTTTCTATTGGCGGAAATTTAGGAATATGGGAGGAGCCCTCGGCGGTAATGGCCCCTATCGGTGGAGGGTTAAGACCCAGGTGAGAGCCCCGGTAGTGAAGATCCCACCGGCGGAGGTTGGGACCCGTGGTAGATGAGAAACCGCAGTCATCCCGATCTTGGAGCAGAGTCGTTAAGACCGTCACTTGAGCTTGTAGTGCCGCGAGTTGAGCGGCAGAGGCAAACTCTTGTTGTGGGTGATTAGTGGCGGCGTTGGACTCGGTGCCTACATCCCGACGGGCCGGTGGAGCGCTTATATTCCTAGCTCTTCCGGTTCGTGTTGGCTTGACCCTGTAACAGCATATCTGGGGCCTGTTTCTTGGAGCCTTCACCACTTTCCATTTTCACACAGTGCAGTATCAAGTCTGATGCAAATTGAGTTGGTATATATGGCTCAAGGATGGCGTTGCAGTAAAATTGTGGGCCTGTGTATTGTTGGTGTAAGGGGCAATCCGAATCCTAATTAATACTAGTTTCGGATGGCAATTGTGTGATTATTTACACTAATAACCATTAATTTTTATTTTGGGAGGAAAAGTATTAATTATGTTGGGATGGTTTAAATTATAATTTAAATTAGTCAAATTAGTCAAACATATTTTTTATCCACACATTTCATAGGACCCACATTTTACAACTCACTTTTTATCCAAACATTCACTAACAACTTATAATGTAAACACTTAAAAAATAATTTTATCACTACTAAACATGGACAATATACTTGGACGTCCTATTTAGGTCGGCACCTCTTTAACTAAAGTCATATGGCGCAAATGGTCCCTAATATTTTTCTTGATTGTGAAAATGGTTTATAATTTTTATTTTTCGACAATGCTAGCTCTACAATTTATATATTTTGGAGTCATGATTCGTCCTTATTTGATAAAAGAGACAAAATTTCCCTTAGTTGTAATTAAAATAAATTGCAATTGGATCTCTAACATTTGTAAAATGTGCAAATAGGTTCGATACATTTATTAAGTAATATTTAATTTAGCATAATAAATATATCACCATAGTCGTGTCAATTAAATTTTTCATAAGAGAAAAATATAAAATTATTGCACTTTAGGTATATGTAGTTGCTATGTGATGTGCAAAAGTTGAATAAAAATTAAGTTAAATAAATAACAAAATGACGTATATAATTTTATGACATTGTAAATTACGTATATATTATATTCTTATAACAAAATGGCGTATATAAATTAATTAAGTTAAATAAATAACAAAATTAAGTATATATTATAATCTTAACATAAAACTACTAATAAAAATTTATTTACAAATTGTGTGTTCTTTATTTTTGAACGATAATAAAATGATAAATTAAAATATGAATAATATAATTTGAACTATAATATTTGTAGTTAATAAATGAATAGTTCCATTAAATAAAAATACTTGAGTATTAAGTTTGTGACAAAATTATTTTTCTTTTTATATTGTAACGATAAAATTAAAATTAAAATTCTAAATAATATGATTACTTAATAATAATAAAATAATTTTAATTAACACGTTTGTTAATAATTATAAGCTTAAATTTTAGTTATTTTATAATAGTTCGTAAAATATACAAAATAATTTAGTATATTTTATATAGTATCGAATCCATTTGTACTTTTTGCAAATGTTAGGAATCCAATTAAAAAATTTTCTAATTAAAAATAAGGGCATATTTGTCTTTTGAGTAATTAACAATTTTGGTCCCCAACATTTTAAATTTGTAACCAATCTATCCATAACCAATCTTTTTAGCATTAACCATCACCAACCTTTGCAAATTGTTGCAAATCACGTCCTTTTGACGGATTTGTCCTCCTCTTTAAATAAACAAAAATATAAAAAAGCTAAAAAAAAAAAAATTGTAAATAAAGTCCTATAACTTTCAAAAAGTACAAAATAAGTTCATCTTCCCCAAAAATTCACCCCACTCGCCCGCCTACCTATAAAATTTGTTGATGACATGACATTAATCAATCACTACACATATACCCAATAATTGCATCCAAAATTCATGATAATATTCAATTCAATTCCATAAATAATTTTCTCAAACCAGAGCACAACAAAGATCCTTCAATGGCAGCACTAAAAAATCGGGGAAATTAAGAATGGCTAAAAGAACATAGCTCTTCTAGGCTTTCCGACAACCTTAGCAACTGTGGCGAGTTTAGGTGGCACAACCTTATTTTCCTCGACAGGTAGTAACAAAACACCATTAATCCATTGAACATAAATTCTCCCATACGTAAATATAAGGATCGAACAAATAAGCGAGAGCCTTCGCCTTGTCCGAATTTTACTGACCCATCAGCTCCCTCTGCCACCACTTTGTGCGGCAGCTATAGAGTACCGAATCGCCTCACGGTATTGTACATACTTTCATCTGTTTGGTACTCATGTATCAAATGATAATACACTATTTTCTCTGGTGCCCTGGGTTCACTCAACTGATCTGTAGTCAATTTCGCCATGGCCTCGTCATTTGGGGCTAAAACTATTAATACATACCCTTCGGAGACTAACTATCCCATTTCGGAGGCTAAAGATGTGAGATTTACAAGAATGTAGGCCATTTCGTTGCAGCCACCATAATGTAGAAGAGTTTGGATGAAATCATTCACCTTGCTCTCATTTGTTGAAGTGGTGGTGGGGTCCACTTAGGCTCTTGGGAGGGTGCAGGCTAGAGACGAACCAGGGCACCATGGCATCAACAAATTTCTTCGCGGTGGGGTGCGGTGCGGTGGGGTGGGGTGGGGTGGGTTGAATTTTTGGAGAAGATAAACTTATTTTGTACTTTTTAAAAGTTATAGGATTTCATTTACAATTTTTTTTAGCTTTTTTTTTGTTTATTTAAAGAGAATGGCAAATCCGTCAAAATATGTGAATGAGAACGTGATTTGCAATAAACTGTGAGTGTTGGGGATAACTAATGCTAAAAAATTGGTTGGGTATATTAGTTACAAATTTGAAAGGTTGAGGACCAAAATTGTAAATTATCTTTGTATTTCTCATCAAATAATGACTAATTGTGTAACAAAATATACAAGTTAGGGACTTTTGTGCAAAAAAAAAAAGATTAAGAACTATTTGTGCACTGACGACAAAGGTTAGAAACCATTTATGCCAATTTCCCTAAAGGGAATATAAATTGCTTTGTTAGTAATTAGTACTAACTTGGCCACATGATGCAAATGGGACTTTACGACCTTTCATTTTATTTAGTATTTAGTATTTATTTTAATTGTTGGCCTCTTTTATTATTTGTCGTTGCTTTTGCTTAAGATATCTTTTAGAATTGGGAAATTGGTGCAAATGGTTTTAACGTATGACATTAGTGCGTAGATGATCTCTAATCTTTTATTTTTGACAAAATGGTCCCTAACCTATCTATTTAGGTGCGCAATTGATTATTTTTTACAGATTCCGTTAAAATTTGTTAAAAACCTATTCATTAAGTGCGCAAATGGTTCCTCTCACTTTTTTTTTCTTTATTAGTGGGGCAAAATTGTTAAATTTTTTTCTTTCTTTCAATTGGCGCAAATGGTCTATAACCTTTACCTTAGTGTGGAAATAGTCCATAACTTTTGTTTTTTGGCGCAATAGTCCCTACCCTATATATTTTGGTGTGCAATTGGTCCTTATTTAATGAAAAAGACAAAAATATCTTTAGTTTTAATTAAAGAATTTAGCAATTGAATTCCTAACATTTGCAGAAAGTAAAAATAGGATTATTTTGTATATACAAACAATTGATCCGATACTTTAATTTTATATTTTGAACTATTATTTTGTATTTTATGAACTATTATTTCGTATTTTGAACTATTATTTTGTATATAGCAATTAGTTCGATACTTTAATTTTTAATAAATTATTTTGTATATACACACAATATGTACATATATATATATATAGACACACACGCACACATATATATATATATATAGACACACACGCACACACAGATGCTTACATTTATTTTTTTTATAACAATTACTAATTTTTTTTTTTTTAAAAAGGAACCAAACTCTAGATTTGGTCGAAACCAGTGGAGATTTTTCTCCCCGGGTTTCAGGAACCATGGGGGAAATTTTCCCCCGTGTTTTAAGACTGGTGCTTGTAATAAGGGAGAAATTTCTCCTGCTTATTTCAGATAGGGGTGGGATGGGGAATGGAGTGGGTAATTTGGGTTAAAATATTTTTATCTGCCATTTCGCTTTTAGCCCGATTGGCTCAATGAGTTAGTTATAACGGACCAAATAAGCGGTCCCAATTTTATTCTATTTAGGTCGGCACCTCTTTAACATTATAATCATCTTCTCACTCATCCTAATATTTTATTAATAATATTAGAAAAAAAAGAGTACGTCAAAGTGAAAGCGGAGTAAAATATCAACCGAACCTATAATTTTGATGAGACGTATTATTGGGTTCGTCTTGTGTGAGTCCTTTTTTTTCCCATCTTCTTCATTTCCCCCTTATGTCATGTAAGAATATTTGGAATATATTCTTCAAATTGCAAAACTAGGTATACCATTTATTATTATGTTGTATTGTCGTGTTTTAACAAACAAAATTTAATTACGTATAAGACAAAAAGAATTCAAAAGACTTCACGACAAATTAGATTATCCAAATTTTGTCAAAAACAGAATGTTATTATTCGAGACAGACAAAATAGTACTGAAAATAGCGAAATAAAATAAAATCGATGTTATCTAATAAATGTTTGTCCTTAGATGCAATTACTTGTTTATCCTTTCTTTCTTTTATTTTGATTTCTTTAATTTTAATGGACCTACTATTATTGTTATTCAAACATAACATTTTCCAAAAATATATTTCCAGAATATCCAACCCGATGCGATTCATATATGCAAGACAAAATTCCAAAACATCACAAATAAAATAAAATAAAATAAAATAAATAGATAAAAAGAAGAAGAAAACATGAAAACAATATACTTGCCATTATATGCTCAATCACAAATTAACTCCGCCAAACCATCGAAAAAGATAATTAAAACCTAAAGTCATATGGCGCAAATGGTCCCTAATATTTTTCTTCAGTGTGAAAATGGTTTATAATTTTTATTTTTTGACACAGCAGTCTCTAGCCTATATATTTTGGAGTGCAATTCGTCCTTATTTGATAAAAAAGACAAAATTGCCTTTAGTTGTAATTAAAATAAATTGTAATTGGATTTCTAACATTTGTAAAATGTGCAAATAAGTCCGATACATTTATTAAATAATATTTAATTTAGCATAATAAATATATCACCATAGTCGTGTCAATTAAATTTTTCATAAGAGAAAAATATAAAATTATTGCACTTTAGGTATATGTAATTGCTATGTGATGTGCAAAAGTTAAATAAAAATTAAATTAAATAAATAACAAAATGACGTATATAATTTTATGATATTGTAAATTAAGTATATATTATATTCTTATAACAAAATGGCGTATATAAATTAATTAAGTTAAATAAATAACAAAATTAAGTATATATTATAATCTTAACATAAAACTACTAATAAAAATTTATTTACAAATTACGTGTTCTTTATTTTTGAACGATAATAAAATGATAAATTAAAATATGAATAATACAATTTGAGCTATAATATTTGTAGTTAATAAACGAATAGTTCAATTAAATAAAAATACTTGAGTATTAAGTTTGTGACAAAGTTATTTTTCTTTTTATGTTGTAACGATAAAATTAAAATTAAAATTCTAAATATTATGATTACTTAATAATAATAAAACAATTTTAATTAACACGTTTGTTAATAATTATGAACTTAAATTTTAGTTATTTTATAATAGTTCGTAAAATATACAAAATAATTTAGTATATTTTATATAGTATCGGATCCATTTGTACTTTTTGCAAATGTTAGGAATCCAATTAAAAAATTTTTTAATTAAAAATAAGGGCATATTTGTTTTTTGAGTAATTAACAATTTTGGTCCCCAACATTTTAAATTTGTAACCAATCTATCCATAACCAATCTTTTTAGCATTAACCATCACCAACCTTTGCAAATTGTTGCAAATCACGTCTTTTGTGATTTGTCCTCCTCTTTAAATAAACAAAAATATAAAAAGCTAAAAATAATTAAAAAAATTGTAAATGAAGTCCTATAACTTTCAAAAGTACAAAATAAGTTCATCTTCTCAAAAATTCACCCCACCCGCCCGCCTACCTACCTATAAAATTTGTTGATGACATGACATTAATCAATCACTACACATATACCCAATAATTGCATCCAAAATTCATGATAATATTCAATTCAATTCCATAAATAATTTTCTCAAACCGAGCACAACAAAGATCCTTCAATGGCGGCACTAAAAATCGGGAAATTAAGAATGGCTAAAAGAACATAGCTCTTCTGGGCTTTCCGACAACCTTAGCAACTGTGGCGAGTTTAGGTGGCACAACCTTATTTTCCTCAACATGTAGTAACAAAACACCATTAATCCATTGAACATAAATTCTCCCATCTGTGTAAATATAAGGATCGAACAAATAAGCAGAGCATTCGCCTTGTCCGAATTTTACTGACCCATTAGCTCCCTCCGCCACCACTTTGTGCGGCAGCTAGAGAGTATCATACTGGACTTTCTCGAATCGACTCACGGCATTATACATACTTTCATCTGTTTGGTACTCATGTATCAAATGATAATACATTATTTTCTCTCGGGTATACGGGTTCACTCAACCGATCTCGTAGTCAATTTCGCCATGGCCTCGTCATTTGGAGCTAAAACTATTAATACATACCCTTTGAAGACTAACTATCCCATTTCGGAGGCTAAAGATGTGAGATTTACAAGAATGTAGGCCATTTCGTTGCGTACCATCATAATGTAGAAGAGTTTGGATGAAATCATTCACCTGCTCTCATTGTTGAAGTGGTGGTGGGGTCCACTTAGGCCCGAGGAGGTGCACGGGCCAGAGGCGAACCGGGTACCATGGCATCAACAAATTTCGTGCGGTGGGGTAGGGTGAATTTTTGGAGAAGATAAACTTATTTTGTACTTTTTAAAAGTTATAGGATTTCATTTACAATTTTTTTTAATTTTTTTTTTGTTTATTTAAAGAGAATGATAAATCCGTCAAAATATGTGAATGAGAATGTGATTTGCAATTAACTGTGAGTGTTGGGGATAACTAATGCTAAAAAATTAGTTGGGTATATTAGTTACAAATTTGAAAGACTGAGGACCAAAATTGCAAATTATTCTTTGTCTTTTTCATCAAATAATGACTAATTGTGTAACAAAATACACAAGTTAGAGACTTTTGTGCAAAAAAAAAAGGTTATGAACTATTTGTGCACTGACGGCAAAGGTTAGTGACCATTTATGTCAATTTCCCTAAAGGGAATATAAATTGCTTTGTTAGTAATTAGTACTGACTTGGCCACATGACACAAATGGGACTTCACGACCTTTCATTTTATTTAGTATTTAGTATTTATTTTTAATTGTTGGGCTCTTTTATTATTTGTCGTTGCTTTTGCTTAAGATATCTTTTAGAATTGGAAAATTGGTGCAAATGGTTTCTAACGTACGACATTAGTGTGTAGATGATCCCTAATCTTTTATTTTTGGCAAAATAGTCCTTAACTTATCCATTTAGGTGCGCAATTGGTCATTTTTTACAGATTTCGTTAAAATCCGTTAAAAACCTATTCATTAGGTGCGCAAATAGTTCCTCTCACTTTTTTTTGTCTTTATTAGTGGGGGTAAAATTGTTAAATTACATTTTTTTCTTTCTTTCAATTGGTGCAAATGGTCCCTAACCTTTACCTTAGTGTGGAAATAGTCCATAACCTTTGTTTTTTGGCGCAACAGTCCCTAACTTATATATTTTGGTGTGTAATTGGTCATTATTTAATGAGAAAGACAAAAATATATTTAGCTTTAATTAAAGAAATTTGCAATTGAATTCTTAACATTTGCAGAAAAGTAAAAATGGGATTATTTTGTATATACAAATAATTGGTCCGATACTTTAATTTTATATTTTGAACTATTATTTTGTATATAGCAATTAGTTCGATACTTTAATTTTTAATAAATTATTTTGTATATACACCAATACACACACACACACACACACACACACACACACACACACACATATAGATGCTTACATTTACATTTTTTTTCATAACAATTACTAATTTTTTTTTTTTAAAGAAACCAAATCCCCTAGGATTTGGTCGAAATCGCAGAACCATGGCGGAATTTTCCCCATGTTTAAAAGACTGGTGCCGGTAACAAGGGGAGAAATTTCTCCTACATTTACGGCATAGGGTGTGGGATGGGAGAATGGAGTGGGTGCTTTAGGTTAAAATATTTTTATCTGGACCGCTTCGGTTTTAGCCCGATTGGCTTCATGGGTTAGTTATCTTTGGGCCAAATAAGCCATCCCGATTTAATTTTTTATTAGGCTAGCCCAACCAAGAGTCCGGGTTATACAGGCTAGCCCATTGTGCCAACCATTTTTGCCACCTCTAGATGTAATGATAAAATTAAAGTTTGAATTTTAAATAATATGATTACTTAATAATAAAAAAATAATTTTAATTAGCACATTTGTTAATAATTATGAACTTAAATTTTAGTTATTTTTATAATAGTTCATAAAATATATAAAATAATTTAGTATATTATCAATTTGTTAGTTTCTTTTAATTTTTAATAAAAAAAATTAAAGTATCGGACTCATTTTTACTTTTTGCAAAGGTTAGGAATCCAATTACAAATTTCTTTAATTAAAAGTAAAGATATTTTTGTCTTTTTATTAAATAAGAACCAATTGTGCACCAAAAAAATATATAGGTAAAGGTTAGGGACCATTTCCACACTAAGGTAAAGGTTAGAGACCATTTGCGCCAATTGAAAGAAAGAAAAAAATATAACTTAACAATTTTACCCTACTAATAAAGATAAAAAAAAAAAGTGAAAGGGACCATTTGCGCACCTAATGGATAGAGTTTTTAACGGAATCCGTAAAAAAAGATCAATTGCACACCTAATTGAATTGGTTAGGGACCATTCAGTAAAAAAAAGGGTTAATGACCATTTGCACACTTATGTCATACGTTAGGAACCATTTGCGTCAATTTCCCTTCAGAATTTTATTAAAGTGTATGGCACTAGGGTAAATTCCTTTTTTCCACTAAAGGGAGAAACTAGAATTGATTGTTGGGTGCTTTCATTTTTGAAATATATTATATAACATTGGAATTTCTTTCAATCTTTGCTCCTTTCTCAATACTTTGTGGAATCAGCGAGATTGTTGATCTTGTACTTTTCAATTTTCGACGCTTGCGTTGCACCAGTTTTATATATTAGAGTGTAGTCATGTTTCTAAAGAATTTTTGAAACCACAACCAACCGCCCATAACGCTCGTGTGAAAGAAGTTTGACGAAAAGAAAAGATGGCACTATTGCAACGACAGAGAGATGTTATAATGCATCAAATATCTACGTTAATGGCACAACGACACTCGATGTTGGGTGCGTTAGGTGGACTTGGCATGCAACATCGCACGATAGACATATTGCTAGAATATCGTGTGGAGAACAGGTTGAAGATCTATCGAGTTGAAGATAGTTACAATCGTCCACTTATTTTTGATGAAAAGCCCGATGACAATATCTTTAAGAAATAAGAATTACTTTTGAGAAATTTAAGCAACAAGAAAATGAAGATGTGTGGTAAGTTGGTTATGACAAAATGCCACACAGAATAAGGATTTTGTCACTAAATCCTAATCCTTCTTGGTTCTTCCATACAGAATATGGTTTGTCCCCAAAAACACTGATCTTAAAGCTCTATTTTTTTTTTAAATAAAAAGTTGAAAAAGTTGATTAAATTTTATTTTTAACCACTTATTTTATTTCACGTACAATTTTTATCCATTTTTTTTAACTACACATCTTATGGGATCCATCAATTTTTATCAACTTTATTTGCTAAAAATCTACATCAAACAGGCACTTAGTGCATGTTTGTTAGTACTTATAAGTTGATTAAATATTATTTTTATTCTACACATTTTGTAACACCAACTATATATATTGGGGCAACAAAAATCAAGATAAACAGGTAGTTTGGTGGCTAGAATTATATCTCATGAAGATATGAATATTCTTGTGCATATGAAAACAAGTTACCAATTTACCATACTTGTACATGTTATTGGGTTTTTATGTTTTTATTTTATTTTATTATTCTTATTATTTTTCCCAAAACTGTACAAGAATATTTGGAATATAATCCTCCAATTACAAACCTAGAGGAACAATTTATTATGGGAAATTGGCTAAAAACGTCTATATCGTATGGATCCAGTGCACAAATCATCCTTACTTTTCAAATTTTGACAATTACATCCCTTACCTATCCATGTAGTGCCCAAATCATCATTTTGAACAGAATTTATCCAATATTCCATTAAATCTTTGAGATATATGGTGCAAATGGTCCCTAACTTTTGTTCTTAGTGTGCAATTGGTCCCTAACGTTTATGTTGTAGCAAACAAGTCCCTAATCTATGTGTTTTAGTGCGAAATTAGTCCTTATGGAATGAAAAAGACAAATATATCCTTAGTTTAATTAGAATGAATTATATGTGGATTCTTAATCATTACAAAATGTGTAAATAAGTCCAATACTTTTATTTTTATAAATAAATTTAAAAAAAGTAATGAGTATTTTTTTTAATTAACACTTTAGTAATAAAAATGTCAAATAAAATTATTATTTTTATTATTAAGTAATAAATATAATATTTAAAATTAAAATTTTTATTTTTATTTTATTGTTATATAAAAAAAAGACTTTATCAAAAACTTGATGTTCAAATACTTTTATTTAATTGAGTTATATGTTTATTAACTACAAATATTAGAAATCCAACTATATTTTTTATATTTTAATTTATCGTTTTATTTTCATTCAAAAATAAAACACATAATGTGTAAATTAATTTTTGTTAGTATTTTTATGTTAAATAAAAATGTAATAAAATTAGTTTAATGTCATAAAATTATATACGTCATTTTGTTATTTATTTAACTTATTTTTAAAGCAAAGAGGGAGAAAAAAATTATAAGTAAAGAGAGAGAACAATGATTTCTCTTTATTACTTAATAATAAAAATAATAATTTTATTTGACATTTTATTACTAAAGTGTTAATTAAAAAAATACTCATTACTTTTTTAATTTTTTTATAAAAATAAAAGTATTGGACTTATTTTCACATTTTGTAATGATTAGGAATCCACATACAATTTCTTCTAATTAAACTAAGGGTATATTTGTCTTTTCATTCCATAAAGACCAATTTCACACTAAAACACATATGTTAGGGACTTGTTTGCCAAAAATAAAGCGTTGGGGACCAATTCCACACTAAGAACAAAAGTTTATGGACCATTTGAGCCAAAATTTCACAGGTTTAACGGAATATTGGATGGATTCCGTTCAAAATGATAATTTGGGCACTACATGAATAGGTAATGGATGTAATTGCCAAAATTTGAAAAGTAAGGATGATTTTTGTGATCAATCCATACGTTATGGACGTTTTTGGCCAATTTTCAATATATTTACTTCTATTTTTACACAAATTAAAAAAATGTAATTATTATAGTTAAAAGAATAAATTTTATTTATATTTTTAATTACACACATTAATACAATGGTAGTTCATATTTTTTGATAACAAATTACATTAAATTACACATATTAGAAAAATAGTAAATTAATTGTATTATCAACAAAAAAAATACTATAATTTAGAATAGATAAATAAAAAAAATTAAATCTATCTTTATGAGAGTATTATTAAGGGAAATTGACCAAAAACGTCCATAACGTATGGGATGGGTCGCAAAGAAATTCATTACTTTTCAAATTTTGGTAATTACATCCCTTACCTATCCATGTAGTGCCCAAATCATCATTCTTAACGAAATCCATCCAATATTTCGTTAAACCTTTGGAATTTTGGCGCAAATGGTCCATAACTTTTGTTCTTAGTGTAGAATTGGTCCCCCTAACGTTTATGTTTTGGCAAACAAGTCCCTAACTTATGTGTTTTAGTGCGAAATTGGTCTTTATGGAATGAAAAAGACAAATATACCATTAGTTTAATTAGAAGAAATTGTATGTGGATTCCTAATCATTAAAAAATATGCAAATAAGTCCAATACTTTTATTTTTTATAAAAAAATTTAAAAAAAGTAATGAGTATTTTTTTTAATTAACACTTTAGTAATAAAAATGTCAAATAAAATTATTATTTTTATTATTAAGCAATAAAGAGAAATCATTGTGAGAAATCATTTTTCTCCCTCTTTACTTATAAATTTTTTTCTCCCTCTTTACTTTAAAAATTAAGTTAAATAAATAACAAAATGACGTATATAATTTTATGACATTAAACTAATCTTATTACATTTTTATTTAACATAAAAATACTAATAAAAATTAATTTACACATTATGTGTTTTATTTTTGAATAAAAATAAAACGATAAATTAAAATATAAAGAATATAGTTGGATTTCTAATATTTATAGTTAATAAACATATAACTCAATTAAATAAAAGTATTTGAACATCAAGTTTGTGACAAAGTTATTTTTTTTATATAACAATAAAATAAAACTTTTAATTTTAAATAATATATTTATTACTTAATAATAAAAATAATAATTTTATTTGACATTTTTATTACTAAAGTGTTAATTCAAAAAAAAAATACTCATTAGTTTTTTTAAATTTTTTTATAAAAAATAAAAGTATTGGACTTATTTACATATTTTGAAATGATTAGGAATCCACATACAATTTCTTGTAATCAAACTAAGGGTATATTTGTCTTTTTCATTCCATAAGGACCAATTTCGCACTAAAACACATAGGTTAGGGACTTATTTGCCAAAACATAAACGTTGAGGACCAATTCCACACTAAAAACAAAGGTTATGAACCATTTGCACCAAAATTCCAAAAGTTTAACAGAATATTGGATGGAGCAATTTCAAAAAAAGATGATTTGGGACTACATAGATAGGTAAGGGATGAATTGCCAAAATTTGAAAAGATAAAGATGATTTTGACCTAGAAGTCATATACGTTATCGACGTTTTTGGCCAATTTCCATTTATTATTACTCCTTTTTATTGTATTTTTTTAACAAACAAATTCGAATTTCATATAGTAATTATTACCTAGGCCAAAAAGTTAAAACAACATAATTACAAAGAGCAGACCATTCGAACGTTACCTAAAATAGAAAGTTATTAACTGAAAATATTGGTATAATTAAAAAAATAGAGATTATTTAACAAAAATTTGGAAATATGTGAACAATGGCGGAGCCGATGGAGGGCCTTGGAGATCACGTGACTTTCAAAAAAATTTGAAAGATAAAGATGATTTGCACACCGAGTCTATACGTTATCGACGTTTTTGGCCAATTTCCCATTTATTATTACTCCTCTTTATTGTATTTTTTTAACAAACAAATTCGAATTTCATATAGTAATTATTACCTAGGCCAAAAAGTTAAAACAACATAATTACAAAGAGCAGACCATTCGAACGTTACCTAAAATAGAAAGTTATTAACTGAAAATATTGGTATAATTAAAAAAATAGAGATTATTTAACAAAAATTTGGAAATATGTGAACAATGGCGGAGCCGATGGAGGGCCTTGGAGATCACGTGACTTTCAAAAAAAAATTTAGTCTCTTTTATTTTTTTATTTTTTAAGTATAAAGCAATAATTAAATGTATCCAACCAGCAAAATCAAAAGCCCAACTTCTGGCCCAATTTGGAGGTCACTTGAAGTCTTTCTCTCAGTTCTTCCCGTAACACTTGTTATGGTAGAACATTAATTCCACAAAATAAATTCTAACTCGAGTTCAAGTTGTGATTCTTTTGTTGTCGGTGGGTTCACAAATTGGAAGAAAAAACATAGTCTCAGAAAACATATTGAAAAATTTAGTAGTGCACACAACCTAGCTCGGATTAAGTTTGAATTATTCAATAACCAAATTGAAAGTATTGAGGCCAGTCTTTTCAAGAAATCAGAACAAACACGAAGTGAGTATCGAATACGTCTAACTGCATTGTTCGATATCTTGTAAGCTTTTTAAAGATTATGATTTATAAAAAACACTAAATTCTTATAAAAGTGAGCTCAATAATTGACGTTTGAGAAAAAAAATATCGAGAGGCGGCGAGCCCCTCCCTCCCTCCCTCCCTCCCCCATCATAGCTCCAACCTTGTTTGAGAATTCTCCAATTTAAAATGTCTGGTTTCGCCACTGTATATGAACTTATTTATTAATTTATAACTCTGAAGGAATTTACATGTTTATCATTTTTTTCTTTTATTTTGATTTTTTGCTTTTTTAATTTCAAAGGTCCTACAATCGTACTGTAATTTTGAATTAAAAAAAAATAAGGTAATTATATTTTATAATTTGGTCTTATTCACATTTATCAAAGCATGCACACAGAGTTGACACATACACGAGGGAGAGAATACAAAAAATAGGCTATTGACTATTCGAAAGAATAAGAATTTATTTTCTTTGACGGGGATGCGTCTTTTTGGCACGGGAAAGAGAAGACAGGAAAGTTGGTCCTGTACCTTTCAACACCTTGTACATATATTAAGCCCTGTTCGTTTCACTATTAATTTTACTAAAAAATTAAAGTCAAAATCAACAATTAATTTTAACCACATATTTTATGGTCCCACAACTTTTCAACCACACATTTGAACAATTTTTATCAACTTTTATCAAAAAATTTGATTTTAATCAAAATTAAACACACCCTTAGTAAAGCACAATTTTCTACAATTTTTTCAAATTTGGTGTCCAATTTTTCAAAAGGAAAAGAGGACATTTTGGGTTTTTATTACTTGTTTAGTGGGGATTAAAATTGGTTTAAAATGATTTTTTGGTTTTTTAATTTTTGACCAAATTGAAACAACTTGGCAAGGGAGATAGAATGTGGGATGTTGTGCCCTTAGGACATTTTCGGTGGTTGGAAAGGCGGGGTGGGAGTAGTCTCCGAACCAGCGGTATAGTATGGGGGTTCGAATCCTATCTTTGATATAGATTTGGCCCCTTGTAAGCGCAGTTAAAAAGGAGCTCTCAACCCTATCACACTGAGACACATCTTGCGATTTACATCCTCCACAAAAGCTCCAGGGCAGGGGCGGTGGGGCCCTCAAAATTGGGGTTCAACCTTTTAGAATGTGGAATGTTGTTACCAAAATGTCCCTTTTGCATACAAAGGAGCCGCAATTGTTGATCCGAAAAAGGCTGAGGACATTTGACCCAAGTGGGGGCAATTTTGGAAGAGTAAATAAGTCATTTTTGGTTTTTTGACCCAAAAAATGAGCCGCAATATTTGACAAAAAAAAAACCAATTTTAATCTCGATCAAACAAGCACTTAATCTCAAGACCAAATAATTGAGTAGTTTATAGTGGAATCACCAATCAAATTTATAGTCCGAGGCTGATTTCACTAATCAAGGAATGTTTGGGTAGATTTTCTACATTTTACGATTATAACATAAATAGTTGATGCCCACCCAATGCTATAAAATTACCCCATCCACTAATGGACCGGAATCGTGTATTTTTCTTCTCTCTATTTTTTTTTCTCAATCTACATTAATTTCCTCAAATGAGTGAAAATCCTCATCTCAAACATGATAGTGGAGGATATATTTTAAGCGGTTGAACCAAACATCATATTTGTTCGTTTTCTCCCATTCATTTCTCATAATTATGATCTGCAAATGAGTTCAGATCTCTTTTGAGTTTTGAGTGGATTTGGTGCTAATTTTAGTGTGCTTAAAGAGTTTACTTTGATGGTAGATAATGTAGAGCTTGAATTCTTGTTCACACTTGTTAATTATTCCAGTTTGTGAATGGAATCGAAGTGTTTTCTGCACCCAAAGACTTATTTACTGATGCTGGTGGTATAGCATTGATTGCCATATTGGAACTCAAGAATTCAAGTAGAATATTTCTTTGCAAATTTTAGAAATTATTCATAGGATTAATGTTGTAGAATCAAATTTAGTTTATTAAAAGGTTTGGGATGTAGGTGTAAATTAGTAGGTTTGAGACACGATGGCACATTTTTGAAAAGTTTGAGACCTTTGTTGCAAAATTCTCTTAATTATTTATTTTTAGATGAAAAGGGTAAAAATTAAAAGGTTTAAAAGTTATTTTTGCACTTTCAAAAATATTATAGACTCCAACTGCAATTTTTGCACTTTTTTAGTACTTGAATTACTAAAAAGTTGGAGATGCTATGTGCAATTAAAATTGAATGAGAACAAATTTTTACAAACTTAAAAAAATAGAGACATTGAATATAATTTATCTAAATTAATCAATCGTATTATCTTTGACTACTTAAAGCATTTTCACAAGACTTTCAGTAATGAGTATATTGTATTTCTGCCTAATGAACATACACTAAGTTTAAAATTAGTCTTTAATTTGATATATTTACCACTCAATATTTTTAAAATAAAAACAAAATTACATAAACATTTGTGTAGAAAATATAAATTTGAGGACATATAAAATTTGTTTTCGAATAATAGAAAATAACAGTTGGTATGGATAATAGAAATCTACACCAAACAGGCTATTTATAATGTCTACACTCATTATTTTTACTAATCCTATGATGATATTTTAAGCGTTATTTATAATGTATAACACTCATTATTTCAAATTAATGGATCTTTATTTAAAATTTAAATATTGTATAATATTATAAGAGGATAAGATCAAATCTGTCAAATTAGATATGGATTTTTTTAAAAAAAAATATAAATATTGTATATTTTAGTTACCTGCAAATTGATTTCAACAATTACAATGCAATGATGAATGATGTGTTCGTGTCAAAATAAAATTTGAAAACTTTTCATAAAGTCTTACCACGTGGGGGACCACCCAAAAATAAACAACAAGCATTTTCAAAGTCATATTCTAGTGAAATTCTTAATTAGAAAAATTATACTTGAATCCCGAACATATGGATCATCAATCTTGTTCTTTTTATTAATCACCGATCGTAGAGAGATTTACTCTACTATAAACACAAAAATAAGACCTAATTTGTCCGTATCTTCACCTTCACCTTCACACCTTCACACCTTCACCTTCTCAAACAAAAACTCATATATTTTTCTCAATTATCCCATTTCTTCTTGTTCTTTTTTATATTCCTCAAAATCTGACATCTCTCAAACAAAACTCTCCATTCCCTCTCAATCATCAACATTCTTTTCAACTTCTCAATCTATTAAAATTTCTACTATTCGAATTCCAGTATGTTAAAAGCCAGTATACTAATTTTTATTTATTTTTTACGGTCAAATTCTATCAATAAGCGGTATATTAGTTAAATATAATTTGTATTTACATATTTCCTACTATCCACAATTTTTATTTATTTTTTATTCCAACATTACATAAACTATCAAGATCTAAAAGTATGATTTATGTTATTAGTATCAATTATTAGAACGGGACCTTCAAGTAATTCCTGTGCATCTGATTTGTGGCCGCAACTCGTTGAATCTTGCGGTGCATGCCTCGGAGCTGTCTTTTTCATGTAGGGCATGGACATCCGCATCCCATGCCAAAAATCGTCGGCCCAGTTGGCGGGCGGCAACGTATGATGGGCCACCGCAAATGACGCAATCAACTTCCAGGTATGCCATTTCCTCTGTGGATGGACAGTACACTGCTCTCTGTACGCACTCGGCGCACGCTAGTTTCTTTCGCTCATCCAGTCATCCTAGCCTCTATTTAAATTCGAATCCTTAGCAATTATTGGCCACAGAAGTAACGGCAACAGTATTTCGGAGTTTTGGTACTGTTTCTGCAAATATGCTCGTTTATTATTTTATTTTTTTTGTTTAACTGTGTGCGATTCGTCTATCATATCGATATTGAATTAATTATAATTGCTTTAGTTTTGATTTATGTTCGGCAGATAACATTTTAGTCTGTTCTGATGAATCAATTTTGTTGCCAGATAATTGCTAACGGCTTGCGGAAAATTGAAATTTATTTTTAATAATTCGAAGGCGCTGTGGGTTGTTGTTCATCATAAACTTGCTAGCAAGTATGTTTCTTTTTATAGTATAATCAGAATCAATTTTTCTTTTTCTTTTTTTTGTTGCTGTTTTGATCAATGGGACTGATTTTCGGTGTAAGTAGTATGGCGGTTGAGTCCTTGGCTGTATTGTTAAGATTAATTGTCGTGCATTTAAAACCCTCATTATGCCAAATGGATGTCTGTAAGATTGCACCACGGAGTTGTTATCTCTTTAAAGATTTTATGCAGTTTAATGGAGCAAAATGGAGTTGAAGATGAAGTTCAAAAGTTTCAAGTGCTTCCTGCTAATGATGATGAATATGGGGGAGTCATAGTGGATATGAAGGAGTCTATGGACCCCAATGTTTTTCAGGCAATGCTTAAAGCTTCTCTTTCCCAGTGGAAGCTTGAGGTATATGTTCCTACAGAGCTGATGCAAGTTTCTGTTAGAACTTGTAGTCCTTTTTCCCTTCTTGAGTAGAAATCGATAAGATAATTAGCTGGACAACAATTCCATTTTGAGTTACTATTGGACACTTGATAAATTGTCACTCTTGTTGACTATACCACTTATAGACATGTATGTGGCCCTTATTAACTAATGAAAAAGTATAATCATAGAGAAATTGACCTTTCTGTCGAAGCTACTCATGCATGAACGGCATTACCTAGCGGTGTCTTACATGATAGGAACTGAGAACCTTTCCCATTGTAAGCTTAATGGAAAAAGAATTATCAGGGAAAGTAACAATTCCACTGCTTTGTCACTAGACTCAAGAACTCACAATTTTTTTTATCAATGTCTTTCATTCCTGACCTTATGCAAAGAATCTTTAAACGTTCTTGTTCTTGATTCATAACATGTTTAATATGGCTTGGAAAAGGGGAAAGAGTTGTAGAATGAAATGTCTTTTTGTCTCACTTATTACTCTGACTGTTTATGGCTTTCCCTTCCTTCGACCATTTATATGCTAAGAAAGATTTTAAATGTTTCATCTGATCAATTATTTTGGAATCATTTTCTTAAATACTTGCATTGGTCAAGGTGCTTGTGTGGAATGAGCATCAAAGTAACCAATTCTTTTCAAAAGATTGCTTACTTGTAACGTGCAGCAGAGTGAACCGAACCGTTAGACATAATTAACGTGTCCTAATATGCATTTGATCCAATAATAAAAATTCTTGATTTTTATGTTTCTTTTTGCTAATTTGACAAAATTATCTTGCAGGGCAAGAAGGGTGCATGGATCAAACTACCAATTGGACTTGCTAATCTTGTTGAAATTGCAGTCAAGGTAAAACAGTTTGTTCCTTATATCTGTGTTATTTTAAGGTCTTTGTCACATTAGCATTTCAGGACTCTTCCTAGAATTTCCTCACCATTAAAGTATCTCGCTATTTAATATATTTCAGCAAAGTGTCAAACAGATAGTGCTTTTACTTTGAGGCATAGATATTTGAAGGTGTCTCATGTTGGGTCTACAGGTTCCATGATGTTTCCTTTGCTTGAAACACGAGCCAATTTCATATAGATAATGTGATTTACTGGTATTGACATTAAATGTTAAAAGGTCAATCCTAACAAATATAGAAGTGGTGTGAATGATAGGTTGCTCATTTGGTACCTGTTGCTAAAGTTTGTTCCAATCTTTTTTTTCCAGTTCTACAAGTTTTAGTGACTACCATATTCAAAAAATTGCAGCAGTTTGTTTTGTAGTTTTATCAGGTTAATTGGTTCAATTATTATGTTTTGACACCTGATTTCAGTCAGACAGTGCTGTATTTTTGCAGGAAGGATTTTGGTATCATCATGCAGAGCCTCAGTACTTGATGCTTGCATACTGGATTCCTGAAACTACGAATGCTATCCCTGCAAATGCTACACACCAAGTTCGCATTGGTGCTGTTGTCATGAATGATAAAAGAGAGGTATTTGAAGTCTCTGTAATTGAGAAGCAACATCTATCTATATTCCATTTGAACATCATAATAGAGCCATGGCTTTTTCTCATTCCATTTTTCGTTGATGTTCAGCATACATATTTTTTCCATGTTTTCTTCACCAGCATATTCACAACTCTTATTTTGGATATAATTTTTTCTCAGAATTATTTTGTTTGAGTGTATATTTTGTCTTTAGTTATTTTGACATTCACCAGGAAACTTTGTGCTTCAACTTGTTGAATAAAATTTATCAAAGAGGTGTAACAATATTTTCTAGAATTTCTAATTCAAATTGGTGCAACTTCTCCTTTACAGTTGCTAGTTGTACGGGAAAAGCTTGGCAGATTTTGGGGAACAGGTATTTGGAAGATCCCTACCGGTATTCTTGAAGAGGTATGTAGGTTGCCAGAAGTTTAAGTTCCAACAAGATATCTTATATCTCTTTAACCAGTGAGTTGAGCTCTTTAATCCACAGGGCGAGGATATTTTCGCAGGTGCAACAAGAGAAGTAAAAGAAGAAACAGGAGTAAGTAATCACTGCGTAGGTATAAACAAATATATATAACCCCCTTTTCAAGCATTTTGGTCTAGTATTTTGAGAGAGCTGGGTATCTATTGTTGCAGATCAATACGGAATTTGTTGATGTGATAGCATTCAGGTAAAAGTTTTTAATGAAATATTACTTGTGATTTTCATTCAATTAAGATTATTTTCCTACTTGTATGTGAAAGTTATAAGACTTACCAGTTACTCAGCCAAGAGGAAAAATAGGCTTTTCAGCTAATTTAGACGAAAATTTTGGTGAGTTTTCTTTCCTTTTTGGAGTAATTACTGAACTATACGGGCATTCTCAATGAGAATTCATATGACATGCCAGCTTTGTTATAAAGGTTCTTGCATCAGAGATTGTTTTGGTCCTTCCAACTTTTTACTATCTTGATTGGCTTTAGAAAAAATCGTGTGCCAAAGAGAGAGAAACTGTAAGAGAAATGAGAATACTAAAATGAATATGTGGGCATACGGAAAATAATTATAATAAATCTTAAATTTGGAGGACGTAGGAAGTGACACCGATTGAGAATAAATTAAGGCGATGACGGTTAAGGTGGTCCGCAAATGTTTTGCAGACTTAAAGAGGCCCGTGTTTATAACTGTGGCATGATTTCATGTAGTTAACTCTATTTATTGGGAACGAGACTTCATGTGTTATGGTTTTGGGGTTGGAGACGGGAAGAGTGCTTTATATATTGTGAGTAAGAATTTCAAGATTATTTCAGTCACTGTTTCAATGATAGGCAGATGCACAAGTGCTTCTTTGGCAAGTCAGACTTGTGCATTTTGTGCACGCTGCAACCATTATCCTTCGACATCCATAAGCAAGACTCAGAAATTGAGGAAGCCCAGGTACCTTAAATTGTTTTCTGACAATGAATTGTCTTCTCCTCGGCAAAGTATAAAATGGAGGGCTAACAAATTTTAACATCTGATTGCTACCTAGTGGATGCCATTTGAGGAATATGCAAATCAACCTATTGTCGAAAATCACTGTATTTTCAAACATGTTAAGGATATATGTTTAGCAAAGATAAAGAGGGGCTATGCTGGATGGACTCCACTCCCCATCACTTCTTTATTCAATGATCAAACAAGCTACCTCTACATCAACCAGAAGGGTCTGAAGCCATAAAAATTTATTTGGCTCGAACAAGACATGAATTCTCATTCGAGTATGATTGCTAGATGGTTTAATCTTTTATTTATTTTGTTGAATTGATATGTAAATGATAATTATGGCCATGGGACAGTAATTGTATTTTCATTTTACAATGGTCCAGTTATTCTTTGTACTCTGAAATAGGGGTGTAAATTGAGTAGTGGGACATAGTACGGCTCGTGTTTAATTTGTGTGGGAGAGGTCAGGCACGGAAAAATGTTTCCTCGACTAGGCCTCATCAACATTCCCTGCCCATGTTGTGCCCCTATCTCTTAGACCAAAGAAGATCCTGGTTTTCTTTTGAAAGAACGACCCGTATGGGTTAGCGGTTAGCCAGTGGCCAGTGTAAGCAGCGGGCCAAATGCCAATAATGTATGTTTAATAAATTCATGTTACCTCCTTAATCCAAATTTGTTCTCTAATGATTAAAGTCCCGAATTATAATTTTTTTTTTTTTTATATAGAATAGATTTTGTTTTTAGCGAGCAACACCCGCCTCAGTTACATCAAACGATCGGCTTTCTCACAAGAAAAAAAATAGTGATGAATGAACCAAACCATGTGCCAAGGCTAGTCAACGGTCAACCTCGACTGATTTCAGTAATTTACAATACATGCAGGGAAAATTGTGCCATTGGTCCTCAACCTGTGTAGTTGGTTACAATATCATCCTCATTCTAATTTAATTTTTTTTTACAGCAAGCTACCAACCCAAAAACACGGGCTAAAGAACTTGAGTTAATGTTAAGCCAAAAGGTTAAAGATAATAAATGGGCCCAACCCATATTTATGCAGCACGTACGGCATAGGCAAAGCCACCCAAGCCATGGTGTTTATTTGATTGATGTTATTTTATTATTTTTCTATATAAAGGAAAAAAACTTCCTACGAATATGGAGACTCAAGCTTAGCACAGTTCAACATTTCAACATTTTAAGAGAGTAAATTCACGACATAGCGTATCCCTAGCTGAGCCAAAATACGAATCTGGTGGCCTCTAATGTAGGTTTGTTTAGTCTGGCTCATTCACATTTAACTTATGTTACCATACAATATTAAAAAAGAAAATTAAAAGAAAATCTTAATTATTATATTATCAAATCATTTCTAATTTATTTAAAAACAAAACGTGCCATGTTGCAAATAATATTGTTTCTAATTCTATAATTTTAAATTTGTTATTAACAATGAAATAAAGCTTAAGTACATGAGGAAGGTTGTCTTACATCCAGAGGCGGATCTAGTACATGGCGAGACCCCGCGTCTGCCCGTACTGGAATTTCGCGAAAAAATAGTGTTGGTTTCATCAATTTTTTTTCATGCGTCATTGCGTGCATTCTGCGTGTAATATATGTATATGTTGTATATATAACATTTCTTGAGTTGAAGAAGACGCTCTATGTGTGTGTGTGTGAGAGAGAGAGAGAATTTCTATATTAAATTTAAAATTTTTTTTGTGGTCCTTGAACTTTGAGAAATTCAAAAAATAAGATAATTGCATGAATAAATCTTCAAGTAAAGAATTTATTATTTCTCTTTAATATGATAATTGCATAATTTGAAAAGAAATGGTCAAAATTGAAGAATATAGAAAGTATCTATCAGAACTTTTGCTCTCTTTTTTTGTTGCCATAGATTTGACTTTATTTTAAGTTTTTTCTTATCGTTATTGTCTTATTTTAAATTATTTTTTATGTAAATCTTTATCGCCCCCACTGAATCATTATCCTAGGTTCGCCCTTGGTGTTGGCTATCGTGTATGACGTGTATTTTATCATGTTAATGAATGATTATCGTTTTGTTGGCAGACATTTTTAGAGCTCAAAGAAGAAGAGAATGAGAGGCTTTATTCGAGGAAGGTAGGTTATTTAAACTACTAAATTTGTAGTTCTTGTTCGTTCCCATTTTGACTAAGGCAGTGTAACTGGTTATCAAACAGGAATTATTACGACTTGTATCGAATTATATTTGACTATTATATGATTTTTTTGTTGCTTTATAAGTTACGTATTTATTAAAAATATTTTCACATTATTTTTTTACAAGCATCGTCCGTTGACTGGTTTACATTATATTGCTATTTTTTTAAACCTTTAAAATGGTTTGGTAACTAATACTAGAACCTAATGCCTTGCATAGCCCAGCCCTAACTTTACAAGTAGGGGTGACAACTGTTCGGAATTTAATTTGAAATTAAACCGTTTAAAATGATATAGAAAAATTTCAAACTAAATCAAACTGTTTAATCAGAGACATAACGCCTTTCAAAAAAAAATTAAAACTCAAACTCTAATATCTTAATTCAATGTTTAAATTATGTATTAAATTAAGACTTTCTAAACATAAACGTTACAACTTACAATATATTTAATAATAATGTAAACAAAGTATATATGTTGAATTCAAAAGCCATACGCATCATTTGACATTCAAACCAATTCACATAAAATAGCAAATAGTTAAACAATATAAAACTTGGTGCTTTGCACGAAAATGAAGAATGATCAAAGTAGTAAAAATGCACTGGAGGAGAGGCCTCATGATAAGACATGTTTAATATGATTTAAACCACTTTATAGTATTCTCCTTATGAAGTTTTCTATGCAAAAATTGACAAATGTGACTCATGGAATCACTAATGGTGCCACTATGGTGGTGGTGGATGGCTATTTTCAATTCAAAGCAGATAGAATCTTTTGATCAAACAATTTTTAACTATGGGTGAATTTTTTAAATGGCCTTGTCAAACGCTTGGAATCGCAGAAGAGTCCAACTTATACTAAATAAGTTTTAAAGGCCTCTTTTAAACATAAAAGACATAAATACTCTTACTTACTCATGACTGTTAACCGGCCATCTGTTAACTAGTCGGTCAACAGACTTTGAGTCTGTTAATAGGTTCTGTTAACAGATCTGGAACCTGTTAAGGCCAATTTTGGCTTTAACATGTGTTCATACATTTTAACAGACCCATGGTCTGTTAATAGGTGTGAATATAAGTTAACAGACTATGAGTCTGTTAACGTAAATTTATATAATTATAACTGATTTTTTCAATTAATTCACATCAAATGAACTCAGATTTGCAGAAATTTAAATAAAAAATTACAATTCATAATCATATTTATACATATTTTCATGATTTATACTACAAAATCTATAATTTTTACCGTGAATTAAAAGAAGTTAGAGAATGATGAATTTCTACTTTGAAATGAAATTTATTACATAAATGAAATGGGTTGGATTTTAACATTGAAATGAGTTAGATTCTAACATTGAAATCTTCTCTTTTTTCACAGACAAATGAATTTGAAATCATTTGAAATGAATATAAGCGGGAAAGAAGATAAAGTTATATTTGATAATTTACACACCAAAATAGATCAACGGCTATTTTGAAAAATTGGCCGGTCATCCAGCACCATTCCCACTTTAACTATTGAAATTCCCGGCGTAGAAGGATCCAAGCCCATGGGTGGGCTGGCATTACTCAGCCCTAGCCCAAAAAGGGCGGTTTACCTCAACGCCAACGGAAGCACGTGATTTACAGAGATTCCACGTGAATGTAGTAACGGCTTTCTCATTTCTCCATTAAAGACATTTTTAAGGGGTTCGAGACAGCAAATTAATTGTGATGCTTAGCTTATCGATAACGCTTTTCCACTTAATAGTCAAATTAAAGGTCAACATTGAGCAAATCAAGTGGCCAACATTTTTTTCTGGACCATCCAAATCCAATTCATCTTTCAGTTTAATTTCAATTAAAAGTTAATTATTTTTAATCTTAATACTAAAAATCAGATGATTCTCACGTGGTTTTCGATCCCTGCTAAAGAACCGTAATTTAATTTTATTTGGATATTATTTTTATAATTTTTCAATTAAGAGTCCATTTGGTATTAGCTATCTTAAGTAATAATCCCAAATGAAACCAACATACTTTTTGTATTGAAAAAAAAACTACACATTTTGATGAAACAACCATTTTCTTTAATGAAGGAAAACAATGCATTTTGCTCAATTAGAACTTCTTAGAGGACACTACATTTGGACTTCTTTAAAATTACTTTTTAAGTTGTTTCTAATTAAAAAAAAGTGACTATTGACAATAATAATTAATAAATTTAACAAAAAATACTTTTACTCTTTAAAAAGTATTTTTAAATAAGTAAAAAAAAAAAAAAATCCAACCACACTAGAAAATCAACTATAAAGTTAATTTATATGAATTTACATAAAATAAAAAATACATTTAGCATAGTGGTCACTTTTGTTGCTTGAAATAAAAATCTGAAAAAAGATTTATGCAAAGTTATATTTTTGAAGTATAAAGATTGAATTGAGTCGAACCACAGCCATCTTGTTTGTTTGGTTCCACCTGTAAAGTATCTATTTCTATTTTTTTTTGTGCCAGTCTGATTTTGATAAAAAACTAATCGATGCTATTATGTAATGTTAAGAGAATATGTTGCTACTCTCAATAGACAGGTCCGTTTTATTGCTTTCAATTTCATGAAAAATGTTACTTCCGAGCAAAACTGCAAAACAATTCATACTTTAGCAGTTTAATATAAAAGTAAAAATAGAAAATAAATTATAGAATACAACTACTTTAAACTTGTTATTGACAAATTCCATGAAAAATATTTTCTTATATATAGTAGTTTTTATTTTCTAACTTACATGAAATTTTTCTTATTTTCTACTTTTACCAATCAAACGGACCCTTAGTTTTGGCAAATTTTTTTTCTAAAATTGTTGAATATTTTAAAATCAATTTAGTATACAAAAATAATTATTAATGCATTGATATATAATTATTAAAATAGACATTAATTATAATAATATCTAAAATTATTTAGAGTCTAACCCTCGAACCAAACATTACTAGACTAGAATTTGAAATTTGAAAACAAAGGTGAGTCTAAATTTAGAATCCAGCTTCGTAAAATTGAAGCGCCAATCAATAATAATTCTAGGTGTAAAATAAATAAAATTTTCATTTTTTTCATTAATTAATAATCAAATAGTATCCACTCAAAATAATACCAAAGACTGACCTACTCATAAATCTTCTCACAAACCTGACCACAAATAAAAAAGAAAAAAAAAAAAGAAAGAAAGAAATAGAGCAACAGGGCTAGCTTATTTCACAGGGTAAGAAAAAGAGAGAATATAAAATGCAATAAACTTACAGCTGTGAAAATACAAACCAGAGAGTCAAAATTACAGCCGCAGATCTTCCCCCGTTATATCCAACGGATCCGTTATTGTCCGCAGTCTGATCCGCTGTATCCCCGTCGGGTGAATCCGCCGGAGAGTCGGATGGAGCAGCCGGCGCCGGCGGAGACTTGTGCTTTTTCTTGGAAGGCGCCGGAGAGTCGGCATCGGCCTCGGGAGCTGGTGCCGGAGCCGGTGTTGGAGCTAACTTGAACAATTCCTCCGGCATCAAAACCTTATTCAACGAAAAAATTGCCAACGGCTGCTCGTTGATTATATTATTGACGATTTTTGCAGTAACGAGCTTAGTCTTCACTGTTACTTCAGCTCCATCATTCTGTACGGTGAAGTCATACTTACTGGGACCATCAGTAGCCAATGTGTTCACAAGGCCGTTGCTCGATTTTAAACCCGATAGGGACTGGTAAACTGGCATTCCGTGAAATTCTAGCAAAGATTGCTTTCCTGCTGCAGTTAAATTCTTGTATTTAGGTAAAAAGTTCTTCATGGCATCATCTCCAGGGCAGAAAATGGTTAATCCACCACCCACAGCGTCCTCAAATGTCTTTTCAGCAGGATTAGCCAGGAGCGTCTCGGCGAAGACTTTGCAGCCGTGAGACGACATTAAAGCTGTGAGGTTTTGCTGGCTGGGGGATGGTGTAGGGGCCTCTGCCTCAGTAGAAGGCAATATATTGGAGATCTGAATGACGGAGATGTTATAAGGGATTTGGTCGACTGATTTGACGAAGGTGGCGTGGATGACGCCGCTGCTGTCCTTGGGGGAGAAGCCGACTTTTCCTCCCTTCAAATCGATAATGTTGACAAAGCCGGAGGATCCTGCCGCGGAGCCGGTGGCCTGATACATGGTGGCGGCAAGTGCAGTGCCGTTGGTGATCTGGTGGAGCTTCTTGGAGTCGAAGTAGTCGAGGAGCACGTGAAGGGACAACACGTTCTTGATGCCGCTGATGGGGAGGTGTTTCGCTAGTAGATCCGACATTCCGGTATTGTCAACCGCGCACACGGTGATTGTTTCCCGCTGGTTAATATCATCCGCCAGGTGGGTCTCGGATAAATAGTGGTTGAATGTTGAGAACTCCGGGTACTTGGCTAGAATGCGCGTGATATTATGGGCATTGCTGGTGGCGGAGAAGAATAGAACAATGACCGCCACGGCGACGGCGGCGGCATGGCGGAGCTGCATTCTGGTCAAGAAAGTAGTTTTTTTGTGGAAGCAGTCGGAGGGTTTTTGGCTCTTTTGCTAAAGATTAAACTGAGTGAAGACTGAAGGGTGGAGGAGGTTTTGAGTGGTGGTGTTTATAGAAATGACTTGAGCTTTTGAGTAAACTACAGCTAATGCCCCTGGGTGGATTCCAATTAATAATTCGCCTTTTCATTTTCAATGATGTTGATATTATTTTTGGATCATCTAAATATTAATAATAAATGTAATTTTGGTGAAGCCGACAGTTTATTAAAGATTTAAAAAACATTAAGAACATGTTTAGTGTAATTTATAAACTGGTTTATTTGATTAAAATAATTTATTTGATAAAAAATAATTTATTTGACTAAAAAATTAACCTTTATAACATGACGTTGTTGACTATTTTTAGTTAAATAAATTATTTTGATTGAAAAATTAGTTTATAATTTATATCAAAGAAGCTCTAAAATGTTTGTGTTTTACTTCAAATATTTTAATATTTTAATATTAACAACAATTTGCTCCTTTTTAAATCAGTAAAATTGAAAATAGTAAAAGTTTTTATCTTCACTAATTTATTCATTTACTGATTTTCTAGTAATTTTCAATAATCTATTTTATACCTAGTACAACATCTTTGTAATGTACCCAAGCAATGTAACGAGATCAAGCTTTAGTCTAGAGATCCGTTCTTGCTCCGTCCGCCCGTCTCGAATGTTTTTATTTTATTTTATTTTTATATTTTAGAATTTAAATTATATGTAAAAAAATAAATATTAATATTAAAAATTAATTAATTAATTAAATATAGCGATATCTAAAGATTTTGTTATACCCGCTGGGAGCCTTACCCCGTTGTCATCCCTACTTTTGTCCAATACTGTTTCTTCATTTCAATTCATTCTTAAAATTTTAATACCTCAAAATTGTTTAATTTCATTGTACTTTGATAATTTTTAGAGAACAACAATTATGATATTGAGTTTGCCACCTAAAATAAGAGTATTGCTTAGATATTGAATTTAGAAGAACCGTAAGGCTATCTCCAATGCAGCGCCATTTTGACGAAAAAGCACCAAAATGGCACTGATATCTGACTCCAATGCAGTGCCAAATCAGTGTTGTGCCAAATCAGTGCTGCGCCAAATGGAGTAGTGAACAGTGCTGTGCCAAATGGTAGCACTGTTCATTTGGCGTAAAAAAATGAAATTTTTTAATTTCAATTTTGTCCTTTATTTTATACTTGTCAAATTTGTTTTCTTTATATATCCTTTTTCATACTCTTTTATTATTTTATGGTTTAATTTTATTTATGTTTATTTGAATTTTATTTTATTTTTATTAATATAAAAAATTGTAATCGATTAATAAAAAATAATTAATGTATAAGTTAAAATAAAATTACTCATTAATTAATGCAATAATTACGAAAATTAAATGTATTTTAAAATTTATATATTTAATATAAATACACTATATAATTAACTAATTTTTGAACTATATTATTGTTCAAAATTAAAAATGTAAATATGTGAGAATAGACAATATTCATTTGATGCAACATTTGAAATAACGAGTAGGAGATGACATGTGAATTTAGTGTGAAAGTTGCACCATTTTAGTACAAAAATTGCACCTATTTGAAGATATGAGTTAGAGATAACCTAATAAATGTTTTGTTTTCGGATTGAATATTAAACAAATTCGTATTTAAATGAAAAATAGGCTAAACAAACTTCAAATCTCTAATTATGAAATTAGGATTAGAAAATATGATTAAAAATAAATTAAAATATTTTTATTAACATAAAAATATGATTTATTATTTTACAATCTTAATTACATGTTGAGTTGTTCAAAATAATAGTATTACATTATATAGAAATTTAGTTTAATATTTTCTTTAAAAGAAATGAAAGTCAACAAAAGTTTACTATATTAGACTTTTATTAATTCTTAATAAATTTATAAATAAAATTTTACAAATTCTACAAAAATCACCAACTTATAAAATTATTTAAAAGTCTCAATTAAATACAGTATTTTGGTACAATGCATGAACATACAGATGGACATGAAGAAAGAAAAAGCTGGACGCAGGTAACGTGGGTTAAGCATCAATTGAGCAGAAAATGAAGGCAAGAAAAGAATACAATACCAAATCCCATAAAACAAGTATGGTATATGCCCTTTGCCACATTTTTTCTACGAATAATGTTATTTATAGTCACTTATTATAAGTGATTAACATTACGTGACGTTATTGATTGGATAATTATTTATAAATAAATAATTCATCCAATTGAATAATGTCATGTAAGATGATTATCGATAGTGAGCAACTATAAATAACATTATTCGTTTTCTATTTCTTTTTCCTATTTTCTTCCTAATTCTACAAATCGATTGGCTAATGGCTACCTTATTTCTCATGGAAAATTTCAAAAAAAATTAGTGAAAGAATTCTAGTACAAAGAAAGCGCAATAATAGACTTAAAAAATTATAATTTTTGTTTCGCGTTCTTATTACCAAATGTCATTGAACTAACTAGTTAGAGGTGTAGAGGAAATGCAACTTGTTTGAATCTGCGGGTAAATGTTGTTAAGACGTATGAATTTGAGACTTTTACGCGCCATGACACTCGGCCATATTTGGACCCATTCTTATTCTATTTTTTCTTTTACTTCTATTTGTTATTCCAAAATATTGACAATAATTTCTAAAAAATATTTTCGAACTTAATTTATGAATATAGCAATAATACTCAAAAGATCCAACCATAACCCTAATTAGAGTGAGACCAAAAAAAAAAAAAAAATCGTCCCAAGGCTGCAATTCCATCAAACATTTCATTTTCATTTTTGAGTTTGTCCAAATTTCAATAAATAAATAAATAAACAGAGAGAGAGAGAGAGAGAGAGACAGGTGTTTGAGGTGGGGTGTATTTTGTTATAACGTGAAAAGTACAAGGGCTTTTTAATAAAACAATGGGTGTGATCTTTAAAAGCGTGGGATACAACCCAAATACAGTTTCGAGACTACACACGTTTGCCAGCTGGCATTTCAAAATTCGTAATGGTTTAGGCAGAAGATGCTCCACCGACAGATGTGTTTGGCTTATATACTAGGTCTAGGTTCTTCGTTGACGGTTACGATTCGTTTGGCTGGTCACACAATAATAAATAAGTGTTTGATATGTCATATTTAACTATACATAATATAAAATATAATATTTTTATTTAATAATATTTAGGACTATATAGTTTGCCCCATCGAACGAGTAATGAGCATCATCATGCACAAACTGAAATCTGCGTCATAATATTTAATTAAATTCATCTTAGAGATTATTAATCCAACATTTTGTATAATCCAAGATAATATGTTAAAAAAGTGAATACTTTAATGCACGTAAAAAATAAATATGTTAATAATATTATCTGGTGGGTAATCTTTTTTTAATGTCAAATAAGTATTTCTTTTTATATCAACGACAAACAACTTATGTATAAATTTAAACAAGCATGTTTTAAATAAAGGATAATTATATTCACACAATATTTTTTGTTAACTACCACATTTTTTATTTTATCACATTCATATCATCAACCTATTAATTTAAACATCTTATCTTTATGTTTAATGATTGTTTCTGTCAAAAAGTTTAATTAGGATAGCGTAAAATGAATTTTTGCATCTTGCATTCCTAAATAAATAAAATAAACAATAAATACAAAAGTTTGACAAAATATTTGTCTCTCATTTCAATATACATTTGTATAATATTTGGACAAAAATGTCATCAAAGACAAAATATGAAAGAAAATTAACTGAAAGTTAATGATAAAATTGAGAAAAAAGAATTGCAGACATAAGTGTCAAAATATTAAAGGTTGAAGGATCTTTAATGTAATTAAAACGTGGTGCAGATAATAAAAACTGTAGTGCGAATATAATTACATTTAAATAAATAATAAATTACATTCACAGTCTCTATTTTTTTAGATTTGCAATGATATCATATTTATTCAACATTATTCGTAGATATCGTCCTCATCCTTTTTTAATTCGCACAAATAGTCTCCAAATAATTTTTTTTTTACGCTTTTATCCTTAGCTTGAATAAATTAAAATAGCAAGAATTATGAAACTTAAAGAAAAAATTGTAGTTGAGGTCCCTAACTTTTTCAAAAGTACAAAATTATTTCTTTACAATCGATTTTGTCCATCTCTATTTTTTTGCTATTTTAATTTATTTAAACTAAGGACAAAATTGTCAAAAAATTATTTAGAGACTATTTGTGCGAATTAATGAAATGATGAAGACGACATCTGCGAATAAAATTAAATGAAGATGACATTGCTATAAAATTAAAAGAATGAAGACTGTTAGTGTAATTTATCTTTAAAAAACTGCAATGATAATTGCTACTCTTATCTTTTCGCATTTTAATGATATTTTTCTATAAATACTTGTTTATCCATCCATTTTCTGGAGGGATTTTAGTGCAAATGGTCATTAACTATTGCTTTCAGTACGGAAATTGTTTGTTTTCTAGTACAAAAGTTATTTACCTATGTGTTTTGGTCCGTAATTGATCATTATTTGATGAAAAAGATTAATATACTTTTATTTTTAAAAATTTGCAACTAGATTACTAATCTTTGTTACTAATCTTTGTAAAAACATCAAATGAGTTGTAATAAATGAAAAATAGGGAATGATTGAGTACAAAAATTAAATGTAAAAATACCAAATGTTTGGGATGTCTTGATTTTTCATCCAAAAATTAAGAGTAGATTAGTAACAAATACCAAATGTTGGAGATAAAAAATGAAAAAAAGATAAACTTGTTTTTATTTTTCATCAATCTCAAATTTTAGACAACTTTCTTTATTGAGAATTTAGTTGATTTCTTAGTAATAGTATTATAATATGTTTATATTTAATGTGTTTTGTTATCAACAAAATATGAACTACTATTATCCAATTGTAGTTGGAGTATAAAAAAGCCCCAATATCATCTATTGTTATCATTTTCTTAAAAAATAATTAATTCCAAGAATAATTTAATATTTCATGACCATCTAATTTTAAAAGTATGAGATACATTATTATCAAAATAATAACACATGAAAGTAATAAATAAACAATCTTAACTATTAAGTAGTTCAAGATTATTGATTAAATAATAATTTATTTAAAGTGTAGAAGGTTATTTCGCAACTTTGATGAGTAAGTCGATCTTAAGATAGGTTAAGTTGATCTTAGATAGGTTTTGGAGTGTCAAAAGAATATTTAGTAGTGTGGACTACTTGACTGAATTGTCGTCCTCAAGTAACCTGGAAGGCTGCAAATAAAAATGAATCTCAAAATTGTTTCATAACCTGGAAGGCTGCAAATAAAAATGAATCTTGAGGACAAAACTGTCAGCCTATGCCTACTCTGCTCACAAGAAACAAAACTTGTCAGATTAAAAATTTGTCACCATAGATCCTCATGACAAATAAATAGAAACGGGAGAACCTCACAAACAAAGATAAAGAAACTTGGATCGCTCACAGAAGTTCATGAACGAAGATATGGTTAGCAGTGCTGCAATCAAAACTTTGAAACCATATAAACGACTATGGAAATATTGTTGACCACGGTACCTGCTTTTTAATGATTTTGGGAATTCACGGATGGATGGGTTTCAACTGTTTTTGCCATACAACAAAAACTCCAAACAAATATTTGAATTTCAGTATCTGTATCACAACTATGGAAGCTCACCAACAAAATAACAGTAAACAAGTCAGATAAATCAAACACAAGTTTTACATCTAAACGGGAAATAAAGAACAACCCACCTCAAGGGAGCGGAAATGGTTCAACCACTAGCTGATTGGCATATCTCTTTACAAAGTACTACTTTGAAAGTGACCCAGTAGTAAAAACCACGCCCTGAGTTTCACATTTGGGGAACTATCTATATCGTACCATTAACCCCAATAGTAAAGGAAGCACAAAATGAATGCCACAGAACTTCGGTACCTAATAACTGGTGTTTAATATGCAATTCTAGTTTTTATATTTTTTATTAAACCACTCTAGGTGGCATGTTTTATTATTAACAAAAATAAAACATAAAACAAACTTACGATGGGGCTCGGCATGACCTCGTGCTGAAGGTGCAATAAAGACAATTCTAGGTTCATATCATCCAAACTACAACTAAAATAACAAAATTGACCATTACACCAGAAAACTCAATCCAATAATGCGGAGAATCTGCTTTGCTCATAGTCTAGTGATGCACAATTTCCTAATTGAATGATAGCCTTTGGCATGATAATTAGTATTTCCGACATTAAATGGTTTAATGCACAATATAGTATTTCCGACATTAAATGTTTTAATGCACAATATAGTTCAAGTGTTCAATTAATAGTGACCTCAAACCTTGCAAAATGCAATAATATGGGGTCACTCTTTCAGAGCCATGGTCAAGAGCATATAAGCATTCATATGCAGAGATGCTCGCGTATATTTATAGACAACAAGCTTTAGAAGCTCAAAAAGCAAATACTAAATTGAAAAGTACATCAGGAAATTACAAAAACGGCCAATCATATAACAATTCAATGGGTTTGTATTCACTTAAATGCACAAATCATCTTCCAAGCATCCCAACTGAAACAAAGGTTCAAAGATTAACATACCAACAGTAATACTGTTTCATAACAGATACATCGCATGTTGAATATTTGTTGTTCAAGCGATATCCTGATTGTCTACTGCAATATCGTCATTCAAAACATCATGCAAACAATTGAATCGATAAACATATTAAATCAAACTTAATGTTTACCCAAAGATGTAATCAGAAAAAAATCATGTGAGCCGATTGAATTCACAATCTCTCGTTACTAGTGCTCAAACTTACGAGCAATTGTCTACCATGATAGAACGAATTTCATTCCTACAGAAGCAGCACCTCAAATCACATAGAACCAGGAACAGAATTTATGATTTGATCACCGAACTCTGACACAGACGTTGAACGGAACTTTTACACAAATGAGAGATTTATTTGAAAGAAAATTAGAGGGAATAAATTAAAATTTTATTGTGTAAATAGTACTTTACGGAACGCCCTATAAATAATCTTTGGATTTGGTCATTCATCCAAAGGCCAAAGCTTTTCATAAAGGTTACAACATTTAATGGAAAGGTGGGAACATATTAAGTAAAAGTACAGAACATGAAAGGGTGCAACATTAGACGAAGGGATGCAACTCTTAGGCAAAAGTCTTTTAACTCAAACAACACAACTATTGCCAAAAGTCTTCTAAATTAAAAGACAACCTTTCAATCAACCAAGGGTATCATCAAGGAATCTAGGACAACATCAATTAAACCGATATGTCTCAATTCTGTAAAATGATATGCAATTACCAACTCAATTCTCTTCCCTTGTCCAGAATACAGAACTACTAGACTCAAATTTTCATAGAATGATTAAGTTACAAGTACAACGTTGCCCAAGATAACAGTAATCACTAGCTAAAGCATACTATCTCTACCAAATGAGTACAACAGTCATAATTCAAAGAACTTGCCTATCAGCAGCCTCAGCAACAATGGGCAATCTGGGGATTTGACCTAACAAACAAGAGGATGTGCCATAAATCAAGGACACCAAGAGGAACAAGAACACAGTGCTATCCAAGCTCATCATGAATTCCAAGCCCACACCATCTCTTGGATTAAAAGTCCTCTCCAGAAGATCAGGGAAAATCAAGAGCACGTCAAGAACAATAGCCTGCATAGTATTGAACCTCACATACCTACTGAAATTGCGGTTCCTCACAACAACAAAATAAAGGGTCAAGAAAACCAAAAATCCATTAAAAGGGAAGCTTTTGAAAACCCTAATTGCTGGGATTAAGGGTTGAATAAGTGTCTGAAATGGAGTGAACTGTGTAATGACATATTTGCCATACTGTATGCCATCAAAAAAGGGGTAAAAATAAGTAATGGCTGAGATTAAGCGGTCAGGGGCATCGGCTGAGTTGCTCCCTTTGGATTGGGCGGTGAAAATTGACCTTTTTGTAATCCTTGATTTTCTTGAGGGCAAAGTAGGAAAGTGAAGAGCAGGGGGAGATGGTGAGTAGTAGCTGGGTCTGTGAATTGACAAAGAAGAGAATGTGCAAAAGAGTTGCTTATGCGATACTGGTGAAGTGGGGAATAGAAGATTATTCATGGCCATTCTTGTTGAATGGAAACTGAGCAGGATGGCCAAGAAAATCTGTGAGTAAAATAGGCCGGGATGGAGCTTGTTGTAGGATTGTAGAATCACAGAATTTTATGCTGACAAAATATCCCAAATGCATATTGGGCTGATTGATGGGGACTACACAAATTATATACACTTTTTCTTGCTTCTTTATAGTCCAAGACAAGGCCCAATTAATGGAGTGGTGCAAGCCCATCTTTCTTTGTAATATTTTCACAAGTCTTTTTACTTTATTTCGAGTTGCATTTTCATTTCTCCTATCTTGTATTGTCTCTAACATAGAGTAGAGAGTTGCTCGAGAATCTATTTGGTTGACATGTGAAGAGACGGGGCTATAAAACACGGGAAAAAGGATATTAAGTAACAAAATATTTAAAAATTGTTACTCTTCCTTTTGATCATTACAAGAGGTTATTGTAAAAAATTCGCATTTCTTTATCATAAGTAGTCCATTAGTAACACAATAAGTAAAGTGACAAGTGATAAACAATACTTCACTGAAATCTGTGGAATATTGTGAAAAGTACAGTACAATAATACAACACAACGAAACAAACTACACTATATTTAAAAAATAAAAAATAAATTAGTAAGGCGATGACAAAAAATTGTGTACTCGTATTTAGATTGCTAAAGAGGCCCAAAGAGCAAGCCCAGTCAGAATAACCGATGCCATATGTATGGAGTTCGAACCCGAAGTATTATCAGCCACTGGGCCCTGTGCAGTTTCCGGTGCCAAACTCGACGGCGCGGGACTTGGTGGACTACTGCTGGATGGAAACACGTCTGGTGCTTCTGATGGTGTTGCGGAACTCGAAGGAACGCTGGCAGATGCTGATGGGCTCGTGGCGGATGCGGGAGAAGTCGCTGGAGTAGACGGCAGTGGCGATGATACAGGAGGAGACAATGCCGGAGTGCTTACTGGGGTTGGGGTTTCCCTCGTAGGCGGAGACGCCGGAGACGGGACAGGAACAGAAACACTGGCCGACGGGTGGGCGTCGGAGAAACAGTGGGCGGCGTTGGAGACTGAACCGGCGATGCAGATGGGCTGGTTTTCGGAGAACTAACCGGCACTGCTGGAGAAACTTTTGAAGGCGGTGAAAGCACCGGAGACTTCGCTGGGGACGCATGAGGGCTTCCCGGAATAGGTGAAGGAGAATTGGCCTGCGGAGTAGGTTTTTTCGGGGACGTCGGAGGGGTGACCTTGGTTGGCGCCGGAGAAGGCGCATTAGTGCTCTGTGCATTGCCGTGATATTGCACACACAACACCAGAAAGGCGATTAGAAATAATCTGCACATTTTTGCAGTATAACAAAACCTATCGTGTGGGGAATATGACGGTGGTCGGAAAACCAAGTTATAATAATTCGGTAAATAAATGCTAAAGATTCGCCGATTTTCGCTCTCCGGTAAAGATGGCCGGCAGAGATCACGGAGAGAAATATATATAGGGAGTATTTTGGAACTAAACGTTTCATTTAGGACAGTTGGACGTCAATATGACCGTTGGTAGTTGTGGGGCCCTCTGTCATGTTTATAGCCGGTAATGTTACCGTTGCTGGAAGTATTTGACCGGCTGGTTCGGTTGACACTGTTGTGTTTCCGTGTTTGTCACTTCCTTTTTTTTTTTTTTTTTTTTAAATAAAAAAAATCATCAACTCTGATAAAAGTTGGGAAATTTTGAAAATGGATATTTGCACTTTTGGTCTCCAATCTTTTAAATTTATAACAAATCTACTACAATCAATTTTTTTAACACAAAGCATCCCCAACGTTTGAATTAATTTCAAACTAGGTCCCTTAATTACATTTTCTGTTAAAATCTGTTGTTAAGTCACCAGCATAGACCTCATGCGTCTAAATTTTCTCTACTAGTGCGTCTGACCATTTTTTTTTTCAAATCCTCATACAAAAGAGTGTCAAAATAAAGAACCCTGCCCAAGTTTTCTAAGCTTCTCCTTGAAATTATGTAAAGAGAAAGCATCAAATAATCCCTAGAATGAATGTTTCTTGTACTTGGCAACCTCGCATTCATTAGGGAAAAATCCCATGAGTCTTCCGACTGAATCCTGGTACGCATACATGAATCCTCCCATCAACCCAATCAAACCACCTATCACCATTGATGGACCCCTTATCACCGGATTAATTTCGGAGAGGTAGCCGACGACTACAGAGATGCCGGTGATGGTGGTGAGACGGAGATAATCTAGGGTGTTGAAATTGGCCACTATCTTCGTAAAGGGAGGATTCCGATCTATAACGGATATTAAAACCCCCGCGCCGCAATGTTTGTGTTCATCTTCTTCTTCGTCTTCTCGATCGGATGGGATTTAGGTTTTAGAAAATGGAAGCGATTCCGCTATTTTGAACTGGGAAATGTAGTGAAAGTCTGTCGGTCGTCGACCATTAAGGACAATAACCTTTAATATATGTTCATCAGAAAATTACTTGGGAATCAAAATTTAATCAGAGATTTTGAGTCTGTTTTTAATAAAATGCAATACTCTTCAATATATCACATATCAAAGCACAAGAATAGCAACGTACACAGCCACAATTCCCAGAACAAGAACAATTGAAGTGCCCAAGGTGTGAATCCCAAACCTCTCTCAGCCGCGCCACTTCTTCCACCAAGTGTCGAAGGTACTGGACTAAAGTCGGCACTCTCAAAAACATCCGAGTCGACGGCAGCTCTCGGAAGAACACTAAGTACACATCTTCCACCTCTTCTTCCAATAACAACAACCCCAAATGCCCAACGCCCTCCTCCAATGCCTCCATTGCCATTGTGTCCTTATCGTCGTCATCGGCAGCAGCAACGACAACAGACGCACGGGCTGATATGTGAATATATTGAAGGGTATTATCGCTTAGACGCACTAGTTGAGAAATTTAGACGTGTGATGTAACACCCCAAGTCTAGAAAACTCTAGACTTAGAAGTGTTATCATTTTAAAAAACAAAATATAAATGTGAAAAAGTGGGTAAAATTTTTATTTTATTTTATTTTATTTTGAAATACAAAAATAAATATTAATGGCTTTCAATACTCAATAGTATTAATTAAAACATTTATTTTCATAATAAATTTTATGCCCAAATTCTTTATTGAATGAACACAATAATCGCGGAAAACTTCGTAGTTTGACTAATTTAAAATGAGTAAAACAGCAGTATTCCAATAACACTAATCGGTCTAAGGCATCTTATTTCTAAAATAATAATAATAAATAAAATTTTGATTTAAACAATATTGAGTCCGTCTCACCTCAAACTGTCGTCTCGAATCATTTAACTCTCATCATCTGAAAAGTGGAGAATATGGGATGAGCTAATGCTCATTAAGTAAACCTCATGCACATGATGCATGCTTATGATATGTTTTACTTTAGAAATAATTCATCAAAATGTGCATCCCCTCTTTCTTTTTTATTGTTTCTTTAAAACATTTAATATTGTGAGCTCACTTTTGTGTATTGCCTAGCCAATTAGAATGTAGTGGGTCATTATTATTTGGAACCCGTTCCATCTACCAGTAGTACCGCAAAGCGGTTAAACATTATCATTAAACATTATCGCGTCGGGTGCGCTGGTCTCCCATACCCCATTTCCCACTCACACCTTTCATGGCATAGGCGTACACCATTTCATTTATAAAATTTAGAATACATATAATTTTTGAATAAAATATACTTTACAATACTACCATTTAAAACTTTACTTCATGCATGTTTATGGATGCATTAACATAATTACACATGCAAAAATATATCGCATGAATAATTAATGACATATAAAGCGATTACAAAATGATATGTTCATATAATAATATAACACATTTAGACAATTAACATTGCAATTCACAAATGAATACTAGGAGAGTTTACTTACCTTGAACTTTATTCACGTTTTAAGTAGCAAATGGAGATATAACGAGCTGTCCACGAAGTCAACGTGCGAAAAATCCTAGGTCATTACCATTTATTTAAAATTTCAAACAATATTCGTTTTCGAAATAAACTATTATTCTATTAAGATAAATTTATTAGGACCAAAGTATAAATATAAAGTGCTAAGAATCCTATAAAATTTAACAGTCGCCTTCTTGTCAAAAGGAAACATCTCCAACTTAAATAATTCTACTTTTTTTTTTTTTTGAATCACTAAATAATAATAATTGTCTTTACTATGCTTATTAATGTATATTTTAATGGAGACAAAAGGCAACAAGGAAGGTGCCAACATGATATGTGAGTGAAAATTCAGTGAAACCTAAGTAATTAAGCAAGTTCCCAATACTTAAATGTTGCTAGCTTTCTTAATTCAACAGAATATAAAGAGATGGTCTGTAAATGAAAACTTAAATTTTCAAGCAAAATACGTTGATAAAAAGAACATACCCTTTTATTTTAATTTCACATATCACTATATATTAATATATTGTGTTTATGAGAACAAATTAAGAAATGAATCATTATGCCTAATTTTATACATATAAATAAATGATAGTCAACTAAACTCTTCCAAGCTAAAGTAAATGGCCACAATATGAATAATAAAAAAAAAAATCATTGTAATACCTCTTAAAATCAGAGAAGGTGGAACAGTCTTGGCTTGGAGGAATAGATGCGGCACTTTGTTTTTTATTTTATTTTATGGAGATTAGTGCTCAAATATATTTGAGGTTTCCTATTTTCAAATTTAGGATACCCATTTAGAAATCAAATTATGCAAAATTATGTAAATAAAATCCTACTAGATTGATTTCAATCACGGTTTTTGAGCCCAAATCTTACTTTATATAATAGATTAATTTAAATAGATTTTAATTCCTATGAAAGAAAATGAATATGTTCAAAGAGCATGTCTAGATTCATTAATTTAAATGACATAAGCACATAATAACTAAAAATATTATATGATTTAATTCAAGTTTAAATAAAATTATAAGCGTCTTGTAATTTAAAAATTAATAGGCACGTCGATCGTCTAGGGCGTCCACGGTACATTTCACTGCAAAACAATAGTTAGTTACAAAGTGTAAATTTATTAATTAAGAATTAATTGTAATATTAATACGCGCATCATAATAAATTACAATAATCATGTAAATGGACATGTGGCGTTGCATGTGAGGTCCACGCTAGTGAATTGACGGCAGATTTTAACGAAAACTATAATTGGGGATCTAATTTACAATTAATTCAAAGGTTGGGGATGCTTAGTGCTAAAAATATTGGTTGGGGTAGATTTGTTACAGATTTGAAAGGTTGGGGGACCAAAAGTGTAAATTACCCTTTGAAAAGTGACCAAAAGTAAATGGCGGATTGAAAGTATGGCAACTTTTTATAACATCCTAAAAATTAAATATACTATTTTTAGATACAAAAGGTCAAATATCATTTTGCAAAAATGACCATTTTTTTTGTGTGTGGTTAAAATTTCATGATAGTTGAGACTCATACAATGACTTTTAAGAGAAGTTATTAAAGTGGATTTTGCAATTATGTATGTAAATACACACAAAATAATGCAAAATAAATCGATAATTATTTTTGAGGAACTTTTTTTTTTTTTAAATCGATAGATAACAAAAAATTTTGACAGATAGCTTAGTCCCCTAAGTACCAATGCCATGTCTCATAGGAAATTATGATGAAATATTAGATAGAGAAACTACTATAACCAAGTCCACCCCCACAAATTAGTTTGAGTATTATTTAATCTACTTAACAAGTTTGTGGTTTGGAGGCCCCCCGAATTTGTCCCTCAGCCAGTACGTGTCTCACACACTCAAATATCAACCCCACCCCTTTCTAGATTAGCGTCGTGATTGGCAGACTGACTTGACTGTTGGAATGCATATGGTCAACGCACACACACCAATCTTCCTTAGAGAGGTGCTATGGCCTTGTGCTCCTAACGTGGCTATCCAATTGTACAAATAACATACACGCAGGTAGAGAAGGTGTGAAGATTCTGTTGGCAATCATTTTTTTGGGTCAACAAGACTCCTCCATGAGATATAAGGGTTGTTTGAGAAAGTTTTTTTTAGTAAATTTTGATAAATAGTTGATAAAATGCATTATTAAATTTTTTTTGCCCTTACGATCACAAGGACATATCGTGGCCAGAATTTTGTTTTCTTTATTTTAGTCAAACTCTTCTTTAGTATTCTTTTGGGACACGATTTCTACACTAATTTAGGGCCTTTTGGGGACTTATAAATAGAGGATATTATTCAAACTTGCGGGGAAAATGAGATACAATAATTAAGAGAGATTAGAGAGGCAATTTTACATCAATGAAGCTAGGGTTTCAAGCTTTGTAACGACGGAATAAATTTTTGGTGCAAGATCTTCATTTATTTCTTGTTTTCGTTATAAACCCGGTTATGTATTCTATTCTCCTCTTTTGTTTTCATTCTTTTATGATGTGTAACTAAATCATAGTTGGGATCAACAATGTAACTTAGTTTAGATTGTTCAATTTCAATTCTCAAGTTTTGAATATGTGTTGATTATGTATTAATTTAACTTCTTCTCATAATGCTTGGAATAATTTGGCACTATTTCATTGATTTGTGAATTGTAACAAAACAAGAGGCGAGTTATTAATAGACCACGTAGTAAAATCTGACAATTGGATAAAATGTAGATATACGATTTTGTTATTGTTGCGGTCTTAAATTGAATTCATATGAGATTAAATACATCTAGTTAAGGCTTATTCTGACTTTAAATAGAGATATAGCGAGTTGACTTAATTAGAAATGACTAATTTGAACTCGAGAGAGATAAATTAGGTTAAATTCGTGAATTCAACCGAGTACAATATTAGGAATAAAACTTGATATGAGAGATTGGATATTATATCTATGGTGAAATCGTATATTCCAACACTTTAACCATCATTTATTATCAATTCTCGATATTTGTGTTCACAAACGTTATTACATTGATTTTTTTAAATTAATAGTTATAGCCTAATAGTTAAAATAAACGTTTTCAAATTGTTTTCAATATATTAGGATTCTGATTAATTGAGTTAATATCTAAATATAATTTTCGTGGAAATGATAATCCGTACTCGATAAATCCACTTTATTACTTATTTACAATATTGTGCACTTATAATTATTTTCACAACAAATATTTGTATCTTCCAATAACTTTTGAGTACGAGGCCGGAAGAAATGGATGACAAAAATGAAAGTGACTGTTACATTGAACATTTATACCAAATCTTCTTCCACAAGGTTTTGTTTTTTAAAACTTTCATAGCATGTTTGTATAATATTAAGAAAAGAAAAGTTTAAAATCTTGCTCCTTGTACCTTCCACATCCAGTTCCATCCAGATTTTATATGCAATATTTTAAACCAAATTTCATATCAAAAGGTTTATTTGATTGAATTTTCATTGAACCAAACCAGATAAAACCTATAGATGACAGAAACTATATGCAAGCGAAGGAAGAGCTCTAATCTTCACGCCGCTGCTTTCGGCAGGTGCATCACATTTAGATAGATTGAGAGAAATCAGAAGAAATTCGAAAGGCCAATAGAAGTCATGATGACAATACGAGTTAAAAAAAATTCCAAAATATCTCAGAAACGTGAAACGAGAAACATATGGGATGAAAACTATGGGTAGTGTAGACCTTTTTGTGGTTGATGTCAAAAACAACTTCTTGATGCATTTGATCATGAGAATGCCCACAAAGCAATATACAATTTAAACAAAAACAATCACCAAAAATGCAGATCACATCATTACGAACAGCATAAAGCATTAATAAAAACTATTCACTTCCAAAATTGAATAAAAGACCCAAAAATAATCAACCAAACATGTCAAGAAAAACTTGTTATGCCTTATAGTGAAGTGGACATCATCCCACGCGCCAGGTCATTCCAGCAACCAAGTCAACTCCAGCTAGGACTCGACGCCTAGAAGGTACTTTGCCTTTGTCCGAACCATTAGTTAAATAGTCCAGAATGTTTACTCTTAAAGAATCCTAGTGGAAGTCCGAAAAGAGTTGTGATTGATTGATGTGACAATTACAATAATAGTCTGCTAGCGTGTCAAGAACAAAGAGTATAATAGAGAGGAGAATGATGACTTGAACAACAAAAGATGGACACATATGGGGATGGGGGTGACCATGTTGCTCGCATGGAGGACCACGTGAATCTGTTAACCATGCGGAAGGGGATATAACATTTAATCAACCCAAACTCTGATTATAAATAGGGGAAGGCAAGGCACGAAGAAAATCTCTGACATTTTACTACCTATCATACTTCCTATAAAAATTTTCCATTATGATCATTATGTAAAACCACTCCGGTAAAAATATGAATTCTAACTTAAGTATCGGATAGTATATAGTAGCCACCCTGGCTGTCTGTGTTTGTTGACACTTGTGTGTAAACTGTGCAGGGTACATAAGCTCAAAGGAGGAAACATTCTTCAACCGTTGATCTTGGGTCCCACCAGAATTCAAGGTCAACAAAACTTACTATCAATAGTGGGTAAATTCCGATGATCATTTTCAGAAAAGATGGGATCTATTGTTTTCTTAACCAAACGCATCTGTCTCTTTATTTTTACCTGTCAAAAATAGCACATAACATAACAGTAATTGCAAAAGGAAAGAACCACGGGCAATTTAGCATAAGATAAATCGAATTACTCGCCTCTCTATCCGACATACATATGGACATTTTGGGTAGAAAAATCTGGTAAATCTGGTAGAATGTTGGGTATGAGGCAGCTCATACAAGTCGGGCAAAATTCCATTTCTGCTCTAGCTCACTATAACTACAGTGACTTTTCCTAGTTCTCACAGCATGTATATAGTGTAAGAAGATTCTCTAAAGGAAAAAAGAAAAATATCATTGATGATTAGATTTTTTGCAACATTAATTAAATATTATCGAACAATTGTAATTGCAACGCGGTTGAGCAATAAGAATCAAAGCCCATAAAAAACTAATCAACCATAAAACAGAACTTCACACAAAGAATACAATTTAACCCACATTTCATTGTTCAATCAATTCAAGAATTTTAGTTTGCAAAAATATGAAACTAATAAGCAAACCGGAATTTTTACAAAAATCTAGCAGAAATATAAATTTGAATGCAGGAATTGCAAATTTCTTTAACAAGACAATCTTCTCTCTCTTAAATTAATATTAATTTAGCAAAACGGCCATAAAGATACTTGCCTGTGCTACAATTTGAGGGTGGAGATGGAAATATAGTTTAGGGGAGACCTTCAGGCCTAAATCCCCAATTCTATTTTTCTACGTTTAAATAAATAGGAATTAGGATTGAAGAAGATGAATTATTTTGAAAGGCCTTTTTTACTTGTCCTTCTTTTATTTTTGGGCAATTACATGTACCTCGTCTAAAATTTATGACAATTTCAAAAACATTCCATCCTATTCAAAAATTATACGAACCTCCCTTATCTCAAGTTTTGAATAAGATATTCCCCTCTTAACCACATTTTTTCACATGCTAGTTTATTATAATGGTAATATACCGATCGTTCAATAATGCAATTACATAATGATAATGCAATTACATATACCGATCGTTCAACAATTTGATTTCTTGCCAACTCTTCGTTAAAGCAAAGGGGGGCAAAAAAACTAATTAGTGTCTATGGTGTTTGTTTTTTATTAGAAAAAATCAATAACAAAAAAGTTTGACAAATAAAATTAACTAAATATTATCTTTGGTATGCAGTACGAGATAAGACTAGACAATATAATAAACAAGATTTTAACGTTATTTTTCATTAACAAAGGAGCATTATCCCGATCAAATGCATCATGAGGCTGTTTTGTACATCTAAGACCACAAAAAAGTCTAAACATAGTTTTCATCCCTTATGTTATTCGCTTTACATGCATTTCCGAGCTATTTTGGAAAGTTCTTTCTAGCTTGTTAGCCTCTCCTCTACTGAGATGATAATGACTTCTGATGGCCTTCCGATTTCTTCTGATTTCTCTCCATGTAAATGTGATGCACTGTCGTAGACTCGCAAACGATGAAGTTTAACTAGCCAACAATTTTAAGGTTTCATGTAGTTCTGATTTAGAAAAATCTACAAGTCTTTTTAGTTTACTTAGCAGTTAGCAGTGAACATAATATATACATTTACTTTCCTGGGTTGACACATGAAACTACTGATGTTAGAATTCAGCAAATTATATAATATATTAATCTTGATCCTGTTTCGGATAAATTTGGAGGTTAATTAGAGTTAAATCTGTTTGCAGCAACATGTCATGCATGCAATCATGGATAAGTTGCTTTCTACCAAGAGCTCTATTCCTCACACCACTGCTTTAGGCAGGTCTCCCTCTTGCATATGTAAAATGTTGTCATCGGTTCATCAGCCAACCGAATCTGCACTTGGTAGAGGCAACTTTACTATGGTTGCATGCAGGACATGCATGGTCGATCCTATGATTTTAGTGGTTTAAGGCGAATTCCATAAATTAGGCCTCCGATGGACCCTTAAATTGCCGCAAAAGCAGAAGATCCTATCCAAAGATACTGAATATTATAGCCATCTTCTATCAATTGTCCGCCAATTTAGTAGTAATCCCCTATATTGTGAAGAATCAAAATACCTATGTGTACCATCTTTGAAAAATAAGATGCCCATCAACTCTTTTTGGACCAATTTTAACTAAATAATCCCTTTTTTTTTTTTTATCAATAGTTTTTCATTTCCTGAGATCCTTAAAATTAAAAGAAAATCAACCCTCTTCATTTAAATTTACATGCTGAATATCATCTTCATCATTCTCAGTTGGTTCTTTCACATTTTGTTGCTGCGATTAAAGTACTTATCAATATCTCATGCTTGATTTTGCACTAATGTCATTTTCTTTTCTTTTTCATTTTTAAGCTTCACACTCATATGTAGGAGGCATGACTAGCCTAAAAAAATAAAAATAAAATATTTCAACAATCTCAAAATTAAAGCCAACAAGGCCACAATCATAATTCATATAAGCCGATCGACAAGACAAGAATCATATAAGTCAACAATGCCATAATCGTAATTTATATAAGTCGACAAGGTCACAATCATATAAGCTAATATGGCTTCAACAAGAATTATTGAAAGCAATAATTAATTAATAAATATTTGGTTTGTTGTTGTTGCAGTTCTAAAGAGACGTGGAAAGAGTTGCAGGCTAAAGTGGCAACATTACCTGCCTGAGGATGAGGAAGGACTTATAATTAGACTTCACAAACTGTTAGATAACATTGGTCTGATCTGATAGATGAGAGGTTCTGGACGAAGTAAAAATGAAATAAATAGTTAATGGAAGACAAATCTAAGAAGAATGAGCCATCAAAGATTCAAAATGATCCTAAGTCTACTTCAAATTGCAATAGTCTTTCAGGACATCTCATTAGGAAGGGTAAAATGACTATACATACTAAGTGGATAGTAGTTTGATTCAAGATTTTCTAGGTTTCAAATCAAATTGGGATTGAATAAAGAAGAAAAAAATGACCAAATTGTGAATTTGTGATTGATTGATTAGGAAAATTTTGATAAGAACTATATACGGCCATTTATCATATGGTTGAACGATTTAAAAATTCTTAGTTTGGGATCTTTAAAGATTGATGAAACAGTAGGAATATTACACTACATTTGCACTAATATATTAAAACGATCTTTTGAGTCCTACTGTGATTAAGAATAAAAATTTGTCTCATTGTCTATCAATTGAGAAAATAAAATCAAAATTTGGATTTGTTTCAAATTAGTCTCGTAGCAAACTATCGTAAATTTGGGATTTCTAGATGCGACAACCTAGGACCGATTTCATTTTGAGCATAAAGGTATTTCTCTTATTTTTACTTTCCTTCTTTTGGTAAAATTACAACCAGTGACTGTTCTTGATGCATTGTCTCTGATTGACTTTTATCTGTGAATATAAAAACTACAAAACCCACAAAGTCACAATCTTCAGGGTTCAAACTTCAATTAAATTAAACATAAAAAAAGTGAAGAAAAATCGAAAATAAAATAAAAAATTGAATATGCCCGGTGATTGGCAAGTCCAAAATTAGATAATAGATAGAAAATTGGATTGTGAGTCGTGACCACTGATCACCAAAAACGGTTCGAACTACTCCGACGGAGAGAGACTGACAACTCGATTGCTAAGTTTTGATAATTATACTCGTAAAGTCATTTATTTTGCATAATCAATTATATATCTTTTTTGTGAATTTTTTATTTTTTTGGATCGTAGTCGATAAAGAACTTGACCATTTCTTTTCAATATTACTTTCTTATTGCTTTTCATTTCTTTTTTTGGTTGAACGAATGTAGCAACTTGAACAAGAAAAATACAGAGCAAATATGAAATGGGAAATAGAAAGTTTTGATTTTCATCTAAGTTATGATCATGTCCCCATTATATCTCTGATAAAAAGTTTGAGAAAAAAAAAAAAACATTGTTGAGTGAAAATGGTGGTGCTGTAGTCTGTAGACTCTGACTTGTGAATAAGCCCTTGATAGTGCAATTATCACGTGGAAACTGGAAACTGTTACTATCCCCCACCCCACCCCCACCCCCCACCCCACCCCCACCCCACCCAAAGTAATTTGCCTTCCTATTTAATGAACACAAAAAGTAACTAGGCCTTGAATCTTGATTATTGATAGGAATGGGTCACCGTTATTACTTCACCACTCCTTTTTCGTTTCCACTTGTGTGATCATGCTCGTTTAGTAAAATTTTTAAAAAAAAAAATTATAAAAAGTAAATTTTACATATTATATAAATAAAAAGTATAAATTTTAGATAAAAATTATGTTAAACCAACTTATAAGTGTTCTTTAACACTTACAAAACTTGCTAGAATTGTTCCATTATCAATAAGCATTCCCCACTTCTTTGGCAGCACTGAAATTATGATTTAAATACTTATAATTTGTAGATCTTACAGATCCTACGAAATTTATAGATAAAAAATATATTTGATCGACTTAAATTATAATTTACGTAGAAATAAATAAGCACTAATTCTCATACTCATATTGTACTATGTTTATAAGAACATTTCTCGATAATTTTATACTCTGTGTAGTCTTTTTTTGAGTCGACAAAGATTTGTCACATTCTCTCTATGGAAAGAGAAAAGTCTCGAGATGAAACATTTTCCACGTAGAGGTATGTTAGTGAGTCGTCTTTGTTTCTTATTCCTTTTAAGAATAATTTCTAATATAATTTTTATTATTCCTAAAACAAGAAAATTGAAAGTCATGAATTTAATTAAATGTTAGGCCCACCATGAAATGTCCCTCTCTTGGAAATAAATGACATAATAATTAAAGAAAATAAGGTACCGACGGGAAGGGTCCACCTAAGCATCACGACAATCCCATTGGGTACTATACATCAGGTCGCCGCCGACCACGTGCCAGATACGAAATAGATGGTCCAGATCAGTCCACTCTCGACCAATCGAATGGCGGAAAACTCGACCCACGGCAAGCTTTGTTATCGACAAACAACGGTCCAAAATCTTCCAAGTGTCTCTTACGCCGCGTTATTAGAGTACTTGATCCAACGGATCTCGCATTCTCTCCCCAAAAGACTTCACTCCAAACCCCAGCATAATCCGGCGCCATACAAATTTTCCGTCAATTTTCTGTTAATTTTCATTTATTGAAGCTTCTGGTGAATTTTAGTCTTGAATTTCTTCAAATTCTGTTTTTCTTATTTCTTTGGATTGTTACAATTTAGTCAAAACCCTTATTTCAGTTTCTTAAGTTTCTAATTTCAGCGTTATTGCATCAAGTTCTATCGCTGTTTTTTGAGGAGTTGAGGTTTTTCAATCTATAAGACTCTAAATCTTGGATTTCTCTGTTAGTGAACGACCGAGTTTATATTTTTTAAGTTCAGACTCTTAATCCGATTTCTTCCTTTTTTTTTCTCCAATTCTTACTGAACCCCCTAATTTCTGGCTTGATACTCCGTCAATGATGAAAGAAGCTACAATTCTCAAGTTCAAAACGTTGTAGAGTTCAATTCAATAGTTTTAATTTCTCCATCTTCCTTCAGACAACTTGATATCTGAATTTTCGGCTTTCCTTCCGTGTTTCTCCACTGTTCACACATACACACGCATATACACACACAATAAAGCAAAGCCCCTTTAGCTTATCTTTACTTTGAATACTTGTTCACACTGATTCATCAATGGCGGATTCGGATAATGAATCGGGAGGTCACAGAGACCACAATTCCCAAAACGAAAGCTCTCTTAGAGAGCAAGACAGGTTCCTTCCAATCGCAAACGTGAGCAGAATCATGAAAAAAGCGCTTCCCGCCAACGCTAAGATATCAAAGGACGCGAAAGAAACAGTTCAAGAGTGCGTATCCGAATTCATCAGCTTCATCACCGGCGAAGCGTCGGATAAGTGCCAAAGGGAAAAGAGAAAGACAATCAACGGAGACGATTTGCTTTGGGCTATGACGACTCTTGGATTCGAGGATTATGTCGAGCCATTAAAGATTTACTTGCAGAGATTTCGTGATATGGAAGGGGAGAAGACTGCAATGACTGGAAGTGGAAGAGGAGAAAAGGAGAGTGGAGGTAGTGGGGGGAATGGCAGTGTTGTCAATATGGCGAATAGTGGGGGTGGTTATGAAGGAATGTATGGTATGATGGGGCATCAAGGACATGTGTATGGATCCGGTGTGTATAATCAGATGGCTGGTGGTGGTGTTGGTGGTTCCGGGAAGGTCGGGTCGGGTTATCATCTGGGCTCTGGGCCGTCTACTGCTACAGGAAGGCCCAGGTAGCTGCTTGACTTGTTACCATTATAATTAATTTAGATAGACTTTGATGATGGGGACATTGAATATATATTGAATTATACATATGTATGAATGAGTTTGATTACATTGACATAAGATGTTTCTGGACATCTTTTTACTTCCTTTTCCTGCTTTTGGTTTAAATTTATTTGCCCTTTTTGGGTGAGAATTTTATGTTATCATATCAACAATTATTTCTTGGTCTTGAGCTTTGGATACTTTGTAAATTACCCATGGTTGGTTGGTTTAGTTGGTGATGTGAACTTACGGTATCAAGGAAAAAATGTTAAAATTGTATTTGTTCGACTGACTATTCAGTGTGCATTATTGGTGAGTTGAAATGGACATCGCCACTCAGTATTTTATTAAGTGCATTTAATAGGATGAATTGAACAATATCAATAAAGAAAGAGAAGTTGAAATTAAAAAGTATACCTCTTAAACAAAAGAAAATTTTAGCTTCTTAAATCTTCCACCATGGTTTAGTTGCAATTTGGCACAGTTCTGACATTCTGATCAAGGTGATTGATATATTAATTAAATAAATTTTGAATTTATTTATTGATATATGGCAATGTTTGTACAGTCGACTATCAGGATATATTGTGGAAATGGGTTGTAACACGTGTCAACCTTGTTTTGCCTGTCTTTATCAGGATATATTGTGGAAATGAAACTGGTGTTCCACTTGTTAAATAAGTGGAACGGAAATTGATCATAACAATTACCCATTTTAACAATCATGGAAGATGGAGTAGGAATATTCTTCTTCTTATATGAAAGTTGTTGGGTCCCTCTTTTAATTGTTTGACTGACTGACTGACTCTAGAAAAAGCATCTCCAATATTGTTTTTTATTTTAAATGTTTAGTTGACGTGGCAATAAGGTAGAATAGACAAAATTTATGTATACAGTGTTTATATTGTAGAAGATTATCCATTTTTAGATAGTCTGGTAATATTGTAGATAATATTCTACGGTAAATATTGTCACTTTGTATCTATTTTTTTTCATTCTCTTTCTTCCTTATATTCTCTCTCTTCATCTATTTTTTCTCTCTTGACAAGTAGATTTCTCTTCTTATCTATTTTGTCTCTCTTGCCATATAGATTTTTTTAGAAGATTTTAGAAGATGACCAACATTGAAAATGTTCTAATAAATTCAGATTAAACAGTAAGTTCATTGTATTAAATATATTAATTTGCTGTCAATATTTATATTATTTTCTTGTCTAACAAGTTGACTCGAATGGGACGAAAGGAAAACTTAAAGAAACCAATGGTAACAAAATAAAAATTCACACTTTTGAATTTAAGTCATAAATTTTTAGTGACATCTGAAACTTTTTAGCCATTTATTTATTTATTTTTAGAGAAAAGGAGCAGTCACCTGCCTCCAATCAAGTGCGAAAGGTCAAAGTTCAGAATGCAACTTGTTCTTGAGATTTGTTTGACACATTTATAATATTAAATTAATACTTTCACAATATAACTATTAAAGTATTTTGTGTACATTAAATTTTTTTTTTTAAGTAATGATATAGTACTCATTGTGGATAATAATTATCGTACCCACTTGACACGTGATATTACTACATTGGTCACTTTTTAAAAAATTTAAAAAGTTATAAATAATTTTTTAAAAAATAATAAATGTAGTGATGTCACGTGTCAAGTGGGTACTATAATTATTACCCATCATGGGTGCTGTATCATCTTTTTTTTTTTCATATATATCTCATAATTTTTCTTTCAAATATAATATATATTTTATATCTTATAAAATGTATTAAAATTAATATTTTAATTAAATTATCATAGCGCTGTTATTTTAATATGTATTATATTATTCAAAATCTATTTATTTATATAATACATATTAAGTGTAATTTCTGTTATATCAGTTGACACCACTAATGCATATTTAACTCCAACAGGAGTATGCATACTACAAAGTTGGGTAAAATTTTGTTAATTTTAAGACTTCATTAAATACAAATTAGAGCATCTATTGAGCTTATGTATATTTAAAGAGTATCTTTAAGTATTTTAAAGAGCATCATTAAATTTAAAAAATAATTTTTTTTTAAATATTTCAATAGCTTCTTTATTTCTATCATTATTTTATTTTTTTCAAGAAGTATTTAATATATTTTCCTCTCCTCTCTTTTTTATCATATATTTCCCTTTCAATTTGTATATATTATTTAATTAAAACCAAGATATCAAATATTGAAAATTGAAATTATTACAATGTATTTAATAATAGAGAGTGGGTTTGGCTCTCCACAAACCCACTTTTTAAATTAAAATGTTAAATTGAAGAATTCATTCGAACAAAATTTTAAGTGTGAACTCTTTAAATTAAAAAATAATATATATTTAAAGAAAGCTTGTTGGATATGTTGTTACAACTGAAACAGAACTTTTATGGGTTAGAAACAATGCTCGTCGCCTCATTTTATCATTACTCCTGCAAAATTAACGAAAATATTCACGAGGTGATTGTTCCAATAGCAAACAAAAGCAAGAATAGTCCAACAAAATATGTTCTTGTTCAACAAGACAATAAAAACAATTCACTGACGAATTTTTCATGTCAAGTAATATTTTTTGTTAATATCTACATTTTCATTAAATTAGTAAATTTAGGTAGACCGAACATCCAAATTAAAATAAAATTGAAAGTTCAATGATTTTTTTTTTTTTTTTTTTAAAATGGTTTGGCGACATGCAACAATAATAAGTTGGGTGAAAAATAGTCTGCAACCAAGACCAACATTCAAGTAAAACCCTTTGGAAAGAAATTAATCAAAGAGATAAATAGTCACTATTGGGGGTGTAAGTTTTTTCTTTTTTAGTTTCTTCTTGGCAAAACAATCGACAGCCAACAAACAAGATGGGGCTGTCCAGATGTTCCAGGGCCACAGATGCATAAAATCTAGAATGGGTAATTTGCAGCCGCCTTCCCCAATCTTTGAACTTTTAGCACTTTTATCCGCATTCTTTATTTTTTGGCACCCATATCCTCAACATTTTTTAATTTGGTGGCTGAAGTCCCTAACATTTGAACATTTGACACTTTTATCTTCATTCTTCATTTTTTTGCACCCATATCCTTAATATTTCTTAATTTGGTGGTTGAAGTCTCCAACCTTTGGACTTTTGTATCATATTTTTTAATTTTTTAATTGAAATTTATGGAAAGTCTATTTAAAGTCAAGTTTTGTGAGTAATTTTGTCTATAAATGTTAGTTTATTTAAAAAAAACTTATTTTTAAAAATTTTATGAGATTTTTAGATTAATTTTTAATTTTTTAATTGAAATCGAGTTGACCTTGACTCGTTACTTTTTTCGGGTCAATGGCCAGTCCTATTTTCTGAATATTGTATTATTCAGATAAATAGTTTTATTTAGATAACTATATTTTGATTAATGCTCTATTTTGGGATATGGGTGCAAAAAAATGAAGAATAAAGATATAAATAAAAAAAATTGAATTTTAATTTAAACCAAGTCGACATTTTGACCCTTGACTCGTTATTTTTTTCGGGTCGATGGTCAATCCTGTTTTCTGAATATTGTATTATTCAGATAAATAGTTTTATTTAGAAAACTATATTTTGATTAATACTCCATTTGAAGATATGGGTGCAAAAAAAAAATGAAGAATGAAGATATGTGTGTAAAAAATGAAGAATGAAGATGTGTGCAAAAAAAATAGAGAAAATCTCATAAAATTTGTAAAAATAAGTTTTTTTAAATAAATCAATATTTATAGATAAAATTACTCACAAAACTTGACTTTAAATAGACTTTTCATAAGTTTCAATTAAAAATTAAAAAATATGATGCAGAAGTCCAAAGGTTGGAGACTTTAACCACCAAATTAAGAAAAGTTGAAGATATGGATCTTAGAAAAATAAAAGATGGCGGCTGCAAATTATAAAATCTAGAATACACGAAACTTAACTACTAATGCACTTCAAAAGCAAAAGAATACAAGGGGCCCTACAAACATGATGCCCCACTAGAAAAAGAAAACATACTTTAATCGTTTTATCGTATTAGATATAGAATCATACGGTCATACCCCAAAATTAATCCATCCAGTCTAATGATACTTCAAAAAAGTGAGAACTCTTATCTACCAATCAAGTGTCAGTACACGGAAATAGATAAGGAAAAAAAATATTCTACATACTTTAATTCGTGTGCATGAAAGCTGCATGCTCGACCCTATGAATTCCTATTGAACAAGAGAGAGGGAACACAAAATACACGGTAGCCAAAGAGGATGAACAAAAAACTGGGTACTCCGCTCATCGAGTTGCATCTTCTCCATAGCTCATCAGGTCACCACACTTCGACCTGCAGGCTGTTTTCCATCCTTCTCAGCATCACCTTTATCCTCATCATCCGACTCGCCGGCTAATTTGGTGAGCTCCTCTTGGATCATGAGCTTTATTGATGATTTTCTTGGGGTCAGTTCCGTACTGAATCGCTTGGCTGAACAATAAGAGGTTTCGTCACTAAGTTAAGTAGTCGTGTAATGGAATTCTAAGCATTGTGAAATATACAAATATAAAAGGTTCTGATTTTCAGATCAAGTTGCCCAGGTAACTGAAAGAATCTTAAAGTGGCAGTAGATCAAACACTCTCAGAGTTTGTGGTCAGACTTCTAGTCCGTGAAATTTAAGAAATACATATAGCATGTCACACATGCAAAAATGGTGCGCAAGTTTTAAAACACTTTTTCGCAGGTAACTACAAAGAAAGCAATTTGTTTAGGCAAACTCCCCATCCCGAAACCAAAACAGAAAAGATGGCAGCGAAAAGAAAATAAAAAGGAATTCTTAAATCATTTTAAAACTGCAAAGCTCGTATAAATAATAATTCATTGGAGCATACCAAGTTGCTTCAGAATGTCCGTGAAAGTGGCCTGCAAGGTTAAACAGAAGTATACCGGGTACGTCAGAATTAGAATAGAAAACATGATCACTGGTAAATGACATGAACAAAAAATAAATGGCATGCAAACAAGTTGATCTCATTTTGACTATACTAAAACGAAATTTTATAAGACGACCACAATATTGTACAGAAAGAACTCCAATTTTCTGTTAATAATGATTTCTCGTTAATCAAAATCAGGAAAACTTTCAAGTTCTTTAAAAGACATCCCATGTTATGTTAACTATGCAAAAGCAGTGAAACGAACAAGTTCTAAAATTGAAGGATTTGTGATCTCACCGTATTGAAGTCCACCTCTTTGAGAATTTCACATGTTGCACTCCTGAGTTCTTCGTCACTTGGCTTTAATTTGTCCTCCTTAAGCTTGCCTTTGCTTTTCACAACTTTCTTCCCTTCATTTGAACAAAATATAAAGTGAGCATCAGAAAAAGCTTCTCCTAAGGTCCCAACTTCGAAACTGGTTAGGAAGTTCATGCTTGGAGACAGCACTCTGGCTGGTCCCCAGAACACTTAAAATGACAAATGAAGGAATTATAGCAAGCAGATGGTCAATTCAAAAGGGAATGGCAATTACAATTCTCACCAGTACTCTCCTTTGATGCAGATTTCTTTGGAGTAACTGATTTCTCCTCAAGTGCTTCAGCTTTCTTCTTACCAGAAGACTTCTTTGCACTCGTATCATTATTTTTTTTTGAGCGACTCGGTGATTTTGCAGGAGCTTTTTTGGGTGGAGGACTCGCCTTTTTAGGAAGTGCAACTTTCTTGGTTTTTTCTTTTTCAGCCGATTCCTTCTTTGCTGGAGACTTCGTTGAACTTCGCTTCTGCTTTCCTTTGTCCTTGACAGACTCATCTTCAGACTCACTCTCTTTCTCCTCACTTTCAGCATGTTCGGAAATCTCCTCTTCTGATTTTTCACTAGCACCATCAACATTTTCCACTTCATGCATTTCCTCTTTCTCTTCTGCTGATTCATCTTCAGATTCAGGAATGCTCTTATTCTCCTCACTATTTTTCGATGCACCGCCAGTTCTCTTTTGACTCTGGAAATACACCAAATATATAAAGATTGATGACCGGGATAAATTGACCAACTTCATGGAACATGCTTTCGCAGGTTATCTTTGATTTATATTTCAATTTCATTTTTCTGATTGAATTTCATCAGCTGAGTTCCACTAAATCGTCATCAACAGAAAGCACATTGGTGTGGTTGTGTGTCGCTTCATTTTTTTTATTTTGGGGGTGGGGGGCACAGACTTCATAACAATCCTGAAGTCAATCAAAAGTCAGATCAATGATAGATTTCTCAGTCAAATAAACACTAAACTTGAGCATATCGCAGATAACATCATCCTTGAATAAGTAAAAGAAATATGTTGGCACCTATGTAACAAAAAGGAAGGAGTCTCTTTGGCTTCAGTCTCTCTTTCTGCTTTTATTATTATTTACTATTATTTTATTTTTTGGAAGAGGGCCGGATCTGACTCAGAACTCCAATGATGCTATAATTATTCTCTTTGTGAGCAACACGGATGAAAAATATTTGAATGCTGCACACAAACCTCCTAAGGCCGTATCACACCTAGAGTTTGATTTGAGCATGTGATTGAAAAGAGGAAGACTAGCAAGTATGCTCCATCACAACCAAACCCCACTCCACCCACCGACGAAATGAAAAGCACAAGTAAAATGACAACAGCAACAGCATAAACCAACCCATAGTACGAGTCTAGATCTATTGTCCCAAATGTATGTCCCCTTAGTCACACCAATAAAAAGTTTACTCATCATCAAATAAATACAATTATATTTAACGTATTGACACTTAGTTGTTAAGATTGACTTGAATTTATTTGATGATGTGTAATTTTTTTATTGGAGGACGGCTAAGGAGACATACATTTGGGAGAGCAGATCTTGACTCCCATAGTACATGTACAAAGATACTAACATTGTATATGAAGTATTATTCTGCTAAAATTTGCCTGTTTCTAATACTAACAGGAAAGGCTGATACCTTAGCTGAGCCTTTTGAAGGTGTACTCCCCATTGTTGATTCACTTCTTTTTCCATCTCTCTTTCGCTTTTTGCCTTTACCAGACTGGTAAACAACAGGAGGTAGTTGAACATAAACAGGCTGTGTGAAAGCAAAAAAGTTGCTTATTCCAGTTGACTTAATTAAGAGAAAAAATTGTGCATCGTAGAGAACCTGCTCTTTTTCAGCAAGCAACTCTGTGGTTGTGGCATGAGGAGCCATCAAAAACTCTATCAACTTTGCAACAATATCTTCCTGGAAGCACAGCAAATGACAAATAGAAATTAATCCGCCAGAAAAAGCAATGTAAGAGAGATCCAATATGTCCTATTAATATTCTTGATTTCAGGGTTAATCAGATAGCGGTATATTGAAAACATACATGCATAAGTATATCTAAGAATAAGAATGTTAAGATCAAAAAATAGCAAAAAGTCAAGAATCAAAATGATCAATAGCACTCTGAATGTGAATATAGAAGTTTCCAGCAAAATGTAAGCACATGTTTGTCATCACTTAAATTATAATTTCAGCTGATCAAACTAGTCAAACATACTTTTTATCCACACATTTCACGGGACCCACAACTGACAACTCACTTTTTATCCACACATTCACCTACAACTTATAATATAAGCACTTAAAAAAATAATTTCACCACTACCAAACATATGCTAAAAAAGAGAGATATCTACAGACCTTTCTTGTATTAGCCTTGGGAATCTGCAAATCCAGAACATCGCAGAATTCCACCAATTTCTCTTTGACACACTTGTCAAGTTTTTCTTTTACTTTTATCATTTGCTTTTCCTGACATAAAGTGTATTTTTAGGTGCTTAGAGTTGGGAAAATGCTAAGCAATGATGAAGTAGTTAATGCACAATCCATCAACAACGTAATACAGAGTTTTACCTCATTATCAGGCCACACAAACCCAGAAAATTTAGATATGCTGTTCTTGACTTGAGCTGCCTGCATAAAGTCAATAGAATTGTAAGTACAAGTGAACAAGCCATGTCATCAACCAAAGCATAAGGCTGCTGGAAAACAAATTAAGCAAATTAACCTTGAGTAAAAATTTTACGAATAGGTAAATGATTTTGGTGAATAATGATAAAATATAAAAACAATATAATTGAGACAAATTATTGAAGAATTAATATAAGAATTGTATAACTCTTCGGTCTATGAATTACAATTAGAAAGACCCTACTTATAGGGTTACAAACTAACCCAAAAGGAAAGATCCTATTTTGAATACACAATCATACTACAAAGGAAATAATATCATAAAAATCTGGAAGATATTATCACGATAATACGGAAATGCTTCATATCTTTAACATCCCCCTCAAACTCAATATGGTACTGTAGCAACTAAATTGAGTTTGGAACTAAATCGAATGCAATTGATCAAATCTTGAAACTGCCCAAAAATACGATCTTTGGAAATGATATCTGCAACTTTTAATGGACGAAATATATGCACATTGAAAGTTGTAGCTGAGATTCAGATGTAAGACAATCAATTTGAAAACATCTTTGAGGAAGCAATAATTAAAAAGACTTGAACAAGGTCAAGACCGGTAGATAAAGAAACCTCAAGAATAAGGCCAAGAACCGGTCACAATTAAAATGAAAACCTTGAAAACAAGGTCAAGAATCAGTCACTAAGAAAAAATATCGAGCACAAGGTCAATAACCGCTAAATAAAAGAAATAACCTTTGGAACAAGATCAAGAATCGGTTGGTAAAGGAAAAACCTCAGAAGAAAGGTCAAAAATTGATTGGTAAGGGAATAGAATTTGAATGAGATTGTAGTTCTGAAGATGTTGTGATGAGTGCGAGGACTCTTAAAATTACAGAATGATGACTTGATTGACTTCCCACAAAACAAAACATAAAAAGAACAATCAAAGTCAGCCATGAGACGGAAAAATTAGTACTGGTCAGACGAGATAAAACAAAAAAGGAATGAAATGGCCAGACGAGCAGCACAAGGCTGCTCGCCGGAGAACAGAAGCAAGGATTGTTTAACCCAAGGCCATAGGCTCTGATAAAATATAAAATGAATAGGATTGAGACAGAGTATTGAAGAATAAATACAAGAAATGTATAACTCTTCTGCCTATGAATTACAAAGAGAAGATGCTATCCATAGGGTTACAAACTAGCACAAAAGAAAAGATCCTATATTGATTACACAACCATACTACGAAGGAAATAATATCATAAGAATCTGGAAGATATTACAATATCACGAACATATGGAAATGCTTCAATATCTTTAACAAATAAAGTGTCGAAACCATGTGGTCAAGTGAACACGGGCTTATACAACTACATTTGGATATCAACATCAGGACAACTAAAAATATAACTAAGGTGAATAGTTAATATGCTGAAGTGCTGAATAGCTCCAAAAATGATAGCAATATAAATAAGAATCAATTGCAGATGAGAGACTAAATCTTAAATTGGTCATTTAAAATGTTCAAATTAATTGTGCGTATCCCAAAAAACATGGAGTTCAGAATGCATTGAAGCTTCTGGAAGAAATTAATATTTTCCCCTACTTCAAATTCAAATAGTATCATGACGTCACATAAAAGAGTACCACCCAAAGACCCATGAATATCCCAATAGCCAGATTTTTTTTTCAAGACAACTTATTTGAGTCTTAATCTGCAAGAAACACAGCATTGAATAAATTGATATGACACTTCACACTCAATGAACCAAAAAAAGAAGAGAGGAGACAGAAAAGGAAACTAGTGTGGCATGGAAGGAAAACAAGAATACTCTATACTGGAATGCAAAAGTGTCACCTTTCCCCTCCTTCCAAAGAGAATAGTATGCAGCAATTTGAAGGTGTCATCAGTCTTCCTTCTCGATAACTTGTACGCAACTGAAACAAAATTGCAGTTCAGAAAACAATGCTGTATACATCTGTACAGCTTCACAGCTCTACATCAATGAAAAGTAAACATAAATAGGATACATGAGATATTTTTTTTCATTAGTGAACCTGCCCAAAACGGGGCTTAAATGAAAATGCACAACATATTATGTACCACAACAAACTTCTCAATCAAATTTGAAACATCACAGATAATAACAAGGAGAAAGGCTTGCCTTTAATACTCTAATTAAACAAGAAAAAATACCACAAATTGCAACTCAACCACAAGATTAACCACAGAAGAAATAAGTTGAAATAAATCAGATCAGAGAGCTCATTCTCACTCATGTTCACAAGTCTTAAATTATCACCAGGGCATAATTATTGTACGTGCAGTTCTTGCAGAAATCTTCAACATGCAAATCGCTCCTGCTCATCATTAAATCAACAACCGCACAGCTAACAGTCAGTTTGATCATTTCAGGGTACAAAGAAAGAAAATGGGCAAAGTTGTAAATAGGCTTGGTTTATCTTGAAATGGAAGTATTTTGTAAAAGAGAAAATCAATTCCGCTTGATAGCAGGGCCCAATTCTCGCACAGTGATCTTGGGTGGGACGGATAATAAAATTCGGTTTAATAATAACAAGACAGGTCCAAACAGGATTACAAACCTCTTCATTCTCCACTACAATGTCATTCTCAGAATCCATTATCACATCCTAGTTTTTCATTTTTTAAGCTAACTAGGATACAAAATAAGTTTTTTCTCAATTGTTCCTCTTCCTCTAGAAATTATCTATTTATGCTCATTCTAGCAATCTCTCAACTAAACCAAAACAAAAAACTTACCAAGTCCTGCCCTTTTCTGGAGAATATAGTAAATTGATCAGATGAGTTCAATCAAACTAGGTGTCAGAGAGGCTAAAGAAAAAATGTATAAAGGAAATTTATATACAAGGTTTACAGGTGTCCAAAATTTTGAATAACAAGTTCATGACCATCCATTAGAAAACGTGTCTTGCATGTAGATACATGGATAGATTACACGCAACAAAGTTCTTTTCTCCATATACAATGTCATCACATTGATTTAACGAGCTAGAAATACAAACAAGGGAGGAATAATCCACATAATCTACCGCGTTTCGTAAATAAAGAATAGAGAATGAAAAAAACAAAGAAATCTCGCACAGCATAGGGATGGAGAAAAATACAAGGTCAGTCAATTAGTATCGTATGCAATACATTCAGCTTGGACAGGTTCATGCTCACGAAGTTTCACATAACAAAGAGAGTGATTCTGTCATAATACCACCAGAAGCAAGCCCACCATATCCATATGCTGTACTAGAGTTAAAATTCAAGAATCATTGCAAATTGCAATTTAAAGTGAATGTGAATTAAATACCATTAGGGATATCTTTCAGTGCAGTTCCACGACCCTGCAAACAAACATTATTATGTCACAAAGTATATCGTGGTTAAAAGACCATTCCATTATACTCAATGCCAACCAGTAAAACGTAAATTTTGAAAAAGGCGGTCACGAAAGTGAAACATAAAATATAATACCTTTTCAATTTGGAATTCCTTAGCAGTCTCCGTCTCAATAGCAGCAACCAGCCTTTCTACGGATTTTCGTTCACGTACGGGGCGTTCAATTGCATAAGGTGTAGTAGTTTTAGGCTCCTCCTCCTTTTTCCTAGTGGGGGTTTTAGGCTGTTTTTCATTTTCCACTATGGGGGTTTCTGGCACCTCTTCAGCTTTCTTCTTCTTAATCTTGTCTTTTCGTCCAGAACGACTTTTGGTTCTAGGTCGCTTCTTCAATCCTTTTTCCTCCTTGTGCTCCTCTGGCTCTTCCTCCTCAGCCTTCACTTCATCAACATCCTCTTCAACCTTATCTTCAACCTCATCATCAGGCTTCTTTCCAGATTCATCTTCCATTCCATTGCTTTTGGTTTCTTCATTCTCTTCTTCTCCTTTCGCATCTTGTTTCTCTTCTTCACCTTTTGTTTCTTCCTTCTCTTTTTCGTCTTTGGTTTCTTCATTTTCTTTTCCGACTTTGGTTTCTTCCTTTTCATCTTTTTCTTCTTTTCTCCTATTCCATTCTCTGCTTCTTTTCTTCAGTTTCCTTGCTTTCTCTGATCTGCACTTTGTCCACATCCATACTCAGGGCCTCATCTTTCCCATCATCCTTTTTATCTTCTTCCATCTCTGTTACTCCATTATTTGCCTCGTCTTCCTTCTCTGTCACAACCTCACTCTTCTCCTCCGGCATAGCATTCCCATTTGCATCTGCCTCGGGCCGCTCATCTGCCTGGGCATCCTCCTCACCCGTAATCATTGAAACTCAAAGATTGGGACTTATCCTACAACCTTTTTTTACTGATCCAAAATAAACTGCATACAGAAAATAGAAGAAAATACCATATTTTATGAGAAAGTAGATTTGAAAGCGAAAAAATCACAAAGCACGCAAGTACTGAGCCCGAGTTGGAAAAAAAAAAAAAAAACTATACATAAGTGGGATAACAAATAAGCTGTAGCATAAACTGGAAAGAATTGAACATGCAGACGTGAATTAGGAGAAAACACAACTTCCTGCAAATGTTAGTGTAATAAATATAATTACAAAATTATGCATAAACATAAAGTGGATCAACAAGCCCTAATAAGATCCACAGTATTCCCTCACGGCCATTTAACTAGCAGAAAACACGAAAGAAGCAAAATTTCGTAAAACAGTTAAACAAAAAAAAAAAAAAAGATTTTTCTGAAGCATGATCCAGAACCCTAGGCGACAAAAGTGCAATTTCTTACCTCAAAAAGACATGAAGAAACAACTAGAGAGACAATAAGCAAAGAAGAAAATGAAAATCTAAGAGAAATTCATGCTAATGTACGCAACTTACAGAGATTTGAGAGCAGAGTTACGAGATTCTAAAAGCACTTTTCGAAGCTCGCTCAGTGATTTGTTTCTCGTTCATTTTCTCTTTTGATTAACGTTTTACACTTCGAAATGGTGGGGGCACTGTTTGAGGGAGTATATTTATAGCGGACTCCAAATCCGGATTTTAAAACAATTTTAATGCCATGTCGGATTGCAATGTCAGTGACACTAGGCGGAAATCTAAACCGGGAGCAGAATGGACGGTTGAGAGAGAACATTGATAGTGCACGGCCAAGATTGAATGCTTATGACAGTTGACTGATAATGGTTAATTACTAGTTGGTTTTCAAGTTTTTCTTTTTCATTCGGTCGGCCGAATTACAGGAAGACATTATTATGACGATATTATGACGCCAAAATTGAGGGAAAATAGTATATAGAAAAACTACTATATATTTGCTTAAGCACTTGTTTTTTATTTTCAAAAATAGTAATTGAAGTAAAAAATGTTAAAAATTGGTTTAAAGAATTCGAGAATTTGACAAAGTGATTTTGTGTCAACTTGGCTAAAATATACAAAACCTAACCCAATCCTAACTTGTTTAGGCAAAATAGTTCTTGCCCGCGGCGTGAAAAGAAAAGGGTATTTTACTCTGCGATCGCAATCGATTGAATTTTTAAGCGAGAATATTTTGGGTCCTTCTATGCGATCGCGAGAGAGACAAAGCCTTGCGATCGCATGGTGAAACTGGACTAAGTTACATTTTCAAAAATGCTCTATACGATCGCATGAGATGGTAAAATCATGCGATCGCGTAAGTTCTGTGACAGACATGTCGCTTTTGAAGTGTTGCGCGAATTGGCTCCACATCATTTCGTTTTCAACCAATCATCTGCTATATTTAGGACCTCTGGACGTCTTTTTTGACAGAGAACTGATATGCAAAACCTTCAAACTCATATATTCATATCCTTTACCAAATTTAATTGCATTAATTGCATAAAAAAATTCTAGTTTCATTTCATTTTATCATTTTGGAGTACAAAATCAATTTTGGTTTGTTGTGTTTGTGTTTTGAAGTGCTTCAAACACAAGTAAGAAGTCGTTGTATTTTGAGAGTTGATTGTCATAACCGCAAGCACCGTTGGGGGGCAAATTCAACTTAATGACAGCCTCGACTTTCATTTCATCCATTTTCGATTTTCTTGCTTTGGAGTCACTTTTCACATAAATCCGCCAACAAAATATATATATACTAGTTTTGGCTACGTGCAATGCACGTATGTAAAAATGAAAGGAAAAGTGTAAAAAAAAAAAAAAATCATTCGATTTGCTACCAAGATTTGACAGATTTTGTAATTCTTGAATTGCATTTTTTAGCATTTATTTAGAATAATTTGTAAAAGGTAAAATAAAAAAACAAGATTAGTAACAAATGGAATGAAAATTAAGTGTAAAAGAAAAAAAAATAAAGATTTTTTTTAAGTTGTTGACATATTCCAACGATTTTAAAACAATAGGGACCTTTTGTACAATTATTCCTTGTAAAAAAAAAATTTATTTAAACACTGTGATTGCCGAGCCATCTTGGCAATCACCTTAAAATTTTTATTTTATTTTATTTTTGATTGCCGAGCCATGACTTTGTTAATTTATTTTTTTTTTTAAATTTTATTGTGTTAAAGAAAATAGGCTTAAGATCGAGTTGCTCGACAGTGAACAATTCATTGCCGAGAATTTTACTGGTCAAGTTTTTTTTTTTTAATGTGGCAACATTATAAAAAATAAAAACATTCAATTTGCTTAAGATAAAATAAAAAGATTAAAAAAAAATTGAATGAAATTGTGTAAAAAAATAAAATCATTCAATTTGCCACCGTGGAATTTGAAAGCATTTTTAGCATTTATTTAGAATAATTTGTAAAAGGTAAAATAAAAAAAAAAGATTAGTAAAAAATTGAATGAAAATTAAGTGTAAAAGAAAAAAAAAAAAAATTAAAGATTTTTTTTAAAGTTGTTGGCATATTCCAACGATTTTAAAACAATAGGAACCTTTTGTGCAATTATTCAATTAAAAATTGAAAAAAAAAAGTTAAATACTTGATTGCCGAGCCATCTCGGCAATCAAATTCCGACCAGTTTTTATTTATTTTTTTTAAATTTTATTGTGTCAAGTAGGCTTAAAAAAAATTTGGTGAACCATACAAAGGTATATATAAATTTAGAATTCAATGACAAGTTTATCATTATATAAATTCAATTTTACATTGAAAGAAGAACAAAATATCAAATTTGTATTTTAATCCAAAACATATCTTTAAATTCATACTATAAGAAATGATTGTCGATAGTTCATTTTTATGGATATGAACTTTTGAGACACTACTTCTCATAAATAGAGCAATCAGTTTCTTAGCTCTAATGGTAATGAATAAATGCTTTTAGGATTTACCAATGTGAGAAGATGATTCCGAGCTGTTTCCCTATTCTATTTGTAGAGATGAAATTAATGCTTTTGCATTTAAAATCTATTCATAATGTCAGTTAAGGCAAATTTGACCCAATCTTGAAAATGGCACACACTTCAATTTGCTTAAGATAAAAAAAAAAAGATTAATAAAAAAATTGAATGAAAATGTGTAAAAAAAAATAAAAACATTCAATTTGCCACCAAGATTTCACAGTGCATGAATTTATACATTACCTAAAATTCTTAAATGACATTTTTTAACAATAAACATCTCAACTTTCTTTCAATTTTTTTGGGCTATTTTTATATAAGCATTACCAAATCCCAAAGAATTTACAACCATGTTAACAACCAATGATAGTTGTTGGGGTTGCTCGGCAACCAAGACAAGTTGGTTGTCGGGGTTTCTCGGCAACCATTTTGTTTGCCGAGATACTCATTACCGGGTTAAGTGGATCTTCGCATGAAAGGATAAGAAAAACGTATTATTAAAATGTTTTGTAGACATTATTGGACGGATAAATTTTATTGATGATTTAGTTGAGAAAATTAATTACTTTAATTAATATGCCTCATATTTTTGAAACGTGTGTGTTAAGCTCAATAATAGTACTTAAAGTGATAATTAGTTTATATTACTATTAGGTCTATGCTATATTATTCAATTAATAAAATGTATTCCAATTTCATTGAATATATATAATATGGCATTGCTCATTCTCGCACCACTCTAATTGAATAATGTTTCTCTAATTAAGCGTAATTTGGTGAACATACATTTAGGATAATATATAAAAATCGTTAAACATATAAACAAAATAAGTAACATGCATGTTTATTATCAAATTATTTATATTAAAATCTACTTATTTATTTTAATGTAAGTAGCTTGCTCAAAAGTAAAATTTAAAATGAAACACTTGCATGCTTGATGGCATATTTCAACTATTTTAAAACAATAGGGACCTTTGTGCAATTATTCTTTTAAAAACAAAAAAAAAAAAACTATTCATCGGTCTTGGCAATCAATTGACTCGCCGAGCCGGGCACTTATTCTTACCTTTAAAAAAAAAAAAAAAAAAAATTCAATTGTGAGCAGTTCGGCTCTTTGAGATGTCTCGGCAATGAATGTTGAAAGAATTTTTAAAAAAAAAAATTGAGCAGTGTTCATCTCGGCAATGAACAATATTATCAAAAATATCTTTCACACATATAACATACTCTCAAGAATTCAAAGGAAAAAGCAAAGCAATCGATGGAGAGGACTTACGCAAAGCAAGCGGACCAAGTGCACAACCGGTTCGCGGAATAAATGAAGTTGACCGGTTTAATCGGTGAAAGAGTCCTCATTAATGACCTAATAGACATAAAAAGGAGGCAGATCTTCCAAGCAAAATGCATCATATTACACAAATCATGGTGGGTGAAATCATATTAATTCTTTCAATACCCACGGTTTGAAGGCATTGACAAACTATTAACCTATAATTGAAATTGAAATTGAAATTTAAACCACTACATGCATCATTATTTGCTTGATTGTTATTATATTAATTTGGTATCCGAACATTAAAAAGCGATCTAACTAATAGTCGCAAATATTTTATTACATTTTGCTCTTTTTGTCTTTTAAGCTAAGCCAAACACGTTCTAAAACTACCCATGAGTCAATTGGAGAAATAAGAGACATTCATATATGATAGAACCTGTAACTATAAAAATAAAAACGAATTTAGAGGGTTAATAATGAATTTATAATCCAAATAAGTGATCAACTGACAGAGAACATACCGTTGGAATATTTGATTAAGCTTTCACAAATTGAAGATCTCTTTATCTTAGACTCTCAATGGCGGTTTGGGGAAGGAGGCATGGGCGGTTTTATGAAGCTCTCATGGGGATTCATTCAATTAGAGTTCACAAAAGGGGTATAGTTGCCGAGATTCTCGGCAACCAAACCTGGTTGCCGAGGTTGCTTGGCAACCAAACCCAATTCTCGGCAACCAAATCCACCAGCTCTGTATAATTCTTTTTCCTGACCATTTTCCCCCCTCCTGCAATAGCAATGTAGAAAGAGGGTGCACGTGTATGTGAGTTAATACAATACAGCAATTACTACTTAGACCATTTTTCCTTTTTGTGGTTAGAATTTTCAGTGGTGTTTCTTTAGATTAATGGTCTGAATTCTTGCATATTTACACAGATTACAGTAATATATTTTGCTCATTTGTTTTTAATTAAAATTTTGCTAAAAAGTTATAACTCAAATTCAAGAATTAATTTTAATCACCATAACAACTTTTTAACGATACATTTCATCAACTCTTATCAAATTTTCTAAAAAATCTGAATGAAAACATTCAATTTGCCACCAAGATTTCATGGATTTATACATTACCTCAAATTCTTGAATCCTCTTTTGGGCATTTTTTAACAATAAACATCCCAACTTTCTTTCAATTTTTGGGTTATTTTTATATACTATGTGCATTAACAAATCCCAAAGAATTAACTCTTAAAAAGACAACCATGTTAACGACCAATGATGGTTGTTAAATTGCTCGACAACCAAGACCAAGTCGGTTGTCGAGTTGCTCGGCAGCAACCGCCTTTCTGCCGAGATACTCGATGGAGGTATATTACCCTTTGAAAGCAAGAGTTTATATTCGTGTTTTGGCTTGAATTACGCACTAATTCTCTGCATTTAGAGGAGAAATAAGTTGACTTGATTTCTTTGAAATTTGGGCTATTTTGGAGGGTAGAAGAATTACTTGTCCTAAGAAAATTCACGACTTTGAGTTTCGGATATGGGATCTAATTTAATTTATCGAGTTATTCGGACCTCAAATTTGAATCGTTTTTCCAATTTCTCCAAACACGTGTTTATGCATGCATATGTATAAATTACAAAGGTAAAAATTGCAGCTATTTCATTGTCAAAATGGTGTCGGACGAAAAAAGCTACTGATAAAAATTTCAAAAATTGCGGCTATTTCATTGTCAAAACGGTGTCGTGTTGGATGAAAAAAGCTACAGTAAAAAAATTAAGGCTCTTATAGTATTGTAAGGATATATATATATATATATATATAATAACAAATTTGAGGTTGAGATTGATAAAATTTCCCATCAACAAATAAATATACTTATTTTTTATTAGTAAAAATAATGAATGTAGAATCATGAACTATCAATCATGTGATGCCACTTCAACGTGAAGCATTATAAGTGGACAACATAAATAGTAAAAAATCATAACCTAGCATGTTAACATTTATTTTTTAATTGGAAACATACAGATTTCACATCACAGAAATTACAATCTTAAATTTGATGCGACACAAGTCAATGATTTGAAATGTTGACATAAAATATTTGGGTAAACTCTTAAGTGCCCATATATATTAAAAGACGTTTACACCCTTAATTTTTTTTAACATATTATGCCCAAATTCATTTTTGTCCCAGCTTCTAGTTCCTTAAATGTTCTTTATTTGGTTGTCATTTGCTTTTATGTTGTACATTTAATAATAACGGCACTCGGGCCATTATTTGCATTAGATAACGGCACCCCTACCTTAATCTTCTTTCTAAACTGTCATCCCTATCTTTATCTTTATCGAGAGAATGATGTAATGTCCACTTATCACCCACACTTATCTTACCTATGTTAAAATGTCATCATATAATTGGTAGTTTATGGTCTCACAAACATCTTTTTTACTAATTACGTGATGACACATTAGCATAAATAAGATAAGTAGGTTTGATAAGTGGACAAGAGATTATTTCCAATCTTTATTGATTAGAATGTGATATTTATTAATAAATATATGTTTTGATATATGGTGATTATATTCACACTACAATTTGTTATAAGTGCACCACATTTTAATTGTACTTAAGATCTTCAATTTTTGTTCATTGTTACAATTATGTTCTTAACTTTTTGTCATCGAATTCTTATCTTCAACTTTCATTAATAATTAGCATATTTCATCATTAATGATGATTTATGTCGAGATATTTTGTTTACGTGCTTTGAAATGAGGAAAAAAATATTTTATCGTACTTTTGTATCTATTGTTTTTTTTAAATATGACAAACAAATAAGTCTTTTTACGAATTCTAAACAAATATTTTAGACGGAAACCGTTATCAAATATAAGATGTGCTAATTAACGAAAAATTGAAGATAAAAATGTGATTAAAAAAAGTAAAGCCGCTAAGGCATTATGTATAACTCAAATAGTCAATCTTTCCTCAATCTACTCAGGCGGAACCCTCGCAGGATATCTATTGGCCTCGCATTAGGGTTGTTAGGCTGAACGCTTACTGGCACTCAAACTGCCGTATTGGCAACAAAAGAAAAGGTGTTGATTGGAATATGTTAATATTGGATTATTGAATTGAAGGGAATTCTTCTCGGAGTTGGGGTTCTCCCCATTCTCTACAATGATCATAAATTAAGAATGTTAAATGTAATTAAAATGTGATGTAAAAAATAAAAAGTGTTGTGTGAATGAAATTACCCTTTGATATATTGTGGGCTATATTTGAAGTCAATTTACAATAATAACACCCACGTTGTATAAGGCAACACACCTTCATTTCCTTCTTAAATTGGCACCAGTGTCAATACTGATCAATGTTGACAAATATATGATTGGTCGTGTACTCGTGTTCATTGTTTGCTAAGAGATAAATCTCACATCGATTAAATACTGAAATATTAATTTATATATAAAAGTTTGTGCTACTTCTCTTAATAATGTTGACATTTTAATTAAGATGGAATTTCAAGTTTTAATATCGTATCAGAACCAGCTAAAATGAGTAATTCAATCCGTCTATAGCTCAAACGAATATTCGAATTTTAAGATTTGTGTGCTCAAACGAGTCACCATCTTGCGGAACATGTTAAAAGATAAATTTCACATCAATTAAATATAGAAATATTAATTTATATATAAAGGATTGTACTACTCCTCTTAATAAAGTTGACATTTTAATATCGAACCCCAAATCTTAATAACCTTATTAAAATGAGTAGTACATGCTTATATATACGGATTAATATTTTGATATTTAATCGATGTGAAATTTATTCTTTAACACCGTACCGTGAACAATAACCACACTCAGGTCGTTAGCTGCATCTTTAATAGAGCACATGTATCTTTATGAATTAGAAGGTGGTATTTGTTGATAAATATATATTTGATTATGTCTGGGAGTTTATTAATAAGAATGTGGTATTAGTGGATAAATATGTGTTTGGTTATGTTTCTATGCTATACTTGAAGTGATTTAACATTAAATGCATTAAATTCGTTGTCTGCAATGTAAAACAGCACCCCTACCGTTCACTGCTCGCAATTTCATATTTTTTAATTATCAATTAGGTTTATATATTCAATATTTGTTGTCTGAACAACTTAAAAAATAATATTTTTTTTTGCTAAATACTGTAGATTCCATGGACGTGGTTTACAAATTGTTATTTTGTTGAGTTTGTGATAATTGATGAAGGTGGATGAGACGTGTAGGGAATGGTGAAGAAAATGTGGCTACTATTTCTTTCAAGAAGCATTTCGTCAAGGTTATAATGTTCTAAAATTTTAACACGTCGATGTTTTAAATTTATCATTTTGAATGTAAAGTGCATTATGATATTTTAAATTTCTAATTTTGTCAACTTATAATATGTTGTAGTGTATTCTAAAATTATGACTTCCACGACCAAATTTTGTAATTTTGAAATACTAACGAAAGTATATTGACATCATCATTCTAACTAAACTATATATATATACTACAACAAATTTTATTTTTAACTATGCAATTTTTTGTCGTAAAATGTCATTTTTAGATTGTTTCGTCAAAAAATGGTCATCGAAAGACTTTACATGACTACATTTTTTGTCGTTAAAAGTGAATATTTTTGCAGTATGTGTCGTTATGAGTATTTTGGCACAAACTTCAATATGAACATTGAAAGAAATTAAATTGGTACACCGTATAGATAACATTTACAATTGGGACACATCAATTTTATGTGATGGAAAGTTCGCACTATAAATAAATGAGAAGTGGGTGGTTTTATGAGTGTTGACTCATAACATCAAATTTGGCGTTATAGTTGTAACCGTAATGGTATAGGTGTCATTATTACTATTTTATGTACAACTGAGATTTTTAATGTTCAATAACAATCTAACATAATTTTACTATTATTCATAATTAAGAATCATAGTTTCCATAGTGTTTTGAGTCATAATGATAGAACTGTTAGCATTCAATAATAACCTGATATGGTTATGATACGATTTGCGATTGAAAATATTGATTTGGCATAGTTTAACAATTCACGCTATATAGATTAAGTGAAATAGTATACAAATCGTAGTCAGTGAATCATAGATGTCCCATAACGATAAATGTGCCGTTATAGGCTTGATTGTAATGGCATAGGTGTCGTCATGACTATTTTTTGTGTAAATATGACTTTTAACGTTCAATAACAATATAACATAGTTTTACCATCATTTAAAATGAAGAAGCATGTATTATGTAGTATCTTGAGCCATCACAGCAGATCTGACGTTATAGTTGTAATTGAAATCACACTAATATTGTAATATTAAATAACAACCTATTACGGTTACGTTATGATTCACAATTGAGAAATATTAGTTTGATATGATGGAATAATTCACATTTTACAGATAAAGTAAAAGAGTATAAAATCAAAGTCAATGAATCATATAATGAATAATATGCCTATATTTCACCAATCAAAGGTCGTGAACCTACATTTCTAACTCACAAGTCTCTTTTCAACTTTTTATTTGCGTGCATTGGTTGTTTACGCTTTTACGAGTGTTTTGTCCTATAATGACAACTTTAGCAATTATAGTTGAAATCGTAACACACAAGCATCGTCATGGTCAATTTTTCATAAATTAAAATTCTAGCGTTTAAAAACAACATTTAAAATGTATCAAGATTGACATTAGTAGTGTATAGACTCGTAACAACTATGTCGATATCATCTATGTTACTTTAACGACAATGGGGTCGTTATGAATTTTTATGCACATTTTAGAATTTAAATGTTTCAAAACAACTTAAATTGGGATAAATAATATTTACAGTGGAGACACAGTGATTTGGTTTGATGGAGAAGTTTATATTATATAAACGGATTGAATTAGTATATAAAACGACACAATATTCATAGTTTTGAAGCTTGTACTAGTTTTTGATATGTGCGTTGCATGTTTGATAGGTATTGCTTGAATATATACATATAAAAATTATAAATATATAATACGTAAATAATAAATATGGAAAACATATTTTTGAACATACCATTTAATACAATTAACTTTTAAATCAATGTAGTAAAATGTTGAAATTTTATTAAGAAAAACAGAACCAAATAAACACATAACTCATACAAAAATAAAATTAAAAATTAAAAATAACTAAATAACTAAGATTCGTAAACATTAATATTTTGCAGATAGTGATGTTGGTAAAGTGATGTGTGATGCTTAAACAACCTAGAATTGGACCAAACCCTCAAGAATTCAAATTGGACCAAGTCCTCAAGAATTCGAACTCAACTCCAACTTTTTCAATAAGAAATGACCAAAGAGTCAAATATTAACGGATTGTGTACAATTTACTTATAAGATCAAATTAAAAAATGGTTAATTACACTAATGGTTCCCATTTTTTTTTTAGCAGATATCATTTACATTCTTCTATTTATTCTCACTGATGGTCCCCAAATCACTATTTTTCACTATTTTGACAATTTTGCCCTTTGACTTAAATAAATTAAAATGATAGGAAAAAAAATACAATAAAAGTATTGTAATTGGGTACTTAACCTTTTCAAAAATACAAATAAATCATAAACTATTTTATTTTATTCAGATAAGTGTTGTTTCCCTCTTTAAAACCCTAACCACGCACCCCCCATCCAGCCAACCCCACTGTTAGTGTCTCTGTAAATTTTTATCATTTCATCAATGGCGGCTTCATCTTCTATCTGTAGACACAACCTGCCAGTATCCCCACTCATTTCCTCATTCCACTCCAATAAACTCTACAATCTCTTCCGCTTCAGCCCCTGAAGGACTTATTAAATGACAAATGCCCTTATCCACCGTTGCTCCCTCCGCGGCAACCGATCGGAGTATATCTCCAACCATATTCTTGACCCAAAGTATGTGCGTATCTTCGACACCACACTGCGTGACGGTGAACAGTCTCCTGACGCCACCATGACCACCAAGGAGAAGCTTGACATCGCCCGCCAGCTTGCCAGCCTTGGCGTGGATATTATTAAGGTTGGATTCGGCCTCTTCCGATGTCAATTTCGAGGCTGTAAAATCGATTGCCGTGGAGGTTGAAAATGTTGATTCCGGACTTTCGGTGATGGTGATGGTGATGGTGATGGTGATGGTGATGGTGATGGTCGGGAAGTGCGTCATGCCGATCATATGTGGTGCGGCTGGGTGTAACAAGAAGGATATTGAGAAGGCATGGAAGGGCGTGAATGGGGGTAGAAGCCCACGATTTACACATTCATTGCCACCAAAGTGAAATCTATATGAAGTACAAATTGAAGATGACACCCGGAAAGGTGGTTGAGAAGGCAAAAAGAGTATGGTGGGGTGGGGTGGGGTGGGTGGGGAAAAGGTGGTTTAGGAATAAAATAAAATAGTTTATAATTTTTTTGTACTTTTGAAAAGGTTAATGACTCAATTGCAATATTTTCATTGTATTTTTTCTATCGTTTTAATTTATTTAAATTAAGGGCAAATTTGTCAAAGAATTGTCAGAATAGTGAAAAATAATGATTTGGGGACTATCTCGTGAGAATAAATAAAATAATTGGGATGATATATGCTAAAAAAAGAATGGAGATGAAATTGTTACAAATGTGAAAGAATGGGGACCATTAGTGTAATTAACCCTAAAAAAAATTAGTGAAAAATTGAATGAAAAAACTGTTTGCTAAGACGAATGTGTGAATAGTAAAAGAAAAAAAATAATTGTCTGGCATCATTTGCTTGGCTTTTTAGTTTGTCGAGATTCTCGACAAAAAAAAAAAAAATTAGTATTTAGGCGATGTCGAGATTCTCGACAAAAATAAAATAAAAATGGCCTTATTATACTCCAATTTGACCCAATTTGTCGAGTTACTCAACAAATGGGACTCCTATTTGTCGAGATGCTCGACAAATGGAAAATTTGTCGAATTAGTTGACAAATGTGAGTTGTAAAAATGTTCAAATTTGGTCTAAAAAAATTGTGAAAATTTTACGTTACAGGATGCAAATCTAATAAAGATGAGGAAATAGGTAAAATTTGGACAAAAGTGTGAATTTTAGTATAGTTAAGGATATTTTGATTATCAGGTCTTCACGAATGCTCTGACATTCTGATACACATATAAATACACCGACATACATATAAATACATTTTTTTGTTCCAAAAAACTACCATTGTTCAATTCTCAAACATCGTCCAACATATCTATTTAATAGCATTTATTTTAATAATATTGAATAATCTCAAATAGTAATAAATAATTTAGTAAAAGTGAAAAATAAATTTGAAAAATGTAAAAAATTTACTTTCGGCTGGAGCCTTACATGGCGATTTCGCAAAAAATTTGATAAGTATACCCAATTTGTCGAGTTACTCGACAAATGGGCCTTAGTGTCCATTTTGGCGAATTGTAAGAATGACAAAAATATTTCAAAGAAACTACCATTTTCGAAGCTAAAATATGCCAACATATTTATTTAATGCTAATATCACATAGTAATAAATAATTCATTAAAAGTGAAAACCAAATTTGGAAAATGCAAAGAACTTATGTTAGTTTCAGTCAAAGATTTGATGAGATTTACAGTTTTGTGCCTTGCGAATTTATGGTTGGTGATCTAACAATTGGAGATTTTGGAGAAATTTAGATGAGAGTTAGTGGGGAGAAGAAAGAAAATTGTGTGAGATTGTGAGAAATTTAGACGCGAGTTGGTGAAAAAAAAGGGAAAAAAATTCACCAAAACTACATTGTATTAGATGAAAGTTGAACAATAAAAAATAAAATTCTTATATTAACGTAGGGAAAGAATCATATACCTATATTTCAACATTTTAAAGAAGATGATTATACTTTTGATATATTCAGGTTTTCCTTTGTTATGTAGAGGATTATGTGTTGCCCGAATTCGGGCCACACATAAAACACAGACTCCACGTGTTTGCAAAGGGCCCCCCCCTCCCTCCCAACCCACCCACCCAATTTGATTGTTGGCCCCCTTCTCCCCAATTTGTAGTCAAAAATGTTGCTGCTGCGTGGTTTATCTCCTCTCAAAAATATTTGCCCCACCCCCTTTTAGTTCCACAATTACATCTTCCTCCCCCCTCCCAAACTCCAAACATAAATTTCTTATTAAATTCTTTACCTAACTATTGTTTGGTGCATAATAATAAATAATAATTATTTTTTATTATTTATTCAATTATAAATATATGTGAATTAAATTAAACATAGTATTATTGCAATATCCAAAAAATACTAAATGTTTACAAAATAATAACACAAATAATCTTAAATCATAAATTACAAAGTAAATTTAAGTAAATTTAAATTAATTTAAAGAACTTGTTCGACGTTGCAAAATAGGTAAATTAATTACACGTATTATTTGATTGATTATTTTCATAATTAATGAGTTATACGTTTCAACTTTTAATAATTTCTTTATTGGCGGGTTCGACAACACGTTACCTCTACAATGTGCCAGACCCACACTATCCGTGACGATGCGCCCAACCCACAGTGACTCATACGATATGTCGGACGATATATTTACGGGCATTGACGAAGAGCAACTACGATGTTGTTGTTGGATTTTTAGCAACCAAGACTCATTTCCTTAAATTAAATTTGCTTTGTAATTTAGAATTTAAGATTATTTGTGTTATCATTTGGTAAACATTTAGTATTTTTGGGATATTGCAATAATACTATGTTTAATTTAATTCACATATATTTATAATTGAATAAATAATGAAAAAATAATTAATATTTATTATTATGCACTAAACAATAATTGGATGGGTCATCCGCTGTAAATAGTAAAAAATTTAATAAGAAATTTGTGTTTGAGGTTTGAGAGGAGGGTGGACAGACGCAATTGTAGAACTAAAAGAGGGTGAGGTGCAAATATTTTTTGAGAGGGAGAGATACCACGCATCAGGCAGCATTTTTTGACTACAAATTGGGGGTGGGTGGACTGTTTTGCCCTTTGCAAACACGTGGAGTCGGTGTTTTACGTGTTGCCCGTAATTCTTTTTGATATGTAACAGGTGCAAGCATGATATCGAAGTGATTATAATAGTGTTTCGAGCCATATCAACATGAATGTCAGTTTAACTCACTATGTCATTATGTTTGTTAACACACATTTTGGACTTTTGCTGTTGCACGACCATTTATAAATTGGCTTAACTAACATGCGCATGGAAAAAAGGATAAAACAATCGTGAAAAAGTTTGAACCACACAAATTTAATACAACTCTTTCCTTAGTAAGCAATAATCAACTCTCGTGTGTTTTTTCTCTCAACAATAGGCCAACCTTATGACCTATTTAAAAGAATTGAGTTGATTTTTTTTTTCTTGGTTAGATTGTTAGCGGTGAACTATGCATGGAGAAGACAAACGTTTTGGGTGAATTTTTCGAAATAGGAATTGTCAAAATTGTTTATCAGGGTTTTGGATTTTCAATCAGGATCTTGATTGAAAAGGAAGAAATTGAATGTTTTGGTTGGGGACAAAATCGGTTTGAGTCGATGTGAGTGAGGAACTGTCTCGCACTCAAAATCGGGCTTACCATTTTCATAAAATAAATAAATAAATAAATTTGTGATTATTAAAGTTGGCTCCCCAAAAATATTTGTGTAAATATGGTCCAAAATCGAAGGGGCAATCTTTATTACTCTGGTCTATATTTGCTATTTTTTTTTTAAAGTTAACAATTAATCCCGTAAAAAAGACTTGTGGGCTTTGAATGCATATTATAATTTGGAGGACCATTAGATGCTTAATTTAAGGAATTCATTTCAGGCCCCGAAAATCACAGAACTGCCCTGGACTTGGGGGAGGGGGTTGGTTGGTGTGGGTTTTGTTTTGTTAGAAGTGAGGATATTATGGGCAAATAAAAAAAAATGATTTATTACTATTTTTTGAGTGGTTATATCATACTTTTTATTTGTCACACTACAATTTAATTGCACTTAAAATTTTCAATCTTTGTACATTATAGTACTTATGTTCTTAATAATTTTTGTCGAATTCTTATATCCAACTTCCATTAATTAGCACACTCATCCTTAATGATCTTTCTGTCAAAATATTATGTTTGCAGGCTTTGAAATGAGGAAAAATATATTTTGTTGTATTTGTGTATTTATTTATTTATTTATTTTAAATATGATTGACAAATAAGTAATTTCACGCCATTTCAACAAACTTTTTGGACGAAAACTATTATTAATAGAAAGAGGATGATAAGAATAGGACAAAGAAAGGTTGAAGATGTGAGTGTTACAATAAGCAAATATTGAGAGCCTTAAATATAATTAAGACGTGGTACAATAAATAAAAAGTGTTGTGTAAATATAAGAGAAGCGATCTCTCCTACTCCTAGTGGACATTGTTATGTTCTTTACATTCATTATATCGACGCCACTGCATTGGATGAATTGCGTCACATAAGTAAATGTCATATCAACAATTCATCTAATGTGCAAGTGACACATTGGATATAGGCAACATAACAATTGACCACTGAGGATAATAGATCACGGATCATGCTAGTTGTACACTCACACTTATAACCACACTCACACACTTTTATCGCCAAACAATGATTTGGCCAAATCATTGTTTGACACATAAGAGTGTGTAAGTATAGAGTGTACAACTAGTATTATTCATAGATCAATTCTCGTAAATATAAAGAGTTATTTTTTTACCAATTTAAGTGGTCAAGGGCCTTTTAGCCAAATATTTTGTGTGATGGGGCCATCTTCTCCAAGCAAAAAAAAAAAACCTACATTATTAGCAAGTTTTTAATTAAAACTTGAGCTAAATTAAATGTTTCATCCAATGACAAAAGGTTCACCACGATTGGGCAATCACACAATTCTAAATATTAACATAGAATGACGTATTTATTATTAATGGCCGATGAACTACTTATTTGTGTTTGATTAGTACATTAAAATTTTAATCTCACCTGCAAGCAAAACATATCTCATCTCGTGTATCTAGATCTTTAACTTCTATCTTTCGTTACACTTTTGTCCTCAATTTTTTTTTTAATACCGCTAAATCTTAACTTTTCATTAATTAACGAAATTAGTCCTTACCGACTATTTCATTTAAAAATTCTATTAATATGCCTTGAAAAATACGAATTGTTCTTAAACTTAAAAAATATTAAAATTTGGATTCTAGCCTCCTCCGATGCCGATTTCGAGGTGTAAAATTGATTGCCGTGGAGGTCGAAATGTTGATTCCGGACTTTTGGTGATGGTGATGGTGATGGTGATGGTCACGTGCAGGTCGTATGTGGTGCGCTGGGTGTAACAAGAAGGATGTTGAGAAGGCATGGGAGGCTGTGAAGGGGCCAAGAAGCCAAGGATTTACACATTCATTGCCACCGGTGAAATCTATATGAAGTACAAATTGAAGATGACACCCGAGCAGGTGGTTGAGAAGGCAAAGAGTATGGGAGGGGAGTGGAGTGGAGTGGAGTGGAGTGGAGTGGGGTGGGAAAAGATAGTTTACGAATAAAATAAAATAGTTTATGATTTATTTGTACTTTTGAAAAGGTTAATGACTCAATTGCAATATTTTCATTGTATTTTTTTCTATCGTTTTAATTTATTTAAGTCAATGGGCAAAATTGTCAAAGAATTGTCAAAATAGTGAAAAATAGTGATTTGGGGACCATCTGTGAGAATAAATAGAATAATTGAGATGATATATGCTAAAAAAAGAATGGGAATGAAATCGTTACAAATCTGAAAGAATGGGGACCATTAGTGTAATTAACCCTAAAAAAAGATTAGTGAAAAATTAAATGAAAAAACTGTTTGCTTGGACGAATGTGTGAATAGTAAATGAAAAAAAATAATTGTTTGGCATCATTTGCTTGGCTTTTTTAGTTTGTCGAGATTCTTGACAAACGAAAAAAAACTTGGTATTTGGACAGTGTCGAGATTCTCGACAAAAATAAAATAAAAATGGCCTTATTATACTCCAATTTGTCGAGTTAATCAACAAATGGGACTCCTATTTGTCGAGATGCTCGACAAATGGAAAATTTGTCGAATTAGTTGACAAATGTGAGTTGTAAAAATGTCCAAATTTGGTCCAAAAAAACTGTGAAAATTTTACGTAACAGGCCTCAAATCTAATAAAGATGAGGAAATAGGTAAAATTTGGACAAAAGTGTGAATTTTAGTATAGTTTGGGATATTTTAATTCTCCAGTCTTCCCGAATGCTACAATATCTGAGATACACATATAAATACATCGACATACATATAAATACATTTTTTGTTCCAAAAACTACCATTGTTCAATTCTCAAACATCCTCCAACATATCTATTTAATAGCGTTTATTTAATAACATTGAATAATCTCAAATAGTAATAAATAATTTAGTAAAAGTGAAAAATAAATTTGAAAAATGTAAAAAATTTACTCTCGACTGGAGCCTTACATGGCGATTTCGTAAAAGATTTGATAAGTATACCCAATTTGTCGAGTTACTCGACAAATGGGCCTTAGTGTCCATTTTGGCGAGCTGTAAGAATAATAAAAATGTTTCAAAGAAACTACCATTTTTCAAAGCTAAAATATGCCAACATATTTATTTAATGCTAATCTCACATAGTAATAAATAATTCATTAAAAGTGAAAACCAAATTTGGAAAAATGCAAAGAACTTCTGTTAGTTTAAATAAAGATTTGATGAGATTCAGAGTTTAGAGCCTCACGAATTTATGGTTGGTGATCTAACAATTGGAGATTTTGGAGAAATTTAGACGGGAGTTAGTGGGGAGAAGAAAAAAAAATTGTGTGAGATTGTGAGAAATTTAGACGCGAGTTGGTGGAAAGAAAGGGAAAAAAATTCACCAAAACTACATTGTATTAGATGAAAGTTGAACAATAAAAAAGTAAAATTCTTATATTAAGGAAAGAATCATATACCTATATTTCAACATTTTAAAGAAGATGATTCTACGTTTTGATATATTCGAGGTTTTCCTTTGATATGTAGAGGATTATGTGTTGCCCGAATTGAGCACAACACATAAAACACCGACTCCACGTGTTTGCAAAGGCAAACCCAACCCCCCTCCCATCCCAACCCAACCCAACCCAACCCAACCCAACCCAACCTGATTGTTGGCCTCCCTTCTCCCCAATTTGTAGTCAAAAATGTGGCTGGTGCTTGGTATCTCTCCTCTCAAAAATATTTGCCCCACCCCCATTTTAATTCCACAATTGCATATGCCCTCCCCTCCTCTCCTCTCCTCTCCTCTCCTCAACCCCAAACACAAATTTCTTATTAAATTCTTTACCATTTACAATGGATGACCCCTCTAACTATTGTTTGGTGCATAATAATAAATATTCATTATTTATTCATTATTTATTCAATTATAAATATATGTGAATTAAATTAAACATAGTATTATTGCAATATTCCAAAAATATTTTTTGAGAGGGAGAGAGACCACGCATCAGCCGCATTTTTTGACTACAAATTTGGGGGTGGGAGTGTTTTGCCCTTTGCAAACACGTGGAGTCGGTGTTTTATGTGTTGCCCGTAATCCCTTTTGATATGTAACAGGTGCAAGCATGATATCCAAGTGATTATAATAGTGTTTCGAGCCATATCAGCATGAATGTCAGTATAACTCACTATGTCATTATGTTTGTTAACGCACATTTTGGACTTTTGCTGTGGCACAACCATTTATAAATTGGCTTAACTAACATGCGCATGGAAAAAGGGATAAAACAATCGTGAAAAAGTTTGAACCACACGAATTTAATACAACTCTTTCCTTAGTAAGCAATAATCAACTCTCGTGTGTTTTTTCTCTCAACAATAAGCCAACCTTATGACCTATTTAAAAGAATTGAGTTGATTTTTTTTTCTTGGTTAGATTGTTAACGGTGAACTATGCATGGAGAAGACAAACGTTTTGTGTGAATTTTTCGAAATAGGAATTGTCAAAATTGTTTATCAGGGTTTTGTATTTTCAATCAGGATCTTGATTGAAAAGGAAGCAATTGAATGTTTTGGTTGGGGACAAAGTCGGTTTTGGGTAGATACGAGTGAGGCAACTGTCTCAGATTCAAAATCGAAGGAGCTCATTTTCATAAAATAAATAAATAAATAAATTTGTGATTATTAAAGTTGGCTCCCCAAAAAATATTTGTGCAAATATGGTCCAAATTGAAGGGGCAATCTTTATTACTCTGGTCTATATATTTCTTTTTTTTTTTAGAGTTAACAATTAATCCCGTAAAAGACTTTCGAGCTTTGAATGCATATTATAATTTGGGGGGCCATTAGATGCTTAATTTATGGAATTCGTCTTAGGCCCCGAAAATCACAGAAGCGCTTACTGGACTTGGGGAAGGTGTTGGTTGGTGTGGGTTTTGTTTTGTTAGAGGTGAGGATATTATGGGCAAATAAAAAAAATGATTTATTACTATTTTTTGAGTGGTTATATCATACTTTTATTTGTCACACTACAATTTAATTGCACTTAAAATCTTCAATCTTTGTACATTATAGTACTTATGTTCTTAATACTTTTGTCTAATTCTTATATCCAACTTCCATTAATTAGCACACTCATCCTTAATGATCGCTTTCTGTCAAAATATTGTGTTTGCATGCTTTGATATGAGGAAAATATATATTGTTGTATTTGTGTATTTATTTATTTATTTTAAATATGATTGACAAATAAGTAATTTTACGCCATTTCAACAAACTTTTGACGGAAACTATTATTAATAGAAAGACGATGATAAGAATAGGACAAAGAAAGGTTGAAGATGTGAGTGTTACAATGAGCAAATATTGAGAACATTGAATATAATTACGTGGTACGATAAATAAAAAGTGTTGTGTAAATATAAGAGAAGCGGTCTCCTACCCCTAGTGCACAATTGTTATGTTGCCTACATTCAATATGTCACTTGCACATTGGATGAATTGCTCACATAAGTAAATGTCATATCAACAATTCATCTAATGTGCAAGTGACACATTGGATATAGGCAATATAACAATTGACCACTGAGGGTAATAGATCACGGATCATGCTAGTTATACACCCACACTTACAACCACACTTACACACTCTTATGTGTCAAACAATGATTTGGCCAAATCATTGTTTGACACATAAGAGAGTGTAAGTAATAGAAATCTTCTAACTAATATTATTCATAGATCAATTCTCGTAAATATAAAAAGTCTTATTTTTTTACCAATTTAAATGGTCAAGGGCCTTTTAGCCAAATATTTTGTGTGATGGGGCCATCTTCTCCAAACCAAAAAAAAAAAACCTACATTATTAGCAAGTTTTTAATTAAAACTTGAGCTAAATTATTTGTTTCATCCAATGACAAAAGGTTCATCACGATTGGGCAATCACACAATTCTAAATATTAACATAGAAGAATGTATTTATTATTAATGGCCGATGAACTATTTATTTGTGTTTGATTAGTACATTAAAATTTTAATCTCACCGCAAGCAAAACATATCTCTATCTCGTGTATCCGGATCTTTAACTTCTATCTTTCGTTACACTTTTGTCCTCAATTTTTTTTTTTAATACCGCTAAATCTTAACTTTTCATTAATTAACGTAATTAAGTCCTTCTGAGACTATTTCATTTAAAAATTCTATTAATATGCCTGAAAAATACGTAATTGTTCTTAAACTTAAAAAAATGATACTAATGGAGAATCGCAGCATGATTTCAAACATTTTCAAAGCGAGCAATTGAGTCATAAACCTTTTATTTTTAAAATTGGGATTAATCTCAATAAAAATTACAAAAAAAAAAAAAAAAAAAGGAAAAAATCCTGCATATCATCTTCATAAAGAAAATATACAAGTTTAAGGGCCTTATAAACCTATGTTCCAAATCATCTTCATCTTTAGCAACTGAATAGCAGCCATAAAAATCTCTATTAAGAATCTAGAATTCGTTCTAATACTTCCGGTGGGCATTGTTATAATGCCCACCGAGATATATCATGCAATTATTGCATGAGTGTAAAGTCACCGAGACATATGTCATGCAATAATTGCATGAGTGTAAAGTGGGACTTTACACTCTTGCAATAATTGCATGACACATATCCCGGTGGGCATTATAACAATGCCCACCGGAGGCATTAGATCAATATTCTAAGAATCCGTTTGACACAATCATTGTGAATATTATTTTTTACAATACAACTTTTGTTAAAATATAGTCAATTATTTAGCTTTGAATCTAAAAAATACTGTGAATATAAATTAAGTGTTTGTCTATATAACTATAAAAAATACTTTTATATTAACTTTATATTTAATTAATTATTATATATCTCATATTATTGTCTTATATAAATAATATTTTTTTATATCAAATAATAACTATTAAAATTAATAACTTAATTAAATTATGATAACAAAATTATTTTAGTATATATCATACCACTTAAAATTAATTTATTTATATTTAACATATTATGTATAATTTGTATTATATTATTTAACAAGCCTACATAAATTTTTCACTTTATATAAATATAAGGCGTAAAAATTTGATATAAGTAATTAATGTTGCAAATAAATTAATATTATGTATTAAATATAATTTTGTTAATTTTTAAATTTTATTAAATGTTAATTGCAATTTCTCATAAAAACTCAATCGAGCTTTTTAATTTGAGCTTCACTAAAACAACTTTTTAAAGCTGGTTGTTTAGTAAAAATTCTTATTAACTTTAACAAAACAACTATAAATATAATCAAAAGTATTTTTACTATTTAAGAAGTATTTTTAGACTTCAAAAAAACCTTCCAAAGGCACACTAAGAAGGATTAAAATTTAAAATGTGGAACGCTCTTATTATTCATGTCAGTGAATCAATCGATTGCAAAAATAAATTTACAATCCGAGTGGATATAAAATGCTACCAAATTTCGAGAAATCTCAATAGAATTGATGGGTTCTTTAGTAAACGAAACAATTTTAATGTTTGTTTCATATACTCAACCGAATAATACAACTAATAAATTTTGCCGTTAAACCATTAAATAAATATTTCACACTTACCATTGTCTAGTGTATCTAAATCTAATTTTAGTGTATCATTTTCAATTCCGGTGTCCACCAAACACATTTGTTTCTTTTAAGCTTAGCTAAACATTCTCTAATTTACTTATGAGTAAACTTATGAATAAGTAATTTAAACTGAAGCCATAGATGCACAGGTTTAAGCTGCATCCCTAGAATCACGAAAACTCCAGCCTTAATATTTTTTGTTAAATTTCAGTGACGGGTGTGAAATTTTGACGTATTTTCCACAAGGAAATGAACCTCTCCTGATCTCGTAATATTTTCACCAAGAATCACTTACAACATCACCTGCATTTATAATTCAACTTTTTCTTTATCATCAAAATGTACAGAATGCAATTCCATTTTTCCCCCCTGTATCCTCAAAATCCAGAAACTAGTACTCCTCTTTTTAACTGTCTTACAAAATATTGAACTACCTTGCTGATTAAGAAAATAATTTGGTGTCAAAATTGGGAGGATGAAACTTATCGTAAATCAGATTTCAGTCGAGACCAAGAAACTCTAATCCGGTAGCTGAAGGTGTCAAGCCATATTGAGACAAATACTGAGCATTGTAAAACTTAGTCAGGTGCCTCATTCCACTGTCGCACAGAATTGTAATGATAGTGTGACCAGGGCCCAGCGCTTGGGCCAGCCGAACAGCTCCAACACAGTTCATGGCCGAAGAACTCCCTAGAAAGAGGCCGTCGTTCTTTAATAAATACCTGAAGAACAATAGTAGCAACATCAGGTTTTGCAGATTCATAAATATGCACACCTTCTGGCTTCTGGCTTCTGGCTTCTGGCTTCTGGCTTTCATTTTGATTGTTATACATGTATTCTTAGGAGTAACAAGGAAATCACAAGTTTTATCAATCAAAGCATCAATGGACTTGAGCACAAATAAGTTCTTTTCACAGGGTGACATAATCTCCACAAGGAACATCAAAGTTAAAACAACGAATTAAAAAAGGAAAACTAAACATCATAAACTACCACTTCTCTTGTTCCATTTGACAGCTTATTAATTGTTTTATCCTCTAACCTTCTTCACTAAGGAATTGTTGAAGATATAATTAATATAAATAAGTTTGATTCCTTTCTAATAGTTTAAGCTCTAAGATGAGGTAAACATGGTATCAAGGTCGTTGATTAAAGTCTTGCCGCCATCTATTTATAAAAATTCTGCATAGGTCATGCCTGTTACGATGAAATGAACTCACCTTGTATGTGAAAGGACGTTACGAAGAAAGTAACTCATCTTGTAGACTAAATTCAAATAAATAAATGTGTCCACAAGACAAGGACCATAAGGTAAACAACAGGAATAGCCATGAAATTTCAAGCAGAAAATTGATGCTACGTGGGTACGTAAGTAAAGAGTACAAGAATGACCTAGACATTTCAACAGCTTCTATATCTGTGCCTCGGAAAGCCCCATCAAGTTCTGACATCTTAAAGTTTTCAGTCAATCTGTTAATCCCAATTCCTTCCGTTATAGTATCAAATGGGTTCTTCAACCTCTGTCCTTCAGCCTCCTCTCTTGTGTACATCACTCCTCTGGTTACCTTGTTGAACAAACCAGAACCAGGAGGGTCTATGAGAAAGCACTTGATATTCGAGTCCTTTTCCTGTTGAATAGATAGACAGCAGGTTATACCACCATCTTCATCAGGTTTACCCTCTCTATTCCCAAGTAAGGGAATGAAATTAAAAATTCAGCCGTGGGGAAAAGAAGGAGAAAGCAACCTTCAGAAACCTAGAAATGCCAGCCACTGTACCACCTGTGCCAGCAGCTGCAACAAATGCATCTAAGTTGCCTCCGACCTGTTCCCAGATCTCAGGTCCGGTACCTTCATAGTGAGCCCTAAAATTTGAAAGGTTCTCAAATTGATCTGCAAAAAAACCACCCTTGCAGTCATACAAGATACTTTGAGTTTCCTTGTCTGATGTGTAACCATTAATTTGATTGCCATCTTTGGTACTATTTTGGTTAAAATTGTGGTGCTTTGATGCTATTTCATTTGCTTCCACTGCTCTTCTCCTTGCAACATTGACATAGTGGTCTCTATGTGTAATTGAAACTGGTCTAACTCTTTCAACTGTAGCACCAAGAGCTTCCAGTATTTGGGACTGAAACAGTGAGTAACAGGGTTAAAAAACAAACACTGTGAACTTCAATTAAAGGAATAAGTAAAAAACTTAGGGTGGATTTGGCACACTGTACTGTATGAGGTGCATACATTCTCAAGTCCTAGTTCAGAGAATTTTGCACAAAATTATGAGGGGGGGGGACCATGCTTCTGAACAAGAGGATATTTTGTTGCTATTCCATTTTGTGTATTATTTGGGTAAATGGAGATGATTAATCCCCATTCACCATTGCTCCCCTGTCGATTAAGTTCTCCGGTTGAATCTAGATAATAGAACTTCACTGGATTAATTTGATCCGGGTATAATATACCTAAACGCTGTATTAAATAAAGAATTTCATTGTCTAATCTAATAGAGACTGCCAAACGCACTAAACTTACAAGCACGTACATGCAGTACTAACTCTTTGTAAATGAGCAAAAGAAAATAGGACATTGCATTACCAGTGGAATTCTGTCTATAGAAGATAGAGGAAATGATAATAGAAACATACCAGCCGAATATTTGATTAAAGCATAACCAATCAGACCTTCTCAATAGCAACATCATCTGGAATAACTACATGGCATTTGCATCCATAAGCCGGGCGCTACCGTTGCAAGACTGATGGCTGTGCTTCCAGCACTTCCCTCAGTAACAACGCCGCCTGGAGCTAGAGATCCTGATTCCAAGGCCTGCACGAGAGAGGTGGGTGTGATTATTAACGTCACATATAAATGGAAAAGATGCTGAAAACATAAAGGCAATATTAAAGTGTGCCTAGTAGTCGGTCATGGTAAATTCTAGATAATTTACATTTAGCAACGACTTTAAAAATACCGAATCTCTGGGACGATCGAGTACAAAGAAATGAAAACCAAATTTTCAGAATGAATCTTAAAATTAGCAACTTAAAGCCAATTAGCATTTACTGAATTGCTAAGTCAGTTAAAAGCTGCAATTTTGATTACTAGGACCATCAACTTCAACTCCATTAACAACCACTGATGAAACTTTTTCGGTTTACACTCAAGTTTTGCATCGAACTAATCCGATCACACAAACAGTTCAAACAACCAATATATTTGGTGATAGCAATTAATAGAATAGGAGAAAAATAAAACAATAGAGGAATCAGATTACTTTATGAATGAGATAGTTCAAGAACAATACAGACAAATGTTGCACAAAGTCCATAACTTAGGAAGCAGGACAAGTAAATAAACAGAGTTAATCTACCTCTTCAATTATTTTCACTGCCACCCTATCCTTTACACTTCCTCCTGGATTCAAAAACTCTGCCTTTCCAAGAATCTGACCAAAAACAGAGAAACTCGTGAGGCAACACATCAAAAGAAAATTAAACCACAAAAATTATGTACATATATGTAGAGAGTGTGAGGTTGGGGATACTTCACAGCCAGTGGCATCGGAAAGGCTGTTGATTCTAATAAGGGGGGTATTGCCAATGGCGGCGACGAGTCCATTTCGAGAATTTGGAACATTCGGAGTCTTTGATGAAGAAGATTTTGAGCGTTTGCGGAGGAAGGAAGAGAGGATGGCGCCTATGCAGAGCGCGACGACAACACTGCCGGCTGCTCTCACAGGCGCCATTGCTGTGGCCCCGTTACAGATCTCTGGACGGGACGGGTCGGCTTTGTAAACGGGGCTGCTGATTGCTGAGACGATGGGTCTATATTAGAACCCGAATAGAGTTCAAGATGGACTGGTCCGATATTTTCTAACTGAATGCGGGCCGGAATTACGGGCCGCTCGTTGATAAAGTCCAATTTAAAAATAGATTACTGCACGCTTTAGGGATGGTAATGGGGTGGGTGGCGACCCCTAGGGATGGCAAAAATTCCACCGCCCGGATCCGCCCAGCGTTCCACCTCGCCAAGAGCCACACTGCCCGCTCCGCCAAGTAATAGGGGCGGGTTTGGGCGATTTTTTACGCCTCGGGCAACCTCGCCCATGACCGACCTAAAAAAAAAAAAAAAAAAAATTTTGAAAAATCATAAAATATAGTAGAAATTATGATTTTCACTAAAAATGGACTAAAGAAAAATCGAACTCGGGTTAAAATTTATAAACTACTAACTTTAACCACTACACCACAACTCAAATTTTATAATTTTTTTGTTTTGTTTGGTACAAATATTTTAAAAATTGTATATATTTTTTAAAATTATTTTCAGTTTTAAAAAAAAAAAAATTATTTCATGAGGCGGTTGGCGGGTCCAACGGCCGCCTATGGTCAGCGGGTCATGGGGCGGGGATGGGCCAAAATATTCATGGCTATTCATAGGTGGCCCCCCATGCCATCCCCACCGACCCGGCCCCGGCCCGGACCGCGTGCGACTGCGGGGTATAACAGAGCATCCCTTTGGCCTGCCCTACGAATTTTATTTTTTTATAAAATTGAAAAAAAATTATAAAAAAAAAAGAAATAATTTTTTTTTTAAAAAAAATATTTGTAGCAAACAAAAAAAAAGTAGAAGATTGGAGTTGTGGTGTAATAGTTGAGATTTATAGTTTATAACTTTAGCTCGGATTCGATTTTTCTTTAGTCCATTTCTAGTAAAATTTTAATTTGTATTTTATTTTGTGATTTTAAAAAAAAAAAAAAAAAATTGATGGGCGATGCGCCCTATTACCCGAATAAGCAAAATTTGGACAGGATGAGTTCGAGAGGCGGGTTTTTTTTGCCATCATTAGTCCGTTTCCACTCTCCAACAAGTGTTACCAAAGGATTTTAGTAATTAATTAGAAGAAAAAGAACTTTGGAAACCACTTTAAGGGCATGCTTGAGAGTTTTTATTTTATCGATTTGAGTGGTAGTATTTATGAAGAGTTGAAAAAATTGGTGCTTGTTAGTTTTGGAGTATTGGTTTTGAGCGATTTTAATCCGCCAAAAGTCGGTGTAGTGTAAATTGAAATGTATCTCCCAATCCCAAAATCGGTATTTTTAGTTGTTCTTCAAAAAAAAAAAATTCAATTTACCCTCTTTCAAACAATTACTAAATCTTAACTTTTCATTAATTAACGAAATTAGTCCTTACCGACTATTTCATTTTAAAATTCTATTAATATGCCTTGAAAAATACTGTAATTGTTCTTAAACTTAAAAAAAATGATATTAATGGAGAATCGCAGCATGATTTCAAACATTTTCAAAACGAGCAATTGAGTCATATACCTTTTATTTTAAAATTGCAATTAATCTCAATAAAATTACAAAAAAAAAAGAAAAAGATAAAGAAAAAATCCTGCATATCATCTTCATAAAGAAAATATACAAGTTTAAGGGCCTTATAAACCTATGTTCCAAATCATCTTCATCTTTAGCAACTGAATAGCAGCCATAAAAATCTCTATTAAGAATCCTTTTGACACAATCATTGTGAATATTATTTAGCTTTGAAAAATACTGTGAATATAAATTAAATGTTTGGCTATATAACTATAAAAAATATTTTTATATTAATTTTATATTTATTTGACTAAACAAGAATTAATTATTATATATCTCATATTATTGTCTTATATAAATAATATTTTTTAAAATTAATAACTTAATTAAATTATGATAACACAATTATTTTAGTATATATCATACCACTTAAAATTTATTTATTTATATTTAACATATTATGTATAATTTGTATTATATTATTTAACACGCCAACATAAATTTTTCACTTTATATAAATATAAGACGTAAAAATTTGATATAAGTAATTAATGTTGCAAATAAATTAATATTATGTATTAATGATAATTTTGTTAATTTTTAAATTTCATTATAGTTAATTATAATTTCTCATAAAAACTCAATCAGAGCTTTTTAATGTGTGCTTCACCAAAACAACTTTTTTAAACTGGTTGTTCAGTAAAAAATTCTTATTAACTTTAACAAAATAACTATAAATATAATCAAAAGTATTTTTGCTATCTAAGAAGTATTTTTAGACTTCAAAAAAACATTCCAAAGGCACACTAAGAAGGATTAAAATTTAAAATGTAGAACGCTCTTATTATTCATGTCAGTGAATCAATCGGTTGCAAAAATAAATTTACAATCCGAGTGGATATAAATGCTACCAAATTTCGAGAAATCTCAATAGAATTGATGGGTTCTTTAGTAAACGAAACAATTTTAATGTTTGTTTCATGTACTCAACGGAATAATACAACTAATAAATTTTGCCGTTAAACCATTAAATAAATATTTCACACTTACCATTGTCTAGTGTATCTAAATCTAATTTTAGTGTATCATTTTCAATTCCGGTGTCGACCAAACACATTTGTTTCTTTTTAAGCTTAGCTAAACATTCTCTAATTTACTTATGAGTAAACTTATGAATAAGTAATTTAAACTGAAGCCATAGATGCACAGGTTTAAGCTGCACCCTAGAATCACGAAAACTCCAGCCTTAATATTTTTGTTAAATTTCAGTGACGGGTGTGAAATTTTGACGTATTTTCCACAAGGAAATGAACCTCTCCTGATCTCGTAATATTTTCACCAAGAATCACTTACAACATCACCTGCATTTATAATTCAACTTTTTCTTTATCATCAAAATGTACAGAATGCAATTCCATTTTTCCCCTGTATCCTCAAAATCCAGAAACTAGTACTCCTCTTTTAACTGTCTTACAAAATATTGAACTACCTTGCTGATTAAGAAAATAATTTGGTGTCAAAATTGGGAGGATGAAACTTATCGTAAATCAGATTTCAGTCGAGACCAAGAAACTCTAATCCGGTAGCTGAAGGTGTCAAGCCATATTGAGACAAATACTGAGCATTGTAAAACTTAGTCAGGTGCTTCATTCCACTGTCGCACAGAATTGTAATGATAGTGTGACCAGGGCTCAGCGCTTGGGCCAGCCGAACAGCTCCAACACAGTTCATGGTCAAGAACTCCCTAGAAAGAGGCCGTCGTTCTTTAATAAATACCTGAAGAACAATAGTAGCAACATCAGGTTTTGCAGATTCATAAATATGCACACCTTCTGGCTTCTGGCTTTCATTTTGATTGTTATACATGTATTCTTAGGAGTAACAAGGAAATCACAAGTTTTATCAATCAAAGCATCCATGGACTTGAGCACAAATAAGTTCTTTTTCACAGGGTGACATAATCTCCACAAGGAACATCAAAGTTAAAACAACGAATTAAAAAAAGGAAAACTAAACATCACAAACTACCACTTCTCTTGTTACATTTGACAGCTTATTAATTGTTTTATCCTCTAACCTTCTTCACTAAGGAATTGTTGAAGATATAATTAATATAAATAAGTTTGATTCCTTTCTAATAGTTTAAGCTCTAAGATGAGGTAAACATGGTATCAAGGTCGTTGATTAAAGTCTTGCCGCCATCTATTTATAAAAATTCTGCATAGGTCATGCCTGTTACGATGAAATGAACTCACCTTGTATGTGAAAGGACGTTATGAAGAAAGTAACTCATCTTGTAGACTAAATTCAAATAAATAAATGTGTCCACAAGACAAGGACCATAAGGTAAACAACAGGAATAGCCATGAAATTTCAAGCAGAAAATTGATGCTATGTGGGTACGTAAGTAAAGAGTACAAGAATGACCTAGACATTTCAACAGCTTCTATATCTGTGCCTCGGAAAGCCCCATCAAGTTCTGACATCTTAAAGTTTTCAGTCAATCTGTTAATCCCAATTCCTTCCGTTATAGTATCAAATGGGTTCTTCAACCTCTGTCCTTCAGCCTCCTCTCTTGTGTACATCACTCCTCTGGTTACCTTGTTGAACAAACCAGAACCAGGAGGGTCTATGAGAAAGCACTTGATATTCGAGTCCTTTTCCTGTTGAATAGATAGACAGCAGGTTATACCACCATCTTCATCAGGTTTACCCTCTCTATTCCCAAGTAAGGGAATGAAATTAAAAATTCAGCCGTGGGGAAAAGAAGGAGAAAGCAACCTTCAGAAACCTAGAAATGCCAGCCACTGTACCACCTGTGCCAGCAGCTGCAACAAATGCATCTAAGTTGCCTCCGACCTGTTCCCAGATCTCAGGTCCGGTACCTTCATAGTGAGCCCTAAAATTTGAAAGGTTCTCAAATTGATCTGCAAAAAACCACCCTTGCAGTCATACAAGATACTTTGAGTTTCCTTGTCTGATGTGTAACCATTAATTTGATTGCCATCTTTGGTACTATTTTGGTTAAAATTGGGGTGCTTTGATGCTATTTCATTTGCTTCCACTGCTCTTCTCCTTGCAACATTGACATAGTGGTCTCTATGTGTAATTGAAACTGGTCTAACTCTTTCAACTGTAGCACCAAGAGCTTCCAGTATTTGGGACTGAAACAGTGAGTAACAGGGTAAAAAAACAAACACTGTGAACTTCAATTAAAGGAATAAGTAAAAACTTAGGGTGGATTTGGCACACTGTACTGTATGAGGTGGATACATTCTCAAGTCCTAGTTCAGAGAATTTTGCACAAAATTATGAGGGGGGACCATGCTTCTGAACAAGAGGATATTTTGTTGCTATTCCATTTTGTGTATTATTTGGGTAAATGGAGATGATTAATCCCCATTCACCATTGCTCCCCTGTCGATTAAGTTCTCCGGTTGAATCTAGATAATAGAACTTCACTGGATTAATTTGATCCGGGTATAATATACCTAAACGCTGTATTAAATAAAAATTTCATTGTCTAATCTAATAGAGACTGCCAAACGCACTAAACTTACAAGCACGTACATACAGCGCTAACTCTTTGTAAATGAGCAAAAGAAAATAGGACATTGCATTACCAGTGGAATTCTGTCTATAGAAGATAGAGGAAATGATAATAGAAACATACCAGCCGAATATTTGATTAAAGCATAACCAATCATACCTTCTCAATAGCAACATCATCTGGAATAACTACATGGCATTTGCATCCATAAGCCGGCGCTACCGTTGCAAGACTGATGGCTGTGCTTCCAGCACTTCCCTCAGTAACAACGCCGCCTGGAGCTAGAGATCCTGATTCCAAGGCCTGCATGAGAGGTGGGTGTGATTATTAACGTCACATATAAATGGAAAAGATGCTGAAAACATAAAGGCAATATTAAAGTGTGCCTAGTAGTCGGTCATGGTAAATTCTAGATAATTTACATTTAGCAACGACTTTAAAAATACCGAATCTCTGGGACGATCGAGTACAAAGAAATGAAAAACCTAATTTTCAGAATGAATCTTAAAATTAGCAACTTAAAGCCAATTAGCATTTACTGAATTGCTAAGTCAATTAAAAGCTGCAATTTTGATTACTAGGACCATCAACTTTAACTCCATTAACAACCACTGATGAAACTTTTTCGGTTTAAATTCAAGTTTTGCATCGAACTAATCCGATCACACAAACAGTTCAAACAACCAATATATTTGGTGATAGCAATTAATAGAATAGGAGAAAAATAAAACAATATAGGAATCAGATTACTTTATGAATGAGATAGTTCAAGAACAATACAGACAAATGTTGCACAAAGTCCATAACTTAGGAAGCAGGACAAGTAAATAAACAGAGAGTTAATCTACCTCTTCAATTATTTTCACTGCCACCCTATCCTTTACACTTCCTCCTGGATTCAAAAACTCTGCCTTTCCAAGAATCTGACCAAAAACAGAGAAACTCGTGAGGCAACACATCAAAAGAAAATTAAACCACAAAAAAATATGTACATATATGTAGAGAGTGTGAGGTTGGGGATACTTCACAGCCAGTGGCATCGGAAAGGCTGTTGATTCTAATAAGGGGGGTATTGCCAATGGCGGCGACGAGTCCATTTCGAGAATTTGGAACATTCGGAGTCTTTGATGAAGAAGATTTTGAGCGTTTGCGGAGGAAGGAAGAGAGGATGGCGCCTATGCAGAGCGCGACGACAACACTGCCGGCTGCTCTCACAGGCGCCATTGCTGTGGCCCCGTTACAGATCTCTGGACGGGACGGGTCGGCTTTGTAAACCGGGCTGCTGATTGCTGAGACGATGGGTCTATATTAGAACCCGAATAGAGTTCAAGATGGACTGGTCCGATATTTTCTAACTGAATGCGGGCGGCTCGTTAATAAAGTCCAATTTAAAAATAGATTACTGCCCGCTTTAGGGATGGTAATGGGGTGGGTGGCCCGACCCTACCCCCGACCCCGCCCCTGCGACCCGCGGGGTAGAACAGGGCATCCCTTTGGCCTGTCCTACGAATTTTATTTTTTTATAAAATTGAAAAAAAATTATAAAAAAAGAAAAGAAATAAATTTTTTTAAAAAAATATTTGTAGCAAACCAAAAAAAAAGTAGAAGATTGGAGTTGTGGTGTAATAGTTAAGATTTATAGTTTATAATTTCAACTCGGATTCGATTTTTCTTTAGTCCATTTCTAGTAAAATTTTAATTTGTATTTTATTTTGTGATTTTACAAAAAATAAAAAAAATAAATTGATGGGGCGATGCCGCCCCTATTACTCGAATAAGTAGGGCAGGACACAAGACGAGTTCTGAGCGACGGGTTTTTTTGCCATCATTAGTCCGTTTCCACTCTCCAACAAGTGTTACCGAAGGATTTTAGTAATTAATTAGAAGAAAAAGAACTTTGAAAACCACTTTAAGGGCATGCTTGAGAGTTTTTATTTTATCGATTTGAGGGGTAGTATTTATGCAGAGTTGAAAAAATTGTCTTGTTTGTTAGTTTTGGAATATTGGTTTTGAGCAATTTTAATCCGCCAAAGTCGATTGTAGTGTAAATTGAAATGTATCTCCCAATCCCAAAATCGGTATTTTTTTAATTTGTTCTTCAAATTTTTTTCCAATTTTACCCTCTTTCAAACAATTATTTTCAAAATATCATTAACTTAATATTTATAAAAATAAAAGAACTAAACATATGCACACAAAAAAAAAACATGCAAGAATATAAATTTATTTTTATATTTTCAATTATATGTGGATATATAAAATTTTTAAATTTTTTATATATGGGCAAATATACAATTTGATTCTTTTTAAAAAAAATTAAGTCACTTGGATAATAAACTCTCAAAACCAATTGCTAAAAAACCGCTACTAAAAACTATCTAAAATCACTTCCCTCATGAACGTCCAAATCAGTATTTTAAAAAACCTCATAACTGGTACTCCAAAACATATCCTAAAGTGTAATATCAATTATTATACTGGAAACTTTTTATGTAGTCATTGATTTTATAACATTTATAGAAATTGACTGTTTTCTTTGCGTTTCAGTTTTGAGTTTCAAATTCATTTTCAAATTTATATTTTGAGAGTATATTTTAAGATTACTGAAAACGCACTTGGTTTGTCATTCTGAAAAACTATTTTTAAAAATAAAAAACTAGAAACACATTCTATTAGGAATTTTGAAAAATTATTTTATATCACTTTATTCAATGAATTTGATTACTCAGTAAAATAAAACAATTTCATTATAATATATGATAAAATAATATATACATTTTAAAGTCAGTGAATCTTACAATATATTTTTTTACAAAAATAAAATACAAACAAATAACAAACTAACAAAATAAAAATTAAAAAAATAAAAATTAATGACGGGGACTAAGAATTTTAATCAATTTTTATTTAAATTAATTATTAAATTTTTTATTTAAATAACCAATACGGGCTTGAATTATTTTTTAGTATTTAGAATTTTAATTTTTTAGAATTATAAATTTTTAGAATTTTTTTTTTTTATTTTTAAGAATTTATAATTTTATTTTTTAGAATTTTATAATTTTAGAATTGTTGTTTATATAAATTTTGTTTTAAATAAATTTTGTTTTAATTTTTTAGATTAACTTCTTTAGAATTTTATATTTTATTTTGTAGATTTTATTTTTTCTATATTTTTTTTAATTTTAGAATTTTTGTTTATATAATTTTTATTTAAATAAATTTTATTTTTCTTGTTTTAAGTGTTTTCTATATTTTCACTAAAAACAACACTTAAAACGTTAAAAACCTTGTTTTTAGTTTTTTTGTTATAAATTTAACCTTGTTTTCGAAAATGAATTTTCAAAAACAAAATAACAAACAAGTTTTGAATATTTTACAAAACTAAAAACTAAAAACAACAAAGAGAATATGTCATAAAATTCAAGTGAAACAAAGTACATTGAAACTTATTTTTTCCTAATAAAGGATATAAAATATTCTTTTCATTTATGTAAATGAATACTTTACATTTTGTAATCCACAAGAATTTTTTTAAATCATTAATTATTATAAATTTTAAAATCACGAAATTACATGTGATAGATCTCTTATTTCATGCAAAAGAATGTGGCTTTTTTTTTTTTTTTTTTTAATAAATGTTATGTGCAAACACTTTGCGAAAATTCAAGGGCAATTCTATCTATTGCACACGACCATAATTTTTGGATGAAAACTGTTAGTAAAGATACATTTGAATATGAATTGTGATTTTTGTTTTAAATTTTCGTAAATCTAAGTTCATTTGAAGTGGTTTAATTGAAAAATCAATTAAAAATGTGTAAATTCGTGTTAACAATCGCATGATTTGTTAACAGACCTCTTAATAGACCACATATCTGTTAACAAATATGTGTTCTGTTAATTTTAGTTTTAACAGACCACATATTTGTTAACAGCTATGTGGTTTGTTAACAATAGTTATAAGTGAGAATATTTAAATTTTTTTTATATAAAAAAAGTATTTTTAACTTTTTTAGGCTTGGTTTGATATCTTTGTCTTTTAAGAGAATCGGTGTGGGAAGAATCGAGATAAGTGTTTGGCAAGAAACTCTTGTTTCAAAATTGTTGTATGTTTCAAAAGTTAGTAGTTGAACGTTTGGTAAACAAAAGTGATTTATTGTTTGAATTCAGATTAAATTACTAAAAAGGCATTGATTATAATAATGTTATTTTGTATTATTATTATTATCACGAGTGGTAATTTTTTTTTTTTTGCCTAGTTAAATATTTTTAACAAGACAATGCATTTATTATTATTGTTTTAAAATAAAATTAAACACCTAATAAATTTCAAATTTTATAAAAATTACAAAATAAAAGTATAGTCGTGCAAAAATTAATTAAATTTATATTATTTTTATGCATCCAACTTGCATCAATTCGATTTCTCAAATGAGTATTAAAAGAATTATTTTAATTAATTAGGGTAAAATAGATATTTTAATAATATATATATGAAAAGTTAAAAGCGAGAATCCGAAAAGCCTACCCTTTCACCGCTTCTCAAAATCTCAAAAGGGTGAGTCGATTATTTTATAATCACTTTTAAAAATTTTACCAAACGCCTAAATCAACTTCCGATTGTTTTCGGAATTAGAAGTTAGCCCAAAATCAATTCAAAACGGACGTTAATATAAGTTAGGTATTTTAATGATTCAAGTGATTTGACACAACTTTTAGCCAAAGCGGCCAGATGCAATACAGCAATAGGTTATAAACGTACAAAAACATACTTCAGTGCAAACTGGCAAGTGCCATTCCTTTAAAACAAATAGTCGCCGACACACACGTGAATGTTATTTGACTATTTTGTCAAGAGAAGTTCCTCTTTTGCAATGAAATTGATCTTCATGCCCCTTCAAGGAATGAAGAAATTATAATTTCAACTTCCATTTTATAAATTTGACAAAAATTTAAGAAAACGATATTTAAGCTTATAAATTCATAGCACTTACAATATTTTTCTAGAATTAAAATTCTTAAATTTTTAACGAGATGATTGAATTTCGAATTCAAATAAATAAAAAATGAATCAATAAAACTCATGAGTAAAATATACTCGTGCATGTAATTTCTCAAATATGTAGCAATTTAATGTCAATTCTCAAATATGAATTCATGCATTATGCATATATATTCTCAAATTTGGAGCGATACTAGGGAATTTTATTAGAAGTTTTAACCAAAATTTCAAGTAATGAGAATTAGGCTTTGTTTGTTTTCAATTAAAATTTTGTTAAAAAGCTAAAGTCAAAGTTAACAATTAATTTTAACCACATATTTCATGGACCCACAACTTTTCAACCTCACATTTCATCAACTTTTTAAAAAAATCTGATTTTAATCAAAATCAAACACACCCTTAACAATCTTAACTATACTCGATCCAATAGAGAGTCGTTTGATAGAGATTATAAAATACAAAGTAGTTTACACAATTTGACTTTTCACGTTATTTGACATTTTATAAAAGATTTTTATTCTGATGGTAAATTAATACGTATTTAATAAATTTAAAATTAATTTTACATAGATTTTTAATTAAATGGTAAATTAATCGTATTTCAATAAGTTTTAAAAAGAATAAAATTAAATTATTATGAATCATACCTAATAATTGAAAAGAATTAAAATCTAAATGAGAACCTAACCGTTCAAAAAGAAAAAAATCTAAATGGGGTATTTTGGGAATAAGAATCTCACAAGTCTAAAATAAAATGACAAACAGATTGACTCTAAAATTTTACTGGCCTCAAGACAAAGAGTCACAAAAAGGTTTTCCGGCAGAGAATCTCTGCACAGTCATCACCCCCCTCACCCCAATCACCCTTCCGTCTCTTACAAAAACCCATAACGATTCAATAACAAGGCCTCCCAAATCCGCCATGGATATCCCAGAAAAGCTTCTCAAATTCAAATTCCACATACTTTCCGCCATTACACTTCTCTCATCCATCCTTTTAATCATCTACCTTGCTCCTAGATTTCTAAATATTATTAAGTACTTCTGGCCTCTACTCGTCTCGACCGCCCTGTTTCTCGTTGCCGTATTTGTTCTTGGACGGATTTCTCCCCCGGCAGTATCGGCCTCCGATGAAAAAGCCGCCGAAGGATTGTTGGACTACGTTGCTGGTCAGCCGGAGCAATTACAGGCCGCCGTAGAAGAAAGTTTCAGAGCCCAATAATGTTTTATTATGTAATTTTTTCTGACCTTTTTTTTTTCTTTTGCTTTATTAGTAGATTCGGGAATTGGGATCATGATTTGTAAATTCATGGAATTGTGATGTTCGCATAATTAATCAGAATAATTGGGCCCTTTTTGGAATATCTATTTCCGATTATTTTATTTTATTTTACAAGATTATCCTTAATCATTTGAATCTGATTAATGACAATTTTATCATTTCATGCTTTATTTGATTTGAAAACTTAATCAAAAAAAACGTTTTATTTGGTTTGAAAATAAACTATTACCAAATTTATAATTGGTTTATAATTCACGGGCACAAGTATGTATGATCGGGTTTAAAAATATTTTTTTTTAGGAAATTTAAAATTTTAAAAAATTAGTAAAATGTGTTGATGAAAAATTAATAAAAATTGTGGTTCTCAATATATATGTGGTTGAAAATAAATTTTAAAAAAATCTTCAAACATGCTCTAAAATAATCTTTAATCCATATTTTCAAATTAGTGCAACTTTTACACTAAAATAGTGTTACTTTCACCCTAAATATGTATGTTATCTCTAAATGGTTGATCTCTATTATGGTGGATGATAGGAATTATGGGAGTTGATCTTCTATCCATAGTAGATGGGTAAGAGATATAATGTCCATCGATGCTATCAATCATGTAATGCCATCTTATTGGTAGACATTATATTTCCTCAGCCACCATTATCTCTAATCCAACTCTTTAAATTTTGCACCAAACGAATAATGTACATTCTCTTTGTAATATGAAGGCAAAATAGGATAAAAATGCACACCAAATTTATTTCTCTACTTTGGCGTCCCAATTTGAAGCTGGGGCATTTTCATACTCTGTTCTGGCGTGAAATGCCAAAATGGATTATGGGGTAGAGATTAGAAAAAGAAAAATATCTTATCCTCACTAAAAAGTAAAAATTGATTTCCTTTCTATATTATTATTTACTCTTTTACTTTTTTAAAAAATATTTTTGATCAACTCAGTGATGGATTAGAATTTAAATTTAATGAAATTATTCCTTTGCTAAATTCATGAAATATTCTTGGACTTGGGAAAATTTTCAGAGAATATATTATATTAATGGCTTGTTTGTCCGTATTGTTTAAAATTATATTTATTTTGCTGATTACGCTTTTTTAATACTGCACTCAGTAGACTCCCAATAAAACTTAGGATTCATGAATCTATTGTTAAATAAAAAAAAAAAAAAATCGATTGTTTGAAGGTCACGTGACAACTGACATATCGTTCTTGAGGTTTGTTTATCCTCGTTACCGTATATTTGATAGAATTTAAAAAGTTGATAGTATGTGTGTAATAGAAAGGTTGATAAAAATTGTCTCTCATCAAATATGTGGTTGACACTAACATCCACTCTAGATCCAATGTGGTCCCTTTTAAATGTTGACATCAATTAGTGGTTGTTGTCTTCATGTCGAGACATTATGAATTTTCAAAATAGAATACAATTTTCTTGGAAGGAAAAAAAACCCTCACATTCTGTAAAAATATCCCAAATTGTTATCTTTAATCCTAATCTTATAGTAAAATAGTCACGACAAAGTTCAAACACGAGGCCAATTGTAAAAAAATTAGTCGTTAGTCCATGTCAATGTTTAAAAGTCGTATTCCTGAAATACATTTGAAAAATGTGATTACTGACAATTAAAGAATTCCATTAATGTTAATAATATTCACGTAAAAAAAAAATTTGCAGTGTAAGAAAGATCATTGATTTTAAATAATCATTATTGATAATCGAACTCTTAACGAATTTGAAACGTCTGTTTGAAACCAAAAAAAAAAAAAGTTGAACCACTAGAATGAAAGTTCACTCAAAGTTAGGTGACCTGTAAAGTTTTTTTACCCATGTACATACAAATTCTTAAAAGCATCGAACTGCCAACCATCCACCACTCATTTTTCTTCCCAATACCGAATGAAAAGTTTTGGAATGATATCTAATCTGGCTAACAGTTGAATTAAATAATTAGTGCTAGTGCAGTTGTACCAACAACGCAACAGTATTGTACCTTTACTGTTGTCACATTCTACACTTAATAGGATTCTCTTTTGTGGTGGGCTGGAAAGTGTACAGTTGATGGCCTCATATTATTGAACAATCCTTATGGGTCCAGAAGCCTATGTGAGGCCCATCCCAAAACATGAGGTTCAGGGTCAAACTGGAAAGGGAAATGGCATCAAAGCACCCCTAACCTTTATGTAAGTTGACATTCAAGTCACCAACTAATTCCTTTTTTCTTACCTATATTAAAAGTGTGGATATTTGGTTTACTGATCAAAATGGTCAACTGATAAGTGCATTTAGTGCACTTATTCAGGCCTTAAAACTAAGTTTTAATTTCGTCATTTTATGAATTTTCTACTTAATTTAGTGTGTTATTCTTTCTATTTCAATTTTGAACCCGTCTATAAGAAATTGGAGGAGAATGAATGAACTTAACAATAAATTGAAAGATATTTCGGAAGTATGGAAACTCAATTGTACTCAATTGGAACTTAAAAGACCATTTTGGAGGCAATTAAAAAGTTTTAGGACTAAAATGATCAAAATTCAAACACAGAGGACTAAAGGTGCAAATTTACAAGAACCAAGCTGGACGATCACTTAGCAACACAAAACACCATCAGAATGCAAATAGCTCGCCTGGGCATGTAAATATCCCCGCATATTATTTTGTTTCCTTTTAAACTTTGACTCCAATTAAGAAATTTTTGAGACGCAAATTTTATAATATTTTGCGGATCTTTTGGGTACCATAAGGAAACTATATATATATATTATAAACTCATAATCGCGGGCCGAATTTTGAGAGAAAAAAAGAGACGAATCAAAAAACGAAGATCAAGATTCATCCTTTCAAAAATTAAACAAAGATCAAGATTTATTCTTTTGAGTTTTCTTCTTCTCCGGTGATGAATAATCTATTTTCTTTTTTTCTTTATTTTTATTTTCTTCTTCTTAGTATGCTAGGCTAGACTATTTTGTGTTATAATTACGATGAAACTTTTAGTTAAATTCTTCTATATAGATTCTTGATTTTTGACGATTTACTTCAATATAGTTTTGAATAATTAATTTTGATTTATTTTCATCTACAATTATATATGTAATAATTGTATGATGCTTGTGGTTTGTTTTACTATCGAGAGATCGAAAACAGGTTAGATATTATTTTAATTATCTTAAAGTCCGATAAGGGATAGAAATATACCGCTATGATTTATGTGATATTTAATTATCCATAGAAATTTAATGCATTCTTGTGTATTCGCATTTGTCATAGAGATATAGTCGGGTCATACATATGAATATATTTAATTTTATTCGAGAAAACTGTTAAAAAATTTAGGGATATTTATCGTCATAACTGACGTGCTTTGTCAAAATCAAGAATCAAAAAGAAGAATTAATAACTATAAGTGGATTCGGGGTCCTAGTACTTTTCTTTCCCAAAGTTATAGTAATTTTTATAAATCTAATCTTTTAATTATTTGAATTATAATTGTTTAGTTATTCTTAGTTTAAATTTTAGTTAGTTCATAATCACCAAATTTTCAAAGTTAAGAAATTTGGTTAAGATTACTATAATTGAATTGAACTATCTAAATCTTTGTATGGATATGATATTTGGACTCAACATCCATTATATTACTTGTGCGATGCATACACTTACAGAATATTAAATACAAAAATCGCTAACATCAACTAAAGTTATTTTCTACCTATTTGGTTTAATAACTTTGCAAAACAATTGTAAGAATCCAAAGATAAATTCATCCTAAATAAATATGATATTTCTTCATGTTTATGAAATAATAGTATTATTTACAATTTTAAAAATTAGGTTATTGTGAATAAATTCAGTATTTTAATATTTTTTATTATTTTTATAGAGATTTAATGGAACATAAAATACATATGTAATTCTTGAAAATATGAGATTTGAAGTGTAATTTACACTATTTATACGAAGAACCTAGGAATGTTTTATAAATTTGTACGTGTTTTACACTATTTGGGAAAAATGGTACTTAAAAATATTGACTTTTATGGAGTAAATTGAATTAAATTTTATCATATGTTTGAATCATCTATCGTAATGAACTTTAATAAACTAGATTTTAAGTTATAAGCATGCTATTTAGGTTTCAATTGCCTGATTTGTTAATATTTAATTTTTCTCCACTAATGTTACTAATATCAAGTCAATTCGTAAAAAGAAGATATAATAAACACTATTACATTCGATAACATCTTAGTTATCGATACATCACGTGCATCGCACGTGCTCACACTAATTTTTATTAGAAGAGTTGATGCTATTTTAGTTTGACATTATTTCACACTCATAACGAAATAAGGAGTTACATGGATAAAAGTATTCTAATTTGACTAGCACATGATATTTATATATGGTATTGTAAAAAAGTTAAAAAAATATATAAGAGATTGTAGAAATTGACTGCTGTACAATCCTAAGTTAAGATTCTATATCAAAATTTGTCGATCTCTTGATAAGATACCACTCGAATGTCTTGTGTCTTCTTTCTGTGTTAATTTCAAAGATGTAGCATAACAAATTGACCAAACAAAGAGTGCTTGTCAAAATCCAAAATATAGCAAAAATGCGCCCTGCCTTGGTCGAGAAGCTCTTATCTCCGTACCCCAAGGTTGTGAGTGTAGAACATACACAATAAAAAGCATCAACTAGATCTAATTTCTCGACTGCAGCTAGGAAGACCGTCCCAATGATAACGAGCACCACAAGCAAACTTGCCGTTATAAAACATTTGTATTGCACATTGTCTATAAGATGCTTGATTCGCACACTCTCTGTTTCAATCCCCTTCGAAATTTCAGTTGAACCAAGTTTTTGACGCATATCCAATGCCTGAATAAGCATTTTTTGCTGCTTCTCTACTAGGTAGTCTGCTGCTTTGCTTACAATTACACCAACCAGAGCCACCCCTAAGAAAGAAAAAGCACAGGCAAGTAGTTTTGTGGATACACTATTAGGCACAAGGTCTCCATATCCAACGGTGGTAATTGTCACAACGCAAAAATAAACAGAATCAAGAATTCCATTTATTTTCTCTCCTTTGATCTGGTCCCTAAGGAAGTAAAAGCATACAGTACCAATTGCCAGGCAGAAAATGAAGAAATGGCTATTCTTTTGAAACTTGGAAGGTGTGTTTGCAGAAGGAATTCAGATGGTGGAAGTAAGTGTCCATCGTTCATGCCACTCATTTCCGGCACACTTTTAGATCGACGAAATCTTGGTATCCGAGGATCCACCCTTTGATTTCCTGTCTACAAATTTCGCATCAAACACGTTAAAGTTGAGAATTTCAAGAGTAATTGACTAAATCAGATACCATTATTAAGCCGTGTTACACCATAGTCCATGCGGTCAACGCAAAAGTCCTCGGCATAAAAGCGTGATTCAAACTCAATAGACTATTGTTATAACGTCATCCCATGGTGATTTAATAGCTTAAGTGGTCGGATTTTAAGGTAAACGAAGCAAAAATTAAAATTTATTTAAAAACACAAAACAGAGAGAAAGGAAGCTGAGGAAAGAAGTCACAATCAATCTGAAATTTGACTTACTAGTGGTAATACAATATAATCGTGTCCTCCCAAAAGTGCTTCCGCCATTAAAATGAAAAAAAATATTTTACAAGTGCCTGGAAGAGGTTTGATATTTGTCCGCACCGATCCTGTTCCCTTTATGTGTTCAAAATCGTTTTTATCAATGTTCTATTTATTGGACACAATACGGCGGAGTTACTCGGTTGAGATGGGCAATAAGCGTGGACCAATCAAATTCATTTGTCATTTGAATTCACACATCATTCATGTTTTTAAAGGAACAGGTGTCATCACTGCCATTTTATAATTGTGTAAATAATTAGGATTTCTTGGTATTTAATATTAAATGAATGTAATTACGACTGAAAAATTGTTAATGCAAAATACTTTATGTTTCATCAACATGTTTCTATATGCATAAGTTACCAATTTTCTTTCTACTCTAGAAGTTTCTTGGTCTAGCTAGAAACATTTTTTGTGTTTAAGGTCATTTAATATATTCATAATCCATGCGTGTTTATTGAGAGAAATTGAATCTGCTTGATGATAAGCTTGTATATTTTCCAATTTCGAGGGAAAAAAAAGTTAATTTGTGTCAAAGTACATTGAGTAGTTTCTCTTTAAAAATAGTATATTTGTTCGTATTTTATCTATAAACCATTGTTAATGATTATAAGATCGATCAACTTAACCTTTAAGATGAAATAGTAAATGCAATACTTGAGTCAAACAGTTTTAATCTCGTCATTATCCACTTGAATAATGTTATTTATCGCCATTGGAGATTATCATCAATTTACGTAGCAAGTGTGTTGGCATTAAATGGTAGGTGTAAAGTCGATGAAATGTGAAGATACAAAACTTATTTTATTTGACATATCATTTAATGCCACATAAACTGATGATTATGATCAATGGTGATAATTAGTATTACATCATTCACTTAAGAAAATTTTATATGTGTTAGAGATATTTCATAAAGAAAAGAAATTTCTTAAATTTTGAGATGAGATAATTAACATAATCCATGTCAAGTGGATCGAGGGGAAGGGGCGGGTTCGAAAATGAAAGCTAGGGGGCTTACGACCACATCTTTACAAACCGGAAAAGCATATTAACAAAATTCGTTGGCCACTTGGATGGAAGATGACAAATAAAAGTCTTTTTCAAATCAGAATAACATATCATGTCTCTTTATATCTAATTTTCTTGTCTCTTAATAATTATCTCAATAATATTGTAGCGAAAAATTAGCTCCTTAAACGACTAGCTATTTGTTGATGTAAAACTTTTATTCTTAACATTTGGTACTTGGGAGCAAGTTGGGATCAACATCCAATGTTTAAACATTCCAAAGAACTCAACTGGTTGAGTGTTTCGAGTTCTCGTATTTCATGTCTCATAGACTGCACCAAACTCTTGTTAAAAAGAAAAAAAAAAAAAAAGAAGGGCCTCAAACACGAGGATGGGTTTAACTTTCATATATTTTGTACATATTTTTTCCTAACTAACTTGAGAAGAATCGAGTGTTCTCACTTCTTTGGAGAGTTCTCCACCACTTGCCTATATATATATAATAAAGCGAGTATAGTTTAGGAGTTGATTTTTGATACCGAAACAAATAATTTGAAAAAGAGATTCGTTTATTGAAAATATTATGAGTTAAAAGTAGTTTATATCAAATATAGGTTTGATCGATAAAATAGTTTAATTTATATTCATGAGATACTAAAGCTAACATTCCATATCCATAAAAGTTTGATTCTTTCTTTATGGATTCCCAACTAAAAACTGTCGATTATGTGTATTTTTACACCACCCCAATAAGAGAAAAAAGAAAAGAAAAAAAAATAGAAAACAAGCTTTACTTGATAAAAGGATAACTTTGCAAAAAGATTTTTATACCACTGAATATATATTCAAGTACATTTTATATAGATGTGTTTAGTGTCTAATTTAAAACTTTAAGTCATTAGAGAGGAGTCACGTGTATTCATATTTTATCTTCAATACGTTTTCTTATGTGCAAATTGGACTAATTTTTGCTCAAATGTCTGACACGGATATTTTGTTTAGTTCTGGCGCCATGTTAAGTGTTTTACCTTAAAATTTAAATTGTTAGAGAAATATCGCGTGTATTTGAAATCTTATCCTCAACTATTATCGATATTACAAGTATATAAAAAGAAAATTTGATGAGTTTAGTGACAGATCTTTTATCATCGCTAAATTGCTTAGGAAATTCGCCCCACTATTCATTAAAACTATTTTGCAATATATAAAATCCTTCGTACAATACCTTTCAGCAATGGATCTTTAACAACCCGTGTTAATTTTCAATATTCTTGTAGTGTCCAATATAATTTTTTTTATTTTTTTGGTAGACAAAACAAATCACAAATGTATGCAGTTTCATCATTTTGTCTCATGCAGGTCAACTATTTAACTTCGAGTTTTGGCAATTTTGGTGCATGTTCTCCAATTTTATAGGCTTAATTAATAGCGTATAAATATATATACTATTTCCAAAATTATACATACAAGAAAAACGAGAAAAAATACAAGTCCACAGCCACAAGATCATGATCAGAGGCCAGAGGGTGAATAAATTTGATAATTTACTTAAGTAGTAGTTTTAATTTCTTCCTTCATCCTTCTTATGAAATCATCGAATTTCTTGTTCAACTCTTCCGTACTTTCACATTCTGCATCCTTCTTCTTCTTCGTTGTAATTTTCTGCAACCAAGTTTGAAATTTCTATTTCTTCGCTGTAATTTTCTTCAATCAATTTTGAAATTTCTTCTTCTTCTTTTGATGCTGATTCTTCATATACCTTCTGATCTTCTTCTTGTCCCTCTCCTTCACAATTCTCCGACGTCTCTCCATGATTTTCCATCGTTGTTGGCGTGTTTTCTAGCAGTGTTTGTAAAGATTCTTTGGCATGATCGTGCGACATCGTTTGCAGGCCATCGCCAATCTTCTTCTGCAGTAGGTCATTGAGATCAAACCCTGCGCGAGAATGAACCAAACCGGACGTTTTTGCAAGGAAAACTAGGAGCCCATTACAGAGGAGAAAAATGCAGTTTTTGTTCAAGGCATGTGTCACAATTTGAATAGGGTATGCTGACAAGTAGAATTTGAAAGAATACACTAAAGATGAGTAGGAAAATATGAATGAAAATACAGAAACTGAAAGCAATAATAACTGCCTTATCTTTTTCACAGGTTCATTGGATGCCATGCTTTTATTCAAAATGTCATATATCTATCTGTATATCTATATATTTCTCCCTCTATACAGTATAATAAGAGAGGACTTGCAGGTTGGGGTGGGGTGGAGAGAGAGAGAGGGTTACAAGATTTCAATGTGGGATATGGGCTGAGGTTATTTGATGTGCCCTAGAGAGACCATGAAGGGTTCCTTTATATAGGCCTTGGGAGTAATTTTGTTTGGCATAAATAGGCTTTGGACACCAATGAAAGTGGATTAATTAGCAGGAAGTACAATTTATTATTGAAAATTATAATTTAATTGGCCAGCAACAACGACGCGTGTATGTGGGAGTTCTATAAGTTCACACGTGAAAAGATCGTCAAGTTTACTTGAAAACTTAAAATTATATGCGTGTCCATTTAGATCGAATCCAATATAGGTAAGAGTGTTCTTCATGTTTACTTATTTGAGGTTGACTACTTAGTGCTTGTTTGATTCCTATTAAAATGGATTTTTTGTTTTCTATTTTTTGACTTTTGGAGAAAAATGATTAAAATGTCCATTTTTCTAGTCAAATATTGCGATACTTTGAAAAACAAAATGACATTTTGGTCATTTTTCTTCAAAAGTCAAAAAATAGAAAACAAAAAACTCATTTTAATATGAATCAAACAAGCACTTATTCTGTCCATGAATCCATGATTGAATAAAAAGTTTGTACTTGGGGACCAAAAATGAGATAATGAGGAATATCAAAAGTAAAAGAATAAAAAAGAAAAGAAAAGGAAAATGAGTTTTCTTCTAAGAATTGGGATATTTGAAAGAATTTTTTAAATATTTTCCTTCATGAAACAATGATCACATCCTTATATTTTCTCATATGTTAAAACTTGTATAATCTATCAAAAAATTTAATTCTATGTGTGTTCATATTAGGTCGTATTCAAATTATAGAGTGGTGATATATAAGATTAACAATTGGACACTAATTAATTATGTGTCCCATCGTCCACGACGACATCACCATATTGGTCACTTTTCAAAAAGTTCAAAAAAATTCTTAAATCTCAACAACTTTTTAAAAAGTGACAAATGTGTTGATGACACGTGAACAATGAGCAATATAATTAGTACCCACAGTGGGTGCTATATAGGGCTGGGCGTGGGTCGGGTCGGGTCGGGTCGGGTCGGTTTTGGGCCCACTTGAACCCAACCCAAAAAAATCGATTTGGCAAAAATTCAACCCAACCCAATCCGTCCACGCGTTTCAACCCTATCCGATCTCGAATCGACCCGACCAAGATTGGGTCGGGTTGGCGGTTTGGGCTTTGGTCCAACTCAAATTTTTTTTCCCAAAATGAGGAATGACAATTGGGAATGGGATCACCGGCCGAATATAGATCATGCACAATTGACAAATGCATTCTATTCTTTCTATAATTATGACTTACTCTTATTTTGATTTGGACTAGTATTTCATGAAACCACATCCTGAGAATTTCCTATATGTGTCTTTGTTTTTATTCGATTTGTACCTGTGTTATTGTTCTATTTATTCCATGGGTTAGAGAGCAAAGGACATTTGGCAGAAAGACATTTTTTCAATTATAACTAACTCTTTGAGTTTCAACATTCAATTTATTCAAGAAATATTGAAAATTTACCTTAATGAGAGACAAACTAACGAGTAATGAGTTGAAGTGAGCATTAGTGACTGATTGGCCGGCTATGGGTATCTTGATCGGCGGTGGAGACGCAACGGTGGGTATGGATTGGAGAGAGGTTGGACTTTTGCTGCTGCGTGTGTGATTGGGCTCAGATCTGTGAGCGATTTGCTACTGTGTGCGTGATTGGGCATGCTACGGTTGTTTTCATCGGCGATAGAGAGGCCATGGTGGTGGGCGTTTTTCAGCATGTGTGTGCGTGATTGTATGTGTATGAGGCGTGAGTTAGGGTTTTTAGTTGAGTTGTTACGTGGTAAGTGGTAATTGGTCTTCTTTATTTTTTTTATATAGTAAATGGTCGGGTCGGGTCGGGTTCTACGACCCAACCCGATAAAACTATGGAAATTCCAACCCAACCCAACCCAAAGCATCTTAAAAACCGACCCAAATAGATTGGTTTGAGTCGGGTCGGTCGGTTCGACCGATTTGGGTTGCCCACCCCTAGTGCTAAATCATCACACTTCAAATATAAATTGAAAAATGTTCATGAGTTTAGATCAATTTGTGTATGCTTTTATAATTTAAGCAATTTAACACCTAATTATTCTTTTTAAAACATTAGATTAAATTTGTAAATAATTTTCAATCTCATCACCCTATAGCTTGGCTACCATAACCTCATGGGCGGATTGAATTCAGTCAGTCGTTTAGTTTTGAAGTGCAAAAATAAATAAATAAATAAATTACAGAAGTAGTCCGATCTCAAAAAATCTTAATTTCGCCCCTGCATAACGTGTCATATATTCCTCCCCTCTCTCTCATTTTGTTTGTTCTCTCATTTTTTCCCTTTCTAGAAAATATAAACATCGTATTTCTAACTAGGCTGCCTCTCCCTTAAATGGATGTAAAATATTTTCATCTTATCTTTGCCCTAAATTTTGAAAATTCACCTAATTCCTCTAATTCACTGGAATATGGTTTATTCAATAGTTTTTTAGGGTGACTATTTTTATTAAGGACCACTTTGATCGAATTAGAATTAGATTAAAGTAACTAATTCAGTTGGGTTTTAATTAAAATTCATTTGATTCTGATTCTTATAATTGATAAGGATCAATTTCAATTATAGAATCGATTATATATATATATATATATACAATTACAATATTACATAAATTTATATGATTTTATTATTTTATCTCACCATATTTTTCTGAATTATATAAGAAGAATCGAATCCAACTATAGATGTTTGGTAGTGCAGAAATTATATTTTAAGTGCTTATCTTATAAGTTATTTGTAAACGTGTGGATAAAAAGTGAGTTGTAAGTTGTGCGTCTTCTAAAATGTGTGGATAAAAAGTATGTTTGACTAGTTAAAATTATAATTTAAACAATGGCATGAATAAAATTCGTATTAATGTTGGTACAATCTAATTTGCATCAAACTTATGTCCGAATTTCCTCGAGATATTCATAATTACTGGTCATATTGTTCAACTGTTCCAGATTCTCTCTTTTCTTATGCTGGAGAAATTATTCTACAATTTGCTAGAAGCTTTGGACAGCCAATAATAAAACTCCTTTTTCCCTTCCCGTGCAAGTGCATGAATGAACTAAACTTTTTTATTTCTCTGCATACATTGACACGCAAAAAGAAAAAAAGAAAAAAATTGTTATCTATTATTTGGTAGATTCGTATTTCAAAATAATATTATTTCTTGAAACTTTTTTTTTTTTTTTTTTTTTTTTTTTTTGTAGACTTAGAATTAATTATCAATTTTGACAATTTACTTTATTATAACATAATTTGCTCAATGCCCTTCATTGCTGATTAATTCTAATTAACAATATCAAAATTTTAATTTAATTTAAACTGTATTACGTTATTGAAAAGTGAATTCAAATTACGAATGGGCAACATCCGATCAATCTCATAAGAACCCAACCGGATAAAAAACGTATAAAATTTCTGCTCATAGAACAAGATTGAGAAAACAACAGTCATATATATTTTTTAATTTCACTTTCAGAATTTTTTTTTTTCACAGTAAAATGTTAATTATTCTAAAATAATTTTACAATTGAATTAAATTTTGATCATTTAAGTGGAACCAATAACCAAAGCAATACCGTTCGATTCTACATTTCAAAAATCACTATATGTTAAATGAGTAATGTTATCTATCATTAGTAGAATTATATGTGAATGTTGATTCATTGATTCATTCTTCAAGATGTGATGCATTTAAATGCATTGGACAATAAATTAGATGCTATATTGCCACTTACATTAATGATTATTTCTACCAATGATATATATAATTATTCATCTTAATTTAGTGAATTCAACCATTCAATTGGATTCAATTTTGGGAAAAAATGTCCACCCTTAACCCAAACCTATCAATCCAAAGATGACGGAGGTAGTCGGGTTAGAGCATGTCCAGCACATTCCATGAATTGATATTTAAGTGGTTTGATGATTGAAAATCTTCTCATCTATGTTACATTAATATCTAATGGATGGACGTTCAAGTTTAAAATTGGTCTATAGTGTATTCTATAAATTGTTATCTAGGTGTCTTTTATTTTCTTAAAATAAAAATAAAAATAAAATTATATATAAATTTGCATATAAAATTTAAATTTTATCGAGTCAGTATGTCTGATAAAAATCTTTAATCTAAACAAAACTTTAGACAATATCTATTTTTTTCTCTAACACAACACTTTGGCAAAGTTCCTTGATAAGTACAATTTTGTACTTATTGGAGCTCACAAAAAAGAACGATTATGACTACCCTTACATGTTTTCAGTATAATGACGCACTGTTTTATTATCATTTTAGGCAAAAATCAAATTCAAGTGTCGATTTAATGAAAAGAGATCAAACAGAAGAAATGTGATTTAATTACAAAGACAAAGAGACTTGATTGATTTGGCATGCAAATCTTAAAGAAAAAAAAATTCAAGAAATCCATCCAAAATAACCATACGATCACATGGTTTTTCCAGGCTGCGATTGCAAGACATGTTTTTCTTATGCAGAACATAAATTGACAAAACCATGCGATTGCATGGTATTAACGAACAATTGTTGTGTTGTCTTCTGATCCAAATAGAACTCTATTTGGTCAAGGATAAAATAATAAGTTAAAACACGTTTCGAAGGGTTTTGAGAGGGATATAAAAGGCAAAGAATAGACAAATCGCGGAGGTGAATTTTAGGAAGAAAAATATAAGAGAATAATCGAAAATCAAGCAACGGATTGAAGATTATTGGGCCGAAATCACGGGTTTTATTTACTTTTTCTCATTTTTTCTCCGATACATGATTAATATAATTCTTGCATTGTTTTATAGAATCATGTTCGGCTAAATTATTTATTGTTATGATGAATGATGAAACCTCATGTTTTTAATTAATTAGAAGTTTTTCCGTTTTAGTAATTAATTGGATTTGAGTTGATTATTTTTTATTGGATAATTATCATAAAACGTCCATACCTTTTGAAGTTATTGTGCAAATCGTTTATAACTTTCAAATTTTGGCATTTTCACCATCACCTACACCATTTCTTGCGCAAAACGTCTTTTCCGTCCGAAGTCATCCAAAATCTTCCATGACCTCACTCCCACAACAAGATTCATAACACAAATGAAAGGTAATTTTGTCCACTTACCTATTTCACTTGTCCCTACCCAAGAATGTCACCATGGTTGAGATCAATGCTAGCAATTGTACGAATATAAGGGTTGTCCAATGCAGGAGCACATTATACTCAGGTGTAGTTACACATTCCAGTCTCCAGATCCGACCCAATTCACAGTAAGATTTTGGGAATTTGAGAGAATGACTTATTTCAAAGTTTATAATGCAATGTATGCATTTCTCAGCCTTAGGTTTTCAAAGACAAGTGAATGGTCAACTGTCACTTTTTCACCTCTATCACCAAACTCATCTATATAGTACAAGAGCAAAACCAAAACTTGTATTTTTTTTTTCTTATATCTCACATTGAAAATTGAAAATATACAATGCAACAACAAAAAAGGTAGCAAAATCAAAAGAATCAATTGAAAATATACAATGCAACTACTATTTTCCTCCATCTTACATCACATCTGAAGCTCAACTTTATTTTTTTTCTTCTCCTTCCCTTCCTCCTCATTGAGAGTGTATTTCAAAGCTTGATTTGAGAATGTGAGATGAAGAAGAATAATATCTAGAATGGGGATTTTGGGATTTGGGTTTTGAGATTTGGGTGGTGGTGAAGGTGTTTTCAGGTCAGTGTGAAGGTAAATAGGTTGGTGGACAAAATTACCCTTCATTTGTGTTACGAATCGTGTTGAGAAAGTGAGTTAACGGTAGATTTTGGATGACTTTAGACGGAAAAGACGTTTGCGCAATAAAATAGTGTAAGTGTAGGTGTAGGTGTAGGTGTAGGTGAGGGTGAAAATGCTAAAATTTGAAAAGTATGGACGATTTGCACAATAATTTCAAAACGCAAGGACGTTTTGTACTAATTACCCTTCTTTATTCATTTTTTCTAATGTTTTAATGATTGATCACCATTAGAATGTTTTGTGATTTTTATTGAAGTCGAGAGATTCAATATAGATAATCACATGATATTGAATATATATATGGTTTAATAATTGATTGAAATTATTATTATGCATTATGAAATCCGGTTAGGTATTCTTGTGATTTAAATGCATTTTTTATGTTCGAAATTTAATTAGAGATAATTAGGTTTGTATATCGATATATAGTTGATTCATCATCAAGAGATGTTTTTGATTATTATAGAATTACCGATTTTCAATCTAGAGTAATTATAAGCTAAAACGATTAAACGAATAATTGATTAAGGAACGTGTAGGTGGATTCGCAAATTCGATTTCATTCTCACTAATTTACTTTGATTGCTTGACAATTTAGATGAATAATTTTAGAATTGAAATCATAAACAACTCTGTCTTTACATTGTTAAAATTTGAAGTATAAATTAATAGGTTAATTGGTAGATAGTCTTCGTGAATTTGACACTCTACACATTCACTTTATTATTTGTTAACGATTCGTTTATGATTAAAATCGACAACACTTACAATGAAAACTCTGTATATTTTATGTATGTGGCAATTTTTTTTTGAAGAATACACGGTTTCATTCGAGACGCTGGTTTGGTTTCGGAGAGGAGGTGGTGGGTGTTGGGGACTGGGGATCCATGAGGGTTAAAATTGACAATTAGTAATTTTGATATTATTTGCATTTGGAAGCCCACTGCCATTTTCTTCTTCAAGTCAAAAACCAAAACCCCTGCAAAACCCTACCTCTCACCCTCTCTCTCTCCCTAGTAATATATTCAAAATCCTAATGGCTGCATTATTTCAATATCGATCGCGCATTTTCTCAATCATTTCCAGGAATAATCGTCGATTTTCCCCGAGTGTCACTACAGAACCTCCGAAGGAGCCAATTATTTCCTCCTCCACAATCCTTAATCAACCTCCGCCGCCTCCGGAAACTCCAGAAGCTTCGCCTTCCGAAGCCGGAGCTGAGAAGAAGTCCCGGAGCTTTCTCAAGTATGGCCTCATAGCCGCACTCACTGGCGGTGTTGCCGCCTCTGCCTATGCTACCTACGGTTAATATCTCTGCACACCTTAATTTCGGCTTTTATTTTATTGCCTTGTGAAATCCATATGATTACTACTTATATGGAGACTGGAGTAGAATAAAACAATCCTCTTTTAATTCAACAATATTCGTTTAGTTTGAATTCATAACAGGCGAATGTACAATGTTCTTTTTACGCTTACACCGTGCAATTCGAATATATTATAGTATGTATTGTGAGTCTTCTGAGTTTTGAATAAATTTTTAACCGCTCAAAGACGATAAGAGGAAAATATTAAGCAAACTGGAAATTGGAATGCAAGAATTGATAAGATTGTGTCCTATGGCTCCAATCATGGATGTCTATGCAGCACATGATAGCAAAATTGATCCATTAGCATCAAGACTTTACTGGTAAATCCTTACACTTTTCTAACAGTGTTGTAAAATAGATTTTTCCATCAATCAATTATTTCTTTATTTCAATTTAACTGCATGTATGTGTATGTAAATATATATGCACATGTTTACGTAATTCTTAATATTGTTTGGACACATCACGGTATTTATGCCTAAATGTTACCCATGTGATAAATTCCAACCTCACCCATAGTTACCATGGAGTGGTAACTAGTGATTACTTGGCCCAACAATAAAGCCGCCGCTTGTGCATACACTGCCATTGCATGGAATATTCACTTTCATTTCTTTTTTGGGGTTGCTTCATTCATGAAAAGCACTTACACATCTTTTCTTTTCTTTTGTGATGCATATGTATAATCAATTAGAATAAAATGTCTAGAGTTCCCACACTTCAGGCTTCACTATTTCTGTTTTATGATTGCGTGCCTTTTGTTTTTCTAGCTTCACTTAAAAAATAAAAATCGAAAGTCTGGTTTTATTGGCATGCTTGTTAAAGACGATTTAAGTCGTCAGCTGGCATCTCAGATATAATACGGGTAGTATGGCTATTGGTTTGAAATGAGAAGAGCATCTAAAACAATGCAGTGAAGTGCAGGGCTTACATCTTGGAATGAGAGCCAAAAAGTTTAAGTCACTGTTGAGTATAATTGATACTCCAGTGCATTTGTTAACAAAAAATTGACTGACATGTCATTATTGGCAGCATACACTTTGGACGAAGTTGATCAGAAAACAAAGGCTTTTCGCGGTTCTGCAAATTACACCGTTGGGGATGATGCATCCTCTCTTGACGTGAGTCCAAAGCACACTCTAGTTTGACTAGTGTATGTCTACTAAACATGAATTTCACAAGCTTAATATAGTGATGAACTTAATAATTATGCTTTCTTAGTGTCCAGAAAAAGGTGCTATGTTACAAGCAGAACTATTGACGTAGCTGGTGCTAATTACTAAGCAGCATGCTAGATTGATAATTTTGATTTGTGGCTTTTTTGTTTTCATTTTCTCTTCCTCTTGCCTCTCCGAACAAATACGCAATCTTTTTCTGAAGAAGTGAATACATGGGATGTAGTTCCACAACATGCACATGGTAAAAATGAGGTGGAGAAAAAGGAGGGGTTGGGTTTGAAAAAGTCTGTCTCTAATATTATTTTGTGTTAATCAGAAATTGTGTTGTTATTATGAGTGTGGTTCATTCGTTTTGTGTTGCTTTATTACATTGTCATTATTTGAACAGGAAATTATCTGGAGATTGCATTTGACATGTATGAAGGATATTTTAGTATTTCACATACTATATATCTAGAAATTACATTAATATGCTGTAACAAGTTGTATGCCATTATAAATGTGATAGTTGGAGGACTATTATGATAGTTCTATCGTTTGCACAAGTAATTGGGAGTTACAACACAGCTCTTTAAAACCAATCTAGATCTGGAAGATGGAGGGCAAGCTGTACAATCCTCTAGTTGAAGAGGTAATTAAGGAGGGCCAAGAATAATAGCAGAAGAGAAAAAGAAGAAACAAAAAACACAACTGAAGAAGTTAAGCTTCCAAAAAGTCAATAATTTGGGTACAATTCAAGGGCATGCCTCACATAATATACACTAATTAACTCTAATTTTATCTATATTTTGATTTATTGTATACATATTAGTGACTCAATGTTTATGTTTAATTGAGAGGTAATGATATTGCAACAACTAAGACTAAAAGAGAATGTGTTTCATCAATATGATGTAGCGCATTGAAAGGTTGTTATTTTGTTTAGAGACTTGTATCGGTACGATGTAGCACAGTGAAACGTGTTGATCGATATAACTTGCAATCAGATTAGGATTCCTATCTATCCACTACGTGTGTGCTTGTGTGCCTTGCTAGGACGTCCAAGTTATGTTCATCTGGGAAGCACATATTCCCTAAGTTGTAGTAGTGTTTGATTCAAGAAGCGTGAACTAATAATTTTCAGTTACAAATTGTTGATGCAGAAATTTCAAGCTTTACTTCGGTCTGCTGCAATGACGGGTGTGTTCTTTCTCCTTTATGTTGCCATGTTTTCACTCTCTTTCTGCTGGATGAAAAAGTTAATAGTTATCAATTGCTTAGAATTTTGCGTGGGATTGTTTGACAACATCACTTCCTTAAGATTAAATTATGTTTTTCACTGGATGAAATCGTATTTTTATTCCAATTTGCAATATTGTAGTGCCTGCTAAGTTAGTTGACCTTTACATTGATCTAAGGAGGTTAACTGAAGAGCAAGTTCGGGTAATTCACAATTTCATTTTCTTGTTCATTAGTTTCAAAGTTTCAGTTTATGCCTGTTTCGATCACCTTTTTGTCACTTATTTCATTTCGAAACATATTTGATGTCTTCTTGCTTCATTTAGGGTTTTGTTGAACCAACATCAGATAAGCTCCTGCCTGACTTGCACCCTTTGGAGCAACATGTATTTACCCTTGTTCTTGATCTGAATGAGACATTGATATACTCTGATTGGAAGGTGTGGCTCCATTTTCTGTTATTTTCTTCTTGCGAATTGGTGTTGTTGCAGCTGTCATCTTTCCTTGAAATTTAGATTGTGGCATAAATATGAAACTCATGCTTGAGTATCACACTCGATATTTTACTCATTCAACACCTCTTTCTTTTTATTTTGGTTTTTTAGTAGTGTGTGTCGAGCCACGGATGTTGGTATGAGGATTGGTCTTAGAGTCCATTGATAATAGTTATTCACTTGTTTTTCTCTCATCCTTTTCTTGTTCCTCCTTTTAAAGCGTGACAGAGGGTGGAGAACATTCAAAAGACCTGGTGTAGATGCCTTTCTGGAGCATTTAGCTCAGTTTTATGAAATTGTAGTATATTCAGACCAGCTGAGTATGGTAAATATTTCCCTTTCATAATTTTATTACTTCCTTTCACGTATGGTATTTTTTAAAATGTCTGCCTGTGGCGTTTGCAGTATGTTGATCCTGTTATTGAAACATTGGATCCCAAACACTGTGTTCGTTATAGGCTTTCAAGGGGTGCAACAAGATATGTTGATGGCAAGCATTATAGGGTAAGCACGTTCTCTTATTTCTCATAGAGCAACAATGCCTTTATTTGACAGGAAATCCTGAAATTGCAGTCATTTTTTGCAAATGGTCTCTCTTTACAGTACATTGATTACATCCAACAAAATGATTTTGTATCTATACTGAATATGCTGTATCTTTTAAAGAAAAGGATAACTATAAATGATTAGAAATTTTTTTATGGTGAAATTTGTTCTTGTTGTTAGAGACTTGCATAGCCTAATCAATTTGCACTATTTGCTCATATTTGAAAATCCTGTCTCTTGAACTTCCTGTGTTGTATTTCATGTGAATGATCAGGCAATATTACCCATTGCTTTTTGGGACAGGTCTTCTTATAAAAGAAGAAAGATATATGTGATTATGAGCATATCAAGATTTTGGAGGTTGACACAACGCTAGCTGAAATTATTTAACTAGGATGTCAAACTTCATTTTCCCGTTTCTAAAAATACATGCTAACGTACTAGTTGAAGAGTAATGCAAATGATGACTTAATTATAATGCATGTTACGTCTTGCATATTTCTCCATCTAACCTAACTTCTCCTGATAGGAACTTAAGGAATTGTCATTGTCCCTGGCCAACATTATGTTCACCTGATTAGATCAAGCAAAAAAGACTAGTGTCTATGCTATAAAGGCTGCCACTTTTGGGGAAAAGGATAATTATACATGATTATAAATTTAACGAACTCTTCATTATGAATTGTATTTGTGCTGCTTGCAGACATGACAAAGTTGCTTATTCTCTTGGCATCACTGTACTCAAAGTCTATGTTCCTTCCACTTCAACTTCTCACGTTGGAATGTTTTGTGCTTGATGATGCAATCCTACTAGATTAGTTCATTTTGTTAATAGGTCTAATTATGTAGAAGCTAGAAAGATACATATCACAGCATTTCTATACCAAATTTCAACTCTATACTGCAGTTTAAGAGGACCATTTCAATGTTTTTGTGATTAATTTGTGATTCCTGCTATCAGGACCTTTCGAAGCTTAATAGGGATCCTGCAAAGGTTATTTACATTAGTGGTCATGCTTTAGAAAGTAGCCTGCAGCCAGAAAATGCTGTTCCAGTAAAACCATGGCAAGGCGAAGCAGAAGATACTGCACTTTTAGATCTTATTCCATTCCTTGAATGTAAGCATCCTCTCTGTACGAGATTATTTATGTGACTAGCCTGATATAGTTGATGATTCATGTGAAATTTAACACCCAATTGTTTCTGATTAAATGTGGACCGCTTTGTTTGACTGCAGATGTGGCTAAACACAGACCATCTGATATTCGAACTGTTCTAGCTTCATACCAGGGTCGTGATATTGCCAAAGAGTTCATTGAACGATCTAAAGAGCATCAAAAGTCAGTTATCTTCTCCATCGCATATAGTGGATTGTCAGTTGGCACTAATTCTTGAATTTTCTTGGTAATGATGGGAATATGTGCTGGAATACTGGAAATGTTTTTTTAACTTATTTGCCTCAATGGTGCAGGCGCATGCAAGGGCAGAAGCAGCATGGTCGTTTCTGGCAACGTTAGAGACGTGGAATCAGCTTGTGCAGATCATAGGAACCAACTCTTTATAGATGAAAACAGGTGGACTATGAAATGGATGTCATAAATTGCAAGCCATTTTGTGTAGGTCATGTTCAGCTCTGTAGAACAGTGTTATTACTCTCCCAAATCCCTCTAATTGCATTATATGTTCCAACAATTTTTATTCTTTCTTTTGACCTGTATTGTGCCTGCTTACGAATTTTCCCCTTTGATCGATGTGAAATACAATTTTTTAGCTACTAAGGTTGGACCCGTTTCTTTTGGTGTATTGAATTTAAGTTCCATTTTCTTGTCACTTTCTAATGTCAAATAACAGGATTTATGAAAAAGATAAATCTGGACACATCTTGAGGCTTTTTAGGCCGAGCTGTGATCCATTTTCTTCGGTCAAAATAGATTTTTGTGGACCCTTCATGAATCTAAAGCATAATAGAATGGAGGACCTGCCACTCATCTCGTCCATGGCTTATTTTGTTGTCGAACTCTAGCCGATATCGACTATTTTGAGGATGGTGTCATAATTATTGTTAAATATAATCTCAATCAGTGTTTTAAAAGCAGGACGAGGCAAGGTCTAGGTGGAAGGTGTGAGGGAAAATGTTAACACAAGGAAAAAGTGTAAAAAAAGTGGTCAATTTCATTTTTGACCACCTAATGCGGGTGTAGGTGGCAAAAGGCGAATGCCTTTTTTATTTTTCCAATTTTTATGTTTTTTAAAGGTTAAATAAATTGATTAAATAAAAAAATAATTATACTTAAAAAAATATTTCATTATCCTTGGACATATTTATAGTGTGTTTGGAAGGATTTTTTTTTTAAAATTTACAAGTACTTGTTAAAGAGTAAAAGTATTTTTGGTTATTTTTATCATTTGTTAAAGTCAACAAGCATTTTTTGACTAAAAAAATAGTTTAAAAAAGTTGTTTTAAAAATCTCTATTTGAACTTTTCGAGAAATTGTAATTAACATTTAATAAACTTAAAAATTAACAAAATACTATTAATATATCAAAAAAAGTATTAATTAATTTATTACATTAATTACTTATATCAAATTGTCACTTTATATACTTATATAAAATTAACAAAAAAATATTGGCCTATTAAATATATAATACAAATTATGTATAATATGTTTGATTTAAATACTTAATTACTGTTTAATCAAATATACTAAATAATCATGTTATTATAATTAAATTAATATATTAAATTTAATAGTTATTATAAAATATAAAAAAAATTATTTATTTTAAAATAAATAATATGAGATATATAATAATTAGTTACTGTTTAATCAAATAAATATAAATTTATACAAAATTAGTTTTATATTATACAACCACACACCCAATTTAATATTTACATTACTTTTTAAATTCATATCCAAACTATTAACAATTTTTTAAAAAAGTTCTACTATAAGATTTGAAGTTTCACCTTACCGAGCCGAAGCGAACCGACGGAGATTCAAATTCCCGCCTAGTTGGTTCCCGTGTACAAGAAGCCGTGCCAAGTTGAATCCATTTCGACCAAGAATCAAGGACTTGGTACGCTCTTCCTGGTCATTAACCCTCTGAATTTACAGTATGATTGCGCAATCCCATATACTCCGACTGTAATTTCTGTTTACCAGAATTTAGGGTTGGGTTGGAAACGATGAATTTGGGGGATTTGAATAAGATATGGGAAATCAAGGCCCTAAAACGAAAGCCGAATGAAGAGGAAGCTCGAAAGATTCTGGAGAGAGTCGCCAAGCAGGTTCAACCTATTATGCATAAACACAATTGGAGAGTCAAACTTCTCTCCGAGTTCTGGTAATAACCTTTTTTCCATTTTTATCTCTTAAAAGTTGATTGGATGGGTTTGATTTCTGGGTTGTTGGTTTTGTTTGGTCATTTTTACTATTAAAGTGGATTGTAACGAGATAAAACCTTGCAGTCCAAAAAACTCGGCTCTCCTGGGTCTGAATGTTGGAAGTGGTATACATGTAAAATTGAGGCTTCGGAGACCAAACAGAGATGATCAATTCTACCCATTTAATGAGATTCTAGATACAATGCTCCACGAGCTATGCCACAATGTTCACGGCCCTCACAATTCCAGTTTCTACAAGCTCTGGGATGAAATTAGAAAGGTAAGAGGTTGTTTATAAATTATTTGTTATACCAAATGAAGCTGGTAGATGTTGAGAATTAATTCTGGTTCTTTCGACTGCTACAGTTAGAACAGAAGCATTATGCTGAAGTATAATCAAGATATAGGAACTGAAGATGAGTAAACGAGATGATACTAATCTACTTTTACAGGAACAGAAATGTAGGAAAATTTCTGTCAAAAACGTGCTTCCAATATTCGAAAAGCTGTTGGATTCCTATTTTACATCATTATTCTGGTGTCGATGTTTCTTGTTTTCTTATATTTTCCCTTTCTGAATGTAAGCTCTACAAGAAAGCCTGGAATTTCAAGTTTCTAGTTTTGCTGGTGTGCTCTCTTTGGTGCATCTGTGGTTTGGTACCCTTCTGTATTTCGTATTTTCTGAACGTCATTATGAACATACCTAGGAATGCGAAGATCTCATGAATAAGGGAATAAGTGGAACAGGCGAGGGATTTGATGTTCCTGGAAGGCGTTTGGGGGGATTATCGGCCAAGCCTCCTCTTTCGTCTCTTCGCCAAACTGCATTGGCTGCAGCTGAAAAGCGATCACGTCTTGGATCGCTGCTTCCATCTGGACCTAAACGCATCGGTGGAGATACTTCTATTAAAGCTGCACTTAGCCCAATACAAGCTGCTGCAATGGCTGCAGAAAGGAGATTACAGGATAATATTTGGTGTGGCTCAGAGTCCTATGATGTATCTGAAGAAAGTGACAGTACTAATTCTTTACTGAAGCCTTCAGATACAGGACTTAGCTTTGGAAAGTCTAGTTTTCATAATGGATTAGATGGACAGGATATGAATGTGTTATCTCGAAAAGAAGTCGTGAATCAAACAATGTTTCATCACCCCAGTCCTTGGATGGTCACCTACAATCCACTTTTATAGATTTGACCAAGGTTACTTCAGAATCTGGTTCCAGCTCTTGTCACTATGAAATGTTGGATAATAAAATTTGTAGCATGGAGGAGAAGTCAGGGATGCAGTCAGCAGAAAGTAATCCAAGAAGATCTAATTCTGTGAATTTATCCGAAGTTGCTCCATCTCCTCAATCCATCTATAGTCATAGTTTGGTACCTGGCAAGGATGGGTTCAAAATGTGGGAATGTACAACGTGCACTTTGTTTAACCCGGTGAGCGTTCACTTATTTTTAATTCTTTTACATTATTTTCTGTATAGCTTTACAAGGCAAAACATTATCCATTTTCAACTTTTATGATTCTCCCGAAAGTTTACCTATATTATGCTATCAAGTAGTTGTAGCTGTAACATTGGATACTGAATCTCTCATTAATTAGATGATTTTCCTTCACCATCTCAACTGATTGGTAATTAATAAAATGTTTTCTTCTATCAATTCATTTAAGAATCATAATTTGAATATGATGTCAAAGTAATGCTGAAGCACAAGAATCATTTAGAATTTGTGGAATCTGCATTTCTTAATAATTTTGAGAAGTGTGAATTCCATGATTATCATGACCCGTGTGCGTTACTTTCTGTTTCAATATGATAAGGGGTTCTTATATTTGTGGAAGTCAAGGTCAAGGTTTTCTATGTTGTTTTTGCTCTATGTTCCATGCGCTCTACGGAACACTGGTAGCACCCTTAAAAACTAAAAAGGCACTGGACAAACCTGCAATGGCATTATTATATAATTTGTCAATCAGGATAAGGTTGATTTCACTCTTTTACTGCTTCAGATGTCATGTGTCATGTAGTCTTGATTTACTGTGATTCCATAGAGCTGATGATCTGTTTTGCTGACCATTGCAGCCACTAGCTCCAATATGTGAGCTCTGTGGAAGCCAAAAACCAAAAGACGAGAACTTGAGAAGTGTTGTCTGGTCGTGCAAATTTTGTACTCTGGAGAATAGTGTGAAGTTAGAGAAATGTGCGGCATGTGAGGAGTGGAGATATTCTTATGGCCCGCCTGTGGCTGCTCCAGCTCCCAATCTTGGCACTTGAGGTAAATTCAAGTTTTTAGTTTCTTGGAATGATTCTATCGATCTTTGTGATTCCTTCTACTGATGCTGGTTTCCATCTTTTGGTGATTCAGTCCCTCGTAGCATTGGAGGTATGAAACTCTTGATTTTGTCAGACAAGCGTCTCCTTCATATTCTCATCCATCAGACTGGGTTCTTCATCTTAGCAATGTGTTGAATTGTATTTCACTTCAACTATACATCAGGTGATTGGAGAAACCACGTCAATCATAGATAAATGAATTTTTCCTCCAAATATGATTCTAGGCTGGAGTAGGCCAGTTTACGGAGGCTATCAATATAAATCACGGACGAACAAACAATGCTTAACATTATCTGCTGCCAGATGTTTATTTGAAGAAGTATGATCATAGATAGCACTTGGGATTTTGTCAATCAGCTCTTGCAAACGAGGCTTCTAAAAATGGGCGAGAGACACTCCTAGTATTCTAGAAAATGTGGACTGTATGCTTGACGAACGTTGGAATTTTCCTGTCTTTTGAAAGCATGTGTATGGTTGATCCATTGTGGGTATTGGCAGGATGCTTCGCCAATCATTTGTGGAAAATCAATTTTTGAAGCGGGCAGCATTATTTAATAACTCTTGCAAAGTGCAATCCTATATTCTGCTTTTGCTTCTGCTTTTATCATATGCTATTCTCTTGATATTTCGATTTTTATTATTGATATTTTGATATTATCTCCGTCTTTTTAAAATATATCATCTTGATTCCTTAAAGAATATTGGTGCATTGTGTACGGTGTATATCCTTGACTGCTTGAGAACACTCCGTGCTTTGGAGCATGTACAATGATGTTCAAAGTGTTTTAAGTAATTTGTTTTTGTTACGCGAGTTCCTATTGGAGCTTAATTATTGATATGTGTATTATCTACAGAGTTTTAAATAAAATAAAATATTGGATATTACCTCAATTATCATGTCATTATTTTATTTTATTTTTGTCGATTGTTATATTCAATTTTAGTATTGTAAGTGTAATAAGTAGTGATCTCTTACTTACCGTGGATATGAGATTAATTAATTATTGTGTGTGGATACATTTGTGTGTTCTGGGCTAATGTGGTACTCTTATATAAGTCTATAGTAAATGATCTCACACAAATGTGTTCATATACAGTAAGTAAATGATTTTTTTATCCACTATGAATAGAAGATTATTATTTTAAATATAAATGTATAATTACGTTAATACGCTCGAGGTTAATCATGTCATAACAAGAATGAGGACAAAGAGAAGGGGATGGATGATAGAAGGCGACAAAGAAAATTGAAAAAATAGACTTAGCGGAAATAAATTAGAATATTTGATGAATTATTCTAATAAAAATAGAGTTATTCCGCAAAATTCGTCAATTTATCTTCAAGTACGTTTGCCAATTACTTAAAATCACCCATCCACCCACAGTAACTAAATAATTAATTCAATTTGATAATTTCTATATTGTTGGGATCGGTCCCACCATGCGTCACTATTATTTCAAAATTACAAATGAACACGCTCATTGTTTCAAAATTACAAATGTAACAAATGTAACACATTCGTTATTTCAAAATTACAAATGTAACAAAGTTTTGTTATTTCAAAATTACAAATGTAACACGTTCGTTATTTCAAAAATATCTGCAATCCATTGGACGAGAATTCCAAATTGTCTCACCATAGTATGTAATGAAGATATTTAACATTTCCATACCGCAAATCATTGAAGTGGATAAACACATTGGTCAACAATTAGTTGTCCGAAAGTAGAAAAACACAATTCTAAAAATGTAAATTTAATAAAACAGTATGTGTCTAACATGTTAATAGAATTGTAACATATATGTTTTGTATGTATCTAAAGTTGGTTCAATATATGAACTAAATATACCTAAATTATGTCAAGATGATCAATCTATAAACAACATAGAAGTTTAATTAGATTTAAATTCTAAACAGATTCTGAAATAACATAACTTGTTACATTTGTTATTTTGAAATAACATAACTTGTTACATTTTGCTATATTAAAATTAAAATAACATGACTTGTTAATTTGTGGATTAGGATTAGATATTTTTGAAATAATGTAAGCGTGTTACATTTGTAATTTTGAAATAACAAAACTTGTTACATTTGTAATTTTGAAATAACAAAATGTGTTACATTTGTAATTTTGAAATAATGTAACTTGTTACATTTATAATTTTGAAATAATGAACGTATTACATTTGTAATTTTGAAATATCGTAACTTGTTACATTTGTAATTTTGAAATAATGTAACGTGTTACATTTGTAATTTTGAAATTAGATATTTGGAAGATTATCAAACAACATAAGTAATCCAACAAACAACTAGAGGCAAATTATTGAATTGGATAAACACATTGGTCAACAATTAGCTTTTCGAAAGTAGAAAACACAATTGCAAAATAGAAATTAAAGAAAACAGATAATAACATAACTTGTTACATTTGTTACAATGATAACCAAGTTGGGAATTCATCGAACATCCGATGGTCAATATGGTTTTGTGATTAATACACATCAATTTAATAAGTTACCTGTATAGATGGTGGATAGAAGTAAGTTTTTTCGTCCAATTTGTTCTGCAGTTTTCACGGATGATGGTTTGGAGTGAGATTACCATTCAATTTGTTCTCCAATTTCATGGTTAATGGCCGCAATTCACTTTGAATTTGTTTATTTGGATGAAATTTCCCATATGACTGGCTAGAATTGAGATTTTCTCGTCCAACTTTGTTATGTAATTTCGCGTCCAATTTGTTTGGAATCTCACTCTTCCTTCTCGTTTTCCTTCTCGTCGATCGTGTGTGACTTATAGGGAATGAATTGAGTTTTTGTGATTTTGATAAATGGAAAGCTCCCCAGCCTTTTTCCGATTTTGTTCTAACGTTATATAGTATTTTCAAAATTAAACTCTGTAACAGTATTTTAAGAATACTTTATTTTTTGTGGTTATTTCAAAAAAAACCCCAAATTGCCCCTCTAAGAAAATATCAAAACGATAATTTTAACCTTTTTCCCTACCCTTCCTCCCCCCTCCGTCTTCTGCAACAGGAATGTATGTTTCAAGCCTCTCCAACTCTCTGTTTACCAACATTTTTTGTTCTGGCACCCATCTTTTCTCACATATCTCTCACTCTCACTCTCCCTCTCCCTCTGTTTGTTGATTGACCTTTTTGCAGTCCAAAAATCAAACGCAACCTTGTGTTTTTGCCTCTTTTTGAACCTCTACAGCACGATAATCACCGGGCTTCTTCAACTATGAGAACTACTTACGAACCAGTATTTTTTGCTTAATTTTGTATTTCCTGATGTTCGCATAGATGCCCATTTCGATTTCTTGACGATTTATGTTCTTCAGCAGAAGTCTTGGAAAATTTATGGGTTCTTCAGTCTCTTGCTGTTCTCCGTTGACTTGGCTTGCTGATATTTTAGCAGATCTTCACAATCATGGTTCTCTTATGGTTTATCGAAGGGCCTAGTCTTTATCTACTAGAGTTTGGGCTGGAAGTTTTGAAAGTTCTCCAGGCCTAGTCAAATTAACAAAGAGATCATCAAGATTGCGGGTTTTTCTTTGAGTTTTTCCACGATTGTAGCTTTATAGCTAATTTAGTTTTTCTAGCGAGTACCCTTTTGCAGTATTGTCTTGGGACACCTTTAACTTTGTAAACTAGGGTTTTCTGGGTAATCTGATGGGTTGTCAAGGTTAATTCCTGTCAAGGGTTCTCTTTATTACGAAACTATGGCTGCAACTGAGCACTACTTTGTAGAGTGGAAAGAGCAATATGTGTCAAAAGAGAGGGGCAATCGTGTGGTACACTATTTCTTGAAGGATAATTCAGGGAATCCATTCTTGCTGTTGTGGGTACTGAGAGGAGTGTTAGGCACATGTTTTATGTTGTTTCTGAGGAGTTCTTGAATGCCCACGCCGCCAAGAACTCGGTCCATGCCGGGTTTAGATGGAGATCAAGGAGAGAGAGGTTGTGAACTGGCTCACTTCTATGCTGTCAAAGCAGCATATACAAGCGGATTGCCCAAGTATGTATATCTTAGTACTCTTGGAGGGTTTATTTCCTTTGTTGTCTTTTAGCGATCAAATCTCTGTTTCTTGCAATTGTTGTGAATTTTTACTTCTTCAAGTCATGACCTTGGAAAAGACCACCTCTTATTTTTCCGTTATGAATTTAATGGGGAATTTGAAGGTTGAATTAGTTGAATATTGTGCTTGATTTGTGATCTTTTGGTAAACAATACGTAGTTTCTCTGATAATCTTTTCTGAACTTTAATTGGGTTTGACAATTTCTTCAAGGAACCAATTTTTTTTCTTTTCAAAATTCTGTGACTGAAACTACATGATTCAATGTTCTAAGTAGTCTCATTGAAATTTCACCTTCCACAATGAGTTCCCCCATTGCAATCTTGCATTGTTGATCAATTTGAAGTTTGGATAATTTAGTTGGCCCTTATGTATCTATGAAAATCATGCCGTTGAGTTCCAATCAAGCTTAATGATTATGTAGAATGCTTAGGAATTTTTCTCTGCATACTGGTATAAAAATGTGATTTCTGGTTGTGCTTGTATGGAGATATCAGTGGGTCTTTATCTGATAGAGTTTCATTTATGATAATTTCACGGACTAAAGTTTATATCTTTCTTTTCTTTGTTCTACTTATTTAAATCCTTAATCCTTTTGTTGTAAAGTTAAGTGAACTGTATAATACTTCTGGCTATTGCCCTCCATAACGTTAACATTGCAATACTTTTTAAAGTATACATAGAGTGGAATTATTACCTCTACTTGGTAGATGAGAAAACTACGCTTATGATAAAGAAAGTTGGAATCTCAAAGTGCTGGGGCAACCAACCTTTGATCATTGTTCACTTTTTCCTTTTTCTCTTTTTATGGTACCGATATATGATAATGATGACTTAAGCCTTATTTTCATATGCGTGTTTTCTAAATATAGCTGCCAGTGTTCTATTTTAGTTTTGTTGTTGCTGTTATTCTGTAGATAAAATAGACACTGTTTAAGTGTAATAATTAGTATGTTAGGTCAACATTTGCTTGTTGACATCATGTCATGGTACCTAGTAAATGCGGCATCTCGTGCCTGATGATTTCCTTCGTTAACAGCATTCAGGAGTACTCCTAGATTAGAAGATACATGATTATGATCTTGTCTATTGATATTTTGATATTATCTCCGTCTTTTTTTAAAATATATCATCTTGATTCCTTAAAGAATATTGGTGAATTGTGTACGGTGTATATCCTTGACTACTTGAGAACACTCCGTGCTTTGGAGCATGTACAATGATGTTCAAAGTGTTTTAAGTAATTTGTTTTTGTTCATACGAGTTCCTATTGGAGCTTAATTATTGATATGTGTATTATTTCTGAGTTTTAAATAAAATAAAATATTGGATATTACCTCAATTATCATGTCATTTTTTATTTTATTTTTGTCGATTGTTATATTTAATTTTAGTATCGTAAGTGTAATAAGTAGTGATCTCTTACTCACCGTGGGTATGAGATTAATTAATTACTGTGTGTGGATACATTTGTGTGTTGTGGGCTAATATGATACTCTTACATAAGTCTATATCATCAGTATATGATCTCACACAAATGCCGCAGTCTACACGTAAGTAAACGATCTCTTATTCAATGTGAATAGAAGATTATTATTCTAAATATAAATGTATAATTACGTTAATACGCTAAAGGTTAATCATGTCATAACAAGGATGAGGACAAAGAGAAGGGGATGGATGATAGAAGGCGACAAAGAAAATTGAAAAAAATAGACTTAGCGGAAATAAATTAGAATATTTGATGAATTATTCTAATAAAAATAGAGTTATTCCGCAAAATTCGTCAATTTATCTTCAAGTACGTTTGCCAATTACTTAAAAATCACCCATCCACCCACAGTAACTAAATAATTAATTCAATTTGATAATTTCTATATTGTTGGGGTCGGTCCCACGATGCGTCACCCCAAATTGGTGGAAATTGCACTCCATATTCCAACTAGTTTTCAAATTCTAATTTTACTATTTAAATTTTTTTATTTCAGAAATACTATTTTAAAAAGCCCAAATATATGAGATGTTTCAAATATAATTTCCACTATCAATAGCCGTCCAAGCCCACGTTATTTACCCATAATCCAAATACATATAACAATTCGACCTAATTTCTCTCAAATACAATTCTAAAACAAAACTTTTCAATCCCTTCATTATTAACACTTTACACAACTAGCTTAGGCTCTTGGGAACTTTTGGGAGGAACCAAATGTAATAAATGTAATAAAGTTACATTATTTCAAAATTACAAACGTAACACGTTACATTATTTCAAAATTACAAATATAACAAATGTAACAAGTTACATTATTTCAAAATTACAAATGTAACACGTTACATTGTTTCAAAATTACAAATGTAACAAATGTAACACATTTCGTTATTTCAAAATTACAAATGTAACAAGTTTTGTTATTTCAAAATTACAAATGTAACATCGTTCATTATTTCAAAAATATCTGCAATCCATTGGGACGAGAATTCAAACTGCCTCACCATAGTATGTAATGAAGATATTTAACATTTCCATACCGCAAATCATTGAAGTGGATAAACACATTGGTCAACAATTAGTTGTCGAAAGTAGAAAAACACAATTCTAAAAGCAAATTTAATAAAGCAGATGTGTACAACATGTTAATAGAATTGTAACATATATGTTTTGTATGTATCTAAAGTTGGTTCAATATATGAACTAAATATACCTAAATTATGTCAAGATGATCAATCTATAAACAACATAGAAGTTTAATTAGATTTAAATTCTAAAGCATTTCGAAATAACATAACATTACATTTGTTATTTTGAAATAACATAACTTGTTACATTTGCTATATTAAAATTAAAATAACATGACTTGTTAATTTGTGGATTAGGATTAGATATTTTTGAAATAACGAGCGTGTTACATTTGTAATTTTGAAATAACAAAACTTGTTACATTTGTAATTTTGAAATAACAAAATGTGTTACATTTGTAATTTTGAAATAATGTAAACTTGTTACATTTATAATTTTGAAATAATGAGCGTATTACATTTGTAATTTTGAAATATCGAACTTATTACATTTGTAATTTTGAAATAATGAGCCCCCAAATTGCCCCTCTTAAGAAAATATCAATACGATAATTTTAACCTTTTTCCCTACCCTTCCTCCCCCTCCGTCTTCTGCAACAGGAATGTATGTTTCAAGCCTCTCCAACTCTCTGTTTACCAACATTTTTGTTCTGGCACCCATCTTTTCTCACATATCTCTCACTCTCACTCTCTGGCACCCTCTTTTCTCACATCTCTCCTCTCCTCCTCTCCTCTGTTTGTTGATTGACCTTTTGCAGTCCAAAATCAAACGCAACCTTGTGTTTTTGCCTCTTTTGAACCTCTACAGCACGATAATCACCGGGCTTCTTCAACTATGAGAACTACTTACGAACCAGTATTTTTGCTTAATTTTGTATTTCCTGATGTTCGCATAGATGCCCATTTCGATTTCTTGACGATTTATGTTCTTCAGCAGAAGTCTTGGGAAATTTATGGGTTCTTCAGTCTCTTGCTCTTCTCCGTTGACTTGGCTTGCTGATATTTTAGCAGATCTTCACAATCATAGTTCTCTTATGGTTTATCGAAGGGCCTAGTCTTTATCTACTAGAGTTTGGGCTGGAAGTTTTGAAAGTTCTCCAGGCCTAGTCAAATTAACAAAGAGATCATCAAGATTGCGGGTTTTTCTTTGAGTTTTTCCACGATTGTAGCTTTATAGCTAATTTAGTTTTTCTAGCGAGTACCCTTTTGCAGTATTGTCTTGGGACACCTTTAACTTTGTAAACTAGGGTTTTCTGGGTAATCTGATGGGTTGTCAAGGTTAATTCCTGTCAAGGGTTCTCTTTTATTACGAAACTATGGCTGCAACTGAGCACTACTTTGTAGAGTGGAAAGAGCAATATGTGTCAAAAGAGAGGGGCAATCGTGTGGTACACTATTTCTTGAAGGATAATTCAGGGGAATCCATTCTTGCTGTTGTGGGTACTGAGAGGAGTGTTAGGCACATGTTTTATGTTGTTTCTGAGGAGTTCTTGAATGCCCACGCCGCCAAGAACTCGGTCCATGCCGGGTTTAGATGGAGATCAAGGAGAGAGGTTGTGAACTGGCTCACTTCTATGCTGTCAAAGCAGCATATACAAGCGGATTGCCCAAGTATGTATATCTTAGTACTCTTGGAGGGTTTTTTTTCCTTTGTTGTCTTTTAGCGATTAAATCTCTGTTTCCGGCAATTGTTGTGAATTTTTACTTCTTCAAGTCATGATCTTGGAAAAGACCACCTCTTATTTTTCCGTTATGAATTTAATGGGGAATTTGAAGGTTGAATTAGTTGAATATTGTGCTTGATTTGTGATCTTTTGGTAAACAATACGTAGTTTCTCTGATAATCTTTTCTGAACTTTAATTGGGTTTGACAATTTCTTCAAGGAACCAATTTTTTTCTTTTCAAAATTCTGTGACTGAAACTACATGATTCAATGTTCTAAGTAGTCTCATTGAAATTTCACCTTCCACAATGAGTTCCCCCATTGCAATCTTGCATTGTTGATCAATTTGAAGTTTGGATAATTTAGTTGGCCCTTATGTATCTATGAAAATCATGCCGTTGAGTTCCAATCAAGCTTAATGATTATGTAGAATGCTTAGGAATTTTTCTCTGCATACTGGTATAAAAAAATGTGATTTCTGGTTGTGCTTGTATGGAGATATAAGTGGGTCTTTATCTGATAGAGTTTCATTTATGATAATATCACGGACTAAAGTTTATATCTTTTATTTCTTTGTTCTACTTATTTAAATCCTTAATCCTTTTGTTGTAAAGTTAAGTGAACTGTATAATACTTCTGGCTATTGCCCTCCATAACGTTAACATTGCAGTACTTTTTAAATTATACATAGAGTGGAATTATTACCTCTACTTGGTAGATGAGAAAATACGCTTATGATAAAGAAAAGTTGGAATCTCAAAGAGCTGGGGGCAACCAACCTTTGATCATTGTTCACTTTTTCCTTTTTTCTCTTTTTATGGTACCGATATATGATAATGATGACTTAAGCCTTATTTTCATATGCGTGTTTTCTAAATATAGCTGCCAGTGTTCTATTTTAGTTTTGTTGTTGCTGTTATTCTGTAGATAAAATAGACACTGTTTAAGTGTAATAATTAGTATGTTAGGTCAACATTTGCTTGTTGACATCATGTCATGGTACCTAGTAAATGCGGCATCTCGTGCCTGATGATTTCCTTCGTTAACAGCATTCAGGAGTACTCCTAGATTAGAAGATACATGATTATGATCTTGTCCTTATATGTTGCTTACTTTAGAACTTGGAAAAATTTATGCTTTGTTAACACTGTTTGACCCATTTTTTGTTGTTCTAATATCTGTTTAGTATCATGATTGCAAAATTCAGAATATGATGTCTGATTCCTGTTTGACTTTGTACCCTGCACAAATAAATTTAATTTATGGACTATTCAGTATATTTCTCATGAAATGGAGTATATGTATTTTCATATCTGTTAATCCTGAACATCTATTCATTAAAAAGTTTTTCTATTCATATATCTTTGCTTTTGGTTTAAAACTATAGTTTTGAAATATGAACTCTTGATCTTCTCTGCACCCCTTTAAATGCCAGCCAGACCAATGGTGCTGAAAAATTTAGCATGTTATATATGTGAAGGAATGCCAATAAATTAAAAATCAGTTCAAAATTTAGCACCTTATTATCCTTATTAATGACAGTGTCACCAAAAGAGAATCCTGCACCCGAAATCAATGCTCGACAGACCCATATGCCTGCTCAAAAGGGCCGTGTGGCAAGGAATTTGAAAGCTCATCATTTAGACATAGTATGGTCGGGCGTAGCATGGACTTGTGGTAAACAGCTCAAGCACTACCCAGCATTTTACAGGAATGGGATTACGATACCGGTATGCTTCTATTCATCTATTAGTACTTAACAATACAATCTATTAGATGGGGTCTTCAAACTGTGCATGCATAAAATATAATGCACGCGATTATTTTTTATGTCTATCATTGCTGAGCTAGGAAGCACGGACAAGCTTTCACCGGCACCGGAAGCTTGTCGGGTCTGACATGTATCGGACACTAACATGGCGTCGACATGTGTCGGATACACAAGGTAGCGTGACCATTTTTTTAACTGGTGGACACATCCCTGACACGGCACTGACACACCATAATACTGACACCGGCATGCCGTGACTGTTTAAAGTAATTGAAAAAATGGGGAACTAACCTAGTTTATCTTCATTCTCCATTTCCAAACCCGAGCTTTGTTTTATCAGCATTGTGAGTAGGCAGCGATCTGGCAACCAGTGTTGGATGTTGCTGGCTCTTTCATCAGTGTTGGCGCAAGAAAAAATTCTGAAACCCTAGCTTTCTTTCTTTTTGAACAGAAAGACACGTGTTTTCCTTATTAAATGTCTTGTCAATTTGGGAAAAAAGAAATCAGATTTTTACCGATTGAATAAACCGTTGCGCTTTTTACCCATTAAAACTATTGAGCTTTTAACCATTGAATAAAACAATTGGGCTTTATGGCCATTGAATAAAACAATTGGCTTCTTTTATCCATAAAGCAATCGGCCTTTTGGCAAAATCAGGCACTTTTTAACCATCAAATTACCAACTGAGCCATGACTTCAAGTAAAATTGGAAGAACACACATATCTGTCTTTCCAGAATATAAAGTTAATAATTTGATGCAACAAAAAATTAAAAAATTTGACACAACAAGTATACAATAGTTGGTTTGTTTTACACTATAAATTACAAAAAAAATAAAGAATTAAAAAAATTAATATTATTTTAATCAACATGTCGTGTTGGTGCATTTTCGAAAAATCATGTGTCAGCGTGTCCGTGTGTCCGTGTTGGTGCTTCCTAGTTTCTGAGTAAAAACTCTAGCAGAAAGTTGAGGAGGTGAGATGTAGATTAAGGTCTGAGCAAATATTAGGTTCAAAATGGCCCCTTTTAAATCCTGCATTTATGTCTATCCTGTAAACACTCCTTAATTTTGAATCTTCACTTCCATTCATGCTCAAGTGGTGGAGGCGTCTCTTATTCCATCTGTGCAGGCTCAGAACTGAGCACTGTGCTTCTCATTCTAAAATTGAGATGTGAATGGATACGCAAACTTTAAATGGATACCTTATTTGCCTCAGTAAATTTACTTTCAGCATGCTCAAGTGTTATTACACTGTTATTTTTGGAGTTCTATTTCACCTTTATTTGTCTTCTAATAATTACTGATTATGGCTTTGTGAATCTGAAACTCTCTCAAAATTTTCCCCTTGCCCTTCCCTGTTCAGGTACAGTCATTTGTCTTTGTAATGGCTGAAAAAGAAAACCGTTATATTGCATACTTGGAAGATATGTATGAAGATAGAAAGTGCCAAAAAAGGTGAAAGTGAGATGGTTTCACCATAATAGAGAAGTCAGGGGCATTGTTTCTTTAAGGAATCCTCATCCTAAAGAAGTTTTCATCACCCCATATGTACAAGTCATCAGTGCAGAATGTGTTGATGGTCCCGCTACTGTCTTAACTAGTGAACATTATGAGAAATGCTTGGCTGTTTTTCCCCATGATTTGGTAGGAAAAGTACATTTTTGCTTTAGACAATTCAAGAGCAATAGAGTGAAGCCTTTCAAGCTAAGTAAGTTGCGTGGATACTTTGATCAACCATTTTTCTCTTGTTTTAGTCCTGACTTTTTTGAGGAAGAAGAGTTCAGCTCTGAAGATGATGTAAAAGTGGGAGCTAAAAGGAGCAGAAGATGCAGAGATCATCTGAAGGAAGCACATGAATTATCATACAAGAAATTGAAGTATGGTTTGCTGGGTAGGAAACCAAATTTTTTCAAGCATGTAGAAGGCCACGTTTGGCATACTCCAACTTTTAAGGTCAATGACAAGATAGAGTTTCTTTGCCAAGATAGTGGTATTCGAGGCTGCTGGTTCAGGTGCACAGTTTTAGAGGTTTCTGGGAAGCAGATGAAAATTCAATATGATGATGTGAAAGATGAAGATAGTTGCAGCAATCTTGAGGTATGAGTAGGCACCTATATCTCCTTAAATTACGTTTATACTCGTCAAGAAAATCAAAAGAACAGAGAAATCATGGTGACTCGCCAGTAAGGAAGATCAAATAGGGTTCAAGTAATTTATCTTAATGTTTCTTGTTTCCCGTTGGTGGATTATTGGTTAGATATCATTGCTGGAATCTCATTAAAGCTTATGAAAGTGCTTCGTATTTTATTATGTTGTTTAAATCAGTGGTTCTGAAAAGACGTTAATGTCAGAATCAGCTCTGTTGCATATGCGCAACTCCTGCATGCTTGTATTATGTTCTACCAGCATACCACATGCTTTATAAAGTATACGATGAATTGCATGTTGACTTGACAAGTCTTTTGATACAACAATCAAGGCTAGATTAATCAATTAGAACTTTGGAGTACAACTATGGAGGATTAAATTGTTTTCCTCCAGAGGACACTTTTAGAGTGAGAAAATGAATTTTGTCCAGTACTTTTGGGTTTGTAAATATTGTCCAATTTTTATTTTTTATGTTGATATTTTTGACAAATATACCCTTCTCTCTTTATAAGTGTTGCCAAATTCTTCCCCTTTTTGCACGAATTCTGAACCATCTACTAATTCTAGTTTTTTGACGAGAATTTCTAGTCCATTTAGAAACACACTTCATTCTTGCACGAATTTTGAGCCATCTAGGTATTCTCGTCAAACTAAGCAAAACGAGAGTTTTTAATAAAAAGGCACTATAGTCATTCAAATTAATTGAATGGCCATATTTAATGATTTTTTGGCTGGAGACAAATTTCATTTTGGCCAAAAAAAGATTGACTAGTTAGAAAATAAATTTTCTTTGGAATCAATTCTGAATCTGGTCAATTAACTAAAGTACCAATAGTTTAGTCTGAAGGTTACCTGTGGCGTGTCACGTGTGATTATAGTTTTCCAAGATAAATGTTTCAACTTGATAATGAGGAGGTTTTAACCACCAAAGGCGCTTGGTAACTGTTCTGAAATGTGTATTTTAACTTGGTTAAATGTTACATACATTTTATAATAGCATGTTTGGTAAGCCTAAAATAAAAATGAAGTAGCTTCTAAGCTTAGCCAAACATGTTGTAGCTTTAAAAGTTTGCACGTTTTGCTAAATTTGAATTATAATTTGAGGAGGTGAAATTGGTCAAACATACTTTTTATCCATTGGTACCCATAACTTAGTACCCACTTATTATCCACACATTTCATAGGACCCACAACTTGTAAGTCCTTAAAAAATAATTTCAGCATTGCCAACATGCACTTAAGTAACTTTTTTTGCCAAACATATTTCTTTTTCTCTTTGAAAGTCACTTCTTTTTCGAACTATTAGTACAAAAATTGCTATTTTAAAAGCATCATCCCTTAACCTACTACTTGAAAAAAGAATACTTCTTTTTTCCGGCGTAACAAACATGCTCGATTTTCGTATCTTGAAAAAAGAAGTTTACTTCTTTTTATGGCCAAACATGCTCGATCTTCATATCTTGGAAGCATTTTATTTATCACAGAGACAACTGGCCAGTTTTTTTTGATTTATAAACGTCTCTCTTAAGAATGGAACACTATTTGATGTATTCTTTAACTTGCAGGAATGGATCCCAACATATAGACTGGCCAGGACTGATAAACTGGGAATGAGACATCCTGGTCGTCCAACAATCAGGCCTGCCTGTCCTTGTGATCAAGGGAGCCATACCTTCGAGGTTGGAGCTCCAGTTGATACCTGGTGGAGTGATGGTTGGTGGGAAGGGGTCATATCTGGCACTAGTGATTGTGAAAATGGAAATCATCAAGTTTATATTCCAGGTTTGTCTTCGTTTACAATCTGTTTCATAATTTTATTCTTTCAATATTCTTTCTTTTTACCCCCTATCTGATTTCTAGATTACTTTTCCCCACCCCATCCCCCAGACACTCACACCCTGTGCAAGATAGGAGAAATGAAAAAATATTGTCTATACAGCATGGAGTTCTCTGATGTTGTCTTTTCTTTTCGTTTTTTTGTTTTTTTCCGTTTGGGGGAATCAGGTGAAGATTTATTCTTAAACATAGAGGGAAAGAGCCTTAGAGTTTCTAGAGATTGGATTGGTGATCAGTGGGTGGATATCAAGCCAAATTCTAACATTCTCTCTCTCATATCTGCAACAAGCATAGATGCCAAGCTTTTGGCATCACCGGCTATTGTCAAGGAAACCAAATCAGACAATTCTCGTACTTCATGTCATAAAGTTCTTACCAATGTCAAACTTAGTGTCGTTGAAGAGGAGATCCATGATTTAGGAGGCACAACACCTGCCACTGACCACCTGAAAGATGACTGCTCGAACGACGACAAGCATCAAATGCTTACAATTCCAGAAAAAAAATAGCATTGATCATGTCAATGAACATGATGAAAAGGACAATGCCGACTATAAACTTAGTGATGCTAATATTGTTAACAAATCCTGTAATGATGATGGCAAGGATGATAATACTGACGGCTGCAAAGAGGACAATTTAGTGGAACTCGAGATTGCTGGGGTGAGATGTGAAGCAGAAACAAAGGAGGTTATGACGTAGAATGGTCCATAGATACGATATTGTCTCATCCCTTGCATAGTGTACTGGTAATTGGAAATTGTGGTAGAGTTTACCTTGTTATTAGGATAGCTGTACATAAAGGTATGTAATGGAAGATTGTAATGCTTTTTAGCACTTGGGGAGTTACTTGGTATACAAAAACGAGGTTTACAATCTTGAATGAACACGGTCAATTAGCCATTGCCCATGTAAAGAGATGACCCTTGGATTCGAATCTCAGTGATGACAAGGTATCTCCTCAAGTATTTTAGGTTTGTAGCCTTTTGCTGTGATGCTGTGTACTATATATTGGTCCTGTAATATGTACACTTTTTCTTGAACTTCTCAGTTAACATTACTGTTATAATTGTTCTTATCACTAGCGTGTTCAGTGCAATACTGGACTCGAATGGAATAGGGTTTTAACTGTTTTTTCTTCTTTAGTATTGTTTAGTGCTATTCAATCTTACATAGTCAAAGAATCAACTTGTACATTGCAATTGAGCAGCATTTTCGAACTGCTATGGTAGGCAGATTGAGAGTTTATATATGTGATGTCCCTGCATGCGGTTTTCCAGTCTTCCCATCCTTCTGATATTGTGATGTCGTCAAATTTTGAGCTTGAATGCATTTGTGCATAATTACCGGGACATCTGCCTTGAGACGTGTGAATTATTTGTCATATTTTTCATGATTGAAGTAAAAAAGAGCTTTGGCCTTTGAAAGGATTTATTGACACAAATGTATAGTTGGTAAAGATTTTGTAGATTATAACCAGTAGATCTTACAAAATGTGTGATCGAAAAGTTATCGAAATGTATAGATAAAAGTTGTACGTCTTACGAAATATTTGAATGAAAATGATGTTGGACAAGTGATTGACATTTTGTTAATCACTTTTGTTTTAATAATGACACGTGTCACTTTTTATAACTCTCCTCCATATGGGAGGAGATCATTGCCCATGTAAATGAATCGAGGGATACCTCTGAAGGAGAGCTAAGCAGGCCGGCCTCAAGACCACCACAATAGGAGATCATTACCCTATCTCTTATGATTTCTTACATCTTATTATTTAAAACAATCATTCTAATGGAGATCGCCATGGGGTGGTGATAGAGCGGGGATGGGACCAACAAGGCGGCTCTCCCTGTCCCCCGTCTTGGGAGGTGGGGTGGGGGTTAAGGTGGGATTAAAATATATTTTTTCAATCTCATTTCTCTATTTATTTATTATTTAATTATATAATATTATGTTTTTAAATTTTTAAATATTATTTAAATATAAAAGAAAAGAAAAATAAGATTTGGGCCTCCTTTCCCCCCATTCAGGGCAACGGGTGGAATGGGGTCGGGACATTTTGTTATTTTTAATTATCCATCAACTAATTGCCTCTTTGTTGCCCTGTCCCCTACCTCTCCTGGAATATCCCACCAACTTTTCCTTTCCCATTTTGCTCCCTTGTCTAGTCGTCCCAACTCAATTCCTTCACCCATGTTACTTAGAAGTCTCCCGAGCTCTTTAGGAACATAGGAAGAAATGTATAGGGACAAAAGGGGAAAGGATGGCGGATGGGAATAGAGAAACTTAAGAGATGAAAGGTAGAAGTAGGTCTAGGATTTGGAGAATGGTAAAGAAAAAGAGAATTTAAATAAATAAGAAATAATTGATTGATAAATTAAACGATGAAGTTGATATTTTCTCATAAAATCAAGTACTTGGCAAATATGTCAAAGTTAAACATATTTCTGGATAAATGAAGAAAATATAAAAATAAAATGAAAACGTTAAGTTTGTGGATAAGCCTAATGAGAATCAGAGAATCTCAATACGAGTGACTTTTGAAAAACACAGCAAAAGCACTGAAAATTCGAAAATCAAAACCAAAATGAATTGTATTTCGTCTTCTTCTTCATCGCTCTCATCAACACTTTTTCCACCATGCAATTTCTCCAGTATCTCTTCCAAATCCCAGCTCTCTGTTCTGTCTTTGCCTTCTTCAAAATTACAGGCTCCGAAATCGTCCCGTCTGTCACTTTTTAGAACTTTCGCTGCTTCTGAAGTCTTGGAATCTGATGTTAACACTGCTAGCCTTGAGGTTTTTATTTTTTTGCGTTTTATTAACTCGTGCATTCTTAAAAAAAAAAAAATAGTTTATATATATATAATTTTTCCCAAATTGGTATTTGTTTAATTATTTGGGTTTGTAGGATGAAGCTCCTGGTGCTCCAATGCCGAGTGCTGGTGCCGATTCTGATAAGGTAACTTCACTTTACGGCGTAAATTACTGTGTGATTGCTCAGTGTATTTATATATCTCATTGATTTGTGCTTTTTGTTCTTTGTTGTTTTGATTGTTACTTTATAACAGAATTTTAATGGGTTTACTTTATTCAAGGTACTAAAATAAATTAGCTAGAATTCACTCCACTTGCATTACATTGCACATCATATTATTTATAGATGCTGAATATTGCGGCTGGAGCGATAATTTTGTTGTTATACGAGGTAAACATAGTGGGATAATGATGGGGTTGTGGATGGAGAAGGTTTTGCTGTCGCACTGTGTAAACATGTCATTTTCCTTATCAAGTTTGTATCATTGCTTGATGAATCTGTGTTATTCGACAAAGGCTTGGCTGGGTTTCCAAACTTTTCGGTTTTGGGTTTTAGATTAGTTTCTGTTGAGAAAATTAATACACAATGGTAGGAGTATGTTTTATTCACTATTACACATATATATTGAATAAATGAAATGAACAATTCGAACACAATTAAAGTGAGAGAAAATAATTTGAGTTGATGCAGAAGTTTTTGTTTGATGAAGATAAGAGTTTCACTCTTGTTCCTTCAAGAAGAATTTGCCCCTTACTAAACTCACTGACTTTCGTCGAAAATGCTATATGCAACAATCACTGTTGGTTATAGTAACTTCAAATTATGACAACAATGAATTGAATTTCTTGTACTCCTTTTTCAGATATGTGACTAAACAAGAATAGAAAGATTTTATGTAGACTAGAACACAAATGGCAAAATAAGGACCAGATTGAATTTAAGATGTGCCAAATGGGCGTCTATAGTTGTTCAAAGTGATTGTCTGAAAGTACATGTCTGTCCAGAATTGACATGTTTGATAGACGAAAAATTTGTTTCAAAGACACATTTGGTCTGAGAGACATTTGTTATTGTAGCCTTGTGGGAAAGAGGAATTACTAAATGAAATGACATGCTGTCGTACAAAAATCATCTTCAAAAAGTTCTATGCCATGTGTAACTTATGTAGTTTGATCACAGTTCCACTATGTCGATGCCCCTCATGACCCAAATCCAAAGGTCAATATAAATGCTTATGCAACATTTGTTAACTTTCTATCTTCGGATGTAGGATATCAATTGTCCACCACATTTCTACTCTCAGTTATCCCATAATTCATTTGGTCACTTAGATCTTATTTTCTCATTCACCAATTAATGATTTTGATCATATAAATATATGATGACCATGTGCCAGCAAAGGTTGCATTCCAACTTAGTCTTCCTGGGTCTACTCATTTTTCTTTTTTTGCTAAAAGCCTAAAGGCTGGTAATTTACCAGTTTATACAAACTATTTCCCAACAATCGCTAAACTTCGTATCCTTTGTAGTTGATATTTTGCAACATGCCTTGTTAGACAAAATTGTCCCCTATTTAATTATGTTCGCAGTTTCTCACGTCTTTCTGATAATTTCAAAGCCTTTTTTTGGGGGTGGGGGGGCAATGGCAATGGTGATTGATTATTTTATTTTAGTGGCAACAAGATAATAGAAAATTGATGACCCGATTGAAGGAGGTGAAGAAGTAAGTTCAGTTTATATCCCAGAGAAGACAAAAAGGTGCAATTATTGATCCTTTAAGCTATTAACCCTGTCAGTGAATATGACCTATTTGGAGTTAAATTCTTGTCTTTTAATGGAATGGCCATACTTTCAAGGAGACTGAAGTTACAGTGATAATAAATTATAAATAGCCATGGAACATAACAAGTATCTCTCCACACTATGTTTAACATTTTGTATCTTGTTCTAGGTGGTAATTCTGCTGTCTTGAGGAATATGATGATATATTTAACCGCTTGTGCCAATTGAGAACTTTTATGTTCTTATTTGGAGTTAAATTCTTGTCTTTTTTTGAATACCATAAGCATCATTTTGAATAATCAAGAAAGGATAATTTTGTTCTCAGATGGCACCTAAACAGAAGATCAGAATCAAATTGAGGTCGTATTGGGTACCCTTGATAGAAGACTCATGCAAGCAGATTATGGATGCTGCAAAGACAACCAATGCAAAGACCATGGGTCCAGTGCCATTACCAACAAAGAAGAGAATCTATTGTGTTCTGAAATCTCCACATGTTCACAAAGACGCCAGGTTCCATTTTGAAATTAGAACTCATCAACGCCTTATTGACATTCTTTACCCAACTGCCCAAACAATTGACTCGCTGATGCAGCTTGACCTTCCTGCCGGTGTCGATGTGGAGGTTAAGCTGTGACGATAACAGTGTTGCTCTTTTGTTATGCTATAACTTGTCCTGTTAAGTGATTCTTGTTTATAGAAAATCCAGACCTATTAGCTGAATTCAGGAAAAAAACTTAGTGGAAAAAGAATGAGGATCCAATTTTTTGTGTTGTAGTTTAAATTCTTTTGAAGTTGTTAAAATTTATGCCTCTGAAAGTAAGAATTTTGTTTCCATTCTTTTATGGCATATTATATTGTTGTCCAAAGTTGTTTGGACATTGATAATAGTAGCTAAGTTATTTATTTATTTTTGTGTAGTTTCCTAGTGTTTTAATTCAAAATTTGTCAAGCGATGTTATAGGATCGAGTGTACTTACTCTACTGATATCGAGTTGCTTCACCCCACATCGTGACCAGTCCAGGTGTGCTCATCAGTAAAATTACAATTTACAAAAAACAACTTAATTGTCTTAATAGTCATTTTACTTGGGAAACCTTTGCCTATCAAACTATGGATAATTTTATATAGCAGATCTCAACTTGTTAGCTGTTGAAATTTCCTCTTCAAGTCCTGTTTCTCCCAAATTTCAATCCATATCTGCATTACCAGACTAGCAGCTCTCAAGCAATGATATTACAACTGACAGCTTATTTGGGCTATCAATCTTTTTGAGCTAAAAGTTGGACTAGGCTGGATTGGACATGACATTCAACAAATATTTCATGTGTTCAATATCATACATAGATTATTAGAACATTTGACGTGACAATCTCCCGTTATCCTATCTAGTCTTTTTAGTCCAATATATAACAAACATATCAATTATATCGAATAATGCCATTTATATTCAGTGATAATCGTAGTCAATATATTATGATAATTATGTAGTATTAATTGATATATCATTTTAAATGTAGAATTTTGGGTCTCATTCAAAATGTCATATCAGTTAACTGACTATGATAATAGTTGATTATGAATAACATTATTCAATTATATCAATTTTAGCTTAGTGATTGTTTAATTGATTTTTGGTGACTGTTATTGGTGTTGGAGTCTTGATTGGGTTTTGGGGTGGTCTAGGCTGCGATCATTAAAGAATCAATTTTGGGAATAAGTATTTCACTATTTTGTGCCTTGTCTTATCTGATCTTTTAATATTTTTTAAGATTTAACCAATCTTAGTAAATATTAATATATAGTTTTTTCCTATGAATGATAAGATTCGTAATTATAAAAGTGTAATATTATGATATTATAATGCAAGAGGGAAGTGGGATCTATAAATTTGTCTGTGACAGTGCTTGCTGTTTATTTAAATATAAAGAACGCTGATTGAGGTTACTGCAGATTACTAAGTTTTAAATTCAATGGTCGGTAATTAATTAAGGTTAGATTTAGATCATACTTTTCAAATCCAATCTAGACACCGACTTGGACGAAGAGGTGAGTCACTGAGTCACTGAGTCAGTGGTTCAATCACAAACTAGGTAGTTGAATTGACCGATTAACTCCTATCAAATATAAAATAATAAAATACTAAAATAGTGACAATATTTATTATGTTGTAAAATTATAGATAATGATGAATACTATTTAGTTGTATCTAGATATCATGTAGTTATCTACTTACTCCGTAGGAAGAGTATATTCTAATCGGGTTATAGCTTCTTTGGAACCCTATAAAATAAGGGTCGTTGTTATAGTAAATTAATGAAACTTGTGTTTTGAATCTCTCTATTCTATTCTCTCGTTATCTCTATTTTTCTAGTTTCATAACACGTTATCAGCACGAGATTCTAGCCAACTGAGTTACCAATTAGATATTATTTTCTTTTATTCAAAAGAAAAGGAGAAAAAACCAAAGCGTAAAACGGTAATATCAAAATACCATAAAGAACAAACAAAAGCTTGGTGGCCCAAAGTTCACTTTCTCAAAAGAAATTCAAACGACACCAACTGGTTAGTCTTTATATCTCTATCCTTGCTTTGATTTATGAGTCCAACTCATATTAGACTTTTTGTTATGATATTTTTATGAGAAGCAATTAAAAGAAATATTCATGCTTTAATTAGATATAACAATGCTTTAACTTTTATTCAACGGCAAATGACAACAAATCAGTGTGTTTATTGTTCTAAAATATTCTTGAACAAGATTTGTTTATTTTTATTTTCCGAAGAATTATAATTTATCAATATTCCGGAGAAGAATATTATGTTATATTTCATAACCTAAACATATAAATATTCTGAAGAATATTTTATTGTTCTGAAGAATATGAACTATTGCTCACAAGTAGTAATAGTTTACATATATCAATATCATATTGTTGCTCTGAAGAAGACACAATTTTTTATATATTAATATTTCAATAGAATATTAATTGCTCTTGAATAACTTAATTCAATAAGATATAATATTCTATAAGAATATTATAATATTGCTCTTGGAGAGCACATATTTACATGTTGTAACTCTGAATAAGCACAACTTTATAATATTAGGAATAATGATTTATAATGATTTGTTTTAATTGTGCTTTTCTTGAAGAAACACAATTTTACAATAATATCAATATTCCTGAAGAATATTGTATTATATGTCACAACCTAACATATAAATATTCTAGAAGAATATTTTATTGTTGCTTCAAATAAGCAATATTTTATATTATATTAATATTTCAGTAGAATATTAATTGCTCCCGAAAAGTTTAATTTTATAAGATATAATATTCTTATAGAATATTATAATATTACTTATAAATAATAAATCTTTACTTCAGAATAATGATTTGTTGTTGTCCCTGAAGATGCACAACGTTATAATATTCTGACAAAATATTAGCTGCTCTTGAAGAGCATAACGTTACAATTTAAATATTCCAGAAGAGTATTAATTTTTATGACGTTATAATTTTTATATTCCAGAAAAATATTGAGCAGTATTAGAATTAATATTTTATTGTGCTCTAGAAGAAGCACATGTCTTGAAAAATATCATATCACAAAATTAAATTGTGATATAAATGAGTAATTAATCAACTAATGCTTATTCCTGAAGAAAAGCATATAAATCATGTTATGTTGACATTGATTAGTGTGAATTATATGATTATACAATGTCTAATAGAAAATTAATTATATTTTCTTGTTCATTATGTAGTTATTCAAATAAGCGAAAAATATATTTGCTAAATTGTATGGAACCGAAGTTTAATACTTGAAATTTTATTGATTAGCAATCTTGGTTAGACCATCCAGGATCAATATGATGTGACTTATTAATGAGGATATCTATTGAAAACCGGAAGATTTTTCAATATAATGAATTCTCAAGTGATGTTTGTTCTCATGATATATAAACAAGGAGACCTTTACTAGATAAAATCGATTTGAATTCACTACATTTTATGAAAATTATTTAGGGTGATTTATGGGCCCCATCACCCTCCATGTTGACCATCTATATATTATTTGTATCTCGATAGATACATCTATTGATGATTGTATGGTGTTATTATTGGCAACTTGAAGTTTGCGAGATTACTTGCTCAAATATTAAATTATGAGCATAATTTTCGGATTATACAACCAAGAGGCGATGATGTGTCTTGTCAATACTAGTGAGTCTAAATCTCAAACTTTTAATAAATATCAGTTGAGATGATTTTAAATGGTTTAGCAATATTGTTTTCAACGCTCCAATTAAATTCTAAACCATTACTATTGAGAACAAAAGCGCTTCCCATTTTTGTCTAGGGAATGCTATGTTATATGCGAAACACTTATACGCATCATGCCGATATCAAAGTTACCCCTACTATAGTTGGCTTATGGTTGAGCCTAATATTATCCATCTAATGAATTTTTTATAGTCTGATATATGTATAATCGGTCCACCATAGTGCAATTGAGATGGACTTTGAAAAATGTTGAGAATACATGTTTAGTATGGAACATTATAAAATATCTTAAGTCCCTAACGGGTGATATTTTATAATACTGGTTTTCAAATGTCATTTTGATAATACAATTTTCTCAACATTAGGGAGAGAAATTAAGTAAATTTGGAAAGAATACATGAAAATCTTTGTATATTATATTTTCTAGATCCTTGCACAAGACTATATGAACCCGAAGTTCGACAAATAACTTATTTGTAAGTTATACAATTGATGATGCATTTCTTGACCAAAGAGATTAAATCAAATCTCATATACTAGCTCTAAATGCTCCAATTTATATTAAGCGTCCTTGAAGGACAATCCATTAACATTATATCGGGTAAATTAATGACGCTTTGAGCGTGGTGACATTTGATTCCAAAAATTCTCAAATAAAAAATGGAGCCAATTATAAAGATGGTCCCTCTTGAGGAGGTGTATACTCTTGGAGAGTATATAGACATAACTAATTATAAAATCGAAGAGGTTCATTAGTTGAAATAATAAAACGAAAAGATCTCGTTAAGTTATGTCATTATGAGAAAGAAATGGATTCAAAAATAAATGTTGTTGACAACACTTTTGTATATAAAGAAAGCGTCACATTATTATGAAAGGTAGCAAGGATATTGAAAGAAATCACAAAGAATTAATTGGCCAAATAAAAGGATGCTATCCAAGTAAATTGAATCGACTAGAGAAACACGAAGTTTAGGACCTATAGTCGAGCACCTAAAGGTGTATATTTATGCGAAAAGGAAATGGGAAAATGAAGTCGTAACATGTAATGTACGACTTTTAACATTATAATTTCGCAAAGACTTATGTAAAACAATCATAAGTTGATATCTTGTTAGTCTGTCAATGCATGACATATATATGCATATAATGAATATTGTTATAACCAACTATCGACATGACTAATAAAACAATGTATATAAATCACGGAGGATTTAATATGCTCAAGCATATAGTTCAACTTTTCGAGAACTCGATCGATCAAAGTCTGGATCTGAAACTAATATTATAATGAGGGGAGCAATACGCATTGTACTCTTTTCCTTGACCGAGGTTTTGTCCCATTGGGTTTTCCAGCGAGAGTTTTTAATGAAAGCGGTTGTATGGCGTATTAAAAGATTTATGTACTCTTTTTCCTTTACTATGATTTTTCCCATAGGGTTTTTTTTAGTAAGGTTTTAATGAGGCATTTTCTTTGTGTAAATGATATCCAATTAGAAGTGTTATAATTCTTATAATTATGGATGTCTATAACCTACAAAATATTTACTTTCATCATAATCCTATGGTTATACTCCGAATATTATAAATTGTATATGAGACCCACAGAGGAACAATAACAAGATCTATTTTTAATATAATAGCATCGGACCATCGGTGATTACGATCAACTAGGAGATAGTGTATGAAGATGATATTCTTTGGAGGTTATAACATGGAGCATATTTCACGAGGAATTGTTTTATACAAATTCTAAGAAGATAGCGACATTGAAGACATTAGCAGAGTACAAGATATAGATAGCTTGATACAAGCTTTTTTTCATTGAGTGAAATCGGGAGGAGTAGTTGTACTCTTTTCCTTCGCTCGGGTTTTGTCCCAATTGGGTTTTCCCAGCGAGGTTTTAATGAGGCGACGATTTGAAGTACTCAATTTTGATAATTCTTTCTTTCTATTGGTATTTTTGTCCCATTGGGTTTTTGTCAACAACGAACTAGTTATTGTGTAATAAGTCATTCGAGGGGGTGTTGTAAAATTATAGATAATGATGAATGACTATTTAGTTGTATCTAGATGTACATGTAGTTATCTACTACTCTCAAGAAAGTATATTCTAATCGGGGCACAGAATCTTTGGAACCCTATAAATAAAGGGTCATTGTTATAGTAAATTAATAGACATGTTTTGAATCTCTATTCTATTCTCTCGTTATCTCTATTTTCAGTTTATAACAATTATTTATTATATTATTCTACACTATTTTTCATCGTTTACTCTAAAACTCAAGGAGATGAAATACTCTCAAGATGAAGTCATTAGAAAAAATAATTAGCAATTAAAAAAGTTAAAGTTAAAGTCTAAAGAGGTAAGAGATTATTGAAATTCTAAATAAAAAATTAGAATTATTATCAGCAATGACCTACTCGTAAATGAGTTTGGGTTATTGATTTTTTATAAAAATTCAACGGTTTTTTTTCTTTTATTTCTCAGATCAATCGTAGATCAGTCTAATAGAACAATTCAGACTGAATTGTCAGTTGGGTCACAAATTTTCTAGTTTAGCCATCAGTTCGGTCCAAATTTTAAAAGACTGGTGACTGGTTCAAATAAAGTATACAAATAGTACATGAATAGTAGGCGATAATTAGAGTCCAGCAATCAAGCGGGAGTCAAGCATCCATCTGCTGGCCCCACATCTACTTTTCTCATACGCTTGGACGCCATCTCCCCCATTGACAAACATGTTGACCAGATTCGTCTTGGAGCATGTACCTTTTACAAAAATTGAAGTACGTAGACTTATTTGAAAAAAAGAACAGTAATATGGAACTAAAGTGGAGATTTTGTGCGCGTGTATATCAAATTATCAATAGACGGCCTCTGAAGAAGTCGAATAGTTAGTGTCTAATAACTGATAGTGATGTTCGCATGTTGCTATTTGGAGCTGAAAGGCCACCACCACCTACTTTTGGTGGTGGGGGGAGAGAGAGAGAGAGAGAGAGAGACTACCACTATACCACCAAACAATTATTTATTCTTTCTTTATTTGTTAAATAATAATTAATCATTCTTCTTTCTCTTTAAACAGCAAAATATGATCATTATTTGAATAAATTAACCCATGTTTAATTATCCGCCCGTGTTTTAAGTCATACCTCACTAATCAATGGGATTGATCTCCTACTCATGGTGGTGGGTAGGAGTTACTGATGAAATAGCATCGCATGATTTGTAGTTCATGATCTCACATTCATTATTTTTACTAATTATGTGATGTCATCTCAACGTAGACATTATAAGCGAGTAGTTGATCAACCTCCCACTACTCAATGACTCTAGAGATTGTATTCTACTACTAAAATTTTGTTCTTCTACACAATTCAATCATCAAATTATTCTTAAATGACATGTTTATTACTCTAAAGTCTAAACTAGAATGATGATAATTTAAAAAGAGAATGGTGTAATAAAATCTGTTTAATTATTCTTTTCTCTCTAATTCAGATACCAAAAACTTTGGAAATTTTAAGTACATGAATCATGAGCAAAGATTCCAACATATGCTGTCGAGTGAGATTCAAGAAACTCTAGTATTTGTTAAATATTATTGACAAAATAAGTGTTTTCCTGACCATTCCAAACATGAGTTATATTTTGTTTAAAAACTTAATTTTGAAAGTTGAAAACAAGAAGAATAAATGAAAAAAAAAAAAAAAAAAAAAAAAAAAAAAGGAAAACATTGATTGCAGTGGGCCGGAGAATCCATGCAAGTGGAGAATTTTGCTTTTGTTTAATGCATTATAAACGGTGGAGGTGCGTCGCGTACAGTCTAGTGGCCAATTTCTTTATTTTTTATTTATTTTAGGTTAAATAAATTATTATACTAATAACATTTCCAACAAGTTATACTCTTTAATTTAAATAGCAACTCTTAAAATTCTAAAACTTTCCAATTTAACATTTTAATTTAGATTTAAAGAGTCAAATCCACTCTCTATTATTAAATACATTGAAACAATTTCAATTTTTAATACTTGATATATTGACTTTAATTAAATAATATATACAAAGTAGAAGGGAAGAAAAAAAAATTTCTTGGAAGAAGTAAAATGAAAAACAAAAAGATAAAGAGGTTGTTGTAATGTTTAAAAAAAATTTATTTTTAAATTTATAAATATTCTTTAAATATAAATAAGTTGTCGTACATGTTCTAAGAAATAAATATTCCATTGACAACCCATTTTTGACATTTTTTTTCTTTGTTTATTTATAGTTTTTCACTCCTAAAAACGAGGAATGAAAATCATGAAGACTGAAAAAAATTAAATGTCATTTGAAGGTGATAGCATCCTATACCATTTCTATAATAAGATATAAAAGTATGTTTGGTGGTATTTAAAATAAATCAAATTTATTTTTATATAAAATATGATTTTCAAACTTTTTTTTTTTTTAATAGAAATGTAAATCGATTTTAAAGTATTTTCTATAAGAGGGTAATTTTTAAACATAATTAAACACGCTCGCTTATATTTCATGATAAATAATATTTCAGTTCATCATTTTTTCTTCATCATTTCATCATCATCTAAACGTTGTAGTGAAATCTTTTTATTCTTGTAAATAAGACCCTTTTTTTTCAGATGGATGCACGGATTTATATTCCAACCATCTGACTCATCATCCTATTAACAAGAAAGGGACAAGAAAATTGATTATTTGACTAATCCAATGGTAAAAAGAGCGAAAATTTATGTCGACGAGGATAAATTCAACAGCTTTCTTCAACTTTTAGAAATTGCAAATGTGAATTCTTTAAATGCAGATTACTTTCTTTACTTTTCGAGTCATAAACACGACAAAATGCGCCACCCCACTCCTCCTTAAGAATTCTCATCCTCTCCCCCTGTATGCACGCTAAAGAAGCTCCATTTTTTTTTTTTAGATTTGATTTGATTTGATTTGATTCCCAGAAAAAAAAAAAAAAAAAAAAATCAAATTCCATGAAAGCTCTGGTACTCACAGTGTCCACATCTTCATCTCCACCTCTATATAGCTTTCTCTCCTCAAAATCACTTCTTTTATCGCCTCCCTTTTCTATGTCCACAATTTTTCTTGGATCCCCAAATATACTGAAACCTGTTTTCTCCGTTAGGTTTTCCACTTTGACTATGGCGACTTGTATACAGTCCTCAAGAACAGAGGCCCCTCAGACAAATACAAACAGAATCCAAGTGGAAGATGATGCGTTTAATAATTATGTAAGACACTGCAGACCCATGTTTTCTGATCTTGTTTCTTGCGTGCCCATTTCAGAGAAAAAGTCAAAGACTCTCCACACGCGTACTGTTTTGGATGAAATTGGTGGTGAAGAAGATGAACAAGAAGATAATTTGTGGCAGCAGATGAAAGTTGAGGCAAGGTCAGATATTGATCAGGAACCAATATTGTCTAACTATTATTTCAGCTCAATCTTGTCGCATGATTCTATGGAAAGTGCTCTGGCAAATCATCTTTCCATGAAGTTGAGTGATTCTAGCTTGCCCAGTGGTACACTCTATGATCTTTTTGTGGGTTTGCTCACAGAGGATCAAGAAATCATGATTGCTGTTAAAGATGATTTGAGGGCTGTTAAAGAAAGGGACCCTGCCTGTATTAGTTATGTTCACTGTTTCTTGAATTTCAAAGGGTTTTTGGCATGCCAGGCTCATAGGGTTGCACATAAGTTATGGTCACAAGGGAGGAAAATTCTTGCCCTTCTGATACAAAACAGAGTATCTGAAGTTTTCGCAGTGGATATTCATCCTGGGGCCAAAATTGGAAAAGGAATTTTGCTTGATCATGCAACAGGAGTTGTAGTTGGAGAAACGGCAGTGATTGGAAATAATGTGTCAATTTTACATAACGTGACTTTGGGTGGCACTGGGAAGGTTTCTGGAGACAGGCATCCAAAAATTGGTGATGGGGTTTTGATTGGGGCAGGCACTTGTGTTCTGGGAAATGTTAGAATTGAAGATGGAGCCAAGATTGGTGCAGGGTCTGTGGTGTTGAAGCAAGTGCCTGCTAGAACTACTGCTGTAGGAAATCCAGCTAAATTGATTGGTGGGAAGGAGAATCCAATTAAGCTTGATAAAATTCCAAGTTTGACTATGGATCATACATCAGATATATCCAAGTGGTCTGATTATGTTATTTAGGGCAACCATAGGACTTTGGGGCTTTTCTTGTTCTTTAAAGAGAGCCTAAGTTCTCCTATTAGCATAGAGAAATTCTTGTCTTGGTGTTATGTATTGTGTAATAGTTGCCTCTACATTCTGTGTGCTATTAGTACATAATCTGTGACAAAATCGCCAAGACGGCCTTGTAATAGATTTTTGAAGTAAAACATGCAGCCTCTTTCCTGGTCGAGAAGCAAACTACCCGAATCACAATTTAAGACCCTTTTACGGTCGCCAAGTAATAGAGGAATCTCTTATTTTTCTTATTATTATTGAAGGAAATTCACTCTTTTAATCTATCAATCAGTGTTTGCAGTTCTCAAGTTCTCCTACCTGGATTGCAATGGGTTGAAGTTAAGTGTCTATATTTGCATTCTCAGCATGATGGCATTGTTCTCTCACGTTGGCACTTTACATTCGTTGCCATTACATTAACATGTCTAGGTGAATATTAGACCCAAAAAAAAAAAAAAAAGTGAAAAAAAAGGAGATGAAGAGGGGAAGACTAAAGCTAATTAAATTTCGGTTTTCTAGTTTTAGTATAAAATTTATTATTTGGGTTCTTCCTAATTTCAACTGCAAGTGAATGAAACCAGCTTTAGAGGGTAGTGGATCTTTTCGAGATGGAAAATGCTATATGAACCAAAACTTGGACCAAAAGTTGAACAACCATAAGTAAAATATCTATAGTGTCCTATGAAAAGACACATTTGAAAATTTGAATGGTGTCTTCTCAAAGGACATTTTTGATATTTTACCCATAGTTGTCCAACTTTTGGTCAAGTGTTGGTTCATGAAGCAATGGCAGTTTTTGCCGATTTGGAGGAGGCAATTTAAAGAGAAACTGGGCCAAACTTTTAGCTCAAAATTGCTGGTTAGGAAATTCAAAGGGAGGTCTACGTTTTGTCTTGGAATTTGAAGATTACGAATTGTTATGTTGATGATATGAAACAACCTTGAATTTCTCGGTCAGTTGACACTATACACTGCAGGATGAAATGATGTATGCAGAACTCGGTTTAGCCTTTCTTATAAACTGCAGTTCGTAGAACAAAACGGAAAAATTAAGCAGGGGATTTCATGGATAGCAAGCTCGACTTGTTGCATCAGAAAGAAATACGAGACAGACAGCCAACTGAATCAGAGCTGGTCCTAACTTGGGATGCTGAAAGAACCTAAACAGGTTAAGATGAAGTTAAGGTGTTATGTGCCACAGAGATCCCTCTGAGACGAGATTGTCTTCTCAAATAAATTTCTTGCTTCAAAGACGAAAAACTGATCTGACGTATTAAAACTAGTTACTGGCTCCTACTCGTTAAAAAGCAGCCAACTCTATTGCTTGGCGTTTTGTATGTCTCTTAATGCCTTCAAGACTAGAGATGTTATCATAGATTACCTGGTAAAAAACACTCAATGATTTAGCAAAATTTCATGTTGGTCGTCTGTTAGTTTTTTGACTAATAGACGAGCAGATGTAACAGTCAGTTACTAGGCGCTGACAGCCTAGTAGACAAATAACTAAACTGTCATGTCCATGTTTATGCTTATGAAACTTGAAACTGGATTCAAAGCCAATAGATCAACTACGAGTCTCCATTTGGGGCCCCAAAGGCTGTGTTTTATAGGATACATGCACTTATTTATCAGCTCTTCACCACATCATGCTCCACTAGGAAACATGGACCCCTGATGGCACTTGCAACTCGGTGAAGTTCCGACTCTTGTTGACACCCACCAGGACTGCAAAAGAAGTGACGCAAATGCTAAACACCGACTTTCAATCAAGGCCTCGGGTCCTTGCAGCCTGAAGCAAAAAGTTAAGTTTGTGGTTGCACAGACATGATCTTGCTCAACGCTGTGAATACTAGTGAAACCTGCGGAAAATATGCATTTCAGAACTTCTTGAGTATGAAACGTGTTCAGTCCTTCCAATCAATAAGGAAGAAGAAATTTCAGATCTTACCAGATGAAAGCATCTAATGCAGGATCAACAATCAATTTGACACATAAAATTCAGTCTTCTACATGAGCTGTTAAAACAAGGGATGCCTTTGGTAACAAAATTAATTAACAAGAAACATTCATATCAGTAATCAAAGAAGCCAATAAATTGGCAGCAGGCTTCAACATTGCAGATGTGTATCCTTCCTTCAAATTGCTTCGTCTGATAAGTAGAATGAAGAGGTTTGCATAAACAAAAAAAGACTGGATACAAGGTAACATCGTCTATGAACGAGAAGTAGGCAATGCTGCAATGATTGATGAGAGCCAAAACACAAAGATCTTGCTCAGCGTAGTTGTGATGCTATCAAATTGAAATGCAGATAATTCAACAAATTTTATTCTGGAAATAATGTACATGATTACGTTCTCAAAATCAAACTTAGCTGCATCTGCTGGTTCTTATAAATTGCAAGAATCTTGCACTGTGAGATGTATGAGAATGTGTCAAGATAAGGACTAAGCTTTCCATGCCAAATTCAGTAGAAAAATTCAAGGCAACAGTGGCATGGGAATGCCATCTTATTTGTCATCCGCATGACCCTAACCTTCCTTTTCCACAAGAAAACGCATGCCATCAAGCAAGTCCACAATATGCATATACGATTGTTACCTTTGCAGGTTTTCAACATCATCATGCCCATCAAAGGTTAGAATTCTTTGGGCCATGGTGGGTCCCGGGACCCCAAGATTTGACCTGAGCGCCTCAGGCCAGCTAGGGGGAGAAAGACTCATTATTCGGGGTTAATGAATATAGAGCAGGTCTTATGCTCAGATGTTTGTGACATTTCGATAATTGGAACTCGATCTCATGCTGTACTCAGCTACAAGCTTTGAAAATGAAGATGAGTTGTCCTCCAGCAACTTTTCTGGAGAATCATATTCCTTGATAAGTCCTGCAACACAGGGAAAATAAGTTGAACACAACAAGTTACTAACGCACCTAAAGATTACAGCATTGTAATGAGGTCCTATACCTTGATCTAATAATAGAACCATATCACTGTCAAGCACAGATGTTATCCTATGTGCAACTGTTATAACTGTGGAATCAGAGAAGTGCTGCCTAAGGGTCTGTTGAATCAGATTATCAGTTTCTGTATCTACTGATGCTGTTGCCTCGTCAAGCACCAGAACCTTGCTTTTCTTAAGTAGCACACGTCCAAGACAAACGAGCTGCCGTTGACCGACACTCCAGTTATCTCCATTCTCAGAAACTTGAATATTTTTTGGAGAACCAAGAAATCAACAAGACATTGTGATAATGTATTGGTAAGAAGAATTGCAAAGGATGAATTAGTCGAGAAGAAAACCTGCAGAATCAAGCTTGCCTTCCTTCTTTCGTACCTCATCTCCAAGCTGGCATTTATCAAGAGCCTAACAGAAAGGATATTTTCAATCTTGAAATCAGACTTAACATCAAACTGACATATAAAATGTTGGAAAATTTTGTTGATTTTCTGATTAAAATATAGAGATTGACTTCAAGGCGTGTTACAATGTCACTTTCCTTAAGGTGTTGTATAGTCATTGTAGCTTGAGAAGCAATTTGCCTGAACCTTGCTGTACACCAGAATTCACAAGTGGTGGAGCCAATTAACACTAAGAAAAGTGACGTTGTAACTCCCTCAAGTCCGTCTCTATTCTTTGATCGTAAATTCGATAACATAAAACGCGAAACATAAATAAGTCCCACCTCCCAAATCTGCTCATCTGTGTACTCTTCTAGGGGATCCATGTTACTTCTAACTGTCCCTCAAACATGGTTGGATCCTGTGGTATTATGCTCAATCTAGATCTCAAGTCATGCAGTCCAATTGATGAGATGTTGATACCATCAATCAATACTTGTCCACGAGCTGGTTCAACAATGCGGAAGAGAGTCTGTATAAGAGTTGATTTACCACTGCCCGTCCTCCCTACTATTCCAGTCTTCTTACCACCAAAGAAAGTGCATGTAAGTCCTCGTAAGACAAGAGGCATGTGTGGTGCATATCGGACCTACAATTTTACACTCAACTTAGCTTGGTGCAATAGTTTTGAGGACTAAATTTAAGTAAACAAATGTGTTGTCTCTCTAATAACTTAAGCTTTTATATGAGGTGGTTCAACATGGTATCAAAGCAAGTAAAAGTCCTAAGTTCAAGACTGCTCGTTACCTGTCTACAAAAATTGTGCTCTTTTGATGGAAAATGAATGTGGCCTTCACGTGAAGAGGTGTATTGAAGACTAAATTTAAAAATAAATTTGTTCCCTCTCTAATAGCTGAAGGTTTTAGATGAAGTGGTGGTGATGGGGTTTTGATTGGGGCAGGCACTTGTGTTCTGGGAAATGTTAGAATTGAAGATGGAGCCAAGATTGGTGCAGGGTCTGTGGTGTTGAAGCAAGTGCCTGCTAGAACTACTGCTGTAGGAAATCCAGCTAAATTGATTGGTGGGAAGGAGAATCCAATTAAGCTTGATAAAATTCCAAGTTTGACTATGGATCATACATCAGATATATCCAAGTGGTCTGATTATGTTATTTAGGGCAACCATAGGACTTTGGGGCTTTTCTTGTTCTTTAAAGAGAGAGCCTAAGTTCTCCTATTAGCATAGAGAAATTCTTGTCTTGGTGTTATGTATTGTGTAATAGTTGCCTCTACATTCTGTGTGCTATTAGTACATAATCTGTGACAAAATCGCCAAGACGGCCTTGTAATAGATTTTTGAAGTAAAACATGCAGCCTCTTTCCTGGTCGAGAAGCAAACTACCCGAATCACAATTTAAGACCCTTTTACGGTCGCCAAGTAATAGAGGGATCTCTATTTTTCTTATTATTATTGAAGGAAATTCACTCTTTTAATCTATCAATCAGTGTTTGCAGTTCTCAAGTTCTCCTACCTGGATTGCAATGGGTTGAAGTTAAGTGTCTATATTTGCATTCTCAGCATGATGGCATTGTTCTCTCACGTTGGCACTTTACATTCGTTGCCATTACATTAACATGTCTAGGTGAATATTAGACCCAAAAAAAAAAAAAAAAAAAAAAAAAAAGTGAAAAAAAGGAGATGAAGAGGGAAGACTAAAGCTAATTAAATTTCGGTTTTCTAGTTTTAGTATAAAATTTATTATTTGGGTTCTTCCTAATTTCAACTGCAAGTGAATGAAACCAGCTTTAGAGGGTAGTGGATCTTTTCGAGGATGGAAAATCTTATATGAGACAAAGCTTGGGTAAAAGTTGAACAATAGCCAAGTAAAATATACATAGTGTCACTGTGAAAAGGCACATTTGAAAATTTGAATGGTGTCTTACCAAAGGACATTTTGATATTTTACCCATAATGTCCACTTTTGGTCCAAGTGTTATTCATGAAGAATGGCAGTTTTTGCCGATTTGGAGGAGGCAATTTAAAGAGAAACTGGGCCAAACTTTTAGCTCAAAATTGCTGGTTAGGAAATTCAAAGGAGGTCTACGTTTTGTCTTGGAATTTGAAGATTACGAATTGTTATGTTGATGATATGAAACAACCTTGAATTTCTCGGTCAGTTGACACTATACACTGCAGGATGAAATGATGTATGCAGAACTCGGTTTAGCCTTTCTTATAAACTGCAGTTCGTAGAACAAAACGGAAAAAATTAAGCAGGGGATTTCATGGATAGCAAGCTCGACTTGTTGCATCAGAAAGAAATACGAGACAGACAGCCAACTGAATCAGAGCTGGTCCTAACTTGGGATGCTGAAAGAACCTAAACAGGTTAAGATGAAGTTAAGGTGTTATGTGCCACAGAGATCCCTCTGAGACGAGATTGTCTTCTCAAATAAATTTCTTGCTTCAAAGACGAAAAACTGATCTGACGTATTAAAACTAGTTACTGGCTCCTACTCGTTAAAAAGCAGCCAACTCTATTGCTTGGCGTTTTGTATGTCTCCTTAATGCCTTCAAGACTAGAGATGTTATCATAGATTACCTGGTAAAAACACTCAATGATTTAGCAAAATTTCATGTTGGTCGTCTGTTAGTTTTTTGACTAATAGACGAGCAGATGTAACAGTCAGTTACTAGGCGCTGACAGCCTAGTAGACAAATAACTAAACTGTCATGTCCATGTTTATGCTTATGAAACTTGAAACTGGATTCAAAGCCAATAGATCAACTACGAGTCTCCATTTGGGGCCCCAAAGGCTGTGTTTCATAGGATACATGCACTTATTTATCAGCTCTTCACCACATCATGCTCCACTAGGAAACATGGACCCCTGATGGCACTTGCAACTCGGTGAAGTTCCGACTCTTGTTGACACCCACCAGGACTGCAAAAGAAGTGACGCAAACGCTAAACACCAACTTTCAATCAAGGCCTCGGGTCCTTGCAGCCTGAAGCAAAAAGTTAAGTTTGTGGTTGCACAGACATGATCTTGCTCAACGCTGTGAATACTAGTGAAACCTGCGGAAAATATGCATTTCAGAACTTCTTGAGTATGAAACGTGTTCAGTCCTTCCAATCAATAAGGGAAGAAGAAATTTCAGATCTTACCAGATGAAAGCATCTAATGCAGGATCAACAATCAATTTGACACATAAAATTCAGTCTTCTACATGAGCTGTTAAAACAAGGGATGCCTTTGGTAACAAAATTAATTAACAAGAAACATTCATATCAGTAATCAAAGAAGCCAATAAATTGGCAGCAGGCTTCAACATTGCAGATGTGTATCCTTCCTTCAAATTGCTTCGTCTGATAAGTAGAATGAAGAGGTTTGCGTAAACAAAAAAAGACTGGATACAAGGTAACATCGTCTATGAACGAGAAGTAGGCAATGCTGCAATGATTGATGAGAGCCAAAAACACAAAGATCTTGCTCAGCGTAGTTGTGATGCTATCAAATTGAAATGCAGATAATTCAACAAATTTTATTCTGGAAATAATGTACATGATTACGTTCTCAAAATCAAACTTAGCTGCATCTGCTGGTTCTTATAAATTGCAAGAATCTTGCACTGTGAGATGTATGAGAATGTGTCAAGATAAGGACTAAGCTTTCCATGCCAAATTCAGTAGAAAATTCAAGGCAACAGTGGCATGGGAATGCCATCTTATTTGTCATCCGCATGACCCTAACCTTCCTTTTCCACAAGAAAACGCATGCCATCAAGCAAGTCCACAATATGCATATCGATTGTTACCTTTGCAGGTTTTCAACATCATCATGCCCATCAAAGGTTAGAATTCTTTGGGCCATGGTGGGTCCCGGGACCCCAAGATTTGACCTGAGCGCCTCAGGCCAGCTAGGGGAGAAAGACTCATTATTCGGGGTTAATGAATATAGAGCAGGTCTTATGCTCAGATGTTTGTGACATTTCGATAATTGGAACTCGATCTCATGCTGTACTCAGCTACAAGCTTTGAAAATGAAGATGAGTTGTCCTCCAGCAACTTTTCTGGAGAATCATATTCCTTGATAAGTCCTGCAACACAGGGAAAATAAGTTGAACACAACAAGTTACTAACGCACCTAAAGATTACAGCATTGTAATGAGGTCCTATACCTTGATCTAATAATAGAACCATATCACTGTCAAGCACAGATGTTATCCTATGTGCAACTGTTATAACTGTGGAATCAGAGAAGTGCTGCCTAAGGGTCTGTTGAATCAGATTATCAGTTTCTGTATCTACTGATGCTGTTGCCTCGTCAAGCACCAGAACCTTGCTTTTCTTAAGTAGCACACGTCCAAGACAAACGAGCTGCCGTTGACCGACACTCCAGTTATCTCCATTCTCAGAAACTTGAATATTTTTTGGAGAACCAAGAAATCAACAAGACATTGTGATAATGTATTGGTAAGAAGAATTGCAAAGGATGAATTAGTCGAGAAGAAAACCTGCAGAATCAAGCTTGCCTTCCTTCTTTCGTACCTCATCTCCAAGCTGGCATTTATCAAGAGCCTAACAGAAAGGATATTTTCAATCTTGAAATCAGACTTAACATCAAACTGACATATAAAATGTTGGAAAATTTTGTTGATTTTACGATTAAAATATAGAGATTGACTTCAAGGCGTGTTACAATGTCACTTTCCTTAAGGTGTTGTATAGTCATTGTAGCTTGAGAAGCAATTTGCCTGAACCTTGCTGTACACCAGAATTCACAAGTGGTGGAGCCAATTAACACTAAGAAAAGTGACGTTGTAACTCCCCTCGAAGTCCGTCTCTATTCTTTGATCGTAAATTCGATAACATAAAACGCAAACATAAATAAGTCCCACCTCCCAAATCTGCTCATCTGTGTACTCTTCTAGGGGATCCATGTTACTTCTAACTGTCCCCTCAAACATGGTTGGATCCTGTGGTATTATGCTCAATCTAGATCTCAAGTCATGCAGTCCAATTGATGAGATGTTGATACCATCAATCAATACTTGTCCACGAGCTGGTTCAACAATGCGGAAGAGAGTCTGTATAAGAGTTGATTTACCACTGCCCGTCCTCCCTACTATTCCAGTCTTCTTACCACCAAAGAAAGTGCATGTAAGTCCTCGTAAGACAAGAGGCATGTGTGGTGCATATCGGACCTACAATTTTTACACTCAACTTAGCTTGGTGCAATAGTTTTGAGGACTAAATTTAAGTAAACAAATGTGTTGTCTCTCTAATAACTTAAGCTTTTATATGAGGTGGTTCAACATGGTATCAAAGCAAGTAAAAGTCCTAAGTTCAAGACTGCTCGTTACCTGTCTACAAAAATTGTGCTCTTTTGATGGAAAATGAATGTGGCCTTCACGTGAAGAGGTGTATTGAAGACTAAATTTAAAAAATAAATTTGTTCCCTCTCTAATAGCTGAAGGTTTTAGATGAAGTGGTTCAACAAATAACTCAATACTGAGGTGAAATCATTAATAGGTCCATTGGTTATACGTTTAAAATTTGAGCAAAAATACCTGAAGATCGCGGATACTAACTTCTCCGTTTGTAGGCCAGTGACTTGTTGGCCTATTTGATTCTACAACAAGAGGAGGCTCCTTAGGGATACAAGTGTATTGAAGTATTCTTTCAACTGAAATGATCTTATTTTCCATAAGGCAAAGATTCCATACAAACCAAGCTTGCAACGTGTTTAAATTCAACCCATATGTCACTGCCAATCCCGCAGCACCTTCAAATCATTGTGGAAAAGAAGAAAAAAGAGTTAGCTATGCATCTAGTTTTGTACCATTGCACATGCTGCAATAAAGAAACACTGACAAGTATGAATGCATGATATGACGAAACTCACTTGGATCAATTGTTCCCCTTGGAACAGAGATTAAGAAAACCAATGAAAAACCAAAAGTAACGAGGGACAACATGTCCAACCTAAAGCATAGCCACTCCATAGCACCAGCATTGTGGAACTTTGGCCGCAAATATCCATCTATTAGTTTCATGCTCATGTCACGGAATCTAGATTCCTGATCAAAACTTTTAATTGTGCTCGATCCTGAGATTGTCTCAGCAAAGTGCTGTATGACTGGAGCTTTGCACACTCCAACCAATCGAGACATTTCTCGTGCTGAAGGTATGTAATATCGCTGCACGAGACAAATACAAGTTTTTTCAGCTTCTGTAAATACACATCACCTCTTCGTTTTCGTTGATAAAAGTACCTTTCATAGGGTATTAGAGACATCCTGTGTGGACTAATTACCGTATCAGTGTTTTATACTACATAAGCCGCGCATAAATGATTTAGCAAATAAAAGGCAGTTAAGTGACATCTTTGTGGGTTCGGCCCTAAAGTGTGGATCATCGGGTTGAGTACAAAGCATGTTTCAGACCTTGGGCAGTGACTTACTTTTAGTAGAATTGATAAAGTAGGAAGAGTTGCTCTCCCTTGTCTCTCTCCATTGTTGACTCTTTTTGAGGAATAAGAAAATTATTACCTTAAGAACAGGACTTTCAAAAGATCTCAAATAGGGAAGTTGTCCTTGAATAAATGAACCTTATATCCCTCTACTTCTCCAGAGCAAATTTTAGTATCTAAGTCACGGAAATGCGATCACAACCCGAAATGGATAATGGTCAGGAAAATTTTCCGCCTATAACCTAGGACTAAAGTACTACAAGGCAAAGATGATCAGCCCAAGGGAATGGACCATCTGATTCCACCTAGATTACAAAGTAAATCCTCAAGAAAATTCATACCAACGTCAAATCCCAACAATACTAGTAGAATAATGCTATGTATCACCAGTGGTGCACATCACCAGTCTAGGTGGCAGTGGACCCCACTACCACCTAGACTAGTGATACATAGCATTACTCATACTAATATGTGGACAGTTAGAAGCATCTCCAATAACATTTTTATTAGCCCCAATCTTCATCTGAGAAAGAGAGTCAATTACCTTTTTTATGAGTCCAACAAACTCACTATATGTAAAATTTAAAATGAAGAGTAGATTTGACTCTCCAAGTTTATATAGCCAAACTCACTCTCTATATAATACTTTTAGCGATTTAATTTAATATTTCACAACTTTCCATGAACTTCTTTCAAAATAGAAGAAAGTGAAAATAAAAAGAGGGAAGAGGTAGAGCCATAATTGCTTATGGTAAAAGTCAAAATAAAGATTAAATATAAAGAGTGTTGTTGGACTTCTATAAAGAGTTCCACTATTTATTTTTAAATATTCTTCAAGATGCTCTTCATATTGGAAAAGTTGTTCTTTAACACCAGAATACTGTTGTTTGTCTAATTTCAATTATGTGTAGACCAATAAATTACTAAAATACTCTTACTACTTTAACGATAACTACAATTTGTATCCTAACCCTAATACTACATAATATTAAAACATTGAAAACTAATTTTCAAATATTTAAGATTTAAAGGTACTAAAATAATATATTATTTACTAAATTTCATGAATATTTGTTATCCTTCTTCATGGGGGGTTTGAGGGTTCGGGAAGATGACTATTCTTTTTTTGTTGCTCTTTTTATGTTTATTTTTATTTAAGCTTGAGGAAAAATTTGTATTTTCACGATAGCTTAAAAGTAAACGAAACACGTCAGCAAGGAAAACCTAAAAATGGAAGGATGGGGGGACAATGCCAAGAAACAAAGGATGGGGATAAAAAAGGGTAAAAGGGACTAAGGCTGGGGACGACACGTGCACTTTTATCATGCTTATTTCATCATGAAAATACTTGAATATGCATTGGGTGCCATATTTGAAATCTATAACAGGGATATTGGAGTGCAATTCTTCAATAGGCTTTGCAATGTCAAACTTGAAATATATTATAATGGGGCCATTGAAGTACTTGTTTCACATAAACAACTTGCAAATGCCAAAATAATGGGAAATGGTAGATGTGATGAAGCTTGGAGAGTGCTCATTGATAAAGGCAATAGAACTCCATGTCACAATTTCATTTCTTTACTGTTGTAATTTGACAATCATGATATGTTATTCTGGAAACATACAAATGAAAGAAATAGTTCCATCACAATTAACTAATGAACTTTATTACTATCTCTAAATACAAACAGCAAGTTGGCAGCATAATATTTGATATATATGTATGACTTTCCCATAACATGATGAATTTATTCCATTACCATATATAAAATAAAAAAGGAGAATTCTAGTGCAAAGCACGGGCTTTGAGCTACTGGCAAATTGATTAACACCTATTCTCAAGTTGGATATAGGTAGATAGAACCACATGATGATATAGACTCCTTATGCATTCTGCAATTATGAGACTATTAGGGCTACAAAATACTCAAAAGGGAAATAGAGTTACCTGCAACCACACGCAAATTGCAATCACGGGAATGAAGATGATGAAGACCTGCCACGCGACTTGTGACATTACTGCAATAATTCCCAGAAGCTGTACAATTGAAAAGGCAAAGGTTCCAACTTGAAATGGAATGTCTAAATCCAATGCACTTTGGTCGGTAGATGCCTGTGACAGAACACAGTTTAGTTAACTTAATGTTTGAAGTTATGTATGATTCAAAGCATCAGTCAAACAACAAAATGTTAGTTGATAATGAAAAAAAGAAAGAAAGATTACAAGCAGCAAACGCAAGAGAGTCCATTTTACGTACTCTGTTCAGAATTCGCCCACTTGGAGTGGCATCGAAGAAAGACATGGGGGCCCGAAATATGCACTGATGCATTTTCTCGAAAAGTGTCACGGCTGTCTTGTAGCCTGCCGTCACAAGAAGCAAAGCTCTGGCAAGCGTGCAAAAAGAACATCCAATAGCCAAAGCAACATAGACAATAATAAGGGTAGAGCCTCCCACTGGAGGTGCCACATCCTTTGAGATGGGAGTTGCCCAAGCCATCCAATAATTGCTTCCAATTTGAAGCAACTGAAACAGAATTTGTGCTAACAATATAAACGGCACGAGGACTCCTCCATATGCAGTGGTGATATATTTCCAATATACTGATAAACCAACTCCACCCTTCTCTCTTTCTTCTTCTTCAACAAGCTGTCCCTTTGTTCCCATAATATTATCTGCTTCACCATTTTGATCATCCCGACTTTCCTTTTTCAGCAAAACATTCTTAGTATTCCCTGTGACACTACTTCCCTCACCAACAGTTACCGCCCTCGCCTCCATGAAACTGAGCACAGATAAAGCTTCTTTATGTGCACCAATAAGTTGCATGAAGTCGGTTCCTGATTTAAGAAGATCATTGTACTTTCCAGCTTGTGTAATCCTTCCATCTTTCATAACCTGACGATTGATCAGGTTCTACGGCTTAGTTAACTGGTTACAGGATAATCAAGGTAAATGAAACGCACAAGACGTGAATAGCTAACCAATATGAGATCTGCAGCAGGTAAAAACTCCATTTGATGTGTAACATAAATAACTGTTTTAGAATCCAGAATCCGCAAAATACATTCCTGCCATTCAAAAATCATGAATATCAGAACATCAAATTAACAATGCCCTTTAAGTTTCAATCAGCTGGAGAGAGACAAAGTCAACAAAAAAAACAAGAACTAGAGTAGAATAATAATAGTTAGCACATAGGAGATATGATGCTTATATTAAACAGATGGGTTCCTGCAACTATAAACAAAATTAGGCACGAGACTACATGAATTATCATGGAATAAAAATGGTAACACAGAGAAGATATGGTGCTTACATTGAACAGATGGGTTCCTGTATGTGCATCAACGGCACTAAATGGATCATCAAATAAATAAATGTCAGCTTCTTGATATAGAGCACGTGCAATCTGTATCCTCTGCTTCTGTCCACCACTCAAGTTGATCCCTCTCTCACCTATGACCGTTTGATCGCCAAACGGTAGGAGTTCCAGGTCTTTCCTTAAGGAACATGCTTCAAGGATCTTATCGTACCTCTGTCTGTCCATCTCCCTACCAAACAGTATGTTCTCTTCAATTTTGCCACTCTGAATCCAGGGTGACTGAGCAACATAGGCCTTTGTTCCGCTGAGCCCGACGGTCCCCGATATTTTGGGCACTTCTCCCAGAATACAAGAGAGTAAGCTTGACTTGCCTGAACCAACAATGCCACAAATGGCAATTCTCATGCCATGAAATGCTCTGAGATTAATATCTTTTAAAGTTGAACTAGGAGAACATGTATCCCAAGCAAAATTCCCATCTATTATCTCAACAATTATGTTAGAACTACCCATTGGAAGCTTCTCTATGACATCAGGCTGCATGTCATCGAGAGAGAGAAAAGATGCAATTCGATCAAGAGAAACTTTAGTCTGGACTAGCATAGAGATTGTGTCGGGAAGATTGTAAATAGACTCTTGAAGGATTCTAAAGGTTGCAAGTGCAGAGAGTATCTTCCCTGATTCGAGGGGAATTCCCATTAGCAAACAAGCGCCAAAAGTTACCACAGACACAAATGTAGGGGCACCCCAAAAAACGAGTGTTGACATGGCCTTAGTGTACAGATATTTTCTCAACCATCCAGACTCGTTTTTCCTGAGGTCAAGAATTTTAGACAAAAACTTCATCTCCCAAGCCTGAAGCTTAAGGATCCTCATGTTCTTCAAGACTTCAGACGCAGCCTTCATCCTTCTATCTTTAGATTCCATTAACTTATCCTGAAACTTCTCCTCTAGACTCCCCAAGGGGACATTTGCCAACATCACCAAAACCGTGGCAACAAGTGTAGCAAGAGAAGCAAGCCCAAGATTTTTATATAAGATAGCTAGGGCCAAACTAACCTGCACAAGTACTATCCACGGTTCATGTATATACCATTCAAAGTCACCAATCCGCTCAGCATCAACCGACATAAAATTAATGATCTCCCCGTCGACTGGCCCTGTTTTGATTGGCACGAAAGTGTTAAGCTCTTATTGTATATTTTAGCAATCAATGCCCCCCTGGCCCTAAATCCAGCCTGCTGCACCTTAAAATACCAGTGTCTTTGGGCAAAGCATTCAACAAGCTTTGAGATGAAGAATGCAGAAACTAACAAGTAGCCTTCATTTCTGAAATCTTGATGTCCAGTTAGGTATTGAACAAAGGTGTCAATGAGGTATGGACCAACATAAGAAGCCAATGTATACACAAGCACATAGACAGCTGAGAGTGCAATTTCCTTTCGAATTGTGAATATCAATCCCTTTGCCAGAATGAGTCCAGTCACTCTATTATTCCTCCCAGTATCAGACTCTAACTTACTGTTTAGAATCGGAAATGCGCCTCTAACACTATCAAAACTTGTAAGCTGAGGGACATCCTCAAGATCCAACGCTTTCTTATTACCAACAGAAATCAAAGGGCCCATCCAAGAAAAAGTAAGGATACTAAAAATACTAGCATTTGCATAAGGGGTCACAATTTCATCCCCAGCAGACTCTCTAGCACTACCATTTAAAAGGGGTTCTTGAAGAAGGTTATCTTTATCGAATTTCGTACCCAAAAATCCCACACAACAGAAGAATAAACCCATAACAGTGGAAACAATATCAGACGCCCAATATAGAGTTGATAAATTTTGGTGCTTTTGGTAATAAACAAGGTCTATTGCTAGGCAATAACAAGAAACAAAGAAGAAAATGCCCCACCAGAGTCTTAAAACAAGTGGGTACTTAGTTTCACCTGAATTCAAGAACTGGGAATGCAAGAAAACAGAAAGACCAAACCAAGCTAGTGTCTTTGCTCCCAAATCTAATAAAGTTAGAATCTTTTCATCAGACCAATCATGTGTATACCAATAAAAGTGGTTCAATAGACACAAAACAAAATTAAAAAATGAAAAACCAAAACAGGAAAACAGGGTTAGTTTGTAAAACAAGAGCCTAGTTTCCCTAACACTCTGATATTGCCTTCTCCTGATTTTCTTGCAAACCCATAAGATGAACACAATAAACAGCAAAACAAAGTGCAAAGAACCAGTGAAGAAACGCAAGAAAACTGGGTTAAGCAGAAAATTACTGCCTACATTATTCAATACTTGAAACTGAGAAATAAACACAGAAATACTCGTCAATAATGATGGCATTATTTGAAAAATATCCATTTCTTTTGGAGAATGGAGTGTTTTGGCCGTGAGGTTTTGTGGTATGTCAGCTATTGTCTACATTAGCGCAATAGTGTTAAGTGAACAGAATCAGTTGGCAGAGAGGTGGTAGTTTATAGTTACCGAGAAAAAAGTACTTCATGTCATATATTAATTTCTTGTTCATAAGGTCATCTCAAATTTGCTTATTGTTTTAATCTATCTTTCTAATTCGATCATCTCTAAAATCTACTCACTTGATATTGTGTCCCTCCAATCATTTCCAAAATCTGTTCACCGCGATCGATCATATAACAAAATCTGTTCACCGCTTCCATCATAATATACGATTGGATACACGGCAAGGAAACGGTATAGTAGTATATATGTGAGAGAGAGAGAGAGAGAGAGAGAGAGAGAGAGAGAACACTGAGGTAGAAAATAGCATAAAGAGATTGGGTATTGTTGAAAAATGCCGAGTCCAAGAACAAAAAGTGAAAAGTGGATGACTTTGGGGATAGGATAACTTGGTGGGCAAGACTAAAGCTGATTGATACTGCCCACCATTCCCCACACCACGTTTAGTCCCAGCTTTGTGGGTGCTCAAGGAAAGGAACATATTGTGTTATTTATTATCAAAACTCAATATTTCAATCTTAGTGATGGATATATGTAACATATTGTGTTACTTGTCATTAAAACTGTACATTTTAAGCTTAGCTACAAAACTAAAGTAATAATCATTATATTTTCAATGTTGATTCTCATTCGCTATTTTCACTCTATCTCATTATGTTTGAAGATTAACGATTTTGACGAAGTGACAAATAGAATCGTATTTTTTTCAAACAGTTTAGAATCACAAATATAAAACAACATTAAAAGTACTTGAGAAACAACTAAAAATACAATGACTAGTCGAAAAAAATTTAAATCTAATAATTGTTTGAGAAACAACTTTGAAAAGTACAATGATTATTCTTAAATAAAATAAAATTATGCGACGATTGGAAAACAACGTTAAAAGTATCATGACTATTGTGATCTTTTACCCAATGGTGGTCATAGTGATTGATTTTTCTAAGTAACATAATGTGTTACTTTTTTTAATTGCCACCATCAACGAATTTGAAGTCCACCATTTACCACCACCATTCATACCTTCAAACAACAACTTTAAAAGTTTTCAATTATACAATTTTTTGGTTGATAATAATGTCATCTCCGACATGATTTTTGTGAATTCTCACAATTATCCCCTCAATCAGCATCATAATAACGTGATGCAAGCAGTGACATCAAGGATATCAATATTGTACATGTGAATCATGTGGTCAATGTATCAATATAGAAATGAAAACTAATTTGAGAACTTGGCTATATTAAGTACATTGTCAGACATTTAACTCCTCATTTATGTCATTTGTGGTATTAGCTTTAACAACCTATCTTGATTGGCAATTCTCACAATTGAATTAGGCGACACACTCAAAAATGACTTTGGCAAAAAAAAAAAAAAAAACCGACAAGAGCTATAAGAGATAAATATTTGTATTAAAATTGTGTTTGCAAGTCCTTTATTGTCCCTCAAAAGTTCACTCTTACTAGCTCTCAAGCTCATTTAACTTGTATCACCTTAACTTAGATGGCTTACAAATGAGTCTATCATCTATTTATACTCTCAACCTCTTTTAATGAATGGTGTAGATTTACTTTGGTTGATAGAGTAATGATATAGTACCTACAGTTGGTACTAATTATAGTGCTCACTATCCACGTGGCATTGTCACATTGATTATTTTTTAAAAGTTTAAAAAATTGTTAGCAATCTTTTAAAAAGTAACAAATGTAACAGTACCAAGTGGACAGTGGGTACTATGGTGCTCACTGTGGGTGATACATCACTACTCTTAGTTGATATTAGTCTTCTAGAATTCTTTATAATGTACATATGAAAGTTCTAGCAAGTTTGTTACTACAACTTTCTAAACAACTCTTAAAAGCTTCCCAACATAGAACATTCTAAAATGGCGTGGTCTCCCCAGTATTGCAACTCTCTACATTGTTTTTAAATGCTTTATTCATGAATATTTTATGGAACTCTCTAGACTTGGCATTCTCTACAATATTGCACTGGATTTTAGAGAATTCCGCAACCAGCTCTTTGATGATCCACTAAGAGCTCGTTTGGTAGAGTTTATAAACTAGTTTATTTGGCCAAAAAACTTGTCTTACTAGCTTGATATTTTTTACCATTCTTGGTCAAATAAACTAATTTATAAACTCTATCAAACGGGATCTAAATGTGTAGGTTGTCGGCCTACACGCTGTATGGCATTTTCTAATTAATAAAAATGTCTTAAACTTTCTTTTTTGTCTCTAGCTCAAAAATAGTGGAAAATGTTAGCCACTTAGCGTTCTCACAAGAAAAATATTGAAAATCACAAAGAGTAATTTTTAGTTCCAGAAAGATGGATTATACTTGAAATTTTTAGGGTTTATTGATAGAAAATTTGTATCCAACTAGCATAAACAAACACAATGAAACAACCTAATATAATTAGTACGAATAATAAGAGTTTTTGAAACTGTAGAATTCAATTAATTATGTTAATTTTTGCCAATGTTTAATATATGTTAGAGTAGACAGAATCAAACTATACGATTGACGTTTTTATTTGTATTTCTGTATTTAGGAATATAAGCACAAAGTATATGAAGGGATATATAAATTACTACTAGCTTCAATTATTAATAATTTTTCTAAGTTTTATTATTTATTAGTTATTAGAGTTGATCGACGAGATTTGTAGGAAATCGGACGATTTACTTATGATATTTGTATTTTAAAAAAATTGAATTTAAATTTATAATTGATTTGAAAAATCAAATTCAATTATAATAAGACAAAATTGTTGAAAATGTCCATTTTCCACCACACATTTTAAAATAGGGATAATTGTATCAAATGTCTCCAATGTTTCAAAATCGTTAGAGATATGCCCATAACTTAAAAAAAATAGCACCACACATCCCCAACGTATGAAGAAATAGGCGTCGTTGGTCCCTCTTCACAATTTCTATCAATTTTGTCCGTTAAAACCAGAAATTGTACTGCACGCGCTATTTCTCCTCAAAAAATGCGACTTATATTCTATTTGGTAATTCTTTCTGGTAGTCAAAATACCATTTATCTTGAGGAGAAAGAGAAGAAGGAGAAAGAGATGAGAAATCAGATTATTGCCGAAGCTGAGGACCCGAACCACTGGTCTTCATGGTTGACTTTGACATGGTTGTAAATGGGACCCATGATGACTTCGCAACACTTATGCCAGAGTCTTTCACTCTTCGCCGGCACCAAAAAATCAAGAAGCTCAAAAATAGTGATAGCGAGATAGCTGAGGCATGGGGGAAGTGATGAGAAGTTGTAGTTGTTGTTGGTAGCTATAGCTTTAAAGGAAGAAGAGAATAGAGATTTAATGGCGGCGACGGCAACGCCGGGAATAGAGGGCCGTCGAGATGAAGAGGAGGTGATGGAGGAGGATTGATCTAGTGTGGTGAGGCGCTCGCAGAGACACGAAGGGAAGAAGCTAATAAATTGCTCATCAGGATGGCGGTTACAGCTGAAGGAGGAGTGAGGTGGCTGCAGCTGATGCGGCGGCAGTGTGGGTGGTGCAGTTGAGTCTATAGCCGTAGGATTCGTAATCGTTTGAGCTGTTTATGTCCAATGCTCCCCCAACTCATGTTAGTGTATCGCATTTCACATACTCAGAAAATGGAGCAAAATGTGTCTCTTGTTTCTCTTTCTAAATATGTGTGTAGTAGAGTGTTGAACAAAAAGTTCTCTTTCTATATATCTTAGTTTGCATTCTCATATCGCTATCTCTCTTTTCCTTTTCTTGATTTGGGTTTTCTTTTTCTTTTTCCATCTCTTTTTCTTTAGGAAAATCAACAAGCCTCAGCTGATTTCCCCTCAGCATCCTAAATCTCTTTGTGAAAAGTTTAGCCCAATTGTTCTTTACTGATAATGTGAAAAACAGTGCTGAAAACCCTAGTATGAAGCTTCCGGAGAGGCCTGCAATGGCTACACGTTTCGTGTTTTCTGGCCGGCCTGTACCTAGTTTATTGCCTACTCTATTTGACACACTTAAGCTAAGAGAAGATGTGAATATGTAGATTAATGCAGTGGTTTGTATCAAAACCACCATTTCTTCCAAATTCATTTGCAAAGAATTCCACTCGCGTTTTTTGAGAGAAATGAATCGCGTACAGTACAATTTCTGGATTTAACGGACAAAATTGACGAAAACTGTGAAGAGGGACCTACGATGCCTATTTCTTCATATGTTGGGATGTGTGGTGCTATTTTTTAAGTTAGGGGCATATCCCCAACGATTTTAAAACGTTGGAGACCTTTGATGCAATTATCCCTTTAAAATATGACAACTTTTGAAAATATTTGACCAAGACTATTTAATTTTTAACATGACGAACATACCCTCAAACAATTAACTAAAATCCAATTTTATATCTTAAATTCATTTTAAAAGTTTTTAGAAATGTAAATCGACACCGACATCTCTACAAAATCTATATTCTTTCTTCTCAATACCACCACCACCACACTCCAGCGCACCATCGTACTGCAAAGAAACAACAGACGAACAACGCCCCACCTCTGTTTGTCGCGCGTCCATACAACCGCTCCAATATCTGTTATCCATTCAAAACATATTTCTCTCCTCTTAGAACTCTAAGTTCTCCATCGCAAAAATGGGTGAAATATTATTTTACGATTTAATTCATATGACACAATCACCCAAATTGTGACCTGCCAGCCAACTTCGAGACAATCTATACTACATCTAAAAGGGAGAAACGTTTTTGACCAAGATATCCTCTCTCATATTTTAGATTTTTCAATTTTCCCTTGATTAATTTAAAATACATATAAAATTGGTTCAATTAAATATTAATTTAGGCTTTTAAAATTCTCCAACTATTCATTTACTCCCACCTCTTTATTTCATGATTTGAATATAATTAATTGGAAATAATCTATATCTATATCTATATCTATACTAATCTAAAAGTAGCTTAAAGGGAGAAACATTTTTAGACAAATATGTCCTCATTAATATTTTATATTTCATAAATTGTCTTGAGTTAATGTTATAATTGAACTCCTAATTTAGTATTTATAATCACATATAGTCTTTAGATGTTGAAAAGACTAAATCTCAATTTATTATATTTAATTACTTGATCTTGAAAATATTTTCTTTGAATTGTGAGAACGGATTTGGTCAGTTACAAGATTAATACTAATTGACATTCCACCAACAATTTATTCAGCTTATTTAAGGTCTAATTTGAAGTTTAAGGTTGTTTTATTTGAAAGTAATTATGTAGTTTGTGATGTCCATAAAGACTTTATTTGAAGATTTGTATTTGTGATTGTGGTTTTTGTTAGTTAATATGAATAATCTTCTCTCAATGCTCATCTTTTTTCAAAAAAATAATAATTTGCATTGGACTATAAATGTTACAGTGTATTTTTAATTATTGTGCATGTTCATGTGTATTTGTATATTGTTTATATATCTAATTGACTTGCGGCTTTAGATTTTCTAGACGAATTTTTTTTTTGTGGGCTAACTTCAATAATTGTGTCAACCCACCATCGATACGTATCTTATTTCTATTATTCTTTTTTATGCTTTTGAATTGAATTGTTATCTATTTTGCTTAAACTAATTTTTTTAACTATTTATGCTCCAACGTGAATAAGACGCTTAAATCGCTAGAATATTTAGTTTTGGTAATATTACTTTATTTTTCATTACAATTTGGACAAGTTCACGTGAAGACATCTAGGCATTGAATTGTGTAAATGAGAATGTTTAATTTTGCCAATTTCTAATGTAAATGTTATTTTTTTTATATATTTATTGATAAATCTACCTAACTTAATGTCCTACGAGTCCAAATTGAATGTGATATTTTGGGTTAAAACCTCTTCATAGTTGGAGAGCTATATTAAATTACAAAGATTTGTTATAAGTCATTTATTATCTCATAAAGCAATAAAATTCAATGGGTTAGAGTGCTCGATATATTCAATAACTTATTTATTTATTTTTTGTTTGTATTCTTTAATTGACATTATTTGACTATATTACAGATTTAAAAAAATAGATGTTCAATACTGGTCACACAATTGTAGAAAGTACTTTGACAACACCATTATTAAATAACGTGCAACACACATTTTACGTACTAGTTTGTGACTAAAAGGCTCTAAAAGGGAGAAACATTTTTGGACCAAAATATCCTCACTCATATTTTAGATTTTTCAATTTGCCATTGATTAATTTAAAATGCATATAAAATTGGTTCAATTAAATCTTAATTTAGGCTTTTAAAATTCTCCAACTATTCATCTACTCCCACCTCTTTATTTCATGATTTGAATATAGTTAATTGAAAATAATTTATGATAATTAGATGGTTAATTAAGCTTTAGCAACACATAGAATGTAAGAATGTCACAATATCTAGAAGGGACGCAGTGAAATTTTAAGGTTTTGTTATTGCACAAGAAGGCTATTTAAATGTTGAATATCGTATTTAACTATAAGAATGGGCTTTTTAAATCTAGAAAGCTCTTTGATGCATTATCACTCTCACATACAATTCAGAAAAAAAAAGATTTTCACGTTCTAAAATTTCGTACGAAAATCTTCTCAATTGGTTTTGCGCCAATCAATCAAGTGTTATTGCTTTGAGGATATGTAAAGATACGTTTATTCATGATTATGTTCCGTACAAATATAACTTTATCGATTGATTTTCATTATAATTAGATGGTTAATTAAGCTTTAGCAATACATAGAATGTAAGAATATCACAATATCAAGAAAGGACGTAGTGAAATTTTAAGATTTTGTTATTGCACAAGAATGCTATTTAAATGTTGAATATCGTATTTAACTATAAGAATTGTCTTTTTAAGGCTAGAAAGCTCTTTGATGCATTATCACTATCACATATAATATAGAAAAAAAAGATTTTTCACATTCTAAAATTTTGTACGAAAATCTTCTCAATTGGTTTTGCGTTAATCAATCAAGTGTTAATGCATTGATGATATGTAAAGATATGCTTATCCATGATTATGTTCCATACAAATATAACCTTATCGATTGATTTTCATTTTATGCAAAGAAAACAAGTTTGATGAAGCTTGTTTTGTGCGTGACTTGATGCTGAAAAGAAGAAAATTTGAAAGCAAGTCTATACAGAGTTTTATTACGTAGGCATGCTAGACAAGTGAACAGTGTTAGAAAGCTGGGTTTTAGTTCATCGTCACTATCCTCCTTGTGGAGGTTACTTGGACATGGAAGAGTACCTTCAGACTTAAATCGCTTTTAGACATGTGGTAATTAGACTTCATATGTTCATGTTGCTTTATTTTAGTATTGTGCTTTCAAATTAATATATGTTCTCTATAGATGGAAACTAGGCTTATGCTACCAATTATGTTCTAATTTTTTTTAAGACAAAGTACATAATATTCTTATTCGTAGTTCCGGTAAATATCCTTAATGCATTAAATCTAAGTTAAAAGTAAATTTTCTTAGCGGATTTCAACTTTCACGACCACCATTCAGCTGTCTTAATCGACCAACATCCTTTGTGGAATCTAGGTTAGTGCGCAGTTAGGCACCGTAACTCGGCTTTCGATTCATCTCGCATTGCCAGTTTTGTTTACCAAAAGTGGCCCACTTGGAGCTCTCACTTTTTTAATTTTTGTTTCTTACTTACATTTATGCTGTGTTGATTTACAACGTCAAATTAGACACGCCTAACAAAAAGAGATTATACAAAGAGCTACTACTTCATCAAATGTACTATATTATGTAGTCAATCATTACATTATCTTACAATAAAATTAGTAATTATTAATTTTACTCTTTATAAAATTTAGTCCTATAAATCCTTATTAATACATCATTAGTTTCATAAGATTTGATATAAAGGTTTGTTAATTATCAAAATTCAAATCACCAAGAGGTCTTTATTAGGCAAGTTATTATTAGTATTATCATTATATAAAACTCATCTCTGATTGCAATTGTACTTCCATGAATGTAAATAAAATAACAACAATCATCATTATAACATCGAACAATACAATACAGTTTGTTATAAAAAATCGTATTGTTTTAAATTGCTACAATATTTTAATTATTAACAATTAAAAAATAATCTTTTTTGAAAATATTTAAAATTGACAATATTGCAAAAGCACGTGCAACGCACGCGTGTCTAACTAGTTATTCCAAAAGAAGGATTTATTTTTTTAGAAATTGTAAAATTTTCGACAATCCTACCAAAAAATCAACATTTATTGTTGGATTTTAGACAATTATCTTGGTGAACTGTCAAAAGTTTCCAACAATTTTTTTCTCGAACTATCAAAATCATTTACCTTGGTGAAAATCGACATTTCCAAAAAGGAAAAAAAGTTCCCTTAGAGAAACTATCAATTTATTTCGTCTCGCAATAATTAGATTTGCGCCTTCTATTTCAATTTAATCATGAAAAAGTACAATTAAAATGAGATACTCAATCCATGCCAAAAAGATATGCTTGTTTTTCTTTTTCATTCATCTCAAATTATAGACCACTTTCTTTATTGAGAGTATAGTTAATTTCTTATTTTTCTAATATGCCATTATTTAATATGACTTGTTATCAACAAAGTATGAACTACTATTATATTAATTGTAGGAGTATATTAAGAAAAATATAAGTAAAATTTATTGTTCCAACTATAATAACTACATTTTCTTTAATCCGTGTGAAAATACAAGCAATCATATTTTTTTGGGACGGATGGAATATATCTTTAGACTATAAGTTAATTCGCATTATATTGTATAATTGTAACATCCAATTTGATAGCTTCTCCCGGAGGTTATTAAATGAGTATAAAAAACCGTGAAATCTTAATCACACAAAAAGTGACCATTTTGCAAAATGATATATTTGGCATTTTATATCTAAAAATATTCATATTTATAATGTTATAAAAAATTGTCATATTTTTAATCTACCCTTTTCTTTTGACCACTTGTAAAAATTATCTTAATAACAATCTATCCAGAGCTTGTTTGGCGAGTTTAAAAACCTGCTAAAAAAATGAAATCAAAGTCAACATCACATTTAATGAGACACAGATATTGTTTTCTATGATACTGTTTGATGAAAAATACTTGATAATGTTTTACTTTTAATATTGTACACTAGTTTTCGTTATATTATAGCATGTTTGGCCAGATTTATTAACTCTTTTTTTAAAACTTATTTTCAACTACATATTTCGTGGCACCTACAAATTTTATCAACTTTTCAAACACATATTTTACCAACGTTTTCAAAATTTTGAAAAAAACTACTTTTAAACTCCACCAAACAAACACACATTCAAAATTAAATGTTATATAGTTGAAGTAATGATAGTGTTTCAAAATGCTCCATTAATAGTATAAGATTATTGATATTGTGTCATTCAAAATGCTTGATATTATTTCAATTTATGATATTTTTTAGTAGTTTGTGTATGTGATATTGTTTATTAAGATACAGTCATGTATGATATTGATAAATTAAAATACTTTTATCTATGATATTGTTATATTAAGATACTGTTTTTATTGTGATACATTTTTATTAAGATACTATTTTATTAATATACTATTTTATTTAGATATTGTGCTATAGTTTTCTGTTAAAACATAACATTTGTGCTCACCTAAACATGTTATTGATATATATTTGCTATCTTTAACCATACGATACTGTTAACTATAATATTGTTGTTATGATATTGATAAAAATGTGATTGTGATACTGTTTTTATAATACTATTTTATTAAGATAATTTTATTATGATATTGTTCTTCTGTTTGAGTTTAAATTTTCTATTTTGAGTGTGTGCAATACTATCATTGTTTACAAAGATAGTGATAGTAATGTGCTTAACTATATTAATATAATAATGTCTTTATGATGTTCAAATATTAAGATATTTTTATTTGTGATACTGTTATAGTAAGATGGTGAAATATTATTCTTAATAAGATATTGTTTGTGATATTGTATTGTAAAATATTGTTCTTAATAAGATATTAGTTGTAATAATATTTTATTAAGATATAATATCAGACAACACACATAAATGTGTGACAATAACATTCTGAAACAAATAAAAATGTTGATGTATGTAAATCAAATGTTTATTAATTTTATTCGATAAAAAATAATTACAAAACAATTGCATTCCTATATATCAAAAAAAACAATATATTCAACAAAAAGAACATAATTCAAGAAATATAAGAGAAACTATTCAAAAAACTGAATTCACCTACAAAATAACATTCAAGAAACAATTATTTTCAAAATTTTGCAATCGAGAACTGCCAATTAGCTCTTAGAATCATCGTTATTATTTGGTAACAATAGTAAGATGTTAAAGTTTAAAATTTTATCGAAAAGAAAATATTAGAAAAAAATTGTGAATTTATTATTATCACTCACGAAAACAGTGGGAAAAGTTTGAGTGGCCGACAGCGAGTCGTGGAACACCGACGACGAGGTGCAATATTCGAGAGGAGACGTGAGAGAAGATGATGACCATGTGCATTAATGCGCTGAAATTTAACTCAAATTTAATTCTAATTAATAATAGGGTCAAGGAGTAATTATGAAATTAATTGAAATGTGGTTGAAATGGTATGATTTAATAACAATTTTTAAAAGTATTTTGACCACATTTGAAATAAGTCACCAACTAATAATTTTTAGACCTTAAATTTATTTACAACAATAGTATTATTTAATTAATAATTAATATTGTATGCCTCCCCATTTACGAGCCCTCCAATTTGACTCTGATCTTCCAAATGATTGGTTGAATTCATCCTCGTCCCAATTCCAAGTAAATCCTTCCAAGAATAAATAAATAAGAATATGTTTGTAAGCGCTTATAAATATTTAATATTTATAAGTTAGTCAAACATTATTTTTATCTATTCATTTTATAAGACTCATAAATTTTATCTATTTGTCATCAATATATTTCGTAGAACCACTACTTATAATCTATAAAAAAATTTATCAAACATATTCAACATCAATATTGTTGGTAACCACGACACTGCTGCCAAAAACGCAGGTAGGTGGCACAACCATCCTCTAGACCTTCTAGATGGGTGATATGGCTATGGGTTTTGAATCTTCTGATAATACTAGAATTATATTTATTTGGTAGTTTAGTTCTTCCAAAAATTTAGATTAACTCATTCAATCATTAAATTAGATTTAGAACTAATCATTTGATACTTGTAATCCATGTGATCAATAACAGGAAAAAAGTGATTTGTATAAATAATTCTTCCTTCCTACAAAAATAGATTTACTTTTATTTTTTAACAAATTAAAACAAACTTAATTATTATATGTATATTAGAAAACTAATAAATTAAATATACTATCAACTAAGAAAGTAGAATATAATTTAAGACAGATGAATAAAGAAAATAAATATATCTTTATAGGATAGTAGAGTTAGCAAAACTGACCCAGGCCGGTGGGTGTTGGGCTGGCAGGGCTTTAAAAAAACTGGCCCGAAGAAACCGAGCTTATTTTGGCCCAACCCGATTAGCTGGGGGCCATGTGGGCTTGGGTCATATTGACCCGATTTTTTTTTTTTTTTTTTTTTTTTTTTGGGGGGGGGGGGTCTTTTCTTTTAAGTTTCAAGCTCTAATCCAAATATGTTCGACTCTAAAAGGTGATTCTAAATCGAAATGAGAAATCAAGTAACAAGATTTATATAAAATTTCCACATGCATGTTTAAGAATGAAATTTCTCGTGTCCTTGTTGCTTGACAAAAATCTTACTTAACCAATATTTTAGCAGTCCCACTCTTTTCTATTCTTGATTATTGACAATTATTAATGACCTTAGTCGAGTTTTGAAGTTTGTTTTCAACAATATTAATTATTGGTATTTGTTAGGGTTCACTGACTCAAATTTTGTTGGGCCGAACTCAAAAAATTTGCAGTGCGACATATGTGATGAAATTAAAATTATGAAAAAAATGGGGGTCAATGGTGGGCTCCTGGATTTGGCCGTATGGACATATTTTATCAGGATTATAATTCTTCTCGCATGAGTGTGTGTGTCTACACACACACACACACACACACACACACACACACACACACACACACACACACACACACACACATCTTACTATATATATCATGTATTTTAGGGTTAGCGTATCGACTCCTCTTTGTAACCATCTTTGATATAGTAGATTATTCTTCCATCTGCTTATGGATTTTTCTCCTTATTCTAAGGTTTTCCACATAAATCTGCGTGTTTTTGTTCCTATTTTGTTGCCTATTTTTCGTTCGTATTATAATAGTATGAATCAACACCCACTAACATTTTATTATAGCCACACAATTGATGTTAATTAGTGTTATATGATTTAGGTTAACATAATCTGACCGTCTGTCATTTCTCACTCTAAATTCAGTCATGCATTTAGCAGCAACAGACCTAAAGACACAGGCTAAAATTATCAAACTCTCAAATAACAAATAGAAAATAATTAACAATAGATTGTGTTTGTATGACATACTCGTAATTTGTACATTTTTCATTGATGTTTATATCTAGTGTCCGCATATTATCTTGTGGTTGTGAATTTTCATTTATAGAATTATTATAATTGCAATGTAATGCTTGATATTATATTTTTAGTGTTGATAACTTGATATACACTTGTATAATTTTTTTTAAAAAATAAAAATTAGAAATTGGGCCGGACTGTCCCGCTAACCCGATATTGGGCTGGACTGGCTCGGCCTTGAATTAAGTATGGCCCGACCGTGCCAACTTGTTTGTCAGCTCTAACAGAGAGTAACAAATAACCAAATTTATTATAAATAAAGAATTAACTAATAAGTAAAAAAACCATTAGTAACAAAAATTCTACTTAAATAAAATCCACTTATATGTAAAAAAATTGCTCAAAAAAAATAATAATTCTGCTTTAGAGGTGAGAAAACCCATTCATTTAATTGCACTTCAAAGGTACCATTATTTTTATCCACTGTTATAAAAAATCTGTCTAAGATTGTGTATAAGTGGCGCAAATTCGTGCGTAGCTACGTCTCGCCCTTGTATCTCCATAGCCTAGGTCTCGCTTTGGTCCGAAAAATTTGAAATTTGACCTACACAATTAGTCACGTTTTACGTTTTTTAGAACTTTGCCTTTTATCAATTATAAGGAACGCTTATTAGTACTCAAATTGTCGTATGGACAATAAAAATTGTTGATGGGTTTATGTTAATATTAATAGCAATTACTAATAAGTTACAAATTTACTCACTTATAAGTAAAACTACTTATGCGTAAAAAAATCCATTATAAGAAAAATTTATTTAAAAGTATATAAATTACTCGTGAGTAAATTTACGTATAAAAGAAATTACTTATAAATACAAAATATTATAATATATTTTTTGTTTTTCAATACTAATACGTTTTTTGTAATACCACGTAGCACCAAAAATCGTATTAAAATAATATATATCATAATCTACCTAAATCGTATCATCTCTAACTTTGTCCCTTCTAATCCTATATCCCTAATCCAGTACGGGTACAAAATGTACCCTTATAAAAAAAAATTTGAGCTCACGACTCTTTTCAAAATCAATTCAACACCACATCCCAACCTGCCAAATATTTTTCTAAGAATATGTATTCCTTATAGTTATTTTAAAATAAAAAAATTAATATCTATTAGCTTCTTGTGGAAAGCATGACTTTTCATTCGTCAGAACATTGCATGTTTAAGGTTACAATAGGTATTTTGAATATAGATAATTAGAAAAGTTAAAAACAGAGTCTAAGAAGTTATTATTTTTGTTCAAAATCTACTAACAAACAGTACAAATTCTTCTATAATCAATATTTTTTTTTCTTCTAAATTTATCGAATACTTAAAATAACTTTTGATTATATAACAATCAAAATTTAAGTCTAAGATCAAATAGAATATTAGAATTTGATTTGTTTAACTACCACCAAGCTCTTCATTAGCAATTGCATAAAGCCATAAAAAAAAATCACATTCAGGTTATAATTTCTCTCTGAAAACCTGAAATTCCAAGATACAAGAGAATCAAACCATTCAAATTTGACATACTATTATTTGAAAATTTATATACGGTACGCATAAATATGAATACGTTCATTTTTCAAAGAGTAATGTTATTTATCGTCACTAGTGATAGTCACCATATTCCACATTTTATTGAATCTATAATTTAATATCAACACATATATACTATATTTATTAATTAATCATTAAAATATATTTTTGAAATTCAAACGATTAAATAACAAGATTGCTATTTTATAGGCACTAATTCTTATCATGCTTGATTAATTGGACTCATTGTTTAAATTGACTCAAATATCCTTCACGTATTTCAATATTGGACTCCTCTGTCAAAAAGAAACAAAAGTCTGAAACACTCCATAAAGTGTAACATATAGTTGCATTGTGAATGTTTTTTCACTTTAATCAATTATTTAATTCGTTAAAGAGACTAACTTGGATTTCAATCAATTGTGAACCTGTATTTTCACTTTAAAATTGTTGTTGCATGTACATGATCATGCTTAGAAATTTGATACTTTAGTATGTAATTATAAAGTATCAGAAAAATACGTGAATTGTTAAATTATATTATCGATATATGTGCATCGTATCTATGTCGGATAACTTATGCAATATAGTTACACTTGTCGTTTTCTATCAGTATGTACGTGTTACTGTACTTGCTTGCCTAAACACCAATAAATTGTTTTATATTGACGTGCTAACAATCTAACGTTACTCATTAGTCACATTGATATACGTTATTGATATTTTTGTAGTTACTATGTACTGATAACCACATATGGTTCTATCAATAACAATCGTCGTTTTATACTTGGGTGCATGCATTGAATTTGGCTGAACACTAATAAATGTCTTAAAATATCAATTGATAAGGTGTTACTATGCTACGTACTAATAATTTACTATTAACTAATAGTGACGATGTTACACGTTATTCATATTTTGTAGTTATCGTGTACCGATAACAACATCTAGTTTCATCGATAATAATAAATATTATCAATTCAGCAGTACATGTTGTCGATATTCTTCTTCGATAACCAATGTTGTCTTTTTATGGTTATTTCATGAGTTGTCTACATATGGCCAGATGTTATGTCATATATATAATGGAGATGATTGTATGACAATCTTATTAATTTGAATGCACTTACCTGAACTTATTCAATAACTACGTGATAACACATTATATTTTTTCCATTAATTTGGTACATTTGTGGGAATACTTGTTCCACCCCAGCCAGTGGTGCCTCGAGAAAGTTAACGCATCATCAAGATAACATGGCAGTGCAACTATTCAAGTATGCAATCGAGAAGTCTGATCAATGGTTCCCTGGTCTTAAGAAGACGCGATAGTCTACTGTGTTGGTTACATGTCTTACAAAGATGATTAACAATGACTCGATGAAAATCCTTAATTTAAGTAGGGTATATGTTATCTAGGATTTTGAAACGATACAAATACAAATTAGTACTTGCCTTAACTATGTGCTTCGATTCGTTTTTCCTGTCCAACTATTTAATCGAATATCTGCATCTTGATTCTTAGTGAACATCATCAGAACCTTCTCTCCGGCAATTATATATAAAAAATACTATTTTTTTGGGTACTTTAATTAACAAAGTAATGACCCCATGGCTGTAGCACCAACGATTGGGCAACTGAAAAGTTAAATGCCAACAAAGAATTTTTATTTTATTTTTTCGTGCATTATGGCCCATGCTAGGGTATGAGACACCCCTCGGGGCCTCAGTTGCAGATTTTATACTTGCATGTAGTAACATGGATATTTTATTATTTAATTAATAGGAATGATATGATACAAGAAATTATCATATAAAAGTAAAACAAAAAAAGAAACCTGAATTGTAACACTTTAGGCTTTTTAGTCCTTGAACACAAATAACCACCATATAAGATGTCCATCTTCAGAGTGGGACAAAAATGGCCTGATTTTGTGAAATTTTTATTGTTATGGCCATGCCCAAAAATCTGGGTTTTCATCAATGCTACTGAACATGTTGCAAAACCCATCATTTATGGCCATCTGATCAATCTTGTGGCCTTCATGAGCTCTGGAGGAGTTGTGTTAGACTTGTGGGTCCAATTGATGAAGGGAATATCAGTTTGTTGCTTGGATGAGAATATAATTTGCTGGAACCATACGGCAATTCGCCTTGGCTGCAAGCATTTTCCTCTCATGCTCCAACTTGTTACCTAATTCAAAACTCTTTTCCAGCACCTTCACCTGTTCTAGCGCCTTCACCTATTCCAGCTTTAGTCTCTTTTTCTTCTCCCCAAGTTGCGATCCATCATCCGACATATCAATAATTTAAGATATTGTTACTTTACATATGTGTTACCAGTTTGGTTAAAAGAAAATTAGACACAGAAACACTTAACAAATAATCATTCACAATCTTACCTAATTAATCAGATTCCAAAAAATCTAATAAAAAGTTTATCATCATAGTTAAAACGTTTTTTTTTGTTCACATTCAGATTACATTAAAAGAAAATGATTAAAAAAATGGTTAAATCTACAATGCAAAGTAATCACCTGGGAATCTGCTCCGACGTAATAGTTCTTGGTATCGTGAATTAATTCCGGTGATTCTTTTAGGAACGGCGACGGAGGACAAAGAAACCAGAAATTGAAAATATATTCTTTTGGATGCCGATTTCAACAATATTCCGGTGAGAAGCTCCTTCACCTGAGAAGTAGAAAGTAACAAACCCAAATTTGATGACAAATTCGGTGTAAGAGAATGCATCATTTAAATTTCTGGTTTCATTACCCTGAACCAGTGAAGAACAACTGAAGAAGTGAAAAAGATGAGAGAATCCTAAAATTGAATATTTCTTGTGTGAAGGAACTATGATAATGTGCTTTTTCAAATTCAAACAATAGAGATAATCATGGAATGTTAATAAACAATAAACTGAAGTAACGGAAATACCTAAATGGAAGGGAGAGGAGTTGTGGGTGGCATTAATTATCCAGTAATTCCAATTTTCTCTCTCTTTATTTAGTAATACTCAATTTTTAATAATGAAATCCAGTAATATTGCAGACCCCATCTTATATACTGGTATATATGTTATTAACCCGATTGGATCCGTTTTAGAACCACGTAAAAAGTCCAATAAGGTTGATTACCCCCACGTAAGCCCAAGGTACTCCTAAGCCCTAAGAGCATCTCCAATGCGTTGAATGGATTGTGGTTGACGTGGAAATTAAATAGATGGATTTCTAGATTATGTGGAATGAATAGACGGTGAAGTCCAAAATTCTCTCCAATGGGTTCATTCTACAATCTAATATTATTGATTATGTGGCATTTATTTTTTTAAATTAAAAATAATAAAACTAATCTACTTAACACAATTTTAAAAATTAAGTCTAAAAAAATTAAACAATTGATGACTCACCATTCATTCACATAAAGCATTCTAGATATAGAATATGTCAAATTTGACATCTTCTATATTTTTATAGAATGTTATTTATCGTCATCGCCACATATTCTACATTTTATTTCATTCCCACATCGACTTGTCAAGATGCGGTTGATTGAAATCAAAAAGATATTTCAAGATGGATTTATCGCCCATTCTTGCCAGGCGCAGATCGAGACTCATTCATCGAGTGCCAAACAATAAATAGTTTTTGCATGTTTTTTTCCCATTCTTGTATCTTTGTGCACACACTTAATTTTATATTAAAATTTCATAATTACACATTTTCTTCCAATCCATTGATTGCATTGGAGATGCTCTAATTGGCTAACTTTTTTTCCTTCTAATTTCACAGATCAATGAAATAATTGATAAATTTTATAATTCGTACATCTTAGTTAATTCTATCATTTTTTTTTAATATCACATCCAACAGGTTAAATCCCACAACCAAATGTTTCCTTTACCAGAATTTCATGTACATTTTAAATTAACGGTGTATGGAAAAAAAATTATTTAATTGTTTTCTCTTTACTTTTTCAATTTTACTTATAAATTAAATTGCAGGTTTTACATTAAATAACTGATCTTTAATGAGTGAAAATTGAAATTTTGAAGACGAATGCATCGACTTGAGGTATGGCGGAAGATTTTTTTTATATCATGTGCCGCCATTGACCACCACCACCACGGTGACAATCTCATCACCATCTTCTCAACCCATCGCCGTCACCAAGATTTAATTGTGAAATAGTCAAATTTTAGTTAATTTGGGATTTGACTGCTACGATTGATGGTGGCCCAATGGTGGTGATAGAGGTGCAGATGGTGGTAATGGTGGATGTGGTGTAATAGAGTTTATTACAAGTGTTATCTGTGTCAATGGTGGTGGTGAAGGCAACACTGATAGCGTAACACAATGCCGTCGATGGCGATAAGTAGTGGTGGATACATAATTTGTTATGAGCGTTACACAAGTGTAACAATTTTGTTACAAAAAAGTGACCAAGTGTTAAAAAAAAAAATTGTATTTTGATAAAAATAAAAGGTTGGACAGCATTTTCCAACATAGTTTTGTTTTTCTAGGTCATTTATGAAACTCTTCCTAATACCTATAAATAAATTACAATGTCTACGTAAAAGTAAAACCAATAAAATAATTTTCTTAAATATTTAAATATATACAATTACAATAATAAACAATAAAAAAGAAAAGAAAAAAAAAGTTTAAGATCAAGGTCATAAACGGTAGTTAAAAAAAAAAAAATCTTTGAGAATAAATTCTTAAATTGATAGATAAAAATTGAAGAAGAAACAAACTTTATAAATAACTTGATGAGTCGATCGATAAAAGAAAATCAAAACTTTAAAAAAATGAGGTCATAAACTGATCATTTAAAAAAAAAAAAAAAACCTTAGAACAAGGTGTTTGAATTTTTATTTTTATTTTAGTATTTTAGTGATTTGGTGAAAGGGATCAATGATGTGTTGATTAGGATGACAGAGTATGAAGGCGAGGGTTGTATGAAGGCGAGGGTTCAAAAGGAGGAGGGGGGGATGATGCAACAAAGTTTCTGAAGATGAAAATATTGCAAGTGAGACAAAAGAATGATGTATGCGTCAGTCTGAACCCGCAGTCTCTGACGTTTTACCAACAAATTAGGTAATGTTTACGCAATTTCTTCTAAGATTTTTATCAATAAATAATATTAATTAATGATTGTTAGTTGTGTGTGAAAATGATTAGATTATGAATTCTAATTATTCGACAAAATTAGGATATATTCAACGGTTATGTTCCAACTTCACACCGTCCTCCACAAGTTCTATATTTTCTTTTTTAGTCCCAATTTCACGTTGAACAGTCTCTTCTCAGCCCTTTAATTCAATTATAGTTTGCCAACCTTGTTTGCTAAATTAATATTTTACAATCAGTTTACAAAATTAATAAAGCCATTGTTTGGAATAGCTTAAAAAATTGAGATCAAAGTCGACAATTAATTTTAACTACATACAGTACATGAGATTTATTACAATTTTTACCAACTTTTCAACTATACATTTATCAACTTTTATCAAAAGTTTTGTCAAATAAGCCCAAAGCCAACATTCTCACCATGGATGTATATCTTCCTCGTGTTCGTTTGAAGCTCGGATCAAGCTAGTCTAAATAAGTGCTCTGCATGGATTGAATTGAACGGCTTAGACTCAATTCTACCTACCTCATATGCTAAATCCATATGGTCTAGGATTTTTGTTGGCGAAAATAATTCACCGGATCTTTGTTTACTTGCAAAAACAATTGATACTACTCAGATTAATCTGCTCAATTCCAAAGTGTAACTAATTAATTAAGACAACTAAGAGGGACCAATTTCACCAAAGAAATAAGGTAGGGAAGTGGACTGCAATTTCACTAAGAAAAGAATGGTGGCTGCTGTTTTGGTTTTGGCTGAAGTGGACCGAGCAACTTATAAGTGAAGATGCGCAAAATCTTGACATGAAACTATTCATAATATAAAAGGATAAATTAAAAATTCAATTATGCATGGCGATTACCAACATTTTCTTAATATTTTATATCATCTTTGAATTCTTGCAAAGCATCTTTGCATTATTGTATATGGGTTAAAAATATTAGTAGTTACCTAACTCTTGACAAAAAAATTGTTAATCATTAAAATTTATTATATTTTTTAAATTGATCATCGAGCTTACTCTTGTTTGTTATATTTAAATATCTAGATTTAAATGTATGTTATAAATTGATCATTCTATTTATGTCCTAACGGAGAATTTGATTAGACAATATTTCTGATATATCTCTACGTCATGTCTTTTGTTAATTCTTTTAATGGGCATGGACGACATAACCAATATAGTAATTTATTTTGGGAAAAAAAATATTTTAGTGAGATTAACATAAAATTTCGATCTAAGTATATAACTATATTAATATATTGTATCTTAAAAAGTCAATATATTGGTAAGAAGAGTAGGTTAAACTTTTATATATTATTAATTTGTTTCATCTTTAATCTACGTTACATATACATCATTTGACAAAGATTATATGTGTGTCCTTATTGAATAGTGGTACATACACCTATATACATACTATGAATGATCTCGTAATTAGCATGCATGTGACATGACATAGATTGTATTTGAATTGATTTGTTTTAAAATAATAGTGGATATTTATTGATTAAATTTGTTGGTAATTAATATGCTATATCATCAAAGATCATGGTATACATACATATTTATACATGTAATCTAGGGTGGGAATTGAAAGAGAATTGCATGATGCTTTCTCTAGTCCAGTTTCCACAAGTCGGCGTTAGTTGAGATTTGACGTTAGTTTATAAGATCTAAGTAGGAAAGTCATAACTGGAAAAGCATAATTACATAATTATTTTGGCATTACTCAGATTATTAAATTATTATTATTATTATTATAGGACAAGAGGCCCCCTGGTCAAGATCATGCATTTACTTATAATTTACCATCTCAGCCGGGTCAAAAGATTAAGACCATTTATTAATGATTATCTCATGTACTTTTAAGGATGGCTGGAAAAGGATAGGATTAAAAGTAGGAGGAAATAGACAGGCATTATAAGAATTTTATAATATTGAAATTACCTAGTAAATTTGTAACATATGTTCTGCAAAAGGATTATTAAAACATAATATTTAGTAAATTGCTTTTTATAGTACAGTATTCCTATTTCTGATAGTGAAAGACGCACTAAATTAATATGTTCCAATAGAATTCAAGCCCGAACTTTCTCCAATATTTCATGCATTTCCTGCCAATAATTATATGAGTTATTCTTCCAACTCTTCTTAGATGACAAATCTTCTCGTCACAAGTCTCACGAAATTTAAAAAGTAAAAATTTGAGTGCAGAATTTCCTTAAGAAAGAGAGGAGCTCACCAATTGGCACCCGCATTCACCATAAATTATCCTTAAAAGGAAAATTAAGGAATCAAATTAATGGAAACATGATATAAATCAAGTTTGGGACGAAACCTCTAATAGATAATATATATGCACGAATAGTCTAAAGGCGAGAAGTTTATAGGAAAAAGTATGTGGTAGATTGTCTTATCTGAAATGTATAGATAATAAATGATGAATAATAAGTTATGGATCATACGAAATGGGTAGTAAAAAATATGTTTGATCAATTTAAATTATAATTTGAGCTAAGGCAAACAAGCACTTATTAGAGAGGGATGCACGAAACTCGTCTTCTTAGAGATGGTACGTACCATGTTTGATAGTACTGAAATTATATTTTAAGTGCTTATATGTTGTACGTAGGTTCTATGGAATATGTGAATATTAAGTTGTGGATCCTATGAAATTTATAGATAAAATTATATTTGATCAATTTATCAATTTAAATTATAATTTAAGCTTTAGTCAAAAGATGATAAAAGAATAAAGGAAAATAAACCATATTTGTACTCCACTAAAAGTTCAATTTGAACCCAAGAAGACGACTCTTTTCTTGAACCACCTCATTTGAAAATTGTTAAAAGATGGAACATATTTATAATTTAAATTTAGTCTATGAGCAAAATAATTAGTAATCAAAGTGTGTACACCTACATCAGATAACTTACATTGTGGAAACAGCACAACCTACAGGAACTGAGAGTGCTGCAATTCCAATACAGATGAACCATTGTTTGGAGTTTAAATTTCTCCAATGAGCAATAATGGCCAAGATCTCAATCAACCCCACCTCAAGAACAACAATGATCATCACCACAACACCAAGAACTAGTAAACAGTTCTTATGCACAAGAGTCTTCTTTTTCTTGAACAACACCAAGGTTGTGATCAAACTGAATACTTGACAGAACGCATAACAGCTATTGATCATGGTTTTCAACACTGATTCATCGGCTTCGTGAAAAATAACTTTTCCCTTCATTTCTAGGATCATTAAAATTGTGATTTGGAACAAGGATTGAACAGCTATGTTTCTCCACATTCTCCTGGTTATGATAAGATCGCCTGCACCCTCAACACTATATTCTCCTGGTATCTGTACTATTCTTATAGCCAAAGCTAGGGCTCCCAGAACATCCATAATTAGATTTATCCACAGGATTTGAAATGGCAAAAGTTGCACCTCTCTCTTAGCTATTACATAGATGAAGTTGACAGTGAAAGCAGTAATATTGAGAGTCAGTTGTAATTGTATGAACTTTTTAATGTTGTCATAAACGCACCTTCCCAATTTTATGATGGTAAAGATGGTCCCAACATTCTTGTTCAAGACAACAATGTCTGCATCTTCTTTTGACTGATCTTCTGCACCCATGAAAACTCCAACATCAGCTTCCTTAAGGGATGGACAGTCTCTTATGCACGAACTAGTGACTGCTACAACCTTATTTTTTTGTTTTAGGCACTGCAGAAACAGTAGTTTGTCAGAAGGAAAGGTATTCGCCATAACATGGATCTTGTCTATTGTCTTCAGGCGTTCTTCTTCGGGCTTCTTGCGGAAATCAGATGCTTCAATCACAGCTCCTTCAATATCTTCTTCAGGCCTCAAAATTCCAGAATAAAGGGCCATGATTCTTGCTGTGGTTACGTCGGTGTCCAAGAGTAACTTGACAGCAACACCAGAAGCTCGACAATCTTGAATTGCTTCTTTCACCTCAGGTGGATATGGATTTTTCATGCTCACCAGGGCTAGAAAGATTAAGCCACGTTCCAAGGGTTTTAGGATTTCATCTTTTCCAATTTGATGTTCCTCAATTTTCTTTGGTTTCTCTACTTCCTGGTTTACTTGTTTATAAGCAAAAGCCAGGACCTCGAGACTATTGGATTCAATTTTTTGAAATTCTGTCTTCAACTGGGCTTTCTTATCTTCATCTAGGGTTTTCATGGTTCCATCATCCTCACAATAATGAGAACACATGGATAGAATTTTTTCCAATTCTCCATGCCAATGAATGTGTAGAACACTGCCTGCTTCTTTATGTTTCCTCAGCATCAAACCACAGGAACTCTTGTTGAGATCAAGATACTTATTACAAAATTCAACCATATCAATACCAAGCACCTGCTGAGCCCAATAGCAAAGAACATTTCCTTGGCCATTGCAAGAAGCATACGCACAAACTCCATCTTGCAAAATCGTAAGGATTTCTTGAGCTACTTCTGTGGAAACATCCTTAATACAATGAAAACCAATATACAAATCTGCCATCTTTGAATGGTGCAAGGCGATATCATCGGTTATGCTAGTGCAGATTGTGGTGACTAAGCCGATTGTAGCACAGGCTGGAAGTGTTCGAACTATTACCCCGTGGGACTTCATTTTATTTGATGCATAAACAAAAGAGACGAAAATGCCTAGAGGCAAACCATCTCTCAAACCAAAGAGTAATATGCCAAGAACAGCAACCAATCCACTCGCTTTGATGCCTTGCTTCTTCACCAGCTTTGCGGATTCGTTCATCAAATCCTCTACTGTGTTCTTGAAATCCTTTGGATCCGTGTTGTGACTGTCATCACGTTTGTCTGAATTCGACAGGAAACATCGGAATAGCTGGACTACAAGAATGAATAACGTAAGACTCAGACAAATTTTCTCCAGATGGGAGTTGGTATTATCAATCGAAATTTGCAGCCGGGATTCCTGATTATCATTAATTTGGCTCACTGATCTCATTAGCTGCCTCCTTTCCGTGTTCTTGCCGACTGAGACCACAAGCATTCGGCAGTTGCCTTTCTTCACTTTTGCACCAGTAAAAAGAGAGGGGTTCTTGTAATAATTGGAACGGCTCTGGACAAAACCATCGTCTAGATTAAATAATGAGTTACCCTCAATAAATAATCCATCAGCGGGGACATGATTACCAGCCTGTAAGAACACTATATCACCAACCACAACTTCAGAATCTGAAACTTTTAGCATTTTCCCATGTCGGACGACACAGGAGAGTTTTAAATTCTTTGACAATCTCTTTCGTCTTATTCTGGACTTGATAAATCTACAGACAAGACCGAAATAGAGGACGAAAGAGATGGCCGAAAAAATTATTGCTCCATCAAGAAGTCCTTCTACGGGGCCGTTTCTCTTGATTCCAATTACAAGAGATAGTACAGCACAACATAGAAGAAGGATAATTGTAGTGTCTTTCAAACTTTTCAAAGCCAGCGAATAGAAGCCATCTATCGCCGCGGGAAACGCTTGCTCCTCCAAGTATAAGTTGGGGCCAAATGCTTTGTGACGGTGGTATAGATCTCCGGCATGCCCTCTTATTCCTGTTTCTGCATTAGTTTGTAATGCAGCCATTATTCCTGGCAAGCCACCAAATGGTTGAAGAGAGTCGCTGTCATTCACTTGCACTAGATTTGATAGACTTTCCTGGCTCATTTTGAATATGGGTTCTTCTGCTTGATACTGACAATCACTACAAAAGGGAACAGGAGGATTGCCACAGTTGAGCATCGAACCCATCATGGAGCGAGAAATATTTGTACATAAAAAGTTGTGTTTCACAAAGATTTGTTCCATTGGAGATGATAGTTTAAGCTGAAGGTAAAAGGGTTTATATCTCTGTGATCTTTTGTTTGAATGCTTGGAAGAAAAAGAAGATATATATATATATACATGTAGCCGAGTGGAAATAAAGTTAGAGAATCACGCTAAAAGCTGGGATGTTTAATGGAATTTTCCCTTTATTTTATTCTAATAAATTATTTGTTGTTTTATGAAAATTTGTATAGAAAGACTAAAATCGATTTTTAGTGCCAATCTCTTGTGCATGATTGAATTAACTCTAACATATCATCAGCATTTGGAAATTGGAAACATGTAAATGTGCAGCGTCAGAGAAAATGAACGCATGAGTAGATAATTTATTTCTCAGGGACCGTCAATTGAATAGATAATTTGACAGAATATTTTAATAGATTAATCTTCAATCAATTTCAAAGTATCAATTTACAGGTGCTTTACAAAATGATATGTCTAAACGATCTCGATATAGTGTTATATGTTATGGACAAATGTCATCTCATCACCTTATTTAGGCGGTAATTTCATGTTTGAAAGTCTTTTGATGAAATTCCAATGAAGAAATTACTTGGATCTTTCTTTAATAGAGCCAAAAGTCTTGAATTAAAGTAATTGAAATCTTAAACAATTTCACTGACACGTTGTATACTATATACCTTTAATTGCCCTATTAATAAAATTTCAAACTACCCCTCTTTGAATTAATATGGTAAATTTTCTATAATTTAGTAAATGGGGGTATTTCAGTAATCTAGTAAATGAGGGCCGCCTTCCAGCTGATATGACAAAACTTATACGACGGTATTTATTGTAGAAGGTCGTCCATTTTTAGACAGCCTTCCACTTATTTTTTATTATTATTTTATGTCTATCTTTTATAATATAGAATTTTTAAAAGCTATGTAGTATTGGAGATATTGTAAACATAAGGTCATAAAATGCTCCACAAAAATAGATTTGGTCAAAAGTGTTCCAAGGAAAACGACCAACTAATAATAACCGACAACCTTTTTCATCAGGGGATTGAATGAAGAAGTTTCATACTTGGTCCAATCAAAATCTACTTCGGCTTGTGTAATTACTTTCTGTGCAAGTTTTATATATATATATATATATATATATATATATATATATCGAACATGCATGCCCTACATATAATTTGGGTGAAGTAATTTTATGATTAATCAAATCTATCATCCCCAATTGTTCATGATACGCAGGATTAACATTTTTATGTTTACTAGACTGTGTTTTGTCTTTTAATTAATTAATGGCCCAAGATAAATGTCATAAAGCATGATTACTCCGATAATCACTTGTTAAATATGCCTCTTAATTAATTTTTTAAGTATTGAATTCTTTAATAATACTCTATTTCCTCCTGTCTATTTTAATTATATTAATCTCGTAATTTTTACTTCTCTTAATCATTAAATTAAAACCACCGAGCTCATGTAATCATTATGAGTTTATAAAACTTTTTGACCCAAAAAAAGGAGGAGAAAATGCTTAACAAGTAATGCCCAAAATTAGTCGAGCATGTTTGGCACAATTTAAATTATAATTTAAGTTAGTCAAACTGATCGAATATATTTTTTAATTTTTATCTATACATTTCGTAAAACTTACAACTTACTACTCATTTATTATCTATATATTTTATAGGATCTACAACTTATAAGCAGTTAAAAAATAATTTAAATACTATCAAACATGTACTTTAGTCAAACATCATTTTTATATATATATTCTACAATTTTTATTTATTTTTTATCCACACATTGTGTAGAACCAATTACTTATAATTTATAAAAAATGTAACCAAACAAAAACTCTTATGTGCTTTCGCAAGATTTGCTATATCTTTTAACAAGTGATGGAGAAATGATTGTGCAAATTAGACTTTTTTGAGTTACAATTTTGGTACATAATTATAACCACAAGTTGTTGCCAATCAACGAAAGTCGACTTGTGGAAAATGGAAAAGAGAATGCCTTCCTCTTCTTCTTGTCATCATTTCCTTGTAATTTCTCAACATCTTAACTCTTTGATGTTGGCTGGCTGCAATATTCCTTCAAAGTTCAACCCAAATCAATCTCGATTCTACGTTAGTACGTACAATGATGGGTGATTGATGGACCGCAAATTTCAACAAAAAGTATTTTGTATAAATAACATGGTATTATAAGTAATTCGAATATAAAAATCAAAACAATCTCTCTTCATTTTAATCACGTGAAATTTATTTGAACTTCTACAAGTAACCACCGATCGTAGAGAAATTTTCTCCACTATGGACAGAAAAAAGAACTCATTTGTCACTATGTCTTCATCTCTCTCAAACAAAACTCTCTCTCTCAATCTTCTCCAAATTCTTCTCAACGTCTTCAAAATCAATCTCCCTCAAACAAAACCATATCTCTTTCAATTTTTAACAGATTCTTCTCAACTCCTCAATTCATTAAAAACCTCTATCAATCAATCATCTCCTGATTTTTCTTAAATGGTTATTTTAATCAATAGATAGAACGAATAAGCGGCTAAATGGTATTTTCATTTTTCTTACGGTGATTATTAAGAAAAAATTACAGTGAAGGTGAAGATTTTGCACTAGACTCTACGGTTGAATCCCACCATTGAGAAAAGCGATATACTAGTATAGTAATGGAAAGTAAAATAGATTAAGTTAATAGTATAAAGTTTGATTATTACAATTAAATTATAAATATAGAGGAAGAATATCGTGTTGTTAAGGGAAATTGGTGCAAATGGTCCCTAACTTTTGTTTTTATTGCGTAATGGTCCCTAACTTTTATTTTTTGGCACAACAGTTCTTAATCTATGTGTTTTGGTGCGCAATTGGTCATTGTTTGATAAAAAAAACAAATATACTATTATTTTTAATTAAAAAAATTTCAATTAGATTCCTAACCTCTGTAAAAAATACAAATGGGTCCAATACTTTTATTTTTTTTTATAAAAAATTAAAAGAAACTAATAAATTGATAATATACTAAATTATTTTGTATATTTTACGAACTATTATAAAATAACTAAAATTTAAGCTCATAATTATTAACAAACGTGTTAATTAAAATTATTTTATTATTATTAAGTAATTATTAAAATTTAAACTTTAATTTTATCATTACAATATAAAAAGAAATGGTAATTAGCACAAAACGACCCTACCTATTGAAGTTATTGTGAAAAATATCCATACCTTCTATTTTTTGACAATTTTATCATCACCTACTCAATTTCTTGCGCAAAACGTCATTCCGCCTAAAAAACTGTCGTTTCTTAACCTGACCAAAATGATTCATGATACAATTTAAGGATAAATTTGTCAAGCAACATTTATTCACTTTTCCTCCTTTTCAAACCGAAGTATATGAACAGACGCACATATGTCTGGAAGTTTCGCCACTTTTCCCAGAAATTCGCGGACGAACTCATCAAATTCTGGCCGTGCATTGTGTGAACCGTCATCAACAGTTGGTTGGTGAGTTCGAATCTCCTATCTTTGGTTCATTATATTTTCAATTTCGGGCTTTGTTGTGTGTTTGGTGTTTGGGATTTCGCGGGTTTGCATTGCGGTTGTCATAATAGAAATTTTTTCCATTTATGGTTTTACATTATAGATATCATATCAAATCTTCTTCTACAAAAAGAAATGCTACCTCCAATTTGTAGACAGCCTTGAAGATGATCCACCCACTTACCGTAAGTTTTTGTTTTGTTGTGTTTTATACCGTTGTTAATGATTTGCACATGAATTTTGGTTGTCATCAGACTGATTGTGATTTGTGATTGTCATTCTGTACAATGATTTTTGTTTATCAGTGTGTACACTGAGTTAAAATGTGTTTTCTACATATTTACTGATTGGGTATTTCATTGGCCAAATCTGTGTGTTTGCAGGCGATAATACAGACTATTTCACACTTGAAGTCCATCATGAAGGCATATTTTATGATAAGCCAAACAATGTGACATACGAAGGAGGAGTAGTGCTATTTGTTGATTTCCTTCATCCTACATGGTTCACAAGAGACAACTTAACGTTGTTCTTATGGTCACTGGGTATAGACGTGTTGTTGGATTTTTATTATAGAAGGCCGAGAATGAGTTTGGGGCAGGGGTTGAGGAGATTGGAGAGTGAAGATGATTTTAGGCAGATGCTTAAAGACAGAGGTTACGAGTAGGGTGGTTGCAGGGGCGGATCCAGGAATAATTTATTTGGGTGGCTTGTAAATTTTTTTTTAAAGAACTTCAAAAATATAAAAAATATTAGTAAACAAAATAGAGGCATTGTGAGAACTTAAATATAAATATTTAATACAATACATCAAATTAAAAGGCGATAAATAAAAGACAACAAAAGTACCAAAACCTACGATACAAATACTTTAAAACACTACTTAAGTTGCACTCTACGATTCCCCAAACGATCAAACTTGTCAATAATGACCCTCGTATCAATACCAAGAGCAATTTCCCTTTTAATATAAATGATCATAGAGTTTGCAAGAAATTCATTCTCTATTTTATTGCGAAGCGATGTCTTTATAAGTATCATTCCTGAAAAAGCTCGTTCTGTTGTTGCTGTAGAAACTGGAAGAGTCAACACTAAACGAATCAACCTATCAATCAAAAAATAATGACGCAATTTCTTTGTTTCAACCAACATTCTACACAACTGAGGTAGAGAATCAACATTCTAAAATTGCGGGTTACGAAGTACATCACACTTGTAATGATCCAATTGTCTTTTCAAATCGTTTATCTCTTCCATAGTAAAATCCAGGGGATAAAATTTCTCAGCTAAAGAACAAATATCATCTTCAGAGAATGATTTGAAGCCATCAATAGGATTAAAAGCCTCGCACAACTTAAGAAGTTCCATTGTTTTTTCTATAAATCTATTATGCAATTCCATCAACTGAAAATCTATTACATCATTGAATATATGAAAGTGACAGTAGTCCTCCACTGTAATATTATTTTTTTGTAAACAAGATCATCTTGTACCTTCCATATAACGATCACCTAATTCAGGCACATCAATATTATAAGTATCACAAAACTTCATCACACTCCAAATAAAACCTTCCCAATGATCATCTCGCATTTCTTGAAGAAGCATCTTTGTAGTTGAGACTAAATTCATTGCATTCAAAATATCTTGATCTTTCATTTGCAATGCTTGACATAACAAATCAGTTTTTTCCAAAACTTCATACATCAATAACAAGATAAATGCAAACTCAAATGATTTCATAGCTTTGTACGCACCTTTAGCCTCCCCACGTATATTATTGTTTGATCCCCGTCAATAAGATTCTCAAGAAGCGTACAAGTGGAACCAAACATCTGAATCAATCTTGTAACAGAGGAAAAATGTGAACTCCAACGAGTAGCTCCAGCTCGTTGCAAAGTACAAACTTGATTAGACCCAGTACCAGTCTGAAGTTCTCCTATTGCTATCAATTCAACAATTTCATCCTCTCGAATTGATTTTAATTGAGAATGACGCTTAGCAGAAGCACTAACAAAGTTGACAATAGAACCTAATGATTGAAAAAATAGCCATACATCATGTACATCTTTAGCCACTGCTACTAAAGCTAGTTGTAGTCGGTGAGCGAAACAATGAACGTAATAAGCAGATGGACAATCTTTAAGGAATAAAGCTTGTAATCCATTCTATTCACCTTGCATGTTACTAGCACCATCGTACCCTTGACCTCGTAAATCTTTGAGCAAAAGCTTGTATTGATTTAATACATTACATATCTCTTTTTTCAAAGTCAAAGCATTTGTGTTTGCAACACTCACAACTTCAAAAAATCGTTCTCTAACAAATCCATCACCATCAACATATCTCAAATTAATAGCCATTTGTTCTTTATGAGATTTATCAACTGCTTCATCAACAAGAATACAAAACTTGGCATCTCCAATTTCTTCGCAAATTTTAAGTCGCACACAATCGGCAATAATTTTTAATAAGTCTCCTTATTTTAGTGGTGAAACTGAATACTTGAAATTCAACAGACCCTCTGTTTTCTTCGTTTTCTTTTTGAGAAATAACCGAAATGAATGAATTTCTTACCATAAAAAATTTTCCTCTCCTTTTTACGAGATATGGATTTTACCGATCAAGAATAATAATGTCATTCATTTGAATGTGGTATATACAATAATTTAATCCAAATTTCTTTATGAATTCCTAATTTTTTCAATTCAAATGAATCAATCCAATTTTCAATTGGATTTAGATAGGTATAGAAAAGGATTGACACATTTTCGTATTCACAAAAGCGAAGAATTTAGACCTAAAATGAAGAAGGTTCAGTTGATTCATTTCTTGATCGAATTGATACATTATTCATTTAGTATTGGATATTTGAATGAAATGTAAGACAGGACGTGTGATGTGTATATTTGTTTGCTTTCATATATATATATATATATATATATATATATATATATATATAGGAAAATGTACTATCAACGAATTTTTAATCATGGATACAAATGTATCCTTAACATACTGAAACGACTGCCATTATTGGTATCAAACCAATAGCGAGTCATACAAGCTAAATCTTCTAATCGATAATTAGGCCAAAGAAATAACTTAAATTTCATTAATTGATTTTTCTCTCTATCAAGGTGATTCTCGTCATATAGAACTTGGTCGCTATTCTTCTCGTTGCAAAATACATGTGATTTTTATCTACATCATTCCTATTTTTGAATTGAAACAAATTAGAATTATGAATTTTCTACGACGCCTAAACGATAAAATATTTTCGGGAACAAGCAAATCCAAATGATTTTTGTCTCTATTTCTGTTATTCTTTCATGTGGTGGAATAGATTCATCAAAATTATTCTTAGCAACATAGCTTTGTTCTCGGTATCTTTGATTAGTTTGGTGCTTACTCTTATGAACCAACAAAATATCTATGGTTTGATACATAATAAATTGTCCGTCGTTTTTTGCGCATACGGATGAATGAGTTCGATAATCAATATTCCCCTTTTCATCAATTCGGAAGAGTTAAATTCTTACGAATCAAAGATTATATCCAAACTCATTTCTCCCATTTGAATCGAGAATATAGAAAATTTTCTTGGATCTATTAGTCTAAGCATGAGGCAATATACCTTAATATTATTGATCATTCTTTGGTTTGAAAGAACGGATCCAAGATCCCCTTGTCTTGTGGTTTTTTTTTCTTCTTGATTTCGATTCTTTATTTTTTTATTCGATGATATCAAAAAACTTTCTTTTTGCTTTTTATTAATTTTTTATTTTGATTTTCATTTCTATTCAAATTTAAAAGAAGTAATTTGTTTGGTATAAACCAAGGTTTCGTTTTATATGCATTATAAAGTAACAAAAATTCTGGGAAAAACCAAAGTTGCATATTCGATATGGGACGCTTTAGTATTTTTTCATTCATCCCCATCCAATCCAAAAATACTTTGGGGGAGTTTGGTGAATTCATTTATGGAATCATAAGATAAAAAATATTTTTTTATCAATTATTTGATAATTATTAGTAACAATCTGAATCTTTTGATTACTATTGGCATCGATCGTGATCCAGTCCTCAATATCGACTTTTTGTCTAAGATCAAAATTGAGAATTTTCCAATCCAAATATTTTCTATCGGGAGTTTTTTCCATATATAGAACATCGCCTTTTCCTAGATAATTATTGATAGGGATACTCCTCAGTATATCAAAAAAAGTGTCTTTATATGTGTTGTAATTATAAGAAATCTCTTGGTTCTTATTTCCTTGAAACGACGATCTAGAAATAAACGAGTCCTTTTTATTTTCATACTTGAAAGATTTATATGATAAAAGATCATATTTATAGTATTTTTGAAAATTATCTTTTTGATTCAATAATGAATAGACTTCAAAAATATTTTGTTTTTTGTAGTCAATTAATTGGTCTTTTTCATATGAATTCCATTTGCTTAAATTTTTCCTTTTAACAATACGACGTTGGTGAACTCTATTTTGCCATTGTTGTGGTATTAATCTAGACCATTTGATCCGAGATAAATCGTATTAATAATGCCCTCTTAACCAGTTTTTCCATTCATTCATTTTAGAACTTGGAAGTCTGTTATCCCTTAATTTAGAATGAACTATTCCTTGTGTTTCAGAAGAATCTTTTATTTCAGGCTTAATAAAAAAAAGAATTCCTTGATATTGAAGAACAGATTTAAATTTATACAAGTTAATAACTTGGGTTTGTGATAATTTGTAAAATACATATGCTTGTGACAAGTAGGATAAGTCATAAAAAATATGTGAATTTGTCTTACTAATATTAGAAAGTGGCTTTTTTATAGTCGAAATAAACTCAATTGGATTTTTATTTTTTTTATTAATTATTTCTTGATTTGTTTCATTATTGTAAATGGATTTATTCATAATTTTTTTTGTTGATTAAAGAAATAATTTTTCTTCATTCTCGGGAATATTAATGATAGATAAAAATATATTTGTGTATATTCTTTCAATGAGTAATTTTATAAAATGGGTAATTTACTGATTAATCGAGCATTTCTTCTTTTTAATATTTGCCATTTTTCTAATCTTTTAGCATTATAACTTGTTTTGTTAAGACTAATATTTATTTCTGGAGTTACTTTATTTTTCTCTTTTGTAATTCTTTCTATTTGATTTCTAATTCTATTTGTTCTAGCGATCGGATCCTTCATTTTTTTTCTAGTCAATAAAGAATTTGTTCAACATGGAGATGCAATTTGACTAAATGATTCGTGAATCATCGATTCTTCGATTATGGGACTGTTTCTTTTTAGTTTCACTCGATTCATATACTTCTATTTCTTTTGATCGAAATAAGAGAATTGGATTTATTTTTAAGAGTTCTTTTTTTTTTTTTTATGTTTTTAAAAAATGACACTTTTGATAACCCATTTTTTGTTTCTTTTGAAACTTTTCAAGTAATTTTATTTTTCCTTTTAAAATTTTTAGAAGTAGAAAATATTTCTTTTAAATTTTAATTTTTTTTCGAGTTCCTTAAAAATGGGTTCAAAGAAGGAGGGTCGTTTTTGGGAGAACCAAAAGGAAGTTTGGTTTCCATTCCCCAAACCTGTTAAAAAAAACACAAATCATTTTTTTTTTTTTTCTTTTCATTATTAGATCTTTATGAGAGAATCGTAATTTAGATCTCGTGCCAAGTTTCGCATGTAAAGAAAATAAGATTTTTATCTCGAATATAAATCTGTCAACCAATTTTATGGAAATTGCTTTGGATAATTGAACACCATTATAGGTACATTTAAGGTCCATATGCATCCGTCTGAAAAGGACAAAACCCAAATGACTGTTCTCCCCTTTCGGTCTATGCGGCACTCTGTGGGACAGGTTCAACGGCATATTAATGAGCGGAGATAGGCGATAGAATTAGAGGAGGAAGATGAAGAAGACACTCCAGACAATGTCGAGAAGCCCATTGAGTCAGATGCCCCGATATTGCCCCCAGCGGATTCGACGCCGAGGTGGGCTCAATTTTGGACCAATTTTAGGCTCTATGTAGACTACTTTGCAAAGACATACGACTGAACTTCAACGGCTACGGGATGGACAAGAGGCCATCGTCGCTACACAGGAAGAACTCCTTGCTACATTGCGTTCAATGGACGAGCGCCAACGTCGTGACCATGAAGTTACTTGAAATGTTTGGATGCCCTAAATCAGCAGCACTTTCCATCCCCACCTCCTAATGCGTCGTGATCGAATGACAATCCAATATTGTCTCCACGCATTCTGGATTGGGTCAACTCTTTACTTTTTTTATTTATTTTGCTTTCTTTTGCTCACATTGAGGACAATATGTACTTTAAGCTTGGGAGTGCAGTTGTAGTTGATGACTTTATTATTTTCGTTATGTTTATATGTGCTGTTGATGATATTATGTGAGTAAAAAAAAAATTTATTTTTGTGCTTGTATGTGGATAGCCTTGCCGGCTAATGATGACATCTAACTAAAACTATTATTGATTCATGAATAATGACTAGGTGATGCTACTTATGCTTATTTTTTTTATATACTATATATGCCTATCCATGTGAGATATGATTAAGTGTGAGTACAGTGGTCATTAATATCACTACATTTGGTTGATTTATTGAATAGAATACAATAAAAGATTATTGAATCTAAGTTGTGAAAACCAAGACCACCAATTGAAAACTCAATTACTTGACCAATGGAAAGGATAGTTTTGGGGTGGTTAATCCAATGCGGAAAATATTTAGATAGTTGTTGATTCCGTGCGTGTGTAATATTAGTGTGGAGTGTATTTGGCTACCAGCTGGTAGAATCTAAGTATTGACCGGATGTTAGGAATCTGATCCCCGCATATCTATCTTGCAAAAAAAATAAAAATAAAAGGCATTACACTTGCATTATCTTATATCTCATTTCGTAGCCTATTTGACTCGAGTGATAAAGTTCGTAGGACTAAAAGTTCGCTACAAGGATCATCTAGAAAGCTTAAGAGAGCGAGATCTTACATATAAAATATAAAAAAAAAAAATGTATTGCACTGGCATTATCTTATACCTCTTTTCATAGCCTATTTGACTCGAGTAATAAACTTCGTATGAGTTCTCAAAACTTGGTGCCCTGAGGTCTATAAAGCTTGGGAGCTATCGGCCTAAAAATCGCTACAAATGTCATCTAGAAAGTTTAAGGGAGTGAAATCTTCTATATAAGATATAAAAAACAATTAAGCAAAAGCAAGATTGAGCTTTTGTAAATATAACTTAGGGATTTATATAACTAGTGAATTTAATTTGTCTAGTGAAAGTTTGACGGTTAAAATACTTAATAAAGAGAGAATCATTAAAGATCTAGATAGTTATTCTATTGACTAGACCCATCCATGAATGATGCAACAAAGACTCTGAAAAAGATTTATAATTGCTCCATGAATGTAGAATGAAATTGAAAATATAGTATAAGCAAACAAGAAATATTGCAAGTGTGACAAAAGAATGATGTATGCGTCAGTGTGAACCCGCAGTCTCTGAAATTTTACCAACAAAATAGGTAATGTTTACGCAATTTCTTCTAAGATTTTTATCAATAAATAATATTAATTAATGATTGTTAGTTGTGTGTGAAAGTGATTAGATTTATGAATTCTAATTATTTCGACAAATTTAGGATTCAACAGTTATGTTCCAACTTCACACCGTCCTCCACAAGTTTTATATTTTCCTTTTTAGTCCCAATTTCACGTTGAACAGTCCCTTCTCAGCCCTTTAATTAGATTTTAGCTTGCCAACCGTTTTTGCTAAATTAATATTTTACAACCAGTCTAGTCATTGAACTTTGGAATAGTTTAAAAAATTGAGGTCAAAATCGACAATATATTTAAACAAACAGTACTTGAGACTTACAACTTATGTCAACTTTTCAACTATACTTTTTATCAAAAAAATTGTCAAACAAAGCCCAAAGCCAACATTTTCACCATGGATGTATATCTTCTTTGTGTACGTTTGAAACTCGGATCAAGCCAATCTAAATAAGTGTATGCATGTATTGGATTGACCGGATCAAGCATATATATGGATTGGATTGAATAGATTGCAGACTCGATTCTACTTACCTCACGGGCTAAACCGGTCCATGGTCTAGGATTTTCATGAGTGGACCGAGGGCCGAGCAACTTATATGTGAAGGTGTGCAAAATCTTGACATGAAACTATTCATAATATAAAACTAAAAATTAAAAATTCAATTATGCATGGCGATTACCAACATTTTCTTAATATTTTCTATCGTCTTTGAATTCTTACAAAGCATCTTTGCATTATTGTATATGGGTTAAAAACATTAGTAGTTACCTAACTCTTGACAAAAAATTGTTAATCATTAAAATTTATTTTATTTTAATTTTTAAATTGATCACCAATCTTACCCTTGTTTGTTATATTTAAATATCTAGATTTATTGGTAATTAATATGTTATGTCGTCAGTGCTTAGTGCAAGATAAGTAACATTGTTTAAGAGATTATTCCTGTGTAATCTAGGGTGGGAATTGAAAGAGAATTGCATGATGCTTTCTCTATTCCAGTTTCCACAAGTCGGCGTTAGTTGAAATTTGACATTAGTATATAAGATCTAAGTAGGAAAGTCATAACTTGAAAAGCATAATTTACATCATTATTTTGGCATTACTCAGATTATTAATTATTATTATTATTATTATTATAATAATAGCAAAAGAGGACCCTTGGATTTGGTGTATCACGGGTCAAGATCATGCATTTACTTATAATTTACCCTCTCACTCGGGTCAAAAGATTAAGACCATTTATTAATGATTATCTCATGTATTTTTATTTTTTAATGATTAAGGATGACTGGAAAAGGATAGGATTACAAGTAGGAGGAAATAGACAGGCATTATAAGAATTTTATAATATTGAGTAAATTCTTCTTTCTGATAGTGAAAGACGCACTAAATATACTCCAATAGAATTCAAGTCCGAACTTTCTCAAGTATTTCATGTATTTTCAGCCAATGATACATATGTTAGCGGTGCACATAATAGTCTTTGGGTGAGAAGCTTGTAGGAGAAAGTCCGCATTAGATAGTTCCTCGAAATGTGTAGATAATAAGTGAGTAGTAAGTTGTGAATCCAACGAAATGTGTAATAAAAAGTATGTTTAACCAGTATAAATTATAATTTAAGCTAAGACAAACAAGTACTTAATAGAGATGGAGGATGCAAGAGACTGATCTTCTTAGAGATGGTAGCATGTTTGACAGTGCTAAAATTATTTTTTAAATACTTATAAGTTGTAGGTCATATGTTACGTGTAAATATTAAGTTGTAGATCTTACGAAATTTGTTGATAAAATTATATTTGACCAGTTTATTAAAGGGGATTTGAACTCTTTTATTGAACCACTTCAATTGAAAATCTGTTAAAAGAAGGAACATTCAAAGTATGTACACCTACATCAGATAACCTATATTGTGGTAACAGCAACCCAATTTGCTACACAGCCTACAGGAACTGAGAGTGCTGCAATTCCAATACAAATGAACCATTGTTTGGAGTTTAAATTTCTCCAATGAGCAATAATGGCCAAGATCTCAATCAACCCCACCTCAAGAACAACAATGATCATCACCACAACACCAAGAACTAGTAAACAGTTCTTATGCACAAGAGTCTTCTTTTTCTTGAACATCACCAAGGCTGTGATCAAACTGAAAACTTGACAGAACACATAACAGCTATTGATCATGGTTTTCAACACTGATTCATCCGCTTCGTGAAAAATAACTTTTCCCTTCATTTCTAGGATCATTAAAATTGTGATTTGGAACAAGGATTGAACAGCTATGTTTCTCCACATTCTCCTGGTTATGATATGATCACCTGCACCCTCAACACTAGATTCTCCTGGTATCTGTACTATTCTTATAGCCAAAGCTAGGGCTCCCAGAACATCCATAATTAGATTTATCCACAGGATTTGAAATGGCAAAAGTTGCACCTCTCTCCTAGCTATTACAAAGATGAAGTTGACAGTGAAAGCAGTAACATTGAGAGTCAGTTGTAATTGTATGAACTTTTTAATGTTGTCATATACGCACCTTCCCAATTTTATGATGGTAAAGATGGTCCCAACATTCTTGTTCAAGACAACAATGTCTGCATCTTCTTTTGACTGATCTTCTGCACCCATGAAAATTCCAACGTCAGCTTCCTTAAGGGATGGACAGTCTCTTATGCACGAACCAGTGACTGCTACAACCTTATTTTTTTGTTTTAGGCACTGCACAAACAGTAGTTTGTCAGAAGGAAAGATATTGGCCATAACATGGATCTTGTCTATTGTCTTCAGGCGTTCTTCTTCGGGTTTCTTGCGGAAATCAGATGCTTCAATCACAGCTCCTTCTATATCTTCTTCAGGCCTCAAAATTCCAGAATAAAGGGCCATTATTCTTGCTGTGGTTACGTCGGTGTCCAAGAGTAACTTGACAGCAACACCAGAAGCTCGACAATCTTGAATTGCTTCTTTCACCTCAGGTGGATATGGATTTTTCATGCTCACCAGGGCTAGAAAGATTAAGCCATGTTCCAAGGGTTTTAGGGTTTCATCTTTTCCAATTTGACGTTCCTCAAATTTCTTTGGTTTCTCTGCTTCCTGGTTTACTTGTTTATAAGCAAAAGCCAGGACCTCGAGACTATTGGATTCAATTTTTTGAAATTCTGTCTTCAACTGGGCTTTCTTATCTTCATCTAAGGTTTTCGTGGTTCCATCACCCTCACAATAATGAGAACACACGGATAGTATTTTTTCCAATTCTCCATGCCAATGAATGTGTAGAACACTGCCTGCTTCTTTATGTTTCCTCAGCATCAAACCACAGGAACTCTTATTGAGATCAAGATACTTATTACCAAATTCAACCGTATCAATACCAAGGACCTGCTGAGCCCAATAGCAAAGAACATTTCCTTGGCCATTGCAAGAAGCATACGCACAGACTCCGTCTTGCAAAATCGTAAGGATTTCTTGAGCTACTTCTGTCGAAACATCCTTAATACAATGAAAAGCAATATACAAATCTGCCATCTTTGAATGGTGCAAGGCGATATCATCTGTTATGCTAGTGCAGATTGTAGTGACTAAGCCGATTGTAGCACAGGCTGGAAGTGTTCGAACTATTACCCCGTGGGACTTCATTTTATTTGATGCATAAACAAAAGAGACGAAAATGCCTAGAGGCAAACCATCTCTCAAACCAAAGAGTAATATGCCAAGAACAGCAACCAATCCACTCGCTTTGATGCCTTGCTTCTTCACCAGCTTTGCGGATTCGTTCATCAAATCCTCTACTGTGTTCTTGAAACCCTTTGGATCCGTGTTGTGACTGTCATCACATTTGTCTGAATTCGACAGGAAACATCGGAATAGCTGGACTAAAAGAATGAATAACGTAAGACTCAGGCAAATTTTCTCCAGACGGGAGTTGGTATTATCAATCGAAATTTGCAGCCTGGATTCCTGATTATCATTAATTTGGCTCACTGATCTCATTAGCTGACTCCTTTCCGTGTTCTTGCCGACTGATACCACAAGCATTCGGCAGTTGCCTTTCTTCACTTTTGCACCAGTAAAAAGAGAAGGGTTCTTGTAATAATTGGAACGGCTCTGGACAAAACCATCGTCGAGATTAAATAATGAGTTACCCTCAATAAATAATCCATCAGCGGGGACATGATTACCAGCCTGTAAGAACACTATATCACCAACCACAACTTCAGAATCTGAAACTTTTAGCATTTTCCCATCTCGGACAACACAGGAGAGTTTTAAATTCTTTGACAATCTCCTTCGTCTTATTCTGGACTTGATAAATCTACAGATAAGACCGAAATAGAGGACGAAAGAGATGGCCGAAAAAATTATTGCTCCATCAAGAAGTCCTTCGACGGGGCCGTTTTTCTTGATTCCAATTACAAGAGATAGTACAGCACAACACAGAAGAAGGATAATTGTAGTGTCTTTCAAACTTTTCAAAGCCAGCGAATAGAAGCCATCTATCGCCGCGGGAAACGATTGTTCCTCCAAGTATAAGTTGGAGTTGGAGCCAAATGCTTTGTGACGGTGGTATAGATCTCCGGCATCCCCTCTTATTCCTGTTTCTGCATTAGTTTGTAATGCAGCCATTATTCCTGGTAAGCCACCAAATGGTTGAAGAGAGTCGCTGTCTTTCACTTGCACTAGATTTGATAGACTTTGCTGGCTCATTTTGAACATGGGTTCTTCTGCTTGATCCTGACAATCACTACAAAAGGGAGCAGGAGGATTGCCACAGTTGAGCATCGAACCCATAATGGAGCGAGAAAGATTTGTACATAAAAAGTAGTGTTTCACAAAGATGATAGTTTAAGCTGAAGGTAAAAGGGTTTTTATCTCTGTGATCTTTTGTTTGAATGTTTGGAAGAAAGCAGACATATATATACATACATGTAGCCCACTGGTAAATTAAGTTGGAGAATCTTGAAGAATATGAACGCGAAAAGCTGGGATGTAATTTAATGGAATTTTCCCTTGACATCTCAATTCCCATAAGTGAACGCGATAGTGTTATATATATGTTATGGACAATAATAACATCTCATATGAAATAACATTATCATTTGAAATTTTCTGAAATTCCAAAGAAGAAATTACTCGGATCTTTCTTGCAGCTTGCAGTCAACTATTTCAGAAGAGAACTCCTTCCTCCATCCTAGTGAGTAGAGCTCCCGCATTATTCCCCCTGTCAAGTTGTTTTTTTTTTTTTTTTAATTAATTCTTAATTCAAGAAACCTTTTATGTCTAATGGAACGTGTTACATATACTCCCAGGCATGGAAATTATTGAAAGAGGACAACGCCATGGAACTCGTAGATAAAAGAATATCAAATCCAAGCTTCGGTGCAAAAATCACAAGATGCTTTCAAATTGTGCTATATATCGAACATGCCCTATATATAATTTGGGTGAAGTAATTTTATGATTAATCCAAATCGTCCCCAATTGTTCATGATACGTCAGATTAACATTTTTATGTTTACTAGAGTGTGTTGTCTTTTAATTAATTAATGGCCCAAGATAAATGTCATAAAGCATGATTACTCTGATAATAACTTGTTAAATATCCCTCTTAATTAATTTTGTAACTATTGAATTCTTTAATAGTACTCTATTTTATCGATATTATTTTTATTTATATATTTCGTAGGATCCACATTTTTTTTCTATTTTTTATTCACACATTATGTAAGATTCACTATATACAATCTAAAAAAACTTTATCAAACAAGCACTAATTTTATATTTTTACAAGAAATGGCGAAATGATTGTGCAAATTAAATGAGACTTTTCAAGTTACAATTTTGGTACTTAATTAGGATCTTTCATGTCATTTACGTACCTAACTACAACGAAAGTCGACTTGTGGAAAATGGAAAAGAGAGTGCCTGCCTTCCTCTTCTTGTCATCATTTCCTTGTACTTTCTCAACATATATTTTCTTTTCTTATCTTTTCTATGTTTTTAGGGGTGGTACTGCGGAATTTTTTTTTTTTTTTTTTTTTTGTTGTTGGTGGGGGGGTTGGGGAAGATAGATATTTTCTTTCTTTTTAAGTTTTTTGTTTTTTTTTTCTTTTCTATTTTTTAATTATTTTAAATAAATAATATAGAAATATATTTTTCGTTAAATTGATCAAATTTTGGTTGAATGATGACTTTTGGATCAACTAACATTTACTCTTGTTTTAGGATTTATGATAAATTACCAAATTACAAAGTTTGGGACTTGATTACACTTTTTTTTTTTTTTTTAATTTAAAAATTTTAAAAATTAAAAGGTTCAAGATAATTTTCCAATTTTTAAAAAATCAGGGAACTCACTGCAATTTTTCTATTAAATTTTCTGTTTTTTGGTATTTTAATTTTTTTAGGCTAAGGGCAAAATTGTCAACAAAATTATTTGGGAACTATCTGTCCGAATAAATGAAAGGATGGGGACGATAGCTGCGAATAAAATTGAATGGGAATGATATTGTTACAAAGCTGAAAGAATGGAGACAATGAGTGTAAGTTACCCTTTAAGAATCATGTCGCTGCTCCGACATGTGGTGGCTGGGAAGGTGGTTCGGACTCCGGCTCTTAAGGCGATTTTCTTAAAAAATGGTGGGATGATTTTCTTGAGCATGCATCCATCCTTTTCTTTTTCTTTTCTTTTTATCCAACGCAGGAGGAAGATTTTTGTGGTCGCAATGGAGGATTTTGGTGGTTCGGAGAAAGAGCATTCACCCTTTAAACATGGAATACACCTTTTTAAGGAGCACTCCTCCTAAAATTCCTAGTGAGGTGGAGCGTATAAAACAAATTCCTTATGCATATGTAGTAGGTAGCTTTATGTATGCTATGTTGTGCATTAGATTGAACATTTGTTATATTATTAGAATTGATAGTTGATACTAGTTTAATTCATGATCAGAGCACTGGACTACAATAAAGTATATACTCAAGTATTTTTGACAAATGCTAAGGAATCAAGGAGCAAGCAATCAACATGGGAAACATATAGAGTGAAAGTATCACCTCATCCGAGAGGTAGTTCGGCGCGGGAATGTGGTGGTATACAAAACAACATATATGTATAGAAAAAGTCACTCGATTAGAAATTTCGAATCATATAGAAAAAATAAAATACTTAATATGTCTCATATACTTTAAGACAAGCAATTCAAATATGTCATTTGTAAATATCATAAATACTCTTAAAGTTGATCTACATAATATACCATTGTGAACTAAAGATGATTTTCTACAATTAATTGTAGTTAGTTTGTTCAAAATAAATAATATGAATATAAATTGACACGATATATATATATATAAAACTCATTTGACATTATTTAAATTTTAATTATATAAATTTACTTATTTAATTTATAAATGATATTACTTTTCCAAACATATAACCGTGATATTACTTTATAATCACGAAAGATATCTATAGTATTATCATATAACTCATGAATTTCTCTCATATTGTCCCTTAAAAATAATAACAAATATTTTATTACCAGTTTCTATTCATTATGATGAAAATTTTGAGAATTAGATTTCAAGAAGTATCCCCAAATTATATTACATAGTAAGCACAAGAGGGAAGACAAATAATACAACAACGTCTATATCTTTCCTTAAGTTTATATCTCTTATTTGTGTTCAATCATCTCCATCTGGCTAATTGATCCTGTTGACTCCCAAAAATGGTTGCCAACAAGATCCCTACGCTACCTATGCCCACGTGTGCTTTCCCCTCACTAAGATCGCGCCACGTGGTTTATTCAACCACGTAGGTCACCTCCGTCCGGATGGAAGAAAGATAAAGGTAAAAACACTCTTAAAGCAAAGGTGAAAGCTTCGAGGCCTCCTACTAACAAATTCTCGGTGGTTGTAGCACTTCAAAGTAATTAGGCAGGAGGACTTGTTATATGTATGGTGATAGTAATATTTTCAACATCTCTTTTTTGTGAAACGAGTTTGGTATTTATAGGCCAATTCTATGAGAACGATCTCCCTTGATGTGCGACACGTGGCTCAATCTGAGGGGTTCTTAAGTCACATCTTTGGTGTCACGTCATTAGCATTAATGGGAAAGTCACTTTCACCCGCAACTAGGGGCTTATGATCATGACCACCGCGTTGGCAGGTGTCCGTCAATCTTTTCAAGGTTGAGTTGCAGGGAGGCTTCCTGGACACGCAACCTGGGTCGGCCAATGAGGCTGTTCCGACCCATGGGCCTCGGTAACATGCCTCAACCGCCTCGGAGAAGGGTTAGGTGAGCGTATTTGTTTCGACTATGCTTACGTGGCGCGTGGGTGGGACTATCTTGCCCCCGTGGGCTGCCAGGTAGGACCGGCACATAACCAAGTTCCATAACTTCAGTTCAACTTTAATCCCACAATAGAAGCCCCCTCCGCAAACTTTTAGATAACTAAACATCACTGCCAAACCTGAAAAGGAAACTCCCATGTAATCCTGTTGTAAGCATTTATGTTTCTGTTTCTTGCAAGGCATTGTTAACTTACATTTTCCTTACCTTCCACTCAAATCCAATTGCTTCATCACCTATAAATGCATCTTACCAAAATAATCTTGCTAAAAACAATCCTGTCAAGAATCAAATAGACGCACAGGCTGAGAATTCCTACAATGGAGATTAATGAAGAAAATGAGTCATCTCGGAACATAATTGACGAAGAACTGCCCTTACTGGTAAATTCAACAATACCCGAAGTACAGAAAAACCTCATACAAAAAGCCATTAGTCAGACATTTGCAAGCACAGCTCACCTGGCCAATCTTCTACCCACCGGCTCAGTGCTCGCTTTTCAACTTCTGTCACCAATATTTTCGAACCAAGGTGATTGTGATGCAGTGAGTCGATCCTTAACTGCCGGTCTCGTAATCCTTTGTGGATTGTCATGTTTTTTATTGAGCTTCACAGATAGCTTCAAGGACCAGAAGGGGAATGTCGGTTATGGGTTTGCCACATTCAGTGGCTTGTGGATCATTGATGGATCAGCAACTCTACCACCTGAGGTGGCAGCAAAGTACAAGCTGAAATTTATAGATTTTGTCCATGCCTTGATGTCAATACTGGTTTTTGCAGCCATTGCACTGTTTGATCAAAATGTGGTGAACTGCTTTTACCCACAACCATCAGACGGAACAAAAGAGGTCCTCACAGCACTGCCGGTCGGGATTGGGGTAATATGCAGTATGTTGTTCGTTTCCTTCCCCACTAAAGGACATGGAATTGGATTCCCAGTCACAGATAGTTAAATCATTTATTCTCTGACCACTTGATACAAATACATATTTTATGTACTTATGAATTAAAAACTTTGATTTCTTCATGTCAAATGCAGTCATCATGAATTTGAATTCAATCAGATGCTACAAATGAATGAGGTTATTAAGAAATTTGAATTTGATGGAAACTAATTTTACCCGAAAAATACCATAACCACGTCAAAAAAACTTTAGAAGTTGTTATGTGCCGGTCCTACCTGGCAGCCCATGGGGGCAAGATAGTCCCACCCACGCGCCGCGTAAGCATAGTCGAAACAAATACGCTCACCTAACCCTTCTCCGAGGCGGTTGAGGCATGTTACCGAGGCCCATGGGTCGGAACAGCCTCATTGGCCGACCCAGGTTGCGTGTCCAGGAAGCCTCCCTGCAACTCAACCTTGAAAGATTGGACGGAACGACCGCCAATGTCGGTGGTCATGATCATAGCCCCTTAGTTTGCGGCTGAAAGTGACTTTCCCATTAATGCTAATGACGTGACACCAAAGATGTGACTTAAGAACCCCTCAGATTGAGCCACGTGTCGCATATCAAGGAGATCGTTCTCATAGAATTGGGGACTATTGTTATGTGCCGGTCCTACTGGCGGCCCATGGGGCAAGATAGTCCCACCCACGCGCCACGTAAGCATAGTCGAAAGAAATACGCTCACCTAACCCTTCTCCGAGGTGGTTGAGGCATGTTAACGAGGCCCGTGGGTCGGAACGACCTCATTGGTCGACCCTGGGTTGCGTGTCCGAAGCCTCCCCGCAACTCAACCTTGAAAAGATTGACGGGATGACCGCCATGCGCGTGCGTTGGTCATGATCATAGCCCTTAGTTTGCGGTCGAAAGTGACTTTCCCATTAATGCTAATGACGTGACACCAAAGATGTGACTTAAGAACCCCTCGATTGAGCCACGTGTCGCACATCAAGGAGATCGTTCTCATAGAATTGGCCTATAAATACCAAACTCATTTCACAAAAAGGGATGTTGAAAATATTACTATCACCATACATATAACAAGTCCTCCTGTCTAATTACTTTGAAGTGCTACAATCACCTGGAAATTTGTTAGTAGGAGGCCCTCAGGCTTTCACCTTTGATTTAAGAGTGTTTTTTGTCAGAATATTTTCTTTCTTATATATTTCAATTACAATCTGTGTTACAATATATATACAACCAAAATCCATCTTCTATTTTTGGCTATAGAGAACAGATTACTATAATCATGCTCTCATGTGATGGAAAGAATTTCTTTCCATCCCCTTCCTATAATTCCTCCTATCTACCCACCCACAACTCACTAACACTCCCCTCAAGTTGATGCATACGGATCCCTTATGCACAACTTGACTAGTGAGTTGTAGAATTCTTCTTTGGACACGGCTTTGGTAAGTATATCCGCTAGGCGATCTTGATTTGACAAATGGGAATCGAATTGTCTTTGTCTCAAGGTTATGTTTGATGAAGTGCCGATCCACCTCCACATGTTTAGTTCTATCGTGTTGAACCGGATTATGAGAAATATCTATTGCAGCTTTATTATCACAAAAAGACTCATTTACGAAGTTGGAGCAAAGCCAATCTCGATTAGCAACCTTCTCGACCAAAGAAGTTCACACAAACCCCTTGGCCATCCCTCGGAACTCTGCCTCTGCACTAGAGAGTGCCACTACTTTTGTTTCTTACTTCTCCATGTCACAAGGTTTCCACCAACAAATGTGAAATACCACGAGGTCGACTTCCTATCCGAGATGTTCCCCGCTTAATCTGCGTCACAGTATAACCCTCGACTTCCAAGTGATTATTCTTAGAAAACATGAGCCCTTTCCACGGAGTCGACTTCAAGTATTTCAAGATCCGAAATTCTGACCTCCATATGTTCCTCACTTGGACAATGCATAAATTGACTTACCACACTCACGGCATATATGCAATATCCGGGCGAGTATGAGATAAATAAATTAATTTGCCAACTAACCGTTGATATCTCCCATTATCATTTGGTTTCTGGTTAGGATAATTCCCAAGCTTGTGATTACGGACAATTGGGGTATTTACCGGTTTGCACTCCAACAATCCAACCTCGGATAATAAATCTAGGATATATTTTCTTTGGGATAGAAAGATGCCATGGTTTGATCTAGCAACTTCGATCCCTAGAAAATACTTGAGTCCACCTAGATTTTTCATTTGAATTCACTAGCCAATTGCCCTTGGAGCCGTGATATTTCTTCACTATCATCTCTGTTATAATCATATCATCGACATAGACAATTAAAGCGGTTACCTTGCCCCTGTTGTCTTTTGAGAAATAACGTATGATCCGAGTTACTTTGTTTGAAACCATATTTCTTCATTGCCAAGCTAAATCTTCCAAACCACGCCATGGCGATTGCTTTAATCCATACAAAGCTCGGCGCAATTTGCACACCTCATTAGTTCCCATGGTTATTGAGTAGCACGGAGGAATGTCCATATACACCTCTTCTTCAAGATCACCATGAAGAAAGGCGTTCTTTCACGTCAAACCGATGTAGTGGCCAATCTAAGTTATTACTGCAGAGATAACAACACTCTAACGATGATTTAGTTTAGCTCTTGGTGAGAAGGTTTCTTGATAGTCTACACCATATGTTTGTGTATACCCTTTTGCCACGAGTCTCGCCTTTGTACCTCTCTATAGAACCATCGACTTTGTGTTTGATAGAGAACACCCACTTGCACCCAACGGTTTTCTTTCCTCTCGGTAATGGTACTAGGTTCCATGTCTTATTTTTCATTAAGGCTTCCATTTCTTCTTTGATGGCTTGAGTCCACTTGGTCTTCCATGGCTTCCTCCACCCTTGTTGGAATATCTTTGGGTAGAAACGTCATGCATGAAGGTCTTAAGGGGTTGATCACCCCATTTTGTGGACACATAGTTGGCAATGGGATATAGTGATCTTCTTTCTTCAACATCCGGTGAGTAGCGGCTTGGTGGTTTGCCACGATTGTGCTGTGGAGGTAATACATAACCTTGAGGAGATTCTATAATATTGTCGTTCAAAGAGCTTACCTCGGGGTCATTCTCAAGAGGTGGGTCTTGGTACCTCTGAGAGGGGAAGAAAGCTGCAGCTTCATGATTGATTGCCGTGATTGACTTCGTGATGATTCAACGCTTGATGTTCAAGAGCTTGAGAAACACCTCTTGGTTGTATCGCCTTCTCACGTGCTTCGGACAAGCCGGCCATTTAGTTCCACCCATTTTGACTCTTCCCGGCGGTCTCCTGTGAAGAGGATAAGTGGGTGGAAAGAAGGTTTCGATTTCTATGAAGGTGACATCCATGGAGATATAGGTGCGATGAGAAGTGGGGTCATAGCATCTATAGCCTTTTTGGTGAAATGCATACCCAAAAAAATAGGCAAGCGAGCACATGGGTCTAGCTTTGTCATTGGTTCTTATGGAGATGGACGTAAGCAACGCACCCAAACACACGGGTGGAAGCATCAAGGCGTGGGCGGGGGGGTATGTGTCGCAAGAACTTGTAATGGTGTTTGGAACCCCAACACTTTAGAGGGCATTCGGTTTAGAAGATGCACGAAGTAGTAATGTGACATCTTCCCAATACCGAGAAGGAGCATGGGCACCTATTAAGAGAGCTCAGGCGCCTCAAGAGCGTGTCGATTTTTTTCGCCAAGAATACCGTTTTCTTTGAGGGGTTTGAGAACATGAAGTTTCATGAAGAATGCCTTGATGTTGAAATAATCCCGAAATTGTTTATTAACGTATTCACCACCGTTGTGCGATCGAAACACTTGAACTTTAGCGAGAAAATTGTGTGTTTATCATAACATGGAATGATTTAAACACACCGAAAACTTCATCTTTATGTTTTAGCAAATAAAGCCAAGTCATGCGGGTACAGTCATCAACAAACAACACAAACCATCCGAACCCGGACCACGTAGTTATTGGAGAAGGACCCCACACATCGGAATGTATTAAGGTGAAAGGAATATCTTTTTATTTAGACGCAAAGGATAAGAAACCCTATGACTTTTTGCTAAAATGCAAGTTTCACATTGAAAATCAAAATGCTTCAATTTAGAAAACAAATCAGAAACAAGTGTCTCATGTAGGTGAAGGATGGGTGTCCTAAGCGACGGTGCCAAAGCCAAATCTCCTTTTCTTGACCCCAACAGAATCTTGCATGTGATGAGCTCTGCCGATGCTAAAGTCTTCCATATAATAAAGCCCCCCTCTCTTAGTACCACGCCCAATGATCCTCTTGGTGAGAATGTCCCGGATAATACAAAAGGTAGGGTACATAAGCACAATACAATTAAGATCGGGACGTCACTTGACTTACGAGAGAGAGAAGCTTATGAGATAGCGATGGAACAAGTAACGATTGGGTAGTTGCAGATTAGGGGTTAAGGTTATGGTTCCCGCGCTTGAAGAATAGGAGAAATAACACCATTTGCATTGGCAATATTGGTACGTCTTGGTAAAGAAGTACGTGTAAATCCTTAGCATCAAATGTCATGTGGTCGGTGGCGCGTAGGAGTCTAGTGACCATCCACCACGCTGACCTTACCGGTGAACTAAAACAAACACAACCAAGATTACCCGAGTCGGGAGAAGAAGGAAAGTTTGAGCTGTGGGCGACCGGTGTAAAAGACAAGTGAGGTTTCGCATGAGCCGCTCGCTGCGGTACCAAGCCCCTCGTCGTTATGAGTTGTGTCACGACGTTTCTTAGTTTGGAGATCATTCCACCAATCGGGATACCGTGCAACTTAAAGCAAGTTTCACGTGTATGCCTCGATTTCCACAATGAGTGCATTCAAGCCGCCGACGGGGCGCACGAGATTCTGCTTCCATTGGTAGGCCCAAGTCGCGATCCTTTGGTGGCAAGAGCGCACTAGGAACACCATCGTCTGCTGCCACCGATCATAATGACTGGCGAATTGTTTCACGACGGACGTGAGCATATGCTTGCTCTACGGTAGGGAATGGACGAAGTTGTAGCACGTCACCCCGAATCTTGTCCGATCGGTCGTCAAGGCCATCCAAGAAAACATATACCCCCGGTCTTCTTGAATGATAGTATTATACTGAGATGAATATCAAGCGCACACTCCATTGGATTAGGACGCCGAAAATCAATCTCACGCCATAACCCTTGAAGATCATTGTAGTATTGCTCCAAGGAGCCTCCAACTTGTTTAAGCCGTGTCACACGACGTCTAAGATCATAGACACGAGATGTGTCACTACCATCAAAATAAGTGGTAGCAATGGAGTCCCACACCATTTTGGCAAGAGGAAACCGAATGAAATTCCCTATCAATGAGGGATTCATTGAGTTAATTAGACCTTTGACAGCGGCATTATCATGTGACGCCATTTTCGAAAGGAGGGATCCGTCGGCGATGGTTGTGGAAAATCACCATTGATATATCCCAACTTGTCTTTGCCCGAGATGTACATCTCAACAACTTGGGACCAGAGGGCATAGTTAGTGCCATCCAATTTAATGCCAATCGGAGCAGCGGGGGTTCGGTGGATAGGGTCGGTGTTTGGACTCGCTAAGAGCTTGATAATTTTGAAGTGAACTCGGTAAACATGGATTTGGTGCTCAGATCGTAACCCGACGACATGGTTGACGAGGTAAGGGAAGGCAAGTATTAGGGTGTTCAAGGACAAGAAGGTCGAGGATTATGCTCGATACCATGTCGAATATTTTCTTTCTTATATATTTCAATTACAATCTGTGTTACAATATATATACAACCAAAATCCATCTTCTATTTTTGGCTATAGAGAACAGATTACTATAATCATGCTCTCATGTGATGGAAAGAATTTCTTTCCATCCCCCTTCCTATAATTCCTCCTATCTACCCACAACTCACGCCAACATTTTTTACCTTTTATCTTCCTTCCATCCGGACGGGAGGTGACCTACGTGGTTGAATAAATCACGTGGCAGTCTTAGTGAGAGGAAAGCACACGTGGGCATAGGTAGCGTGGGGATCCTGTTGGCAACCATTTTTGGGGGTCAACGGATCCAAGATGGTAGCTCAGTAGACCCATAGGCAAGAGAAAGAAAAAGAATGATTATTATGAAATATTTAATCATGCCTATCTTTAAAAAGAAAAAAGAAAAACAAGAAAGGAATTACCACTACCTATCCAAAAGAAAATGAGAAATAACAATCACTGGTATCTTCTTACGGCCAGCAACATCCAAGTTGGCGGTTGGAAGGCAGTGCAACAGGGAAAAGCATACCCCAATTATGAACTAAGAAGCATAAAAGATGGGAGGTGTCAAAGAAACAAGAGCAAAAGAATCTTTCAGCAAGAAATCAGCAGCCACCAAGACCAGCTATTGCATATCTTTTCTCTTAGCGAGTTGCAATCAAATAACAAACCTGTCCCAGAAGAGGCAAACAATAGAATTTGGGTATAAAAATATAACAAGGTACATGATCATAAGGAACAATTGTACAATTCATACTTCTTGTAACCAACCACTTTATTAGAACCACAGATAACATAATAAGAAGAAGAAGAAGAAGAAGAAAACGACAGGACACAAGAATAGATGCCTAATATCATATTTTCTAAGAATATTATTTTTGTGTTTTCAAATGAAGATGTTGTATTGAGCTCCAGTTCATGTTACATGTGCATGCTGTCCTGCATGAATGCTAACATTGTCTGATAAAATTAGTTCATGTCTAGTAAACATAATTAAACCTAACCTTGATATGATGGGTTCCAGTGATGTCGCTTGATTGTTAAAATCACCAGAAGTTAGTAAAAAGCACTCTGCTACACCTTGCAAAATTGTATAGCAAAATTATGAAATAACCTGGACCAGTACCTGGCATGATATAAAACAGAAATTGAGTAACACTAGACATGTTTCTTCAATATAAATGCATCACTACCAAGCTGGCATACCATGGTATGTGTCATGAACATCTGACTCACCTAAATGCTCGAGTGTTCCCAGGAAAGAGTATACGTATCTCAATTTGTTGTAATGTATGTGACATACAATTTGGCTCATGCACTTTCAAGTAGACTAGGAATGAGAATGGAGCTCGTCATTGCCTTTCGTACTTCTTTGCAAACTCTTTGAGCAGCAATCTCTTCCGAAAATCCAGATATTTGTCTAAGCTAGTTCCTGCCCACTGCTGGCAAAAGCTTTCATCAGTTGGAACCAGTGAACTCAAAGGAAATGGCCCTTTCGGAGCTTTCTTCAAGGAAACCAAAAATCTATGGCGGGGTCGAATTCGCTGGTCTAGCTTAGACAAGATATTTGGTCAGGGAATGGACCTCATTTCTAAGTTCATTGATCAAGTACATGTATTTAGGTTTCAGATTTCCCTCCAATGATAGAGAGAATACCTGCACGTACAGATGACATCATCGGAAAAATCAATTTAATTGAAACAAGATCTATATGAAAAGGTAAAAGTATGGAATCAATTTTGAGGACAAGTTGGTTAAGCAACCCAATCATAGTTTGAGGTACAAAATCAATTGCATAAGAGAATCCAGCTGACCTGTGTAAGGCTTGTAAATACTTTCAGTATATCAGAGTTACGCATCCCAATACTTCTCAAGAAATTGATCCTGGGGAGTAATCCGTCTTCGATGCTGTAGTGAAGTAGTTGAGGGTGTTTCGTGACCATCTTTACCATACTCTCTCTGGGTGCTCCCAACTCTTTTGTCAGAAAATTGAAACGGGTATTCCATGTATTGTCTATCCGCTGAACCAGAAGTTTGAGGGCTTAACTGCACAACTTTACTTAGATCATCCTTCTCGATTCCTACCTCCTCCAGAAGGTACTTGACTGTGGATCTTAGAGAATTATCGATACTGTAAGAGAACAGGGATGGAGTGGCAGTAATTATTTGCCCCATTCTCGATTCTGGAATGCCCAAGCTACCCAAAAAGGAAACATGGGACTTCAGATTGTTTTAGAAGGTGTACCCCAAAATTTGAGGCTGTCTCAAAATTATTTTTCAAATATCTCTATGTTTGACACCAACACTTGACAAATATCCCAATCTTTCCTCTGCAGAGTCAACATTTATCTGAAGGGATGGCATATGCCTTTCATAAATCTGAATAAAGTGTGGTTCCATAAGACCAAAAGTGCTCAAATAATCAAGAAGTGGAAACCATCTTTCATCTAAGTTTAGTTCTTCTAATAAACAAGAGAATCTGTTCTTAGAAGAGCTTTCGGCTTCCTGGTGCAATCAGATAAAACAATAAACATTATGCAAGTCATTACCACCCAAAATCATATTTAACAGTTAGTGATGATTGTTACCTTTTCTCTTCTATCACCTAAAGAACCAATGCTTGCTGATTGCCTGGAAGTGTTATATGAAATGCCACTCTCTCTCTTTTTTAGGATGTCTTTGCCATTCTTTATACCCAACTTGTGTTGCCTTGTTTCAAGGTTTTGTCCAGAATTTAATGAGCTTGCACCCCTACCTCTCTCTAGATGCCTGCGCTGCCTGCACAATGAAATTTACCTTAAATCGATTATCCCTTCACATAACTCTACTTCAAATCTGTAAGGCCAAGAACGATCAGATACTTTCAAGAAGATAAAACATTCAACATATCTAAGCAATTATAAACGAAATAAAACCGTAAAAAACACAAGATTTGTTTCGGCCTAAGCCCCAGAGGTTCGGTGACCAGATCTAACACCTACATCATCTGTTGAGCATCCACAATGTGGAATATGCTCCAAGCATCATTATAACAACCAATCGGCAACCAAAGTACAGTATTGTTGAATATTGCAGACTTCTAGTAAACCACCAAGGTTTAACTCTCAAGAAATCAACGAAATCAACCTTCAGTTACTGTTCACACAAGAACATCACAACTATCTTTTGTTTGATTCGGCAACTAAGAATAAAGAACCATATGGTCTTTATCTATTTCCAAGTATCATCAACAAATGAAATAACAAAAGAAAATTAGAAGGGATGAAGATTTCAAAATTTCAGAGAAGACGAAAAGAGATTCTTTTTCACTAGAAACCCCAATTTTTGTCTGACCAGAAGTGAAGAAGCCAAAGTGATAAGAGGCGTATATCAGAAGCCAGTTAACTCATCCCAAAGTTGAGAAGACTCCATGTGTCTTCATCTTATGCATTCTTTCCACTCACAGAAAACGTGTTTCCATTAATGAATTTAAACAATTCTAGTGGCATACACACGACTTTTCCCAACAGCTCTACCTTGCTACCAGGAATTAGCCATTTATTTTGATGCTTAGAACATTATCTTCACTGTTTCATTGCTCTATACCTGCAAGAAAATTTTTAAAAAAATTAAAGGGAGGGAAAACAAACTAATCAAATTCATTCTGATCAATTGAAAGAATCTTCAAACAATTCTTAAATTTCTTTAAAGGAATTACTTTGGTTCCCATATCAGAAGAATTGTACTGAGTAGCAATCTTTTCAAGTTTCAAAATACCTTTTGAAATGATATCTCTTATAAAATGATATTTCACATCTATATGTTTTGATCTATCATGAAACATGGGATTTTTACTCAAGTATATAGTACTTTGATTATTAGAGAACACAATAGCATTTTCATCTACAAAACCAAATTCTTTTAATAAACCTCTAAGCCAAATACCTTCTTTTACTGCGTTAGGAGCTGCAATGTATTCAGCTTCAGTAGAAGATAAAGCAACTACCTTTTGAAGTTGAAATTTCACACTACCACATAATGTAAAGAAATAAGCAAATATGGATCTTCTATTATCTTTATCTCCTGCAAAGTCAGAGTCTGTATAACCTTTAAAGTGTTATACCTTCTTTGCATTTTCTAAAGATTCATACCCATATTTGAAGTGCCTTTTAAGTATTTGAGAAGCCACTTAAATGCTTCTCAATGGCATTCACCACGATTAGACATAAATCTACTCAGAACACTAATGCTATAAGCAAGATCAGATCTTGAACAAATCATCAGATACATCACAGATCCAATCACATTAGCATAAGGAACATTTTCCATTCTTTCATATTCTTTTTTAGAATTAGGACACTAATCAGAAGACAATTTAAAATAATTTGCAAGAGGTAAACTAACAGGCTTTGAATTAGACATAGCAAATTTCTCAAGTATCTTTATCACATAAGATTGTTGATTCAAAATAAGCATGTCATTCTTTTTGTCCCTTTTAATTTGCATACTTAAGATTCTCTTGGCAGTTCCTAAGTCTTTCATATCAAATTCAGAATTTAGTTTGTCTTTTATTCTTTTAATTTCATCTTTATCATGGCTGGCAAGTAACTAATCATCAACATACAGTAAGAGATAAAGAGAATTGGCCCCCTCCAAAACCTTTACAGTAAAGACAATAATCAAATTTGCTCCTCTGGAATCCCAAATTTTGAACAAAAGTATCAAATTTTATGTACCATTGTCCAGGGGCGTGTTTCAGACCATACAAAGATTTTTTTAAAAGACAGACCAAATCAGACTTACCTTTCTTCTTAAAACCTAAAGGTTGATTCATATAAATAGTTTCATCTAACTCACCATAGAGAAATATAGTTTTAACATCTAACTGATCTAATTTCCATCCAAATTGAGTTACTAAAGACAAGATAATTCTTATTGTAGTGTGTTTTACCACGAGTGAGAAGATTTCTAAATAGTCAACACCCTCTCTTTGTGTAAAATCCTTAGCTACAAGTCTGGCCTTAAACCTGACATTGTTTTTACTACATTCACTTTCTTTTATCTTGTAAATCCATTTACAATCAACTACCTTTTGATTTTTAGGTTTTTCAACCAAAATTCAGGTATTGTTTTGCATTAAGGAAGACATTTCTTCCTCCATTGCAGTTTTCCAGTTTAAAGAATCTTTACTTTTCATTGCCTCATCATAAGAGAGAGGCTCATTTTCAACCACTTCCTGATATGTGAGAAAAGAGACAAAATTATCATCATTGAATCTAGCAGGTGGTCTGATCTGCCTTTTCTATCTATCTCTTGTGAGTTGATACTCATCAATAGGCAGAGTTGCAGAATCAGTGTTGTTTTCTGTAGATTCTTCTTCATTTTGCAAATTTATTTCTTGATGATTTAAATTTTCTCTTTCTCCCATATCTTCAGTATTCTCTAAATTAGAAGACTCCACCTCAATCCTGATGTCCCTTTCTTCAGATTAGAGGTGGTTTCCTTTAAACAAGGCATTAAAGACTCATTAAAGACAACATCTCTTCTAGTTATTATTTTAAACACTCTCTCTTCTTTTACCCTGAGTCTATACCCTTTTGTGTTTTCTCCATATCTTAGGAGAACACACTTGAGAGACCTAGACTCAAGTTTGCCTATATTTTGATAAGCATAGGCAGCACAACCAAAGATTTTAAGATGAAAGTAGTCAATTGGTCTTTTGGACCAAATTGATTATGGAACTTTAAAGTTTAAGACACTGGAAGGACTGCTATTACACAAATAAGCAGCAGTTATTACAGTTTCACCCCAAAACAGTTTAGACAAACCAAAAGTTAGAAGCATGCATCTTACTTTATTTAGAAGTGTTCTATTCATTCTTTCAACAACTCCATTTTACTGAGGAGTGTAAGTCACAGTTCTATGTCTGATTATACCATGTATATTACAGAATTCATTAAACTCATAATTGCAGAATTCAAGACCATTATCTGTTCTTAAGGTTTTAATTTTAAGATCAACTTGATTTTCTATTTGGGTTTTCCATATCTTAAAAACAGAAAATGTTTCATCTTTAGTTTTTAATAAGAACACCCAAGATTTTCTTGAAAAATCATCTATGATTAACAAATAATATCTGAATCCAAATTGAGTACACACAATAGCATGTCCCACAAATCAGCATGTAAATAATCAAGTATTTTTTTAGACTTGTGAGTTCTCTTTGAAAAGGGAAGCTTTACCTGTTTTCCTAATATACATGTTTCACATGAAGTAATATTACACAGATCCAAATTTTCAAAAACACCTTGTTTTTGCAAAAATTTAAGTCCTTTATTGCCTATATGACCAAGTCTTTCATGCCATAGTTTTGAAAAAACCAATTTTTCATTTGAAGTAGCTACTGATAAACTATGGATTGACTTAATTTTTAGAAAATATAAACCATGTTTCTTCTCAGAGTTGATGATTAAATCACCATCTTTAAAGATATTAATTTGTCCATTTCCAATCCTAATGTCAAACTCCATATCATCAAGGATACTTAAGGATATTAGGTTTCTTTCAAGGTCAGGAACAAATCTAGTTTTATAGAGAATCAGATTGGTTCCATTTTCTAAAATACTAACTGTGCCTATTTCTTTTATATCACAGGTCATATCATTTCCTATAACAACATGACCACCATCAGTTTTTTGATAATTGGTGAACCACGTTCTGTTATGGCACATATGAAAGGTACAACCTGAATCAAGAATTCCTGATTTAGGTGTCTTTCAGTGTTGACAAGAACTACACCATTTTCTAATTCTTCATTATTACAAGCTAAGACTGCAGTTCTTTCTTTTGTACCCTTTTCTTTTAGCTTATTTTGTCTTTTGAAATAGTCTTTAATAAAATTCCCTGTTTTTCCACAGAAATAACATTTCTTTCCTTTAGCATTATTTTTATTCTTTTCTTTACCCTGGCCTTTCTTTTTCCCTCAACCCGATCCTTCTTGAAGTGAAAATTAGATTTACTTGAATTTTTCTCTTTAACCACTAAGGTTTCACCTCTCAGGTTCTCTCTGGTTTCAGATTTTAACTCTAGATCTTTATTTTTAAGGCCACTAATTATCATCTCAGTGGTTAGAGTATCCCTTCCATATTCTAGAGCATTTTTCAAATCTTTGTGCCTATCACTTATGGAGTTTAATAGAACTACAACTAATTGATCTTGTAAAAGTTTTTCATCACAATTGGCAAAGTCTTGGGACAATTTTGTAAATCTATTTAAATTTTCATCCAAGTCAAGGGAATAGTCCATTTTAAAAAAAAAGAATTGTTTCAAAAGATAACATTTGTTTGGAATAGTTTTTGACACATAATGTGTCTGCAATTTAGTCCATAGTTCAGCAGCAGTACTTGTTTCTCCTATAGTTCTTATCACATTTTTAGATAAGTGTAAAAAGATAGTACTCCAGACAATTTCTTCCATTTCAGATTTCTTAACTTCAGGCATTTCATCAGGCCAAAAGTTATTAAGAGTTTTTGCACATTTTTGTTGCATCAAAATAACTTTTAATTTCTGACCCCACATATTAATATCCCCTTTCCCATCAAAGATATTTAGCTCAAATCTTGTTGAAGTCATTTTTACAAGACATCGAAAAAAAAACTTTACAGAAAGAATTACTTAGATAATCTGTAAAAGAATATAATCACAGAGAAGTTTTACAGACTATAACCAGATGCAACAACTCATATACAGAATATGAAAAGAACTACACTATACAGATCACATAGCTTTTGTCTCCAACAGAAAAGAACTCCAAGATCACTACCCGTACTGGATTTATCTCAGATTCTCAAGGCCTCTTATGGAGCTTTTGGACAAAGAATAGTCTCCAGGGGGTTTGTTAGTGTACGGAGTAGTTTTAGGGAAACAAAAGGAAAGAACCTATCTTTTTAATAAGAACAGTTAAAAGAAAAGGTTAGATCTCACCATAGGATTTATTAATCTGTACAGAACGTTGAAATTTTTCAAAGATCCTCTTATACGAAAGCAAGATCCATAGCTCTGATACCACTGTAAGGCCAATGAACGATTAGATACTTTCAAGAAGATAAAACATTTAACATATCTAAGCAATTATAAACGAAAATAAAACCATAAAGAACACAAGATTTGTTTCGACCTAAACTCCAGAGGTTCGGTGACCAGATTTAACACCTACATCCTCTGTTGAGCTTTTACAATGTGGAATATGCTCCAAGCATCATTATAACAACCAATCGGCAACCAAAGTACAATATTGTTGGATATTACAGACTTCCAGTAGGTTTAACTCTCAAGAAATCAACGAAATCAACTCTCAGTTACTGTTCACACAAGAACATCACAACTATCTCTTGTTTGATTCGGCAACTAAGAATAAAAAACCATATGGTCTTTATCTATTACCAAAAATCATCAACAAATGAAATAACAAAAGAAAATTAGAAGGAGATGAAGATTTCAAAATTTCAGGAAAGACGAGAGATTCTTTTTCACTAAAAAAACCCCAATTTTTGTCTGACCAGAAGTGAAGAAGCCAAAGTGATAAGAGGCGTATATCAGAAGCCAGTTAACTCATCCCAGGGTTGAGAAGACTCTACGTGTCTTTACCTTGTGCATTCTTTCCACTCACAGAAAACGTGTTTCCATTAATGAATTTAAGCAATTTTGGTGGCATACACACGACTTTTCCCAACAAAATCTTTGATTAATACCCGAAGAATTACTAATACCTTGTTTCATTTCGGTTGAATTCTGTATCTTTAATCGTTGTCTATCAGCTTCGAAAATTTTGAAATCTGCAAACTCATCCTGTAAAGTTCCCAAACCAAAAAATGACCATCAGACATGGCAAACGAATGAACTATATCAAGTTGAATTTGTTGTGAAGTTATTATCAGTACATCAGTGACCGACTGACATGTAACAACCGCAGATGTCCATTGACAAAATTACCATGGCACCAATAGTTCGGAGGCCACAATCATGTTCCAAAAAATATCGAACACGATATATTAAGAACAAAGCAGCGGAATAAATATTTCTCTTTTCTTGTGTAAACCTAATCGGAATTAATGGATTAGAATAATAACCAAACTAAATAATGCTCGAAAAAATGACACAATATTTAACGTGATTCGGCAACGTGCCTAAGTCCACAATCCAACAATAATTAATCTTCCACTATAATCAACAATAATGGTACAACATTGTTTCCTAGAAACCACTAGAGAGGCACACCAAATTATCAAGAACTAAACTATTCTTGGCATACAAATAATCCCCATCTATCAAAGACGGAACTCTTTCGAAGCAATTCTAACAATATACCCAAGCACATTTCTCTCAAGAACCATACTAAAAAACAATAAAGAAAGTATCTCACCAAATCGTCACTGCTCGGATAATAATTCTTTTCGAAATAACCGTTGGATCTCGATCTTCAATGAGTTGTAAACTTGTTTTCCAAATTTCATGACGATTGGACCACGGAACGCTGAGTTATCAACGTTTCATTAATGCTGCGCAGGCTGTCCAGATTTTGCGAATTTGCTATAATTTTGCTCTCAAATTTTTCTCTATTTTGGGTGAGTTGGGTTCTCTCCTTCATACACTCAAACATGGAGAGACTTGGATTATAATCCCCAATACCTTAATTTATAATATTAATTAAAACATCAAATAAAGTCCTAATAGAACTTTACTTCTCCAATTTCCATCCATGCAAGGAAACCTATTCTAATCACAATTAGAATAGAAGTCTTTGCTATACCAAATTAATTATCATTAGGCCTCTTTAATTTGAACTAATTTATTGGACTTAGACCTTTAATCTACTCAAGACTTGGGGCGGATACCCAACGTAACATCATTTTTAAGGGATTGATATACAAGATTCTATAATATCAAGTTTTGCAGAACATCAATGATGTCTTTTCCTTAAAATTTACAAGTGGCTTTGACATAGACAATTATCAAAACTGTATCCCATAAAAAAAAATAATAAAATCAATTTCACTTCCTTGCACTACAAGCCAAAAGGAAACCAATAATCACTTATATTTAAAAAGAGATTCCACAGTTCTCCTATTATGCAAGTAAGTCCATCTTTCAAACCACATATACATAATCTATATTCTATATATATATATATATATATATATATATATATATATATATATATATATATATTATAATAGAATAACCGTTAAAAATTTCACGTTCACATTTTTCCGTCATTTTTTCTTTCCAGATTTGGTAAGTTCCGCCATAAATCTTGTATAGAAATTTGTTTTCTTTAATTAGTTTCACACATTAATTTGGTAAGTTCCGCCATAAATATTACATAAGAGTTTGTTTTCTTTAATTGGTTTCACACAACACTGAGCTAGAATTCTAGTCCAGTGCGGACAAGATTTAAGCACAAAAATAAAATGTTGGCATAACTTTAACATGTTAGAGATAGAAGTCCTAGCCACACACTTAATTAGCCTCCACTATTAACAGAAGAAATAGCTTAAAATAAAGTCAAATTCATGATAAATATAAAAAATCGAGCTCAAAAGCTCTGAAAATACTTTCTGTATTCTTCAATTTTGTTTTCCCTTCCCAAATTATGCAATTACCATATTAAGGGGAATTAATAAATCTTTACTTAGGGATTTAGTCATGTAATTACTTTGCTTTTTTATTTTCAAAGTTCAAGACCAAAGGTGAAATTTTGAATTAAAATATCTATTCTTTCTCTCTCTCACCTTCACTACAGAAAGTTATATATATATATATACACACACACGCAACTTCTGTTTTCCAGCATGGTCAAAGTTCTATATATATTTCGTCTCTCTCTCACCTTCACTCCAGGAATCTTTTGTTCTTCCACAGATTTTCCAAAGTTCAGTGCAGGCGGCCGCCGGTGCTCGACTCTATGTAGCTCCGTCCCTAGTTTCATACATTGATTTTTTTTCTTGCAAAAAACGAAGTGTAACCTTTAATATTATATACGATAAATACAACAACTTTTCAGATTCTTTAATTTGTTTTATACATTATTTATTTATTTATTTATTTCTCTCTTTTCTTGCAAAAAAAGAATTGTAATATTTAATAGGGTAAGTAACACCAGGAGTTCCGAACCTTTGAACGTTGTAACGATGGGGTCCTAAACCTTTGTTTACTAGCAGCCGGAGTCCCGAACCTATGAAACGTTAGCGCCTGAAGTCCTTTTTTGACAGAAACCATCAGTTTGATCGTTAAATGGTCAAAATTTTGTTAAATAGACCATTTTACCCTTAAATTGAATGATAAAAAAAATAAAAATAAAAATAAAAATTGCAACTAAATCCTAACCAACAAAATAAAAAATTACAAATAAACCCCAAACACTTCTTCTTCTCCAAAATACTGCCGCCCGCCACCAACCACCTCCAAAATACTTCTTCTTCTACAAAATATATAATTTGAAATAGCCCAACAGCCACCACCGCACAACAGCCACCGCCGCCACACTGCCACCACCGTGCAACAACCCAATTTTTGGTCTTTGGATGTATGATTTTGGTTCCAGTTTTACCCGTTGATATAGACAGAAATTTTGCAAAGCTAGGATGTGGGTTGTGATTGGTTCCAATGCATTAGATTGAATGTGAAAGTGAGACTTTATTTAGGTTATTGTAAATTGAAACTGTGTGATGTGCTCTTAGCCTCTGGACTGGGTATTATTTTGGTTGACGTGCCTCATCTAGAAAAAATGGTTTTAGCTTTTATTTGTCCCAAAACCAGTGAACTGTGCGATATGGCTGATGTTCAGAGATAATACCATAATAGTTTTCTTCAATTTTTTTTTTCTTGGAATTGTTTGGTAATGACTTGAGTATTCCTGTACGAGGGTTTAATTACGTTCTCCTTTAGGGGTTGGGGCTCAGATGTCAGGTTCAGATGGTAGATTGAGAGTCAAACTCCAACCGCCGACTCTCTTCCTCTTCTTCACCGTTGTCTAATCGTTGTGTTAGCAGTAATTCCGACGGTGTTCTTTAAGTGATATGATTGTAGGTAGTTTTGTGCACTATGTGCTGCAGCGGCGGAAAATTTTCTAGTGGGTGATGGTTGGCGGCGGTATTTTGGAGAAGAATAAGTATTTGGAGTTTAGTTGTAATTTTTTATTTTGTTGGTTGGGATTTAGTTGCAATTTTTATTTTTTTTTTTTTAATCATTCAATTTAAGGGTAAAATGGTCTATTTAACAAAATTTCGACCATTTAACAGTCAAACTGACGGCTTCTATAAAAAAAAAGACCTCAGGTGCTAACATTTCATAGGTTCGAGACTCCAACTGCTAGTAAACAAAGATTTAGGACCCAATCGTTACAATGTTCAAAAGTTCGGGACCCTTGGTGCTATTTACCCTATTTAATATTATATATGATATCATTAACATAATTTACATTTTTACAATTTAAAAAATCAATTTCAGATTATAATATAAAAATTAGTGGGTTATTTAATGAGCCGCCCCAAAAATTAAGCCGGAAGCACTTCTTTAAAATTAGAAAATGATAATCAAGCATTCCCTTAATTTTTCTATTTGTTTTGTTTTTTTTTCCATATTAATGAAGAAATAGTTAAAATTAGTTGCAATTTACAAAATATATATAAATACACAATCTGACTGTTAAATAGAGATTAGAAAACACATTCATTTGATTTAAACAAATAATAAGATTTAAACTGTTATTGTAACTGAAAAATCAATCCATCTAATAATCTTTGTGTCGATTATTAAAAAAACTTATCTATGCATACCCGAAAATTATTTTTCATATTATAATAAAAAATTACTCAATAAGTTTTAATATTATATTACTTATATTATATATTGCATAATATTAAAGTATTTATATTATATTTTATAATATTATTATTATTTATATTATGCACAGTCAGCAAAAAAATATAATTAATTTAAATGACAAATTTTTTATATTTTATAATATTAAAATTTAATTAATTTAATTAATGATTGCCCAACTTAAGATAATTAATAAAAAGTATTCCAATACAATTTAATTATGACGAGCATTTCAATATTTTAATTTTCTATGATACTCGATTAAAATGAATTATATTAAGATGAAGTTATGTGTTTCAAAGTCTTAATTTATATCGGTTGAAGAATTTAAATAAGTTATGTTTTTCAAAAACTGAAACATCAATACACGAGAAATATTGGCAATAATGCAATAGTTTTCCAAAAATGGATTTATTTTCTCCACAAAATTTTTTATGCTTCTCATAGTTGATTTAAATATGTTACAGTTTTTAAAAAAAAAGGTAATTTGTAATTTTGGTCCCCAACCTTCCAAAAAAGTAACTAATCTACCCCCTCAAACTTTTTTTTTGGCATTGCCCATCTCAACCTTTGCATTTTATTGCAAATCATGTTCTTTTGACATATTTTGATGAATTTGCCCTTCTCTTTAAATAAACAAAAATACAAAAAAGCTAAAAACAACAAAAAAATAAAAGCAAATTGCAAATAAAGTCCTACAAATTTTAAAAAATACAAAATAAGTTCATTCCCCAAAAATTCACGCCACACCACTCCACTAGCAATTGACCAGGCAGTCATCAATTTCTATTTCCAAGTGCCGAAAATTCGAGCATTAGGAGAATACTAGTGCCAAAGATTTAACCATTCATAAATCTCCAATGCTCTTTGCCAACTAGACTAACCAACATATTTCACCAGACAACAAAAATCAGTCGGGGTCATTTGCCCCATCTTCTTGTCCAAAACATCGGCTACAACCTCCTTAGATTTCAATCCTAAAATCTTGTTGATCAAATATTGTATTCTCTTTTGCCAATCTTTTACCCTCATCAACGCCAATTTATTCATTTTCTTTATCGTATTCCTACTAATCCTCCTACCCAAAATCTCACCATTTTCATCGTTCATTCTATTTGTAGTGAATAATTTTTCACTTTCTATTCCAATTTATCTTTACCCTCAGAATCTTGCACATCTCCAACATTAGTCAGTCAGGAGGGGAGGGGTAACAATAAATGAGGAATCATGTAAATTCTTATGGATATTTGTGAATTTTGAGTTGGACTATCTCACAGATGGTGAGACTCTACTATAACTAAATTTCTTTGCAGATTTCGGTTCACTAGCAGATGTACAAGTAGTGTGGTGGTGTTGTGTGTGTTTGAGAGAGAGAGAGAGAGAGAGAGAGAGAGAGAGAGAGAGAGAGAGAGAGTAGGGTAGGTAGGGGGGTGGGGTGGATTTTTGAGAAAGATGAACTTATTTTATACTTTTTAAAAGTTGTAGGACTTCATTTACAATTTGCTTTTATTTTATTTTATTTTTTAGCTTTTTTGTATTTTTGTTTATTTAAAAAGAAGGGTAAATTCGTCAAAATATCTCACAATGACGTGATTTGCAACAAAATACAAAGGTTGGAGATGGCCAAAGCCAAAAAATAGTTTGGGGGTAGATTAGGTACTTTTTTGAAAGATTGGAGACCAACATTGCAAATTACCAAAAAAAAAAAATCAATACATGAAAAATATATAATTGTGTTATATTATCAAATGATATGATTTATTGATTAAAAATAATAAGTCGATTAAACTAATAAACTAGATATGATAATTTCAAAATTAAATTCATACAATTCAAAGCCCGCCTCAGTTCGACCACAAACGTGGTTTTCAAAGATGTGTTTCAAAATTTGGATTAGCTATATTATTTTTTTCAATATCAATAAGTAATCAAATGTTATTTATATAATACTTTTTTTATTTGAATGTAATAAATAAACAATATATTCTTAGAATATTTTAAAATTATTATCATAAAAAACAAGTGTCGTGCATCGTGATATACTAGTTTACATTAACAGACAACAGAAAATTGAATACCCTCTTCATTTTCTTCAATTTGTGATTCGGAGGGTGCACAATTCATTCTGCATGATATCTTCCAATAAGGAGAAAGTCCTGAAGGCAAAGCCTCCCACCTGTGTCAGAGGCCTTTTGACCAGGCGGGTTGTAAATCGAGGGATGTGCACGAGTGGCAAGACCTAAGGGAGAGAGCCAACAGGCCAACCCCCAAGACAGACCCCACAATATTTCAGTGAAAATCTGCCCCACACGAGAATCGAACCTGCGTTGCCAGAGGATTTCTCCCCACGTCACCTCATGCCTTACCAACTCGCCTATACCCCCGGGGCCATTCTCCATGATATCTTGTATCAAGTAAAGATTGTTCACTCACTATGCAGGTTAGACTAAGTTCCTTTCAATTTCAACTAAAATTTCACTTCTAGATTTGCAATTTCGCATCTGTTTATTTTTCCTTTTACAATAATCCAACAACTTAGCCGAAGAAGCTTCTATCCATACAGAAAAATGAATACAATATCTTGCAGAAAAACCCATTTCATTTCTTTCTTCTGAGCTGAGAGTAGCACAAATATCATAAGAAATCAAAAACAAATCGAGAGAACACAGTCAGATGCATTATTAACGGAAATTTGAAAAGAAAAATAAAGGAAGAAACTCACATCAGTAAACTCGTCATCGCCGACGTCATCCACGTCACCATCAATGTCGTCGTCATCTTCTTCTTCATTGTCGTAAGGCGAGACTGGCTGTCCATATCTGGATTTGCGAATGCGTTTAAGAATTTTCGGGTTGGAATGCGACGACACAACTCAAATCTTCCTACAACATATTCTATTAGCTCTTCCTTTAGCCTTTAAATTGGACAGTAAATCCCCATTGAAATTTTGCAATGAGGTGAAGAAATTGAGAGGAGCGTGGGATTCTGTTGTCTCGTTGAGTCGCTATTATCTACTCCGTGTCATTGTCGGGACGTCATTTGTGGCGCTAATTCTGCCACAGACAGGGCGCGGTCTTTTCTTATCAAGATGACAAGACCATGTTTGACAGTAAATTCTTTTAGGGCTGCTTGGGAGTTTTTTTCTAGTGGTTTTAACCAGTTGTGGATGGTACTGTTTATAAAAAATTGAAAAAATTTTGAGGGAGATGAATTGAGGAGGTGAACATATTTTAAAAATAATTAGTTGAGAGAGATGATCAAATCAAATAGATAGATTAAAGCAGTCAACAAATTTTGAAAGAGATGATTTTATAGTGACACACGAACGTTTAAGTACTTTTTTCTTTTCGTAGCGGAGTGGAATCTGACAGTAGAATCTATGAGAATGGATCATTGATATTTGAACCCATTTGTTTCTGATTGACTCATGAGCAAAGATGACGATGTGAGTTGCGGTGGTTATAGTTTTAGAATTGAGATAGTGAGTAGAACAAGGAGAAGATCGTTTAGAGGAGAGTTATGTTTGCAAATGAGATTGAATACGTGGAGATACACATATATATATATTAATTTTTTTTTTAACGGAGAAAACTTCTACGGTCGTGATTAACAAAAATAATTAATTTCTAAAATTTTATTTATCAAAATAATTAACTTAAAATAAAGTTGATTTCTTTTAAGCGTAGTCAAACATTCTCTTGAGCAATTTTTTTTCAATATGTCGCATGTTAAAATGTTTTCCTTATACATGGCCTCCATATTGAGTAGTTAGTCAGCACAATTGAGTGCATGTTTGATAGAGTTTGAAAATAGTTTTTTAAAAAATTTTGATGAAATATCTGATTGAAAAATTGATAAAAATTTGTGAGTTCTATTAGATATATAGTTAAAAATGAGTTTGAGAAAAAAAATAGTTTAAAATAAAATATACAAAACTTGCTATAACTATTTTTTGTCTTAATGTGTACTTTATGTCCCAACGAAGAATCTAATAAGACAATCTTTCTGGTATATAACTACGTCATTTCTTTTGTTAATTCTATTAATGGACATGGACAACATAACCAATATAGAAATTTTTTAAAAATATATATATTTTACTGATTAACATAAAATTTTGATCTGCATATTTTTAACTATATTAATATATTACATCTTAAAAAGTCAATATCATTAAGAGTAGTAGTTCAAATTCTTATATATTATTAATTTGTTTCATCTTTAATCGACGTAACATATCTGTTCAAATATCTGATTTTGAAATATGATGATGGATTGTGGCTTGACCGATGGGAGTTACTGATGGTAGTCGTGATACGTGGACTAATGGGAGAGTGTGGAAACGGTTGGATGAGTGTTGATTAACTCGTGATTGGTTCTTCTTTCTCTAGCTTTTGGTTCGGCATCCGAGGCAAGTACTTCGATCACTCTCCGCTCTTGATTCAGTGGTCTTCTGATGACGATTTAGGACCTCGTCCGTTTCGATTCCTCAACGTTTGGTCTAGACATCATGACTTCTTGAGCTTTGTATCCCAAAAGTGGTCTTTCCCGACTCATCATACGGGAATGACTGCTCTTTGAGAGAAGATTTTTAGGCTCAAACAGGGCCTTCGTTGGTGGAATCGACATGTGTTTGGTGACATCTTCCAGCGAGTCAGGGATGCAGAGTGTAGGGTGGACGAGGCAGAGTCCGTCTATGATAGTGATCCTACTCCAGCCCACCGTGATACATTACACCAGGCTCAGGCAGGCTTGAACCAGACTTTATCTATTGAGGAGGCTTTTTGGAAACAAAAGGCAGGGGCTCGTTGGGTTTGTGAGGGAGACCATAACACCCGGTATTTTCATTCTATGGTGCGGGCGTAGGATCCGATCTCGGATTAGGTCTATTACTCCGAGACGGGGGAAGTGTTTGACTCTCAGGAGACTATTCAGCCTTCAGCTGTGTCATTTTTTCAGGAGCTTTTGTCAGCTGCTCCTCAGCCTGTCGATCCTATTCGACCCGATATTATTCCTAGAATGGTGTCCGATGAGGATAATTTGCGGCTCAATCGGACACCGACTTTGGGTGAAGTTCGGGAGGCTATCTTGAGATTGATCCAGCGGTGCAGCGTGGGCGGATGGATTTTCTTCACATTTTTTCGGGAATGTTGGGATATTATCTCGGATGATGTCTTTCAGCAAGATCTTGGACTTCTTCAGCAGGGGGCATTTTCAGAGAGGTTTTCACCTACTTCTATAGTATTGATCCCTAAGCGGGATAATGCATGTCGGTGGTCCGAGTTTCGCCCCTATCGCCTTATGTACGCTTTTTAATAAGTTGGTTACAAAAGTCGTTTGAATTCATGACCGAGTAACATACTTCCTCGATTATTTCAAGACCTCAGAGCGGATTCATCCCGGGGCGACTCATTGGGGATAACATCCTCCTTGCCTTGGGAGCTTCTACACACACTGGATATGAAGGTGCGAGGGGTAATGCTATCCTCAAGCTAGATATGGCTAAGGCCTATGACCACTGGATTGGGGTTTCTTGATCTGTTTTGGAGGGCTTTGGATTTGATGCTATATGGATAGATCGGATACGGAGGTGCATCTCGAGTGTCATTTTTCGATCTGCTCAATGGTAGACCATGTGGTTTTTCCCTCATCCGTGGGATTTCGGATTGAGGTGATCCCATCTCTCCATCGTTATTTATTCTAGCACCGACTATTTTTCGCGCATCCTCACTCTCGGCGAAGATCGCCAGATAGCTTCGATGGCTTACTGAGACATGGAGGGATGCTCTTATCTCACATCTATGTTTTGCGAGATGATATGATCATTTTCGCGCTTGGTCGAAGCAGTCTATTAGACGGGTCCTACATTGTATCGAACACTATGAGCGAGCTTCGGGCCAGTTAGTGAATAGAGATAAGAGCGGGATTATTTTACCCAAACGGGCTACCATTCTGCGAGACACATGAGCTTGAACATCGACGGGCTTTCGTCACCAAAGCAGTGACTGTCACTTATCTTGGAGTGCCCCTGTTCAAAGGGCATCGTAAGATATTCCTATACGATGATCTCATTCAGAAAGTACGGAGCAGAATATCTGGCTGGGCTTCGAGGTTACTTTCACCTGGAGGACGGATTACTCTGATTCGGTCTGTTCTGTCTTCTATTCCTCTCTACCTCCTTCAGATTTTGAAGCCTCCCAAGGCTGTCTTGAAGAAGCTAGAGAGCATCTTTGCTAGATTCTTACGGGACTCCAAAGATCATACCCATCGCCTTCATGGAAGAGATGGAAGGACTTATGTCTCCCCGATCGAGGAGGGAGGCCCGGGATTTAGGCGATTACAGGACCTTGTTGACACTTTCTCGCTGAAGCTATGGTGGCTATTCGGATCTCGGCCGATCTCTTTGGGCTCGATTTTTACGGGGTGTAATGCTGTCAGGCACACATCCGACATCGCTGCCATCGTTCCTTATTACGCCTCACTGTTTGGAGCGGTTGAAGCTTATAGGACCACACAGCCGAGACCTACATTGCATGGAAGCTAGGGGCGGGGTCACATATTTTTTGGCATGATTCTTTGGATGGGCGATACTACTTTGGGTCGATCGGCCCCGCATGACTACCACATTCTCTCATCCAGTGCACGATTTCTTTGATGATATTGGATGGAATATCGACAGACTCACTCGAGATCATTCCACCTACCATGGCCGAAAGCAGATAGGGAGCATCCTATCACCCCACACGTAGATGATCGATTGTATGGATCGATACTTCGGATGGCGATTTGTTACCAAGTCCGCATGGCGGCTTCTCCTGCACAGGAGCATTAGACAGTGTATATCGTATGATATGGAGTTCGATTAATTCGACCACGGTTTCCTTTTTCTGTTGGAGATTGTGGCGGGGGCTTATACCGATGGATGTGGTGATCCAGAGCGGATAGAGAGTCATATGGCGTCGAGGTGCCGGTCTTTGTTCGGCTATAGAGACTATTCAAAGACTTATTCATTGATAGTCCCGACAAACAGACATCTTGTTTGGAGACACTTTGCAGACATCTTTCATATCACCCTCAGCCGATCGAGGGATTCGGTGATCGCTTCGCACTTGGAGATTCTCGGGTTGGTTTGTCAAGACGGGACATATCGCACGATCATTCCTCTACCGATAATATGGTTTTATGGATCATGCGAGGAATGATGCGAAGCACGAGAGATATAGCTATGGAGCCGAGGAGGATCATTTGGAGAGTTTACCACACCATCTCGCTTCACACACAAAGCCGCTTATTTCAAGACATCCATTGGCGTGGAGACATGGACATCGCCCAGCTTTTGGTGTCATTATTACCACCCTCCCTCCTCCTCCTCCTCCTCCTCCCACTTTAGTTTTTCTGGCGTACTCCACCGGTGGGATCCTACAAGATCAACATCGATGGATGCGTCGAGGACGGGTTTGCTAGTGGTCGAGGATTATCGAGATTCGTCGGGACGGTGCATTGGGCATTCTTCTCTTTTATGGCGATCGCACCATCCTCGAGGCGAGCTACGAGCTATACTAGACGGGATCATTACGGCTCAAAGACTTGGGTTATCGGGTTCTATGGGTGGAGTCGACTCTACATTAGCGATCCACTGCATCACCAAGGAGGAGGACCTTGGCATATTCGAAAGCTACTCTCGACACATCGGACATCTACTAGCACCTGGACAGGATACTATCACCACATCTTCCGAGAGGGCAACCAGTTGTCGATCTTCTTACATCGGATGGCTGGGATCGACGCTACTATTATGAGTACTGACTCTCGGGATCTTCCACGACGACATCGTGATCTAGTCCAGTTAATGATTTGGACTTCCCTCATCGTTAGAGGCTTATAGTTTCCTTTTAGACATTTGTATGGGAGGTAGTACCTCCTAATTTATTGATTTCTGTTTTGCATTTACTCTTTCATTCGATTGTGCTTGGAGGTCAGGTTTTATGCCCCCCTCCCTTGTATTTTTATGAGCCTTTTATATATGGTTGGGGCTTCCTTAACCCCCCCGTCCTTCCCTGATGGAGGCATAAAAACCACATTGGGGTTGTGATGGTGTGTTTTTTAAAAAAAAAAAAAAAAAATCGACGTAACATACACATCATTTGACAAAGATTATACGTATTTCCTTATTGAATATTTGAATGTGTTGATCATGTGTGTACACATATATACATATCGTGATTTATAAATAATTTTTAAAGTATCGGTACTTATTTTGTGCTAAGCACCGATGACATGTCATAGATTGTGTTTAAATTAATTTGTTGTGAAATAATAATGAATTTTATTTATTAATTAAATTAATTTTATTAATAATTAATATGTCATGTTATCAGTGTTTAGCACAAGATACACCGATATTAAAAGATCATTTGTGATATACATATTTATACATGTAATCTAGGGTGGGAATTGAAAGAGAAGTGCATGATGCTTTCTCTATTCCAGTTTCCACAAGTCGGCGTTAGTTGAGATTTGGCATTAATTAATATGTAAGACCCTAAGTAGGAAAGTCATAACTGGAAAAGCATAATTTACATCATTATTTTGGCATTACTAGATTAGTAATTATTATTATTATTATTATTATTATAGCATAAGAGGCGGCTCCTTGGATTTTGGTGTATCACGGGTCAAGATCATGCGTTTACTCATAATTTACCCTCTCACTCGGGTCAAAAGATTAAGACCATTTATTAATGATTATGGTCAAAAGATTTAAGACCATTTATTAATGATTAAGGATTAAGGATGGCTTGAAAAGGATAGGAATAAAAGTAGGAGGAAATAGACAGGCATTATAAGAATTTTATAGGGAAATTGGCGCAAATGGTCCCTAACGTATCATGTTAGTGCGCAAATGGTCCCTAACCTTTCATTTTGGCGCAATGGTCCCTAACCTATCCATTTAGGTGCGGAAATGGTCCTTGTGGACGGATTCGTTAAAAATCCGTTAAGCAACCTTTCATTTTGGTGCGCAAATGGTCCCTAGCAATGTTTTTGTCTTTATTTGTGGGGTAAAATTGTCGAGTTATATCTTTCTTTCGATTGGCGCAAATGGTCCCTAACCTTTACCTTTTGCACGGCAAGAATGGTCCCTAACCTATAATTATATTTTGATCTGACGACACCACTTATTTGATGAAAAAGACAAAAATATATTTACTTTTAATTAAAAAAATTGCAATTGGATTCTAACCTTTAAAAAAGTAAAAATGAGTCCGATACTTAATTTTTTTATTAAAAAAATTAAAGAAAAACTAACAAATTGACAATATACTAAATTATTTTGTATATTTTATGAACTATTATAAAATAACTAAAATTGAAATCATAATTATTAACAGTGTGCTAATTAAAATTATTTTATTGTTATTAAGTAATCATATTATTTAAAATTTAAAATTTAGTTTTATCATCACAAAATAAAAGGAAAAATAAATTTGTCACAAATAAAAATTTTAATTATGCTCAACTCAACTCGATTTTATACGATCTCATATTTTTTGGTCAATCCAACCCACTTTTGAGCCACAAAGAAACTAGACCATTGTTATTTTAAAATTTAATTTATTTTTGAATTTAAAAATAAAAAAAAGGTTTCACTCCCCACCCCACCACACCAAACCGGACCGCGCAAGGGAGGATTTCTCCCTCTCCCGATTCGCGGCGAATGGGGATTTTCCCCCCAATCACGCGAAAGCAGTTCTTCCCTGGTTTTCTGACCCGGAAGGGAGGGCTTTCTCCCTCCCGGTCGCCGTCGACAGACGATCGGGAGGGAGAAATCCCTCCTTCCCGGTCCGGTTTTGTGGGGTGGGGTGCGGTGGGGTGGGATGGGGGTGGGCGTGGGTGGTGGTGGGTGGGGTGAAACCTTTTTTTTTATTTTTAAATTCAAAAATAAATTAAATTTTAAAATAAGAATGGTCCAGTTTCTTTGTGGCTCAAAAGTGGGTTGGATTGACCCAGTAAATATGAGATCGTATAAAATCGAGTTGAGTTGAGCATAATTAAAATTTTTATTTGTGACAAATTTATTTTTCCTTTTATTTTGTGATGATAAAATTAAATTTTAAATTTTAAATAATATGATTACTTAATAACAATAAAATAATTTTAATTAGCACACTCGTTAATAATTATGATTTCAATTTTAGTTATTTTATAATAGTTCATAAAATATATAAAATAATTTAGTATATTGTCAATTTGTTAGTTTTTCTTTTCTTTTTTTTTAATAAAAATTAAAGTATCGGACTCATTTTTACTTTTTTTAAAGGTTAGAATCCATTGCAATTTTTTTTTTAATTAAAAGTAAATATATTTTTGTCTTTTTCATCAAATAAGAATTAATTAATCGCGCACCAAAATATAATTATATAGGTTAGGACCATTCATTGCTTAAAAAAGGTAAAGGTTAGGGATTATTTGCGCCAATTGAAAGAAAGATATAACTCGACAATTTTACCCCACAAATAAAGAAAAAACATTGCTAGGGACCATTTTTACGCACCAAAATGAAAGATTACTTAAGCGGTTTTTTAACGGAATCCGTCCACAAGGACCATTTCGCACCTAAATAGATAGGTTAGGGACCATTGCGCCAAAAAATGGAAGGTTAGGTACCATTTGGCGCACTAACATGATAACGTTAGGGACCATTTGCGCCAATTTCCCAATTTTATAATAGTGAAAGACATGTAAGAGTCATTTGGTTGGTGTGAAATATAAATTAATTTATTTGATTAAAATAGTTTCTTTAATAAAAAAATAATAAAAATATCATACTATAAAAATAAATTTTTTAGTTAAATAAATTATTTTTAATCAAATAAACTAATTTATAATCCATTCCAAACTGATTCTAAATATGTTCCATTAGAATTGAAGTCCGAACTTTCTCCAGTATTTCATGCATTTCCTGCCAATTATCATGAGTTATTCTTCCAACTCCTCTTAGATGACAAATCTTCTCGTCACAAATCTCATGAAATTTAAAAAGTAAAAATTTGAATGCAGATTTCCTGGAAAAAAGAGAAGAGTTGACCAATTGACACCAACATTCACTATAAGTTCTTTTTAAATGAGAAATCAATGGATCAAATTGTTAGGGACACGATATAAATCAAGTTTGGGACAAAACCTCCAATGAATAGCACATATGCTAACGGTGCACGAAATAGCCTATGGGCGAGAAGCTTGTAAGAAAAAGTTCGTGGTAGATTGTCTCCTCTGAATTATAATTTAAGCTAAGACAAACAAGCACTTATTATAATGGATGCACGAGACTGATCCTCTTAAAGATGGTATCATGTTTGATAGTGTTGAAATTAATTTTTAAGTGTTTATATGTTGTAGGTCCTATGGAACGTGTGAATATTAAGTTGTGGGTCCTACGAAATTTATAAATAAAATTATATTTGACCAATTTATCAATATAAATTATAATTTAAGCTTTAAGCCATGTTCGGTAGTAATTTTTTTTAAAAAAAAATCTATTTTTTGTTTACAATTTTTGACTTTTCAACATTTTTACACTACAAAAAAATTTAAAAAGTCAATAAAGTAAAAAAAAAAAAAAAACTCATTTTTCCTAAAAAAAACTACACCGAACATGTCTTTAATCAAACATAAACAAGTAAATGATAAAAAGATATAGGAAATGTATTTTAACTCCAATATTCTTTCTAAAAGTTCAAACTATTAAGGCTATGTTCGGTAGCCCTTTTTTTTCCAAAAAAAATCCATTTTTTTGCCTATAATTTTTGACTTTTCAACCATTGTAGACTACAAAAAAATTTGAAAAGTCAATAAAGTACAAAAAAAAACCCATTTTTTCCCAAAAAAAAAAAACTAACATGCCATAATTAAAGAGGGATTTGAACTCAAGAAGACAAGTCTTTTCTTGAACCACCTCATTTGAAAATTTGTTAAAAGATGGAATATATTTATAATTTAAGAGTCCGTTTGATAGAGTTTATAAAATAATTTATTTGACCAATAATGTTAAAAATGTCAGGCTACCAAGACAAATTTTTAGTCAAATAAACTAGTTTATAAACTCTACCACATGGAATCTAAATTTAGTAATCAAAGTATGTACACCTACATCAGATAACCTCTATTGTGGTAACAGCACAACCTACAAGAACTGAAAGTGAGGCAATTCCAATACAGATGAACCATTGTTTGGAGTTTAAATTTCCCCAATGAGCAATAATGGCCATGATCTCAATCAACCCCACCTCAAGAACAACAATGATCATCCCCACAACACCACCAACTAGTAAACAGTTTTTATGCACAAGAGTCTTCTTTTCCTTGAACACCACCAAGGCTGTGATCAAACAGAAAACTTGACAAAACACATAACAGCTATTGATCATGGTTTTCAACACTGATTCATCGGCTTCGTGAAAAATAACTTTTCCCTTCATTTCTAGGATCATTAAAATTGTGATTTGGAACAAGGATTGAACAGCTATGTTTCTCCACATTCTCCTGGTTATGATAGGATCACCTGCACCCTCAACACTAGATTCTCCTGGTATCTTTACTATTCTTCTAGCCAAAGCTAGGGCTCCCAGAACATCCATGATTAGATTTATCCACAGGATTTGAAATGGCAAAAGTATCACCTCTCTTTTAGCTATTACAAAGATGAAGTTGACAGTGAAAGCAGTAATATTGAGAATCAGTTGTAATTGTATGAACTTTTTAATGTTGTCATATACGCATCTTCCCAATTGTATGATGGTAAAGATGGTCCCAACATTCTTGTTCAAGACAACAATGTCTGCATCTTCTTTTGACTGATCTTCTGCACCCATGAAAACTCAAACATCAGCTTCCTTAAGGGATGGACAGTCTCTTATGCACGAACCAGTGACAGCTACAACCTTATTTTTTTGTTTTAGACACTGCACAAACAGTAGTTTGTCAGAAGGAAAGGTATTGGCCATAATATGGATCTTGTCTATTGTCTTCAGGCGTTCTTCTTCGGGTTTCTTGCGGAAATCAGATGCTTCAATTACAGCTCCTTCAATATCTTCTTCAGACCTCAAAATTCCAGAATAAAGGGCCATGATTCTTGCTGTGGTTACGTCGGTGTCCAAAAGTAACTTGACAGCAACACCAGAATCTCGACAATCTTGAATTGCTCCTCTCACCTCAGGTGGATATGGATTTTTCATGCTCACCAGGGCTAGAAAGATTAAGCCGTGTTCCAAGGGTTTTAGGGTTTCATCTTTTCCAATTTGACGTTCCTCAGTTTTCTTTGGTTTCTCTACTTCCTGGTTTACTTGTTTATAGGCAAAAGCCAGGACCTCGAGACTATTGGATTCAATTTTTTTTAATTTTGTCTTCAACTGGGCTTTTTTATCTTCGTCTAGGGTTTTCATGGTTCCATCACCCTCACAATAATGAGAACACATGGATAGTATTTTTTCCAATTCTCCATGCCAATGAATGTGTAGAACACTGCCTGCTTCTTTATGTTTCCTCAGCATCAAACCACAGGAACTCTTGGTGAGATCAAGATACTTATTACCAAATTCAACCGTATCAATACCAAGCACCTTCTGAGCCCAATAGCAAAGAGCATTTCCTTGGCCATTGCAAGAAGCATACGCACAGACTCCATCTAGCAAAACTGTAAGGATTTCTTGAGCTACTTCTATCGAAACATCCTTAATACACTGAAAAGAAATATACAAATCTGCCATCTTTGAATGGTGCAAGGCGATATCATCGGTTATGCTAGTGCAGATTGTGGTGACTAAGCCGATTGTAGCACAGGCTGGAAGTGTTCGAACTATTACCCCGTGGGACTTCATTTTATTTGATGCGTAAACAAAAGAGACGAAATTTCCTAGAGGCAAACCATCTCTCAAACCAAAGAGTAATATGCTAAGAACAGCAACCAATCCACTCGCTTTGATGCCTTGCTTCTTCACCAGCTTTGCGGATTCGTTCATCAAATCCTCTACTGTGTTCTTGAAACCCTTTGGATCTGTGTTGTGACTGTCATCACGTTTGTCTGAATTCGACAGGAAACATCGGAATAGCTGGACTACAAGAATGAATAACGTAAGACTCAGCCAAATTTTCTCCAGACGGGAGTTGGTATTATCAATCGAAATTTGCAGCCTGGATTCCTGATTATAATTATTTTGGCTCACCGATCTCATTAGCTGACTCCTTTCCGTGTTCTTGCCGACTGATACCACAAGCATTCGGCAGTTGCCTTTCTTCACTTTTGCACCAGTAAAAAGAGAGGGGTTCTTGTAATAATTGGAACGGCTCTGGACAAAACCATCGTCAAGATTAAATAATGAGTTACCCTCAATAAATAATCCATCAGCGGGGACATGATTACCAGCCTGTAAGAACACTATATCACCAACCACAACTTCAGAATCTGAAACTTTTAGCATTTTCCCATGTCGGACAACACAGGAGAGTTTTAAATTCTTTGACAATCTCCTTCGTCTTATTCTGGACTTGATAAATCTACAGATAAGACCGAAATAGAGGACGAAAGAGATGGCCGAAAAAATTATTGCTCCATCAACAAGTCCTTCGACGGGGCCGTTTCTCTTGATTCCAATTACAAGAGATAGTACAGCACAACACAGAAGAAGGATAATTGTAGTGTCTTTCAAACTTTTCAAAGCCAGCGAATAGAAGCCATCTATCGCCGCGGGAAACGGTTGCTCCTCCAAGTATAAATTGGGGCCAAATGCTTTGTGACGGTGGTATAGATCTCCGGCATCCCCTCTTATTCCTGTTTCTGCATTAGTTTGTAATGCAGCCATTATTCCTGGCAAGCCACCAAATGGTTGAAGAGAGTCGCTGTCATTCACTTGCACTAGATTTGCTAGACTTTCCAGGCTCATTTTGAACATGGGTTCTTCGGCTTGATCCTCACAATCACTCCAAAAGGGAGCAGGAGGATTGCCACAGTTGAGCATCGAACCCATCATGGTGCGAGAAAGATTTGTATATAAGTTGTTTGAATACTTAGAAGAAATGTAAATGTATTATAGAAAGAAGACTAGTTAGGCTTGATATATATATGCGTCGCCAAAATTATTTCCGCGTTAAATGTTTAGTCCAAAGTGAAAGTGTCAAGATCTTTCCCAAATCTATGTCACTTGTCCAACCAATAATAAATTTACACGTTCGATTCCTTGTTGGTGCTTGATTATCGAGGCTGGGAAGACAGAAGAAGAGGTTTTGCCCTCAATCAGCTTTCTGTAGTTCAGTACAGGGCGGGAAGTGTAGTGCAAGAGCCAAAATGTAGTGATGTAGTGCAAGTGAAAGAGCCAAAACGCGTAACTAGTTTTTATAATTTTATTTTTCTTCTAAAACTGCGCGTCCGCGCTTACCAAAATGGACCAAATTGCAATTTTCTTCTGAGATCCAAAACGCGGCGTAGGAAGTAAAAAAAAAAATAATAAAAAAAAAAAGGACACTTCAAATACAAAATTTTAAATTCTTTATGTAAATTCTTTTTATTCAATTCATTAGAACATATACTTAAAGAGTACCGATCTACTGCCCCTTTGGGGCAGTATGTAAAAACCCAAATCCTGATGTGGCAGCTCCACGTTAGCGGAGCTGCCAATTCAGCATATGGGTTGAATCAAAATATGGGCTGCCCATATTTTGGAGCCCATGTATTCTGCATATTTCTCCCAATCTGGAGTTCTCTCTCCCCGTCTTTCCTTCTTCGCACAGCCGTCGTTACATAGTGACCCATTTCCTCGTGATCCAAAAAATCAGTGACCACTGTTTATTTTCTGGTGACCTCGACTCCAGCTTGCTGAAATTTCTCCCAAATCGGCCACATGTTTGCTCACTTTCAGAGCACTTTCCGCGCCCATAGGGTTGCTGATTTTTTGGCCGAGAAGGTATTTTCGTCCATATTTTTGCTCACCCAAGGGTTCCTTAATTTTTGGCCAAAAATTGCTGAAATTTTGGGCGAAAAGTTGCTGGAATTTATTTCGAAAAGGTATGTTCCTCCATAATTTTTCGTGGGCTTTGATGAGGGAGAAGAGGATTGGGAATTTTTTGAAGAGTTGTTACCCCTCCTCGTACCCAATGATTTGTAAATGAAAAACAACCATTCGCTCGATGGGTAATTGATGAATATGTGGACCTCCTGTTCGTCCATAGTTTTTGGGTGGAAAAGTTGCTGAAAAATTGTGGATAATTGATGAAGATGTGTTACTGAAAATGTATCCCGATGGATAATTGATGAATATGTGGGCTGAGTGTTTATCTGGATTGTATCTTATGAAACCATGAATTTGTTGTTTCTAACTTCATGGACAGTGAGAACGGTACTCATACATTTTTTGATTTTATGTTCTGGTTGATAATATGTTGAGACTGGCTTATGGAATTCTGAAATATGTACTGCATATTGATGTCAATTAATGTTGCTGTGTTGAGGCTGTGATGATATTGACAAATTCTTGCAAAAATGAGCAAATGATTTTCGGGTTGGAGAATATGAAAACCGTATCTTGGCTTGGCAACCCGGATGGCATGAGATTAGGAGTTAGGAAACTCTAATCCAAAATGCAACCGGTGAAATGCAGCCATGGCGGTGGCGTAACTTTCTTCGCCCGTTGCATTCCTATATGAGCATCTTATTTGACGTTTGTATAAAGTTCAAAAGGTAGATGATTTTGAATTTGTTGGTGTGGATTTCAATAAATAAATAGGTATCCATCAATGTCCACCTCCGGTGTGAATGATGTGCAATCCCGCATTAGATGTAGATGTGGTGCGTATATGAAGATACACACATCACATAGTGAACGGAATCCTCTTCGTAAGTATTGGAGATGCCATAATGTAACGGTACGTGTATTGTTTTGATAATGTGTTATTTGTTTTTTGTTTACGGAATGACTTTGTTTAATATTTTGGTTTTGTAGAACGGTATGATATGTAGAGGGTTTACTTGGACAGATGAGGTTGAACCCCAAATTGGCAGCCATTTATTAGTATTTGAAATGCGCGTGAGAGGTATAGCTGACTTGAATGCTCATGTCATGAAGTTATCGAAGAGGCTCGACAAGGTTGAAGATGAAATACGGTTCATTAGACAAGCTAGGAATATGAGAACAAGTTGGGGGAATCTTATTACAGTTGCTTGTATTTTCTTATCAGCAATTGTAATTTTTGAACGCATATTGTAAAAATGAATTGTTGTTGGGATGTAATGACATTTTAGGTATGTATTGATAAAAATGATTATGTTGGATGTTTCAAGTTCTATATGATTATTATGAAAATAAAGATGTAGTTCAACAACATAATATCCTTAGAAATATAACTTCCATTAAGTTCAACAACATAATATCCTTACAAATTTCACTTCCACCTAATACATGGTAGTTATCGACACTTCATAAAAACCAATTGACAACATCATAATTACTACTAGCGTTAGAAGTGAAGGTGACATTGTCTATTCCATCATCTTGGGTTATTGGCTCGTCCAACCCGGCAGCATTCATGAGTCGCTCGTTCAATTGTCCCTCGGAGAGATCGAAATGGAATTCCCGAAAACCAGGGCTGGATTCTTAGACTTGTTCTGCTTCGATAGAGGCGCTCTAACTGTAAGTGGAATAGGAGGAGTAAGTTTTCTTTGAAGATCGAGGAATAAATCGGACAATTATGCCATTCGGAAACCAAGATGTACGTCGTCCAACCCGACCTCAGACTCTTTCTTCCGACCTATTTGACTCTCTGGCCGCAGTTATTTAGGTGGTAGATCAGGTTGCACAAAAGGAAGGGGGAAAACCTATCTAGAAGTCGTTAGTCGCGAAATCATTCATGTTGGGCTGATACGTAGTCGGCCTAAGATAATCAAAACAAGTAAAAGTCAATACCTAATACATGGTAGATATCGACACTTCACAAAAAATAATTGACAACATCATAATTACTACTAGCGTTATAAGTGAAGGTGACGTCGTCTATTCCATCATCTTGGGCGGTCGCGAAATCATTCATGTTGGGCTGATACGTAGTCGGCCTAAGATAATCAAAACAAGTAAAAGTCAATATATAAGATAGATTATGAATTGAAATTCAAGGCTAAAAATAACAAACATATCATTGAATTGAGGACATGTTCTTTTGTCGTGGCCATGTTCCCCATAACACCGACATTGTCTATTGCTCTTGGAAATGGATTTCTCTTTTGATGACTTTAGCCTTTTCCTGCAACCATTAGCTCTAATTGCATTAGGATCACCAATTGCGTCTGCTTGGTCGCGGCTTTTGCCCCTGTTCCTACTTAAGTCACTATTCTCACCGTCGTCCATATCTTTGATTCGTATATGCAACGAATTAAACTCTTCCATGAGCAAGGTGGTACGAGCATCAGTCAACGCAGCGTCATCAATCAATATCGAAGACTTATGTGCCAACAACCCATGTCTTGCCATCAACGAGGTGCTCGAAGCACCAACACTGAACGAGGTACTCGAACCACCCACTTTGGCATTCTTCGTCCACCTCCACAAGATGTAATTTTCTGGTAGAATCATCACTTGTTTTTTTCTGAAGTAGCTAATCATGTGGCGACATGGATAACCCTCAAATTCAAATGTACAACAACTGCATGTGATAAAATCAGTCTCTGTACAATAGGTAAGCTGACGTTGCCGATCAAAGGATTTGCCAGGTTCAAATCGCTGAACCACATAGATCTTCCCATCCAAAGAGCCTGATTTCTTGGAATAAATATAGTAATTACTTTGATCAACTTCAGTTTGGAATAACAAAAATATCTTCTTCGTGTAGACATGTACCATCTGAAATCTCAACGTTAGTCTTGGTTGTTCGCTCAGATCAATGTGGTTAGCAACTAGCTCTTCATGCCGTTGATGACGTAAGGCCATATTAAAACAGGTGATGAAATCCATAAGTAAATTCTTACGGTTAACATACCTCTTAAAAAAAGAATGAGTAGTCTCTAACCTTTGACTGCTTGACATTTCCGCACTGAAGATGTGTTTCACATAGGCAGGAACCCATCAGCTGCGAATTTCTTACATGCTAGTTAACCATTCATTACAATCTAAACTAGTTGACTCCATTATTGCAGACCAACGTTCCTCGAACTCCGTAGGTGATTCCAAATATTTAATGATATTGACCAACATATGATACTGCTCGTTATATACCATCACATTCATCTTCTCTGAAAATTTATTCAGTATATGCCATAAACAGTACCGATGAAATGTCGTTGGCATAATCATTGATATAGCTTTGGCAATCGCTGCATCCTGATCAGTAATAATCACGTTGGACGCTTGTCTAGGCATACATTCCAAGAACTTCGACAACAACCAAACGAATGACTCAATCGACTCGTCACTCAATAAACCACATGCAAAGACAATGGTTTGTCCATGATGGTTCACGCACAAATGGTGCAAAAATCATCGAGTACTATTGGTGTTGTATGTTGTGTCAAACACCATAGCATCGCCAAAATAGAAATATGCTCTTCGTGACTCTGAATCTGCCAAAAAACAACGAACCAATTTATTTTCCGAATCAGTCTCATAATCGAAAAAGAAATTGGGGCTTTTCTCCTTTTCAAATGTGAAATACTCAATTAGTATCTCAGCATCATGACCCCGAAGCTCTTCACGAATATTTATTTTATGGTTTCGTAGGTCTCTCTCCGTGCACCCAACCGATTCTGGACCACCTAAATCTATCTCCATAAGTCGTAGTTACTGACACGTGGGTATGTTAGCTACTGAAATTGATGCGCTAGTGCCTTCTTTGTGGATGATACATTTCGGTGTGATCTCAACAAATGCACTCTACTAGGCGTAGTTAAACCATGGTTGTGTTCCTCAACAAATTTATTCACAACCCATAAATTTCCAGTTTGTTGCTTCACAACAAAGAATCTAGCATTGCACCCAACCCGTGTATGTCCACAATTTCTTTCGCAAACCCGTTCAACAGCATCTTTGTATTTGTTCTGATATGTTTTGTCGATTTTTCCTTCTTTAGAACACACAAATAATTTCTAATATGTTTCATTTGTCCCATTCTTCTTCTTACTATTGGCTATTCGTGCACCAAATCCAGACTCCCGCGCATATTGATTGTAAAAAGTATGTGCATCTTCATGTGATTCAAATTCTTGTCCAATCTTCGGAATTCGAGTTATTGAAACTTGTGGAACAAACACATTGCTTGCATTTTCTGCCTCCATTCCTACAAAGACATGAAATAATAAACATAAATACGCCATTTTTTTTCAATAACATCACTGCCGTCCAATACTTGGAATACGCTATTTTTTACAAAAATATTAGATGTACATTCAACATAAATATTATCTGGACAGCCAAATATCAACTATGCAAAAAAAAAAAATTAAGCAACCCTCAGGCGAGCAAAAATATGGACGAAAATATCTTCTCGGCCAAAAAATCAGCAACCTTATGGGCGCGGAAAGTGAGCAAACAGGCGGCCGATTTGGGAGAAATTTCAGCAAGTTGGAGTCGGGGTCACCGGAATATCAACAGTGGTCGCTGATTTTTTGGGTCACGAAGAAATGGGTCATTTGTGTAATGAATGGTGTGAGAGAAAAAAGGCGGGAGAGAGAACTCCAGATTGGGGGAAATATGCAGAATACATGGGCTCCAAAATATGGGCAACTCAACCCATATGCTGAATTGGTAGCTCCGCTAACGTGGAGCTGCCACATCAGGATATGGATTTTTTACATACTGCTCCTAAGGGGCAGTAGATCGGTACTCAATGGTCGAATATCCAATACTGAGTTATTAGTTTAATGGATGGGGTGATTGATGGACCGTAAATTTAAATAAAATTATTTTGGATGAGTAACTTAGTAATTCAAAGATAAAAATAAAAACAATTTCTCTATTTTTGAACAAGTGAAATTAATTCGAGCTTCTACAGCAATATTGTAATGGAAAGTTAAATAGATTATGTTAATAGTAAGTTTGATCATTACAATTAATATTTATTATAATTATGGAGGAAGAATATAGTGTTGTTAATTGATATTCACAACCAAAATATATTAGGTAAATTTCGTCTACAGTCACTAAACTTTCACAAAAATCTCAATCAGTTCGCTAAACATTAATTTGTCTGCATTGTGTAGTGAACTTCAATTTAATTTAGGGTTAATTACATTAATAGTATCAATTCTTTCAGGTTTGTAACAACATCATTTTTATTCAATTTTGTTAGCAAATATCTTTCATATCCTTCTATTTATTCGTACAGATAGTCCCAAATAAATTTTTTTAACAATTTTGCCCCTTACTTAAATAAATTAAATTGATAGAATTGACTCTTTCTCCTTAAGACGAAATTGCTCCGCACATGTGCTTACGATTTTTCGGCACAAGTCTCCCAAGATATAACAACCACTTCTCATAATAGGAGTACTCCAAATTACGAGAACAACGAACCGAACAGTATTTTGTTCTCTCTTTAGATGAAAACAGGACTTGAACTTTTTTCATAAATTGTTTCTATACTAAAATAATTTGTGCAAAAATGTAGAGATATTTGGTTGAAAGTGAAGTGGTTTAATTTGTAATCATAATGGGTCTATTTATAATATTTGAAAAGTCGTGTCTCAAAAGACACAACTTTGTAGAAATGAATGTCTTGTTGGAAAAGACATGTCCCTAAGATGAAAAGATGTGACTGTTTAGAAATGATATGTCTAAACAGACACGACTTTTCAGCCAAACAGATTATAGAATATTCTGCAATATTCTAATTCTATTTTTCAACAATATTCGTGCAATTAAGCGATTCACTTTGGACCTTAATTTTTTATTCACCCAAAATTAATTCGAGCAACTAAATATATTATGTTAATCTACTTGCGTAGTAAAACACGTATGGCCTCATAATTCCCGTACTTAACTAACGGGTTTTACTTAAATAATTAGTCAAAGTTGGTCAAAACCAACATTATTAAACAAAATTTCAACAATGAAAACACGTTTATTGTTGGAACAATTTTATAAAATATTCAGTCAACCACTTTACTAATGGATGAATGACACTTGGATTCCACTAACCAATGGTATAAAAGGACGTGAACAGTCTTTGGAAGTGGAAATGAGTTTTTCTAATTTTTTTCATCTTTCATTTTCTCTCTGTTCGTCTCATTCTTCTTCTTTTCTTCTGGGTTAGGGTTCAAAAGGGAAATCTTCATTTTTTTTTCACCTTTAAAGTGTTTGAGTTTGATTTTTGCCTCTTTAGTTGACAGAAAATATAGAATCTAATTAATAGATTCATGTATTTCTTGCTGTCATAGTGATGAACAGATTAAGCCTTTTTTGCTATACTGGGTCAACAGATCTTGTGTCAATCTTTTATTTCTTGTATGATTGGTTCTATTGCGAGTTATTTTGGGTTATAAAACGTTACAATGGCATCAGAGCCTTGTTCTAAGGCTCACTTTGCCATCGGTGCTGGATCTAAGGCTTTTGGTACTTGAACTACAAAGATCTTGATGAACGTAGATCTTGGGTAACTAGATCTAGTGAATTTTCGTGTTAAAATGCTAAATGGGTTTCTGTTACTCGTTGGAGGTTCTATAAATTTGCATCTTCTTGGAGTTTATGGTTAGATGTGTCCACTTTAGATCTTTGGTTTCTTGAAGGTTAACTTGACTATATCTCCAACTTTTGTTGTGTATTTATTATAGTTAAGATCTACTTGTTTTTCTGTTGAAAATTGAACATTTGGACTACTTTACTTTGAAACTTGTAATTCGCTTGCTGTGAGAATCTCTTATGTAAACTGTAATCCTAATTTCTTGAAAAAACTTTCAAAATTAGTTTGTTGGTTTTAATTTTTTTTTAAATTCCAAATAAAATTGACTAGAAATCTAGATTTTCCAATAAATCCACCATTTTAAAGAATTTGTTATGAGTTCGAAAGTCGAACTTGAAAAATTCGATGGAAAGAGGAACTTTTCTTTGTGGAAACAAAAGATGAAGGCCATTCTAGGGTCTCTAAAGATTTAGAGGACCCTAACAGGTACTCAGAAACCCTCAAATCAAAACCAGATGCTATACTTGAAATGAATGAAATTGCTTATAGATCAATTTTTCTTCATTTAACTGATAATGTGCTGAGACAAGTCACTGAACAAAAAATAGTTATGGAACTTTGGAAAAAATTAGATTATCTGTTTATGATTAAAACCTTACATAATAAGGTTTATCTACTTGAAAAACTTTTTAGTTTCAAAATAGATCCCAAGGATCTTGATATAAATCTTGATGAATTCAATAAACTTGTACAAAATTTGTCCAATGTTGATAAAAGGTTTGATGATGAAGATTTATCTGTTATTTTGTTAAATTCTTTGCCTGATCATTTTAAAGAAGTAAAAAATGTGATAAAATATGGTAAAGATGAACTGTCCATTTCCATTATAGTTGATGCTTTAAGATCTAGAGAATTAGAATTTAAATAAGATCACATGCATTCAAATAAAGAAGAAAATTTGTTTGTAAGAAGAAAAATTGAAAAAAGAGATCACCAAAATCAGAGTCAAAAAGGGAAAAGAAAAGGTAAATCAAGGTCTAAGTCAAAAAGTGGTAAGAAATGTTATCACTGTGGGAAACTTGGGCATTTTAAGAGAGATTGCTATGATTTCAAAAAAATAAAAATAAAGTAGCAGGTAGCAACTCTGAAAATCAAGCTAATGTTACTGTGATGTGCAAGTGTATACTGTTTCTGATTATCAATGTGATATTGATTAGATTCTTGATTATGATTGTTCTTATCATATGTGTCTTGATATAAATGTCCTTAATTGTTATGATAAAATTGAGGGTGAGGATGTTTATATGGAAAACAATCAAACATGTCCTATAGTTAGAATATGGACGATACAGTTAAAATTGCATGATGGTATAATTAGAACCCTTAAGAAAGTAAGACATGTGATTGGTCTTAGAAGAAATCTAATATCCTTAGGAGCTCTAGATGATCAGGATTATAAGTGTAAAATTAGAGATGGAACCATGAAATTGGTTCTTGGGTCTTTAGTAATCTTTAAATGTGTCAAAAAGGGTAGACTATACACTCTTCTTAGGCAAACAGCAACAAGAGACATTGATCTCCTGTGTAATACTGAAACCGATCACTCTAATTTGTGGCATAAGAGATTGGGCCACATAAGTGAGAATGGTCTTTCTCTGTCAACCAAGCAAAGTTTGCTTGGAAATGATAAAATATCAAAAGTTAACTTTTGTTAGAAACTTGTATCCTATGTAAACAAACAAGGTTGAGTTTTAAAATTTGTACCCATACCTCCAAAGCCCTTTTAGAATATATCCATTACGATCTTTTTAGGACCTCACATATGGATGAAACAAATATTTCCTCTCAATTGTTGATTGATTATTATACTAGGAAAACATAGGTCTATTTCCTAAAAGCAAAAAGTGAGGTTTTCCAAAAATTTAAGGAATTGGTGAAATTAACTGAAAATCAGACTGATATGAGGGTTAGAATCATTAGGACAGACAATAGCTTAGAATTCTATAACCTAGAATTTGATAATTTTCGTAAAGATAAAGGAATTTTAAGACATGCTGAGAGAATAACAGAACCATAATGAACAAAGTTAGATGTTTATTAATCAGTTCTGATGTTCCCAAAGATTTTTGGAGTGAGGCAGTGGCTACTGCTATTTTTCTAATAAACAATTCACTCAAAGACCCCTGGGGAATTGTGTAAGGGAAAATCCCCTAATCTTTCTTACCTTAAAATTTTTGGTTGCACAGCATAAGCTCACCAAAATAAGGAAAATTAGACCCTAGAGAAAAAAAAAAAGTGTTTTCTTAGGGTACCCTGATGGGGTGAAAGGTTTTAGGTTGTGGGTTAAATGGGAGAAATGAGTTAAAGTAATAATCATTATGGATATTATCTTTAATGAACAAGAAATGCCATGTCTTGAATCAGAAATTAAGGAGGAGAAATCTGTAACAAAAGATAATCATATTGAGGTAAGCCTTTAGAAGAAACTAGATTAGATGAAAATTTAGACCCTGATCTTGACCAAAGTGAAGTAGGAGATCATACAGCTGAAAATTTGCCTAAAAACCCGTCTGGTATTAATTATATAGGTTAAGTAATTTCAGATTCTGAATCTGATGAAATAGAGAATGAAGAAACATCTTTAGATAACTACCAATTAACAGAGATAGAAATATGACGTTTATAAAACCAAATCCTAGATAAACTGCTGAATGATTGATGAGTTTTCTCTTGTATACTGGAAAAGAAGTTGAAAATTCAAAACCTATTACCTATGAAGAAGCAATGTTTTGTAAAGACTCTACTGCTTGGTTAGAAGCTATGAAGGAGGAGATGTCCCCTCTTCATAACAATAACACTTGGACTCTTTTTAATAGAGAAAAATTCCAGAAGATAGTTAGCTGTAAATGAGTGTTTAAAATAAAAGAAGAATCTAATTTCAGTAAACCAATTAGGTTCAAAGCTAGGTTAGCTACAAAGAGTTTCACTCAAAGAGAGGTATTATAATGAAGTTTTTTCACCTGTTGTGAAATATAAAACTATGAGGTTAATTCTTGCCTTAATTGCTCAATTTGATTGGGAACTAGAGCAAATAGATGTAAGAACAGCATTATGACTTAGATTAAATAACCCACTTGTCTCAATCTCTTGGTTTTGAAGTTAAATGTAAGAAAAAATTGATATGTCTTTTGAAAAAGTCCTTCTATGGGCTTAAACAAGCTCCTAGGCAATGGTATATCAGATTTGATACTTTTATTCTTAAAATTGACTTCAAAATAAATAGTTATGATAGTTGTCTTTATAATAAAATTATAACTAAAGGCGTTGAAGTTTTCTTGATTATTTATGTGGATGACATGCTTCTAATTGGTCCAAATCAATAGCATTAAAGAAACTCTCAAGTCTGAATTTGATATGAATGACTTAAGTCCTACAAAAAGAATGTGTGGAAAAATATCTGAATTAAAACTAATTCTTTCGCAATCTCATTACTTAGAAAAACATGTTAGTAAATTTGGTATGAAAGACTTAAAATCTGTGAATGTGCCTCTTGCTTCTCATTTTATGTTGTCCAGCAGCTAGTCTCCTAAGGCCAAAGAAGAAAGAACTTAAATGAGTAAAATTCCTTATGCAAACGTCATTGGATCCATAAAGTATTCCATGATTAATACAAAGCCTGATCTTTCTTATGCTATAAGTTTTCTTAGCAGGTTCATGGCATATCCCGGTAAGTCTCATTGGCAGCTCTCAAATGGTTACTAAGATATATAAAAGGTTCCATTGAAACAAGTCTGACTTATGAACACATAAGTAAAGTATTGAATCTTATTGGTTTTGTAGACTCTGATTTTGCAGGTAATAAGGATAATAGAAAATCTATAACTACATATTATTTTACTTTAGGTAGAAACTATATTAGCTGGAAATCTTAGCTTCAATCTATTGTTGCGTTATCTAGTACTGAAGCTGAGGACATTGCATTATCTGAATCAGTAAAGGAAGACATTTGGTTACAAAATTTATTATTTGAACTAAACTTGTTAAGTGATAAAGTTTGCATCTTTTCTGATAGTCAAAGTGCTTTATATTTGAGCAAAAATCTCATATATCATGAAAGAACCCAACACATAGATGTTAAGTTCCACTTCATTAGAGAAAAACTTATAAATAAAGAAATAAGTTTGAAAAAGATATCTACTGATCATAATCCAGCAGATATGGGAACAAAAATAATAAGTGTAAGTAATTTTGCCAATTGTTGAACTTTTTTACATATTGATAATGGTTGAATGTTTGCAGGTACTGGGCTATGATAGTAATTAAGTACTGGTCTTGCACAGAAAGAGATCTATATTACCAAATAAATGAGCTTTCAGTTTATGAACCAAGGTGAAGATTGAAGAAATGTTGTGGCTCATATGGCGAAAGTGCGTATATTGTTGGAACGACTTTATGAAATATTCAGTCAACCACCTTACCAATGGATGAGTGACACTTGGATTCCACTAACTGATGGTATAAAAGGACGTGAACAATCCTTGGAAGTGCAGAATTTTTCTGATTTTTTCATCTTCCATTTTCTCTCTGTTCGTCTCATTCTTCTTCTTTTCTTCTGGGTTAGGATTCCAAAGGGAAATCTTCATTCTCTTTTTCTTTTTCATCCCTAAAGTGTGAGTCTGATTTTCACCTTTTAGTTGACAGAAAATATAGAATCCAATTAATAGATTCATGTATTTCTTGTTGATCCAGTGATAAACAGTGCTTTGTGTTGGTGGGTTAAAAGAGATGAAGTTTCCTTTGGTTTATGTCAGATTTGTCATGTTGTTGTACTCTGAAATGTTTTGATTCTGTTATAGTGAAATCTTTTGTGCATGGGCTACCTCAACTAAACCCCCAGATTAAGCCCTTTTGGTTGAACTGAGTCAACACATCTTGTGTTAATCTTTTATTTCTTGTATGATTGATTCTATTGTGCTTTATTTTGGATTACAAAACGTTACAAATACAAATAAAGATTTAGAAACATTATTTTATTAACTGTGAAGTTTATTATAGCAATCAACTCAAAAAGTACGTAAGAACAGAATGCATTTATATATAGTTTTGAAGTAAATATCATTTTTAATTAATTATCATCGATATTTTAATATTATTGAAGCTATTTGCTATTATATCAATTTTGTGTGTAAACGCACAAATAAATAATACTTCATCCGTCCCATAAAGATAGGCACGTTTTCTTTATTTATCTGTTCTAAATTATAGGTTAGTTACTTTATACAGGATATATTAAATTTTTATTTTTTCTAATATACCCTTATTTAATTTACATTGTTATCAACCAAAATATCTCTCTCTTTAAACTTTCATTTATTTTTTTCTTTTTCCCAATGTAATTCTCTCTCTATCTATATAACTTTCTCTCTAAACCTTCATTTATGTTTTTTTTTCCGTCTCTCTCTCTCTCTCTCTCTCTCTCTCTATATATATATATCTTTTGATTTCTATTTAATTTAAATAGGTGTATAATAAGAAAATTGTGTGAAATTTTTATAATTTCAATTACATTAAATGAATTTTCTTACTCTGTGTGGAAAAAAAATGGGTCTATCTTTGTGAGACGGAGGGAGTATCATTTTTTAATCAATTATCATCGATATTTTAATATTATTGAAGCTGTTTGCTGTGATATCAATTTCTTGTGTACACACACAAATAAATTTCTATTAATTTACGTAAAAAAATATTATTTAATTGCTAAATATATTCACACCAAATTTTTTTATAAGTACACTACATTTAGGTCATGTTCGGCGGAGTTTTTTTTCCAAAAAAATTCATTTTTTGCCTACAATTTTTGACTTTTCAACCCATTTTACACTACAAAAAAATTTAAAATGTCAAAAAATAACCAAAAAACTCTACCGAATAAGCCCTTAAATTGCATAAAAAATCAATAACCTTTACTTATTATTACATTTATGTCTCTAATATTTTTTCATTATATTCTTATCACTAGCATTCCATTCATTAGCACATATTGTCTCTGATAACAGTTCTCATCCAAAAATTCTATTAAGGAACAAAAAAATCTATTTTCTCTTTGTATTTTTTAATAAATAAAATAAATAAATAAATACAAAATTTTGATTAAATATTTGTCCCTCATTTTAAAAGTATATTAATAGAATTTTTAGGCGAAAATTGTTAGTAAGAACAAGATATTTTAATTAATAGAATGTTAAATATAAGAATCCGATAAAAAAAAGTTAAGAACAAATGAAATAATAATAAATAAAAAAAAGTTGAAATTTTTTTATACAATTAAAATATGGTAGAATCTGATGCTATTGTACTAGATATGCATTTTTATGCCTTAAAAAAATATATATGTTCTTATTTTTATTTGGGAAATTTCCATTCTGGGTCTCCAACCTCTATTGTTTATTACTAATTTATTTTCAATAAATTTTTATAGATAAATCATTGACAAATTTTGACAAATTAACCTTCCTCTTTAAATTAAAAAAAAAAAAATTGAAAAAAATTGAAAACAAAAAGAAATAAAAAAATTTTAAATTAAGTTCCATAATTTTTAAAAAGTACAAAAGAACTTATCTTCTTCATTTCAAACCCAAATTCTATCCTACTAGACAAAGACTTGTAACATATAATTAAGGACTTACAGTTAAGCAATTTTAGCTGGCGATGCTTCTTTAATGGCCTCCAATAATTCCAATCCATAGAATGAAAGAAACCAAAATTTTCAGAGTTTTTTTTCTAAAACTGCACTATGTTTTGTGGCAATCCAGAAGAACTCAGCTCAGGTTGAACCATAAACAACTGACTCAAACTCTGAGGATCTAACTGTATCTGCGATGTAGCCACCGCCAAATTCATCAACCTGTTCAGCTTATACCAAGTAATACTATCATTATTTTTCCCTCTGCCGTTACCAGAATTTCCTTCTTTCTCTTCTCTGAAATTATTGTCCATTGAAAAAATCCCAAGCTTTGCAATCGACGAAGCCATAGCTCTGGCCAAAAGCTGGGAGAAAGAAAAACGAACTTTGCTTGGAGAAGAAGCTATAAACCAGGGTCAACGAACCCGGACTGCATCTGGGCACCAATCCAATTGAAAAAAAGGTATCCATGGAGCCCCGATGCGGCACAGTAATTGTCGACCGTGCCACTGCCGTGCTTTTTGAACCCCCAAGAAATTTTCAAAACGGTTGATGGAGGACAATCCAAGAAAGTGTAGCCCACGTACCGGAGGGGTAGGTTTTTGGAAAAGATGAAGTTTCTTTGAGGGTTGTATTTAATCTAGACTTTTAAAGACTTTGATTGATATTTTCAAATAACTTACTTTGATGTATTTCATTAAATTCTATTGACTTTTATAGATTTTAATTGTTCTTACAAACTTTTATGGATTTTTATAGATTTCGTTTTGAAATATTTTCCCAGACTTTCATGGACTTTTATGCATTTTTATGAACTTCGTTTTTTCAGTTAAAATTTAATATCCCATAATTAAAAAAATTGTCGCAAGAGAAAATTTTAATAATAATTTATTTAATTATATTAATATTAATATATTCATAAATATTAATTTTATATTTAATTATCGCAAGTAAACTACGTCGAAAATTAATGATATAACTCACTCTATTTTTTTCTTTTGGTAAACAACTTTTAAATAGATTGTGGATAAATTCAAAAAATTATGGCATGCGACTCATTTTAAAATATTTTACAACAAAAAAATTTATCCACCTCATTATCTCCTTTATTATATTTAATAATCTATAGATAACACGTCATTAGTAATAAACCAGAGTACCAATTTAGATGAAGAAAAAATACAACCATGCTTATTAAGATAAATAGAAAAAACAAGAATTAAAAAATGCGTGTAATAAAAATAGTTTTTAACTTGATGAAATTCATTAATAAACTGCAATCAACAATTGTATAAGAATTTAATTATAAAGTTATCTTATTTTTAATAAAAAATAGTAAAATAATAAATAAATAAAGAGGAAAAGTGGTTATGGGAATATTGAAGAAAAAAATCACATTTAAGAAATATAAAAATATTAATCTAGACTTTACAGTTTGTTGAAAGAAAAAGAAAAGAGAAATGTTATATATAAAAAAAAATAAGGAACGAAAGATTTTTTTTTTTTTTTTTAAAGTCTTCAAAGTCTTAAGATGAATGGGGAGAAATTGTAATATATTTTATTTATACGTTTGTCTTTAAAGTTAAGACATATATGAAATTTTCTATAAAATCATTAAAAGATACATTTTAAATACATACGAATTTCATAAGATTTTTAAAAGTCTGAATTGAATATCGATGACTTTATAAGACTTTTTAAAAGTCTTTAAAAATCTATATTGAATCCCCAAGACTTTTATGGAGTTTAAAAAAAAATTGAATCAATACACCAGACTTTTAAACCCATAAAAGTCCTACCAAATCTTAATTGAATACACCCTCCTTTGATTTTTTAAAGTTCGGGACTTTATTTGTAACTTTTTTTTATTTTTTTATTGTTTTTAACTTTTTTTATTTTTTTATTTAAAGAAAAAGGCAAACTCGTCAAAATATGTAAATGAAGACATGATTTGCAACGAACTGCAAAAGTGCAAAGGTTAGAGATGTCTGATAATATAAAAATTAGTTGATGGTAGATTAGTAACAAATTGTAAAGGTGAGACCAAAATTACAAATTTTCCTTTTTATTTTATAGACACTCTATCTTTTAGAATATCTAAATTTAAATAATTCTATGAAGGAAGAAATTAGAAGGTAAGTTTATAAAAGAAGCCCGTCGTTGCTCCGACGTCTGGTGGCTGGGAATGTGGTTCAGACTTCCGGGCTCTGAAGGTGATTTTATTGAGCATCCATCCTTTTCTTTTTCTTTTATTTTTTATCTGACGGTGGAGAAAGATTTTTTTTGGTGGCAGACTGGCAGTGGAGGATTTTGGTGGTGGAGTTGGGTTGTGTAGGATTTGGTGGTGCCGGTGAAAGGGCATTTACCCTTTAGACATGGAATACACATTTCCAAGGAGCACTCCTAGCGAGGTGTAGTATATGAAACAAATTCCTTATGCATATGTAGTAGGTGTTAGGGAAAATACTAGATGATCAAATGTATCTAAATATTTTTCTCTTTTTACCGTGCAATTAAAATGAATATTATCAGCTCAACTCAATCAATATAAATATCGGAATAATAAATAAAATTAAACAATACTAAGATTATTATTTAACGTCGTAAAATCCCTTTAAGATAAAAGAAAAATCGATGGAGCAAACCAACAGTAATTCACTATCAACCGAATGAATATTACAATGCTTCTTCTCTAGATTTATACCCTAAATCAAGAGTTAATCCAACACACCAAATCAACAACACCTTATTGGCTAACTACAATAACAATTATCTATCACAATAGATGAAACTCAAAAATATAAAGCCAATAAAAGAAAGACCTCACCAAACAATCAATGGTGGAATACAAGAGATGAAGAAGAAAGCTCAAAAATTTGTGCTCAAATTTTTCTTTGCCAAACAATCGTTATTCTTCCTCTTATAATTTATCTGCGTTTACTATTGCTGAATGTTCTTCCAAGAAACTAAGAAACAGCCGATGCATGTGCTAATCCCTGTTATCTCTGTACGTGTGTGTATTTATATATATTGTCCCAGAAAACAAGTAACCGCCAATTCTCTTCCTATCCGTGTCTGCTGTTGGTGTTTGTATATATATCCAATTCCATAAACCACTTCTAATTATATTAGAATTGTTTAACCAAAATTACAGTATTGGTCTTTACATTTAAATTAGAATTTCATTTAAATTTAAAATTATTTAATTCTCATGAACTGGACCTATTTAATTAAAAATAATTGGGTCTAATAATTTAAATCCAACAGTAGACAGGGCTGATTTACTCCTCATAGTGAGGAGTAGATATGAAAGCCACATGACACATGTAATATAGCCATTGGACATGTGATTGACATAATGGTCAATCACTTTTTTTTTATCTAATGGCCACATGACACATGTCATGTATCATTTATATCTCTTCTCCACCATTGGGGAGGAGATCATTTTCTATGTAGTAGGTAGTCTTATGTATGCTATGTTGTGCATTAGATTAGATTGGACATTTGTAATGTTGTCGGAATTGTTAGTCGATACCTGCAATAAAGTATATACTCAAATATCTTTGAAGAACGAGAGAATATATACTTGTCTATTTAAGTGCAGGGGTAACTATATGTTGCCCGAATTCGAGCACTGCCCGACTCTCATAGAGGGGTGGGCCCCACTCTTAAGTGCAGGTTTGGTTCATGTGGATTATATTGATTCGGACTACCAGTTTGCTAAGAATTTCAAAAAGTCCACATCAGGATCATTAATTACGTTAGGAGGCAGGGTGGTTGTTTGGAAGAGTATAAAGTAATCTTGTATTACTGCTTCTAGAATAGAGGCAATATATGTGGCAGCTTTCTATGTTGCCAAAGATGCCATCTAGCTTAAGAAGTTCCATATGGAGCATCGCAGCTTATGACGCTGTATTGCGACAATAGCGGACCTATTGCAAATACTAAGGAACCAAAGAGTAATCGGCGTGGAAAGCACATAGAATGAAAGTATCACCTTGTCGGAGAGACAGTTCGGTGCGGGAATGCGGTGGTGCGCAAAATAACGTTAGTAGAGAACCTCAGGACATTTATATTGAAGTCTTAGAAGTTTCGAAAGTCACATAAAAAAAAAAAAATATTTGACATGTCTAAGAGTAATTCAAATATATCATTTGTAAATATCACACATACTCTTGAGTGTTATGACAATACAGAAATATTTCTCACGTTTAAAAAATTACACTAGCCTCTAATATTTCTAATTTTGCGTATTATATTCATTACTGACTACTTTTTGAACTATATCTCATCTAAATTAAAATTGTACTTGATATACCTAATATGCCACAGTGAACCAAAGATGATTTTCTACAATTAATTATATTTAATTTACTCAAAATAAATAATATAGATATAGATTGACATAGAACTCGTTTGACATTATTTAAATTTTAATTATATAAATTTACTTATTTTCTTTATAAGTAATAGAATTAATTACATTCAGTTCCCATTCTTTTAACTTTGTAACAATATCATCTTCATTCAATTTTATTCATAGACATCGTCCTCATCTTCATTTTAATTACACGGATGATCCCCAGATGATTTTTGACACTTTCAAATATATAGCTATAATATTACTTTTTAAACGTGAATGATATTTCATATATTATCATAGAGCTCAGGAATGTCTCTCATATTGTCCCTTAAAAGTAAAAGTAATAACAAATAAATCCTCATGATTAAGAAAACTTATTTAATGTAATTGAAATTATAAAATTTTTCACAATTTTTCCATTATAATTTAATACTCTCTCCGTCCCACAAAGATAGACTCACTTTTTTTTTTAAGAAAACTCATTTAATATAATTGAAATTATAAAAATTTCACAATTCTCCCATTATACCCCTATTTAAGTTAAATAGAAATTAAAAAAACTTATTTAATGTAATTGAAATTATAAAATTTTTACACAATTTTTTTCCCATATAAATTAAATAGGTATATTTAAAAATATATAATCATATATAAATCTAATAATTAATTTAAATCTAATAATTTTAAATTCAAATTAAATGAATCATAATTGTACATGGGTAAAAATGTTGACTCTTATTGGAACTATAATCATGCATGGGACAAAATTGATAAATGTGCTATTAATTGAAAATTCAATATTTTTAACCAATAATTAAAATTTAAAAACTAGGCAGATTCAAAATTGACAAACTTGCCAACAATTAAAAATTGAAAATTTCTAATCAACGCTGCAATTTTAGTTTGGAAAAATCGGAAGCAATTCATACATTTAAAATTAATTTGGCAATGTATGATATGAAAATTTAGAGATAGATATGTATATATGTGTATATATATATATATATATATATATATATATATATATATAGAGAGAGAGAGAGAGAGAGAGAGAGAGAGAGTGTGTGTGTATGTTTTGTAGAGGGAGAGACTTACACGAAAAAAAAAAAAGAAAAAGTAAATGAAGGTAGAGAGAGGGAAAGAGAGAGAGAGAGTTTTACACGAGAAAAAGAAAAAATAAATGAAGGTTGGAGAGAGAGATATATATATATATAGAGACAGAGAGAGAGAGAGAGAGAGAGAGAAATATTTGGGTTGATAATGTAAACTAAATAAGGGTATATTAAGAAAAAGAAAATTTTAATACATACTGTAAGTTGCCTATAATTTGAGACAAATAAATAAAGAAAACGAGTCTATCTTTATGGGACAGAGAGAGTATTTTATTACCAGTCTCTCTTCATTACGAATTTCGAATGATGAAAATTTTAAGAATTAATTCTCGTACGTCGTGCTGTTTGAATTAAATTAAATTCATGATAAGAACAGTAACACAAATATAATATCTATCTTCAAGGTATAAATGGAAAGCAACGGTTTGATGATTGATTACAAGATGAAAGAAAAAGGGACATAAATACAAAAGAACAGAAAATTAAAGGCCTGGCGACTGGAAATAAAAGGGCGTGACACGCTTTGAGGTCACGTGTCATTTTAATGTTCAAAATTGGTGGTGTCAATGACACATGAAAAACACAGTTAATTGCCTGTTAAAGATCACTTTCTAAACATTTTGAAGATCAAAAAGCAAAATTCCAAAAGAAGAAATATGATACAAGATCTAGAACACAAACATTGCACCAATGTAGTTTATACGAGGATTTCGAAGACATCATTAATCCTAATTTAACCATAGTCCGGAGTAGTAGCAGAACATAAGTGAATCTCCAAGAGGAGGCTATCAAACAAACGTACCTCTGGCTCGTGATTCGTTCAAGATGTACCACTGAGAAAATTCACAACTGGCCAAAGACCCCACAAGGGAGAAAAATAGATGACAAATAACAGAAAACTTTGCCAACATTTTGATTATGAACAAGAATTTTCATGGCCAAGAAGTATCCCCATAATATATTAAATAACAAGCACAAGAGGGAAGACAAATAATACAGCAAGATCGATATCTTTCCTTAAGTTTGTCTCTTATTTGTTTTCATCATCTCCATCTTGGCTAATTGATCAATGATGGTAGCTCCAGTAGACCCACAGGCAAGAGAAAGGTAAAGAATGATTATTATCAAATATTTAATCATGCCCTATATTGAAAAAAAAAAAAAAAAAAGGAATTACCAATACCTATCGAAAAAGAAAATGGGAAATAACAATCACTGGTATCTTCTTACGGACAGCAGCATCCAAGTTTGCAGTTGGAAGGCAGTGCAACAGGGAAAAGCATACCCCAATTAAGTACTCAGAAGTATAAAAGATGCGAAGTGTCAAAGAAACAAAAGCAAAAGAATCTTTCAGCAAGAAATCAGCAGCCGCCAAGACCAGCTATTGCATAACTTTTCTCTTAGCGAGTTGCAATCAAATAACAAACCTGTCCCAGAAGAGGTAAACAATAGAATTTGGGTTTAAAAATATAAAAATGTAGATGATCGTAAGGAACAATTGTACAATTCATACTTCTTGAAACCAATACAACTATTTTATTTGATCATTTTATTAGACCCACAGATAACATAATAAGAAGAAGAAAATGACATGATTCATTTACACAAGAATAGATGCTTAACATCATATTTTCTAAGAATATTCTTTTTGTGTTTTCAGATGAAGATGTTGTATTGAGCTCCAGTTCATGTTACATGTGCATGTTGTCCTGCATGAATGCTAACATTGTCTGATAGAATTAGTTCACGTCTAGTAAACATAATTAATCCTAACCTTGATATGATGGGTTCCAGTGACGTCATTTGATTGTTAAAATCACCAGAAGTTAATAAAAAGCACTCTGCTACACCTTGCAAAATTTTGAAATAACCTGAACCAGTACCTGGCATGGATATAAAACAGAAATTGAGTAACACTAGACATGTTTCTTCAATATAAATGCATCACTACCAAGCTGGCATATTATGGTATGTGTCATGAACATCTGACTCACCTAAATGCTCGAGTGTTCCCAGGAAAGTGTATAGGTGTCTCAATTTGTTGTAATGTATGTGACATACAATTTGGCTCATGCACTACCAAGTAGACTAGGAATGAGAATGGAGCTCGTCATTGCCTTTCGTACTTCTTTGCAAACTCTTTGAGCAGCAATCTCTTCCGAAAATCCAGATATTTGTCTAAGCTAGTTCCTGCCCACTGCTGGCAGAAGCTTTCATCAGTTGGAACCAGTGAACTCAAAGGAAATGGCCCTTTTGGAGCTTTCTTCAAGGAAACCAAAAATCTATGGCGGGGTCGAATTCGCTGGTCTAGAGACAAGCTTAGGTACGTTGGATATTTGGTCAGGGAATGGACCTCATTTCTAAGTTCATTGATCAAGTACATGTATTTAGGTTTCAGATTTCCCTCCAATGATAGAGAGAATACCTGCATGTACAGATGACATCATCTGAAAAATCAATTTAATTGAAACAAGATCTATATGAAAAGGTAAAAGTATGGAATCAATTTTGAGGACAAGTTGGTTAAGTAACCCAATCATAGTTTGAGGAACAAAATCAATTGCATAAGAGAATCCAGCTGACCTGTGTAAGGCTTGTTAATACTTTCAGTATGTCAGAGTTACGCATCCCAATACTTCTCAAGAAATTGATCCTGGGGAGTAATCCGTCTTCGATGCTGTAGTGAAGTAGTTGAGGGTGTTTCGTGACCATCTTTACTATACTCTCTCTGGGTGCTCCCAACTCTTTTGTCAGAAAATTGAAACGGGTATTCCATGTATTGTCTATCCGCTGAACCAGAATTTGAGGGCTTAACTGCACAACTTTACTTAGATCATCCTTCTCGATTCCTATCTCCTCGAGAAGGTACTTGACTGTGGGTCTTAGAGAATTATCGATACTGTAAGAGAACAGGGATGGAGTGGCAGTAATTATTTGCCCTATTCTCGATTCTGGAATGCCCAAGCTACCCAAAAAGGCAACATGGGACTTCAGATTGTTTTCGACGGTGTACCCCAAAATTTGAGGCTGTCTCAAAATTATTTTTCTGATATCTCTATGTTTGACACCAACACTTAACAAATATCCCAATCTTTCCTCTGCAGAGTCAACATTTATCTGAAGGGATGGCATATGCCTTTCATAAATCTGAATGAAGTGTGGTTCCTTAAGACCAAAAGTGCTCAAATAATCAAGAAGTGGAAACCATCTTTCATCTAAGTTTAGTTCTTCTAATAAACGAGAGAATCTGTTCTTAGAAGAGCTTTCGGCTTCCTGGTGCAATCAGATAAAACAATAAACATTATGTGGGTCATTACCACCCAAAATCATATTTAACAGTTAGTGATGATTGTTACCTTTTCTCTGCTATCACCTAAAGAACCAATGCTTGCTGATTGCCTGGAAGTGTTATATGAAATGCCACTCTCTCTCTTTTTTAGGATGTCTTTGCTATTCTTTATAACCAACTCGTGTTGCCTTGTTTCAAGGTTTTGTCCGGAATTTAATGAGCTTGCACCCCTACCTCTCTCTAGATGCCTGCGACTGCCTGCACAATGAAATTTACCTTAAATCGATTATCCCTTCACATAACTCTACTTCAAATCTTTGATTAACACGCGAAGAATTACTAATACCTTGTTTCATTTCGGTTGAATTCTGCATCTTTAACCGTTGTCTATCAGCTTCAGAAATTTTGATATCTGCAAACTCATCCTGAAAAATTCCCAGACCAACAAATGACCATCAGACATGGCAAACGAATGAACTATATCAAGTTGAATTCGTTGTGAAGTTATTATCAGTACATCGGTGAATGACTGACAGATAACAACCGCAGATGTCCATTAATAAAATTACCATGGCACCGGTAGTTCGGAGGCCACTGAACATCCTTTTTAAAGGATTGATATACAAGACTCTATAATGTCAAGTTTTGCAGAACATCGATGATGTCATGGATTTTGCACAAACTGATAAGAGTTCTCTTTTCCCTAAAATTTACATGTGGCTTTGACATAGACAATTTTCAAAACTGTATCCCAGAAACCAAGATAATAAAATAAATTTCACTTCCCTGCACTACAAGCCATAGTGAAACCAATAATCACTTATATTTAAAAAGAGATTCCACAGTTCTCCTATTGTGCGAGTAAGTTCATCTTTCAAACCACATTTTCACAATTTACATTAACAGGCAGCAGAACATTGAATACACTCTTCATTTTCTTCAATTTGTGATTCGGTGGGTGCACAATTCATTCTGCGTGATATCTCGTATCAAGTAAAGACTGTTCACTCACTATGCAGGTTAGACAAAGTTCATTTCAATTTCCACTAAAATTTCACTTCTAGATTTGCAATTTTGCATCTGTTTATTTTTCCTTTACAATAATCCAACATCTTAGCCGAAGAAGCTTCTTTCAATATAGAATAAGAAATACAATATCATAAGAAATCAAAAAAAAAAAAAAAAAAAAAAAATAGAAATGGAGAGAACAGAGTCAGGTGCATTATTAACTGAAATTTGAAAAGAAAAATAAAGGAAGAAACTCACATCAGTAAACTCGTCATCGCCACCATCCACGTCACCACCACTGTCGTCGTCGTCGTCGTCTTCTTCACTGTCGTAAGGAGAGACTGGCTGTCCATATCTGGATTTGCGATTGCGCTTCAGAATTTTCGGGTTGGAATGCGACGACACAACTCGAATCTTCCTACAACATATTCTATTAATACTTCCTTTAGCCTTTAAATTGGACAGTAAATCCCCACTGAAATTTTGCAATGAGGTGAAGAAATTGAGAGGAGTGTAAGAGTGAGAGTGATTGAATGTTGTAGTAAAGAGGGGAAAAACTGCCATTTCAATGTTTGGATTTAAAGGGCGTGAATCATATCCAAAAAAGAAGTGGGGGAGAGACAGAGAAGAATATACTCTAAAACCCTAACAATTTTAGAGAGTATTATCTTGAATTCATCTGGGTTTGTAATAATTTCCATCCATCTTATCTTCTTGTTCCGACGTGTGGGGTAATGTTGTCTCGTTGAGTCGCTATTATCTATTCCGTGTCATTGTCGGGACGTCATTTGTGGCGCTAATTCAAGCCACAGGTAGCGGTATTTTCTTATCAAGACGACAAGACCATGTTTGACTGTAAATTCTCTAGGACTTTTTACTTATTAGTATACCGAAATTCATCTCTAGGATACATGAGAATGGCTTCTAGATATTTCATATTTGAATGGAGTTTTGATGGCGAAGATGACTATCTGAATTGCGACGGTTATGATTTTAAGATTGAGACATTGAGTAGAACAAGATAAAGATCGTATGAAAAAGAGATTGAATATATAGAGACACACAGACGTATATATTCTTTTTTTCTTCGAGATAAAACTCTTATGATTGTGATTAACAAAAAAAAATTATTCTAAAATTTTATTTAGCAAAATAATTAACTTAAAATAAAGTTGATTTCCTTTTAAGCGCAGCCAAACATTGAAGCAATTTTATTCAATTTGTTGGATTTCCGGTTTGAAAATGTTAAAATGTTTTCCCTATACATGGCTCCCATATTGACAGGGTAGTCAGCACAATTGAGTGCCTGTCTGATTTGAGTTTAAAAATAGCTTTTTAAAAAAAATTGATAAAAATTGATAAAATGTGTAACTAAAAAATTGATTAAAAAAAATTGCACATCCTAAATATATATATTAAAAATGAATTTGAGGAAACAAAATTTTTTAAAATAAATTATACCAAACATGCTCTAATTATTTTGTCTTAATGTGTATTTTTGACCTTGACTCTCTCCTCTTTCAAAAGTGGGAAAAATAATCCCACTTGTTTTTTTCATCAACATTGGTTGGACAAGCATAAAGTTTAAATATATGCTTAAAAACCAATGTTGAGGAAAAAAAATAGTTTAAAATAAATTATACCAAACATGCTCTAATTAGATTTGTCCTGATGTGTACTTATCTCCACTTAAGTCTTTATAGTGTAAAGATAACACTTCATGAAATCTATTTCTAAAATATTAAGAATACTCAAGGATAATAAAGTTCCAATTTAAAAAAAAAAAAAAACCGCCAGGAGGTAATAATTATACCCTCCTAAAGAACCAAGATAACTTGCAGTTGCTGTTGCAGGCACTTCCAAAGGCTACCGAGGAAAAAATGGAAAGACAATATGAAACAAATCATGTTGATGTACACTGTGAAATTGGTTCAGACAATCTCATAGGAATCCCCACAAATCTTCAACAATATAGGAAAACCCAAATCTAGTCATTCTACTAAAATCACAGTAATCAAAAGGCAGATTATGCTTTCTGATAGAAGCTGCTCTAAAGTACACAAAAAGGCGAAGAAACCATCCAAAATTTGCAGAAACATGTTCTACTGTGGATAGTAAGCTGGATGGTACTGTGGTGGTACATCATATCCACCATTACCAATGGTCCTATCATAATGGCTAAGTTGACTGTGTTGTTCCGAGGGATATAGATTGGATGCAGTAGAGTTTAGGTTCCAGGGTACATCCAACGTGCCTCCTGACATCCCATACAAGTCAGCAAAGGAGCTCACATATGGAGCAGCAACCTGACAGGTGCCTGGCATGCCATAGGCCCCAGCAGGGGGACCAATGTACGGAGCAACATGATCAGACAATAAACCAGCCGACTGCAAGTGAGAAGGTTGTGACGAGGGAATTGCTGAATGGTGAGGACCATTCTTATTTATTGTTGACAGACCAGCAGCTGCCTGCCTTTGCTTCTCTCTCCACTTCTTCCGGTGTTTTGGCTTCAGCTTCTTGGGCTTGGATACAGCTGTGGCTGCACACCGCGTCCTGTCGGCCCTCTCCTTTTCTAGGCTCTCTATGCATGTTACGAGGCCATCTTTTGGATACTGAGACTCCAAATTGTGATCCTCAATGAATTTAATCAATGATTTCAATTTGTAGATTTCTTTATCTGCAGCCTCATTCTAAAAAGAAATTGACAATGTTAGCCGTGTATTTGACATTTGAAGTTGTAAGGATTTATACCGCCAGAAAAAGATATTTTAGATTACCAACGATTGGCGAGAGTGCTTCCCAGTCTTGCAAATCTTTTGAGCAAGTTCCGTTGTATCGATCAGGCAGCTCTCTAATAAGGGCGCGGTAGGGAACTCGCTAGTAAGTTCAAATTCAAAAATGAATTTGAGAGCAAGATATTGTTTGCCCTTACTTATTAGCTTCTGAATAACATCTGTGAGAAGAAATATTGTAATCTAAATCAGATTACTTAAAAGAGATGACTTTAGAATTTGGCATTGGAAAAGAAGAGGTACTTCACACTGACCCCAAACTTGCGCAGACACAGGAATGTCCTGCATCAAGTATTTGTTCCATGTCATGTGCATAAGAAAAAGATTGAAGCACCACTATTTAATTTATATGCCATTTTCTTTTTAAGGGTACAAATATAACAAAGAAATCCCCTTTTTACGCCTCCATCACCTAGCGACAGGTTTTCCCAAGTTAATATCCAGCCACTTTTTGACAACAGAAATCCAAGTATTCTTCCATTACGGGGTCAGTGTTAAATTTTTACCTTGGTAAATTCAAACATCAGAAGGGCCATATGAAACTCAGATTTCAAAGTCGATATTTTCTCATATCATTTTCGTTCCACCAAACATAGGCTAGAAGGGATTTTTTAAATTTTTTGAAGAATGAAATGTGACAAACAAGAAAATTATATACGTTACTTCAGGACTCAATTAGCTACAAATGGTGATAAACCACAAATTTCATAACATAAGCAATCATTTTTATCTACATTAAAATGCATACTTGTCACTTGTTATATAGAACACTCTTCTTGGACTTGTATACAAATAAAACCAAATAGCACTTATGCCTGTTAACACGAGGATCATATACACTTGGCAATGAAAAAATATATGGTAAATAATAGTATGCAGAGTAATAAATTTGTAAGGATCACGCGTACAACATAATAACCTTCTAGTAACGGCAGTTTCAATGTGTACCTAAAACACTTAGAAATATATGAAAATGCAGGTTATTACAAGTGCGATAGTCAGTTGTTAGGGTCAACTCCAAATGATGCAATTTGTTGCGGGTTAGTCGCGTTGTTAGGGTCAACTCCAAATGATGCAATTTGTTGCGGATGGATCGAAAAAGTAAGAGTGCACACTTATCATGTTGCTTTGGTCAATTCTTAAGGAAAGAAATCCCATGAAACATCACTTCAGCTCTCAATAATATTGATACAAAAAGCTTATAGATTTTAACACTACAAAAATTCAGTTTTAGCACAAGGAACCAGGTGTGCAACGACGAATAATAAAAAAAGTTGAACCCCAGGTGTGCATCGAATAATGAACACTAATAAACTAGAGAACTAACAATACAGCCAAAATATTGTCACGATTTTTAGTGGAATTTATGAGAATTTGAATTCCACATCAGAAGTATGGGCTTTGTTATGAAAATATGTATGATTGCAAATGTACAATATCGCACAAAAATAATAAAGTGGACCTATTGAGTCCGGATTATCGTTTCCACGAAGACTATCTTATTTATGTATTAGTTCAATTAATCTTAATGCTAATTTATTTAAAACAATTTGAATTGAGTTGATTTGAAAAATTTAAAGTAAAACTACGAATTTAAGAAAATAATATAAGAACGTATGTAAAAACAAATAACAAGAATTTAGAGAAGAATGATGGTTAAAGCGTTTGGACAAACGAATTTATCTTATTGTCATCTCTAATTCCTCATCTCAAGATTTGTTCCTAAAGTTGTATTCGGTCGAATTCACGAATTTAACATAATTTACTTCTCTCGAGCTCAAATTAGTCATATCTAATTAAGTCAACTTAGACAATCAAAATGATCATTAATTAGATGCATTAATTCTACTAATAATTCAATTCAGATCGCAGCAATAATAAAAGTGTATATCTACATTTTATCCAATTGTCAGATTTTACTACGTGGTCTAGATTAATAATTTGTTTCTCAGTTCATTACAATCCATGATATCAATGACATAATGGCCAGTTATTCCAAGCATCAAGAAAAGAAGTAAAATCAAATAATTAAGCAATTTATAAATCAAAACTTGAGATTCGAAATTAAAGAATTAAAACTAAGCTACATCGTTCATCCAAACATTAAATTTAGCTACTCATGATTCGGGAGAAAGAAAGCGTTAAAAGATTTGAATACATAACCGGGTTCTGAAGAAAAGATGAAAAGATGTTGAATATTTTGCACCAAGATATCTTGATCTTCACGTTCCAATCCTCTTGATCTTGGTCGTTCTTTGTTTTCTTCGTCGTTATTTTCTCCGTCTTCTCTTGTCTTTTCCCAAGAATTCTCCTTCCTTATTTTGATCTAGGTTAGGTCTTTATATAGTATTATACTAATTTTACAACTCATGTACATGAAAAGACAAAAAAGTCCATGACTGAAATCAAAAATAAACTAAAAAACACCCAGACGCATTTGCCACACATGGCCGAACCCTGGTTCCACCGCACCAATCAGTGGATTAGGGTAGAAATTCATTCCAATCCAAAATTGCACACTTGGTCCTCCAAGGTTTCGTGTATATTTTATTTGGTCATCGCTTCATAATTTGTCCTTTTTCCTCTTATTTGCATCTCAAGTCCTTCAACTTTGGATTTTGCCCTATTTAGTCCTCTAATTTCTTCTTTCATTTCAATTTAGTCCTCTTTTATTTGCAACTCAAATCCCTCAACTTTTGAATATTTGCAAGTTAGTCTTCATTTCCAAGTCTTTGTGCATTTTCCGTCCTACTTTGCTCATTTTGCTTTGTTTTACTCCAATTCCATCCGATCTCGAGTTTTGACCTAAAACAATTAAATTAACACACAATTAAGTAGAAAATTACTTAAGAGTACTTACAATCGTCCACTTTTGATTGTCCAGATAAGTGTAAAATCACACTGATTAGGCTTCCTTTGTGTGATTTATATAGGTTTGGGTTCTCCAACTACATTGGGTAGCTTTTGTGGGCTGGCTCTTCCAAATTTCATGACATTGGTATCAGAGCAGGCAACATGTCTTCAGGTCTCGATTACTACTTAGGTGTATGAACATCTGCTCTACGTGGATGACAAGTTGGAAGTGTGGTGGTTTGTCATAATTTCTAGTGAGATTTATAGGAATTTGAATCCCACATTGGAAGTATGGGCTTCATTTGTGTGGTTTATATGGGCTTAGGTTCGCTAACTACATTGACTAACTTTTGTGGACTGAGTCTTTCAAGTTCCATTATAAATGAGATCAACGCAATGATAAATCAAGCCGAAAACCAACAATTTACCAGAAATCCTATCCCCAAAGCCAAGAACTCGAAACAAGTCAACAGCTTGCCCATATTTTGCAACCACGACTGCATAATCAACGAGCTCATTCACATCATACCCAACATCACTCACCAACCAATAAGTAGCCAATAACAGCAAATATCCCAGCTTTTCCAAACTCTCCTTCTCCCCATTCTCTTCATCCCCACCATTGACACAACTCACCACCATCATCTTCCCCTTCCATTCTCTTCATCCCCACCACTGACACAACTCACCACCATCACCTTCCCCTTCAATACCGTTGCCACCGTCCTTGCCCTCTCCTTAGCCTCGGCCGCTATCTCCACCCCCGCCTGCATCAACTCTTCCAACAGCACCACGCATATCCTCCTCAATGCAATCAGCTCCGAATCAGACCCCAAACCACAAAACCCGTCCAACGCGTCCAGAACCATCAAACCCGGGTTTGGCGCGTCTTTAAACGCGTCTGCCTGCTCAACACGAATCGCAGTCCTTTCTTTGGGCCGCTCAATTATGTACTTCCTCAATCCCAATCCGTTCATCTTCTCACAAAAGGATTTCAACTCGGGACGGGACGGGCCGGTACCGGGTCCGAGCCGCATGAATCTTTTTGTTTCTTGGCCTTCGGTTTGGGGGTTCGGGATGATTCAAGAGATTGAAGGGTCGAGGATGAGGTCGGACTGGATTGAAGTAAAATAAGAGTTGAGATCAGACCATGTGAACGTGAAGGAGGTGAGTGACGAGGAGTGCGACTGTAATTCTTGAAAGGCTCTGTTCAGGATTTCCTTTTTCGAGTCGATTAGGTTTAGTGCTGTTGATATTGATTGCACCGTTGTCAAATCCATTCACTTGTGTAAATTGCAACAAAAATCAATTTAAGAATCAGAAGACAAGCTGAAGAGGTTAATAACGAAACTTGATATAGGATTCAACGTCTCATCCAAGCCAAAATGTATGGGGTTCCTTTAAACTGTGAATCCGAATGTAAATCCATGAGCTTGCAAACCTTACATTTACCATCCAAGGCCAAATTTGAATGGCGAATTGGCTATTTTGATTATGAATACCTAAATCTATCTGGTATGAAAACTTGTTTTCCTATTTAAGTTCTGGAAACTTTGCAGAGAACGTCCCAATCTCTTCTTCATATTGTATATAGTAAGTTGGTCCTAAATCTTCATCTTTTGACAATTGATACTCCATATCTCAAACTTGTATCACCTTGGAATTTAACGTTAAAAAAGTCAAGAATTAGCGCATGTTTGGTATTGTTGAAATTATTTTTTAAGTGCTAATATTATAAGTTGTTGGTGAATGAAATTATTTTGTTCAACTAAAAAAAAAAAAAATTCCTATGTTTAACAATATGTCCGTGAATGTTAAGAAAATGGAAGCAAAAGAAATAGAGCGAGATACTAAAAAAGTTAGGGTGCGTTCTCTTTGGTGTTTTGGGGCCATTTTCCGTTTTTAGTTTTTGAAAATAATGAAAACACGTTCTCTTCTTCATTTTTGAAAATGCATTTTCTAAAACACCAAAAAAATTTACAAAGAAAACGGAAAACGGTATTTTATCATTTTGGGCGTTTTATGACCAAAACGCGAAGTTGGGCATTTTATCAAGGGTTCGATTCTTGGTCGCGGCATTTTTTTTTTTTTTCATTTTACGCGGGCGAGTGATGATTTAATAATTGTCCGCGTTTCTTTAACAAATGTGGTTCCTAGTCCAAGAAGCAAGGAACACCATTTCCATAGCAAAGGTTAGAGGTTCAATTCCCCTTTCCTTTCCAATCTTTTTAATGGGTTTTAAATGTTTTTAATTCTATAAATGTTTTTAATTTTTATTAAATGTTTGTAATTAATAAATATTTTTAATTCCAAATAATTAAATGTTTTTAATTCTTTTTAATGGTTTTTAAATATTTTTAATTCCATAATTAAATGGTTTAATTGTTTTTAAATGTTTTTAATTTTGTTTAAATGTTTTTAATTTCAAGTTTAAATTTTTTTTAAATTGTTTTTAAATGTTTTTAATTGTTTTTACATGTTGTTAATTGTTTTTAAATATTTTGAATTCCAGAATTAAATGTTTTTAATTGTTTGTTAATTGTTTTTAATTGTTTTTAAATATTTTGAATTCCATAATTAAATATTTTTAATTGTTTGTAAATGTTTTTAATTGTTTTTAAATATTTTGAATTCCATAATTAAATGTTTTTAATTGTTTGTAAATGTTTTTAATTGTTTGTAAATGTTTTTAATTCCATAGTTAATTGTTTTTAATTGTGTTTAAATTGTTTTTAATTCCAAATCCAAATTTCTAAAAAAAATCAAGTAAACGAGTTTTCGAGTTTTCTGTTTTCAGAAATAATTTTCAAAAATTCCAAACAGAACGCATTTTTAAAATCTCAAAACAAATACTCAAAACACAAAACACAAAATGAATTCAAAACTCAAAACACAAAACTCAAACGCAAAGAGAACGCACCCTTAGGTTCCCAAAATAAAAATTAGTCTTGTAAAAAGAAGAATACAAGGGTTTAAACTTTAGATATGGATCTATATCGATACTAAGACCATGTTTGGTAAGAATTTTAGTAAAAAAACCCATTTTGGAGCATGAGTTTTTTTACTTTTCAAAAGAATTTGAGATGAAATAACAAAATTGCTCTCAATCAATAAAATGACATTTGAAAGAATAAATGACAATTTTGTCATTTTATCTCAAATTATTTTGAAAAGTCAAAAAACTCATGCTCCAAAATGAGTTTGTTTGGCTGAAAACTCCTACCTAACCTGCTTTATTTTTTTTTTATAAGTACACTACATTTTAATTATATAAATATCTTCATCATTTGTTCATTATAGCACTTATATTCTTAACTTTTTTTGTCGAATTCTTATCTTCAACTTCTATTCATTAGCGCATTTTATCTTTAATAATATAGTTTATATCAAGATATTTTGTTACACTTTTATATTTACTTATTTTTTAAATATAGACAAATAAGTCGTTTTACATCCTTCTAACGAATTTTTTAGACACAAACCGTTATCAAACACAATATATGCTAATTAATAAAAAGTTGAGTATAAGAATGCAATAGAAAAAAATTGGAGACGTGAATGCTACAATAAACAAAGACTAAAAACGTTAAGTACAATTAAAATATGGTACAACAAATAAAAAGTGCGGTGTAAATATAATTACTCAAGTTTAAATAATCTAAAAGGCAAATGTGTAACTACCAAATAGAAAAAGTAACAATGATACCTTTCTAACAATATAAATATAAAATAAACATAAAAATTATAATTAAATACTCTAAATCAGTGACATTTGTGTTATGACACAAGTAGGGGATCTGCATTCTATCAATTCATATAGCATATAAAGGGAATTTTTCAAAAAAAAAAAAATTATAAAATTTATGAAATTTATAATTGAAAAATTGATAAAAATTATACGTAATTAAAATTAATTATTAAATTTGACCTCAATTTTTTAGTATTTTTTAAATTATCCCAACAAAGATATAGTTATCTTTTCAATTTCTACTTAAGTTCTACCATCAGAAGTCTCTTTTGAAACTCGGATTTCAAGGTCGCCACCAGAACATAGGCTCTTAAGGGATTTCTAAATTTTTTGGAAGAACTAAATGTGACAATAGAGAAAATTATAAATGTTGCTCCAGCCTCAATTATATTCAAATAGTGATAAACCACAAGTTTCAAAACATAAGCAGTCATTTTTATCTACATTAACATTTCCAAGAGCTCTCTATTTATAAAGAATATTTTTTGTATTTTAAAGATTAAAATTTTTGAAGTACTCCAACAACTTTTTTATTTTTAACACTTCATTTTATTTCTCCCAATAAATATTTATTATTTTTTTCTATATTTTAAAACATCTCCAAGAGACTCTATTTATAAAGAGCATCTTTCGTATTTTAAAGAGTAAAATTTTTAAAGTGCACGAATAACTTTTTTTATTTTTAACACTTCATTTTACTTCTCCCAATAAGTATTTATTATTTTTTCTATATTTTATTTTGACACACTTTCCTCCTTGTTATATGATTTTCCTCCATTTTTTTCTATTTTATTTTGTATATATTATTTAATTCAATCAACATATGGAGTATTGAAAATTAAAAATCTTTGAATACATTTAATTATAAAGAGTTGGTTTGGCTCTCTAAAAAATTAATTTAAAGATTGTCTTGGAGTATAATTTTAAAAGTTGATTCTTTAAAGCGTCAAAAACTTGTCAGCGATTTTATGTCTTTAATAATTCCGCAAGTGCACGGATCGCTCAAGTAATAAAGTGGATTTTGAGTCCAAGTATCGTTCCCACGAAGATTTAGATAGTTCAGTTCAATTATACTAATCTTAACCGAATCTAATGAACTTTTGAATGTTTGTTTCTTAAACTAATTAAAACATGAACCAAAATTAATTAACTAATTATAAATCAAACAAATAAGAAATTAAACTAAATGAGAATTACTTTAAAATTGGAAAAGAAAAGTGTGATAGGATCTCGAATCCACTTATATCAATTATCTTTAACCCAAACCATTAAATTTGATAACATGATTTACTTATAAAGCTCAATATTCCTAATTTAATTTAACAATCTCTCTCGAGTAGAATTAAACATATTCCTATATGCGACCCGACTATATTTCTATGACGAATGCGAGCATACAAGAATGCATTAGAATTTGTGAATACTTAGAGATCACGTAAAGCATAGCGGTATATTTCTATCCCTATTGGACTCTACGACAATTAATATATGTATAACCTATTTTCCATCTCGAAGGTAAAATAAGCCACAAGACTCATACAACTATTGCGCATATAATTGTAGATAAAGAGAAAATCAATATCAATTGTTCAAAAATAAAAACATGCTTAAATATCAAAAACTAGGTTCGAAGAATTAAAGATTCATGATACAAGTTTCATCATGATCCTAGCACTAAAAGAATTAACCTAACATACTAAGAAAAAGAAAATAAAAAGAAAAGTAAAATATGGAAGCCATCACCCGGATATGAAGAAAACGTGAAAGAGAAGAAATCTTGAACTTGATCTTCGTTGAATTCTTGGAAGGATAAATCTTGATCTTCGTTCTTGATTCGTCTCTTGTTTTTCTCTCTAAATTGGCTCTAATCCGGCTCCCAAAAAGGTTCTCCAATTATGAGTGAATAACTCATATTTAAAGTTACCTAATCGGATTAGAACTCAAAAAGGAAAATAAAATCCCGCAGCAACATTAACACTGGGCGGCTGTTTTTCAAACGACCATAACTTTTTGTAGAAAAGCTCCAAATTGAAATCCGTAAAAAGTGGTGGACTCGTAATTCGATTATCTTTCCAATGGTATATCATTTACTCGTCGATTTCACCAAATTTTATGCTCTTTTCGTCCAATCTTCTCTATGTGCTTATAAACGAGTCCAAAACTGAAATAGAAAGGAAAATACAATAACTTAAGTAAAAATTCAATAAAATGATAGAATAAAAACTTAGTTTAAAGGTCTAAATAAGTGCACAAAATACACTTATCAGCGTCTTATATTTAAAAATGCAGAATTGCCACTTGCTAAATATTTAATTTGTAATCCAAACAAGATGTAACCATACAGCATTTATGCCTGTTAGAATGAGGATCATACGCACTTTGCAATGAAAAAAAATACATAGTAGAATGCATAAATATAAATTTGTAAGGATTGAATGTAAAACATTATAACCTTCTATTTTACAATATCTTTAATAAATTTTTTGAACATAAGATGCTCTCTATTTTAAAGAGCCAATTTTTAAATTTATGTTTCAAAAGACTCTCCAAATTAACATTTAAAAATAGAGAGGGGCTTGGAGAGCCAAACTCACTCTATGTGTTTAAATTATTCAAAAAATTCTAATTTTCAATACTCATACGTTGACTAAATTAAATAGTATATACAAAATAAATTAGAAAAAATTAGAGAAAAAATCATATAATAATTAGTAGGAAACGATTGTCTTGGAGTATAATTTTAAAAGTTGATTCTTTAAAGCGTCAAAACTTATCGGCGATTTTATGTCTTTAATAATTCCGCAAGTGCACGGATCGCTCAAGTAATAAAGTGGATTTTGAGTCCAAGTATCGCTCCCACGAAGATTTAGATACTTCAGTTCAATTATACTAATCTTAACCGAATCTAATGAACTTTTGAATGTTTGTTTCTTAAACTAATTAAAACATGAACCAAAATTAATTAACTAATTATAAATCAAACAAATAAGAAATTAAACTAAATGAGAATTACTTTAAAATTGGAAAAGAAAAGTGTGCTAGGATCTCGAATCCACTTATATCAATTATCTTTAACCCAAACCATTAAATTTGATAACACGATTTACTTATAAAGATCAATATTCCTAATTTAATTTAACAATCTCTCTCGAGTAGAATTAAACATATTCCTATATGCGACCCGACTATATTTCTATGACGAATGCGAGCATACAAGAATGCATTAGAATTTGTGAATACTTAGAGATCACGTAAAGTATAGCGGTATATTTCTATCCCCTATTGAACTCTACGACAATTAATATATGTATAACCTATTTTCCATCTCTCGAAGGTAAAATAAGCCACAAGACTCATACAACTATTGCGCATATAATTGTAGATAAAGAGAAAATCAATATCAATTGTTCAAAAATAAAAACATGCTTAAATATCAAAAACTAGGTTCGAAGAATTAAAGATTCATGATACAAGTTTCATCATGATCCTAGCACTAAAAGAATTAACCTAACATACTAAGAAGAAGAAAATAAAAAGAAAAGTAAAATATGGAAACCATCACCCGGATATGAAGAAAACGTGAAAGAGAAGAAATCTTGAACTTGATCTTCGTTGAATTCTTGGAAGGATAAATCTTGATCTTCGTTCTTGATTCGTCTCTTGTTTTTCTCTCTAAATTGGCTCTAATCCGGCTCCCAAAAAGGTTCCCCAATTATGAGTGAATAACTCATATTTATAGTTACCTAATCGGATTAGAACTCAAAAGGAAAATAAAATCCCGCAAAGAACATTAACACTTTGGGTAATTTGCTTTTCAAACGGCCATAACTTTTGTAGAAAAGCTCCAAATTGAGATCCGTAAAAGTGGTGGACTCGTCATTCGATTATCTTTCCAATGGTATATCATTTACTCGTCGATTTCACCAAATTTTATGCTCTTTTCATTCAATCTTCTCTATGTGCTTATAAACGAGTCCAAAACTGAAATAGAAAGGAAAATACAATAACTTAAGTAAAAATTCAATAAAATGATAGAATAAAAACTTAGTTTAAAGGTGCGAATAAGTGCACAAAATACACTTATCAGTCATCTTATATTTAAAAATGCAGAATTGCCACTTGCTAAATATTTAATTTGTAATCCAAACAAGATGTAACCATACAGCATTTATGCCTGTTAGAATGAGGATCATACGCACTTTGCAATGAAAAAAAAAAAATACATAGTATTGACTAAATTAAATAGTATATACAAAATAAATTAGAAAAAATTAGAGAAAAAATCATATAATAATTAGTAGGGAAACATGTCAAAATAAAATATAGAAAAAAATAATAAATATTTATTGGAAGAAGTAAAATAAAGAATTGAAAATAAAGAGACTATTGAAATACTTCAAAAAATTTACTCTCTACATTTATATATGCTCTTTAAAATACAAAAGATAATCTTCATAAATAGAGGATCTCTTGGAGATGTTCTTATAGATTTTTTGTATATAAAGTGCTGCTAGAGATCGTTTTTGTATCATTTTAACATTTTTCTGTGATTTTTAAGAATTTTTTGTAATTTTTAATTTTTTTTATTCAACTTATAGGGTAGAAAAGTTGGTTTGGAAAATTTTTGAAAAATAAAAAATTACAAGAATTACCTTAGATAAAAAAAATATAACTAAGGATAATAATAATTCCACCTCCTAGAAATGGAGGGAGGGGTGGTATTATTTGAAATAAGACCCTAAACTTGAGTAAGCAGGCTACTTGGCTATGAAATGTAATTTTCCTTCGGCTAGTATTTTAAGTTATTTTTAGATAAGCAAAAATAGTAAAAAGTCAGTAGTAAGATTGCCTTTGATACAGGATATACACGGAGCACGAAAAACAAGATTTTGGTCGAGACTTGAGTAATGGGTGTCAACACCTAGGCATAATTTTAGTAGAGTGTCAACGCTCCACCCCCAGATTGCCCTGAATCACTTTTTTGGTGTTTTGAGTCCTAGATAACCCCTAAATTGATTTCACTAGGTGATTTAATCATGTTTACTTGAAATTATGCAAGTTATGATACAAATACAATTATACGAGGAAAGTATCTGCAATACCAACCTCAATACAAAACATGTACCTCTATGACATTAATTGATAGAGATTAACTTGATATCCTATGTGGTTATTTGTTACTAGATGACATCGATTGTTGGGTATTGTGGGGGTATTAGATACATGCTATGCGATTACTAGATAGTGTATGGCACGTCATTTGGTGATTCTAAAATTGCAGCGTTGCGCTACATATCGTAAGTATATACAAATGCATGCATTATGAGATTATATATCATGCATTGATCTGGGGAACACTCTACGTTATACTTCGATGCATATCTAATGATTGGAGCATTATTTGTGTAAAGCTCGTATGAAATATACATGTGTGGTGGTTCATACATATTATATATGATCATGTGTGATGGTTATATATGGTTGACATATCTGGTGTGGATGTCATATATGATCTTACATTACATTTATATATGATTTGGTTTGTCTTGTGTGGATGTTTAGTATATAGCACACAATGGAGGGGTTTAGGAGTATGTTTGTGTGTTGAGCACGTATGTACACCCCCATACTTACTTAATTGTGTGTTGATGGTTGTGTTTTGCATTGTTGTAGGATATAATGCTAAAAGGATGTTGGAAACACTTGGGAGTTTTGACTGATACGTGCTAGATTGTGTTGATTTTTTTCTTGAGGTCGATTAATTGATATATACGACTCTTTTATTATAATATCCCATAATTAATTTATGTCAAAGAAAAAATGGTCGTGGCCAAGAACTCAAAAGCAACTAGGAATTTATAGCTAACTAGTTGATGAAAAAGTTGGTGCAACTGCAACTAAGCATTTGTTTGATTTTGTTTAAAAATTTGAGTCTAAAGCAACAATTAATTTTAATTACATATTTATGGGACCCACAACTTTTATCAATTTTTTATCCACACATTTCATTAACTTATCAAAATCTGTTAAAAAGTTAATTTTTAGCAAAATCAAACCGTCACTAAGTTTCTATTTGAGACTGTTTTTAGAGTATTAATTTTTGGTTATCAAACAATTACAATTATTTTATGTGTTTGGCAAACTAAAAAAAAATTATGGAAGAATTTGTACCATTTAGCAGTAAATTTTAAAAAGTAGAAAAACGACAACTTTTTGTATTCTAGTTTTAGCTTCTTTAATATCAATGTTATAAGTTTGATAGGAAGTTAAGGACTTAGGTTGCAATTAATGGACAAGAATGGAAGAAAATATGTCATTAATTAGTTAGAATATTTGTATTAAAAAATTGTAGCAAAGGTCTTTTGAAAGAATAGAAAAAGAATATACAACCAAGGAGAGTGAGTGGCAGTGCAAAATTATTGGACTTGTGTAGAAGAGTGAAATCGGGGGAAATGTATTTGGTAAAAGAATTTGTAGATTATAAACTGTAATTTTTATAAAAATATGTAAATAAAAATAATATTTAATAAATTTGGATAGACATAGAGAGACGAGACTAACTAACTAGGCATTTAAAAATCATTAAATTGTCACCTATTTTGCACACTGGTTTAAAGTTGTGGATAAATTCCACAAGGGATCTCCAACTTTTTCGTATGTGTGGAACTTATACCTTCAGCTTACCAGTATTTAAGTTCCCAACCTTTTTAAAAGAGTAGCACCCATGCCTAGAAAAACATTCATTCGAGCGTTAAATGGCCAACGTGACTTCGAGAATAGTTGAAGCAAGAATATATGTTTCCTGTACACTAAAAAAGTTTTCTCTATTCGGATTTCTAAATAAAAGCTAAAGTTACTGTTTATATTGTGTTTGGAATAAATAAAATTTTTTAAAACAATTTTACCCCTTCAATCCGATATCACGTGACTATTTTAAACTGTATTCCATTGATTGGGAACACAGTTGCCACACTTGCAAAAAATTGGCGACCCATTGTTTTTAGGGGTGGGCATTTTAACTGGAATCGAACCTCCCGAATTGAAATGAAGATTCCGGTGCGGTTTCCAAAAATAAAATCAGAATTAGAACCGAGAATGAGAACCGACCGGATCCAGGTCTTTTCTTGGTTCTTGAACAAAAACCGTGGGTACCCAATTGAAATCGAATTTGTCATTTTTTTATAAAAAAATTATTTTTTACAATTTATTCACCCAAACCCAATAACCCATAATCTAACACCACATTACTAAAGACAATAGTCCAATTACCTATGACCCAAATCAAAAGTACAAAACCATCACTCTTAAAATCAAATTCAATTGACCCAATTTCAATTACCCAAATTTCAAATTCTCAATCGATATTTGCTTAGTTACTCAATACAAATATTTTCGTCTATCTTCCACTTTCGCTCATCATTTTTCTTGCTCAACACACACATAAAGACAGCAAAAACGGCAAGCGAAACTTCTCTATAATCGAAACGAATTCTCAATTTTGAGAAGTGATATTCTTCACGTTAATATTTATATCTTTCATAAATTGTTTTAATATCTAACATACTTTAATGCTAATGAGTTTGCAATTTTTAATTTTTTTTCAAAATATATTGTCAACTCACCATTTTAAAAGAAAATGTTATAGGTAAAATCGAACTCGAACTAGGACCGACGTTTTCAGTTCAGGTTTGGTTCCAATAATTATGTAGAATCGAATGGTTCTATTTACGAAATACTCAAACTATAATAGTTGGTTCTGAGTATTGGAATATTCAGACCGATCCACTCGACGCTCAAATCTAGTTGCTTTGATTAACAATTAAAATATCAAAGAGAAATTAAAATTTGCTCCTATGCAAACATTATGTTGCCTTCTAAATTTTATCAACATATGATCAGAAGGATTTAAAAAAGAAAAAAAGAAAAAAAAGACGTAGAATCCTGATAGGAATCCTCGTGGATTCCTTCTCTCTCAAGGAAGACAAATTTACCATAAGCTAAAATAAAGCTGAATCAAATTAGGATTCTGCCTTTATTTAATTTTTAAAATTATATATACCTAGTCCCAGTCGAACCAAAATACAGCCTACCGCCTTTATTGCTTTACAAGTATAAATATATTCGCCCTTCAATCTTGCAGACTCTTACTCACACCTTGTTTTCTGCTTCATTCTAGTTTGGTAAAGTAAAAGAGCTTTGCTTCGATAAAAACACTCCAGGGTTCTTGCGGGTTTCGCGTTCTATGGTAAATATCAAATAATTTTTTTTTTTCGTTTCTTGTATTTCTGTCTCTATTTTCTGTTGTTAATGGAGGTATATTTTAAACTAGAAAGGGAATCCGGTTTTAGTGATTATAGTTAATGCGGCTTTTGCATAATTAAAAAGAAAACATTCAATTACTCGTGCTTTTCTTTTCATGGTTTGTACAGTAATACAGTTTTAGAATTGTGTTTTAATGGGGTTAGTAAATATTTAAATCACAAAGAGGGGAGTTTAAATTTGGGGTCAAAAATGTCTAAAAGCATTTAAATAAGTTATTAGAGGAAAAGAATTTAGGTAATAAATTATAAATCCCCCATTCAAGATTTTTGATTTATTAGGTTTCAATCAGTTTCCTGATTGTGTATGTGTTCATATTGATGCATGTTGGTAGCCAGATAGGTGAAGTATTCTGTAAGCATTAGAATTTGTAATCTTCTCAGATTTTATATTATCCTTTAGTGCTATTGAATCATGTGAATACTTATCTTTTTTCTTTTGAGTACGGTAGATGTCCAGTATGGATTCTGATACGGTGGATCAGGACAAGGAACCATTTGTGGAAGTCGACCCAACCGGCCGTTATGGCCGGTATAGTGAGCTTCTTGGTGCGGGAGCCGTGAAAAAGGTGTACAGAGCATTTGATCAGGAAGAAGGCATTGAGGTGGCTTGGAACCAAGTCAAATTACGAAAATTCTCCAACGATGAAGCAATGATCAACCGAATACACTCCGAGGTTCAGTTGTTGAGGACATTTAAGGACAAGAATATTATCTCATTGTACTATGTGTGGAAGGATCTGGCGAAAAACACGCTGAATTTCATTACTGAGGTTTGTACTTCGGGGGATTTGAGGGAGTACAGGAAAAAGCACAAACACGTATCGATGAAGGCATTGAAGAAGTGGTCTGTGCAAATTCTCAAGGGCTTGGACTATTTGCATGCTCACAAGCCCTGTGTCATTCACAGAGATCTCAATTCTAGCAATGTCTTCATTAACGGTAACACTGGTCAGGTATGCTAAATAATCGAAGTTTCTGTCTCTTTCATTGATTGATAAGGAAAATCGAGAAAATAATTGAATTGTTAATGCTATAATTTATATTTCTCTTTTCGTCTTTTGAAAGTCAGGTTAGGTTTTGTTTAGTAGCTGAGTAATATATCGTTAAAGTTTTAACCCTATATGAATTACCACGATGGTTGCATATATCAAGCATTGATACATATGATACCACATTAATCACAACCGTAGGGAGTTACTTGCCCAAGAATTTACTATACCTATGTCTTCACCATCTCCATTTTTTTTTTTAATTTTCTCAATTCTCTTTTTCTTCAACATTCTTTTCCAAATCTTTCCTTCTCAACTGTGTTCTTCCTATCAATCTTCATTTATTTTTGTACGGTCGAATTCCACCGATAAGCGGTATACTAGTAAGTAGTGTCGTTTGCTGAAGAACCGTACCTTGTTAGATTGCTTAGTATTAGTGAGAAGCAAAACCATGTTATGGAAGCGGATTTCTTCGCTTTTAGGATATCAATCTATTTGGTAGACTAAAATCTTTTAGCTTTCTTCAAGATTTCTTTTGATGTGATTTTCTTTGTCTACTCTTCAGCCACCACAGTTTATACTCTGTTCGGTGTTTTGGATGAAATTGTAATTATTTTTATCTTGTTTGACTTGAATAGGTGAAAATTGGTGACCTTGGTCTGGCAACAATGGTTGGGAAGAGCCACGCAGCACATTCGCTAATCGGGACACCTGAATTCATGGCACCAGAGCTATACGACGAGAATTATAACGAGCAGATAGATATATATTCATTCGGGATGTGTTTGCTTGAGATGGTGACTCGAGAATTACCCTACAGTGAGTGTGATAATATTGCCAAGATATACAAAAAGGTAACATCCGGGGTGAGACCCCAAGCCATGAACAAAGTGAAAGACCCCGAAGTGAAGGCGTTCATCGAAAAGTGTCTTGCACAGCCTAGGGCTAGACCTTCGGCTTCGGATCTTCTTAAGGATCCCTTCTTTGCTGACATACATGATGATGACGATAATTAATGATAATGATCATAGTAGATGCTGACCTTTGATTGCTTTAAACACAACGTTTTATTCTGTGAGCTACTGATTTGGTTTAACATTATAAATTTATCGAAATTGCTAAGCATTAGACAAGTAGAGCTTGGGGAAGGTATTGTTTAGTAATGACAATTATTCTTGTCAATAGAGTTGAGTCCAAGTTCGTGCATAGCTTGTTATTAGATCAAACATATATTGTTGATAATCGAGTCATTTGATTCTATTTTCTTGACAATATATGTACATGCAAAAGTGATTTTTTATTTTAATTTATTTTTTTCGTGTTGGAATAGAAGTCAAATAAGAGAATTGCAAATTGAAATAACAAAATGGGATGAGGTATTAGTAAAAGGGAGTTGAATGCCTGTTGGTATGTTTTCGATCTTCAAAACAACCTTTCACTATACTGAGTGGTCATTCACATTCATGTTTGCAGGGAAAAATAATTATTGTCAACTCTTGCATGCTTTTTCATTAGAGAGATGGTTGAAAAAAAGAATAAATTGCAAGTTTGAATATATCTTGTTGATAATTCAAGCCTTAATGAAATAATTTACATACGTGTCAATGTAGTTGGTTGTTTAAAATTTAATATGCAGACAAAATAATTTTTTTTTAATATAGCGCATGTTTATTTTTTAAGTGTTTATATTAGAAATTGTTGATGAATGTGTTGATAAAAAAATAGGTTGTAAGTTGTGGGTTATATCAAATGTATGGATAGAAAGTATGTTTGACCAGTTTGACTAATTGAAATTATAATTTAAACATGTCCGAACATATGCATATTTAAGTCATTTTACATTATATGTAATTTGACTAACATATGTTAGTCATAGTAAGTAAATTGTAATTTTCAAAATACCCTATGTAAAATGTAGTTACACTTAAAGTCAGTTTGGGCATATGGATTGGATAAAAAAAAATGTTTTTATTCGAATTAAAAAATGATTTATTTGACCAATTTTGGTTAAAAATGTCATCTAATCTGACTAAAAATTTTGATCAAATAAACTATTTTATAATCCATGTGTAAAATGTAGTTCTTAATGTATAGCCTAGAGGGTGTAATTTGTAAAATTCACAATTTTTTCCCCCTCCACGAACAAAAGAAAAGGGAAAGAAGTAATATTCCAATAATTGAAAAGGGAAAGTAGCAATATTCGAAAGGATAGTTTCACCGTACACCACAAAATATAAAATAATTTAGAAAATAATATCTAATTTTTTTATTCTAAAAATATTATTTTTACTTTTGTAATACTTGTTCTTACGTTTGTTACATTTCTTATAAAAAATGTGTGTTACATGTGTTATATTTGAAATTTAAAATGTTGAAAAGTAATCGTAGAATTTTAATATAAAATCAAGTATATGCCAAAATTATCACATATTCCAATACTCAAAAAACTATTTTGTAAGTAATATTATATTTCCTTTGTCCCAAAAAGATATGCTTCTTTTGTTTTTTATCCGTCCCAAATTATATTAAAATAGATATTTTTGATTTTGTCAGGTGGTCATTAATTAACAAAAAAATTATACTCATGATCAAAATTTGACCAATTTAAAATTTTAATTTATTTTCATATCAATTACTAGAGGTGGTAAAATGGGCGGCCAGATAGCAGATAGCTTGGAAAATTCTCTAGAAATGGTGGTCTAATAAAAATTGATTAAATAAAAATTAGGTCAATTTAGTCCGATAAAACTAGTCAACAGGGAAATTTGGTCCGATAATTTTTTTTATCCAAATCCCTATCCCACACTTCAAACACCCCACCCATCCCTCCTCCTCCCTCCCTCCCCGTGAAATGTGGCGGCCCGGGGTGGGGTGTTTGAGTGTGTGGGGTAGGGACTTGGACAAAAAAATTATCGCGCCGGCCGACGATTGGCAGTCTTGAGACTAAATTAACTTAATTTTTATTGAATCAACTTTTTATCGGACCGACCAGGCTGAGACCAGAGCTATTATGGGGTCGACCCATCTGCCACCTCTAAGTGATATGTTCTAACTATAATGTAATTAATAAACAAATCGTTCTTGACATTTTACTTTTGTAACAAGATAGTCCCTATTAGAGAGATGTTAATTATTTGAACATTAAAAAGTTATGTGGTGGTAACATATTTAGTTGTTTTGTTATCAAATAAAGAATAAAATGGGAAACTACTATTTTATTAATTGTAAGGGTATATTAGAAATAATAGGATGTTCACTATTCTAAATTACCCAAAATTGAGGGAAAAAAATTTATAGCACGTCTCTCATTTTTAATCGTGTTCAATACAATTTATAAAACATGCCATGATTCGTGAAGATAATTTACCGGATCAAGAAAAACGACTATTCATTCCAAATGACCTACCTTGATCCCTCCTAAGTTCTAGAATAATTCTCCTTGTTTATGATGTTGCCTCCCAGAATCATGCTTGCTGTCATAACATACGATTTAGTTTAAATGATGTAATTGTAAGTTTTTAAAAAAAACTTTTAAGGTACTGGTCAACACCAGATACGGGCCTAGCTGTACAACATGCTTGGCTTGACACGGTATAGAGGTGGGCCGACCCACCACATGCTAGTTCACGTGTCAGCAGTCTTTAGCTTGGGCAAAAATAGGTCACAACAATAATATTTCTATACCATGTTGAACCACCATGACCAAAAACTCGACCAATTAAATTATGGGATGAATCCAACAATGCTGAGAGTGCATCGAGCCTGATGTAATCAGGAAAGACTCCCATTGGCAAGTTTTCATGAAGTTGGCATCAAATGGAATGTGACAGAAATATTTGATGGATATCTCAAGGAATGTTGCTGTACCTGATGTTTTTGGAATCTACCCAAATATTTATTCTGACATAGAAAACAGAGGGGAAATATCATAAGGTTGTCTCTAGGCATAGCTTTGAGAACTTCAGAAATTTAATTCCCACGTGCTTTGAGACTGCGCGAAAGCATACTAACTTAATGGAGTCAGTTACAACGATCGTGCTAATTTGATCATGCTTACAATTATACACAGCAGGATGGAGTTAGTGCTGCTTCTGAGGGTGTTGGTGAGTATTGTTTCTATTGCTCTACTTGTCACAAGCTGCAATGGGGGTAAGTTTTCGGAATCCACATCGTTACTAAATTTCATTCGTGCAGTCGACCCTGAAAATGTACTGAGGATTGAGAGGAACAGAATAGTGTCTGATCCCTGCGCATATAAATTGAAGGGTGTTAAATGCAATTCAGGAGGCACCACAATAATAGAAATAAGGCTTGTGAATTTGAACCTTGCTGGAATTCTTGATGTAGAATCTCTTTGCAAACTCCCAAACTTGGAAGTGCTTAGCTTAGCTGGAAATAGCATTAAGGGAACTATTCCTGACTTGATATCGAAGTGCAAAAGTCTAACATATTTAGACCTAAGCAGGAATTCTTTAAGTGGTAGTATACCTACTGCTCTTACTAAGCTAAAGAGCCTCAGGAGACTGGACATTTCACAAAATCATTTGACGGGGCGAGTTACTGTAACCTGTAGATCGTCAAAAAGGTCGTTTTCCTGCTTGCAAAATGGCCTTATTACCCAAGATTTGATACAAAACAGAGCAAATTTGAGTACATTTCAAGAAAATGTTCCTCGAAAAGCACTTTCAGAAAGCTCTCCTGATACCAACCCAGAAACTGAGCATCACAAGTCGCATACCAAAAGGGGTCTTTGGATACTTTTAGGTATTGGCATTGTAATCCTCGTATTGGTGTTACTCTTTGTGATAAAGAGAGCTGTTAAACGAGCACGAGACAAGAAGATCTTGAAGGCCCCTGCTAATACTCCATTAAAAACTCCTCCAATCAAAGCTGCGGACAAAGTGCAGCCACAAGAAAGACGGACAGAGCTCGTGTTCTTTGTTCAACCGGAGGAAAGGTTTAAATTGGAAGATCTTCTGGAAGCAACGGATGGCTTGCGAACAGAGGGGCTATGCAGCAGCCTTTACATTGTACAACTCAAGAACAACGCCATTTTTGCTGTCAAGAGATTGAAGAAATTGCGGGTATCCTTTGAGGTGTTTGGCCGGACAATGAGAAAGATTGGAAACTTGAAGCATCCAAATATCCTTCCTCTCGTTGCCTACAATTCTAATAAAGAGGAAAAACTTCTGATCTACAAGTACCAAAGGAATGAGAGCCTGTTAACCCTGTTAGCAAGTAAGTTAATATATGGTGATTTAGTTAAATTTTTAGCAAGTTTTCTCCAACTTAATGTTATGGATCAAGCCCTGATCTCAATTACAAGAGCAATAATAAGCAAAACGAATAAAAAACACGTGATGCGCACACATTCACTTACACTGGTTTACCCTCAATTTGAGGGTCACGTCCTCTTGCAGCTAGAGGTTTTCAGTACAATGAAAATTAAGTGTACAAAGCGTCTTACGCCTATCTTGTCTTAAAAAAACAGCCTCCCTTAAAATCCTTTATATATGGTACGATTATGTCCAACACTTAAGCCATCAGACTTGATCGAATTTCATTTAGGAAGACTACAACGTCACGAGCTTGCAAGCCATTAATGAAGTAAAATGTTCAAACATCGGGAGTTTGTTTAGAGTACATCTGATCAGTATTTGCATACATTTTATTTCTCTCTTCTAATCAAGAGGAGAAATCCCACCTGGGATATTTCTGAACACAAGATTCAGAAAATTTATCTATTCATAAGGCTAATTCTTTCTCCTTTGCAGACCATATTGAGGGCAAAAGAATTTTTTCTTGGAAACTTCGGCTGTCCATAGCAGCTGGGATAGCAGAAGGTCTGAACTTCATATATCGGCCTGATAACGACGAAATCATCCCCCATGGAAACATTAAGCTTTCAAATATCCTCTTAAATGACGACGAAGAACCACTTATAAGTGAATATGGATATTCAAGATTTCTTGATCCCAGTAAAGACTGTCTCTTTAAGTCTAAAGGTTACACCGCCCCGGAGAAACGTTTGACTGAAAAGTCTGATGTCTTTAGCTTTGGAGTGGTTCTGTTGGAGCTACTAACTGGAAAAATTGTAGAAAACAATGGAATAGACCTTCCAAGGTGGGTGACATCCAAGGTGAGAGAGGAATGGACTGTAGAAGTCTTTGACAAGGAAGTTGATGAGATTGAAATGTACGCTATTCCTCTGCTGAATGTCGCCCTGAAATGTGTATCACATCGCCCCAGGGAGCGGCCAACCGTTGCTGAGGTTCGGGAGAAGATAGCCGAGGTTGTGAGTTCTCTGGAAGACCTTTCGCCTTCTTCCATGGCTTCCTCCGAATTCAGCCAACTTGTTTCAATCCCTTCTGTGACACCAGAGACCTTGTCTACCGGGGGATCAAAATCAAACCAGTGAAGGGTGCGCATTACGGACATGTTTTATAAGGTCGACTTGATAAACATGATAGTATTAATGAAGAAAAAAGTCAATCTTATCTATGTCAAGTGTCTAGTCTTGTAAAATAGTTAGTACCGAACTTGTAGTGCTTGTTATTCATGCACATTTATCATCTGGAATACTTTCTCCCTTAAGCAGGAACAAGTTGCATTGCTACAGGACCACTGTAAACAACGTGTATTAACGGTTCGTTTTAACCTGTCAACATTGACAGATCTTTTCTTTCTCAGGATAAGTTGTGCACATGAAGCATGCTATTGTGCTCATGTAGTGGTGTCAAAACCGGAAAATGCCCCGGATCCAACTGCATAGGGCCGCGCGCAGGTGCCAGAAAGCCACAGAGTAGCTTTTGGGGAGACGGGTCCATAGGCTCGGAAAGTGGGTTGTCCCGGGGCTTTCTTAAGTCGACTTGGTTCAACCCATTTGACACCACTATGTTAATGTTAATTCCATAGTTCATTATGATGTACATGAAGCTGATACCTGATACCTGAGTCGTTATCTCTAATTACATTTCCTCTAACGAAATCCATTTAGCACTGAATTTGAAGCAAAAGCTGGAAGCATTTTGTTGCCAAATCTAGTGTCATATACTTACATTATTGCTTTTTTCCTTTTCTCACACATATAATAATAAAGGGTATCCATCTGAAGACATCAATAATTATGCACTGGCACGTTAATGAGTCGCTTGCCACTAACTTGAATTTGGTAGACAGACTTGCTAAAATCATGGAAATCTTGGCTGTCACCTCCATGCTTCAAATGTAGACATGCCCAACCGCAGAATATAAGTACTAGATTTAGGTCTCTCTTATTCACAGTAAATTTACAGTCAGTCGATCAATCTTTGTTACAATTTGATTTGGAGATTCAACAAGAAGAAAAGTCAAAACGAACAACAAATTAAACAAGAAATCTGTCGATAAATCTTCGCCACAATTTGTTGTGGACTATGCGCGAACAAAAAAACAATTAGAAAATGAAAAAAAAAACATACATATATGTTGTAATATTGTTCAATTACATGATAAGAAGTGATTTGGATATCAATTAGGTGAAACCAAAACCCAAAAATAAAAAGAGGAAAACAAAATTCAAGTGGAATTTTAAGTCGGGCGAACACCAAAGTGTCCACATCATGTGTTGAGGCCAAAAATTGGCCGGGCGAACACTCAGATTGTATTGGGCGTTCACCAAGTCAAATTTTCACCGCTGTTAGGTTTTGAATTCTGGCGGCGTTTCAAGAAGTTTTGGCACCTTTTGGGTTGGTTTTGACATCTTTTCGTGTGTAAGACTTGATTATCTATATATATAGATAGTTTTCAAGTTAAAGCATATAAGATTAACATCAAACAAAGATCAATACATCCAAATCAAAGTTCAAATATCGCTTTTTTTTCAAAGTGTTCTTCAAGTTTCATTCAAGTTCATTTTGCTTGATTTTGAACTTGAATCAAAGGTTTGATTACTCCTACAAACTATTTGCATTTAAAGCCTTCAAGCACTTTATCCCGGTGGCGGCAAATATCGTTTGAGGACAACGATTCATAATCGTGTTCAAACCCTTCTTTTGGTGTTTTAAAGTTTATTTTTTTCTTGTTTTGTTCTTCATCCCTTCTTCAAAGTACAACAATATATATAAATTTGTAATGATTCACTCTCAATATGAAGGTCACATCTACTTGTAATAGAGAACGATAATACAAGTTTTTCTCATATCTTTTATATACTCAGTACTCATCGAAGAAATTAATTAAACTCCACGTGTAGACGACTCTTCTAATATATTTTGTCTACAATCAAAAATCTTATTGCAGACATTGAATTTGTCAATTTATTATTAGAAAAAGGAAATTTACAGTTGGAACTTGGAACTGTTCTTGTTTGTGTGGTTTAGCTGGCAACTTGTCATCACATAACATGTACTAATATGCTATATGTATAAGAAGAGAATTTATAATTGCAATGCCTTCAAGTTGTTAAAACAATTAAGAAGTCAAATTGTGCCAAATATATATATAATAAATAATATGGGGAAACAACAGTATTCATGCAACCAAATACAACTGGATTCAAAAAGTAATATAACAGTGCCAGACTTTAATTTAATTAATACTTCAGAAGGATTTTGTTTGACATTTAATTTAGAGTTTTAAGAATTCAAAAAAAAAAAAGGCAAATTGCAATAATAATAGGAATCTAGTGTAGTGGATAATGCTTCAATTTTTGAAGTGGTCCACATGACAATGGCAAAGATAGGTCCAAAGAGTGGAATGTAGAACAAATAAATAAATAGTCTCATTAATTCAAGATATTATCAATGAAATGAAAAGCAGAAATGCATAAATTTTCAGCTGTTTACCCTCAATATAAAGAGATTTTTCACTATTAAGAAAGAGATTTTAGGGTTTTCTCACACTTCTTTGCTTTACCACATGCTTAAAAGAAGACAATCTAAAATTCCTTTATACAATATAAAATCTAGGGCAATTGAGGTAAAAAAGCAGAAAAAAACTATTTTTCATTTTTTAATGAGTTTATGTTTTAGTACTAATTTTTGACGTCTTTTAGACCTTTTTTAAATCTGAATTGGTTTTTAGTAAAATTTTCAGTCTCGACAATGTTAAAGATATGTTAAAAAAAAGACATGTCAAAAAATATATTTACAAAATAGTGTTAAAAAATGTTATAGTCCTCCTAGTGCATGCTTGCATCCATTCTCCTAATTAAGCAGTAAATTATAATAATATACCGATTATCGGTGAAATTGAGAAGGAGAGAATTAAAAAAATTGAAAAAAAAAATTTGAGAGGTGATAGTCTGTATATGTGATTTTTGTGTGAGTGGAGGTGAAAACCTCTCTCACGGTCAGTGATTAATTTGTTTATTCCTTGCTCTTTTCTAATTTCTCACAACGAATATGTTGTTCCCCCAAAAAAAAATTTTGTGAAAAAAAAAAGGTCTATGTCATGGGGCCCTATTCTCTATTTTCCAGGTGACGAATAAGATAAGTTGATTCACAATTCACACTTTTAGGTAGATGAAGTCCTCTCCTATTTGAATAAACGACTCTGCATTTTTTTTTATCTACCACATTTATAAAATGAGGAACCTAATTAAAAAATTGAATAGAAATAAAATCATAATTGTTTGTATATAGTAATTGTCAAGAAAAAGTATGAAATAATCATATGACAAAACATAAGAGAGCTTTAATGATTTTTCACTTTTTACTTCATTTCATTTAATATGTTTAAGTGGATTAATTTTAAAAAGGACATTCACGACATGGGAAGTGGCTTTTATAGATGATTATTAGATTACATTTTAAGAAAGCAAGTATATGGCCAACAAATGTTGATATATCTCTCTCTATTGCATGCTAAAGTAAAAGGTAGTCAAATTTTTTTATTTTTATATTTTGTTGTGCATTAAGGGATTTGGTCAAAATGTGAAAACGGAAAAATTTAATAAGATGACTTGATAGCAAACTATATATCTAAAATCAAAGTATTGCTATTTGAAGTTTGAACATCTTTGGTCTTCTATCACCTAGTTTCTTCATTTTTCAATTATTGAGACATTTAAATTATTGTGTTTGAGTTTAAATTGACATGAAAATACGACTATTTTAACTGTTAACATAGAAAAAAAATACATAAATAAATAAGAAATATGAAAATAATTTTCAAGATTTTTTTTTTTTTGTATAGATTAACAAAGATAGTTAAAATTTAAAACTAACTTAGAGACGTGAAAAATGTGACACCGACTTAATTTGAAGAAGAATAGATCGAACCAAAACTATACTTTTAAGTTTTACCTCTCTTTTTTATGTCTACTTATTTTTACTTACATGCTATTTAAAAATAATTATCTTAGTACTCCAAAGCTCATCATCTACCTTAGGCCACCTCCATATATTAATATTCTCACACCAGATGTTTGCCTAACACTCCCTCGCATACATACACCTCTTTCTCTCTCTTGCAATATGTTTCATATATATATATAATATCTCTCTCTAATCTCTGCAAGGAATTCCATTTCTTTTGATTTTTTTTAAAAGGAGTGGAATAACCAAGAAAAGAGAAGAATAGAAAGATAAAGAGAGAGAAAGTGAGAGGATGAACGCATCCTCTGTTTTTATTTATGTATACTCTTTTTAGATCTTGTTTCAATCCATATTTCCCATCTGGGTTCTCTCTTTCAAATGGGGTTCTCTCCTTCAAATGGTGGGTTTGGAAATGAATTTATTGTTTTGAATAAAAATCCAATCTTTAATTCTTTTTTTGATCATTTTTTGTTTGAGGGTGTTTGATCTACCTGAATTGTGGCTTTTCAGGATTGAAAGATTGAATTTTGTTTGATGAATGAAGGATCCAATGATTTTAAAATAAATCCAACATTTCCCACTTGTTATTTTATCAGTGTTTGAGCTTGGATTCCTGCCTGATATTCTGGATAAGGTATGAATTTTCTTTTTCGTCGGCTTTATATCCGCACTTGATCTATTTTTATTTATTTTTATGTTGGATCTTTTGGATTTTCTGGATATCTGGATTATGCAATAATCTTATGTGATTCAATTAAATTTATGGCGTGCAAATCATATTGTTCTTGATTTGATTCTCACATTCTCAGGATCTGACTGTTATTTGTGTTTATCAGTAAATTGTAATCAAATTGTGTGTTCAATTTGCGAGTCTTTTGCTTCTTTATAAATTATTTGGATTGATGGAAGATTATTGAATTCTTTGGCAATTGAATACGGGATGCAGAAAAGATGGAGTCGGATCTAGGTAAGCTGTTTATTGGTGGGATTTCTTGGGACACGGATGAGGATCGTCTTAAAGAATATTTTGGAGCATATGGGGAAGTGGTGGAAGCAGTGATCATGAGAGATCGCACCACGGGCCGTGCTCGTGGATTCGGTTTTGTAGTTTTTGCAGATCCAGCAGTGGCTGAAAGAGTGGTTAAGGAGAAACACATGATTGATGGACGAACGGTAAGTAGTTTGGTGCTCATATCCTTGAAGATTACAATCCTTTGATAATGTAATGTAGCAATATGCATTGGCCAATATTATTATTTTTGAAGTTCCTTAATGCCATTGTGCTTAATTAGACAGAATTCAAGTCTTATGGTCTTAATCATGAGCAAAATGTTAAGCATCTCTAGCTTTTTATCTGAAAATGTAGAATGATAAGTTTCCTCTCCTTGGACTTTCAAAGTCCTAAGGTTTGATTCTTCATGAGTCGATAAAATGGAAACTGTCTCTCTGTGTGGACTGTTTATTGTCTTTCACCTTTTCAGGTGGAAGCAAAGAAAGCCGTTCCAAGGGATGATCAACATTTAATAAATAGAAACATTAGTATCATTCAAGGATCACCGGGTCCTGGACGCACAAAAAAGATATTTGTAGGAGGATTAGCATCAACTGTCACTGAGAATGACTTCAAAAGTTACTTCGATCAGTTCGGTACAATAACAGATGTCGTAGTAATGTATGACCACAACACCCAAAGGCCAAGAGGTTTTGGGTTCATTACATATGATTCGGAAGATGCAGTCGATAGGGTGCTGCACAAAACCTTTCACGAGTTAAATGGTAAGATGGTCGAGGTAAAGCGGGCAATTCCAAAAGAATTGTCACCGGGGCCCAGCCGGAGTCCTCTCGTTGGGTACAACTATGGCTTTAGTAGGACCAACAACTTCCTCAGTAGTTATGCTCAGGGATACAATTTGAGCTCACTTGGAGGCTATGGGGTCAGGATGGACAGTAGGTTCAGTCCATTAGCTAATGCTCGTGGTGGATTGTCGCACTTTGGTTCTCCTTCCTATGGAATGGGTGTGAATGTGGAGCAAGGGTTGAACCCTGGCTATGGAGGGGGTTCAAACTTCAGTAGCAATGTTGGTTATGGAAGGGTTCTGAATCCCTATTTTGGTGGTAATCCAAACAGGTATAATACTCCTATTGGTTACAACACCAATAGCAGCAGAGGTGATTCCTTTTTAAGTTCACCATCTAGAAATGTGTGGGGAAATGGTGGCTTGAATACTTCTCCAACTAATGCTGGCTCTGGTTCGTACTTCGGTTCTGGTAGTGGTGGACTCAGAGTCTTTGAAAATAATGGAGCAAACTGGGAAACTTCTCCTATTGCTGCCTCACTTGGAGGGAGTTCTTCTGGCTACAGGGGTGGAGAAAACAATTATGCACTGGGAACGAGAGGATTTGGGCGAAACAGTGGAACTGGTGTAATCACAACGTCTTCATTTGCCACATCAAGTGGTGGTTATGACGGATCTTATGGGGATTTTTATCGCAGTGGCTCGGTTTATGGCGATCCAACTTGGCAAACTACATCTTCTGACCTAGATAATTCTGGTTCGTTTGGTTTTGGACTTGGAAATCCAGAAGACGTCACTGCTAAAGCTTCTGAGGATTATGGCACAGGCTATAGTATTGCAAATAGACAACCCAAAAGAGGTAATACTGCTGTCTTATTCTAAATTTGCAAATACATTATTTCAAACACTCTGAATGGAAATGCTTTTGCCATATTCTAAGCTTATCCTATTAAACTAGACTTGGATGATTGCATTTTTTATGCAAATCATTGTCTATATCCATTAACTAGGCAATGGAATTAAGTAGTAATAGGAGTTCCTTTCATAGAATTTGTTATCTTTTCCCTTTTCTGTTCATAGTTTTCTGATACACCATGAATACAAACATCAAAGTTGTAAATTTTTGTCCTCTTTCAGTTTATTTTCAGAAATGTCTTAGTCAAAATAATTCATTTTCATGTACTTTACTGTGACATGAACGTTTTGACTGTGATGTGGCTAGTCATCAAAGTATTTGTGTAAATAGGTACACTCCATGGAATCACATTAAGAAACAAAATAAAAGAAGTGACAGTAATACTAAATACACAAAAGAAGCCTTTTTTCTAATTCCTATGATGCAATTGGAGCTTTTTACATAGTCCTTTGTGCTCATTCCACTTTTTATTATAATTCTAAAAAATAAAAAAATCAATCTAGATAGTCCTTTTTCCTCATTCCATCTTTCCTTTTTTATTATAATTCTAAAAAAATAAAAAAATTGAGCTGAATAATAAGCCAGCTATTTGTTGTTCTCATTACTTGTGATAATGGGAGTCAGTTTCTATAGGTTTTTATTACTTTTTTAATTTGAGGATGATTAGGAAAAGTCATTTCTTATGTTCTTATGTATCAAACCAACCATTTCAGGGTTTCTTTTTCCATTTGCAACTTTAGTTCCATTTGCACTTTTGTACCCAACATTTTTTCTGGGTACTTTGTCTCCAATCTTTGAATAATATGTGGCATTTATTCAAATAGATGAATTTCATCCATTTTTCTTGGTAGTCAACCCATTTGACTTAAACATTCAAAAATAAAAGAAGGACAAATTGTCATCTTTATATTTTTAGTTAAAACATTTAAAATTAAAAAAATATATCATCTTCTTCCAACCACCCACCGCCGCACCGCCGGTGAACCAATGGGGGTTTCTCCCCTCTTGGTTCACTGGAAACCATAGGGGAGAAATCCCCCCTTCATTTACCTCTGTCGGTGGGGTGCGGTGGGGTGGGGTGGCATGGTGCGGGTGGGTGGAAGGAAATGACATTTATTTGAATTTTTCATTTTCATTTTTTAGTAGTTTAAATAGAAATATTAATGACAATTTTGCCTTTTTTATTTTTGAATGTACAGGTCAACTGGGTTGACTAACGGAAAAATGGATGGAATTCATCCATTTGGATGAATGCTGCCTATTTTTCAAAGATTGGGGACGAAAGTGCAAATGAAACTAAAGGTTGGGGACTTTTGCTGCTATTTACCCTAAATTTGAACTTGGTCTTTATCTAAATGCAATACCCTAAACTCTAGTCTATTATTTTGCTTCATTATGATTGATGATTTGTGCAATATACTAACAAGAATGACTTGATGTATATTTCTTTTGCAATACAATATAAATAGGTAATATTCAATTGTTCACTTATGTGTCATGTGATAACCACAAATTTCCATTTCTAATCTAGCTTATGATATGATAATTTACTTCTACTAATAGTTTTACATATATGTGAAATTTAAGCTAGTCTAGAAATTGTGTGTAATACTAAGTTTTTATTTTGAATTTTGTAGGTGAAATAACCCGAGCTTAAGGAGTGAGTATTTGTCGTTTTAAATTAGTTTTGGTACTTTTGTGATACTAGTGCTAACAATAATAAACTAACGAAACAAAAATAGTAATTAACTTTTTGACTCAAATTTATTTATAATTGAAATTTTCTATATTTACAAAATTTACCAAACTAAATGTGTCCCTTGCATGAGTGTCATATGCGGGTCGGATACTAGAGCAGGAAGTTTGTGGAAGTAGAAACCATATTGAGAGGTAATATAGGAACTTGTTTCCAAGAAGACTAATGCAATTAGCAGTTGTAATTTGGAAATAGACGAATGTTATATAGGACGAGGTTTGCTAATTAGGAAATGAACATGGTCTTTAAATGTTACTTTATCCCTTTTCATTGTGTTTTTCCCCCTTTTTTTTTTTTTTGTGGTGGTGGGGGAGGAGTAGTAGGCACGGAAACAGGCAGCACACCATGCCTTTGCACTTTCATTCACCCCTGAGGACTAAATAGATACATTCCAGTGAGTGCACTGGGGAAGTTCATATGGTGATGTGCACGAGTAGAGTTTTCTGAGGCCCTCTTTACTTTGATTTTACAATAATCCTTGAAGATATCCAATTCTGTATTATATGTTTCAACGTGTGAAGAGTATATCTTTATATTGGTTATTTGATTTTTCGTTTCCAGGAATTGCTGCATAGGAAACTATAAGTATCAGATATCTGAAGATAATCGTAGGAGAAGAGACTTCAGAAATGTGGATTGTGAATTTCTTACATATCCCTCATAGATATGTAACTCAGGCTTATAATGGTATCATTATACGGAGCTAACCAGGTTCTTGTTCAAAGTATACGTGTTCAGAAAGATCAGTTTCGAGGGATTTTGTGAAGATTTGAGGTTTGATTTTTATGCATAACTTAGGTTCCTTTATCAGCATTTGATTGAGATGTAAATCAGATTGCGGGATACCCTATTGAAGATCCATTCTAGTTTATTTTTTGAGCGTCTCTTCAACAAAAGACAGTACGATTGGAACAACGTAAAGAAGTAGAAGATTTTTTTTTTTTTTTATTCTTTTCTTTTTCACTCTTTGCCGGTCCTCTATGCTGGCACGTATCCTAGTTTTTCCTACATTTATGGAATTTGTATTTTTCTCAGATTGTATGTGAGCTTTCTGTTTGATGTAGTAGTGTGAAATACTGAAATATAAGAGGGATACTCCCCTTTAATATGAATATTTTTATTTGTTAAGTTGAAATTGTGTATTTTGACATGTTCAAAACTGAGGTTTCGTGTGAATTTATTTCATCTTTTATTAATGAAATTCAGACAGAATGATCAGATTGAAATAAAAATAAAAGTTGAGTGATCAAATTAAACAAATCTGTAAATTGGGTGATCTCTTGTGAATTTTTTTCCTTTAGTACAAGGAAATAGTTTAAAGTATAGAGAAGAGACAAAAGGTGTAAATGGGAAGCGGAGAGCCGGATGCGTAATGTGTGGGCACTGACAGCCTGACAGAACCCGTCCAAGTCGGCTTTATTATTAAAAAATAAAAAATTACAAGAATTCAATAATTAATTTTTTCCTAAGAAAGTTACTTTGTTCAATTACCTTTTCCTATTTTCCTCCCCCACCATTGAATTCTTGATTCTTCCAATGGGAAAAGAAGAAAAGCAAACATCTTCGCCTCCATTTTCTCCTTTACACAACCCAATATGAAAATGACAAAGCACTTTCAAAAATCCCCTCACTACCTAAACAATAAAGTGGATTGACTAACATTTTTATCCTTAAATTATATTTTATTTTTCAATTTTATAATAATATTGTTTTATTCAATTTTATTTTGAGATATCGTCTCTAATTTTTCATCAATTTGTGCATATGGTTATTTTGGACTATTTTGCCCATAATTTAAATAAATTAAAGAGAAAATAAAAGTAAAAATGTGCAATTGAAGTCCCTTACCTTTTTAAAAATGTAAATGAATCATAAAATTTTATTTTTAAAATTAAAAAAAAAACAGAAAAAATTAAAACAAAACAAAACTAAAATTAAATAAATTTTTATCTAAACACTTATTATTTTCCTTATTTTGAGTGTTTTTAGTGTATTCACTAAAAACACTGGATGACAAAAATCTGATTTGAGTTTTATGTGATAAGTTTAACCTTATTTTTAAAATTGCATTTTAAAAAATATCAAACTTACAAAATGGAAACTGAAAAATGAAAATAATTTAAAAACAGCAAATCAAACGATGCCTTAGTCACTCAACTACAAACTTTTATGTAAAACTATGGCAGAAACGCACTTGGTGGAAGATCAAATTGGTTGTGATATGATACAGACATCGTTATCTTGCAACTATGCAAGCTCGGTGAATGACCTGGACAGACGAACCCTTTACCGGTGGAGATGCTATCACAGACAAAAGAAAATAATGGATACTTTAAAAGTGATAAATCCTTCAAATACACCAGTGAAGATGGACAATGTCATATGTCAATAACCTCATACCAATCAATCGAATATTGATTAATACGTAATCGATCGAACACTACTTGCAAATGGCTCTTCTGCTAAAAAACGAGATGTTCCAAATGTTCGTATTAAGCTAACTTGACTAACAGTTATTACAAGCAGAGAGAAGAGGACAACAATCTCAAATATATAACGTGAGTAACTCAGAAGATAGCTTGTTCCCGTACAAGTCCAAGTCATTAATCCATCGTTTAGCATGCCATACAACATCAACTACTTATGTAATACACTTACGACATATTTGGTAAAATGGATTAGATAATATTGGACAATATTAAGAAATACAAGAAACTAAAATCTGGTTCATTGTACTGTCCACTACAGTCTAATATTGCATACTAAATGTAATGTTACTAAAAGCATCATTATTGATTACGATCACTATGTCACCTGTGTACTCTGAACCATCAAACGAAAGCTCAGAAGAAAGCTCTACTCCCGTAAAACACTCGAGAGCCAGAGTTCTTAGACGTTGGTGATTTCTGATCCGAACTCGAATTCCCAGAGCTGGTTGGCTGGTTTTCAAGGTCTCCTGGAAGCTTCATCTTGGATAGAGACTCGGTAAATTGCTGCATGCTCTTCATGTACATATCCACAATGTCTTGCTGCACCACCTTTGGCTCCAATTCGATGTTTACAGTGACAACAGGCTTTGCAAAAGTTTCATTTGATAGTCCCCCTGATGAATTACTCTCAGCATCTCTAACATCAGAACTTTTCTCCTTCCGATTATCTTTAGGAGGTGACACATATTCCTCATTTGGAGATTTTGAATCTCCAGGGGTCTCAGAAGACTGCGGCCTCACAAGAAGTGAAGAAGATAGAGTTCCATTTGTTGATACACTGCCTGGAGGAGAATCATGCTTTGGAAATTGTGTCACACTGATAGTGCCTGTTGAGAAGCTTTCTCCAAGTTGAACACCTACCTCTGAACTTAGGTGATTTTCAGTCCCACAGGCAACCAGGCTGTCTGAACTATGGGAGTCTTCCAAATCGGTATTTGGGATCCCAAAATACTCAGAAACCATCTGATGATTCTCATTCACTACATTAGGATCTGGGAACTCAATGTTGTCCAAGTCGCTCGGACGAGATTCTAGTGATTCGGTGTCCTGCACAGCTGCATCTGCGGCCACGGGCGTGGACGATGCAGGAATTGGAATCACTTCCGGTGAAGCTCCGGCATAGGAGAGGGCTAACTGAACATAACCCGCTGGGGAATGGAAGATATCAGTTGAGGAGAGAGAGAACTCCTTCTCTAACTTCCCATTGTTAAGGAAGACTTCAGACAAAGGAACCAAAGCAAACCCCAAGAGTTGATCTTCGAGATAATTTCTAACCCTGCTTAGCATCCATATCTCACATTTGAGGGATGAATCGACTTTACGAACATCAAGTCGGAGATTCTCATTAAAGACGGGATTTCTCCCACCACCGTTAATGATCTTAGTGGAGACTGTATTTTCAGGATCACTAGTAAGAAAAAGCTTAGCATAAACATCTTGCTTTTGGTAGATGCAGATGTTATGAATATCCCTAGCCTGATTTATACAAACCTCCAAAACACCAAAGAGGTCTTCTATATTACGAATTGTGGTTTCCTTTCTTTGATGAGCAATTCCCCTTGATAAGTAGCTAGGGTTCTCTGCAAAAAGATTGGTGTTCTGCTTCTCGGGCTCAACAAAAACAGAAGAGCTCTTGAATGGTGAGACAACCGACTGCAGGGAATCCATGACGATCTTAGAACTTAACCTGCAAAAAACAAGAGAATGATTTTCTTGAAAAACCTAGCCGCTTCAAATTGAACCTTGATGTTAAAATGAAATCTTGCAATATTTTATAAGCTGTGTGGGCATGCAAGATTGTTGAAGACATGATTTATATGAACATATGCAAGTCTTGCTGCCATATATGAAAATTGTACACATGTTAAACATTTGATCACAAAAAGAATCCGCTCAGCACATGAGAGTGCGCATTGAAGACAATTTATATGAATACGTATTGCCCGTGTCTAAAGGGTTAAGATTTTAGATGAGATAGTTAACAAAGATAAATCACATGATTAAATACTATAATAAGAAAACATGTCTAACTTTAACACTTCCCAATCTCCTAGCAGAAGTCCCAGCACCAAAGACCCTCTTCCTCCTCTTACCTCTCCCTCACAAAAAGCCCTAAGAGCATCTCCAATGCTAGACATCTTCCTCAGAGAGAAAAAGCCAAATTAATAAGTATTATGATTCTCAGAACTGAAAAGTTTAAAGAAGGCTAAATCACTGCAGAATATTAGAACTTAAAAGCCCACACAACAATCTATAAAACAGAATCTACCGCGCGTTGAAGAACCAAGCCACAAATCAAGAAGCTAGAATCAGCTGGGGAAAAGAATTCTCAGGACCCTAGAGCAACAACCGACAAGTTCCAAGATGCTTGGATTCAGAACTTTGAAAATTGAGATAAATAAATAAACGGAAATTCAAGTAAAATAATTGCAACGACGTCAAGAAAAGTGATGAAGAGAACTTCCAAGAAAAAAACTTCAATTCGGGAGGGCGTAGTTAACGAGCAGATGTTCAAGTCAAACTGACTCACGACAAACGCTAGTCAAGTCTTGATACTCAGAATTACACAAAGTATGGGTAATACGTTGGGAGGCTAGGCACGGAAAAAATAATTCAAAAGCTTAAGAGAAAAATAGGGAAAAGCTCATAAATGAGATACCCTAATATCCAAACTTGAGGTTTCAAATTCACAAATCCCAGATGCCCAATTCACAAAGAAGCAAAACTTATCTACCAATCATCAACAAAAACCTCAACTAAAGCTTAATACAAAAGAATATTTTAAAAATCACATAATAGAGACCTTTCCTATGCTCAACTTGATAAGAAGACACCTTAAAACCCGGAAATTAGGCAAAACCCATTAGCAGTTCAATCGAGATAACGCCACATACCAATAAAGTTAACACCCATATTCCAACCCAAAACAGTGAGTCAGTGACACAAATCTCTAGCACATCGAAAAAGCAAACACCAACTTCAGTCTTCAGTTCAATTAAATTAAAAAAAAAAAAAAAGGGAAAGCAGCAGAGAAATCAAAGCACAGACAATAAAGCTAAAAAAGTAGTTTCTTGCCTTTAACTCCAAAATCTGATGCTATCATCCAAAACTAAAGACAACCCAGTTAGCAAAACGAGGCGTTTTACAAGAAAATCCAACGCTTAAATAGTCAGTACAAAGAAAGAAAAAAATTACCCAGAAAGATAATGGGATTGAGGCGAGCGGAAAATCTCTGCCTTCGAGCATTCTGGAAGAAATAATATATAAATAGGTTTTTTCCAATTTATTTGATTATCTTTATCTGTACATATTTAGAGATATTTTATTGCAACCTTTTCTAGATTTTATTGTCACGCGATAATGAGAGGAATCCAATCGAAAGGGTTTTCAGTGCGAATTTTACATGGCAGTTGGGATTGGAGTGCGGGAGCACGTGCAGTTCGATATGTCTTGTCTTGTCTTTATTTAGCATTTATTCATATATTTATTTTACAGATGAATTTCACCCAAGTTACAACTTACAACATCTTTGGCAAAGTATAAATTTTTTTTTTTTTAAATTACATATATTTTATCTATACATTTTGTAAAATTCACAATTTACTATCTACTTATTATTCACATATTCTGTATGTGTCACTACTAATAAACATTTAAAAGCATAATCAAACAAGCAGTTGGTTCTATGTGTTGAAAATCAATCTGATTATCAACTAAACACAAAGGTTAAAACTATTGAATCAAAATTGAATCGAGATTGAACAGACAGTAAAAGAATACTAAAAAACAAAAAAGTGAAAAATAAAAAAATGAGATAAATTGATCATTTCTTAGGGATTGTTTGATAAATGTTTTTAGCAGATTTTAATAAAAATTAATAAAATATGTAATTGAAAAGTAGATAACAATTATTAGTTCTATAAAAATGTGTAATTATAATTAGTTATTAATTTTGATTTTAATTTTTTTAACAACTTGTTAATCTTTACCAAAAAGCTTAATTTGCTAATTACATGGTTTTCAAATTTTCCAATTATTTATTTAACACTAAACTTTTATCGACTGCGCTGATTGATTTGTAGACTTTTTAACAAAATCGACTTTTTTCTCTTGAAATATAAAATGGATATTCTGATCATAAATGTGCAACTCCACATTGAGCAATCACTTATATAGTATGTTTGTGTCATATCACCCCACAACTTTTATATGTTAAATGAATTTACTAAATTTTTGGGTCCCACCCAATTATTATGTCAAAGTGGTCCAATTCCAACAATCCCCACATGAATGAAAATTATCACGAATATGCTTAAATGCAATGCGCATCGATTCAGATAGTGTTTAAAGGCTTATTGCATCGTGCAAGGTTGCTTTTGGCTTTGAACTCGCCTTAGTGGTATACTATCGAGTTTACTTAGCTATTCAAATGAACTTGATGTCTTGAATCGCTTAACTGTCAATGTAAACCAAGACAATAGTATCTCACACAATAATCTTTCTATCAATTCTTTAGTTCTCATAGTTGTGTTCATTTTGGCCCCGAACAATTCTTGGGATTCATAAGTGCTCTAGAGAATTTAAGCCTCAAATTCTCACGGAAGCGGCCCCACTTCGCACTTATATAGGTGATCTCTTATGAAGAGTATTCTGCTATACTCCGCTTGATTTATCCAAGCTATAGGAATCATTAAAAGTTATAACTTAACCTTTTACATCTCGCAGACAAGACTTTTATAAAGGAATGGATAAGTGCTTAATCGAGTCTTAATAACTTAGTTGTCCCATTGAACCAAGATCTTGGGATCTCCAACAAGGTTGGGTTACCATCATTAAGATTCATGCATATTAGGCTTTAATCCCATTCCTTTGATAGATAATATACTTGATCTCTTGGTAGGCCTTTTGTAAGCGGATCATGAGATTCTCCTTTGATTTTACATAATCAATGGAGATAATACCATTTGAGATCAACTGTCTTATGGTATTGTGTTCACGACGATATATGTCTAGACTTACCATTATACATGCAATTTTGTGCCCTTGCAATAGTCGATCGATTGTCACGGTGAATGCTAATTGCGGTGTAGAAGCTTGGTCCAACACGGAATATCCTCTAAGAAGTTACAAAGCCATTACGCCTCTTCTCCGCCTTTATCTAATGCTATAAACTCCGATTCCATTGTTGATCGAGCTATGCAAGTTTGCTTTGAAGATTTCCGTGACACACCTGCACCACCAATTGTAAAATGTAACCACTTCATGGATTTAGAATCTTTCATATCGATATCCAATTTGCATCACAATATCCTTCTAATATCTGCTTTGGATATCTCATATAATGTAATCCAAATGATAAGGTATGCTTCAAATATCAAGTACCCTATTCAATGCCTTCCAGTGATCATTGCTTGGATTACATGTGAACCTACTCAATTTATTAACCGCAAAACGCAATGTCGGGCGTATGCAGGTTCATTAAATACATCGGACTTCCAATAATCGAGAATATCTTAATTGATGTATAGGTTCACCTCTATTTTTAGCTAAGTGTAGACTTGTGTGTCTCTGAGGAGTTTTGACTGGACTTTCATCAAAGACTCCAAACCTCTTTAGTACAGACTCAACATAATGAGATTGTGAGATAACAAGGCCATCTGGTGTTTTAGAAATTTTAATTCCAAGAATTACATCTGCTACACCCATGTCCTTCATGTCAAAATGTTTTGTTAGCATTTTCTTGGTGGACATGATAATATCATGATTGCTACCTAGAATTAGCATATCATCCACATATAGATATACTAAGACATATGATGTGGGTGTACTTTTATTATACAAACATTTGTCACACTCGTTAATTTTAAATCCATTTGACAACATCGTTTTGTCAAACTTTTGGTGCCACTGCTTTGGCGCCTGTTTTAATCCATATAATGACTTAACGAGTCTGCAAACCTTTTTCTCTTGTCCATGAGCAACAAATCCTTCAGGTTGCTCCATGTAGATTTCTTCTTCTAACTCACCATTTAGAAATGCCGTTTTAACATCCATTTGATGAATTTCTAGATTGTGTATTGCAGCAATTGCAATAAGGATTCTTATTGAAGTAATCTTCGTTACTGGTGAGTAAGTATCAAAGAAATCAAGACCTTCTTTTTGTCTATATCTTTTACTACCAAACGAGCCTTGTATTTATCAATAGATCCATCTCGATTTTAACTTTTCTTGAAAATCCACTTGCAACCTAGAGGTTTATTTTCGGTGGGAGATCAATCAACCCCAAGTATGATTTTGCATTATTGACTCAATTTCACTATTGATAGCTTCTTTCCAAAAGGAGCCTCCGTGTTGACATTGCTTCACCGAATGTCTTAGGTTTATTTTCGATCATGTACGTTAGAAATTTCGAACCAAAGGACGAGACTTTCTAGCCCTTTTATCGCGTCTCGGGTTCTTCTTCATTTTCACTATCATTTGTAGTATTGTAAGTTCGCTTTTTACACTTACATCAATTTTGTCTTTACGAGGAAATACATGTTCGAAGAAACTTGCATTTCTTGATTCAATGATAGTATCTTCATGTATATCAAGAATCTCGAGACTTATGCACAAGGAAGCGATATGCACTCATTGTTATGAGCATATCCAATAAATATGCAATCTCGGTTTTCGGTCCTATTTTTATTTGTTTAGGTTTTGGCACTTCTACCTTTGCCAAACACCCCCACACTTTCAAGTATTTATATGAAGGTTTGTGACCTTTCCATAACTCGTAAGGTGTTTCATCATTTACTTTGTGTGGTATTTTATTAAGAATGTGATTTGCAGAGAGGATAGCTTCCCCAAAATTCGGGTAGGCCGTAACTAATCAACATAGCATTCATCATTTCTTTAAGTGTACGGTTCTTTCGTTCAATACCATTAGATTGAGGTGAGTAAGGAGCCGTTGTTTGATGAATAATGCCTTGTTCGTAACAAAATTCTTCAAACGGCGCTCCATATTCTCCACCTCTATCACTTCGAACAATTTTTATTGTTTTGCTAAGTTGATTTTCAACTTCATTCTTATAATGTTTAAACATTTCCAAAGCCTCGTCTTTGCTTCTTAATAAATAAATATAACAATACCGAGTGCAATCGTCAATGAAGGTAATGAAATACTTTTTCCCACCTTTAGTTTGTACAAATTTCAAGTCACATATATCACGTGAATTAATTCCAAAGGTGAAGTATTTCTTTCAATGTATGAAACGGTCGTTTGGCTAACTTAGTCTCAACACAAGTTTCACATTTGTGATTAGGATCGAAACTTAAAGAAAGTAACAAATTTAAGTTCATTAATTTGCGCACATATTTAAAGTTTCATGTGTCCTAATCATTGTGCCATAAACAAGAAGATTCAACGATATACGCAGTAAGTAGAAGCTTCATTAATCTTGTTCAATTTGGGTATAATAGTAAGGACGCTCATCTTGAACATCCCACCATCATATATCCCTTTCCCACATACATTACATTCTTAGTTAGTACAAATTTGTCGATCTGATACTAACTTAAACCCATTCTTGCTAAGAAGAGAACCGAAACAAGATTTTTCAAATATCTCGTACATGCAAAGACATTGTTGAGGACGAGTTCCTTGCTGACGTCATCTTCAAGGTCACCTTTCCTTGTCCTTCAACCTTTGAGCTTGAGGAATTTCCCATGAGCAGTTGTTCTCCGTTGATAGTTTTGTAATCGAAAACATGTTCTTTTCAAAGACATATGTGGCGAGTAGCACCAGTGTCCACCTACCATTCCACCGATTTCCAAGAATTACATTCGGATATTACGGCGAAGGTGCATTTCTTGAACACCCTCACGTCAGATTATCGTTTCAACTACATGTGCACGATCATTTTGCTTTTTAGGCTTATGACGATCAATTGAGCGATGTCCGTGTTTGCCACAATTGTAGCAATCTCCTTTGAACTTCTTGTTCTTCCGGTTGTTCTCAATTTTCTTAGGAGCATAACTTGAGTGCTTCCTTTTCATGTTCTTCTTTGAACTCGATTCAAAGAATGTTTGCCTTAGCTTCCATGCTTGGTCCCCATTCCTCCTTTCGAGGACTTTTTAGTGTCTTCTTCGATCCTCAAGCGCACAATCAACTCCTTCAAGTTCATTTTCCTTACGCTTGTGTTTGAGGTAATTTTGAAATCTCTATGAATTTATTTTTGGGAGATTCCTCCCAATAATTTTAATTTCCTTTACTATTGATATTTCCAAAAGGAGTGTTTACATTGCTTAGAATTTTAGTTTATTTTCTCATGTAGTTAGAAAGAACCAAGGGACTCTTTTGCCCCTTTCCCCCTTATTTTCATAATTTTGATTTAACTTTTTTAATTACTCAATTTTGTTTTGGAAAAATTTAAAAACTTCATTTTTGATTAATGATTAATTTCATTTTGAACTCTTTCAAAGGAACGTTGCACTTAGAGCTAATTAAATTCAATCTTTTTTCCAAGGGTTTTGACTTCTACCTTTGCCCCCCTTTCAATTTTATAATTTTATTTTAATCGTTTTTCATCATTTCTTTTGGGGATTTTATTAAGAATTGATTTGGAAAAAGTTCCCCAAAATTCGGGACCGAACTAATCAACAAGCATTCATCATTTTTTAATGAGGCTTTCCATTAAACCATTAGTTGGGTTATTTTTGTAATTGCCTTTTTCCCAAAACCCCAAGTTTTTTTTTGAACTTTTTATTTTTGTAAGTTGTTTTCAATTCTTTTTAATTTTAAAATTTCCAAAGTGCCTTCCAATAAATAAAAACAATACCATGCAATTCAATTAATGAAATCTTTTTACCTTTAGTTTGAAAATTTAAGACTTTATGAATTAATTCCGGTGAAATTTCTTTCAAAGGCCCTTTTTCTTATCCAACAATTTATTTTGTTAGGATCCTTAAAGAAAAAAATTTAAATTTTTTTGCCTATTTAAATTTTTCCAATCGTGCCATCAAGAAGTTAAGAATTTTTAAAACCTTAATTTGTTCAATTTTAAATATAAACGTATTAAATCCCAAAATTATCCCTTTCCAATAAACATTTTATTAGTAAAAGTACTGTATAATTAAACCCTTTTAAGAAGAAAAAAAAATTTTTAAATTTGGACATAAAATTTTGGGGTTTTCCCAAACCCGGTCACCTTTCCTTGCCTTCAACTTTTAATCAACTCCTTAAGAGTTCATTTTCCTTACGCTTGTGTTCAGGTACTTGAAATCTCTCTATGAAGGTGGAAGTTTCTCAGTACATGTTACTTGGAATGAGCTCACTTACACACCAATTTTTCAAACATGTAAATCATAGAGGAGTACACGTAAATCTTGAACTTGGGAAATAACAAGATTTAGAGTCAATCATTTATAGTCCGTAAATTCATCGACAAGAAACTTTTAGTTCCAAGATCTTCTGCTTTATATTTTTTCTCTAAAGATTCTATAATTCTTTTGCAGATTTCATTACGCTTATATACACCATATAATGAATCATTCAAATCATTACACATAATTTTTGCATAGAAAATCAGAATGTTTACCATGCGCTCCAAGACAATAACGAAGCTCGATTATTTTCTCCTTGTTGAATTGTATGAGGATCCTCCGAGAGAAACCTTGCTAAGTTTAAGCGTGGTTAAGTAAAACAAAGATTTTTCGCTGCCATCTCTAAAAATCGACCCCATTAAATTTTTCTGCGCTTTCCCCGTGGAGGAACATGAGTCGAAGCAGACGGATCAAACGCCAATGAGGGCGCCATAGTAGGTATCACAAAGAGGGGTGCCATAAAGAGTATTAGTCCCAACAAGAAGCCATTTACATTTTCAAACAAGATCAACAATTCAAAATTCAAATGTTATAAAAGTTTCAGATTTTTTTTTCTTTAATAACCGAATCATAAACTTTAACAATTAGAATTTATAAGAATTCAACATGCATGCTATTTCTGAAATACATAGTACTTCAATATATAGATTCAGTACATGTACATATTTGGAACCAAATATTAAAATACTGTTGAATAAAAAGTTATAAGAATTCAATTTTGAGAAAGAACCAGAATCTGCAAAATTATAGACAGAAGACAATTTCGGCTGTTGATAGAACATGCACATGTAGAATTTCACAAAAGCATGCATTTCATCAACATTCAGAAACAGTTTATGTAAATAAAAAGTGTGAAGCTTTAATGAATCAAGAGCAACACATTCAATCGGTTTTCTTCAAGCAATCAAATCAAGTACGAAATGAATATAGTATCCGTCTTAATGCATCAATTGATTGTGTTCGAGTTCTACTGCGACAAGGACATTCATTTCGGGGTCATGATGAATCTGAAAATTCGCTCAATCCAGGTAACTTTTTAGTCCAATTGCAATTTCTGGCTGCTCATAATGATGATATTAATGCTGTCACATTGAAAAATGCTCCTAAAAATTGCAAATTGACATCGCCTGATGTTCAAAAGGATATAGTAAGTGCTTGTGCTGCTGAAACAATCAATGTTATCATTAAAGATGTTGGTGATTCATTATTTTCTATTCTAGTTGATGAATCTCGTGATGTGTCAACAAAGGAGCAAATGTCAATTGTTTTACGTTATGTGGACAATAGTGGACATATAAATGAACGTTTCATAGGGATTGAACATGTTACAAGTACCACGGCTCTCTCGCTTAAGGCTGCAATTGATAAGATATTTTCTAGATATAACTTGAGCATGTCTAGATTGAGAGGACAAGGTTATGATGGGGCAAGTAATATGCAAGGTAAGTTTAATGGTCTGAAAGCACTTATTTTAAAGGAGAATCCATGTGCCTTTTATATTCATTGTTTTGCTCATCAACTTCAACTAGCTCTTGTAGCAGTAGCAAAGAAGAATATTCCCATTACTAATTTCTTTCGTGTGGTTGGTGATGTGGTAAATACTGTTGGAGCATCTTCTAAACGTTGTGATCTTGTTCGAGAAAAACAATCAGACTTCATTATTGAGGCATTGGAGAAAGGTGAGATGTTAAGTGGACGGGGACTTAATCAAGAAACTACTCTTCAGCGTTCTGGTGATACACGTTGGGGGTCTCATTATAACTCTTTGGTAAGCTTGCTTGCCATGTTCTCTGCTGTTAGTGACGTACTTGAAATGATTTTTGAAGATGAATCTAGTTCTTCTGATCAAAGATGTGATGCAACTAATTTATTGGAGTCTATACAGTCATTTGATTTTGCATTTAATCTACACTTGTTGAGAAGTGTCTTGGGGATTTCAAACGAATTGTCAAAGGCATTACAAAGGAAAGATCAAGATATTGTAAATGCAATGCAATTGGTCAAGTTGTGCAAACATCGACTTCAAATTATGAGGGACGATGGGTGGGATTCTTTTCTAGAAGAAGTATATTCTTTCTGTCAGCAGCATTACATTGATATTCCCAACATGGATGATATGTTTGTACGTCGTGTACTTCGTGGTCGCCCACAACGTAATCCTCCAGAAATGACAAATTTACATCACTACCGTGTAGATTTGTTCTACTCTGTCATCGATTTACAACTTCAAGAGTTGAATGATCGTTTCTCGGAGGTAAATACGGAGTTGCTCCTTTGTGTAGCTTGTTTATGTCCAGAAAATTCATTCTCTTCTTTTGACAAGAAAAGTTTGATTCAACTTGCTGAGTTTTATCCAGAGGATTTTTCTAAAGTAGACCTCTTCATACTTAATGATCAACTTGAAACTTATATTTTTGATATGCGCTCTAACAAAGCGTTTGAAGGGTTGAATGGCCTTAGTGATCTTGCAAAAAGTTAGTCATGACAAAGAAAAGTAAAGTATATCCATTGGTTTACAAGCTCTTGACTTTAGCGCTAATTCTACCGGTTGCTACTGCTATTGTAGAAAGAGTATTTTCTGCAATGAAAATTGTGAAGGATAGATTGCGCAATCGAATGGGTGATCAATGGATGAATGATAGCATCATTGTTTATGTAGAGAAAGATATATTTTTGAAGATTGATAATGAAGTCATTGTACAACGATATCAAAGTATGAAAAACCGCAAGGAACTATTGTAATGTATGTCATTTTTGGTATTGATGTGTTATTATATTATTTTATATTATTACATTTATTAATTTCCAGCCCGACCGACTTAAATTTACGGCTCACCGATCGATCATCGTGGCATGACTCAATTTGATAAATTATTTATAATTAACAGTTATGAATACAATTACTCAATTGGAGTAAATAATTTATCCAATTAAGTAATGACACGTAATGTCACGTAAAATGACTATCGATAGTAAATAACTATGAATAATATTATTCTAGTTTTAAAGATATGGTGAATAGTCTTATAAATGAGGATATACTTATCACTGTGTTCATAAAATAAAATCGTGACTATAAATTTATAAATAGTACATTTTGTATTTATTGTTTATTTTTAATGACGCAATTAATATAATGTTTTGTTAAAATTTCTCACACATCATTTTTCCTAACCCATCTTTCCCACTCCCACGCCCGCCCACCCCTCTTTAATTATTATTATTTGTCTAATAAATTGTAGAATCTCAATATACAATCTAGTCATTGAAAATTTCTAAGCGAAGTCTTGTAATATAGTAGATTACCATCATTTTTCTTTTTTCTTTTGGAAAATTTGATATTTCTTTCAAAAAAAAAAAAGGTAATTAGTACATTTCGTCTCTAACGTTTTCTCTCATTGTGTAAATGTAAATCATCTTTATCGTTTGAATTTTTGTATCTAAATCCCTAAATAAACATTTTCTTTGCAAAAAAACATCTCTGTCGTCCATATCCATTAATATTTACCATTAAAATTATCAAAAAATTCATTACCGAAAATAAATCAAACGATAATGATGATTTGCGCAAAAAATAGTAAACGATATGGACGTTTTGCGCACACAAATATTTAAAATCAAATTTTGGGTCTTCTTCTTCCAACAACTATAAAATTCCATACAAACAGATAAAATCACATATATTGTAATTGTTGACGTCGGAACTTGCAACGTCCACGTGTCAACAGATCTCCAGTCACTCTCCTGCCAACTTGTATGTTACCTGCACACTCGAACAATTGTTAGGCACCGAGATTTCTAGGAGAAAAAGGGTCCGGCAATCGTTGGTACTCCGACGATCAAGTCAATTGCCGGTATAAGAATAATACACGGGGGGTGAAAGTAATTGGGTGTGGGAGGGACAAGCAAGCAGGGATTTGAGCAGAGTTTAGGGTGAAATTTAAGTACCAAAAAAGAGCGTACCTTGGAACAACCGGAGACGTTGTATTTATAGTGCAAGAGTCCTAGTTGATTTAGGAAACAAATCAATCATATGGATCATTCATTGTCAAGGCAATCTCCAATATTATCTACTTTATTTGAGTTTATCACGTTGCCTAATTTATACGAGATTATGATTTAGTTTCCTTGTGAGGATCCGTGTGCCAATCTAACGCAATCTATCTTCAATTATCTCTCTGGTCATAGAATATCGTGATTACTGCTAGTTATAGTAAATACAAAGCCCGGCGAGACCCTATGGGTCAGCCGTGAATGTCGAGGCCCTCCATGGGCCTCGCAATATTATAGTTCAAGAATGCTAAGATGTCGGGCCTCCGAGGCCCTTTTAGAATTTACAAGGCCTCGCTGGGCCTATTTGGGGCTCTCGTTGGGCCTTTGCTGACGTGGAGAGCCCTATCAAAATCGGGTGGTAACAGTAATATTATACTTAAACATAGTAAAGGAAACTTATACATATTACAAGAACGTGACACGTCCAAACAAATATATACCAACAAATACATTTTAAACACTTCAATAAGCCACATTACAACCAACTCGCACACAAAAGTTAAATATCACGTTCTAAAATTGAACAACTTCTTATCTTTCTGCAAATTCAATAATTGTTCTTCAGACGCATTATTGGATCTAAGCAAACTAGGTACTATCTCCACTATGACACACTTTGTCCCTATCGTTTGTAAAATATATTTATGCAAGAATGCATAATTGAGGCATATATATATTTGGATGTGTTCTTGTAATGTGTATGAGTTTTATTCACTATGTTTAAGTATAATATTATAATATATGTGATTTTATTTGTTTGTGTGAAATTTTATAGTTGTTAGAAGAAGAAGACCCAAAATCTGGTTTTAAATATTTGTGTGCGCAAGATGTCTATATTGTTTACTATTTTTTTCGTAAATTATCATTATCGTTTGATTTATTTGCGGTAATGAACCTTTTTTATAATTTTAACGGTAAATGGTAACTAATATAGACGGCATGAACCTTTTCTACAAAAAAACGTTTATTTAAGGATCCATATATCAAAATTTAAACAATAAAGGATGCTTTATACAATTAAAAAAAAAAACGTAATGAGTTAATTACCCTCACAAAAATCGAGAAAAAATAAATATAAAAGTTGAATATTCACTGCTAGTGAAAGTTAATCAACAATCTATACCTCTCTCATTCCCTTTTTGCTTCACTCACTTGACATCCAAAACAGAGGTCGCGTTCACACTTAAATTTACCTATTTACTTAAGTAATTATTTTACTTTTGCAGAAAGAAAAAACATCAAGTTAAAAAACAAAAATTCTTGCATATTAAACTTGTAAAAAAGTATATTCATAAATACATTTTAAGGAAAATTACCTATAAAGTAAGTGACTTGTTCTAAATTAAGTCAAAACACTTTTCAAAATTACTATTAAGTCATACTCTTCAACCATATTTTATGTTAATCTTGAAATCACCACTGCGATCCATATTTAAACTTTAGCGCAGCAACGCACATGGTCCACTATCTTCTTCCACGCCTCTCCGCTGGCTATTACACTTCGTCGCTGACCACCCAAACCTTTGCCACTTTTTTTTGTAAGTGATAATAATATTTTCACAGTTTTTTCTGTTATTCCTCTTCCCAATAATGTAAAATATAAAATTTTAAACTTTAACAGCCTGCTATTATTTTCAGATAATGATGGTAATTCTAAGAAGTGTTGGACAGTCCCTAGATCTCAAATTTTTGGAAACAATTGTTTCTTGAATGTTATTTGTAGGTAGATTCAGTTTTTAGAAATGATTTTTTTTCTTATTTTTCTTGAATTATATTGTTTTTGTTGTAGATATTATTTGTTTGATATATAAGAACACAATTATTTTGTAATCATTTTTTTGTCGAATAAAAGAAACAAACATTTCTTTCACATACAACAATATTTTTACGTGTTTTGGGATATTACTGTCACACATTCATATGTGTTGTTTGATATTGTATTATAGAAAATAATATATAATAAAATAGTATCTTTTTAAGAACAGTATCTCACAATATAGTATCACAAATAATATCTTATTAATAATAGTATTTCAGTATCTTAATATAATAATATCACAAATAAAAGTATCTTAATATTTCACTATCGGAAGCACATTATTATATTAATAACAAACAGATTATATATCTATATTTGTAAACAATGACAATTTTACACGTATTCAAAATAGAAAATTTCTACCAACAACATAACAGTATTATAATAAATTTATCTTAATAAAACAATATCATAGAAAATATTATCATAAAAACAGTATCAAAACACATTTGTATCAATACTACAATAACAGTATCATGATAACAGTATCGTATGGTTAAAGCTATCAAATATAATAGTATTAGAAACACATTATTATCAAACACATGCTTAGGTGAATACAAATTTATGTTTTAATATCATGGATAAAATTATCCTAATATATCAGTATCATACATAACAATATTTTAATAAATTAGTATCACATACACAAACTACAACTCAATAAAAGAATAATATCATAGATTGAAACAATATCAAACATTTTGAATTAAAATAGTATAAATAATCTTATACTACTAATTGAACATTTTGAAACCATATTGTTCCTTTAACTATAAAATATTTAATTTTGACTGTGCGTTTGTTTGGTTGAGTTTAAAAGTAGTTTTTAGAGATTTTGAAAAAAATTGATGAAATATGTGGTTGAAAAGTTTATAAAATTTGTGGATTTCATGAAACGTGGTTGAAAATAAGTTTGAAAAAAAAGTTAATAAACATAGCCAAACATGCTATAATGTAACGAAAACTAGTGTACAATATTAAAAGTAATACAATTTTTATAAAAGCGATATCGTAATAAAATAATAAAAAACAATATCATAATAAAACAATAGTATAAAATAATTAAAATAAAACAGTATTTTTAATTTTTTCACTTTTGTAGAAGTATGTGTAGAAAGACGTTATTTTTAAAATTTGAAATATGATTTTAATTGAATTAAATTTGGGCTATATAATTTAAGAGCCCATGAAGACATGATCTGTGTGTGACGATAAATTTTCAAAATATTTTGATCTACATGGGCCTATTGATGCAGGCCCAACCCATCAAACCCCATCATTTAACCAAGGACTTTATTGTCATTTACTATCATGTTCAAACCTCTAAAGTTTAAACGCTCCGCATTGCTCAACGGTCATCTTTCCCAATTCTAACGGTTCTCTTCTCTTAGCATTTGAATCAAATCTCTCTCTCTCTCTCTCTCTCTCTCAGCATTTCAATCAGTTTTTTCTCACAGAATTTATATAGCAAATTGAATTATCTAATCATGTTGAAGTCCAAGGCTGAAATCTCAGAGAGCAGATACTTGGGAGGCATATCATCCTCCGTCTCACCTTTCAAGAGTTTATTTCCTAAATCGAAGCAAAATATGAATTCAACACGCCGTGCGAAGTCCAAATCGAACGGTGAAAACATTGCACCGCCTGATTCAAACATTCAGATTAGCGATCCTCCACTGTCAGGTTCAGTTTCATTCCCCAAAAAATCACCTACAAAACCCTTAGTAAATACGAATAAAGTAGAAGACACCACCTCCGTGTTGCCTGAAGCTCCAGATACAACGGTCAAGGTACTTGAACTAGGCTCTTACTTTTTCCATTTTATGAAACTGAAACCCTAGATAGTGAAAATGGTTGAACGAGTTTTGATTATATTTTTAGGTTAAAATATGTTTAATAGAGGTTAATTTTATTTTGTTGGGTATTACAATATGATTTTTCCTGAATTCAATTCTCCTATTAGGTTTGGAACCTAAATAGCGAAATTGCTGAATTTTATTTCACGTTTTATTTTTGGGTGACTGCATAGGTTGTGGTGAGATTAAGACCCGCTAATTGTCGTGGAGGTGGATTTCAGACTATTAGAAAAGTTAATAACAATTCAGTATCAGTTGGTGAAAGAAAGTTCACCTTGGATGCGGTTTTCGACTCAAATTCAACTCAGGTTTGGATTCATTTCCAACATTTTCATTTATCCAGCACTTGACTTATTATGTTCGATTTTTTAAGTTACTACCTTTTTGTTTACCCAAAATAATTTTGAAAGAACATGGAAATTGAGATTCCAGGTTGCTTCTATTGAATTAATTTAAAAATATATATAAAGATTGTGGATCTGTAATTTTTAGGAGGAAGTATATCAATTAGTTGGTGCGCCTTTGGTGAAGGATGCATTGTCTGGTTACAACACATCACTCTTGGCTTATGGACAGGTAGCTTTGGCTGAATTTTAATCCATTTATGCTGTTTCTATCTATTTATTTTGATGTGATTCTGTGTGTACATCTACTAGACTGGGAGTGGAAAGACTTACACAATGTGGGGTCCCCCAAGTGCTATGGTTGAAGGTCCATCATCTAGTGGTCTTCATGGTATTGTGCCACGCATTTTTCAAAGTCTGTTCTATGAGATTCAAAAGGTAAGTTATATTTCTCAGTGGACTAAAAATTATGAGATCTGGTGATATGGGAGTTGGGACTGATTGTTTTATTATTTTTTTAATCACTTAGGAGCAAGAGAATTCTGATGGTAAACAGATAAATTATCATTGCAGGTGCTCGTTTCTTGAGGTAAGTATTTTCATTCATTTAACAAGCGTTAATGAAAAGTTTTTATCGTTGCATTGACTAAGCTGTACTATGTATGATTTGCTGCTGCAGATATATAATGAGAAAATTGGGGATCTACTGGACCCGACACAGAGAAATCTACAGGTGCAATTTATCTCTACTTCACAGAAGAGACGGGAAAACCATCACTAGTTTTTTGTTGGCAATCCTTTAAGGCATCTTTTTATGTATACATTATGATTAAACCTGGGAGGTTCAAATTTTCCAGATAAAGGATGATGCCAAAAATGGATTTTACGTAGAGAACTTGACTGAGGAGTATGTAACCAGTTATGAGGATGTAATCCAAATTTTGATTAAGGTACAAACATGAAGATTGTCAGAATTATTAACTTTGTATTTCTTTTAGTGGACTTCTAGTGTATTAAATGTCATCGATCTGGATGCTTCTAGCAATTTTCTTTACCATTGTTTGTTTTACCACTCAAAGTTTGACTTATGCTGCAGGGGCTTTCAAGTAGAAAGGTTGGCACTACAAGCATAAATTCCAAGAGTTCGAGATCCCATATTGTATTCACGTTCATAATTGAGTCTTGGTGCAAGGTAACGTTGGCAAAGTATTATAGTTTCAAGTAATATTAGAAATTGTCTAATATAGTCTTTGTTTGGAACTAAAGTTTTCTTGTTATACTCAAGCTTAGAGAATATTCACTTAGTAGCTTTCCACTTTGGTTTATGGGCGTAAACCTGGATATAATCATAGTCGTCTTGTACTGAAAGCTAATAGTCGTCACGAACAAGTTGTCAATACTCACTTTGTTTGATATCCAGTTTGATTTTTGATTGTAATATTTTACTTGCTTGCAATACAATGCTTCAGGAATCCTCATCAAAATGCTTTGGTAGTTCCAAGACTAGCAGAATCAGCATGGTAGACCTTGCTGGATTTGAGAGAATTTTGCTTGATGATGCCGGCAGACAGTATTTGAAAGAAGGAAAGTACGTAAAGAAGTCCACATCACAGCTCGGGTATGTGAATGAACATCTTTGAAGCATAATTGAGATTGTCATTACGGTTGTCTATTGTTTGTTTCTCCTTATTTGCTTGTTTTTTTATTAATTATTAGATTTCTGTAGCCTTAGCTATTTTAGCACTTATATGCAGTTCTTAGATGTCAAGTGACAGCCGAACACCAATTCAAATCTCATAAGAAATGGACTTTGATGTGGTTTCGCCTATGTAGAAGCAGTTAATGACCCTAAGACGAAGGTGGCGTCACTGGTCAGAAGATGTTGGCATAAAAAGTATCAATGCATGAAGAAATAATTTATTTTCACAATGATATTTAAGACAAGAGAGTACTTGTGATAATCTTGTATACCTTATTGTCTTTTTTTATTTTTATATATATTAATCCAATTTTCCAGAGACTGATATACAGTTGCACATAAAATATTTTTAGCTCACATAAGCATACGTTTATATGTAATCTTTATTCTGGTACAATGAAAGGTCATTAAAAATTATCAATAATGTTTTTGTGATAATCTTATGCATTCCTTTTATTGTATTTTTTTATGATTGAGTTGTCTTGATCCTAATTCTTCAGAAACTGATATATGGTTGCACGTGAAATATTTTAGTTCGCATATATATATATGTGTAATTGACTGGAAATCTCTCTGATTGCTGCAGGCACTTAGTAAACATCCTTGCAGAGAGAAGTAATTCTGGGAGAGCCGAAGATGTTCCATATAGAAGTTCTTGTCTAACCCATGTGTTGAGAGAATCATTTGGTGGCAATGCCAAACTCTCCATTATATGTTCCATTTCTCCTGATAGCAGGTGCTGAACCTTTTTAATACAAGAAAAATAGATGTAATATATGGTCTTGAGGATGGATTACGTTCATAATAAAGAGAACTGACAAATGTAATTTTGGTTTTAAATTTTTTTTTATCAACTTGATATTGATAAATGGCATGCCCATTCTTGAGCGCACACAATAGGTTCTTTCACCTTCATCTTCTTTTTCTTCCACCATTCGTACTTTTTTCATGTAATTGAATCTTCTGTTTCTTTTCTTGTAGGAGCAATAGAGAAACAATAAGCACGCTCAGATTTGGACAGCGGGCGAAGCTCGTGAAGAATGAACCTGTAATAAATGAAATAACAGAAGATGATGTTGACGATCTCAGCAACCAGATTCGACAGCTGAAGGTACTTTTTACTTTTTCCTTTGGTAGCCATTTTTTATTAAGCAGTTATTATCAAAACCTATATATTAAATGTCTTTGACTAAATGCAGGAAGAACTTATAAAAGCTAAGTCCAGTTCATGCAACTCATTCATTAGCAATCAAGGGTACTTCAGAGGACGAAGTGTGCGTGAAAGTGTGAATCAGTTAAGACTGAGCCTGAATCGTTCACTGATCTTACCATGCGTAGACAATGATTCTCAAAAAGAAATATCTGTCAATGAAGATGATGTAAAAGAATTAAGATTTCAGATTGATAATTTACATAGTTCACATGAAGAAAATTCTGAGAACAGAGACTGCAATCAATTATACTCTGCAGAAGGTTGTGAGACAGAACAGGCATGTGAACATTACTTGAGCTGTTCAGAAGAAAGCGAGTGCGAAGAAATTAGTTCAAGAGTATCTCAAACAGAATTTCCAGATCTAAACAACCCTGCATCAGTGGGTGACCCCGATGGTAACCCAAAGAAGTCAATGGCCATTGATCCTCCATTAAGGAGTAGCTTGTCAATAAGTGGATGCCTTCAGCCTGCAGTCCTCCAAGATCCTTTGTTCTCTGAGTCTCCAAAAATAAGTTCCCAAAGGAAAAGCACAGTGTTCTCATCTAATCATCTGTCGAACAAGGATGTTGTGACCTCCAAAAATCTGGATGTAGGGCTGTCGAACCAAAATCATGATCACATTAAATCCTCTTTAAGGTCTTCTAGAATATTTCCAGGCCAAACTGAATCCTTAGCTGCTAGCCTGAACAGAGGCTTACAGATCATTGACCATCAACAGGGGAACTCTGCATCAACTAGATCATTAGCTTCCTTCTCTTTTGAACACTTCGCACTCAAACCCCATCCATCATCTGAAAAGGCCTATGGTTCTGTTCAAACCTCACCATATGACAAACAATCTTCAGATGCACCTTTTGCTTCCTTTGTCTGTATGAAATGCCAGGGGAGAGAAACTTCTGCCTCTAATGAAGTCAAGGACAGTGTAAATTCATGGATGGTTCCAGTGGATGGATCAGGGAGTTTTAATAGATTGGCAACTCAAGTGACCAGGGTAGGTTAGAAATTACTATGTCATAAATCTTTGTTGTGTGCTATCTTAAAATTTACTTATCTTTCCATTGTCTTCCTTTAGCTTGATGTAGAGAAAGATTTGGCTATGGCTATTAAGAGAGAGAAGGAGCTTGACAATATTTGCAAGGAGCAAGCAGCTAAAATAGAGCATTTAAACCAATTGGTAAAAAATTATTGTCCTCGTGTAAACTTTGAGGCCTGCTTACTTATATACACATTTTCTGACAAACTGAGGCCTGCTTACTTATATACACATATACATTTTCTGACAAACTGAGGCCTGCTTACTTATATACACATATACACATTTCTGACAAACTGATTTATTGCAGCTAGAGCAATACAACTGCGAGACATATAAGAATTCTATCAATGAGAACAAAAATGAGAAATGCCCCTCGTCAATTAATGAAAATAAGGTTAGGAATTTTACCATTCTTCTGAATGGTAATGAATTCTTTGTCATCTATGTTTATTATCTGTGTCCTTATGCGCCTCTATTTGTTCCTTCACAGCTTCTGGCATGGGATGTTCATGAAAATCACGAGGCAGAGTTCATAAAGGAGAAGTGTGAAATAAAAGAAGTTCAGGAAGATTTGAACAGGGGGAAAGATTCCTTTGATGTGGAAGAGAGGGAAGCACTGCTCAAAGAAATTGAAATTCTAAGGAACAAATTGCAGTCTTATTCCGCTACACCAACAAACAGATCAGTTGACAGACTCAGATCCTCTTTGTTGTCACAATCAATCCAGTTGAGAAGAAGTAGTGCATGTTCTAGAGGTAATAATAGTGAGGAAGAATTTGAAAAGGAAAGACAAAAGTGGATGGAAATGGAAAGTGATTGGATTTTATTAACTGATGAATTGAGAATTGATCTCGAATCTAACCGTCAACGAGCAGAAAGGGTGGAGATGGAGTTGAGATTAGAGAAGAACTGTACAGAGGAATTGGATGATGCGATTAAAAGAGCTGTTATTGGGCATGCTAGACTGGTCGAGCACTATGCTGACCTGCAGGAGAAGTACAATGACTTGGAGGGAAAGTATCGAACAATTATGGAAGGGATAGCAGAGGTGAAAATGGCAGCTGCAAAAGCAGGAGCCAAAGGTTGTGGTTCTCGTTTCGCAAAGTCCTTAGCAGTGGAGCTTTCAGCTTTGAGGATGGAAAGGGAACGGGAGAGGAAGCTACTGAAAAAGGAGAATCAGAGACTTAGAATTCAACTCAAAGACACTGCAGAAGCTGTACATGCTGCAGGTGAACTACTTGCTAGGTTGAGGGAAGCAGAGGAAGCGACTTCAGTGGCTGAGGTAACTAACTATATTTAAGTTATGCTTTCCTATAATCCTCATTCTTTTTTCTTGGCAATACAAGCCTATATGCATGTTGAAAGAAAAGCGTTAGGTTTGGAATAATTTTGTGGATGGTCACCCCATTATGATTGTTTCTAAGGTGTAAAATTTCTTGATGTTGAACTTGAAGTCATAAACTAAATAAATAGGTTCATCCCTTCCAAAACAGCTTAAACTTTTTAGATGATGTGGTACAAGCCTATATGCATGTTGAAAGAAAAGCGTTAGGTTTAGAATACTTTTGTGGATGGTCACCCCATTATGATTGTTTCTAAGGTGTAAAGTTTCTTGATGTTGAACTTGAAGTCATAAACTATATAAATAAGTTCATCCCTTCCAAAACAGCTTAAACTTTTTAGATGATGTGGTACAACATGGCAGATGTCCCAGGTTCACGTAATTTAAGTAAATAAATTTTGTCCCCTCTACAACTGTTTAAACTTTTAGATGAGCTGATTCAATATTTGAGAAAACTGTCAAATCCCATTTCCCGATTTTTCCCCCCTATCTTTGCAGGAGAAGAATACAATGATCCAGGAAGAGAATGAAAATTTAAAGAAACAAATAGAGAAACTGAAGAGTAAGCACAAGATGGAGATTACCACAATGAAACAGTACCTTGCAGAGAGCAGATTACCTCAAGCAGCATTACAGCCTCTTTGTCGTGAAGACTCCGACGTAATACACCAAGACACAAACCCAATGCCCGACGATGATCAATCTTGGCGAGCAGAATTTGGAGCAACATACCAAGAACACTACTGAGTCACTGATTGATAATCATCCGAGCGGGAAACTTCTGCATTGGACCCTACTTAGGTCCCTTGTAATCATACAGCTGTACAGAGCCTGCATTCATACATACACTACACTTCTATCCTATGCTTGCTTGTGAAGCTCTGCTATATATCTTTTACATTTCAGGTTTAGCAAATTTAATTTCTGTCCAATGGATGGACGACTATTGTGTATCAACAAAAAATGTCTTTGTCCCTTAGAAGTAAATAACTGCTTTGATGTTTGTTCTTCTTAGAGCATGTTTGGTTAACAGTAAAATAAGTGAAAGTCACTTTTTAAGTTAGAATGTGTTAAAAGTAAAATAAAAATTATTTATTTTGAAAATAGCTTAATTTTCAACTTTTAAAAGGGAGCTCGGCTCCAAGCCAAAGGTCCAAAGTTTAAAAACAAAAACAAGTTTTATGAAGATGGAGTCACGCAATGCTTTAATAAAGATTTGGACAGACTGGTTATGCAATTATAATGAAAGTTGAGGATAAACATGTTCCCTTTTACATATTAGAAAGTAACTTGCTACTCGAGCAATAGGTTGAGGACCAACGGTCCAATTATCCCATTTATTTGTCGTTGGTAGAAGAAAGCGCAATGCAAAACGACGACGTCGTGCAAAGGGCATATCCGAATAAAATATCTCCTTAAAAATCATTAAAAGTTTCAGAAGCTGAGAATTGAAAACCTTTGGATTCACCGTACATTGTTAGGGTTTATAATTTAAAGATGTCGACGCCGGCAAAAATCCGAGTTCCGAATCCGACTCCGAAGTCGAGAACATTCCAAACCCTAGTTCTAACTTCTCTTCTGATGCACTAACCGCCAGCACTACCGCTAATCCGTCGAGTCCACCACTCGTTTGCCTCCTTCGTTTCGCCGGTGACTCAGCCGCCGGTGCTTTCATGGGATCCATCTTCGGCTACGGTAACCTAATTTTTTGTTGTTTTACTATTTTATTTGTCTTTTCTTTTCTTTTTAGTTATTGAAGTAGATTCTATATGTGTTGGTTTGAGCTGGTATTGTGACATTTCACCGAGCTTCCGTTCTTCACTAATGGCATATTTGGCAGGATTAGATAATATTTATTAAGAAAAAAAAGTTAAAATTTTGTTCATTAACACCCACTAACAGTTCAATTGTATATGTCTATATGGAATGCGTCCCATAGACATGTTGAATTGGATTAGATGCTATGTTGAAAGGTTTGCTTTGTTAGTACTCTTAATTAATGTGTTTTAACTTTCTAGCAGTACTGATATTTCTATCCCCTTGTTTAATCTTCCTGCGCTTGATGTTTTGTGTGTTTATCCTTTCCAATGATATTATACTCTTTTTCAGAAATCACTGTGTTAAACAATTGAAAACAACAACAAGAGAAGAATGTCTTATTATGAAAATGAAAAGTCATTAACCTAATTACAAATAACCATATATATAGGTTAAGCTGGAAAGACTATTCTACCCTTAGTAAATAAATAAAACATATATTTATTAACACACTGAAATAATTTCCTAGTAGTTATAATTTTATTACACTAGTTTGAGATATGGTTAAGCTGAACTCTGAAGGTCAGGTTATGCAAATGTCGTAATTGTGTTGTGGGCCTTCCCGGTCTCGAGCTTGTGAACATATCCATGATTGGAAGTTTGGAACTTGGCACACTGACGAGATTAAATTGACGTAGATCATGTTGGACACCATTTATAAGATTATTGGTGGAACTATGATTATATTGACTACAACTTCATTATCAATTCAAAAATCTCTTGATTAATAAACTATTCATTCAGACTTCTTCTAGTTTGCCTACTCAGATTTTTAGGAAAAATTATTGCCTTCTGAGTTTGCAATGATTGAACAAAATATGATGTTGTGATATGTGTCTCAGGTTCAGGATTAATTAAAAAGAAAGGTTTGAAAGGATCATTTGCTGAGGCGGGATCTTCTGCTAAGGTATGGCAACTGTAATTGTATTAGTTGGTCCACTTGGAGAACTTTCTCATCCATAACTTTAATGGCATGGGTTTTTTTATCTTAAATCTCTTTGATATTACTTTGCCTTGCAGACATTTGCAGTTTTGTCTGGAGTTCACAGTCTAGTTGTATGCTTTTTGAAGAGGGTGCGGGGGAAAGATGATGGTAAGACATCTTGATTTGGAAATAGCTTATTGGAATGACCATTCATTGTTTTATGTGACTTCTCTTCTTTCTCTACAGTCATCAATGCAGGAGTTGCGGGATGTTGTACAGGTCTTGCTCTAAGCTTTCCAGGTATTTCAACCTCCCCCCCTTCTCCAGGGTTGAATATGTGATATATGTACCCTTATGTAATTACTTATACCCAATTTAGAGAATGACTTAATATGTTTCAGAATTCTCAAGCTCCTTGTATCTTAAGGCATCTGTGGCCAATTATACCCAATTTAGAGAATGACTTAATATGTTTCAGAATTCTCAAGCTCCTTGTATCTTAAGGCATCTGTGGCCAAGCACTTCTACTTTCAGCAATGTGATCCTATTCCCATACATCAACAAGTCATTCTATAGGTTTTTCACTGTGTATGACTGATAGATGTCATCTGTAAGCATTTGTAGGCTGATTTTCTCCACACTTATTTATTACTGTTCCAAATAATGCAATTAATCAATTTTGAATTCTAAACAGAACTTCATTTGGGAGCCCAAAACTTGAAATTGTCCTCATAAAGCTTAGTTAAAGTTGATTTTATCAATTTAAAGCACTATTATTTCCTTGTGTCTGGCCTTGCCATGCTGCTTAATAATGGCTTCCAAAGTGACTTCTTCCATGCATGTATATATGCGCCTCTGAGGGTGGGGGTGCGGCAGCAGCTAGGCTGTGTCCACTTGAGTTAAGTTCAAATCTGTTGGTATTAAAATTAATCTTATGTTGCTATTTTATCTTTCCAGGTGCCCCACAAGCTCTGCTTCAAAGCTGTCTCACATTTGGGGCGTTCTCGTTTATTATTGAAGGTCTGAACAAGCAGCAGCCCGCACTTGCTTTGCCAGCTTCCTCAGGCGGCAGAAGAAGGCCCTTCGATGTGCTTACTCCTTTGGCGATCCCCCTTCCTAACGAACTTAAGGAGTCTTTTTCATCTTTTTGCCAAACTCTGAGAAAATGAGGGAATCTTAAAGATCATCTTTGGAAGTATTTTTTCACCAAGAATAACAATTTAATATTCTTCTATCTTCAACAGAATGTTGGCATGGCAACAAATGTTTTGTAAAGTTGTAGTGAATCATTAATTTCTTTTATGCCCTAATTATATTATGTAAGCTGAATTACGCAGTGTCCTCTTTTACTGTTGTGAGATCCAAAGATTAGTCATATTTACCAGGAATTAGTCGAAGCTTGTGGAATACCGTGTACTGGTAGTTTATTTTGAAAATGGTGCACAATTTTGTGAAAGAAAGGCATTAAATGTTGCTGTTTGATGTTAATTGCTAAGAATTGCGTCTTAGGGTGGTGCCGTGCATCTTGATGCGTTTGGTAATTTTCAGAGATTTGCTTTCTGCAATTCTTTGTCAGTGTATTGAACTCGTTTATATGTTTTGGCAATTTCTAATTTCGTGACACAAGTTTCAACTTGGATTTATTTCTATTTAAGAAAAGTTATTTTACGAACCCTAGTTAAAAAACTTGTATTCTCTGCGTAGTATCTAGACCTCAAAAGCAATAATAATCCCTTTAAACAGTTTTTTTGTTAATATATATCCTAAATAGCCGTGAAGAGGAAGAGGATATTTATGCATTCGTGGTCAAAGAGGACGTGATTTTTGAAATTTGGCAATTAAAATTGTTGACGTTGGATAAGTAAGTATATAGGAAGGCACGATTGTATGATCTTTTGTAGAAGTCTTTTATTAAGTTAAGTTGAATGTCCGAACTGTTGGACATTTATGTCTCTATTTATAGGAAAATATGTGATGATTACACGCATTAAATGTCGTTTAGGCATTTAATGCTTACAAGACATCTCCTTTATGGAAATTCAATGTGAAGTGACATCTCGTGATGGCGGGCGATCTCGGCGTCGACACGTGAGAAGGCGTGACATCTTGGTGACGTGAGCTTAACTTAGTAAGAGATGGGAATGAGGTCAGGCACGGAGTAAGACCCGCTTGGGATGAGGTCAGGCACGGAGTAAGTGCCCACTTGGGATGAGGTCAGGCACGGAGTAAGGCCCGCTTGGGATGAAGTCCGACACGAGGTAAGGCCCGCTTGGGATGAGGTCAGACACGCTCTTGTAGCACCGGTGAAGAATTACTTAGTTGATGTAACAGATCGAATTAGATATCAACAATTGCCCCCAGGCCCGCTCTTGACTTGGGTCATGGGTGGCCTTCAGTTCTGGGCCGTTTTGATGCATTTCGTGTGTGCACACATAGCTAACGTGATAGTCTTGATCGTAGGACCCGAGATATCGAGGTGGGATCTCTTGGCCGATAGTGTCCTTCTTCATGGAGGTTAGGTTGGACCCCTTCGTGGAGGTTAGGTAGGACATGATATATCGAGGTGGGGCACGAATGGATAGGACCTCAGCGATGAGTGAACTCCCACTCCATAGAGGTTGTAGGTAGGACCTCCTTTGTGTGATTCGATATGACTGAAGGGGTGGGACCTACTTCTTGTGATTCGAGGAGGAGGACTTCAAGGAGTTTGACACGAGATATCAGTAGGACTGATATTGAGGTGGGACCTCTTGGGGGCGAGGATGTCTCTCTTCGTAGAGGTTAGGTAGGACCTCTCTTTTGAAGTTGGGTAAGATCTGAGATATCGAGGTAAGACCTGATATTGAGGTAAGACCTCCTGGGCGAGGATGTCCCTCTTCGTAGAGGTTAGGTAGGACCTCCCTTTTGGAGTTGGGTAGGACCTGAGATATCGAGGTGGGACACGAGATTGAGATAGGACCTCACAGGCGAGGATGTCCCTCTTCGTAGAGGTTAGGTAGGACCTCTCTTTTGGAGTTAGGTGGGACACGAGATATCGAGGTAAGACCTGATATTGAGGTAAGACCTCCTGGGCGAGGATGTCCCTCTTCGTAGAGGTTAGGTAGGACCTCCCTCTTGGAGTTGGGTAGGACCTGAGATTGAGATAGGACCTCCTGGGCGAGGATGTCCCTCTTCGTAGAGGTTAGGTAGGACCTCTCTTTGGAGTTAGGTAGGACACGAGATATCGAGGTGGGACCTAATATTGAGGTAGGACCTCCTTCGTATGATTTGGTAGGACCGAAGGGTAGGACCTTCTTCTTGTGATTGGTGGGACACGGAAGGGTAGGACCTTCTTCTTGTGATTCTAGTGGGACTGAATGAGTAGGGACCTCCCAGATGAGTGAACTCCCTTCTCCATGAGGTTGGGTGGGACCTCACGATAAGTGAACTCCCTTCTCCATAGAGGTTGGGTAGGACTGTTGTAAGTAGGACCTCCTTCATGTGATTCGGTGGGACCGAAGGGTAGGACATCCTTTTGTGATTCGGTGGGACTGAGATGGGTGGGACCACCGATGAGTGAACTCTCTCTCCATAGAAGTTGGGTGGGACTGTTGTAGGTGGGACCTCTTTCGTATGATTTGGTAGGACTGAATGAGTAGGACACGAGATATCAAGAAGGACTCGATGTTGAGGTATGACCTCCTTGTATTACATTTGGTAGGACACGAAGGGTAGGACCTCCTTCTTGTGATTCGTTAGGACCGAATGGATAGGACCTCCACGATGAGTGAACTCATTTTCTATAGAGGTTGTAGGTAGGACCTAAAGAGGTAGGACCTCCTTCTTGTGATTCGGTAGGACCTTGTAAGCAGGGACCTCCTTCATGTGATTCTCGGTGGGACTTGAATGAGTAGAACCTTCACGATGAAGGATCTTTCTTTCCATAGAGGTTGTAGGTAGGACTCAAGAGGTAGGACCTCCTTCTTGTGATTGATTGGTGGGACCTCCCCGAGAGAACCTCCTCTACATAGAGATTGGGTGGGACCTCCTACTCTTGACTTTGATCAAGGGTGGCCTTTAGTTCGCATTTATTGCTCGATCCATTTTGGATGAGGGAATGAGGCTTCGTTTGAGGCCGTAGATGAACTGGAGAGAAAAGGTGAAGAGCTTCACGAGAATGAGTCAGGAGCTCCGGGCTTTAGCACACCAAGTGGAAGAAGAGAAGATGGGAAAGTCCAAGTGGAGGCTTTATTTGAAAAGAGCAAGCGGACCTCAGGAGCTTACGTAGGGAGGTCGTGGAGGAGCTAATTGAGGCATTGCAGAGAAGCATCGGACTGGGATATCCAGTTCTTGAAGGACGAGCTCAAGAAGAACTCCAAGTTCAATCCTCCTTTTCTAGAGAGGAATGTCACTGAAGGCCGGGTGAGCTTGACCTTTTTTAGAGTACATATCTGGATCAAGTCCCACCAGGAGATGAGGTCTGACCTGGATCAAGTCCCACCACGGATGAGATCCGACACGGAAAATGGTTTGCACTGCGATTCCTAGTCAACTTAAAGATAAGTATTGAGGTCGGTTTATGACCGTAGTAAGTGGCAGATAAGTAAGTATATAGGAAGACCTGATTGTATGATCTTTGTAAGAGTGCTTTTATTAAGCAGTTGAATGTCCGAACTGTTGGACATTTATGTCTCCTATTTATAGGAAAATATGTGATGATTACATGCATTAAATGTCAAGCTAGGCATTTAATGCTTACAAGACATCTCCTTTATGGAAATTCAATGTGAAGTGACATCTACGTGATGGGCGGTGATCGGCGTCGACACGTGAGAAGGCGTGACATCGCGGTGACGTGAGCTAGCAGTAAGAGATGGGAATGAGGTCGGGCACTGGAGGCCCACCTTGGGATGAGGTCCGACACGGAGTAAGACCCGCTTGGGATGAGGTCCGACACAGAGTAAGGCCCACCTGGGATGAGGTCCGACACGGAGTAAGGCCCGCTTGGGATGAAGTGGGCACCGAGTAAGGCCGCTTGGGATGAGTTCGGCACCGCTCTTGTATGCACGGTGAAGAATTACTTAGTTGATGTAACAGATCGAATTAGATATCAACAAAATGAATCATGTTCAATAATAAATTAAATTGAAAAAATTGTAATCATCATGTTCGTCAACTCATTATTAGGATTCAAATTGACTGACTAATTTGACTGATGGTATTTTAACTAAGGTCAAATTTAGTTTTTTGACATAAAAAAGGCAATTTTTTTTTAAAAATGTTATATAAGAGGCCTCTAAACAATAAATAAATAAATAAAATTAAACAGTGCCCCATTTTTCCTTTACAGGATTGGCTATTTGAAAAGGCTAATTTGTGCTATAACCCCTTTCGTTTTGGGTCTGCAAAATTAGTACTTATCATTTCAATCATGATATTTTTAACCTCATTTCAGCCTTTTGCTGCGAAAACCACACCCCAACCAACCCAAACCTTCTCTTTATCACCAGCCTCTCACTTGTGTCACAATTTGCATGACCGCCACCTACTTGTCAAGCACAAAAATAATATTGCACTAAAACTGATTTTGCTGAGAGAGAATCTTATTGAATTAAAAACAAGCAATTGGCTTTATAGCTTTACGAAGAATGAAACCACGTTCTTTCATGGCCTATAACATGGTGGCTAGTTGAAAGAAAAAATATAAATCCTATCTCGCAAGTCCCTAAAGAATAGGGCTTTATTTAACAAACTCCTAACGTACCAACATTCATTCCCTAAAAGTATATGCGAAGCATTTAGTTTTCCTCTCAAGATTCAATCATTCCCAAAGATGCTTGAAGACTCAAGAAGCTGCTCCAAATTGAGGGGCTTCGTCATTATATCTCGCAACTTAGACACGAGAATTGCAAGTAGCTCAACTTCACAACTTCATCTTTTATCAAATCTCTCAAAAATGAAACCTTATGTCAATATGTTTACTTTTGCCATGAAAAAGCGGATTTTTGGACAATCTGTATGGTAGAGTGTTATCACATCTGAATCAAAGTACTCTTCTCCTCTTTTCGCCAAGCTTCTCTAGCACTCTTCTAACCCAAACACATTGACAGCACAAAATACACCGCTATGTACTTGGCTTCGGTGGTAGATAATGCCACTCTGAGTTGTTTCTTAGAAGACCACGACACCACTCCGTAACCAAGAAAGAACACAAAACCAGAGGTGTTTCTCCGATCATCCAAGTCACCGTGAAGTCACTATCAAGATATGCCACAAGATCATACTTCCTCCCTTCTTGTAGAAAATTCCTAGCTCAATTGTCCCTCTCAAATACCTTAAGTATCCGTTTCTTTGTAAGCCAATGAGACTCTCTTGGACAAGACATGAATCTACCGATTAAGCTCACTCCATACATCGGATCGGGTCGAGTTGCGATCAAATACATCAGTGCCGACCACTTGCTTAAACATGGTTGAATCAATTTTGGTTCATGCCTCATCTATGGACAATTTCATGCCGGAACAATGGGATTTTTCACTGCATTACTATTCTCCATTCCAAATCTTGCTAGAACTTCATGAGCATACCTTTTCTGACATACAAAAATTCCATTCGAACTTTGCACAACCTCAACTCCGAGAAAGTACCTCATTCTCCCCAAGTCAGTCATATCAAATTCCAACATCATTAAGTTCTTAAACTCATCACATGCTTCCATCATTTCCGGTATATATCAAATCATCAACATAAAGACTTACTGTTAAAATCTTACCTTCCTCCTTCGACTTTGTAAACAGTGTGTGTTCACAAGAGCATCTTTCGAAACCCTCTCGGACAAAGTAAGCCTCTATCTTGTTTGTACCATACTCTCGGCGCCTGCTTAAGCCCATACGACGCTTTCTTCAACTTGTAAACTTTTCCTCTTCACCCTCGATCACATATCCAATTAGGTTGTTGAACAAAAACCTTTTCATTGAGCTCACCATAAAGAAATGCGCTCTTTACGTCCAACTGAAGAACATCCCAACTATGTTGAGCCGCCATAGCAAGTATCAAACGAATGGTGTTAAGTCTGGCCACCGGAGCGAACACTTCGATGTAATCCACTCCATATTGCTGCGCATACCTTTTCGCCACTAACCTAGCTTTATACTTGTCTATCTCTCCATTTTCGTTAAGTTTGGTCTTGAAAACCCACAAAACCCCAATCGGCTTCACTCCATTTGGTAAGTCAATCAGCTCTCAAGTCTTGTTTTTTCTATTGATTCGATTTACGCCACCATTGCATCCCTCCATTTCTTGCTCTTGATGACCTCATCGAATGTAAGTGGATCATCCCCGTTATTATCATTGCATTCAAACCAACTTTATTCGACAAACCCTCACCGGTTTCCAGAATTGGCCATCCAAAATGGTGTCCTTCTAACCTCCCTTCAAGCTGGAGCTTCTTGAACATCCTCATGTAGCTCATTAGGAGGTAAACCAGTTTCAAGCGAGTTATCACTCGAGCTTCTTGAATCAAAACCATTGTTCTCTTCTTCATTGTCCTCTGCCTCCTCTTGGTGTCACTCTTACCTTCATCATCTTCCCATTCTAAAACATCTAGCTTGCACTCTTTTTCATACGCCCCAATTCGGCTTTTCTTCTTCTTCAAACACCACATCGATGATGACTTTCTTGGAAATCGGATCAAATAATCTATAGGCCTTGATTCATCGCTTACTCCTAACAAAATACACTTCTTGCTCTTGTCATCCAACTTGATTCTTTTCGATCGGTATATGAACATGAGCCGGGCACCCAAAATTAAAAAATACTCTCGCTTGTTGGCTTCACACCACTCAATGCTTCTTCCGAGTTTTATTTTGCTTCGATGCGGTGGGACTCCTATTGAGAATATGCACACTCCATTTTTGACTTCGGGCGAATACCTTAGGAACCTTCTTCTCAACCAACATAGACCGTACCATATTCATTATTGTCCTGTTCTTCCTCTTAGCAACTCCGCTTTCTTTGAGGGTGTAAAAGTATGATCGATTGTCTCCTTATGCCTTGAGCTTTGCAAAATTCTCCAAACTCATTTGAGGTTAACTCACCACCTCTATCTATTCTCAAGCGTGAAATATATGCACTAACTTCCTTTTCAACATAGGCTTTAAAACTTTTAAACATGGTAAAGGCCTATGACTTTTCATGTAAAAAGTAAATCCAAGTTTTCTGAGTGAAATCATCGATAAAACTTAAGATATACCTCTTGTCCTTTGTTTGAAATTTGGTTTGATAGGCCCCATATATGTCTGCGTGCACAAGTTGAAGCTGTTTTGATGCTTTCCATAAACTTCTTTTGGCATAAAATCTACGTGTTGTTTCACGGCTAAGCAATCACAAGCATAGTTTCTTCTTGAGTCTTGAGAGATGGCAGTCCACTCACCATATTCTTAAAAGAAAGTGTCTTTAGTCCTTTGTAGCTTAAATGGCTGAATCGACGAGTGCCAAAGATGAGACTCATTCTCGTCGATATGCCTAAAAACATGTAGAGGTTTTCGATACCATAGTAGCAAACAAGAAGAACATTCTATTTCCACTCATATCTGTTTCCATAATTAATCCTCCCCTAGGATGATAGACTTTACACTTTCCATGTTGAATCAAATTAGATTGTTCTTAAGCTCAGGAATGTAATAAACATCTGAAATTACCCGAGCAAATCCGTTTATTCGTAGACGAACACTGCCTTTTCCAACCACAGACATTCTAGTGTTGTTGCCAAGCTTCACGGTCTACCTAAAGCTTTCATCTAGCTCCGAAAACCACTCCTTGTTTCTACTCATATGGTTGCTACAACCCGAGTCTAAGAACCATACTTCTTCCCTCTTGGCTTGTTTGAGATCAACACACGACATTAGCAGAAGCTCATCTTCTTCATTCAATTCAGCATAGTTTACCTTTTCCTCCCAATGAGGACACTCATATTGATAGTGTCCCAACTTGTGACACTTGAAGCATTCAATAATGGCTTTGTTGAAAGAGTGTCTCCCTTTTCCTCTACCTCGGCCTCCTCTGAAAAAAGCTCTACATCTTCCTCTTCCTCTTCCTGCTCTATCCTCCTGAGTGGCCTTCAATACCTACTCTTCTTCTACATGGCCTCTCATTGTTTGTTCATGGACGAGGAGACTGCTCTACAACTCATCGATTGTCATTGTTTCCAAGTTGTTGGATTCCTCAATCGAGCACACTACATAATCAAACTTCAAACCCATGGATCTTAAAATCTTCTCTGTAATGACATTTTCACACATACTCTCACCACATGCCTTCATTTTGTTGGCTATGGTTAGAGTACGAGCAAAAAAAGCATTAACAATCTCTCCCTCCTTCATCCTGAGCACTTCGAAGTCTCTACGCAAGGCCTGCAACTGTGCTATCTTGACCCGTGTTGAACCTTGGAATTTTGCTTTATTGAATCCCAAATCTGTTTGGCCATGTTAGTGTTGAGGATTGTTTGGAGGATGTCTCGATCAATGGCTTGATAAAGGTAATTCTTTGCCTTTAAATCCTTCAACTTTTTCTCCTCGATCGGTTTGAGTTGTGCCTCTGTAATCATTGCTCCATCTCGCCACGCACAAAGTGATCCCATCTTCTATAATACACCAATATTCTTTCGAGCGAAGAAAATTCTCCATCGACTTCCGTCCAATGGTCATAATGACCATCGAATTTAGGAATAGCGACTTTGCACAAATCGACCATTCACGCTCTCTCTCGCCATTCTTCTTAGCTCTTTCACTCGAAAGAAATTGCGATTTCTTTCCACACTCGAGGTTTTCCCCACGCACACTTACAATCAAGCCCTGTGATGGTGCTCGATACCAATTGTCAAGCACAAAAATAATATTGCACTAAACCGGTTTTGTTGAGAGAGAATCTTATTGAATTAAAAACAAGCAATTGGCTTTATAGCCTTACGAAAGAATGAAACCACGTTCTTTCATGGCCTATAACGTGGTGGCTAGTTGAAAGAAAAATCTAAATCCTATCTCGCAAGTCCCTAAAGAATAGGGCTTTATTTAACAAACTCCTAACAGCCAACACTACTATGATATGTAGTCACCGGTGAACTAAGAAGGAACTTTCCCTTCTTGAGCACATTAACCAAATAATTGGAAGGAAAACCAAAGGATTAAGGAGCATTTGGTTTGGAAGGAAAACTGCATGTTTGGTTTGGAATTTGATCAATTATTTTATGATATTTTATTCAATAAATTAGATTATTTAGTAAAATAAAACAAATAATTTTATATTAATATATTATCAAGTAATATATACATTTTAAAATATATAAATTTATCAATATTTTTTCCCCTTACAAAAATAAAATACAAATATATAATAAATTGACTTGGCAAAAGAAAATTAATTACATGAACTAAGAATTTTTATCTATCTTCATTTAAATAAATGTTATTAGAATTTTTATTTAAATAATTAATAAGGGCATGAATTATTTTTATATTTATAGAATTTTATTTTATTTAAAATTTTAGAATTTTTATTTTTTTAGACATTTTTTTAAATAACCACGCCCCAAAATCCATTGTTCTCGCTATCATTTCTCTTCCTGTTTTAATTTAACTCATGAACAATTATTGAAATAGATCAAGGTAGACATGTCAATTCGGATGGCCGAGCTAGGTCGGTCCACTTACGCATGAGCCCAGCTCGCATTAGAAAAAGTCCACCCGTTGCGTGTTTACGGTCCAAGTTGACCCAGCCCACGAATTTTGAATGCAAATTCGGGCCACCCGTTAGCCATTCGGGTCGAGCACATGTGGGCCGCAATTCGACCCAGTTTGACCCGTCTAAATTTTTTTAAAAATTAAAATTTCAACATATTTATATTTTTTGTTAAATTACTAAATACAAAATAAACAACAATGATAAATTCACATTTATAGTAAGAAATGTTTACATGGAATTTATATCTTTATATTGAATTATACTAACTTTGTAAATTAAAATACAACACAAACAAATAATAATTAAATACATAACTATAGTTAAAGTACATTCCAACTAGGTTGGCACCTACTTAACTATAATTCAATTGTTCAAAATTATATTTTGTTTGCAAATCAATCTTCAGCAATTGCAAGATTTTTAAAGTATTCAGCAATATCGTCAAAAGTTTTATCTTGCATTCATCTATCTGCGAATAGCCAATATTTCGCGCATATGAGATCTTCTAAAATATCTTCTTTAAGTCTTGTACTAAAAGCAGACTCGGATGCCACTGTTGAGACTAGAACTGTTAGTAGATCTCATACCATTTTTATAATACTGGATAAGACCGCTCATTTAATTTTCACTATCGTAAGATGTCTAAATTGTCTACATCATATTCATGTAGTAAACTATAGTGATCAAATTGATAATATCTTTCTAATTTGATAGGTGTGTGTTCGTGTCTCTGATTGACCTTACATGGCGACCTCAAAATTCTCGCCTAAACTTTTTTTTTTTTTTATATACGCCCCAAGAGGGTCTTGGTACCCATATTTGAGGGTATTGATACCATTTCTGTGACGAGTTCTACTTCTGGTTTTATTAAAACCGATTTAAAACATGTTTCTTTTTTTTTTTTTCCTTTTGAGGAAAGTAGTTAGAAACTAATTTAGGCAGTGATTTGGAGATTACCCTTTCTCATTTTGCTTGGATTTGCTTTATTCTTTGTTAAGTAAAAACATGTATACTTGATGAAATAAAGAACCATAAGGTAAGAGTATGATAACTTAAATATAGCGAAGTTCATATAAATCTGGTCTTTTAGTTCATTTCACCTTTAATGGTATGAGTTACCACAAAATATGGGCCCAAGTAAGTAAAAGAAGTACCTCACATTTTGGTTTCAAAAATGGCTCATGACAAATCATTACGTCTCATGAACACACCGAAAGCTTGAGCCCGTTAGCAAGTACTACTAAATACTTTAAGAAAGAGGTGATATGATAAAGACAAGGTTAATCAAAATATTACACTTCATAATAATGAGTACTAAGATACTCCATGGTCCAAAAATCATATACGTCCACGCAAAGGTAGGTGGTTTCATGCTTTTGCAATCCGGGTTGAAGAGGATTGGAGGACCATATCTCAATCTTTGTGATCAAATGGTATTCATGTTCATCGAAGGCCACTTCCACTCGTTGCCCCTTGACTTCATACATGTCTCAATCCATTTCCTACAAGAGTCATAAAACGACTATGAATGGTGACATTCAATGAGTAAAAATATGGTGCTTGTGTGATATTGCACATAATATATCTTTTATCTTTCTTAGGGCCCTTCCCACAAACAATATTTGTACACCGAGCTCAAATAAATATTCTCGTGCATAAGCACACGGCTAAAACATTCTTAGGACACTCAATGTCCTTTCATGGGCTATTCTTGCCCTTGGCCTTAGTTCAATCGGACCTCAAGTCCTCATGTGGGTCGTTCTAACCCTTGGCCAAAAGTTGAATCCACTCTTTTCTTGGGACCTTCATCGTCCCTTATGGGCCACTTTTGCCCGTGGTGTACAAATAAGTTTGGAAAAATCTTTATGTGTTCAAACATACTTCATCTTTGTTTACATATAATTTTTGCCTTCTCAAGTTGAGCATAAATGGCACAAGATAATTTTCTCATTCTTGTTGCATGAAATAGTCAATAAGCTCAAGATACTCATAATCATATCATGTAACTCATCAAAATAGTTCATCAAGAGCACATGGAATATACACACATCGATGTATATAATTATCATTTTGCATATAAGTCATATACATAATTTTACTCACAACTTCTTGTTGTATAAAGTAGTCAATAAGTTCAAGATGCTCACAATCATATCAAGTAACTCATCAATATAGTTCATCAAGAGCACATGGAATATACACACATATAGATGTATATAATTGTCATATTGCATATAAGTCATATACATAATTTTACTCACAACTTCTTGTTGTTAAATCTTGATCCACCGAAAATAAAGGTTTTAAACATCATAACTTTGCATGGGGGTGAATGATACTTAAATCTGAAATTGAGGGTCTTTGGAACCATGAAAGAACGAGCCTTAATCATTTCGATGCAATAGCTTTTAGGGTATTGGTACTGCCACATAAAACCGAACTCTGTGGTATCGATACCCTTCGGGCGAGAAAGGTGTTAAAATATTTTATTTTGAAGGCTACGTTTTGGCCTATAAAATCTAACTTTCTACACCAAAAGCCTGAGTTCCTTGGTCCCTCTATCTTGCTTTGCCCGAAATGGGGCTTTGGTGCTTTGGGTTGGAGATTCTTCTATTGAATTAGACAACTTCCCATCCTTAGCTTTCTTAATAACCAAACCACTCACCTCTTCTCTCTGATTTTCTCTCTTACTTGAGAGTTCTTTCCTCTTGATTATTACTAGAAAAACGTGAGGGAGAGTTGTGGGAGAGTTATGGGGGTTGGAGAAGAGGAAAGGGCAAATATAACTTGAAATGAAGGGGATATTTATAGGAAATTCAACTCCTTCCTCATGATTGCATTCATTCTCATGGTGACACATGTAAAGTTGGGGAGATTTCTTTGAAGATTTTCTTGTTGGCCTTCATAAATTCATTTCCTCAACTACTCACATTTAAGAAGGTACTAGGGGTAGCCTATAGGGTAAAAATGCAAAACTCCAATTAGGCGGATTTACGGACTTGTTTTTGGGTCGAGTTTTGAAGGTCGAAACGTGCTCATTTTCGGCGTTCCTTATACCATCTCGAAGATCTCACGGGATCTTCTCAACGAACTTTGAATCGTAGAAAGCGGATCATCACAGCGATCACAACATCGTCTCAAAAATGGTGCTCAGAACCAAATTTCTGGGAATTCCAGATTTCCAACTTCACGGAAGGTTTTGACATAAAATCCGGGGTTGATTCTGAGTCGAACATAGGTGTATTTGGTACCATTTGAAGGTCTCATTGTGTACTTCGTGCAAAACACTTTGAATCAAGAAAATGAACCAACACAGAGAGGTTAAAACGTCACTCTAAAGATGGCTGCCCGAAAATGGTTTTGCTGGAATTTTGGCTGATTCCCAGATTTCTAACATCTTGGAACGTTTTGACATAATTTTTGGGGCTGTTTTCATAGTCGAAACTATGCATATTTGGTACCATTTCGAAGGTCTCGTTGCGTGCCAGCAACACCATAAGTTTCGTAAAAATTCTGACCAATACACAATTCATACAATGGCTCCAAAGTTGGCTAGTTAACTTTGAATCAAAAGCTCAAAACTTGGTTTTCTCACTTTTTGGGTCTCTACTCAACTTTTTCACTTTTAACCAAACAAGCCTTAATAAAAGCCAATAAATCTTAAATAAATATTTTTGGGCGTTACACCTTCACTAATAACATTACGTTTCTTAGCTATTATGGAGAAAAAGAAGAAGAAGATTTTACCTTTAGAAGCTGTATCAAAGTTTGTAGAGAATAAATATTTTAGCTATTATAGAGAAAAAAGAAGATTTACTTTAGAAGTTGTACTAGAATTTGTAGAAGAATAAATATTTTCATTATTACCATATTTAATAAAATAGTAGTTATACATGTTATTAATAAAAAATTTCAATTGCCAATTTGTAATATTTATGTTAAAAGCTAATGTTTCAGAAATTAATTTTAAAGTACACTGAATTTTAAATAATTTAACGCGATGATCCATTACAGCTGTCACTAGAAAAATTAGTGGCATGTTTTCATAATATTTTTGAAATTTTTCTTCAATTGACAAAATAATTTAAAAGAAAAATTGATCGTTTCTAAAACTTGAAAATCGATTAGCAATTTCTACAAATTGTAAAAGTACAAGATTACGAATTGGGTAATAAACTCCCGAACTAACTTTTGTGGCCTTATAAAAAGATTTCAAAGATTTCGTAACTTTAAATGCAATTTTCCAATCTAAATTATCTATATGAAATTGATTGTGCTTGAATTAATGAATACATTAATAGCATTGGTATAACCAGACAATATTTTAATATAAGAAATGTTGAATTCCATCTAGAACATCATCAATAAATTTTCTTCTTCTCAATCCAAGATTTTTGTAAATTTTTTCAAATTCTTGTTGTGTAGAATCTAAACAATAAATATAATTAATAACTTATCTAATTATCTGTATTTTGTAGTGTTATTAATTTCAAACCATCTTGCATAACTAAATTATATTTATGACAAACGCACCGCATATGAAATAATTTAAAATCAAATAAGGGTTTAACTGTTTTACTTAAAAGCTCAATGCATTCAGTATTCACACTTGCATTATCAAAAGTAATGTTAAGTAATTTGTTTTAACACACCAAACTCATTAAATACTCGTAATAAATTTTCACATAAATATACTCTATTATGTGGATATTCAAGTAAACGAAAAGCAATATTAATTATATTGTGCAGTAACCAATTATTACCAGCAAAATGTACTGTAACATAAGTGTAACCATTGTGACTATGTCTAGACCAACAAGACGTGAAACACACAATTCCATCAAAAAAATTAAGTTCATTTTTTAAATTTTCAGCTATTGTATGAAATAATTTCAAACAATAAGAACATGCAGTTCTACTTACATTCCTAAGAGAGGGTTGAACATACTTTTGCGGGAACTCTTCAAAATACAGATCTTCTGCAAAAAGTGAATGGCATTTCTCTTGCTGACAATAATTATGACATTCCAACTCTCATTTGTTCATGCGAATAAGTAAAGTTAGTAAAAGTAACTAATTCACTAGCATTAGTATGTGCAGTAATTTGAGCTTGTCTAAGAGCTAAATGCCATGTTTCATTTAGATATGGGAAATTGGCGCAAATGATTCCTAACGTATGACATTAGTGCACAAATGGTCCCTAACATTTTATTTTTAGCAGAATGGTCCATAACCTATCCATTTATGTGCACAATTGACTTTTTGACGGATTCCGTTAAAAATCGTCATTTAGTTGCACAAATAGTCTCTCTCATTTTTTTATCTTTATTAGTGAGGGTACAATTGTCGAGTTACATTTTTTTTTCTTTTATTTGGTGCAAATGGTCCCTAACATTTACCTTTGTTTTTTTGGCGCAATTGGTCCATAACATATATGTTTTGGTGCGCAATTGGTCCATATTGATGAAAAATACAAAAATATCCATAGTTTAATCAAAGAAATTTACAATTGGATTCTTAACCTTTGCAAAAAGTAAAAATAGGTCCGAAACTTTAATTTTTTTATTAAAAATTAAAAGAAACTAACAAATTGATAATAAACTAAATTATTTTTTTGATTTTATGAATTATAATAAAATAATTAAAATTTAAGCTCATAATTATTAACAAATGTGCTAATTAAAATTATTTTTTTATTATTATTAAGTAATCATATTATATAAAATTCAAACTTTAATTTTATCATTACAACATAGAAAAAGTGTCACAAGTAAAGAGTCCAAGGGGCTTTACAATCGCCCAAGAGCTTCCCTTGCTTCTCTGTGTAAGTTTCAGGGTTTTCATTTTCTTCTATACGGATCTCTACAGTTTTCACCGAAATCTCCTTCTTTGCAGTACTTTTTCAAGTAACTCACCGGAGGCATCTCTTTCAACCTGAGTAAAATCCTCAGCCCAATATAAGATTATAAATAATTAAAAACAGATCAATAATTTCATGACTTCTCTATGTTTCTATAAGCATCGTTAACAAGAAAAAAAAATGGCCCAAATGAGAATAATGTGAGTTCGCGTCCTATTCCTCCCAACCCCACACCCAATAAAAGAGGCTGGAATATAAACAAACTGGAGAACAAGGTGAGTGGGTACCTAGTAGAGCGCTTTGGGGATCATCATGTGCGGGTTTCTTCTTATGAGAAGGGGTTTTTGCGATTTGACGCTTAGATTCAGGCTTGAGTTTCTTGGACATGTTCAAAATTCGAGACTTTTCATTTTATCCATGTTCTCTTTGATTCTTTGGGCTCTCGATTCCTCGTACTCTACCATTCATTTTCCACCTCCATTTTCATTTTCTTCCTTTGGTTCTTCACTGCTTTCAGTTTTCCGACTCCCCTGTGTATTCACCATTTTCTCTCCCACTAGAAAGCTTAAAATTTTAATTGTCAAACTAATTTTTATTTGTGACAAATTTATTTTTCTTTTTATGTTGTAATGATAAAATTAAAGTTTAAATTTTAAATAATATAATTATTTAATAATAATAAAATAATTTTAATTAGCACATTTTAATTTAGTTTCTTTTAATTTTTAATAAAAAAATTAAAGTATCGGACCTATTTTCACTTTTTGCAAATGTTAGAAATCTAATTGTAAATTTCTTTAATTAAAACTAAAGATATTTTTGTATTTTTCATCCAATAAGGATCAATTGTGCACCAAACATATGAGTCCCGTTCTAATGCCCCTGGTGGCATTGTTGTTATATACCATCGGGACATTTGTCATGCATTTATTGTATGAGTGTAAAGTGGGACTTTACACTCATGCAATAAATGCATGATAAATGTCGATGGCATTATAACAATGCCCACCGGGTCATTAGATCACTTTTCCCAAACATATAGGTTAGAGACCAATTGTGCCAGAAAACAAAGGTAAAGGTTAGGGACCATTTGCGCCAATTGAAAGAAAGAAAAAAAATATAACTTGACAATTTTACCCCCACTAATAAAGATAAAAAAAATAAGAAGGACCATTTGCGCACTTAAATAATAGGTTTTTAACGGTTTTTTAATGGAATCCGTCAAAAAGGACTAATTGCACACCTAAATAAATAGGTTAGGGACTATTCCGCCAAAAATGAAAGGTTAGAAACCATTTACGCACTAATGTCATACGTTATGGACCATTTGCACTAATTTCTCTTTAGATATTTGTCTTTGTATCTCCGTAGCATGCTAGTGTCTGGACTTCTCCACACATAAGCCTTTCTCCAAATATTGCATACTGATGTACTATTGTTTTCACTTACTATAAAAATTTGCCACACCTCCGATGTTTGTTTCTTTTTTTTTTTTTTTTTGAATTTTTAGATGATCCAATTTCTACAACATTATCATCTTCTAAATTTATTGAAGAACAACTATCATTTAAATTAGGATTTTCAGAAGAAAAATCGTGAGAAATCTATAACACAGTAGTATACATTTTAGAAAATAGAAACAATCTATTAAGTAGTTAAAAATTTGAAAATGATAACAATTATCTGTAGTTGCAACAAAATGTGAAAGTCTAAAAGTTTTGAAATTTGAAGGTTATCTGTTAAGTGTGTGTGTGTGTGTGTGTGTGTGAGAGAGAGAGAGAGAGAGAGAGGGAGAGAGAGATGATATTGGAGCAAATTAAAAATTATGCAGATTACTTCAATTTTATAAAAGATAAAAAAAAAATAGGCGTTACAAAAAATGGTGAAATTCAATTTGTGTGTAAATGTGATGGAACAACATATTTACACATAATTTATTTATTTATTTATTAATTGATGCATGCATACAAAGCTGCATGCATGCATGCAGCATTTTCTCATCAATCTGGTGGCATTTAATTTTTTTTTTATATATAAAACTTACGGGTTAGCGATTAATTGATGTTCTGTAAAACTATGAATTGCCTAAATCTACAGTTCAGCAATAGTGGCCCATGAATCGCCCGCTTGATTCACGGGCCAGCCCGCGGGCCTTCATGGACAGGCCAAGACTGGCTTGTTCGGCCCGGCTCATCTTGTAATATCTAGACCAAGGGATTCACGCATTACATATGAGCCCCCAAAATAAAGAAATGAGTATTTTGAAATTAAAGGGAGAATATGAAGTGTTTTTTTTTTTTTTTTTTTTTTTTTTTTTTTTTTTATTTTAATTAAACTTAAAGGTATTGTAATTTTTCAATCAAAATATTGACTTTTTAACCGTCAAATAAGAGCTTGTTTGACAAAGCTTAAAAGCAAAATGAGTTTTTTCGGTAGTAATGTTTGATTTTTCAATCCATTTTTAACATGAAAAGTCAATAATTTCAACTCAAATAAACTAATATTAGTCAAATAAACCAAAAATTGGTTTATAAATTAGTTTATAATCTCTCATCAAACCAGGCTCTAAATTGCGTGAATGTAAAAGGTGGGTTTTGCAACAAAAAGGTTGAGATGAGGTTAAAATGTCAAAATTTAGATAATAACTACAAATTCTGCAGGACTCCAAATGATAGGGGGTATTGCGCGAATTAGCCATTTAAAAAATTCTTCTATAAAATATTGCATCCACAAGGAAAATTAGCTGTTGTTAAAAATTCTTCTAATCAAAATCAAATCAATTTTAAGGCTCTATTTGTTTTCATCCAAAAGGAAAATCTAAAGCTGTTGTCCCTAAATTATGCTACTTGGAGCAATTTGATCCCTAATCAAAATTTTTGATGTTTAGATTCTCAAAAAATCAATTTTCAAAATCTAACACATCCTCACGAATGTTTCATTTTTAGAAAATTTTTGTGTAGAAAAAATAGTACATTTTAGAAATTTCCTTTAAACTCATCTTACTTGAGAAGCATCATTGGGTACGTTATATATAATTTAATTTAAAGTAACATAGAGGGTAATGTGGTCTATTATAAATATGTGTAGGTGGATGCAATTAATATAATGATTATTTACAAGGATGCCGATGTTGTTTTTTAAAAAGTGAAAGGGCATCTGTGTAATTCTTTCAACTAGGGTTTTCAGTGAAGATGTAAAACCCCAGTTCTCTTCCTGTCGCACTTCCTCCGATTTTTTTCTCTCTGCTGCCGCTGGGGGATTCACCGGAACCCTAGAAACTACCGCCGGAAACCATGGGTAATGAAATAAATCAACACATATCATGTCCTAATAGATTTTTAAATTTAATTTATGCCTTAGCATTACTTGTTAAAATTAACGGGGATGGTGTAAATGTACAGGTATTTCACGGGATTCCATGCACAAGAGGCGTGCCACTGGAGGAAAGAAGAAGGCTTGGAGGAAGAAGAGAAAGTAATTTTCGTTAAAAATAATGAATATGCTCTTATCACTTCTTTTTTGTTCCGAGTTTTTTTTCTTTCGAAAACTATTCTAATCGTCCTCTTACTGATTTGATATTATGATCATCGCCTAAAATAGAATGTTATTGATTCAATTGAAAATACCTTGTGGGAATTAATCAATTTTATAATTCTTTCTTTGCTCGCCACTAATTCTGTGTATTGATATTCTGTGTTTTGATCCACCGGTTACTGTAGAAATCGTGTAATTTCATATGGGAAGGCAAAATTATGAAGGGAATTGGTGTTCTCCGTGTTCATTTTTCAAAGAACATGATAGCTTCTCCCTTATATTCAATGTTTAAATTTCTTAGATTTGTTTGGATCAGATTTAATGTTTTGCTAATGGATGGACTCATCCCAAATCCTATATTCCAGATTTCCGGAATTTCATTTGCATGCAATGTGGTTTCACGCATGGGAATTAGAAAAATCACATTTAAGTCCAAGCTCTCAATTCAACATAGACAGCATATAACCCCTTGATTTCTATAAAATTTGTTTTGGTCTGATTGCTGCGTCCATTGAGCTGCCTGAGATATTTTTCTATCGTACTTGTCTGTTCCAAGGTACGAGCTAGGTAGACAGCCAGCAAACACAAAGTTGTCGAGTAACAAGACAGTGCGTAGGGTGAGGGTTCGAGGAGGTAATGTGAAATGGCGTGCCTTGAGGTTGGACACAGGGAACTACTCTTGGGGTAGTGAGGCTGTGACCCGGAAGACTCGTATTCTTGATGTGGTTTATAATGCTTCGAATAATGAGTTGGTCAGGACCCAGACTTTGGTGAAGACCGCAATTGTTCAGGTGGATGCTGCACCGTTTAAACAGTGGTATCTTCAGCACTATGGAGTTGACATTGGTCGCAAGAAGAAGGCTGTCGCCAAGAAGGAAGGAGAGGTACTGACCCTTTACTTTGTTTAATGGTTTTTCCTTTCATCTATGAAGGCGTTATGCTTGAGTACAAATGTACTCGTGATTCTTATTGGAATGTTTTCAGTTGCTATGTGCATGTTTTCTGTGTGCCAATGGCCTAGACATTATGAAAACATAAAAACATGTAGATTAATATAATAATTGCAATTAAGTGAAATAATGTTATGCAACTCGTGAAGTAGTGGCTAGTTGGATTTTGTTGACACTGTTGCAATCAAACTTATCTTCAAAATAAATAATTTAGATTAGGATAAAGTTAATGATTTTGATATTAGATTCACTTAGCATCACAATCTGTAATGATGCATAAAAGTAAGCTCCATGATTTTTTTTTCTCGACTGTTTTTGAAATAAAAAGGGGCAACTACAGAGACAGCCTGAGTTAAATGACTATTATATAGAAACCGCTTCTCAATTCGAAAATTACAAAGACACCCTTAAGGTTTGTTTTGCACCACTTTCCCCTTTTATGGATCTTAAAAGCTTTTATGAGGAAAATTTTGAATAACACACAACTGCCCTTACGACAAAAAGAATTTTTTTTTTATAGAAAAAATTATCTTCCCGTGCCCCCTACACAGGCCCCTTGCCGGGTTTGTTGAATTGTTGGGGAGGGGGCTAGCTTGGGAGGGATGATTTTATTGTTTTTTGTTTTATAAGAAGAGTTCAGGAATTATGATATTTTTTCTTTCTGAGAAGGGCCTTAGAAACTATAATGTGAGAAAATGTTGTGCAAAACAAACGTAATTGAATCTCTACATAATTTTTGAAACAGGGGTCTGTAATAATTAGTTAGCTCTGGAGTGTTGCTGTAGTTGTCTCAAATAAAAAAAAATAGGAAGAGAAACAACATTCTTTTTCTTTCTGATATAAAGAAATCCTTTACTTTTTGTAGTTATGGTTTATAGAATTTTGAAGAAGAAAAGTAGTTGCAGTCATGAATGAAAATTGGAACAACCATAGCCATTCCCATTCTGATTCGGCCTAGTCAGCTCATTCTTGAGCGATTATTTGAAACTATGTTTTAAATTCCATTTACTTGGGCTTTTGATTACACACTTACCAATATGTAATTGATCCACATTGATATTTATGTTGATGTACAAGACTGGGATGCATCTAAGTCCATCATGAAGCATACAGTCATTAGAATATGTTGGGAGGTGTCATTTTCCTTAGATTTGGGCAATGGACATAGGAAGACCTTGTTTGTTAGTCAAGTACCAAAATACATGTGGGCAATATCATGCACAGTTAACATTAATTGTACATTTTTAAATTACAAAAGTACATTCTCTGTGAGGAGAATTTGTAACCTAATTCTAAGATAAAAAATGAGCATAGCTGAACGTTATGCATATGATTTTTGGGTAATATGGTCATAGTTTTTACCAAAATCACATCTATGATCTTTGGACATGATTTTGTTTGACTGTGTTTTAGGAGGCCGAGGGTGCTGTAGAAGAGACAAAGAAAAGCAACCATGTCCAGAGAAAACTGCAGAAGCGTCAACAGGATCGCAAGCTTGACCCACATGTCGAGGAGCAATTCAGCAGTGGCCGTCTTTTAGCTGCAATCTCTTCACGCCCTGGCCAGTGTGGTCGTGCTGATGGGTATGTATATTCCTCCATATTTCCTTTATTTCTTGACCATAGAATTAAATGTTGTCGCCGTTCCCCTTTCAAATCATACCCATGTAGCACTGTGCATCATTGTACTTTCAGGATATGTGCCGACTAATGTCTTTCCATAGCATTTTTTTGCTACCTATAAGTGTAATACAACATTTATTCAAAGAGAAGAGCTAAGAGCATACCACATTTATCTAAAAGAGAAGAAATGAATTTTTTATCTAAAAGAGAAGAAATGAATTTTTTTTGAATCAATGACCGTAGGGGTTTTTCACCCCTACTCATACAAAAAAGCATATACGTCTGTCGTCTTCCAAAGTTAACAACCCATCTTCTCAAATCTCTTCTTTTCAACTCTGTCTTCTTCTCTCTTTTGCAAAATTTATATGTTAGAATTTGAATTTCAATTGTAAACCTACGGTCGCATCCCACCACGGTAAGTGGTATATACTAGTCTAGTCCAATGGGACAGATAGGGGAAATCAAGCTTGCGCAATTTATTTATTTATTTATTTTGGTGTGTAGAACGTTTGTAGAACTTTGTTATTATCCACTGGGATGGTTTAAAACATAAAAATAACATGTTAATTTGTTTCACTAGATGCTACAATTTTTTTCTAGATGACTTTTTATCTAATAAATAATCATTTGTGATCACTTATTTCAAGACTAATACATGGTTCTGATCATTATCAGCTTAAAACATTTTGTCTAATGCTCTGCTTAGTATCAGTTTCTTCGTATTGATTGTTTATTTAATTATCATGCTTGATTTGTTTCCCTGGTGTTGAATTTTTGATATTTTTTATTAGATATATTTTGGAGGGAAAAGAGTTGGAGTTTTACATGAAGAAACTTCAAAGGAAGAAAGGAAAGGGTGCCAGCGGGGCTTCCTAAATTTGTCTCGAACTGAAAAAATGTTTCCCTCAAATTCTTCTCTCTCACTTTTTCTTTAAGACAGCCCGATCTTCCCTATTTAGTTGAAATTTTTAACAACTGTCATGTAACGAATTTTCTAGCAATGTTATATTATTATTCTGGTTCTCTGGGTAATAGCATTACAATACTGCTTCTGCTATGCTAATAATTTTGTTGTTTTTGTGTTGGTGCGTCCAAGTGAACAGGCCTCCCTTATCTTAAAGCAAAAATAAATGAAACTGTGCTTTAGTATCAGTTAAGGGGTAGCCCTACTTTACGCAAGTTACTTCCCATCAAAGATGATTATACTAACACCTCTTGTCAAATACTTGAAAGACCTCTATTTCAACTTTGAACTAACAGGAGTGACCCGGATATAAGTAGTAGGGGGTTCTTTGTTATGGTGAAGTGAATTCGCCTGTCTACACTAGTAGTTATCTCCTTCCTGTCTTAGGTCATACTCAGGAGTTTGGTGTGTCAACAGACGAGGAAATTGCAATGCATCTTGATCAACAGGCGTAGGTTACGTGTAGTGGGGTAAGGTAAGGAGGAAGAGCTTTAGTATAGCCAAATAGCATAGAACTCCTCGGTAAGGGGGAGTTTCTTATGAGCTCCAACTGTTCATTCGTTTTGGGCAAGCCGGTAGCACTCCACTGATCTCCATTGTAAAATAGTGCCTGTACCGGTAGCACTTCACTGTATATAGCATTAGGAAATCTATCGGCTAACCTTCTCTCTTTGACCTCACAAACGGTAAAAGTGTATATGTTAGAGAATTTTTAACAAAATCTTTGAACATATGATTCTCTTTAATTTAAAGAGTCAACTCTTAAATTTCTGTTTTAATGGACTCTCCAATTTAATATTTTAATTTAGAGAATAGATTTGGCTCTCTAAATTATTAAATGCATTCAAACAATTTCAATTTTCAATGTTTGGTATATTGATTTTAATTAAATAATATATACAAATTAGAATATGAAAGAAATAGAAAAGGTGAAAAGATATTAAATGTTTCTTAGAATAAATAAAATGATGAGCATGGATAAAGAGATTGTTGGAATGTTTAAAAAAAATTAATCTTTAAATTTATAGATGCTCTTTAAATATAGCTAAGCTGTTTTAGATGCTCTTATATCTAAAATAGATCACCCATCCCCAACTCACCCAACACGATGCAGTTCCAATAGTCTGTCAAACATACCAACAGCTCATTCTACAAAACTGACCAACCACTCACCACTTGGTGCTGCAGAAAAGAACTGAATAACAAGAACATGAGCTGTTACTTAGCATAAGCAACTTTTAAAGCAATTGATGACCAGAGAATGTACAGAGTTAAATACACGACTCTTGCCAAAAAATAAATGTCAACGATCATTTCGACTCCTAAGAATTATTGGGACAAATGCATACAGTGTGAACCCATAGAGATTAATGAATGATCAGCTGTCTTGGAGATGCATCAAGAATTGAATATTTGAAGAGTCATTCATAAACTTGCCCAACCTCTTTGCATTCAACTCTTTGAAACAGGAACTGATGTAAAATGCAACAACCACAGTTTCTACTTGTAACGTATTGAGGGGTTCGTTGCTGAATTGCCCCAAAATCAACCTGTAACATGCAGAGTCTGCAAGTTAAGAGACATGAATGAGGGGTCACACAGGAAAATTTAATTTAGTTAAGAGAGTGTAAGTTTGGTATTATAATAAACAAGTTAAACATCATGCAAATGTCAGGAGAATGAAGCAAACGCCCTGATAATATAATTTCAAAAGTCTTTACTATGTTAAATGCATGTTTGAAACACTAAAGTAACTTTTAAATAACTACTTTTAAATAACTTTTTATTTGCCGATATCTTTGGATAAACTTTTCAAGCTTAGCCAATCATGCTCTCACTATACCGTGATGCTCATTTAGGCAGCACACTCGTATCTGTTCCGTTGCCGTATTTCTTTCTCAATCTCTCTCTAACAAAGTCATTTCTTGCTTTGATCCGAGCTTGTTGGGGAGCAGCATTTACATGTGAAAGATGCAAACCAAATGCAAACAATGAGGCTCCACCAAGGAAGTATGCCACTGTTATAGCCAGCTTCTTAGGCGTTGAGGGGAAGCACGACACCATCTGTACCTGCTCGTTCTCTTCAGCAAAGTAAATTTATTAAAAAACACACACGAGACAAAAATAAAACGATCATATAATCTTCCACAGATATCTTGAAATATCCAAACGTAAACTTGTTCTTTCTACAAAATCACTACATACAAAAGGACAAGGTATATACAAATCCGTCTGGGCAATTGATTAGCAGTGGATACAAAAGTGGTGATTAATCCTTAGATTTCATATCATATCTATTTGTAAACAACTGGCCATGAATATAAACAACAGACTTGAAGAATTCTAACTTATAAAATATTAGGAATTAATATTCAGTATCCAAATCACTATAAAAAACAAATATGAACCTAATATTGGACACCAGAAATAAAATGTTTAGCAAATCAATTTCGTCTTGCCTGCTCTACTTAAACAATATACTGTAGGGTTTATGAATCGAAATATGAATAGCAACTAAACGTATCTGTGTGCGGAATTTCATCGAACACAACATATGCGATAAAATACACATACACGAATGCACATACGCATAGCACTAAAATAATTCAAAAAAATCAAGAAAATGAAATTAAAGTTACCCGAGTGAAACTATTTCACGCAATCACGATCCTGGTTTCAATGGCGGAATTCAATTTTATTTCAACAAATGAGAAATTGAGCTGATTATTGGGTTACTGCAGACGAACATTCATGTAATTATGAATTGCTATGCGAATAATCATATTTCTCCTCTCTTTCTATTTGGGTTGGGGGAAGCCCAGAGAATGAAGCCCACTAATGGTAAAAGCCCAGGATGCGGTGGGGGCAACTTTTCCCGCGTTTTCTTTTTGAGAAATAATAATAATAATAATAATAATAATATTTGCGTAGACAATAATAAAATATTTAAAAATAATCCATATGCATTACTGAGGCATTGTTTGATATCCATTAAAAATTCATTTTGGTTTTTTTTCAGTCTTCATATTTAACTTTTCAACTTTAAAAAAAAAAAACAAAAATTTCAATAATAAACAATATTGATCAAATAAACCAAAAACTATTTTATAATCTCTGTCAAACGGGCTCTGAATTGAATAGCACAAAACAATATATAAGATTTTGTATTAGTTATTCTTTTTAATCATGTTCAATTTAACTTAGAATTCAACTTGTCACTTATTGGTATTAACAACATCTGGTGAGTTAATCACGATTAATGCATCTTACCAAGTGAGTCGAAATTTTATATTTGTTATGATGATTATGTTTCTTCTAAATACTAGAGAACTCGTGCCGTAAAAAACAATGAGACTAGAATAAAACATACATGAATTACATGTTCGATTATACTTATCAAAATATTGGATATGTTGTACTAAAATTTTTAGTGGAAGGCAATATATAAAATTTTAATTTTCTTTTTCTTTTCTTAATTAATTTTCCACAGTTTAACTTGTCAAATACATTATTAGGGTTAATTTGTTCTGTTGTACTAAAGGTGAAAAAACACCAGTGGTCACTCATTTTAGAGCAAAGTTTCCTGTTAGCCATTGAACTTTATTTTGTTAAAAAATGGTCACTTATATCTACTTTTTGTTTCAATTTAGTTATTCGATTTGTTTCTAAGAGCCTGTTTGACAGAGATTATAAACTAGTTTATAAACCAATTTTTGGTTTATTTGACCAATATTAGTTTATTTGAATTGAATTGTTGACTTTTCATGTTAAAAGTGGGTTGAAAAGTAAAAAATGACGGCTGAAAAAAATCAAAATAGATTATTAATCTGTGTCAAATAAGGCCTAAACAAAATGTTTGACGTGATAGTCTTCCTGGTCAACGCCACATCACATATTCTATTACAAAAACTAGAAGATTTTAATTGAGCTTTCAAAATAAAATAAAAATCCAATTTTAATGATGACTTTGAAATAAAATAAAGTGCTGTAATTAACATGAAATATCACTATAAGCCTATTAAATTGAGTGGGAATAGCGGTAAATAACCATGTGGCTCGACCAATTTATTTGAATAGCCGTTAATTCATTTTACAAATAAATTATCGAATATATCCATTTTTTTCCTTTCCGTTATTCCATTTCAAATGATTTCAAATTCATTTCTGTCAGTTATACGTTAGTGCCGAAAAATATAGAATTTCAAATTTTACTGTTTTGCAAAGAAATTGGCATTTCATTAATCTTAAAACAAACTCAAACAAGGGGAGGAAATCATATTTCAAAGTTAGAATTTAACTCATCTAAATTCTTGTACGATGTGTGATTATTTTTTCTTCCTTTAATTTATGGTAGAAAATTAGAAATTGTGAATTTTATGGTATAAATCATGACAGTATATATACATTTGTTAATGAATTGTGATTTTTACTTTAAATTTCTGTAAATTTGAGTCCATTTGTGAAATATTGAGATGAAGTAATTAATTAAAAATCAGTTTAACAAGTATAAATTGGCCTTAACAGATATATGATCTCTTAATAGATTTTACCGACGAGGGTATTTAATTTTTTTTTTTTTATATAAAAGAGGCATTTACAATTTAAATTTTATAAGTTGAGCCCTTTTTCGATTCATTATATTTAACTCGATCTTTTAGCCAAAGCGGTTGTTAAATCACTGTATTGTATTATTTCAATTGAAAACTTTTTATTGTTTATTAATTAATATTTTTTTGATTTGCTTTGATGATGTTTGTTCTAAAAATTTAGAGAAGGGATGCAATAAGGAGCAATGAGAGACATGGGAACAAGATACATGTCTGTTTGTGAGATGATATTGCCCCCTTTTAATGACTGGGCATTGTTTTCAAATTTAGGCACTAGATTTTGCCCCAGGGAACAGGCAATCTTGTTGACCAAACATGATTTTCATATGAAACTTTCAAAATAAAGCATATAAATGACCTCTTTCTATTCTAATTAAAATAATAAGATTTAAATAAATAAATATTCTATTAAATTTCGTTATCATTTATTTATAAAAATTGTACATATATCGAGCTTTTGATGAATTATATCAAAGATAAAATATGAATAACTAAATTTGTCAGCATTTAAATTTTCTCAATTTATTATTTTCTTTTCTTAAAAGAACACAATCATTTCAAATATATTGTGAACGAAGCTTAATTTAATCAATTAATCTAGTAACCAAAAACAGTAGTGGATTCAGATTTCCAGTGCCTAGCTTTCTCAAATCCATTAGTGCAGTTCTCATAATCTTCAATAGTTTGATCAATTTCTTCTTGACTGTTCATCACAAAAGGTCCAAACTGCACAACAGGTTCACCAAGTGGTTCGCCTCCAACCAAGATGAATCTCAGGGACTTAGATGACTTATTCCATGCCTCAAGGCCGTCGCCTGAGCCGCCGAGAAGAAGAAGATTATGGGCTGTTATGGGCAAAGATCTTGAGTTTCCAAATATACCCTCCCCTTCCAAAATGTATACAAATGCATTCCAAGATACTGGTATAGGTTGCTGTAATTTGAGCCCCTGGATTGAGAGTGAAATCTAAGTACATAGTTGGGGTCCTAGTGTATACTGGTGACTTTATTCCCAGTGCTTCTCCTGCTATGATTCTGACCTTGATCCCATCTTTTGCAGCTTCTGTTATGTCCTTGCTTGTTATTTCTTGATACCTTGGTTCAATCCTGTTATAGAGTAAAGATGAGCACGTGTTTGGTACGCGTATTGGATAACACAATAGACAAGTTCCTGATCTGTTCGAGTCTCTCCACCACTCGTTTTACGAAGAATAATAGCTCAATCTTTGAGACGAGGGTGGTTATCATTTAGCAATTAGGGATATCACTTACATTTTATATTTGGAGGAGAGATTTATCCACAACTGCAAGCCCTTCTGAGTTCCCTGTGCTGCAGGCATTTCTGAGTGAACTATTCCTCTTCCAGCAGTCATCCATTGCAAATCACCAGCTTCTATTGTACCCTTGTGTCCCTCAAAATCTTCATGTGTCACTGCTCCCTGTTAACAACAATTTATGTCAATATCTTAACTAAAAAGAATTTGTACATCAAATAATTAATCATCTCGTCTAAAAACTTAAAGTTGTGTATTTATTATATGCGACTATCGATTATTTATAAACACGAAACTGTTCCACGCCGGCAAGATTTACTTTTTTTTTTTTTTTGGGTTGTCTGAATTTTCCCCTTCCTTGTAGCAACTTGACAAAAAGGAGGCGGCTGAGACCGACCATATAATTGTTTTTTAGCATAAAGAAAAATTTATGTTGTTTCTTTAATCTAAACAATCACATCTAGTTGACCATTTCTGCATAATGATTTTTTAAATTTGATCATTGTTTTGAGTTCAAATCTTGCTATCACCCGGTTTATAAAATTAGTGCATGTTTTAGACTCTTAATAAAAAGATTAACTTGAAGTGACAAGTTGACAACAATTTAAATAAATGAGTTAGTTATTTTCATGAGTGGCCAAGAAGTGAGCAATGTGGTGGCTATATACCTGCAACATGTAGGTGACTGTTTCAAATCCTGTAAAACAAAAGAAGATATAATCAAGTAAGATGAATAACCAAATTAACTCTTAACCACCTGATTAAGTAAATTTAAATGGTTTATTAATCAAACCTCTATGTGGATGGTCAGGAAATCCAGAAGGAGCAGACACTGTAAAAGCCAAAAAACAAAACATTCATTATAAGCAAGAACTGTAATCTGTAATGTCATTTTGATTCAAAGAAAACACAAAAACAGAGACACAAACCTGAAAATTCATCCAAAACAAGAAAAGGGTCAAAATATTTCAGCTCAAACCTGAAAAATGAAAACATAAATATAAGACCTTCATATGTATATTCAACTAGATTGCCAAGGCTGTTCTTTTCTTAGCAGCAGGTTATATGATATGTTGCTGAGAAAAGCGATAATAAAAGCCTGCCGGCTGCAAAAAAGTTACTTGTGAGCACGACGGCAAATAATAAATAAGTACCTTCCGATGCTTCTTCGGACAGTAGCTCCGACTCCCTCATGTTGAGGCCTGGCTAGAAACTTTCTGACAACGGTACGAGGTTCTTTGACAACGTTGGACATGTTTGTCTCTGATATTTTGGATTTTGTTCCTTTGTTTCTTGAATATACTAGTGAGTAAACTGAATTTGAAATTTCACTGGTGGGATGAAATTTTTAAGGTGTTTTGTGATGTTTATATAGGAAGAGAAAAGAGTTTATATATATAGGAAAAGAAAAGAGATGGAAAATCAGAAAATGGTGGAGGGTCAAACGGGGAAAGGCGTGGGTGTCCACATGGGAGTTTCCTCGAGATGCAGGCACTTGGCATGTAACGTCACCATAGCGTCATGATGATGCTTTCACATAGTGCCGATCTTGCTATTAGCAAATAGAGAGTTTATTGAGACATTACAACATAACATCTTCTCATTTAGCAAAAATAAAAAATATATTGGAGACCTTAAAAAAGACAGTAAATTGAACGTTTTGATTTGATAGATTTAAGATAGAGTGAAATTATAGTATAATTTTTACTAAGGATAATATGACATTTATTTTTAATAAGTAGAAAATATTTTAAAATAACCTGCAAAAGAAAGAAAACAATAGTTCGAAATATTATTATTCCTTTAGAAGAACACAGAATTAGAAATTATAAATTATAAAGTACTCCGACATTCAAAACAATTAGAAAAATAGGTGTTTAACTTATGTAATATTAAACAAAAACAAAAATACAATAAAATAGAAAAAAGAAAATATTAGACAGAGCTTAAGAACATAAAAAATAAAAATTAATTCACAATAAAAATTTCTCGAGTGAAATCAAACCTACATAAAACGTGCAAATTTACTATCTCTCGATGTAAATCACGACGAATCTAAGTGCATAAATTCACAATAAACACATGTGCACGACCGCATATATTATATTATATCTCTATCTCCTTTCCAAATTCATGACTTTATCATTAGTGCTAAATTGGTATTTCACCTCTTGGTTTCAACATTAATTCACAAAATTCATAAACTGACCAAATTATGAAAAGTAATCAAAGCCAAAATTCAACAAGAGATCATAATTAGAGTCAAAAGTTAAAACTTGAATTAAACAATCAAACTAAGTTACATCTTTCATCGTAACGAGAGAATTAATTCCGCGTCATCGTATTACAAAAATATGTAATAAATTGACAGATTTAAAAAGAACAGAAAATGATGATGGTGATGAAATCCGTTGCAAAAACTCTGAATTGTAGCAGTCTCTCTTCTTATTTTTTAACGTTTTCTCCGAACCCCAACTCTAATTTGTGCTTTTGAATATTGTTGAGCATGATTGTAGGGATGGCAAAAACCATGACTGCGCCGCCCCCCACGCCCCCCCGCCCCCGCCTGGTCGGATAATAGGGGCGAGTTTGGGGCGATTTTTTCCCCACCAGTCGTCCCCGGCAAGCCCGACCACCATGCGACGCCGACTTCTAGAATTTTTTTTTTTTTGAAAAATCATAAAATATAATAGAAATTATAATTTTTACTACAAATAGACTAAAGAAGAATCGAACTTGGGTTAAAAGTTGTAAACTACAAATCTTAACCACTACACCATAACCTCAATCTTATAATTTTTTTGTTTTGTTTGGTACAAATATATATAAAAAATTATTTCTTTTTGTTTATTATTTTTTTTTTTTTTAAAAAGATATTTTTCGATGGGCAGTTGGCGGGTTGGAAGGCCGACCCATAATGACCCCCGCCCCATGAATTCGCGGGTCGCAGGATGGGGCGGGTCAAATTTTTTGTGGGGCGGGGCGGGGCGGGGCGGGGCGGGGCCCTACATGATTGTCTTTCTTTGAATGTCTTGTATCGACACTATTTTATAATTGAAGTGTTTAGACCTCTTTTCTCGGCAATTGGTTAATTAAGTTGCAGCAAAATCGAATTTGGAGACCTCGTCACTTGGCCGCGAAGTTTAAGCTCACAACCTGCAATGAGCGAGTTAGACTTATCGTGACCTCGAGACTCTACTCTGCATGGAACTTTTTTGGCAGCTCCGAGTAAAATGTGCATATTTTTTGGTAGAAACTTCGAAGTGCAATATTTAAAGTGCATTTAACTTCAAATTCGATGAACTTTCCAATGATATATTATATGCCTAGTACAAATCTCTGCATATTCTCGTGGTGCTCTAAATTGTTTTTTTTTTTTTATTTTCTCTGTCGACGTGTTTTTTAAGACATAAAAATACGATGAAAATTAATAAATACTCGAGCAAATTATTAACAATGGTATATAAGTGTAAAAAATATTTTATACACTTATAAATAGGCGATGTCCAATTGCTCATGACCAGGATGACGCCATTTAGACAAAAGCATGACAAAACGACAGTGGTTTGGATTATAATATAATGGAGTCAAAATTACAGAAACATGGGACGTACTTGAAATCTGCCGAATGGATTGTAATAACGTGTTGGACTTTGACTTTTTGGAAGCCATAAAGACAGATGGGTGCAATGTTCATTAGGATGTAATGGAATATGATGATTTAGGAATTACGAAACATGATGCAACATTACGTGGATGGATAATTTAAAGACAAAAAAGATTTTAACACAGTTTGGCTATTTTTGTCTGAGAACAGTAGAGGTGTAATGTAAAATATCTTAAATGGATAAAATTAGATTGTGTCAAGTATTGGTAGACAATGATCTTACCAACTCTTATCGTTAATTTTTTCATTTAAGTTGAATAATCAATCAAATGTTTTAGTTATTTTTATTATTTATTTTTAGAATTTTTTTTAGTCTTATGAGTAGTTCATTCTTAACCAATATTGATTGTTTAATAGCCTCGTAGATCGTATTGAGTCATTAAAGAATTGTGTTGAACCAGACTCAAATAATTTGTCTAGTTCATATTTATTTATTTTTTATGTTCGAGTTCAGAATGCTAAGGGGATGGGGGATTTTAGAAAATGTTTTGTCAACAATGTCTATTTTTATTTTTATTTTGTTATTTTTTTCAAATTTCAAGTACCATTTAGTCTTATGTATTTTATTTCGAGAGAGAATTCAATCCTGATAAATTTTTAAAAAATTAGTTCGATAAGTTAGTGTGAAGAACTGTTGATTTTCTCTAAATAATTGGATTGGATGGTGAGCAGAAACACATAAATTGTGGAGATTGGTCTCGTTTTATAACAATTTTTGTTATAAATTAGATAATAAAAAAGCACCTTGCAAATAATTATTTTCGAGAGATTTCAATATTCATAGGAATGCAACATACGATGAATTCTATGCATGACCTATGTTATTTACAAATATTTGCCACATATTCAAATAAGTGGTTCTATATGGTAATCACAAACGGCTTTGTAAGCTTCCTTAGCATCTTGCACACCAACTAATCCCATTGAATATGATGCCAACGCAGGCATCATTTCTTCATCCCGTTCCTCAATTATTTCAATAAGATTTATATTAAGACTAGCGAAAATGCAAAATCATGAGGAATATTTCTACTTTGAGGAGTAGTAGTAGAACTACCGAAGAAGTGGTTGGAATCATAAGTTTTCATTATTCTATAAAAATCAATTACAAATAATAATGGAAGAAATTATACGACAAGAGTCCTGATCTAGTCCCACTGTGGGGAAATCTTATAACCTCCACAGCTTATGTGGCGGGCTAACTAGGATGCCAACTGGATTTAATTATTTTTTACCACCAAACTCACCCTCCCATCCATTACAATCAACACTCTCTCCCTCTCTCTCCACGATTCTCCACCAAATCGTGCCCTAGCTCCCCCACTTCGGCGCCGTTGACCACCATCGCCGTGGACAACCAAACAGTCGCGCGTTTCGTCTCTCTCTGCGTGTGTCCTCTCTCCATCGCCGTGGCTCCGCTCTCTGCGCGGTGACCTCCCACCGTGAATCGCTCCCTCCCTCACCGTGTGTCCTCTCTCTACGCAGTGACCTCCCATCGTGAACTGCTCGCTCCCAACACTGTCCCACCCGAGAACGTGTAGTCCCTCCACTGTCATCACTGTCCATGGTGATCCACTATTTTCAGACCTCTCTCTGCGCGGTGATTCACCATTTTCACGTCCCCGGTACTGATTATTTTTTTTAACGTGTTCTGAGGGTGTAGTGAGATTGGAATACAATTATTTTGTTGCCAATCGTAATTCTACCCAATGATTTGCCAAATGTGAGGGTTTGGACGTTTTGATGGAATCTGAAATTGGTGATGAATTTGTGATGATTTATGATGAATTGTGATGATTTGTGTTGATTATGAGTTTTGTTGGCTGATTTGTGATGATTTGCCTGATTTGGCATGCTTTGTCTGAAGGCTATTTTTTTCTCCATATCTATCTAACCTAATGATTTGTCCCGTTTGTTGTATAAGGAGAGAGGGAGATAGGGTATGTGATGATAATGTGGGTAGTAGAACAAGACTATAATTGGATAAACGGGCTGTGATGATCAATGTTGTTGATTTGTTGGATTGTTGGAATTCAACAACTACACAATCAGTCATGTATCTTGGCTTGGCAGCTCGGATGGCATGAGTAAAGGGGTGTAGCTCGTACGTTCATGCAACCGGTGTTTGCAGCCATGGCGGTGCTAATCAATGTAGTCCAAAAACATGATCTGAGCCTCTAATGTATTTGTCAATTCGTAATGTAATGTATAGCGTATGGAACTTGTTGGTATTCTTGTAATATTGGTGTGACCTTCGAATAACAGATAAGTAAGGATCGATGTCTTCGTCTAGTGGAAATGTTCTCCAAGCACGACTTAGATGTAGATGTGGTGCGTATATGAAGATTCATACCTTACACTTCGAAAGGAACCCACACCGTCGATATTGGAGATGTCATAGTATGAAGGTAAGTGACTTTTAATATGTATGTTTTGGATTGTTCAATTGAATTGACTAGAATTATATTATGCTATTGCAGGATGGTGTCATGTGCGGAGGCTTCAGTTGGGCCGACGAGGTTGAATCTAATTTTGGATCGTAGTCAGAAGGACGTGAATATACGCGTACAGAATTGGATGAATTGGTGAGCTTAATAGAGAAGGTAGAGAAGCTAGAAGACAAAGTTCGTTCACTTCGGCGTCTTAGAAGTAGGGAATACAATTGCGCAGATGTTGTAATCATTTCATGTATCGCCATAATTGTGTTTGTTTTAATGAATTTGCTGGTCTAATTTTGTAATCTAATGAATGTAACTTTTTGTTTATTAAGAAATGGCGTTCAACCTGTTGTGATATGATTATGATTCTCATATGATATATCAACATAATTTTGAACAAATGGAGTTCATATTTACTAACTTGTTCAATTGAATATTTTTTGTAACACATAACAGGATGAATGTAATAGCCAAATGATTCGTTTTATCAAATCTGTGAAAATTCAATCGTTCCAAAAATACACAATAATTAATCCTTGGCCAATAAAATACACACAACTGCATTGTTTGAAATACATAAGGTAACCAGCTACAATAGATTTGCTACAAACTAAATGTAAAATTCGTTACATCCCTATTCGAACTACAAGTTAATGAAGTGAAAGTAGCGTCATCTCTCCAGCTCTCTTGAGGGCCATCATAGTCATACTAGTTATCGGGTATGTTCGGTACATTTGATCTACAAAATTAACGATATTAATACAAAGTTTTTAGTGTCATAAATGAATGTCAAAGCAACAAATATTATTCAAAGTTACATATCACTAAATCTCGAGTACGTTTTTTTGTCATGTCCATTTTTTCCACAAATCGAACATTGTCGACTACTTTTAGAGATTGCTTTCTCTTTTGAAAACCTCAATTGTTTCCCACATCCCTTTGTTCGAATTGCATTTGAATCTTGTATAACTTGTTCGACCTCCCGACTTTTGGAACTGGATTTGCTTTTACCGACATTCTCACCATTATCAACTTGGTTGACTTTCAAATTCAACATTTCAAACTCATTTAATAGAAACGTACTGCGGGCTTCTGTTAAGGCCGCATTAACCATTAACATAGATGCCTTGTGTGATAACAACCCATGTCGGGCAATTAAAAATTGGATAGATGAGTAGTCCATGTTGGAAGTTGCATTAGGTTCGCAAACAATACCCATTTTGGCATTCTTTGTCCAACGTCGAAGTATATATTTATCTGGAAGTAAGAGAACTTGTTTTTTTTTTCAAAAAATATACCATGTGGCGACATGGATAACCTTCAAACTCGAAAGTTCGACAACTGCATGACACATAGTCATTTTCCGTGTAATACGTAAGTTCTCGTGGCCGATCAAAATATTTGCCAACTTCATATCTAAGCATAATGTATGTTTTCCCCACCGATGAAATTTCTTCTCTTCGAGCAAATGTATACATTACTCTTATCAACTTCTGTCTCAAACAACATAAACACCTTCTTCGTGTGGATTTCAACCATCTGATGTTCCATCATAAGACTGGACATCAAGCAGGGTTGTTCATTCAGATCAACATGGTTAGCTACTAGTTCCTCGTAGTGTTGATGACTCAATGCCCTATTAAACCTAGTAATGAATCCCATCAGTGAATTCTTTCTGTTCACGTACTTTTTAAAAAATGAGTGGCCACTCTTGGATCGTTGGCTGTTAGACATTTCTGCACTGAATATGTGCTTAACGTATGATGGCACCCACCGACCCCGGATATCATACATCGATTGTAGCCATTCATTGTCATGTAAACCAGTATTTACTATTGCTTCGTTTCCACGTTCCTCAAATTCAACTGGTGTCTCTGAATTTTTTGATAATGTTAACTAAACTATGATACTGCTCATTGTACACCATCACGTTAATTTTTTCTGAAAACTTGTTTAGAATGTGCCAGATACAATACCTATGGAATGTCAACGGCATGACTATTGATATGGCCTTCGCAATTGCAGCGTCCTGATCAGTAATAATCAACGGATGAGCATGATTGGAGATCGATTCCATGAACTTCGACAACAACCACACAAATGACTATATTGTTTCGTCGCTCAAAAAGCCGCACCCAAACAGAATAGTCTGACCATGGTGATTTACACCTACGAAATGGGCAAATATCATTGAGTACTTATTCGTGTTGTAGGTTGTGTCGAATACCACAGCATCGCCAAAATAACGATATGACCGTATAGATTCAGCATCAGCCCAATAACAACGAATAAACTTATTTGCTTTGTCTATCTCGTAGTCAAAGTAGAAGTTCAGATTTTTCTCTTTCTCAAATGTGAAATGCTTTATTAGTGTTTCAGCGTCATGACCTCTTTGCTCTTCTCGAATGTTTCTTTCATGGTTCCTAATATCTCTCTCCACACACACAATCGATGATGGACCACCTGAATCTATCTCTATAAGCCATAATTGCTGGCACGTTGGTATATTAGCGGCAGCAAATTGTTAAGTTAGTGCTTTCTTTGTACTCGACACAGTCCGATGAGATCTTAACAAATGCACTCGATTAGGAATAGTAAGGGTATGATTGTGTTTCTCGATAAAGTTGTTAACTATCCACATTTGTCCCGTTTGTTACTTCACCACGGTTAATCTAGCACAACATCCAACTCGTGTTTGCCCACGCTTTCTTTCCCCAGCACGAGGCACATATTCTTTATGTTTTTTCTTATATGTGTCATTTGTTTTCCCTTCCTTAGAACATACAAACAATTTTCAGTATGTCTCACCACTAACCTTATTCTTTTTACTGTTCTCAATTCGTGTACTAAATCCAACCTCCCGGACATAATTATTGTAGAAAATGTAGGCTGCCTCATGTGATTCAAATTATTGTCCAGTTGCAGGATACGATGAACAGAAACTTGAAGAATATACACATTGTCTGAACTTTGTGATTCCATCCCTATCAAATATAAACAATAAACAAAAAAACACCATTATCAATACAAATTTATTGATTACATACGGTAAATTATTTCAACAATGATAATATACAGCTACTTAAAATTTCAGGGGTCAAGCTACTTAATCCCAATTGCAGCTACTTTTCAAACAATAAATAATGATCATTTTCAATTTGTATAATTTATCCCCATTGCAGCTATGATACATTTTAAAAATTAATTAGTATTGGAGACGTGAAAATGGTGGTTCACCGCACAGAGAGAGGTTTGAAAATGGTGGGTCACCACGAACAGTGATGACAGTGGGAGGACTACGTGTTCTCGGGTGGGACAGTGTTGGGAATGAGCGGTTCACAATGGGAGGTCTCCACGCAGAGAGAGGACACACGGCGAGGGAGCGAGGGAGCGGTTCATGGTGGGAGGTCACGGCGCAGAGAGCAGAGCCACGTCGATGGAGAGAGGACACACGCCGAGAGAGGACACATGTAAAGAAAGACGCAACACGTGACTGTTTGGTTGTCCACGGCGATGGTGGTCAACGGCGCTGGAGTGGAGGAGCTAGGGCACGATTTGGGGGAGAATCGTGGAGAGAGAAGGAGAGAGTGCTGATTGTAATGGGTGGGTGGGTGGGTGGTGGGTGGGTGGTAAAAATAATTAAACCCAGTTGGCATCCTAGTCAGCCTGCCACATAAGCTGTGGGGGTTATAAGATTTCCCCACAGTGGGGACTAGATCAGGACTCTTGTTGTGTAACCCTCACCGAAGTGCATATATAGGTTCATTAATGCTACCCACGTGCCACCCAATAATCTAGTTTGTTTGGCAGTAGCTCCATGATTGCTTTGACTTGTCCAATCCGAAGTTGGAGTGGCAAAATATGAACCATACACCTTGAAGCAATCTCAATCTACTCGTTCTTGGCAACTGCCCTAGTTACAATAGAGGTCCTCATAGATCTTTTCTTTAATCAACATTGTACTTCGCCGCATATATCTCTCCAATTCGAGAAGTCTGGGAGAAAGCTTGATATTCTTGAGACAATTCAGTAAGAGGACCACCTTCAAGTATATGGTAATTGTCACAAAAAGTAAATAATCAAATATATGATTACGATAGAGTCAACTACAGGGGCGGATCCAGAAAATTATATTGGGCCGAGCTGAAATTTAAAATAAGTTAAGGACTTGTTGATGTATTTTTTTTCTTCAAAAAATGAATTTTTTTTGACTACTTTATTGACTTTTCAAATTTTTTTGTAGTGTAAAAAGTTTGAAAAAAAAAATAAGTAAAAAAAAAAATGAATTTTTGAAAAAAAAAAAAGGGAACTGAACATGTCATAAGTCAAAAATATATATATATATATATATATATATATATATATATATATATATATATATATTTACTAAAGTTGAGTTCATCGAGATTTAATAACATAAAACTCATTCATAATAGATGGTTGCAAGTCAAGTTGTGAAGATAAAGGATGTTCAATTTCAAGAGATAAATTTGGAGAAAGTTGGATGTCAGGGATTGAAGTAATTTCAATAGAATTTTTACTTGTAGTTGATTCATCCATTTTTTAAGGAAGGAAAACAACGTTTTTCCCTTATTGCGCATTGTTGATGATATTCTACAAACACGAATTGAAATAATTCAATAATCCAACAATAAACAATTAACTCGATTCAACTAACAATAAATTTAATAATTCAAAAAATATAATAGATAAAAAGTCTCTAACAACAAAAATAAGCAAAAAAATAACCCATATTATACCCAAACGTTCGATTCGGTACTATTATAATAAAAATTCATTTGGTTCACTGTCATCACCAGTCAATTTTAATTTTTTAATGCTTTCAAAATATTCAAGCAGAAATTCATATTAATTCACAATAATAAGCAACTTTTTTAACTTTTTCTACTTATTGAAATTTGAAATAATTTCTCAAAATAAACTAAATATCATTATTCATTATTCAACAACAAGTAACAACCATATAAAATTATATATTATCAAATAAACAGACAAGAAAAAAAATTGGGCAAAAGAAAAATAAATCCAAGCAGTTGAAAAATTCAAAAACAAGAAAAAAACCTAGTTTTGGGCTATAGCGGTGGTGGTGATCGGTCGGATTTCACAGAGACGGTTTACAAGAAAACCTTCTGAACGTGATTAAGCACTTTGGAATGAGCCATCCGTTTCAAGCATTGATCAAAACATTGCCCTCCAGATTCAGGCATTGATATAAGTATGGCTATGGTGTTTGGTTTTTGGTTTTTGGGATGGATTTACATTTAATAGATAATGGGGGTTTAGGAATTGGCCCCTATAGGTGGGTTGGGTAAAAGATTTAAGTTTAAATTTAGCTCATTTAAAAAATAGGTTGGGAGTGGACTATAATTAAATAGGGAAGATAGTTGGTTTTTTTCAAAATTTGGACCGAGCTATAATTTTTTTTAAAAAAAATTACTACCTAAAAAATGTCATTTGGGCCATGGCTGCACTGGGCTGAATCACAGTGCAGCCCAGGCCCAGATCCATCCCCTGGTCAATGATCCGTCAACAAAAAGTCACATAACCAGCACAGTGCAGCCCAACCTAGATTCGTCCCAGAATGATCCCTCAACAAAAGGTCACATAACCCAAGTGTAGGGGCTGAAAAGTTAGAAAAACATTGGCTCAAATTCCCCCATAAATGGTTGAGACTTGGGCAAACAAAAAGGTAGGCAATATCTAAAAACCAAACCAAAATTTTGTTTACTTATTTATTCTACACTTAATTTTTTTTATTAATTGACTTGAACGTTTTCCTCGATATGGCGGCCTTGCATTCTAATAGTGTCGTAACATGCATATAAAAAATTATTAACAACTGAATCGTACAAATTTAAAAGTAACAAAAATAAATATTCGAGATAATTGATTTAATTATCGAATCCTACTTAAACTAGACTTTAACAATATGATAATTGTTTCGTCTTTGATTCAAGACACCTGTGATTATAAAAGCCGAGTCTTCTGACATTCTCTAGTGTTTGTTTCATTGTTTGTTAGAATGTGATCGTGAGTAATGCTACAATGACCACATTTTAGATCAAAAATTGGACAACTATAAATAAAATGTTTAATATGTCATTTGAAAAGACACAATTCAAATATCCAAATATGTCTTTTCAAATGACATATGTGATATTTTATCAATAGTGAGATAAGTTTTGGTCCAACTTTTTGTTAAACATGCATTTTACATGTGATCATTTCTTTGAGGTAGCCTTTTAATATCTGTGTGCATAATATTCAATTATTTTAATCCAAATTAATATTGTTGGACTTGGACCCAAAAGTTATTTACTTTATTAATTATTTGTCAACTATGTACACTATTCAATTACTTGTCATGATTAATATACCACCACTCTTATCTATTATATCTTTATATATTCAAGTTTTAAGTAATTTTTTGGAATTATTACATCTACTACTTACTAATTTTAAAATAATTCTAAATCTAACAACTTAACAAATTTATTTTAAAAATACTACATTCTTAAAATTATTCTAATTAATAAAATAATAAATTAAAACCAAATATATATCCATGTGAATTCCTACGTGATTTCTAAAAAACTTTTCATATTTATTGCTTGAGTCTTTGATTATTTGTACGATAAGTTCTTCATCTTTATAATATCTCTATTTTAGTCCTTGTACTTTTTCTTTTATTTCAATTTCGACCCTTTTATTTGCAATCCAAGTCCTTCAACTTTTAGATTTTTGCAAATTGGTCTCCATATTTATACTTTTATATTAATTTAATCCTTTAAAATATCACTATTTGATACAAATGTTACAAATAATATTGTGTATCAATGTTTGATACAGATGTTACAAATGATATTTTGTATCACTGAATAAGTTACATATTATATTATCCTATTTTACACATCACATGTTACATGAATTGATATTCTGTATCACTGATATTACATATGTTACAAATGATAAAATCAATAGTTTTATTTGTTAAATTTGACATTGTGTTACATATCTATATCATATTAATGTTACACATTATCAATAAGTTTTTAGAGTCCAATGTGTATATTAATACGAACTTGTTGAAGTTTAGAGTTGGTTTTGCAGTTGTAACAATTTTTGTTTAGTGTCGTGATCTAATACAGATGTTACAAATGATATTTTGTATAACTGAATATGTTACAGATTATATTATGTTATTTTACACATCACATGTTACATGAATTGATATTTCATATCACTGCTGTTTTACATCTTAATTTGTAACACAGATTGTTACAAAATATTATTTGTAACATTTGTATCAAACATTGATACACAATATCATTTGTAACATATGTATGAAATAGTGATATTATAAAGGACTAAATTGACATAAAAGTATAAATATGGAGATCAACTTGTAAAAATTCAAAAGTTGAAGGACTTGGGTTGCAAATAAAAGAAGACGAAATTGAAATAAAAGAAGAAGTATAAAGACTAAAGTGGAGATATTATAAAGATGAAGTGCTTATCGTGTAAATAATCAAGGACTCAAACAGCAAATTTATTTATTCAGTTACCGTATATTATTTAATATAATATATTAAAATATTAGTTTTTTTAAAAAAAGTATTTCTAAAATAAAACAAAAATGACTTTTTAGAATTATTTTCAAAAAGTGGCTTATTTATGTAAAAATTCTTAATTTTTTTGACTAATTTAACACATGTTTGGAATTGCTTAAATTATAATTTTGGTGGGTCAAACATACTTTTAATCCACATATTTTATAGAATCCACAACTTACAACTCACTTTTATCAACACATTCACTAACAACTTATAATTTCAACACAACCAAATATGCGTTGGAAAACCAGATGAAAATAGTCATCCAACCCAAAAATATATACAATTTGATTATGAGTATGTTTGTGTGTATTTATAATCACTTATAAGTCGATCAAACATTATTTTTATTCTCACCTTTCATTGGATCTACTACTTATAATTTATAAAAATTTAAAAATTACATATTTAGTCTTCAACCTTTCAAAAAAATTAGAGATATACTCCTAACATTTAAAAATAACACTAGACATATCTAACATTTGAAGAAATAGACATGATAGGTCATTTACAACGAAATTGCCCTCTTTAAATAAACCAATATAATAATAATAATAATAATCATCATCATCATCAAATATACCTCTAAAAATAAAAATTAATAAATAGGCTCTTCTTCCACCTAACCCCTGCATTTTCTTGAACAACTTGATGAAGTGATGGTCAGTGTCCGACAAGATGGGGCTTTCTCAAATGGACCATGCTACTTGTACACTATCATTTACACCATCACACTTGTCAAATACTAGTTGGTTTAAATTATTATTTAGTTGGTCAAATAAATAAAGTGATCCAATCATTATTTGACAAGTGTGAGTGTGTAAGCGAGGGTGTAAGTTTTGTGACTACAAATAACATTTTCCTTCTCAAATAGCATCAGAAACTGTGCATTACAATCGTTCAAATCTCTCGCCATGGCTTAAATCCATGATTTCTGAGTTCAACCCTCTTCCTAATTTTGACTCCCTTCAACTCTATTATCCAAGATCGATTTCTTGAATCCTCTACTGTTATTTGTATTGATTCCCATAGCCATAATAGCTTGAATAGCCATGGCCATATCAAATCTCTATTTCTATTCTGGGAAAGCTGTGTATCCTACAAGTCAACAAAGACCCACCACCCCAATTGGCATAGCATCAGCCACAAGCCAAAAAGATGAAGCCATCATCATATTACGGTATGGGAATTTCTCGGGGTTTGCCTAACGAGTCCGCTTCTGCACAACCCATCGACCCTGCCCGTCCCATGCTCCTAGTTGATGTTGAAAAATAAGTAAAATGAATGAAAAAAATAATTAAAGCTTCAATTTTGAGACCTTCCATCTTCTCAACCTTTCATTTTTGTAACTTTTGTAACTCTTGTTTTAATGGTTGAATTGGAATTGGAAGGTCATTCTATGGCCTATATAAACAAGTCCATTTTCTTCATTTCAACACATCAAAAAGATTAAGCATGTCCTCTCTTCTTTTCTATTCTTCCAAGTTTTCTCTTTCGATGATATTGTTCGGGCGAGATGGTCGGTTCGCTAGTACACAACGGGTTCTACCATTGTATCCTGGAAAACAGACGTTCATAACCTACGGTAGAGGACAAATTTGTTTTAAGGAAACTGTACTTGTACAGGCCTCGGTTTGCTTTCTTTTTCCAATTCTTTATTATGAAGTTTCCTTACTCCATTTGTTAACTGTTCTTTTTAATTATAATATGTTGGTTAACGTTTTTCAATTGATGTATATGTATAACAATCTTAAAACAGATTCGATTAAACTCATATTACATAAAAAATGAAAACAGTGAAACTAGTTTGGTTGGAGTTTTCTTGATTTGTGTATTCGTAAAACTGGAAGGCTTTGTCAAAAGGACCTAAATTGTTTAAGGAGAACTTGGGATTTAAGTGGTCCACTTGTGACCCCCTTTCTTCACCTGGAAGCCTTTTAGTTGTGTGTTATTCAAATCAACAAGACGAGAAGAAATGGGTTAATTTCATAATTGCAAGTGTAACTAAACTGAAAAACAGATTTGTTTATTCTGTTTATTTTAAAAGTGGAACTAAAATTATTCTCTTGTTTCAGAAAATAGCAACTGATCCGATTACTGAAGTTGTGGCTATTGAAAACCAGACTAAAGCACAAGTGCCAAGTTTTGCTGTGACCCAAACTATGGCTCCAATCGGTTATGTAACTGTTCCAGGTTAATCATGGAGAAAACCGAGAAAAGTTCAATGGATTGAATTTCAAAAGGTAGCAGCAGCAGAAAAATGCTATTTTATCTGACCACCTTGAATCTTGCGAGATTCTTGACTGAAGATGCTCCGAAACTCAAACAGGGAGAGGGAGACATACAAGCTGTCAACGCTGTTGAAGCTTGGAAACATTCTGATTTCCTATGCCGGAATTATGTCATGAATAGCTTGACAGATTCACTATACAACGTGTATAGTAAAATGAAAACGGCAAAAGAATTATAGGAGTCTCTAGACCGAAAATATAAAATCGAGGATGCAGGGGTTAAGAAATTTATTGTTGGCCGCTTCCTCGATTATAAAATAGTGGACTCAAAATGTCAGATCAAGTACAAGAACTTTCAAGTAATCTTGCACGAGATTCATGCCGAGGGGTAGTTTTAAGTGAAACTTTCAAGTGGCAAAGCAATGATTGAAAAGTCGCCTCCGACTTGAAAAGATTTCAAGAATTACTTGAAGCATAAGCGAAAGGAAATGAACATTGAAGAACCGATTGTCGACTTGAATTGAAGAAGATAACAAAAGTTACGAAAAGAAGGGGTTTAATCTTCAAATAGCCAAAGTAAATGTTGTGGAGCATGGTCAAAGCTCTAAGACAATTAAGAGCAAGTTTGGGATGTCTGGGAAAGGGACAAAAATTGGTCCAAAATGAAGAGTTTCCAAGAAGAAATTTCTTGGAAAATGCTACAACTCTAATAGAGTAGGTCATAGATCGTTGGAGTGCATGTTGCCGAAGAGGAACAATAAGAAAGAAGCCAATATGGTTGATGACATCACACATGATGTATCCGAAATGAAACTCATTGCGATTATTTCAAGTGAACTCGTGGGTTCAAATACGAGAGAATGGTGGATAGACTTTGGTGCCACCGACATGTTTGTTACGACAATGAGATGTTTAGTGGTTTTGAAGAAGCAGATAGAGAAAAGTCAGATATGGAAAATTCAGCAACCTCTGAAATCATGGGCTATGGAAAGGTGGTTCTAAAGATGACGTCTAGGAAAGAGCTGGCTCTAAACAACGTGCTCTATGTGCCAGAGATTCAAAAGAATTTGGTATCCAGCTCGCTGTTGAACAAGCATGGATTTTGTATGGTGTTTGAGTCGAGACAAAGTTATTTTGTCTAAGTCTAGAATGTTTGTAGGAAAGGATTATGTAAATGATGGGCTCTTTAAGCTCAATGTGATGGTTATTAAGCCAAAAATGAATAAAATGAAAAACTCTTCTGTTTACTTGCTTGAGTCTTCCAATTTGTGGCATGATAGACTAGGACATGTTAATTACGACACTTTGCGTAGACTAATTAACTTGAATTGCATACCTACATTCCAAATTGATAATAAACATAAGTGTGAAACTAATGTTGAGGCAAAATTGACAAGGTCATCATTTTAATCCGTTGAAAGAAAAATTGAACCACTTGACTTAATTCACACCGATGTATGTGATTTAAAATCTTTACAAACAAGGGGAGGCAACAAATATTCTATTACTTTTATTGACGATAGCACAAAATATTGTTTTGTGTATTTGCTTAGAAGTAAAGACGAAGCTATAGATAAATTTTTTCTCTATAAGAATGAAATTGAAAATAAACTTAACAAGAAGATCAAAGTGTTGAGAAGTGATAGATGTGGTGAATATGAATCACAATTTGCTGAATTCTGTACATAACACGGAATTAAACATGAAACAACAACACCTTATTCACCTCAACAAAATGGTGTTGCTAAACAAAAAATAGAACATTGAAATAAATGATGAATGCAATGTTGTTAAGTTACGGATTACCTCGAACATGTGGGAGAAGTCGTGTTATCGCCTAATTACCTTTAAATAAAGTGCCTCGGAAGAAAGAAGATAAGAGCCCCTACGAGTTATTGAAAGGAAGAAAGCCTTCAGACAAATACTTACGAGTGTGGGGGTGTCTTGCCAAAGTGGCGGTACCTACACCAAAGAAGGTAAAAATATGATAAAAAGCGCTGATTGCATATTTATCGGATATGCACATAATGATAATGCTTATCGATTTCTTGTGTTTGATTCAAAAATTTCGATATACACAAAAACACGATAATGGAATCGAGAAATGCATCATTCTTTGAACATGTATTTCCATACAAGTCCAAAGAAGAAGCGAGCTCTTCTAAACGGACATATGAGACTATGATTGAAAATAGTCAGGACCAAGAAGTAGAAGAGGAAATTGAGATTGAACCAAGACGTAGCAAACGAGAAATGACAGAAAAATCTTATAGTCCTGATTTTCTGACTTATATGCTAGAAACTGAACCTCAAAGCTTCAAAGAAACTATAAACTCTTCAGAAGGACCTTAATGGAAAGAGACAATTAAAAGTGAGATAGATTCTATTCTACAAAACCATACATGGGAGCTAGTGGATCTTCCTCTAGGAAGCAAACCACTAGGCTACAAATGGATTTTTAAGAAGAAAATGAAAGGATGGAATAATCGAAAAGTATAAGGCAAGAGCTTGTTATAAAAGGATATGAGACAACAAGAAGGCATTGATTACTTTGATACATATTCTCTAGCTTGAGAATAATATCCATTAGGATGATACTTGCAATTGCGACTTTTGCGGAATCTCAAGTACATCAAATGGATGTGAAAACCGCTTTCTAAATGGAAATTTAGATGAAGAAATCTACATGGAACAACACGAGGTTTTTCCGCTCCAGACAAGAAAACAAAGTCTGTAAATTGGTGAAGTCATTGTATGGCTTGAAACAAGATCCAAAACAATGGCATGAAAAATTTGATCATGTCATGATGGAATGTGGATTTAAAATCAACGAATGCGATAAATGCGTTTATATCAAAGACACTCAAAATGGCTATGTCATTTTATGTCTTTACGTTGATGACATGCTTATTGTTGGAAGCAACAATAAGATGATTAAATCTACTAAAGACATGTTAAATTCAAGATTTGACATGAAGGATATGGGCTTAGCAGATGTGATACTTGGAATTAAAATTTCAAGAACATCAGAGAGAATTGTCCTAAGTCAATCACACTATGTGGACAAAATTTTTGATAAATTTAACAATGATGATTCTGGTATGGCTAGAACTCCGATAGATACCAGTCAGCATCTATCAAATAACAAAGGCGAGAGTATCTCTCAAGTAGAATACTCTAGAATTATTGGAAGTCTGATGTACTTAATGAGTTGTACAAGAACAGACACAGCCTACACAGTTAGCAAATTGAGTAGATACACGAGTAATCCAAGAGCTGATAACTAGAAAGGAATAATAAGAATACAAGGTATTTGAGATATACTCGTGATTATGGACTGCACTATACCAGATATCCGGTAGTTATTGAAGGTTATAGTGACGCTAACTAGATATCTGATATAAAAGACTCAAAGTCTACAAACGGATTTGTGTTCACACTACGAGGTGCAGCTACAACATAAAAATCTTCTAAACAGATGGTTATAGCCACATCCACTATGGAATCTGAGTTTATAACTTTGGATAAGTGTGGTGAGGAGGCTGAGTGGTTACGTCACTTCCTAGAAGATATTCCTAGATGGTCAAAACCTGTGCCAGCAATTTGTATATATTGTGATAGTCAATCTGCAATTGGTAGGGCACAGAGTAACATGTATAATGGTAAGTCTAGACACATACGTCGTAGACATAATACCATAAGACAACTACTTTCAACTGGAATTATCTGTATTGACTATGTGAAGTAAAAGGATAATATTGCGGATCCACTAACTAAATGTTTGAATAGAGAGTTAGTTGAAAAGTCTTCGAAAGGAATGAGACTTAAACATTTGGAAGAATAAGTTAATACAATGGAAATCCAACCTAGTTGACTGGAGATCCCAAGATCTAGGTTCAAAGGGACAACCTAATTGTAAATACTTAATTAGATCATTGTGGGAGTTCTCTCCTACCCATTCATATGATGAAACAGTGATACCCGTTTAGAAAATGATAAGCAATATGCTTTTAATGATTCTTACGAGCGGAGTAGAGCAGGCTACTCTTAATAAGAAATCACCTGTGTGAGAGAGAAGTGGGGCTGCTTCTAAGAGAATTGTGTAAGGAGCAATTCTTAAAGCCTCTCGCAGAACCAGGCATATGTTCACGGCCATAAATGAACATAACAATGAGAACTGAACTGTGTCAGAAAGAATTCTGTGTGAAATATATCACCATTTACACAAAAGGCACTGATCAGCTAGTAAAGTAAATATGCTTTCATAAGGGAAGGTTCAAATGGTAACACCTACCTATCCTATGCAAGATTTGAACATTGAACTTTATCACCTAGTCTTCCGTATCTCTTTCAATTTTTCATTCATGTGGGAGATTATTGAAAATAAGTAAAATGAATGAAAAAAAAATTAAAGCTTCAATTTTGAGCCTTTCATCTTCTCAACCTTTCATTTTTGTAACTTTTGTAACTCTTGTTTTAATGGTTGAATTGGAATTGGAAGGTCATTCTATGGCCTATATAAACAAGTCTATTTTCCTCATTTCAACACATCAAAAGATTAAGCATTTCCTCTCTTCTTTTCTATTCCTCCAAGTTTTCTCTTTCGGTGGTATTGTTCGGGCAAGAGGTCGGTTCATTTAAGACAAATGGGGTTCTACCGTTGTATCCCAGGAAACAGACGTTCATAACCTACTGGTGAGGAATGAATATGTTTTAAGGAGCTGTATCTTGTGCAAGCCTCGGTTTGCTTTCTTTTTCCAATTCTTTATTATGAAGTTTCCTTACTTCATTTGTTAATTGTTCTTTTTAATTATAATATGTTGTTTAACGTTTTTGAATTGAGGTATATGTATAACAGTTGACTCACAAGAAAATGGTATTAGACTAGTCCACGCCTTGATGGCATGTGCAGAGGCTGTGAAACAACAGAACTTGAAGTTGGCTGAAGCTTTGGTCAAGCAAATTGGGTTTCTGGCAATATCATAAGCAGGGGCTATGCGAAAAGTAGCTACATATTTTGCTGAAGCATTAGCTAGGGCCTAGGAGAATTTACAGATTATATCCAATAAATCCATAAGACACAGCCTTCACTGACCTACTTCAAATGCATTTCTACGAGACCTGCCCCTACCTAGAATTCGGGCATTTTACTGCAAATCAAGCTATTCTTAAAGCCTTTACTGGTAAAAGTCAAGTCCATATTATTGATTTTAGCATGAAACAGGGATGCAGTTCCATTGTTTCTTAACAATTCAAGAACAATATGTGAGGGGTTGGTTGGAAGAAGATAATGACTTTATTAATTTATATTTTTAGGGATACATTTGATTATTTGTCTATTTTTTTATTTTATTTTTTTCATTTATTTAAAGAGAAGTGCAATTTCGTCTATTATACCTATTTTTTCAACCTATTTCTTCAAACGATAAAGATGTGTGGGGCTATTTTTAAATGTTAATAGTATATCTCCGACTTTTTTAAATGATTGGGATCAAATATGCAATTTCTCTAAAAAAAATTTACTCGGCATATTTTATATGTTCAAATTGAAACTTTAGAACTAGCTAAAACAAACTTAAGAACCAATCAATTGATTTCAAAATATTGTATTTTCATATTTAATTTTTCTGGTCAATTCAAATCTAGTTCGACCCTTTAACCCTCAATCTATATTTATAGAATGGATTTTTAAAACATTACCTATCATTGATACAGAGGATTTTACCTGAAAAGAAAAATAAAAGGAACGGGCAACGAGAATGTCCTACAGTGGGGCTCCATTCGACACGTATCTTCAAGGCGAGGATTATGCGCCAGGTGCCACTTCTGCATGGAAGATCTTCTCTCTCACACAGTGTGTGCAGCTGAGTATTTGATTCAGGAATTCTACGTTTGCTACTGAAATATACCATAGACATTGTGAAATTAAGCTAAAGAATGGGGATGGAGGATTTTGCAATAAACATTGGAGAAAGCCACAAGCAAGTCGTCCCGATAACTATTTTTGTGGCGGTTTTGTGCTTTTGTTTAGTGATTGGGCATTTGCTCGGAGAAAGTCGATGGTTTAACGAATCCATCACCGCTCTTCTCATCGTACGTCAACTTCTATTAACTTTCTTTGTTTCTTTCTGATTGATGCCAAGGGCATGGAACTTTTTAAACTGTCATAATTTTGATAGAAGTATCCTGTCGATACATGAATGAAGGGCTGTGTTGAAAACATATTTAAATGAATACGTGGTTTAAAACATGTAGATGATAGTATACTTATTTTATGTTAAATAACTTGTTAAAATTATAGAAGAGGGTGGGGTTGGGTGTGGAGGAGTCACATCCACCTCCACCTACGATTTGTTTGATTTAGACAGTTGATCATAGATTTTATGTTACATACATGCATAATAAGAAGTCATTGACACACTTTCATGGCATGATCATATGGCTTTATATGAAGGGGAAGAAAGAAAAAAGTTGATTTAATTGGTGGCCTGCACTTTTAGATTACTGTAAAACCCAAAGGGGGCTTTGATGGTGTGGAATTTAAAGTGACCCCCCCGGAAGCTGAACTTTGTTGGTGACCCTGCCACCGTCGGCATTGTCCTTGATGCACGCGGAAGGGTCTGAGTAACTAGAACTAAATTTTGTGACCTTAACCCACATAATTTACTTGGCTCTCAATTTCATCTTGAATTTTCCAAGATGATGCTTTGAGCTTAATAACATTAATCAACATCTTGCCACTAGTACTATATTTCTTGTCGTTTCTTTCCTGCCAGATATAATACAAGAGAGTAAAAGGTGCAACTTTGATACGCCAAGAATTCAAGTTTTCACCTTTCATTATACTAGTAATACACTTGTGCACCTGCAAAACTTCATACAAGATTGCAGTTGCCGAAACTCACCCATAAACAAATGATCTACAGACTCCTAATTAGCTGGCATAATTGTCATTCATCTGAAGAGATGATTTCCAGTTGTTTCTAATAATTCATCGAAAGCTTTCTTCTGCAAAGTTGTGAATGACGTCAGTCTTCTATCCTGTTTCAATATTTAATTTACAGTGTTCCTTCTACCCCACTATTATAGAGTGATTTAGGTTTTCTCCCCAAGGAGCACGTGGTATGAAATTTTTTTCATGGCTTCCTTCTAAACTACTATTTTAGAAATACTTAGTTTTTTTGTTCAGAATTAGGTGGAACAACTTAAAGAATTGGTTATCTGAGGGTACATACTTATTGATCAGTATGCCTCTTCATGCAATTGATCCAGAGCTGCATAAAAAATTTGAGTTGTTAAATTGTTACGTGGTGCTTGAAAATTATCAGAACTGATGATGCAGCTTTAATGCTATACACTTTGACACTCATACGACCTCTTTACTTTTACTTTATTTTGAGGACTGATTTTTGGCATGCTATGGATGCAGTTTCTATGGATTGTCTTGCTGTGCCGTTGTAGAAGTAGTGTAAATGATTAGTGTATATTAAGTACAATATTCATTATTTTATTTTATTTTGACCGAAATGTAAATATATAGATCAAAAGCATTATATACAAGTACATTGGGCATCCTCAGGCCACAAATGATAAAATAAAGTCTAACTACTTACAACTAGCAATTCATACAAGAAGAAAACATTAGGATACAAAGTAAACATGATTTTGTATACTTGTGTTTTAATCTATCGAATGATAGAGTCTGAATGAGAGGCCAAACCATCAAAAATATTTCTGTTACGAGCAGTCCATAAGTGGTACACTGTGCACGCAAGGGCTGTTTTCTTAGCTTTACTTTGCCAAGAACTTTCTCTTGCCCCCTTCTTTAACCATTTCAAGGAACTAGATAATGTAGATATGGATCTTTTGTTATCTAACCAGCCTTTGATGTGATTCCACACAAGAGCACTAGTAGGACAATGAAAAAATAAGTGCTGGAAAATTTCAGCCTCTCTGCCGCAAAGTCCACATGCCATATCAATTTCTAAATGCATGAGCTTGTCTTTCGTTTGTAGTTTTGCCTTAGCACATAACCAAAATATGAAGGAATGTTTTGGGAGTATGTAAGGATTCCAAATAATAGACGACCAGCACCTTTTAATAGTTCTCGGACGAAAGAACTCATATGCCAAGGATGTGGAGATAACAGCCCCTGATTTCCAGAGTACATACAGCACAGAGGGAATGAAAGAGTCACTATACTGCTATAAAGAGAGTTTTATCATTTCTTGTAATTATAATTATATACCATGATTTCTCCTCTTCCTTGTTGGATATTGCTGCCTCCAATCTTATATCCTTTATCAATGTAAAAATACACATTATTATCGTATCTTTTGATAATCCATTTTTTTTTTGGGCTGACCTAGGGATGTCTAACAGGGACAATAATTTTGTTCATAAGCAAGTGGAAAAGTTCTCAATTATTGAGATTTGATGAAGAACTGTTCTTCATCTATCTCCTTCCGCCAATAATTTTCAATGCAGGGTGAGAAGAATCTTATTTGAGTAATGGTATTTTAAGCTGGTTTAGTTGTCTCTTTACAAGCAGTGTATATAATATCACTAGCATGTCTTTACCAGTTTCCAGGTCAAAAAGAAACAATTCTTCCATAACTTCTTCACTATTATGCTGTTCGGAGTTGTTGGAGTTTTTATATCCTCATCCATTATTACGGCTGGTAATTTGTCATACCTGCCCATTTTCTCACTTCGTTTTGATCACCTAGAAATAAGATTCTATAACATTACTTGTTTGATGTTTAATTTTCACAAGTTTTTGGAATGTTGTTGATATAGGCAGCTGGTTGCTGTTTCCCAAGTTCGGTTTCACCGGTTTGACTGCTCGTGATTATCTTGGTTTGATCCTGGATTCCGAAACTACATCACATTATGATGAGTCAATATTTACTTAGCCCATGTAACACTAATCTGATTTGTTATTTCTTTATATAAGGTATTGGAACAATTTTTTCATCAACAGATACTGTATGCACACTGCAGGTTGGTAAAAAATAGTACTCACATTATTTGTTTGTTTAATTAAGCAAGCAGCTCTGTTGTTGTCCAGATATGAGGTATATTAGTTCTGTGTAGGTTCTGCATCAAGAGGAGACTCCTTTGCTATACAGCCTAGTTTTCGGGGAAGGAGTAGTAAATGATGCCACATCAGTTGTTCTATTCAATGCAATTCAAAAGATTGATGTCAATAGAATTGATGGCTGGACGGCAGTCCATATCTTTGTAGATTTCCTGTATCTATTCTCCACAAGCACTGCTCTTGGAGTTGCTGTGAGTTTAGATTCCTCTGGTACTATGCAAACTTCATAACAACGTAAACACTGGTGTTGGCGAATTAACTTTTTTATTAGCTCATTCTCAAGTTCCTAGTGTTGTGACTATGTTTTGCTGCACATGTGCTAGCATGATATGATAGAGTTTCCGAATGCTCTTTCTTTCTTACCTGGAAGTTTGTGTTGTCCTTGAAATGTATCTCAAGCTTAATTTTATCTTAAAGATTACCTCGTAGGATACATCTTGATAATATTGTTTTAAAAGGTCGAGAGCTGTTAATACCAGTTTTGTATGCCTTCGATATAAATCACTCTGCACTTAGAGATACATAGAAATGACCAGATTGGATTAGAGAATTATTTTTCATAGTAACTGATTGATTAATCTGGACATAATTATGAGACAAGTCTCTTCTTCACAGCTCATTCTCCAGCGATTGAATTCCTCGTGTAGTAAAGATATTTTGGTGCAATTTTCTCCAAGAATTACATGAAATCTCACATGATGGTATCTCATGAGTTAATAGATTTGTATCTAGGTAATGCCCGTACATTTTAATTTTTACGCGGAAACATCAGCTTAATGGTTTTCTTTCTGCTTGCAGGCTGGACTTTTTACGGCATATATTCTTAAGGGCTTGTACTTTGGCAGGTAACTGTTATTATCAATATCTTTTTGTGTAGTAGAATGGAGGTTTCACATCAGAGGGTAAAGAATGCTTGGATTTATGAAGTCTAGAGTTGAACACGTGCTATTGTCTATGGAACTCCTTTGTACTCAAATATTTGTTTGCATTGGCAGACATTCAACTGTTCGTGAAATTGCTCTTACGGTTCTAATGGCATATCTTTCCTACATGTTGGCTGAGGTAAGGAACAATGTTACAAAATTGACTTTTTATAGTTTAATATGTATTCCAGTCAATAATGTCCGAGTATTTTTTCCACTATATAGCTTGTATCACAGGTAAAATGAAATGGTTGATTCATATGGAACGCTTAACATTAAATCTATAATTTATGAAGCAATTTTGGGGTCTACGGTTTTGTTCTAATGCCCACGGTGGGCATTAGAACGGTGCTGGTGGAGTCTAATGCATAAGTGAAGCATATATTCTTCTCCAACCATGCACGTGAAATATTACTCCATATCAGACTCAAGTTATCTTTTCTTTTTCTTTTTCCCATCATTGAGAACATGATACCGAACAATGTTTTTCCTAGAATTATAAAAATGACTATTATTTGCCATTTAAAAACATAGTCAGAATTGTCTATAAATCGTCTCTAGTCGTTGCAGATATTTTGATTTGACATAATTCATGTTGTTGATTCTGTAATTTGCTGCAGTTCAAAATGTTGGCTATTTTTTCATCATTTTTAAGCGATATTGTGTAAGCTTTCTTGAAAGCACACTATTCTTAGAAAAAGGTTCCATGGCTCATGCTTTCTCAACCTTCTTCATTTTGCATGTGTCTTCTAACGTGGAGATATGTGATGATTGAAAAATGGTTTTTGCAGCTGTTAGGCCTCAGTGGAATTTTGACAGTCTTCTTTTCTGGGATTTTTATGTCGCATTATGCTTGGCATAATGTAACCGAGAGTTCAAGAGTCACTACCAGGCACGTACGACTTGATCAAGTAGAGATTTAGTAGCTCTGGGTATTGACAACTGCAATAACTATCTTAGGGTGTTTTTCTCGTTCAATCTTGGTTTGAACTGTTTTTAACTCTCATAATTATGTTTCCTTGTTAATCTGTAATTGCAAAATTAAATCTATCACACTACTAATTGTGAAAATTGTGCAAGCAACTGAAAAAGTAGAAGATTTGAAATATTTATCATCCATCGATATAATGAACTCTTTTCTAATTATGACAATTGCAGGCATGTTTTTGCAACGATGTCCTTCATTGCAGAAACTTTTATATTTTTATATGTGGGAATGGATGCTCTGGACATTGAGAAGTGGAAAATGAGCAAATTGAGGTAATAAATGTCCTTCCAAGGACAAATCTTGTTATGTTGTGTGACTTAATGAATAGATGGTAAAAGACATTCAATGTGTATGTAGGTTCTCTTCAAGAATAGATAAAATAAATCACCAATAGAATTGAATAAAATACAAAGAAATAAAAATGAATTATTGAAACAAAAGATTCAAGTTTACACCATTGCTGTTGCTTAGCATATAGCTCACTGCCTGTCTGTTACTCTCTCGAGCATGCAGCTAGTAAATGATTTTATTTTGGAAGCCTGCGGTGTACCATTGTTTTTAATGCTTACTCTGGTACATTTCAAATCACATTGGGAAGCTCAGGGATTCATCTAAAATGCAATATACATGTGCAAAACTAACTTATAATAAATAATAAATTCATTGTGAACATTCATTTAATGGACTGTGAGTGATGCTTAGCATTTTGCCTTCTCATAAATGTAACTCCTGAGCCTGTGTACTAGGATGAATAGACCTAATCACTTGAGTCACTAGATGAATAGTCTTTACATTAAACTTTTCCTATTGGTCGTCTTGTCAATATTGACAACCATTTTATATCCTTGTTTATGTACATAGGGGGTATAACCCACTGGGTGTCAGCTTTATCAAATTCTGTACCTTTCTGGGAAGTGTTCAAATACTCACCTTGGAATTGCATCTCACCTGTGGCTTTCCACCAAACTTGCATATAGCTTGCCAAGAACCATGATTCATCAACGAACCATCCAGTTAATTATTTCCTGTTCCTCCGTCAGGCCTTCTCGACCTGTCATATCCAATGTAATTGAGTTGCTTTAATCCTCCAAAAATTGGAGAATTATCAATGTTGATCCCGGAGATTTTCTAATTTTGGGTGTTGGGGAGACCACGAAGTCCTTTCAATTGCGATTGGGTCTTGTACACACACGTGTATCTCATTTGTAATCCAAAAGGTTAAGTTACTGAATCTTTAGCTCAGAATGTTTAATGTGGAACTATCTGCCTCTCTGGTTCATTTTTGGTTATATGGATGCACGAAAAATTGAAATATATCTGAAGTTTATAAGTAAGTTACCTTGTTGGTTGTTAAAGGTTAAATAAGGAAATATGTCGGCAGCTGGCAATACTTGTACTTCATGAATAGTTTTTGCAGTTCATCAAATTAGCTGTAGGACCTAATTTCCTGAATTCTACTCGTTCTAAGCTAGTACTGAACATTTGAGGCTCATCAGGCAGACGAGTAGGCAGATGGGCACATCAGCTGACTCCTTTTACAGCAGCTAACATTTAAGTTACCGGACGACCCTTATCTGATACCAGCATTCCTCTCTGCTTAATCTTGTTTGCAGTGTTGGGAACTCTATAGGAGTTTATGGTAGTGTGGTGCTATTGGTAATGCTTGGACGCGCTGCTTTTGTTTATCCTCTCTCTGTTTTATCCAACTGCATGAGCCGAAATGCAACAAGGTCGTCATCAATAACATTCAAGCACCAGGTTGGTATATTGAATATACAAATATAATTATATTTAAGGGAAGTTACATTCATTGTTTATTGATATTCAGGACCAGTTAATTTACCCATATCCTTAAAAAGTGAGCTAGTAAATCTCCTTGTGGTTAACACCTATTAAGGGCGTGAATGTGCATCTTGCGGTCAAATATAAATTTCCAAGCCACGAGAGGATTAGTAGTGCATTTCCTAATCTTTTTTGGGGAAGCAAGTTTCAATAAATAGTGAAACTAAATATTTACTCATTTGCTCTGCGGTTCAACTAGATAATAATTTGGTGGGCTGGGCTAATGAGAGGAGCCGTCTCCATTGCGTTGGCATTTAAACAGGTAATTTTAATGTTTCTTAAAAGTCAAAATCTTATTGCAATTTGAGTTTCTTGGGTACTGGGGTTACAAGTTAGTTTTCCTACTTATTGTCATTTGTGGATGCAGTTCACACATTATGGCGTGTCACTGGACCCAGTAAATGCTACAATGGTCACAACAACAGTTATCGTTGTGCTCTTTAGTACAATAGTAAGTAGAACTTTCTGAGTTAATTATATTAAACTTTGATCTTACCATTGCTAGTTCTTTCAATGCTTACTTCCATAGAATAATTGTCTTTCTAAAGTGCCATCTTCTTACTTATCACAGTGCATGTTTAGTGTAATGGATAATATTTTTACTTCATTTTTTTTATTTAATATTGTCTAGTATTGTCTAATTCTCCTTACCAGACATGTTGATTGTGTTTTTGATATAACTCCATGTATTGTTAGGTTGCCACAGCCTTCTGTCAAATTGATTGTTTCGTCTAAAAAGTATCTTGTAATGCAGGTCTTTGGCTTTTTAACCAAACCACTTGTAAATTATCTGCTTCCTCATAGCGATACCAGCAACATAGACCGGGAACCAAGTATCTCAAAGGAGGATATGAAGCTTCCTCTGCTTTCCTTTGAAGAATCTGCAGAAACCAACCTTCTTCGTGCAAAAGATGGTTTGTCAATGCTAATAGACAGACCCGTATTCACTATTCATTCCTTCTGGAGAAGATTTGATGATGCCTACATGAGACCAATATTTGGTGGACCACTAAGCAACCCATCACCATGATAAAGAACGCCAAAAGGAGTTGATGCCAGCTGTCATGATCTTTGCATTATGATCTGATATGACCTGCAGAACAAGTTTGGTAATGAATAGTATTTACCTTGGATTCTTGTACGTCGGGCAGAGAACTTGAAAAGTACAATGTCCTGGTTGAAATGAGATGTCGATTAGTTTTTGTGCCTTCCATCGTTGGCAATAGATGATTCATTGACTTTATATTCGACATATACTACTTTATATTCGACATATACTATAAGATGAATATCTTGCAGAAAACATGCTCGAGAAAGCAAGACTATGTTTTGACTGGACTTATGGTGTGTCATGGCCCCTCTATAGAACGAAAGGTGCCTTCCTTTTTCCAGGTGACGTTATTGGTTCTTGGTTTGTCTATGCGGGTGAAATATGGTGAGTGCCATGATGAGAGAAATCATTAAGAGAGTGTACTCTACTTGCGAATGAAAGGTTTAGGTTGAAAATGTCAGAAAAAGGATTGAGGATAATGCATGATGGACCATGTTTGTTGTACACTCACACTTACTTCCACACTTACACTCTCATATGTGTCAAATAATGATTTGCTCACTTTCTTTATTTGACCAATTAAATAATAATTTGAACAAATTATTATTTGACACATGTGAAGGTGTAAGTGTGGATGTGCAACAAGCATTATCTATGCACGATAACATCTAAAGATCTATTAGGTCTTGGGATGAGACGTATAATTTATAAAGAACATGCATAAAATAGATAAAAGATTTTTTGGATTTGCTGATCATACAAAAAGGCACTCGCCAAGAAAAGATTTGACCAAGAGCGATGAGCGTTATTTTGTACTTTTTTATGGGATTTTATTTGCAATTTTTTTTTTTGTTATTTTTAGCTTTTAATTTAATTTAATTTATATTTAAAGAGGGAGGAAATCCGTCAAAAATTTGTCAATGGGTACATGATTTACAATTAAATGAAAGATTGAAGATGTTTGATGCTATAAAAATTGGTTGATAGTAGATTAGTAACAAGCCTCAAAGATTGAGGACTAAAAGTGTAAATTATCCAATTTTTAAAGTAGTAATTAACCTGTGTTTTTTTTTTTTTGTTTTTGTTTTGAGTTTATATATATCAAAATGGTTTCTTCATACTAATCTTCGGAGAATTTGACGATGTGAAGTAGCATGTATACTTGATTGGAATTTCTTGATTGTTTTTATGGGGAAATTTGAGGGTTTGTTTGTTGTTATTCGTGCAGTTATGTTTGGGGAAAAAATTGTTAAATTTGTATTTGCCTTTTCAAAGTCAATGTTGTAAATCCAAATAAATAGATACAAGGCTTGGAAAATTATTGGGCATTTAAACCTTAATTCTTGTCTTCTTGGAGGAAGGAAAAAAAGAACAAAAGGAATATTCTTTACTGAAACGAATAGATTTTTATTTTATTTTATTATTATTTATTGAAACAACTCCAAAACAAAACAAGAATATACCGTGTTGTAGTGGTAGTTCCCTGGTTTTAAGATTATCTTCTTGTTCGTTGGTCTAAGAAAAGGAATGACTGCCCCTGGGCATATCTCCAGTAGCAAAGGGGAGAGTGGATAAGGTTCAGCGCAGTAGAGTGCGAGGATTGAATCTCGAAATATTGGATTTGTCTTGTCATGTTAGAGAGATTAATATATAGTTATGATCTGAGCTATCCATAAGCTCTCCACCCTGACTCTTAGAGGCACATCTTGCGATTTACCTCCTCCACCAAGAGCCTAAGGCAAGGTCGGTGGAGGCTCTCAAAATTGGGGTTCAACTTTTTTTAGAAAAGGAATGACTAAATGTAAACTATGATCATGAGACTAGATAGCTGCTGATATTTTAAAATTCAAGACTTAATTATATATTTTTTTTTAACTGTGTAACAATGAGTATATTTGTCATCACTTATAAGCTGATCAAGCATTATTTTTATTCATATATTTCGTAAGAATCACAATTTTTATCTACTTTTCATTCACACATTTCGTAGGATTAACTGTTTATAATCTACAAAAATCTTTATCGAATATAATCAATATCATCTACATTCAATTTTATTCGCAAAATCCTTTCATTAATTTGTACAAATGGTCATTTTGAATAAATTTTCCCCGACTTAAATAAATTAAAGAGAATAAAATGAAAAAATTGCAAATGATGTTCCTAACATTTTTTAAAATGTAAATAAATCTTAACCCTTTTATTTTTAAAAATTAAAAGAAAAAAATTGTCACCCGCCCCTCTCACCCCGCTTAGATTGTTTCTCTTTGGGGCTGAAATTTGAAATTTGAGGCGGTGGGGCAAGCTGTATTTTCTTTAAAAAAATATTTTAAATAATACAATATGAATATACTATTTTGTCTTTGTTAAATTATTCAAATTTAAGTTATGGGTTTGATTTTTTGTCAATTAACGAACATTTGGAAGAAATTTGTTTTGACTTCAAATGTCCATTCGGTGAATATAATTAGAAAATTTGGGACTTGATGACACATTTTTCATTTATTTGAAGAAGTCGACCGATATGAAAATTTTGAAATAAGTTACAAACTATTAAAAATTGAGAAAATTAATGTTTTTTTATATGTGGATTGCATGAAACTTAAAATTGATATACTATATCTCTATTTTTTTTAATCGATATATTTTATGTTGTTGGATAATTTTTTTTTTATATTTGTATATTAGTGGATTATATTAAATATTGAGTTTAATTACAAAATTTTTGATATAATTTGTTGGTATATTTTGTTGTTGGAAAATGAAATTGGTTACATTTGGTCGAAAACATGCAAAAAAAAGAATGGATAATTGCATCAAAGATTCTCCAACATTTCAAAATCGTTGCGAATATGCCCAAAACTTAAAAAAATAATACCACACATTTCCAACGTATGAAAAACTTGGCACAATAGGTTATTTATGACCAAATTGTCATTCCCTTTAAATAAACAAATAAACAAAAAACAAGGGAAAAAAAAAAAACATAATTAAAAACTAACCATATGTATCCCAAAAAATAAAAAGTAAAAAATGTACCTAATAAAATAAAAAGTAACAAAATAGGTCATCTTTCTAAAAAGTCCTAAAATTTTATTTATACCAAATTTGTTAGAAAATTGATGGTTTTTTGGGTGAGTTTGTGGTGTTTTCCGGCAGAAGAAGTCAAACACTATTAGCAAAACGTTGTTGAGCCATGTGATCAGGCCTCAACCACCGTCAGGGTGGCGGAGGGGGGAGGTGTTGAGGTGAGTGACCATGGATTGTTTAATTTCATGGGGAAGAAACCTGAGGAAGAGGTGATTATAACTGAGTTTGAACAGAAGGTGCAGGCCTAGGAAGAAGAGAAGAATCATAAGAGTATACTAAAAAAGCTTCACATAACTAGCAGCTCTAGTAGCTCAGTAAGTTTTTTGTTCTTGCTCTCTTATATATATTTCATTTCAACACTTGTCTAAACGTTTAAACTAATATAGAACACATTTGTATTAGTATTTTTATAGTTTCTCGGCTTACCATATTTGCACTTTCTTGATTGTTATGCAGTCTAGTGATGAGGAAGAAGTAGAAGAGGAGGAGAGAAGAAGAAGAAGAAGAAGAAGAAAAAGAAAAGTAAGGGTAAGGTTTCTGGAAAACATAAGGCTGAGGACATTTCTTTTCCAATTCAAGAATCAGAAGAGAAAAAAGGGTTTTTAGATAAATCAAGGAGAAGCATCTCGGCGGCTACAAGCAGGTTGAGAAAGTGGTTGCACCACCTCCGACTGCCGAGCGCGCCACCCCAAACAGTGACGCCAAGGAGAATAAGGGGTTCTTGGATAAGACCAATGAGAAGCTACCTGGATACCACCCCAAGAACGAAGAAAAGAAGGAGAAAGAAAAAGAGAAGAATGGATGGTTTTTAGTGAGTTTGTGGTGTTTTCCGGCAAATTTGGTACAAATAAAATTTTAGAACTTTTTGGAGAAGATGACCTATTTTTTATTTTTTATTTTTTTTGGTACATTTTTTACTTTTTATTTTTTGAGGTACATATGGTTAGTTTTCAATTATGTTTTTCTTTTTTCTTGTTTCTTGTTTTTTTGTTTATTTAAAGGGAAGGACAATTTGGTCATAAAGGACTTACCACGCCAAATTTTTCATACGTTGGGATGTGTGGTACTATTTTTTTAGGTTAGAGATATATCCCTAACGATTTTAAAACGTTTGGGGACCTTTGATACAATTATTCCAAAAGAGAATACAAAACTCGTTTGTTCGTTGACAAACTGAACGAAGATATCAACAAAATGGGAACAAAAATTGGTTCTCATTTTGACTTCGACAAAATGGGCGATATAAAAAGGGTATTAATTTAGTGTCGCTTTTATCTACGTCTATTTTGTCGATATCATCAACAAAAAATTTATCGATATCGACATTATTTGGTATCAAAATATTTGGATTGATAATTTCTTTTAAAAGATATTGTATGATTGTCAATTATCATTAAAACTTAACTACACAAAAAAGTGGTCATTTTTACAAAATTGTATATTTAAAATTTTACATCTAAAAAATGACATATTTACAAATGTTATAAGTCGTAACTCCAATCAATTAATTATTTAAATATCTTATTTAAAAAAAAATTATTATCAAGAATTTCAAAACAAAGAATTAAAGATATTTTAGGTGATATCTCTTGATTAAAGTCCGATAGAGAGTAAATTAAGGGCATGCCTGGGAGATTTTTTTTTTTTTTTTTTTTTTTTTACCAATTTTAAATGGTACCGTTTATGAAAAGTTTAAAAAATTGATATTTGTTAGTTTTTTGAAGCACCAATTTTGAGCGTTTTTTAAACCGTCCAAAAGCGGTATAGTATAATTTGAAGTGCTCTCCCAACCTCTTAAATCGATGATTTTTTGCAATTTTTCAAAATTTCTTCTAATTTTAACCCATTTGAAATAATTATTTTCAAAACTATCATAAACTTAATATATATAAAAATAAAAGAACATATAAAAAACAAGTCATAAATTTAATTTTATATTTTCAATAATACGTGGATATATAAATAATTTTAAATTTAATTTAATTTTTTTTTATATATGAACATATATGTAATTTTTAGTTCTCTTAAAAAAAAAAAAAAAAACCGCTCTAAAAGACCGCTCTAACTCGTAGACCCAAAAAACCTATAATTTAGAAAACCCTCGTAGTCGATAATCCAAATACTCCCATGCATATCCTAAAAGTCAATCTTCTACTTCTACTATAATATGGATTGCTCATCCAAATATATCGAATACCTGTTTCAAGTTTTATTGATAGAGCAATAAAGAGGACAAGCTGCAAAGGGTTTATTCATTGGTATTTACACTCAAAATTGGGAACAATTTAAGCGAAGGAGAGGGAAAAAGGGTTGTGTTGCAGACTTGCCGTGTTTTCTATAGGAGAAGTCGTCTTCTTCATCACCAAAGTTGGAAGGTAATATCAGATTTATTTGTGGATAAACATGCTTTAAATTTATTGGGCTTTATTTGTTGATTTCGCACTCGCTTTAATTGTTGTGAGTGATATAATTTCAACACAACCTGCGTCTAATATTTTGTCCAGCCTTATCGCTATTCTCTTCTTCACCTTAGAATTTTTTTTTTCCAAAATTGTTGTTTCTTGATGGTAATCTTCCTCGCGCAACAGAAATTTTCTCAACAATATCTCTCTTGAAATTTTGATTTGGTTGTTTATGGTTTCTCCTTGCCTTTGGAACTGCCGCCCCTCAAGTGTAATAGATGAAATACCCATGACCATCATAACCTTGTCACTTGCCTGCACACTTTATATTTATGTTGGTAGCTCTTCCATCTTGTATATAATTTGGCTTGTAAACAAAGTGATATTGACAGAGTGATTTGAAGAAACAGATGGCATCTTCAGACGACGAAGGTGATGTAGTACCTGGGAATGTATCAGACTATGGATTTGTCAATGGCGAGGACGAGCCTATTTCGTTTGCCGAGTTACCGGTTCACTGGAATAAAGGCGAGATTCTTGATGGGATGCAGAAACAGATCTTCCTGCTTGGAACCACTGATAGAGGGCTTCGGAGAATCTTTAAGCAAGTTAAAGCCTGGAAATTTGATCTTTCTGAAGAGGACCCGGTGATTTTGGTGTTATCCAAAGAGAATAACTGGATCAAGCTTCTAAAACCAAGGAAGGCTTTTGAGGATACAATTAGGACAATCTTGATTGCAGTGCAATACCTACACTTTATGAAATGGAATCCAGAAACATCTCGAGAAACTATGTGGGACCATCTGTCAGTCGTGTTCAGGTTTGGATACAAAAGTTGTTGCATTATCTCTTTGCCTTTGTTGTTGCCTCAACTTTGACATTTTTGTGCAATTTTATAGATCGTTCAAGTCCAGGCCCTCTGAGAATGACCTGGTAAATCATATTTCTTTAATCAATGAAGCTATGATAACGGATGAGACATTGACAAAAGCTGAGGTCCGTACTTCTTCCTTTCTTCCATGAATCCATAAGACTAGGCACAAAGATTATGCCCCAAGTTATTGCAATGTTAAATCAAATTCTTGAAGTCACTCTTTTTGTTTGTCGTTAAAAAACCTTTGCACATGAAACCCCAACGTGTTAATTCCAATAAACATGGGGCCATCCGTTAGCTAGAAGCCCAATTCCCTCCAATATTTCCCCCCATCATTTGGAGTCAAGTTTTCCATTTACCTCCCTTCCTCCACTAACAAACGGTCTATATATGCTTGTGGTAAAATTTGTGATAAATTGATGCATAAATCAAATGACTAACTAATTCGATATATGTACTGCTGGATGACATTAATATGGGAGATATTTTGTATGTATTTATATGTTGCTAACCTTTTTATCTTACCAGTTAGTTTGTGTTTTGTACTCTCTCTCTATTTCCCTGTCTCCCACTTCCGACAAATGTAAAAAGCAAGAAAGACGGCAACTTGATTCTACCATCTATCTTGAGCACATGGACTTCTTCATTTGACAGGACATTCTAACTGATGATGATACAACTAGTAAGAAAGAAGATAACGAATCTGATGAAGAGGAAGATTGCTTTGACTCTGTTTGCGCGATTTGTGACAATGGTGGATCACTTTTCTGGTATGTTTGTCTTTTACTTGCATGCCATCTTTGAATATATTTGTTACTTATCTTATTTTATATTTCATACTTTATATACTGCTTCATTAGCATTATTGTCCATTGTATGATTATGTATGCTTGGCGGTATGCATGTGTCGCGTTATTATTACCACATCTTCTATTAATACAAATTATTCCTAATTTTCATGATAGCTAAATAGGAAACTGCATATGCTAGACATTTTTGTGCTTAATTTAAGAGTACTTTCTTAGGACAACTTTTTATTTTTATTATATTCTAGTTTTAAAAAGTCTGCATGTATTCTAGTGCAGTTGAAGTTATTATCTTGTAAATAGACCTTTTTAATATCGTATAACACGTATATGAAGAAATCTCTGGATTTATTGAAGACAAAGTAGCTTGTCATTAGCTTTAAAGAAAAGGTAAAAAATAAAATTTAGAAATGGTGGTGGAGGAGGAGTTAGGAGCAGCATAAGATTTTACAACTTTGGTTACTGATATATTAGGGGAAACCACAAAGTTAGTACTTGTAATAAGAAAATAAGAGCCCAAAGGTTGGTGAAGAACTCGTCTGACTTTGTTGGACAACTTTCAAGGAGAATTTTTTGTTAATAGCTATACAGGTGATGTATGTTAACTCTATGAAGTTGTGAAGGGATTTTTCTTCATTAGCATTGTATCCTATAGGGTATGCTTGTACAGATACCTGTAGGAATTTTCTTCAATATCATGACTGTAAACGGTGCTTCTCATTCATAGCTTCCTTTTTCTTTTGAACTTTTGTTTTCATAATTTTTAATATTGTCATGGTAGTACTTGTGCACAAATAATGCATTTTAATACATGATGACTCATTCTGTAAAAATCGGATCTAATTGTCCATGCTCCTTGAGAAGAATAGCTGGTCATAATGAGAGATTTCCCTTTTCTTTTGTTGAAGGATAAAATGTTAAAATGGCACGTACTTGACTTTCATTGCTTAAAGTACTTGGTACATCATATACTTATTAGAAAAATAAGTTTGCATTGCGAGAGGAAACTTAAATACCAAAGTAGAGTGGGGGAATGGATACATGTTGTAGTCTTTTATGTACTTGCGTATCCATCACATAATTGTTATGCTTATTTGTTCTTAAGCATGTTAATCGGGCAGTTGTTTTTCCATATTTATGGTGCAGCATGTTTAGATATTTTTCTTTTCTCTGGTATAAAATTCTGATAAATGGTATAAACTGTATATATCTTCTTATCTTTATAATTAGTCCTTTTTTCTTTCTTTATTTCTCAAGGACTTTTTCATTAGAATATATCATACCTTGTGATCTTAATCAGTTGTGAAGGAAAGTGCATGAGGTCATTTCACCTAACCGCTGACTCTCACTGCAAGTCTTTGGGTTATACTGATGCAGAAATGAAAGTATGCTTCCTACTTGTGTTGACTTCTACCTTTTGCTTTCTGTATCTGGTTTTGTTAAGTTTTCATTTTTACTCTTTTCTTATTGCGCATTTTCAATTGCAGAAAATGAAAACAATTGATTTCTATTGTAAAAATTGCGAGTTTAAGCAACACCAGTGCTTTGTTTGTGGAGAATTGGGGTCTTCTGATGAATCGTCCAGTGCTGAGGTATGAGTTCATTTGAAATATACCATTTCACAAAGTGCCCCATGATGCCCCATGATGAAGGATATCTACTTCTGTCATAGAAGTGGTTTGTCTTCAATTCAAATCACTAAACAACTGTTAACTTCCCCTGGACTTTCTTGTATATATGATGAGGCAGCAGGGGAAGGGCCTGTTGACTAACTCCTAATATTTACTTTTGAAATTTGATTTCCCATATTTGCTTGTTTTTCAGGGAGACTTATTTTTCTAGAAATTCATGAAGATTTCAAGTCCACTCATCTCATTTCTTTTCCTTTTCCATTTCTCTTTCTTATGTTTTTCTTTTATTCTCCTAACTTTTTGAGTTTTTCTGTACTATATATATGGTTTTCTTTTCGACTAGGACGATAGTTTGGTTGCAATAGTAGGAGGTGTGTTAGTAAGCTTGATTCCTTCCCTTGCGTCTGGTCCATTCAACACAACCTCCTCTTACCAATGTGTTTGTGGATGTCAATGATATGTTTTGAATCTTCTCATTTTGTATTCAGTTTAAAAGTTTCTTGTGATTTTTGTTTTTTCTTCCTTCCTGGTATTTCTTGAAGTTTTACCAATAAATTTTTAGGTCTTGTTTAGATCTGAGCTAGACCTCACTGTTGCCATCTGCCAGCATGGATTGTCTGCATATAAAATGGCTCAAATGTTTCTTCCCCATTCTTGTTCAGGTCTTCCGTTGTGTTAATGGCGCTTGTGGGCACTTTTACCATCCTCTTTGTGTAGCGAAACTTCTCCACCCGGGGGATAAAACTGAAGCAGAAAAACACAAGAAAAAGATTGCAGCTGGGGAACCGTTTGCATGCCCCCTCCACAAATGCTATTTCTGTGAGGAGCTAGAAGGTAAATCAGAACCTGACTTGCAGTTTGCCATTTGTCGGCGTTGTCCTAAAGCATACCACAGGAAATGTTTGCCGACGTAAGTGTTATTTCTTTTTGCAAATTTTTTGAGACTATTATTAATTCTTGTTATTTTAATTGACACTCCCGTATAGACTGTCAAAATTTTGGTTGCATTGACCAGGAAGATTGCGTATGAAAAGGATGAGGATAAAGGCATTCCACAAAGGGCCTGGGATGGTCTTATTCCCAATCGTATATTGATTTACTGCTTGTAAGTTCCCCCAAATTTCCAGTTTGATTATATCTGCTGTATGAGTCATTTTATTAACCTAATAGCATCGTTCTTATCAGAGACCACGATATCGTCAAAAGGATTAAAACCCCTGTTAGAAACCATATAAAATTCCCTGGTGTTGAGGATAACAAGAAAAGGCAACCATTAGGATCGTCTGGCAAGAAGAAAGTGGTGTTGGAGGAAGGAGGTGCTGCTCTAGATAATATTTCTGCAAAGAAAAGCGATACAACATCAAAAGGGGTTGAAGACTTGTCTTTTGGTGTTAAGCAGGGTGATCTTTCTAAAAAGAGAGGGGGGGAATTTTCTGGACCGGGGTCTTCCAAAAAGCATAAAGTAATGGATGTTCATGAGACTCATATGAACAAGAGTTCTCTAGGGAAATCAAATGAACCTGCGACTTCTGAACCGAAGATATCTTTAGGGAAGAAGTCGCACTCGGTCTATGGTAAAGATTCTCGACCAGTCAAATCTAGCAGGGTGGAGAGAACTGATGGTAAACCAAAGCAAACTCAGATGGTTAAGCTCGACACTGATACAAAGACGAGGTGATGAATTATTCTTCCCCTATTTAAGACAAATGAAGTGCTGAGTTAGTTTTTCCTTTGCTTGATTCTTTTCTCTTGCAATGCAGAATATTGGCCATGACAAAAGATGTTTCCTCCTCGGTGACACGTGAAAAGATTTTAAAAAAGCATAAAGCACCATCCACGCATACTCAATCTTCAAAACATGCTGTGGACAAGAATGTTACCTTGGGGAAGGTAGAGGGCTCTGTTGAGGTATATGTTCAGGATTTTTTGGCACGGATTATCTAATTTTTCGAAACTTAATTACATTTTGTTCACAGGCTGTTCGTGCTGCCTTACAAAAATTGGAAGGAACCAACAGTGTTCAAGATGCTAAAGCTGTTTGTGATACTGATCTTCTCGACCAGGTGATGAAATGGAAGGTAATTGTCCAAGCTTGACCCTTGATGCTTGTTGTGCTTTGATGCTTCTCAGTGTTTCTATAATCAATGTATTATTTATCCTCTTATCACGTAATATTGATATGTTTTGCCTGGGCCAAATTTCTTAATGTTCTATAAATTAATTGATATTGGGAAATTCATTCATTTTTCTTTGGGTAACCAAATCAGTTTTATTGTAGTATTACAATGAGCCACTATTTGGAGACAAGTTCTAGAGTCAACATCCCCCGGGACGATCTTGATACAATGATATTAATGAACTTGCTAGACTTGTCTGGCGGTTGATATGATGCAGGATGCAGCATAGGCCTGTGTCGTGGGCTGAATATAGGATGTGGTTATAAGAAATTTTGAATAGATACGGTTTTTCTAAGTTTCATTTTGATGCATGGTATGGCTGAGGGAACAAGTTGAAGTTGCTGGACTTGATAAAGTAAGATAGAAAACGAATTAGTGAAGCAGATTTTCTAAGTTTCATTTTGATGCATGGTATGGCTGAGGGAACAAGTTGAAGTTGCTGGACTTGATAAAGTAAGATAGAAAACGAATTAGTGAAGCAGAATGCAATCCAGATCTTTATGTCTCTGAATACCCTGAAACAACCCTGAAGTTGACATGTACATACACAAAGATAAATTGAACATATATTCTTCAAATTTCTTGCCTCTTAAACATATTACATCTCACATTACATGCTTTTTTCTGCGACATGTTTTTCTAATTTCACATGCTTATATATTGTATTCTGGTAGACTCTTGGTTCTCTATATTTCTAATCCTTTACTTCTATGAATTAGTTTTTTCAACATGAAAACTCACAGATAAAATTGTATGAGTCGGAGACCAACATTTGCGTGAACTAGCTAAACTCATGTTTACCAAACTTTATAAACATTTCAAACCTATTTAGAATCTTGTGACTTTATGTCACTCCTGAATCAACATCAGATTCATCCCTGAAATTTGAAATATCTGCAATACCAGAAGCCTTATAAATGTTAAAATATGCACATTAATAGAAATCTTGCAGAGCTTAAAATCGCCCGAGAACATCAATAAATCTTGCAGAGCTTGAAATCTATATTGAAAGTACTTCCAATAATGGTTTTCTTGCATTTCATCATTCTTTTCCTCTTTCTACCATTTAGTTTTGGTAATTTGACTAGACTGTTTTGAAGGTTTCTTATAAGTAGGATTCTTTGTTTTTTGTTATTGTCCAAGAATTTCCCCACTCTAGGTTTTTAATTTTTGTTAGGAAGCTGAATGAAGCTTTCTAAACAAGGACAGCATCATCGGAAATGAACCACTCTTTGATTCTTAAATTTTCTTTTGGTTAGGAAAGAGAGAATAATTCGCGGATACTTAGTTTATGTTGGTGCAGCTTTTCTTCTTCAGAAGCCTTATTGAGCAACAAGATTATGGCCAATGTTTCTAGAGTGAGAAACTCAATGTTTAGCTAGGTTAAGAATAGATATACTAATAATTATACCCAGTTTACTTGGAAAAATCTAATTCTTCTAATGCTTATTTTACCAAAATGTCCCTGATTTTAAGAGTCACTGGCAGGAAATTTGATCGACTGTGCTGCCAATCAAAATAAATTTAGAAGTTAAGTGGCTATGCAGAATAATATTGCATGCAAATAGGAAATTAGAAAAAGACAAGCACGGATCATATGGAATCCATTCCATCTAACATAAATGTTTCGGAATATATTGCCCATCTGAGTTTTCTTTCTTCATTGAGCGGTTGATCCCTTGAAACAAAGTGATCCCACTTTATATATCTAGAAGATAGCTTTTTGAGGATGATATAGTTTCTGAAGATACTATCTTATGTAAGACCAAAATTATTGTGACAGTTTTTTGTAAGTGTTGCAGAGACGAATTGTCAAAAATTCTTTATACTTTCAGGAAATATTTACTCTGTTTGCTATTGTTCAAATGAACATCTCTTTGGTCATTGTCAAGCTGTTCACTCTTTAATGTGAAATCTTTCCGAGTAGAAGTAGATTTCTACTGCTTAGTCAATGGGGTATAGAAGTATCATCAGTGTCGTGTGCAGATTTTATGAATTAACCAGAGATAGCCTAATGGCTAAGGAAAAATATTCTTTGGTTAGATGTATGAGTTACCTGTTTTAAGTACTGCACTGAAATATTCACACAGTTCAAACTATCTTGTTGTGAATAATTTGTTTATGTCTTCTATACACGGTGATTTCATGGTTTTTGGGGCCATGTTTTTACTAGTAGCTACTTTGTTTCTGCAGAACGAGCTGAAAGTGCATCTTTCTCCTTTTCTATGTGGCATGCGCTACACATCCATTGGTCGCCATTTCACTAAAAAGGACAAGCTGAAAGAGGTCGGTTGATCTTTATGGTCAAACTTTGATAAGAAGTTAAATTTATATTGATAGGTACAGGGTTTATGGTCTTGACAAGAAATCGATTTTTCCTCATTTTGACCATTCCAACTATAGTTTCTTACATAATTAGGGACAAAGTAGAAAACGTAAAGAAGCCAAGACCATGAAACTTGTACTTCTAAAATTTCAGGGGCTTAAACAACATTGTTCATGGGCTTACAATGCTGCTATGAAACTATTATATCTGAATGTTATTGTAAATCTGTATGCTCTTGGATTCAGTTTCAATTGCGCTTGCGAGTACAACCGGGTCTAGAATGTGCGGAGTAAATTTTGGATTTCTGTTTCAATTACTTCTACTCCATAATTCCTAGCTTATCTAAAAATGTATTAAACATTGCATTAGTCGTTCCTTTAGTTGGAATGTCAGCTAATTGTATCCCCTTATAGACATATAGTAATAAAAATGATTTTATACTTGTAGTGATTCTTTATTATTTGCAAGAATTGATTTTCAGCTCAGCACAAATTCTTCAATTAGCAGTTAAGTTGGTAAAGCACTTCCCTTTATTTGCACATGCACATTATAATGCACCAATTTTTAAAAATGAAATGCCTCTTTGCGTGGACAAATTTTCTTGTCTAACATGCCATACTTAGAGTGTGATGACCATTGAGGTTTTAAAGCCTTCTTTCTGTAAAGTTTTCGGTTGTATATGTAGTCAGTAGTTCTACCGTTGTAGCAAACCACAACCCATCCTTGTACCTTGAAGTCTGGCAAACTATCTTGTGCATTTGTAGGCATTCCACCTATATCTTTATCATCATACAGTGTTCAAAGTGGACATTTTGGGATTTTTTTTTAATATTTAGTACATGATGATAATGTGATTTCTTGGTGCAGATCGTTGATATGCTCCATTGGTACGTTCAAGGTGGTGACACGGTAAAAGTCTATTCTTTTGTTATGTTTTATTGACTGTTTGTCTATTTGTATTTTTTATTCTTTTCCCATTTTTTGTTTGTTGAGTACATGTATTATGTCACTTGGACCTCCAAATTCCTAGGGTTGGTTGGAATTTTAATTATTTTCCAATTCTTGGGCACTAGATATAGTAATCCACGGGACATGTAAAAATGTTATGCCAACATTTCTTTGGCATAACATGAATAGAATTTAAGTTCTGGAGCAGATTGCATATTTGACGTTGTAAAGAAGTTTTTGAAAATCGGTAAGGGTCTGATCATATACTTCTGTGTTTTTGTTTGTTTGACCAGATAGTTGATTTGTGTTGCGGTTCAAATGATTTCAGCTGCCTTATGAAAAAGAAGCTTGATGAGATGGGAAAGAGTTGCTCATACAAAAACTATGACATTGTACAAGCAAAGGTGAACTCTATTATCCTAATTTATAATATAAATATTGTTTTGTAAGGTGACTGTTCAAAAATAAATGAAAGATTTTAATATAGCATGGAGACCACCTCAAGTTGTCTTTAATATGTTATGATAATTTAGACTATGCGTGTTGTGTCATGTTATGGATCATTAGCTAAATGTATTATTTACTTCCAATACGCTTCCTTGAGTGTGCCAATTTTTCACCAAAGAGACTTCCTTCTCCAAGGTTAGCTGACTGTTAAAAAAAAAAAAAAAAATTTGAAAAAAATTATGATAAATTGTGGACACCACCTCTTAAGTTATCTTTTGTCATTATGACTTGGGACAGTGTTTTATTTCAGGGAGAGACTTATTTTGATTTTCGTTCAAATGTGGCTCCTTTGAGCCTCCTTTTTTCTCTTACACCTCGAACCATTGTCACTAGCCCTATCTCCAAAATTACTGCAAACAAGCATTGCCAAGGCTTCACCATCCCCTTCTCAAAGCAACATACACTTACCTTCCGGTCATCAAAAGCCGAATCGATCTACAAGGATTCAACGTGATATGAAGATTCGTACTAGGTTAAAGCCAAGTTCTGTTTTTGCAAAATAGTTATTGGATTTAGACCTACTATACTTAGCAATGGTAATTTATGCCACTATTGAACGACAAAATGTCTATAAGATGAGCATAGCAGAAATGAGGATGTTAGGATGGATGTATGACTATACTAGTGTGCATAAGAAATTGAAATAAGTGCCAACTAGTGGTAGTGACCATTTGAGGATAAATTGAGGAGATGACGACATAAACGGTAGGGACATGTTTTGAGTAAGCTGACAGCTGACTTAAAGAAGTTCTTGTTCACAAGAGTGATGGAATCTTGGTAGAACAATGGGGAGAGAGACGAAAATTAACATAGCCTGTTTTGGTTCTCATTGTATTGGATTTTTTTAGTAGATGTAGCATTGTAGACCAAAAGAAGTGGCGAAAAAGAATTCATGTGGCCGCCATCAAATTTAGTGGGTACGAGGGTTAGTTTTTGTTATTTTAGAAGAAGATACGGTTTGCAAACATGAACACATCTGTAGCCATGACATACTGTTAGCTACTCTGTGGTCTACTAAGTTGATGTTCTTACAATTTCATTTATCTTGCATATTATGGCATGAAGTTGAGAATATATGTTGGGTGGTCAAATGTTACCAAGATCTGACGAAACCATTTTGAAATATTTAGTATTTTGAATTTAATCACTGGCTCTTTAAACAATTCGTTAATGCATGTTGCTGCATCGTATAGACTCATGTAAGAAAACCTGTCACTATGTTCACTTATAATGTTTTCTACATCATTCTTGGTCTTCAGACATTTCTGCAATTGTTTTTTAAGGTTCGTATTAGTATTCTCGGTATCATGTGTTGAACAACCCGCAATTATCTCACAATGCATTTGATGCAATCAAATATATTATCTGCAATTTTTCTCTTTTGAAATATGGATTGAGTACATTATTGCTTGAGCGCTGTCTGTTTTGGGTGTGTCACGGAAACACTACTACTACTAATTGAAGTTATAGTTATTATTCTATGTTTGATATATTTTCATGTCTTCTATGGTCCTTGTAGAATGATTTCAATTTTGAGAGGAGGGACTGGATGGGAGTCCGAGCAAAGGAGTTGCCCAAAGGATCGCAATTGGTAAGAAGAACTTATCTATGTACGCTCCCAATTTTTGCAAGCCCATCCTATTGTATACAACTGATTTATGTTTGTTGTGTAGATCATGGGACTCAACCCACCTTTTGGAGTCGATGCGTCCCTTGCTAACGTATTTATTAATAAAGCGCTTGAGTTTAAACCGAAACTTCTAATACTTATTGCTCCACGGGAGACACAACGGTATTTTTTTGAATCAACTTGTTCTTCCTTTCTATCCCTCCATACCCCTTCCCTTTTCTTGGATAGAAATGAATTTCCATATGCTTTTCCGTTCACCAGGTTAGACGATAAGGAATTTCTATATGATCTTGTTTGGGAGAATGATCAGATGCTGGCTGCCAGGGTAAGCTGGTGGATTTTTGAATTTCCTATTAGCCAACTCTTGAATTATATTAACGTTGGTGTTAGTTTATCTGTTGCTCATAATATTATTCTCTGTTTGTTTCAGTCATTTTATCTGCCTGGGTCGGTCGATGTAAATGACAAACAAGTGGAGGATTGGAACGTGAATCCACCACCACTTTGTCTCTGGAGTCGCCCAGATTGGGCGAGCAAACACAAGGCTATTGCTCAACAGCACGGGCACTCTTCCAGGGCTCAAGAGAAGTTCCAGCCGGAGGAAAGCCAGTGTGAGATGCATCTATCTGATTTTCCGAAGGCACACCATAATCTTGGCAAATCTTCTACTGTGATGGATGACGATAGTCATGTGGATAATAAACAAGAAGTCGAATTGGATGCTAGTTGTAAGAAAGGATTACCCCATGACTGCAGTGGAACAGAAAGTGATAGGAATGATGGCTCTGGGAAAGATCATTCTACAACAAATTCAAAACGCAAAAGGAAGTGGAAAAGAGGACCAAATGAAAAATCTCGGATGACAATTCCATCGGCAAGCGGACTGTCTCCGGCCATCCTCGCCTAACATGGTTGGTGGCGGATCGTTGGATAGGTCATGCATCAGTGAGGTTGACTACAGCTATGCACGGGATGTAGATATCAGGTCACGAGCTCATCTTCATGGAACACAGGATCCAGATTCTTGGAGTCAAAGAACTGATTTTCTATCCAACGCTGGTCCTGGATTTCCATCTTCGTGTGGAGAAGAAGTTCCCCCGGCTAACTCCAGTTATGGTGAGATGCATACATCTGTAATACAGCGATATACTCCCCGGGTGGATGAGTTGAACCATACAAGGCTGAATGGGATGGCGTCTGGACCCCCTTTGGCAGATACAAGTGGCTTCCACCCACCTCCAGTTTCTAGACCTGGATTTCGATCCAATTCATTTTGCTTTGCTCCTGGTCCTTATCACCCTTCTTCTCAGAACAACTCTGCGGGTTGGCTTAATGAATAGTTATGCCCGTTTCCAGTAGGGCGAATGGTATATTTTAGTTATATTATTTTTCAAACATTGGTCAACTGTGAAAGTTTTCCCCAGTGTAGAATAGAAGGTTCATTAGCTTCCTTTATATAAAAACTATAGATCACTAGTTTAATATATTAAATTCTTTTATATATCAAAAGATTTTTTTCGTTGGAATCAGATCAAGGCCTAGTTAAAACATTCAAAAATATATAAAACATGCATTGATTAAGAGACGATTAACTTTAATGTTCGAGTCAAGTTTTATTTATAATGCAAAATTGATATACTTTTAATGAATTAGAACTTTATCAATTACATAGAATAGAATAATCACAATTATATTTGAGTAAAGTAAGCAAACTAACATTGGATTAGTATTATTTTGTAGAGCTAGCGTTTCTCCACCAAGGGACCTTTATTTCTTTAATCTTTGGGTTAATTGCACTGACAATTTTTATTATTTTAATTTTGTAACAATATCGTCTATAATTTTTAATTTTATTTGTAAATATCGTCCTTATCATTTTATTTATTCGTATAGATGGTTACCACATAATTATTTGACAATTTTACTTACGACTTAAATAAATTTAAGAGAAAATAAAATGAAAAAATTGTATTTGAAGTCTCAATATTTTTTAAAAGTGTAAATAAATCATAAACATTTTATTTTTAAAAATTTTAAAAAACCAAAAAGGGTATTCTTTTTACTTTTTTTTAAAAAAAACTTTTCTCTCTCTTTTTTTAATTATTTAAATAATAGAATGTGAATAAACTATTTTGTCTTTATTAAATTAATCAAATTTAGGTCACGAGTTTGACTCTGGACGAAATTTGCCCAGACTCCAAAGGTCATTTCGATTAACATAATTAGAAGGTTTAGGACTTGATGACATATTTTTTATTATTTTAAGTGATAATATGTATGGAGACTCTTTCAGCCGCCGGAAAGTTGGTGACTGCTGAGGGTCCTCTTAATTTAACGGCAGCACTGTTGTAAATGGAAGTAGCTTCTTCAAGAGTGTCATATGTTCCAAGCCAGACCCGTTTTCTACTCGTCGGATCACGGATCTCGGCTGCCCATCTCTCCCACGGTCTCTGACACACACCCCTGAACTTTTTTGGGCTAGTGACGTCACCACCGGCGAAGTCAAGCGCTTCAAACTCCTTTTTTGGGACTGTTACTAATATTAAGCTCTTGTTTCGATAGCTCTGACTTAAATTTGACCTCTTCAACGTGTCTTTTGATTCTGCGGACAAAGATTCTGATAGCGCCTTCATTGTCAGAGAAGTCAGTGGCAACTCCGTCAGTGAGTATGACCATGAGCACCTTATGCTGGAGCTTTGTGGGATGCCGGTGATCAATGAGCTTGTAGTGGCGGCGGCGGCGGCGGCGGCGACGGTGGAGTCGGCGGCGGCGACGGTGGAGTCGGCGGCACAAGGGTGACAGTGGTAGTAATGAGCGGTGGGATGCCATTTTGAAAGAATCTTTTATATCGTGAGATTGGAAAGAGCAATTCCAAAGGGCAAAGGTTGAGTTTCAAAGATTACTGTCCAAATGCAGAAATTGGATTTCAAAATGATCCATCGTTGATGTGGCAGCTTCGCTGACATGGGGATGCCATGTCAGCCGATGGGTAATTTGTCTCTTGACCGGGGGACTGGGGCAATTAACCTTTAATCTTTATGCATAATATGAGTACCAAGAATCAACTTCGGCTGCCGCAGGAATATTTGAAACGCACAAATCACAACTCTACGGCCTACTGCATAAAAAAGTCAAAAGATGTTGAGAAAAAAATCAACAGAATTTTTCCAGAATTTTTTTTTTTTAAAAAAAGGATGATTTGTGGGAGTCTTTACACCATTGGCTGGATTATTCTCTCGCACTTTAGTTTTTATATCATAAAACTATTCAAACTTCAAAAGTTAAGACCAATACAAATCTAGGACCTGAAAAAACAGTGAAGAAAAGTACAGAAAAAGCTGTGAAGTAATCACAAAAATGGAGGGTGAAATCAAGAATTTAGCTTATGTCTGGTTTACGGTGATGGCATCTCTCTGTTACTGCTATTTCATATCTTCAAAATTCTCAAAAGGGTTATTCAGATTTATGTCTCTTGTGCCCATTTTCTCTCTCTACACAGTTCTTCCTCTCTCTCTAAACTCTGCATTCTTCACAGCAGTCGCAGCTTTCTTAATCACATGGCTCACCAATTTCAAGCTCCTCCTCTTTGCTTTCAATCAGGGACCCCTTTCATTTGACCCCACAAAGCCCCCTCTCCATATTTTCATCTCCATTGCTGCTCTACCCATCAAAATCAAGCAAAACAAGAACGCCCCAACTGCTCAAAATCCCAAGAAATTACCTCTGAATCTGGCTACTGAAACTGTTGCTTTTGCTATATTAATAGCAGTAATTCGTGAATATAAAGATTGTTTACCCTCCAAGATTTTACTGATTGGATACTGTTGTTTGGTGTTTCTCTTGATTGATCTGCTGGTTGCTTTGTCTAGTTTTCTGGTGCGCGTTCTTTTGGGGTTAGAGCTGGAACCGCCGTCCGATGAGCCTTATCTTTCCACATCTCTCCAAGATTTTTGGGGCAGGAGGTGGAACCTCACGATAACAAACACTCTGCGTCACACAGTATACAACCCCGTGAGGTCAGCCGCGGTGGCTGTATTGGGCAATAAATGGTCCTCGCTGCCGGCGGTAGTGGCGACTTTTCTTGTGTCTGGTCTGATGCACGAGCTCTTGTTCTACTATGTCACACGGGTGAGGCCCTCGTGGGAAATGACACTGTTTTTTGTGCTGCATGGAATTTGTGTCGTGGTGGAGATTAAGTTGAAGGTGGCTTTGGGTGGCAAATGGCGGCTGCCCGGGTTCATTAGTGGGCCGTTGACGGTGGGTTTTGTGGTGGCCACGAGTTTTTGGCTGTTTTTTCCGCCATTGATAAGGAATGGTGCAGATGTAAGGGTAATTGAGGAGTTCAGATTTTTTGGAGAGCTTGTGAAGGAGAAGATGCTGAAATTCTTGTCTTACAGGCCAGACTTCTAGCTCACATTCCAATGATTACATTGTAATTACAATTGGCATTATTTATAAATTATTTTTGTTTTTGTGCCAAAATAATTGATTGTTTTATGCACGTTTTTAAATAATGTTATCAACAATTGTATTCATCTCTACTCATACAAAAAAGCATATACGTGTCTCTTTATTAAAAATTAACAACCCATATTTTCAATTCTCCTCTCCTCAACTCTGTTTTCTTCCCTATTTTGCAAAATTTATATATATGAATTTGAATTGTAACCCTATAATAGGATCTCGCGGATCATATTACCAACGAAAAATCAATTTGTAAGCAAAATAAGAAATGTATTACGTGCAATGCATGTAAATAGCTATTTTTATGAGTAACATTGACGCACATAGTTAATATGGAAGAATCAGAAACTCGTAATAATGCAACAAAGACAAAATATTCTAGAAATTATACAATGAAGTAGTGATAAAACAAGCTCCTCAACATTCGTGTTCATTATTCAACTTTTTGTAGGTGTAAAAAAAGTTCATCTTTGGGATAGTTTAAAAAGTCAAGATCAAAATCAATAACGACCCACCACATGTTTCATCAATTTTTATCAATTTTTATCAAAATCTGATAAAACTTTTATTAAAAACTATATCAAACAGAGCCAAATCTGAAACTCCGGAGATTTTCAGAACATTCTTGCAGAAAAATATGAAATTGAATGAAAGCTGATGAACAAAGCCTGCTCTCCACACTTGGGGTTAAAAATTTCAGTTCTTTTGGGAAAGAAAGAGCAATTAGTAACGTAAAATCAATTTGTAAGCAAAATAAGAAATGTATTACGTGCAATGCATGTAAATAGCTATTTTTATGAGTAAAAGTGACACACATAGTTAATATGTTAAAAAGTAAAAAAATATGCTTTCTTTGGATATGTTTAACTCCAAGTCTCCAACTAGGAAAAAAAATGCATCATTTACCACACTGCTATTTGTCCCGTGACATTTATCATTAATCTCATATTCTCATATTCGGATTTTGTTAGAGTTAATACGGATCAATGCGTAATTTTTACTAAGCAGACTAAGTAGAAAATATAAAGTATTAACGTATAGGATATCAAAAAATTTATTTAAGCCGATCAATGTCTAATTTTGATTATGTTGAGTAACTATAAGATATACACATTATATATATTTATATAAATGGTGGTTGTCAATTGATGGTTTCTACTTTGTATAGTACAAATATATATCTAAAAACTTCCGCTTTCAGAGTAATCTACATTGATTATATACATTTGGATTCTTCTATAGATTTTCGAGGCAAAAACTTTTTTTTTTTAGTTTATATATATCGGAATGGTTTCTTCATACTATTTTTCGGAGAATTTGATGGTGTGAAGTAGCATGTATACTTGGATAAGAATTTCTTGATTGTTTTTTGGGGGAATTTGAGGGTTTGTTTGTTGTTATTCATGTGATTATGTTTGGGGAAAAACTGTTAAATTTGTATTTGCCTTTTCAAAGTCAATGTTGTTAATCCATGTAAATAGATACAAGGATTGGAAAATTACCAGGCATTTAACCCTTAATTTTTGTCTTCTCAGAGGAAGGAAAAAAGAACAAAAAGAATATTCTCTGCCGAAATGAATGGATTTTTTTGAAACTACTGGAAAACAGAACAAGAATACACTGTGTTGTAGTGGGAGTTCCTGGTTTTAAGACTATCTTCTCGTTTGATGGTCTAAGAAAAGGATTGACTGAATGTTAGCTGATAATACTTTAAAATTCAATTGGTTATAGATATGATCATAAGACTAGATAGCTGAATTATTTTGAATTTTCGATGCCATCATAACCTTGTCACTTGCGTGCACACTTTATATTTCTGTTGGTAGCTCTTCCATATTGTATATAATTTGGGTTGTAAACAAAGTGATTTGAAGAAACAGATGGCATCTTCAGACAACGAAGGTGATGTAGTACCTGGGAATGTATCAGACTATGGATTTGTCAATGGTGAGGACGAGCCCATTTCGTTTGCTGAGTTACCGGTTCACTGGAATAAAGGCGAGATTCTTGATGGGATGCAGAAACAGATCTTCCTGCTTGGAACCACTGATAGAGGGCTTCGGAGAATCTTTAATGTTATCCAAAGAGAATAACTGGATCAAGCTTCTAAAACGAAGGAAGGCTTTTGAGGATACAATTAGGACAATCTTGATTACAGTGCAATACCTACACTTCGTGAAATGGAATCCAGAAACATCTTGAGAAACTATGTAGGACCATCTGTCAGTCGGGTTCAGGTTTGGATACAAAAGTTGTTGCATTATCTCTTTGCCTTTGTTGTTGCCTCAACTTTGACATTTTTGTGCAATTTTATAGATCGTTCAAGTCCAGGCCCTCTGAGAATGACCTGGTAAATCATATTTCTTTAATCAATGAAGCTATGATAACGGATGAGACATTGACAAAAGCTGAGGTCCGTACTTCTTCCTTTCTTCCATGAATCCATCAGACTAGGCACAAAGATTATGCCCCAAGTTATTGCAATGTTAAATCAAATTCTTGAAGTCACTCTTTTTGTTTGTCGTTAAAAAACCTTTGCACATGAAACCCCAACGTGTTAATTCCAATAAACATGGGGCCATCCGTTAGCTAGAAGCCCAATTCCCTCCAATATTTCCCCCCATCCTTTGGAGTCAAGTTTTCCATTTCCCTCCCTTCCTCCACTAACAAATGGTCTATATATGCTTGTGGTAAAATTTGTGATAAATTGATGCATAAATCAAATGACTAACTAATTCGATATGTGTACTGCTGGATGACATTAATATGGGAGATATTTTGTATGTATTTATATGTTGCTAACCTTTTTATCTTACCAGTTAGTTTGTGTTTTGTACTCTCTCTCTATTTCCCCGTCTCCCACTTCCCACAAATGTAAAGAGCAAGAAAGACGGCAACTTGATTCTACCATCAATGACTTCTTCATTTGACAGGACATTCTAACTGATGATGATACAACTAGTAAGAAAGAAGATAACGAATCTGATGAAGAGGAAGATTGCTTTGACTCTGTTTGCGCGATTTGTGACAATCGTGGATCACTTTTCTGGTATGTTTGTCTTGTACTTGCATGCCATCTTTGAATATATTTGTTACTTATCTTATTTTATATTTCAGAGTATACCAGTACTTTATATACTGCTTCATTAGCATTATTGTCCATTGTATGATTATGTATGCTTGGAGGTATGCATGTGTCGCGTTTTTATTACCACATCTTCTATTAATTCAAATTATTCCTAATTTTCATGATTGCTAAATGGGAAACTGCATATGCTAGACGTTTGTGCTTTATTTAAGAGTACTTTCTTAGGACAACTTTTTATTATTATTATATTCTAGTTTTAAAAAGTCTGCATGTATTCTAGTGCAGTTGAAGTTATTATCTTGTAAACAAACCTTTTTAATAACGTATAAAACGTATATGAAGAAATCTCTGGATTTATTGAAGACAAAGTAGCATGTCATTAGCTTTAAAGAAAAGGTAAAAAATAAAATTTAGAAATGGTGGTGGAGGAGGAGTTAGGAGCAGCATAAGATTTTACAACTTTGGTTACTGATATATTAGGGGAAACCACAAAGTTAGTACTTGTAATAAGAAAATAAGAACCCAAAGGTTGGTGAAGAACTCGTCTGACTTTGTTGGACAACTTTCAAGGAGAATACAGGTGACGTATGTTAACTCTATGAAGTTGTGAAGGGATTTTTCTTCATTAGCATTGTATCCTATAGGGTATGCTTGTACAGATACCTGTTGGAATTTTCTTCATTATCATGACTGTAAACGGTGCTTCTCATTCATAGCTTCCTTTTTCTTTTGAACTTTTGTTTTCATAATTTTTAATAATGTCGTGGTAGTACTTGTGCACAAATAATGCATTTTAATACATGATGACTCATTCTGTAAAAATCGGATCTAATTGTCCATGCTCCTTGAGAAGAATAGCTGGTAATAATGAGAGATTTCCCTTTTCTTTTGTTGAAGGATAAAATGTAAAAATGGCACATACTTGACTTTCATTGCTTAATGTACTTGGTACATCATATACTTAGTATAAAAAAAAATAAGTTTGCATTGCGAGAGGAAACTTAAATACCAAAGTAGAGTGGGGGAATGGATACATGTTGTAGTCTTTTATGTACTTATGTATCCATCTCATAATAGTTATGCTTATTTGTTCTTAAGCATGTTAATTGGGCAGTTGTTTTTCCATATTTATGGTGCAGCATGTTTAGATATTTTTCTTTTCTCTGGTATAAAATTCTGGTAAATGGTATAAACTGTATGTATCTTCTTATCTTTATAATTAGTCCTTTTTTCTTTCTTTATTTCTCAAGGACTTTTTCATTATAATATATCATACCCTGTGATCTTAATCAGTTGTGAAGGAAAGTGCATGAGGTCATTTCACCTAACTGCGGACTCTCACTGCAAGTCTCTGGGTTATACTGATGCAGAAATGAAAGTATGCTTCCTACTTGTGTTGACTCCAACCTTTTGCTTTCTGTCTCTGGTTTTGTTGAGTTTTTATTTTTACTCTTTCCTTATTGCACATTTTCAATTGCAGAAAATGAAAACAATTGATTTCTATTGTAAAAATTGCGAGTTTAAGCAACACCAGTGCTTTGTTTGTGGAGAATTGGAGTCTTCTAATGAATCGTCCAGTGCTGAGGTACGAGTTCATTTGAAATATACCATTTCACAAAGTGCCCCATGATGAAGGATATCTACTTCATTCATAGAAGTGGTTTGTCTTCAATTCAAATCACTAAACAACTGTTGACTTCCCCTGGACTTTCTTGTATATATGATGAGGCAGCAGGGGAAGGGCCTGTTGACTAACTCCTAATATTTACTTTTGAAATTTGATTTCCCATCTTTGCTTGTTTTTCAGGGAGACTTATTTTTCTAGAAATTCATGAAGATTTCAAGTCCACTCATCTCTTTCCTTTTCCTTTTCCTTTTCCATTTCTCTTTCTTATGTTTTTCTTTTATTCTCCCTTACTTTTTGAGTTTTTCTGTACTATATTTATGGTTTTCTTTTTGACTAGGATGATAGTTTGGTTGCAATAGTAGGAGGTGTGTTAGTAAGCTTGATTCCTTCCCTTGCGTCTGGTCCATTCAACACAAACCTCCTCTTCCCAATGTGTTTGTCAATGATATGTTTTGAACCTTCTCATTTTGTATTCAGTTTAGAAGTTTCTTTTGATTTTTGTTTTTTATTCCTTCCTGGTATTTCTTGAAGTTTTACCAATTTACATAAAGATAACGTTTGTGGTCTCATGTTCCTCTACTTTGCAATTCTTCATCCTGTTGGCCCGCCCCTTGGCAGCGTTATCTTTGTGCAATTCCATTTTGAAACTTTTAGGTCTTTATATAAATCATACAATTTAGATATATATATATATATATTTTTTTTTTAGGCCTTGTTTAGATCTGAGCTAGACCTCACTGTTGCCATCTGCCAGCATGGATTGTCTGCATATAAAATGGCTCAAATGTTTCTTCCCATTCTTGTTCAGGTCTTCCGTTGTGTTAATGGCACTTGTGGGCACTTTTACCATCCTCTTTGTGTAGCGAAACTTCTCCACCTGGGGATAAAACTGAAGCAGAAAAACACAAGAAAAGATTGTGGCTGGGGAACCGTTTGCATGCCCCCTCCACAAATGCTATATCTGTGAGGAGCTAGAAGGTAAATCAGAACCTGACTTGCAGTTTGCCATTTGTCGGCGTTGTCCTAAAGCATACCACAGGAAATGTTTGCCGACGTAAGTGTTATTTCTTTTTGCAAATTTCTTGAGACTATTATTAATTCTTGTTATTTTAATTGACACTCCCGTATAGACTGTCAAAATTTTGGTTGCATTGACCAGGAAGATTGCGTATGAAAAGGATGAGGATAAAGGCATTCCACAAAGGGCCTGGGATGGTCTTATTCCCAATCGTATATTGATTTACTGCTTGTAAGTTCCCCCAAATTTCCAGTTTGATTATATCTGCTGTATGAGTCATTTTATTAACCTAATAGCATCATTCTTATCAGAGACCACGATATCGTCAAAAGGATTAAAACCCCTGTTAGAAACCATATAAAATTCCCTGGTGTTGAGGATAATAAGAAAAGGCAACCATTAGGATCGTCTGGCAAGAAGAAAGTGGTGTTGGAGGAAGGAGGTGCTGCTCTAGATAATATTTCTGCAAAGAAAAGTGATACACCATCAAAAGGGTTTGAAGACTTGTCTTTTGGTGTTAAGCAGGGTGATCTTTCTAAAAAGAGGGGGGGAATTTTCTGGACCGGGGTCTTCCAAAAAGCATAAAGTAATGGATGTTCATGGGACTCTTATGAACAAGAGTTCTCTAGGGAAATCAAATGAACCTGCCACTTCTGAACCGAAGATATCTTTAGGGAAGAAGTCGCACTCGGTCTATGGTAAAGATTCTCGACTAGTCAAATCTAGCAGGGTGGAGAGAACTGATGGCAAACCAAAGCAAACTCAGATGGTTAAGCTCGATACTGATACAAAGACGAGGTGATGAATTATTCTTCCCCTATTTAAGACAAATGAAGTGCTGAGTTAGTTTTTCCTTTGCTTGATTCTTTTCTCTTGCAATGCAGAATATTGGCCATGACAAAAGGTGTTTCCTCCTCGGTGACACGTGAAAAGATTTTAAAAAAGCATAAAGCACCATCCACGCATACTCAATCTTCAAAACATGCAGTGGACAAGAATGTTACCTTGGGGAAGGTGGAGGGTTCTGTTGAGGTATATGTTCAGGATTTTTTGGCCCGGATTATCTAATTTTTCGAAACTGAATTACATTTTGTTCACAGGCTGTTCGTGCTGCCTTACAAAAATTGGAAGGAACCAACAGTGTTCAAGATGCTAAAGCTGGTTGTGATACTGATCTTCTCGACCAGGTGATGAAATGGAAGGTAATTGTCCAAGCTTGACCCTTGATGCTTCTTTTGCTTTGATGCTTCTCAGTGTTTCTATAATCAATGTATTATTTATCCTCTTATCCCGTAATATTGATATGTTTTGCCTGGGCCAAATTTCTTAATGTTCTATAAATTAATTGATATTGGGAAATTTGTAAGTTTTAAATAATTGGTGTATTTTATTATGACATTTGAGAGAATAATTATACAACCTAGAAGGTAGAGAGAAATCTGCTCTCATAAATATACAATCTGCTAATTCTAGAAAATACAAAATTAGGATCTCCTATTTCTAGAAAGAATAAATATACATAATTTGGTATTAATACCAAATTGATTCTCTATCTACAGCTGTGGTCAATTCCCTAATTTAGGAAATAAATCCACACTCCCCCTCAAGGTGGGTTGTGAATATCAAACATCCCAAGCTTGCTCATTAATTCTTCAAAACTAGTTCTTGGGAGAGCTTTGGTGAAGATGTCGGCTGTTTGAAATCTTGATGGAGTATAAATGGTTTGAACAATGGCATTCTCAATTTTCTCAGTGATGAAGTGTCTATCTATCTCAATATGCTTAGTCCTGTCATGATGAACTGGATTTTTTGCAATATTAATGGCAGCGTGATTGTCACAAAGCATTTGTATAGATTTTTCTTTATATACTCCCAGTTCACCAAGCAACTTTTTCAGCCAAATTCTTTCACAAATGCCAAGAGCCAGAGCTCTAAACTCTGCTTCAGCCGAGCTTCTAGAAACAACTGACTGTTTCTTACTTTTCCATGTTACTAGATTACCCCAAACATAAGAACAGTATCCTGAAGTACTCCTTCTAATCGTTACATCTCCTGTCCAGTCTGCATCTGTGTAGACTTTGATTTCTTTACTATCATTCTTCTTGAATAGAAGACCTTTTCCAGGAGTCATCTTGAGGTATCTAAGAATTCTAGTAACAACTTCCATGTGTTCTTCAGTTGGATTGGTCATGTATTGACTTACAACACTAGGAGGAAAACCAATATCAAGTCTGGTATGAGATGGATAAATAAGGTGTCCTACTAGCCTTTGATATCTCCCCCTATCCACAGGTGTCTTATCCATCCCTGAGCCAATTTTTTTGTTAGAATCTATTGGAGTTGAGGCCGGTTTACACCCAAGCATACCTGTTTCCTTAAGTAAGTCTAGAACATACTTACGTTGAGAAACAAATAAGCCCTGTCTTGATCGTGCGATTTCCATGCCAAGAAAATATCTGAGATACCCAAGATCTTTAATCTCAAATTCCTTTGATAAGAAACTTTTCAATCTTTCCAGTTCTTCTTTGTAATCACCTGTCATTGTTATATCATCAACATAAACTATTAGGATAGCTATCCTTTTATTTGATGAGAGTCTGACAAACAATGTGTGATCTGCCTGACATTGAGTATAGCCATTCTAATTGATTGACTTAGTGAATCTACCAAACCATGCCCGTGGAGATTGCTTAAGGCTATACAGAGATTTCTTGAGTCTGCAAACTTTGTTCTGGTTGGATGAATTCTCGAAGCCTGGTGGAATCCCCATATAGACTTCTTCTTCAATATCACTGTTTAGGAAGGCATTCTTAACATCTAGTTGGTGCAGTGGTCAGTCCCTATTTGCAGCAAGAGAGAATAGCACACGAATGGTGTTGGATGAATTCTCGAAGCTTGGTGGAATCCCCATATAGACTTCTTCTTCAAGATCACCGTTTAGGAAAGGCATTCTTAACATCTAGTTGGTGCAGTGGCCAGTCCCTATTTGCAGCAAGAGAGAATAGCACACGGATGGTGTTTAGTTTAGCAACAGGCGCAAATGTCTCTTGATAATCTATCCTGTAAGATTGAGTGAAACCCTTAGCAACCAGGTGAGCTTTAAACCTCTCAATGCTATCGTCTGCTTTATGTTTAATGGTGAATACCCACTTGCATCCCACGGGTCTCTTCCCAATTGGTAATTTTGTAATTGTCCAAGTACCATTCTTTACCAAAGCATTGATCTCATCTTGTACAGCCTTTTTCCAATTAGGATTAGTCAGCGCCTCTTGGATTGTATGAGGAATCTGTACATTATCAAGAACATAAACAAATGCCTGATAGGATGGTGATAAGAGTTTATAGGACACAAAGTTGCCAATAGGATGTTTAGTACATGCACGAACTCCCTTTCTTAAAGCAATAGGCAGATCATCATTTATATGAGTAATATTATCATGACTAGAATTACTCAAACCTGAATGTATTGAATGTATTTCTGGAGGATGTGGATCCAGTTCATATTCATGGTGGTCTTTAAGATGTGTACTGTCCTCTATTTCTTTATCAGAATTTTTTCTTCTTTGGTAGACACGAAGCTCTTTAGGTTTTTGTAGAGGATAAACAGTCACAGGTGGCCCAGAAGATTTCTCAAATTGATTTTCTATGACTTGGGAAGTAGATGGACTAGATGGGCCTTGATTTTCTATGACTTGGGAAGTAGGTGAACCTATCTCATGATGAATAGAGGAAGGCTGTGGATTGATAGTTTGAACAATAGGTTGAGTATGAGTATCTGGAATAATGTCCCAAAGGTGAGATTCACTCACATTCTCCCCCTGAATCTCAGTTTTGTAGTAAGCATGATTTTCAAAAAAGGTGGCATCCATAGAGTTATAAGTTTTTCGAGTAATAGGAAAATAACACTTATAACCCTTTTGATGAGAGGAATAACCAATAAAGATGCATTTGATAGATTTAGGATCTAACTTACTATGATGTTGGGAATAGAGATGGACAAAAGCGATGCAGCCAAAGATCTTAGGGTCAACAAAACTAATGAACCTTGTATGAGGGAATAATTGCAAGATAGTTTTACAAGGAGTTTGAAATTTGAGGACTTTAGATGGCATTCTATTGATGAGATAGGCAACAGTAAGAATAGCATCACCCCAATGGCAAATATGAGGGATCGGCAACTTCGAGAAGATGTCAATTTTTGTGTTTAGCGACTCCGTTCTGTTGAGGAGTATCAACACAAGAACTTAAGTGAATGATGCCCTGTTGGATGAGGTAGGGACCAAGAATAGAATTAAAAAAGTCTTTGGCATTATCGGTTTTGAGAATTTGAATCCTAGTTTGAAATTGAGTTTGGATCATGGAATGAAAGCTCTGAAAAATCTCACTTACTTCTGATTTATTTTTCATAAGAAACACCCAGGTTAATCTAGTGTGATCATCAATAAATGATATAAACCATCTTTTTCCAGTTATAGTGTTTACACGTTAAGGTCCCCACACATCACTATGAATCAATGAAAATGGTTTGGATGGTTTATATGTTAATCTAGAATAACTATTGCGAGTGTGTTTTGCAAATTGACAAATTTCACAATAGAAAGAGTTTGGATTTTTCTTAATAAACAAAGAAGGAAACATTTTTGACAAATACAAAAAATTCGGATAACCAAAACGATAGTGCCACAACATAATATCACTATCCTTATTAGAATGAGAAATAGACTGATTATTCAAAGAAAACAAACTGAACTTTTGAGCTGTGCTAATAGATGGAGTTTCATTTTGTAAGATATAGAGACCAGAACACATCTTAGCACTGTCAATCCTCTTCCCCGAATCCAAGTCCTGAAATACACAAAGATTTGAGAGAAATTTAGTCACACAATGGAGGTCACGAGTAAATTTACTAATAGAAAGTAAATTATAGTCCAGTTTAGGCACATAGAGTACAGATGTGAGAGTTAGGTCCTTATTTATTGTGACTGAACCCGAATCCTCCACCTTAGAGAGTGTGCCATATGCAATTTTAACTGTTTGATTCCCTGTACTCGTGTTATACTCAGAAAAAATGGATGCATCTCCGATCATATGGTCTGAAGCTCCAGAGTCAAGAATCCAAGATTTAGTAGTTCTTTTATTGACAAAAAAGGCTACTGATTTATTACCTCTCATGGCCAACATCCCAGTACCCTGAGTAGTAGGTGGCTAGGTAGAGCTGTGTGGCTGACTTAGAAGTTTCTGAAGAGCCTCAAGTTGAGCTTTAGTGAAAGGAGCTGACTCAGATGTATCATTTTTCCCTTCAGCAGTAGGACTAGCAGTGGTAGCAACATTCCCATGACTTCCTTATCACTCCACGACTTTGGCTTCCAATTTGGGGGCTTTCCATAGATTTTCCATCATGTCTCTTTGGGGTGTCTAAGTTTACGACAGTGGTCACACCAAGGGCGCCCTTTGTTTTGACGATTATCCTGATTGGCGCCATGAGACTGCCCTCCTGGGCAAAGAAAGGCGATTGACTCACGATTTGAAGATAGAGTCGGAGAGCCCATCATAACCTTCTTTCTGCTTTCTTCAAGACGAACTTCAGAGAATGCTTCTTTGACCTTAGGAAGAGGCTTGGTGCTCATGATTCGACTCCGGACTGCATCGAGATTTTTGTTCTCTTTTTCTCTACAATAGTACGGTATAAAGTAGTATCATCGCTGCACTTTCAAGAATACTCTTCAAACAGATCCAGTTGCTACCAATAGCGTGTGAAGGTGTTGAAGTATTGAGTGACAGAGGTATCATCTTGGCGGAGATCATACAAAGCAGCTTCAATCGCAAACAGTTCTGATGTATTTTCAGAACTTGAATAAGAGTTTTTGACAACATCCCAAAGTTCTTTGACAGTGGCATATAGAAGAAATTTTCTCCTATATCATTATTCATAGAACTTATCAGCCATGATTTAATCATATTTAATCATATGATTATCAGCTTTCCATGTTTTAAATTTAGGATCATCTTGTTTTGGAGTAGAGACTCTTGCCTTTTCCACCAATATACATCATCACAGATTGAGACCATTGGAGATAATTGTGTCCGTTGAATTTGTGGCTTGTAACCAGAGAGACAGTTTCAGTGCCGTGAGAAAGGGAAGCAGGCGAGATGGATGGAGTGGAAAGAGACTAATCTGACGAGGTTACCTCTGAAATGGAGCTGTCTTTCTCGGTAGCCATGGCGGACACGAATAGACAGCAGAGAAGAAGAGGAAAAAAATTAGAAAACTTGGGAGGAAACCGATGGTGGCTCTGATACCATGTGAGTTTTGAATAATTGGTGTATTTTATTATGACATTTGAGAGAATATTTATACAATCTAGAAGGTATAGAGAAATATGCTCTCATAAATATACAATCTCCTAATTCTAGAAAATACAAAATTAGGATCTCCTATTTCTAGAAAGAATAAATATAAATAATTTGGTATTAATACCAAATTGATTCTTTATCTACACCTGTGGTCAATTCCCTAATTTAGGAAATAAATCCGCAAAATTCATTCATTTTTCTTTGGGTAACCAAATCAGTTTTATTGTATTATTACAACGAGCCACTATTTGGAGACAAGTTCTAGAGTTAACATCCTCCGGGACGATCTTGATACAATGATATTAATGAACTTGCTAGACTTTATGCATAGGCCTGTGTTGTGGGCTGAATGTAGGGTGTGGTTATAAGAAATTCTAAACAGATAGGGTTTTTCTAAGTTTCATTTTGATTCATGGTATGGTGAGGGAAGAAGTTGAAGTTCTTTGGACTTGATAAAGTAAGATAGAAAGCAATTAGTGAAGCGAGAATGCAACTGGATCTTTATGTTTCGAATACCACAAACAACCCCTTAAGTTGACATGTACATACACAAAGATAAATTGAACATATATTCTTCAAATTTCTTGCCTCTTAAACATACTACATCTCACATTACATGCTTTTTTCTGCGACATGTTTTTCTAATTTCACATGCTTATATATTGTTTTCTGGTAGACTCCTGGTTCTCTATATTTCTGATCTTTTGTACAAGACTGAGACCAACATGTGCGTGAACTAGCTAAACTCATGTTTACCAAATTTTATAAACATTTCAAACCTATTTAGAATCTTGTGACTTTATGTCACTCCTGAATCAACATCAGATTCATCCCTGAAATTTAAAATATTTGCAGTACCAAAAACCTTATAAATGTTAAAATATGCACATTAATAGAAATCTTGCAGAGCTTAAAATCGCCCGAGAACATCAATAAATCTTGCAGAGCTTGAAATCTACATTGAAAGTGCTTCCAATAATGGTTTTCTTGCATTTCATCATTCTTCTCCTCTTTCTACCATTTAGTTTTGGTAATTTGACTAGACTGTTTTGAAGGTTTCTGCTAAGTAGGATTCTTTGTTTTTCGTTATTGTCCAAGAATTTCCCCACCCCATGTTTCTAATTTTTGTTAGGAAGCTGAATGAAGCTTTCTAAACAAGGACAGTATCATCGGAAATGAACCACCCTTTGATTCTTAAATTTTCTTTTGGTTAGGGAAGATAGAATAATTCGTGGATACTTAGTTTATGTTGGTACAGCTTTTCTTCCAGAAGCCTTATTGAGCAACAAGATTATGGCCAATGTTACTAGAGTGAGAAACTCAATGTTCAGCTAGGTTAAGAATAGATATACTAATAATTATACCCACTTTACTTGCTACGAATGGAAAAATCTAATTCTTCTAATGCTTATTTTAACAGAATGTCCTTGATTTTAAGAGTGACTGGCAGGAATTTTGATCGACAGTGTTGCCAATCAAAAGAAATTTAGAAGTTAAGTGGCTACGCAGAATAATATTGCATGCAAATAGGAAATTAGAAAAAGACAAGCACGGATCATATGGAATCCATTCCATCTAACATAAATGTTTCGGAATATATTGCCCATCTGAGTTGTCTTTCTTCATTGAGTGGTTGATCCCTTGAAACAAAGTGATCCCACTTTATATATCTGGAAGATAGCTTTTTGAGGATGATATAGTTTCTGAAGATACTATCTTATGTAAGACCGAAATTATTGTGATAGTTTTTTGTAAGTGTTGCATAGACGAACTCTCAAAAATTCTTTATACTTTCAGGAAATTTTTACTCTGTTTGCTATTGTTCAAATGAACATCTCTTCGGTCATTGTCAAGCTGTTCACTCTTTAGTGGTGAAATCTTTCCGAGTAGAAGTAGATTTCTACTGCTTAGTCAATGGGGTGTAGAAGTATCATCAGTGTGGTGTGCAGATTCTATGAATTAACTAGAGATAGCCTAATGGCCAAGGAAAAAGATTCTTTGGTTGGATGTATGAGTTACCTGTTTTGGTACTGCACTGAAATATTCACACAGTTCAAACTATCTTGTTGTGAATAATTTGTTTATGTCTTCTATACACGGTGATTTTATGGTTTTGGGGGCCATGTTTTTACTAGTAGCTACTTTGTTTCTGCAGAACGAGCTGAAAGTGCATCTTTCTCCTTTTCTATGTGGCATGCGCTACACATCCTTTGGTCACCATTTCACCATAAAGGACAAGCTGAAAGAGGTCGGTTGATCTTTATGGTCAAACTTTGATAAGAAGTTAAATTTATATTGATAGGTAGAAGGTTTATGGTCTTGACAAGAAATCGATTTTTCCTCATTTTGACCCTTCCAACTATAGTTTCCTACATAATTAGGGACAAAGCAGAAAACGTAAAGAAGCCAAGACCATGAAACTCGTACTTCTGGAATTTCAGGGGCTTAAACAACATTGTTCATGGGCTTACAATGCTGTTATGAAACTATTAGATCTGAATGTTATTGTAAATCTGTATGCTCTTGGATTCAGTTTCAATTGCGCTTGCGAGTACAACCGAGTCTAGAATGTGCGGAGTAAATTTTGGATTTCTGTTTCAATTACTTCTATTCCATAATCCCTAGCTTATCTAAAAATGTATTAAACATTGCATTAGTCGTTCCTTTAGTCGGAATGTCAGCTAATTGTATCCCCTTATAGACATATAGTAATAAAGATGATTTTATACTTGTAGTGATTCTTATATTATTTGCAAGAATTGATTTTCAGCTCAGCGCAAATTATTCAATTAGCAGTTAAGTTGGTAAAGCACTTCCCTTTATCTCCATTGGTATGTTCAAGGTGGTGACACGGTAAAAGTCTATTCTTTTGTTTTGTTTTATTGACTGTATGTATATTTGTATTTTTTATTCTTTTCCCATTTTTTGTTTACATTTTTTGTTTGTTGAGTACATGTATTATGTCACTTGGACCTCCAAATTCCTAGGGTTGGTTGGAATTTTAATTATTTTCCAATTCTTGGGCGCCAGATATAGTAATCCACGGGACATGTAAAAATGTTATGCCAACATTTCTTTGGCATAGCATGAATAGAATTTAAGTTCTGGAGCAGATTGCATATTTGACGGTGTAAAGAAGTTTTTGAAAATCAGTAAAGGCTAGATTCTAATCATATACTTCTGCGTTTTTGTTTGTTTGACCAGATAGTTGATTTCTGTTGCGGTTCAAATGATTTCAGCTGCCTTGTGAAAAATAAGCTTGATGAGATGGGAAAGAGTTGCTCATACAAAAACTATGACATTGTACAAGCAAAGGTGAACTCTATTATCCTAATATATAATATAAATATTGTTTTGTAAGGTGATTGTTCAAAAATAAATGAAAGATTTTAATATAGCATGGAGACAACCTGAAGTTGTCTTTTATATGTTATGATGATTTAGACTATGCCTGTTGTGTCATGTTATGGATCATTAGCTAAATGTATTACTTACTCCCAATACGCTTCCTTGAGTGTGCCAATTTTTAGGTCAAAGAGACTTCCTTCTCCAAGGTTAGCTGACTGTTAAAAAAAATTATGATAAATTGTGGAGACCACCTCTCAAGTTATCTTTTGTCATTATGACTTGGGACAGTGTTTTACTTCAGGGAGAGACTTATTTTGATTTTCATTAAAATGTGGCTCCTTTGAGCCTCCTTTTTTCTCTTACACCTCGAACCATTGTCACTAGCCCTATCTCCAAAATTACTGCAAACAAGCATTGCCAAGGCTTCACCATCTCCTTCTCAAAGCAACATACACTTACCTTCCGGTCATCAAAAGCCGAATCGATCTAAGTTGATGTTCTTACAATATCATTTATCTTGCATATTATGGCATGAAGTTGAGAATATATGTTGGGTGGTCAAATGTTACCAAGATCTGACAAAACCATTTTGAAATATTTAGTATTATGAATTTAATCACTGGCTCTTTAAACAATTCGTTAATGCATGTTGCTGCATCGTATAGACTCATGTAAGAAAGCCTGTCACTATGTTCACTTATATTGTTTTCTACATCATTCTTGGTCTTCAGACATTTCTGCAATTGTTTTTTAAGGTTCGTATTAGTATTCTCTGTATCATGTGTTGAACAACCCGCAATTATCTCACAATGCATTGATGCAATCAAATGTATTATCTGTAATTTTTCTCTTTTGAAATATGGATTGAGTATATTATTGCTTGAGCGCTGTCTGTTTTGGGTGCGTCACGGAAACACTACTACTACTAATTGAAGTTACAGTTACTATTATTCTATGTTAGATATATTTTCATGTCTTCTATGGTCCTTGTAGAATTATTTTAATTTTGAAAGGAGGGACTGGATGGGAGTCCGAGCAAAGGAGTTGCCCAAAGGATCGCAATTGGTGAGAAGAACTTGTGAGAAGAACTTCTATCTACTCTCACAATTTTTGCAAGCCCATCCTATTGTATACAACTGATTTATGTTTGTTGTGTAGATCATGGAACTCAACCCACCTTTTGGAGTCGATGCGTCCCTTGCTAACATATTTATTAATAAAGCGCTTGAGTTTAAACCGAAACTTCTAATACTTATTGCTCCACGGGAGACACAACGGAATTTTTTTGAATCAACTTGTTCTTCCTTTCTATCCCTCCATACCCCTTCCCTTTTCTTGGATAGAAATGAATTTCCATATGCTTTTCTGTTCACCAGGTTAGACGATAAGGAATTTCTCTATGATCTTGTTTGGGAGAATGATCGACATCTTGGTGGCGTGGGGGTAAGTGGTGGATTTTGAATTTCCTATTAGCCAACTCTGGAATTATATTAACGTTGGTGTTAGTTTATCTGTTGCTCATAATATTATTCTCTGTTTGTTTTGGTCATTTTTATCCGCCTGGGTCGGTCGATGTAAATGACAAACAAGTGGAGGATTGGAACGTGAATCCACCCCCACTTTGTCTCTGGAGTCGCCCAGATTGGGCGGGCAAACACAAGGCTATTGCTCAACAGCACGGGCACTCTTCCAGGGCTCAAGAGAAGTTACAGCCGGAGGAAAGCCAGTGTGAGATGCATCTATCTGATTTTCCGAAGGCACACCATAATCTTGGCAAATCTTCCACTGTAATGGATGACGATAGTCATGTGGATAATAAACAAGAAGTCGAATTGGATGCAAGTTGTAAGAAAGGATTACCCCATGACTGCAGTGGAACAGAAAGTGATAGGAATGATGGCTCTGGGAAAAATCATTCTACAACAAATTCAAAACGCAAAAGGAAGTGGAAAAGAGGACCAAATGAAAAATCTCCAGATGACAATTCCACTGGCAAGCGGTCTGTCTCCAGCCATCCCTCGCCTAACATGGTTGGTGGCAGATCGTTGGATAGGTCATGCATCAGTGAGGTTGACTACAGCTATGCACGGGATGTAGATATCAGGTCACGAGCTCATCTTTATGGAACACAGGCTCCAGATTCTTGGAGTCAAAGAACTGATTTTCTATCCAACGCTGGTCCTGGATTTCCATCTTCGTGTGGAGAAGAAGTTCCCCCGGCTAACTCCAGTTATGTTGGGATGCATACATCTGTATGTCTGATATATACCCCATTTGGATGCGTTGAACCGTACAAGGCTGAATGGGATGGCGTCTGGACCCCCTTTGGCAGATACAAGTGGCTTCTACCCTCCTCCAGTTTCTAGACCTGGATTTCGAGCCAATTCATTTTGCTTTGCTCCTGGTCCTTATCACCCTTCTTCTCAAAACAACTCCGCGGACTACGGGTTGGCTTAATGAATAGTTATGCCCGTTTCCAGTAGGGCGAATGGTATATTTTAGTTTATTATTTTTCAAACATTGGTCAACTGTGAAAGTTTTCACTAGTGTAGAATAGAAGGTTCATTAGCTTCCTTTATACAAATACTATAGTTAAAAGATTTATATATTAAAAGATTTTTTTCGTTAGAATCAGATCAAGGCCTAGTTAAAACATTCAAAAATATATAAAACAAGCATTGATTAAGAGATGATTAACTTTAATGTTCGAGTCAAGTTTTATTTATAATACAAAATCGATATACCTTTAATGAACTAGAACTATGTCAATTACATAGAATAGAATAATCACAATTATATTTGAGTAAAGTAAGCCAACTAACATCGGACAAGTATTATTTTGTAGAGCTAGCGTCTCTCCTCCAAGGGATTTTTATTTCTTTAATCTTTGGGTTAATTGCACTCACATTTTATTATTTTAATTTTGTAACAACATCATCTATATTTTTTAATTTTATTCGTAAATATCGTCCTCATCATTTTATTTATACGCATAGATGGTTCCCACATAATTTTTTTTGACAATTTTACTTCCGATTTAAATAAATTTAAGAGAAAATAAAATGAAAAAATTGTATTTGAAGTCTCAATCTTTTTTAAAAGTGTAAATATGTCATAAACATTTTATTTTTTAAAAATTTAAAAAAACCAAAAAGAGTCTTCTTTTTACTTTTTTTTTAAAAAAACTCTCTCTCTCTCTCTCTCTCTCTCTCTCTCTCTTTAAATTATTTTAAATAATAGAATGTGAATAAACTATTTTGTCTTTATTAAATTGATCAAATTTAGGTCACGAGTTTGATTTTTGTCAATTAACACACATCTGGACGAAATTTGCCCAAACTCCAAAGGTCCTTTACGGTTAACATAATTAGAAGGTTTAGGACTTAGTGACATATTTTTTATTATTTTAAATGAGAATATGTATTAAAAAAATTAGATTTATTTATCCTTTTGAAAAAGTTAGAATCCCAATTACAATTTTTTCATTGTATTTTCTTATTTATTTTATTTTAATTTATTTAAGTAAGGACAATTATTAAAAAAATCATTTGAGGACTATCTGTGCGAATAAATGAAAAGATGAAGATGATATCTGTGAATAAAATTGAATAATGATAATATTATTACAAAGTTGCAAAAATAGGACTCTGAGTGCAAGAGTCCCGTTCTCCTACCCCCTGCAGCAGCTTCGTAGCGGAGCTGTCACGTCAACGATTGGTCATTTTGTAACCTAATTTCTACATTTGGGTAGCCTATTTTTTAAACCCAACCTTTGCCCTTTGGAATTGCTCCTTCCAATCTCACGAGATAAAAGATTCTTCTAAAATGGCCTCTCACCGCCACCACCACTGCCACCTCTGCGCTGTTGACTCCGCTGCCGTTGCCACCACAACTATTGTTATACTAACGTCACCAACTGCCACCCCTGCGCTACTGACTCCGCCGCCGTTGCCACCACTACTATTGTTATACTAACGACAACCCATGTCACAAACTTCCCCTACCACCATCACCAGCCTCTACTCATCTCACCTAAATCCCCCTCACACCCCATCATACCCAACCCCACCTTTCGTATCACCATTCCCACTTTCAAGAACCTTATTTCCAAGAAGAACAACCAACGCATCCCACCGTGTCCCCCCTTGTTCGTCGCATCGCCGCCCTAGAATCCTCCATCCACCGCCACTCTTCCTCTTCCTCCTCTCAATATTTTCTTCACGATGCTGCCCATACCATCCAAACCCACTTCAGAGCCTTCCTTGTATGCAGATCAAGAACCTTCCGGCAGCTCAAAAACCTAGCTTCCATTAAGTCAACTCTCAACATTCTAAAATCATGTCTCTGAAAATATCCATTTTGATTATGAAGCCCTGTATCTCAGAAAGCCACATGCTTGCTTCTAAAACTTGACTGCATTCAGGTAAATAAGAAGATTTTTCTAGATTTTCATATTATTTATAATTTGAATGTCTGTGCATTTGTTAATCGAATATTTTGGATAAATGATGTGGATTCTTTTTTGTATTATTTTTTTTGTTGATCTGAAGTTGGGGAGCGAGCAGAAATTAGGAAAATCAGCAAGCCTCACTGATTTTGCCCATAAATGGCTGGAGAAATTATGGCGCCTGAAGAAAAGAGACTCGGAAAAGGAAAAGGAAATCCTGTTGTTCTGATTTTGCCCCAAAAATGGGCCGCCGTAAAGGTCGTCGAACGGCGTAGACTAGTCACGCCAGAGAACGTATGTGGGAGACAAAGTGGACTCGTTTCCAGAAGAAACGACGTCACTCTATGTTGGGCTCTCAGTAATGGATTCTGTAAAGGCTATGGAGACTCTTTCAGCCGCCGGAAAGTTGGTGATTGATGAGGGTCCTCTTCATTTAACGGCGGCACTTTCGTAAACGGAAGTAGCTTCTTTAGGATTGTCATATGTTCCAAGCCAGACCACGTTTTCTACTCGTCGGATCACGGATCTCGGCTGCCCATCTCCCCTACGGTCTCTGACGCACACCCATAAACTTTTTCAAGCTAGTGACATCATCCACCGGCGAAGTCAAGCTCTTCAAAATCTTCTTTTTGGGACTGTTACTAACATTAAGCTCTTGTTTCGATAGCTCTGACTTAAAGTTGACCTCTTCAACGTGTCTTTTGATTCTGCAGACAAAGATTCTGCTAGCGCCTTCATCATCGGAAGAGTTAGTGGCGTCTCCGTCAGTGAGTATGATCCTGAGCACCTTATGCTGGAGCTTTGTGGGACTTAGATGATCAATGAGCTTGTGGTGGTGGTGGTGGTGGTGGTGGTGGTGGTGGTGGTGGTGGTGGCGGCGGCGGCGGCGCAAGGGTGGCGGTGGGAGGCCATTTTGAAAGAATATTTTATCTCGTGAGATTGGAAAAAGCAATTTCAAAGGGCAAATGCTGGGTTTCAAAAGTGGACTGTCCAAATGTAGAAATTGGATTTCAAAATGATTCATCGTTGATGTGGCAGCACCGCTAACATGGGAATGCCATGTCAACCGAGGGGTAATTTATCTCCTGACAGGAGAACGGGACGGGACTGATGAGGGCAATTAACCCTTAGTGCTTGTTCGGCTACCTTTTTTTGTCTCCAAAAATCCATTTTACAATTAATGTGGTGGGCCATATTATGAAAAGTTCTTACACATTATTTGCAATATGACAAAATAACCCTCAATCATTGAAATGTCATTTAAAAGTGAAAAGGATATTTTGATCATTTCATTTCAAATTGTGTTGAAAAATTAAATAAATCATACTACAAAATGTATTTTTTTGGTGAGAATCTCTATCGAACATGTTCTTAATCTTTATACATGACATGAGTACCAAGGATCAACTTCGGCTGCCGCAGGAATATTTGAAACGCACAAATCACAACCCTACGGCCTACTGCATAAAAAAAGTCAAAAGATGTGAGAAAAAAATCAACAGAATTTTTCCAGAATTTTTTTTTTTTAAAAAAAGGATGATTTGTGGGAGTCTTTACACCATTGGCTGGATTATTCTCTCGCACTTTAGTTTTTATATCATAAAACTATTCAAACTTCAAAAGTTAAGACCAATCTAGGACCTGAAAAAACAGCGAAGAAAAGTACAGAAAAAGCTGTGAAGAAATCACAAAAATGGAGGGTGAAATCAAGAATTTAGCTTATGTCTGGTTTACCGTGACGGCATCTCTCTGTTACTGCTATTTCATATCTTCAAAATTCTCAAAAGGGTTATTCAGATTTATGTCTCTTGTGCCCATTTTCTCTCTCTACACAGTTCTTCCTCTCTCTCTAAACTCTGCATTCTTCACAGCAGTCGCAGCTTTCTTCACATGGCTCACCAATTCCAAGCTCCTCCTCTTTGCTTTCAATCAGGGACCCCTTTCATTTGACCCCACAAAGCCCCCTCTCCATATTTTCATCTCCATTGCTGCTCTACCCATCAAAATCAAGCAAAACAAGAACGCCCCAACTGCTCAAAATCCCAAGAAATTACCTCTGAATCTGGCTACTGAAACTGTTGCTTTTGCTATATTAATAGCAGTAATTCGTGAATATAAAGATTGTTTACCCTCCAAGATTTTACTGATTGGATACTGTTGTTTGGTGTTTCTCTTGATTGATCTGCTGGTTGCTTTGTCTAGTTTTCTGGTGTGCGTTCTTTTGGGGTTAGAGCTGGAACTGCCGTCCGATGAGCCTTATCTTTCCACATCTCTCCAAGAGTTTTGGGGCAGGAGGTGGAACCTCACGATAACAAACGCTCTGCGTCACACAGTATACAACCCCGTGAGGTCAGCCGCGGTGGCTGTATTGGGCAATAAATGGTCATCGCTGCCGGCGGTAGTGGCGACTTTTCTTGTGTCTGGTCTGATGCACGAGCTCTTGTTCTACTATGTCACACGGGTGAGGCCCTCGTGGGAAATGACACTGTTTTTTGTGCTGCATGGAATTTGTGTCGTGGTGGAGATTAGGTTGAAGGTGGCTTTGGGTGGCAAATGGCGGCTGCCCGGGTTCATTAGTGGGCTGTTGACGGTGGGTTTTGTGGTGGCCACGAGTTTTTGGCTGTTTTTTCCGCCATTGATAAGGAATGGTGCAGATGTGAGGATAATTGAGGAGTTCAGATTTTTTGGAGAGCTTGTGAAGGAGAAGATGCTGAAATTCTTGTCTTACAGGCCAGACTTCCAGTTCACATTCGAATGATTACATTGTAAATACAATTGGCATTATTTATAAATTATTTTTGTTTTTGTGCCAAAATAATTGATTGTTTTATGCACGGTTTTAAATAATGTTATCAACAATCGTATTCACCTCTACTCATACAAAAATGCATATAGGTCTTTATTAAAAATTAACAACCCATATTTTCAAATCTCCTCTCCTCAACTCTGTTTTCTTCTCTATTTTGCAAAATTTATCTGTTGAATTTGAATTGTAACCGTATAATAGGATCTCGCGGGTCATATTACCAACGAAAAATCAATTTGTAAGCAAAATAAGAAATGTATTACGTGCAATGCATGTAAATAGCTATTTTTATGAGTAAAATTGACACACATAGTTAATATGTTAAAAAGTAAATACTATTTTGTTAGGGAACACTTTGATGCATTTTTATTTTGCTTTCTTTGGATATGTTTAACTCCAAGTCTCCAACTAGGAAAAAAAATGCATCATTTACCACACTGCTATTTGTCCTGTGACATTTATCGTTAATCTCGTATTCTCATATTCGGATTTTGTTAGAGTTAATACAGATCAATACATAATTTTTACTAAGCTGACTAAGTAGAAAATATAAAGTATTAACGTACAGGATATCAAAAAAATTATTTAAGCCAATCAATGTCTAATTTTGATTAAGTTGAGTAACTATAAGATATACACATTATATATATTTATATAAATGGTGGTTTTCTACTTTGTATAGTACAAATATATATCTAAAAACTTCCACTTTCAGAGTAATCTACATTGATTATATACATTTGGATTCTTCTATAGATTTTCGAAGCAAAAACTTTTTTTTTTAGTTTATATATATCGGAATGGTTTCTTCATACTAATTTTCGGAGAATTTGATGATGTGAAATAGCATGTATACTTGGATAGGAATTTCTTGATTGTTTTTTGGGGGAATTTGAGGGTTTGTTTGTTGTTATTCATGTGATTATGTTTGGGGAAAAACTGTTAAATTTGTATTTGCCTTTTCAAAGTCAATGTTGTTAATCCATGTAAATAGATACAAGGATTGGAAAATTACCAGGCATTTAACCTTTAATTTTTGTCTTCTCAGAAGAAGGAAAAAAGAACAAAAAGAATATTCTCTGCTGAAACGAATGGATTTTTTTGAAACTACTGGAAAACAGAACAAGAATACACTGTGTTGTAGTGGGAGTTCCTGGTTTTAAGACTATCTTCTCTTTTGATGGTCTAAGAAAAGGAATGACTGAATGTAAGCTGCTAATACTTTAAAATTCAATTGGTTATAGATATGATCATAAGACTAGATAGCTGAATTATTTTGAATTTTCGATGCCATCATAACCTTGTCACTTGCGTGCACACTTTATATTTCTGTTGGTAGCTCTTCCATATTGTATATAATTTGGGTTGTAAACAAATTGATTTGAAGAAACAGGTGGCATCTTCAGACGATGAAGGTGAAGTAGTGCCTGGGAATGTATCGGAATATGGATTTGTCGATGGCGAGGACGAGCTTATTTTGTTTGCCGAGTTACCGGTTCAGTGGAATAAAGGCGAGATTCCTGATGAGATGCAGAAACAGATCTTCCTGCTTGGGACCACTGATAGAGGGTTTCGGAGAATCTTTAAGCAAGTTAAAGCCTGGAAATTTGATCTTTCAGGCGAGGACCCGGTGATTTTGGTGTTATCCAAAGAGAATAACTGGATCAAGCTTCTAAAATCAAGGAAAGCTTTTGAGGATACAATTAGGACAATCTTGATTACAGTGCAATACCTACACTTTGTGAAAGGGAATATAGAAACATCTCGAGAAACTATGTGGGACCATCTGTCAGTCGTGTTCAGGTTTGGATACAAAAGTTGTTGCATTATCTCTTTGCCTTTGTTGTTGCCTCAACTTTGACATTTTTGTGCAATTTTATAGATCGTTCAAGCCCAGTCCTTATGAGAATGACCTGGTAAATCATATTTCTTTAGTCAATGAAGCTATGATAAGGGATGAAACATTGACAAAAGCTGAAGTCTGTACTTTTTCCTTTCTTCCATGAATCCATCAGACTAGATAACACGAAGATTATGTACCAAGTTATTGCAAAGTGATCAAATTCTTTAAGTCACTTTCGTTTATTGTTAAAAAAAACCTTTGCACATGAAACTCCTACCTGTTAATTCCAATAAACAGGGGGCAATCCGTTAGCTAGAAGTCCAATTCCTCCCATATTCCCTCCCCCCCCCTCCTTTCATCCACTAACAAAGGATCCATATGTGCTTATGGTAAAATTTGTGATGAATTGATACATAAATCAAATGAGTGACTAATTCTCGATATCTGTACTGCTGGATGACATTAATATGGGAGATATTATATATGTATTTTTATGTTGTTAACCTTTTTATCTTACCAGTTAGTTTGTGTTTTGTACTCTCTCTATATCTATCTCCCACTTCCCCAAAATGTAAAAAGCAAGAAAGACTGCAACTCGATTCTACCATCAATCTTGAGCACATGGACTTCTTCATTTGGCAGGACATTGTAACTGATGATGATACAACTAGTAAGAAAGGAGATAACTAATCTGATGAAGGGGAAGATTCCTTTGACTCTGTTTGCGCGATTTGTGACAATGGTGGATCACTTTTCTGGTATGTTTGTCTTGTACTTGCATGCCATCTTTGAATATATTTGTTACTTATCTTATTCTATATTTCAGAGTATACATTATATACTGCTTCATTAGCATTGTTGTCCATTTGTATGATTATGTATGCTTGGAGGTATGCATGTACCTATTTGTGTCGTTAGCTTGACTATAACAGCGTTATTACCACATCTTCTTTTAATACAAATAATTCCTAATTTTCATGATAGCTGAATAGGAAACTTCATATGGAAGACGTGTGTGCTTAATTTAAGAGTACTTTCTTAGGACAACTTTTTATTATTATTAAATTCTAGTTTTAAAAAGTCCGCATATATTCTAGTGCAGTTGAAGTTATTATCTTTTAAACAGATCTTTTTAATAATGTATAAAACATAAATGAGGAAATCTCTGGATTTATTGAAGACAAAGTACCATGTCATTAGCTTTAAAGAAAAGGTAAAAAAGAAAATTTAGAAATGGTAATTGAGGAGGATTTTGGAGCAGCAGGGGAAACCACAAAGTTAGTACTTGTAATAAGAAAATAAGAGCCCAAAGGTTGGTGAAGAACTCGTTTGACTTTGTTGGACAACTTTCAACGAGAATTTTGTGTGGATAGCTATACAGTTGACATATGTTAATTTTATGAAGTATGGTGAAAGGGTTTTTCTTCATTAGCATTGTATCCTATTAATTCTGATCTCCTGACCCTTTGGGGCGGGGAAAAATTCGGCCCCGCGTCTTTGAGGTGTCAAAGGTGGGCCGTTAATGATAAAGCAATCTTTATTAACGCCCACCCTGCGACACCTCAGCAGGGCAATTTTTCCCGCCGCCCGAGATCGGGCCTCCGTATCTTATAGGGTATGCTTGTACGGATACCTGTAGGAATTTTCTTCATTATCTAACCGTAATTGGTGTTTCTCATGCATAGCTTCCTTTTTCTTTTGAACTTTTCTTTTCATAGTTTTTAATATTGTCATGGTAGTACTTGTGCACAAATAATGGATTTTAATACATGATAACTGGTAATAATGTGAGATTTCCCTTCTCTTTTGTTGAAGGATAAAATGTAAAAATGGCACGTACTTGACTTTCATTGCTTCATATATACATAATAGAAACATAAGTTTGCATTGCAAGACGAAACTTAAATACCAAAGTCTTTTAGGTACTTACGTATCCATGACATAATTGTTATGCTTATTTATACATGTTAATTGGGCAGTTGTTTTTCCACATTAATGGTGCAGCATGTTTAGATGTTTTTCTTTTCTCCGGTATAAAATTCAGGTGAATGGTGTCAACTGCATGTATCTTTATAATTAGTTCTTTTTTTTTTTTTTTTCTCAAGGCCTTTTTCATTAAAACATATCATACCTTGTGATCTTAATCAGTTGTGAAGGAAAGTGCACGAGGTCAGTTCACCTAACTGCTGACTCTCTCTCACTGCAAGTCTCTGGGTTATACACTTATACTGACGCATAAATGGAAGTATGCTGCCTACCTGTTTTGACTCCTACCTATTTGCACATTTTTTAAAGATTAGGGACTCAACTACAATTTTTCTAATTAAAATTAAGGGCAGGTTGGTCTCCTCATCGAAAAATAACCAATTGCGCACCAAAATGCATATGTTAGAGATGTCTATGTCAAAAAATAAATGTTAAGAGACTATTTGCGCCAAATTTCTTTAAAAGTATTAAACACAACGTAACTTTAACTCATAAATATTTTCAACTTCGCTGATTTCACTCAAAAATTAGTAGTGGAAATGAAGTTATAGCATTTTGAATAAAAGGGCACAATCTGAAAACACACAAAACATCAATTCCTGGAATTAGAATTTCTAGACCAACAAGTTTAACAAAACTACATTCATTAACTTGATTTAAAAAATTTATACTATTTTTAACATAAGACATGGCTTGATCATATCAATGCCTAACAACACAACTTATATACAAAAATTTTGTTGGTCGGGAAATTGTAATTATAGGAACTGCTATTTTTGTATTTCCCAGTTTCTGCCCTATTATTCAAAATGTTATAACTTTGTGCTAACCGGTTTTATCCGGAATACAGTTTTTAAATAACTTTGGCATCTAATTTCACCTAGCAAACGAGATGATATAATTTTGAAAATTTGGTATGTTGTTCCATAATGTGTTAGGTAGTGGCTGGTCAAAATTATAATTTTTGAGTATGATAGTTTGTCAAATAATTTTGCAATATCTTGCACCACCAGTAAACTTCTTAAATAAGTCGTAGCTTTGATAACATTTAGAAGTCGTAGCTTTGATAACATTGTATTCCCCTTGTCGTTTTGCTATAAATGAAAAAAACTCTTAAAAGGTCCACGAAAGAATTTAAATATGGAGTCGATAAATATTCTTTCAAATTTTTAGTGACTCTCAAAGTTAAAAAATTTGGGCATTATAGGACTTTGTTCGACTTTGCTTAAAAAATTATTAAAAAGTAGCCAAAGTTAACAATTAATTTTTAACTACATACTAAATATGACCCATAATTTTTATCAAATTTTCAACAACACATGTCAGGTGTGTTTGAAATCAATTTTGATTTTGCTAGAAATTTAAAATTAAAATCAACAATTAATTTTATACACATATTTTATGTGATTCATAATTTTTTAACTATATATTTTATCAATATTTATAAAAAAAAAATTAATTCTAATCAAAATCAAAAATACTATTCATCAATTTTTATCAAATTTAACGTAAAATCTAATTTTTTGCAAAATCAAACTTACACCTACTCATTAAAATTGGTCTTGACATCCCAATAATGAAGTATAGTACTGTACGAACAAGAAATTAATGGAGCACGTCGGTAGATAGAGAGTGCAGAAAATTATAGGCCAATTTATGATCTATATAAAGTGCAGAAAAAATCTGTAAAGAAATCACAAAAAATGGAGAGTGAAATCAAGAATTTGGCTTATGTCTGGTTGAAAGATTGTATGTTACTGCTATATTTCATATCTGGAAATTTTCTAAAAGGGTTATGGTCCTATGGAGATTATTTTCTCTCCTGCCCATATTCTTTCTCTAAACAATTCGAACCCCCCCTCTCTCTCTCTCTCTCTCAACTCTGCATTCTTGCCTTCTTGGCATCATTCACAGCATTTTCCATTACATGGCTCACCAATTTCAAGCTTCTACTCTTTGCTTTCAATCAAGCCCCACTTTCATTCCACGTATGGCCCCACAAAGCCTCCTCTCCATATTTTCTGTTACGCCCCAATTCCACGTGGCCAGGAAAATCCCACCTGGACACGGTCAAAGTCAACCGAAATTGTTTGTGTCGAAGAGATTAGACACCGAAGCTACTTATGCGGAAGATGTTTGTGTCGAGGAGTTAAACCACCGAAGTTACTTATGCCGAAACTATTTATGTCGAGGAGCTTTGGCAACCGGTCGTAAAAGTCCGACCTTAGTTGCTCATCGAGAAAGTTTTCTCTCTCTCGCTAAACTTGCAATTCAATCTTAAAAAGACCGATGGGACTATCTCGCTGTAACGCCATTGTCGCGATCATACATTTCCTTAATTTACTAATTTGAAAGTGACTTTCTCATTAATCTTAATGACGATGACATTAAAGATGTGTTCAAGAACCGGATGGAACCCGCGTGTCGCACATCGAAGAAGATCATTCTTGTAGAATTTACCTATAAATACTAAACTTATTTCCACAAGAAAATGATATTGAAATATTACTCTCACAAGAAATATCAAATCCTCCATACTAATTATTCTTGAGTGTTATAACCACCGAAAAATTGTTAGTTAGAGGCCCTTAAGCTATTACTTTTCCCATAGTGTGTTTCTCTTTATCTTTGGTTACCTACTCACCCGGGTCTAAGCATATATCTGCGTGGTTGAATAAACCACGTGGCGATCAAGTAAGAGAAGAAATACACGTAGAAAGAAAGAGACGATGGAGTTCGCATTGGCAGGTATTTTGGAAGACAACATTTTCATCACCATTGCTGCTCTACCCATGAAGATCAAGCAAAACAACGATCCCCCAACTGCTCAGAAATCCAAGAAATTGCCTCTGAATTTGGTGTCTGAAACTGTAGCTTTTGCCATATTAATAGCAGTAATTCTTGATTAGAGAGATTATATTCCCCCCAAAATTTTATTGGTGTTGTACTTGTGGGGATGGAGCTCTTGATTAGCTTTTGCCATATTTTTATCGTTGCTTTGTCTTGTTTCTGGTTCGTGTTCTTCTGGGGATGGAGCTCGAACCGTCTTCCGATGAACCCTATCTTTCAACTTCCCTCCAAGATTTTTGGGGCAAGAGGTGGAATCTCACCGTAGCAAGCACTGTGCGTATACAAGCCGGTGAGATCAGCCGCCGCAGCTTTATTGGGCAACGACTGGGCTCCGCTGCAGGCAGAGCTGGCGGGTTTTCTTGTTTCAGGTCTGATGCACGAGCTCGTGTTCTACTATCTCACACGGGTGAGTCCCTCGTGGGAAATGACACTGTTTTTTGTGCTTCAGGGAGTTTGTGTGGTGATGGAGTTTGGTTTAAAGTTGCTTTGGGAGACAAGTGGCGGGTGCACGGGTTCATTAGTTGGCCGTTGACGCTGAGTTTTGTGGTGGCGACAAGTTTTTGGCTGTTTTGTCCGCCATTGAGAAGGAATGGTGCAGATGTAAGGGTTATTGAAGAGTTCAAACGTGTTGGGGATTCTGTGAAGGAGAAGATGGTGAAATTCTTGTCATTTTGTTTGGTTTACCTTAAAAAGGCAAAGTCAATTGTATATTATATTAATTTTTATGTGTTTATAAATACTTATGCTCAAATGTCATTTTTATCTACGTATTTTATAAGATTCTATTTTTATGGGTAAATAGCGTTGGGGAATTCACTGGCTTGAACCTTATGACGATGGGGTCTAACCTTCCATTTCTAACCTCCAAGTCCCTAACCTTTAAACAAACGCGAACAAAGTCCTTACATTAAAAAATCGTTAGTTTGATAACTAGTCAAATTTCACGTAAAATGACTAATTCACCCTTTTCAAATTAAAATAAAAATAAAGAAAATAAAAAAAAAAATTGCAATCAAGTCCCTCATCAACTTCTTCTTCTCCAACTCACCTTACCAACTCCGGCCACGGTTCCAATCATTCACCTTCACCAACTCCGTGGCCACGGCAAGGTTAAACGAGCAGATCTCTCGCCACAACGTGAAAACCGAGAAGATCACAACGTGAAAATCGAAAGCGGATCCGAGATCCGCTCATCGATCCGCTTCACGGCCATCTTACAATCAAGAGTGACATATGGAGCTTGAGTTGTGCTTTACGAGATACTTACAGGCAGGCGGACTTTGGAAATAAAACTCCCAACGATGGGGCAGAAGCTTTTCAGCTACATCGAAGTAAAACAAGAGGAAACCAAATTTCGAAAATTCGTCGAAAAAACACAGAAGGCAGGCATAGACAAAACAAGAAAATCGATATACAAGTATGAATATAATCTACGGTACCTTACTTATGCGTGTCCATGGGGGGTGCGGTGGTAAGCTTCCACGGCGGAGGTGGCGGAGCTTGGTCAAGAACATTATGGTATTGCATAACCAATCCGTGATGGTGGGTTTGAAGCTTCGTCATGGTGGGTGCAGATGTCGATGTACAATTTCTCAAAGCAATTTCCCAAGACTCATACACGACTTCGAAAAAATGGAAGTGAAAATGGATATTTTGGGAAGTAGGAATGGTGCAATAATTGGTATTTGAAGTGTAAATGGCACGCCGAAAGCAGATCGATGAGCATATCCGAGATCTCGCTCTATTTTCACGTCGTGATCGCTTCGGTTTGCCGTTGTGGCGCGAGAGATCTCGCTCGGTTCGCACACGCCACGGAGTTGGTGAAGGTGAATGATTGGAACCGTACGGAGTTGGTAAAGGTGAGTTGGAGAAGAAGAAGTTGATGAGGACTTGATTGTAATTTTTTTTTATTTTCTTTATTTTTATTTTAATTTGAAAAGGTAAATTAGTCATTTTACGTGAAATTTGACTAGTTAATGATCAACTAACGATTTTTTTTAATGTAAGGACTTTGTTCGCGTTTGTTTGTTTAAAGGTTAGGGACTCGAGGGTAGAAATAGAAGGTTAGGGACCCCATCATCATAAGGTTCAAAGATTAGGGACCCCAAATGCATATTTACCCTATTTTTATCTTCATATTTAGTAAGATTCACTACTTATAATTTAAAAAAAGATTATCAAACATATTCTTAGTCAATGTTCTAAAAAACTTAAAGTGTAATTAAGTGTAGATGTCAAGTTTCAAACTTTTTGGATATAGGTGAAGTTTAAGCAAGAGCAAAATACGGGTAAAGCGAGGATGAGATGTGAGGCGTGGTTAGAAGTGGAGGTTGAGACTCACGCCTAGGTAAAGCATAAACTAACTTTAGACAGACTTTTTAGAACAATGCTTTTGAAACATAAAATTGAATGATTGCATAACATTTCTTTCGTGTTTGATGGTACGGCTTTTTTGAATGATTGCATGACATTTCTTTCGTGTTTGATGGTACGGCTTTTTTTGTGCTGTAGATGCTTTTCTTGTTATCGAACAAGTCAAAGAGATAAAATATCTCTTTTAAGTATGATCAAACATTTATTTGAAAAGTACTAGGAAATAATCGCAACGGAAACTTCTTCTTATTAAAGTTTCGTTTGTTTTCAATTAAAATTTTACTAAAAAATTAAAGTCAAAGTCAACAATTAATTTTAACCACACATTTTATGAACCCACAACTTTTTACAACTTTTCAACCACATATTTCATCAAAAATTATCAACTTTTTAAAAACTCTAATTTTAATCAAAATCAAACACACCCCAAAAAAGTTATCGTAATTTCAACATGAAGAATTTAATTTTTAATTTTAAATATTTCTATAACTTTTTATTTGTGTTTGATAAATTGTCTGTTCATGTAAACTATGTGATAAATAGTATTACTTTTTTGATATTAAGTACGACAATTGATTCAATAATACAATAAATAAAAAGAAAATTATGTTTATACCTCGTTTTTTGTTAATCATACGATATTTTGATTATAATGAAGGTCTTAAACTATTGTTCATTTTTGTATTTATGTCTCAATCTATTTTTTATCACATTTTTATTATCAACTTAATAATTTGCACATTTTATTTTTGTCTTTGATGATGGTTTCTGTTCAAAAAAATAATTAGAATGCGTAAAAAGATTTTTTTACCTCTCATATTTTTAAATAATAAAAATAAATAACAAATACAAAAATTTGATAAAATATTTTCCCCTGATTTCAATAGATGTTAGCAGATTATTGAACAAAAATTGTCATTAGAGACAAGAAATGAAAATTAATTGAAATTTAATAATAAAAATGCGATAAAAAAAGTTAGAGATATAAGTGTCAAAATGTCAAAAATTACAATTAAAACGTGGTGTAGATAATAAAAATAGTAGTGCATATATATTTACCATAAACAAAAGGGTAATTATATTCACTACAATTTTTGTTATCTACACCACATTTTAATTGCAACGAAGATCCCAGGCTTTGCATTTTGACACTTATGTCCTCAATTTTTTTGGTCTCATTTTTGTCATTAATTTTCTTATCTTGTCTCTGATAACGACTTTTGTCCAAATATTCTGCTGATGTGTATTGAAATGAGGGACAAATATTTTGTCAAACTTTTATATTTGTTATTTATTTTGCTTATTTTAAAAATACGGAGGCAAATTTTTTTTTTACGCTATGCTAATTAATTTTTAGATAGAAACCATCATCAAAGACAAAGATAAGATGTACAAATTAATAAGTTGATGATAAGAATATAATAAAAAATAGTTAGAAAATAAATACAAAAATGAGTAATAGTTGAGAACTTTCGTTACAATTAAATTTTGTGTGTTAAACAAAAAAATATGATGTGAATATAATTTTTCTAAAGTAGTTATTTTTTTTATCTTATTACTAGGAGTGGACAAAAGTACCCATGATTCGGTTCTTCTTAAGTTTAAATTGAGTAATGTGTATTGGAATTGAGAATCGATCGTTATAGTTCGACTATCGGTTCTAGACTTGAAATCGAAGAATCGAACATATTTTATTATTTTTAAATTTTTTAAATTTAGCCAATAAAAAGAAATATTTTATTTTTATATTTGTTATATTGCATTGAGATATAACTTATGTTCAAAACTTGATATATTGTTCTTTTGAGAATGGTTTACATTTTGAAAATTGTAATTTTTATATTATTGTGTCGTTTGAAACAAGTAGAATAAAAATAGTTGTTAGATATGACAACTTTAAAAACTTTAATTATAAAATCGATTCGAAATGAACTGAATGATTCGTTTCTATAATTCAAGTTAGAACAGATAGTTTTATTTGCAATATACCTAATAGTTATCAGTTTGATTCGGTTTTCTTTTGAATTGAATTAAATCGGACCACGCCCACCTATACTTATTACTGATAAATACATTGTTATTCACTAATATATTATTTCAAGAGTGTTCTCTTATTTTCAGTGGACAAGTGTTATCTTGTCCACATCTAATGTAACACTTGCTCATTGAATGAATTGTCTACATAAAAATATAATTCATCAAATGGACAAGTGCTACATTGAATGTGGGCAAGATAACACTTGCCTACTAGAAGTAAGAGATCACTCCTATATATTATTTACATCTTAGTTTTACTGCACTATGTTGATAGAAAAAAAAAAAAACTACGATGAAATATATTTACTATTCATGTGTCTATGACTATGTGGTGATGGATGTCATACAGTTAAAAAGACAATTTTTTACCATCCGTCATATTAGAATTTTGAAATATTCTTAATTTTGAAATGTTTTGACCAAATAGTCAAATTTTTGAAGAAGTGACGAAAATGATCTTGACGAACAATTAATATTTCAAATTTTACCATCTTATCTTTCCAACTTTTATATATTATCTCTCTAATTTTACCATTACACACCATCTGCCCCATCTTTTTTTTCCCTCTTTATCTTTGTTAGATTCTATCATTGTTGTCACTAGAATAAAATATATTGCAAAATCTATCATTCATCACCCACTTTAACCACCGCCACCGCCACCGCCACCGCCACCGCCACCGCCACCATATTGCCGCCTTACCAAGCATTCAATCAGTTGTTTTTTCACCGCTATTTTGTCATATTTTGAATAAAACAAATTTTTGATTTTACTCTAAATATATTTAGGTGTATTTATTTTGTTCATTTATGTTCACTTAATTAAATGTTAGATTTCATCGGTTTGTTATCACTCGTTTGATATGATGTTTGATTATTGTTTTCAATCGCAAAAATGAGTGAAATGACAAGTGAGTGAATTATTATTTCATGATTATAAATTGTATGACACATAATGAAAATAAATTGGTGACCAATTTGCTAGTAAATAAAACTCGGCAGAATTGCCAACCAACTTTGATACAGTTTATCTTTTGTCAAAAGTTACTTTGGTGAAGCAGTTCAAATTTTTTTTAATGATTGATAGTTTACTATTGAACTGTCGATAGTTTAATCAATTTTTTGGGAATCAACAGTTCAAATACTTTTTTTTACAATCAATAGTTATTTTGGTGAGCTATAGACTTTTTGACAGTTTAATCTAAATTTTAAAATAAAATAAAAATGAGAATCGACTGTTAAAAAGAAATTGGCAATCGACAGTTGATTTGGTGAACTATTGAATTTTGAAATTTTGACAGTTCAGCAAAAAATTCAACAATTTTAAATTTTCTCTTAGGAATCTACTGTTATATTGGTAAACTATCGAATTTTGACAATTCTGCTTGGGCAACCGTCAATTTATTTTGTCTCGCAATAACTAGATGTCTTAGTTTAATCACGAAATATTATAAAAATGAAAGATATATATTTTAACTACGAGTTAATTTGCATTATTTTGTGTGATGCAAAATCCATTTTGATAGCTTTTCTTGTAAGCTATTATATGAGTTTCAAGTTCGTGAAATCTTAATCACACAAAAAGTGGTCATTTTGCAAAAATGCATATTAGACATCTTGCATCTAAAAATGACCATATTTGCCAATATTATCAAAAGTTGTTATATTTTCAATCCACCATTTACTTTTGGTTACTTTTTGAAAATTTTCTTAATTCAGTTTAAGGGGGATATATTCAAATTGAGATTTTTAAAAACTTTTAAAGATTTAAAACTTTAGTGGTTTTCAATGTAAATTTTTTAATACTCTAAAAGTATTAGTGTATTCAATATAGACTTTTGGAGACTTTAAAAAGATCTTCAAAAGTTACTTGTATTCAATTAAAACTTTTTAGAAGTTGCTATAAGTCACGACGTAGTGAAGTTAAGAATGACTTTTGGTGAAAATTATAAATAACAAAGAAAATCTACAGATATACTGAGATATTTCTGAAAGCTCTAGAGCCCCGGAATGAAGAACTATTTTTGTAAGAATTTGATTTTAATTGTTCTAGATACACCATTTTTTAATTTATGTGATATCCGAATTTATAATTTATGTGAAATTTGAATTTACTATTTCAGTGTGCGCTCTTCTTGATTGCATAACAATTTTTTTTTTAAAAAAAAAAAATAATAAATTTTTTGTTTAATGAGTTCTCATAATTGTAACATATTGTTTTGTTATTGTTTTGTTTTATAATTACAGCAATTGTGTTTTTATGGATTTTTTCAATTCATGGTAGTCTATATTTCATTTGATATTAGGTTCGTTTGTCCTAAAAAAATATCACTCGATTCATGTGTTTTGTCTTTGAATCACTTTACTTATTGAGTATGTTTTGAATAGTTAATTAAAATGTGGTCATGAATGCATTTGAATTTAGATTGATTTGAAATGGACGGGCTAAGATTGAGGTTGAATAATTTAATTTTTGAATACCTATATCCGAATCTCAAAGACTAATCAAATTGTAATCATTTTTTTATTATTAAATATTACTAAAATGTTATTATACTTTTTGGTATTTAAGTAATTTGTTTAATCTAATTGAGGTGAATTAAATTTTTTAAGAAATATTCTTATTGACAAGGAAAATATGAAATATCACCTTAGGTTCTTAATTACATTTGTTATGGATGATTTAGACATATACGATGAGTTGTTCAAAACAAGATTACATTATATATAAATTTAATTTAATAATTTTTTTCTCAAAATAAAGTCTTTAATGAAAGTCTACAAAAATTTACGAAAGACTTTTATTAATTCTTAACAAATTCATAAAAGTCACTTAAAAGTCTATAAATTCTACAAAAGTCACATACTTACAAAAGTTTTTAAACGTCTCAATGAATACATCCTCTAAAAAAAAAAAAAAAGATGTCCAAAAGAACTATTTTGATTCTATTTAAAAAAAAATTCAAGAAAGAGATTCAAGAAAACTAAAATCAAAATCTAATTAAGTCCAAGAATATACTGTATTTACATTAAAATTATGAACACCAACCTAGTAATTTATTTATATCGTGCTATATGTGCTAGATCTTTTGCAATATAAATGATCCAAATTATTCACACCCTTAACGGGCCAATTCAAGCTTCAAAAATTATCCGGCCTCAATTAGAGAACCCAATAGGGCCCATTTGGAACTCCTAACCAGCCCAACCTCATGCCAACCTAATCTAAAAGTCAACCAGGGTTCAAATTGGGTGCAGGGTCCGGATTTGAGTTCGGATAACATTTCCGATTAGGACCAGGTGGTCCGTCGTGGTCGGGCTCTGGTTCTGTATATGGTTGATGTGGCGTCATCACACGCGCTCACACACACACAAGAACAAAGAAAGATATAGGGAGAGAGAGAGAGAGAGAGAGAATAGATACAAAATACAAAAAGGCTGCTATATATCGACGTTTCTCTCATATTAAGTTTTCTGGATTTCTATTTTTATTGTGGACTTCATCTTCGGTTTGCCCTAGCTTTCTCTCTCTAATCTCCCTTCCGTTACGCAAAGCATTTCAGATCAGATTCTCTCTCTAATTCGTCTTTCTTGAGAAAAGATCCCTTGTAAGCATCGCCTGCTTTTGATTTTTTCGTTTTTTGACATTCATCTGAATGCATATCAGCTTATTCTAATCGAGAATCTAACTCGAGGGGTTGGATTTCGGAAAAAGGAATAATTAGATTAATTATGGTATTAGGGCTTGCAACTTTTTATGTATAGGTGAGTTAAATTAATGTGCTTGAACGAGGTTAACTGGTTAACTACTAATTTTTTTGTTTCTAAGGATTATGTGTCTGTAACAGCTAAGAGTAACTTTGAGTTATTTATTTCTGTTTTATTGTTTTTCTTCTTGACCTATCTTGTACATGCAGGTTAAGAGTCCCTTTTCTTTAGCACTCAATCTCCAATTTCAATTTTGATGCTGGTTCTTGTTCAGGATTTATCCGTCTCCGGTACAATTTGTTGCTCAGTTTTTGGGTTTATCAGAAAGGGTGAAAGGTGGCGTCGTGGCGAGTTAGATTTTGTTGGCTGGTTTTGCCCTAGTTAGGATGATGTAGTGATTCCTTACATGTGCGCATTTTAAATATATGTTGCTCATTTTTTAATATTCTTATTTTTTAATTTTTAACAATTTTTTATGACCTGGGGAATGCATAGTTACATTTTATTCTGCATTGGATATTTCACATTGTGGCCTGCTTACATTGCTTGGACTATGGCATGCCATTAATATGTTATTTTATAGGGAAAAAAGTGGTTCTCTAGTGCAAATGATACCGCAGTGTGCTAGTGACATTCTATTTATGGGAATATGTTTGAATATTGATCTTCGATTTTGGTTTCCCAAATCTCAAAACATTCAGGGCTTCAGCAACACTTTTTGTTTTGCAAAATTACTCTTCGTACATGACATTAAAACAAAGACATTGCTGTTTACAGATACTGAGGAACATTATATGACAACACAGGAAATAGCAAAATAATGGCAGTTGAGGCTTGTTCCAAACCAAAATTGATGGATGATATGGATGAGGATGATGAGCCCTTAGTATTTAAACGGAGTGCCTCATCGTCGAAACAAAACCAATCAAATTCACAGGCACAAAAGTCATCTTCATCTCAAAAGCACGACCGACAATTAGGAAGGCCAATGCCCGATGTACGATCTCAAAATGGTAAAAGTTCTGTGGTTCAAAAGGGTAAGATGGCCTTTTCTTCCAAATCACCACCTGTTAAATCACCTCTGCGTAGCCCGGAAGCATCTAATTCATCTGCTAAGGCATATCCACTGAGGCCTCCGGAGGCAAATCTGAGACCTTCAGCGGCATATCGTTCAGATAATGTTAATCGACCGATGAAGGTGGGGAAGCCTTCGATTGGGTCTGCCACTGAACCAAATGACTCTGATGATTCGGAAGACGATAAACCACTTAGTGCTAGGCTTTCTACTGGCTTATCAAAGATCAACTCGAACAGTGCCAGAAAAGGTTCCAATGCTTCACGATTGGGTCAAAAGCCAAGCATCCCCAAACTAGAAGATTCAGATGATGAAAAGCCTTTGTCATCTAAGGTCCAATTGAAGTCTAATGTAGGGACATCTTATGCTAGCAAGTCTTATGATTCTGATGAAGATAAGCCTCTTGTAGCAAAAAATAATCAAAATGGGTCTGCCTTAAGAGACAGCAGTTCAAAGAAACCTTCAACCATGTTAAGTAAGAGACCTGCCAGCGAGATAAAATCTGCTGGGCAATCTTCAGTTAAAAAGCATAAGCTTTCCAATGCATCAGTGCCTATTAATAATAAGCAAGCATCTGTCAAAGCTGAGCCAAAGGTAGAGGATGATGATGACCATGTTCCCATATCTCAGAGAATGAAGAAGCCGGCTACTGCAGATAAGAAATCATCAGCCGTTAAGAATGTAACAAAAGTTGTTTCTTCTTCACTTAATAAAACAAATAAGAAATCAAAGAAGGTGGTGAAAAAATCTCAGTACTCCAAGTCATCAAAGGTTCCTCCAGGCTCTGGTGAAGGGCAGAAATGGACTACCTTGATTCACAATGGTGTGATATTTCCTCCTCCATACCAGCCTCATGGGGTTAAGATCCTCTACAAGGGGAAGCCGGTTAACTTAACACTCGAACAGGAGGAGGTGAATATATATATATATCTCTCTCTCTCTCACGCAACACACACGGTTACTATGTTCTCTTTTAGTTCATTGGGTCTATCTCTTCAAAAATATTGTCCTCAAATTGCTCCAAGCGGTTCCATGTTTTTCCCTTTTCTTTTACAGGTGGCCACGATGTTTGCGGTGATGTTAGATACTGAGTACATGAGCAAACCTAAGTTCAAAGAGAATTTCATGAGTGACTGGAGGAAAATATTGGGAAAGAATCACATTATTCAAAACTTGGAAGACTGCGATTTCACCCCAATATATGAATGGCATCAGAAAGAAAAGGAGAAAAAGAAACAGATGAGTACAGAAGTAAGTTAAAGATTCGTCGTACTTTCTGTATGTGACATATAAGGGATGATTTTGTAAGTCAAGCTGATCTATTCATATCTGCCAATATTAACTAGTATGCTCATTGTCTGTCAGACACGTATTGTATTATATGTGACTTTGACGCCTAATAAAACTGATTTTATATCTACGTTAATTACGACAAGTTGTGTTTCCTCTTGTAACTATTGAAGATTTCATGGTCGACAATCTTTCAGTTATAAGTCAAGGATTAATATGATTTTTCTTGGAGAATATCTTAGAGTGCTGTCTTGAATCAGAGTTCTACGTATGTACAACTGACACAATAAGCATGACCCTTAGATGCCTTTTGCTGCCTTTCAATGTAGAATTTGCATTGCAATGAATTCATGTAACTGTTCTATGCCTTATCTCAAGCTCTGTGTTCTCTATGCGTATAAGATGTGCATACAGTTCTAAGGAAAACGTACGCGTCTCTTGGACAGCTTGGCTAGACTCTCAGTATTGTAAGATTAGTTTTCACATTTAAACTTTGGGATAGTCTATCATACGTCATGACATGGAAAACAGAAGGTTTTGGGTACATTAAAATTTAAATTTTGTCATAAGAAAATTAAGTAATTGCAGAAAGAGACTGGTTATGCCGTAACCTAAATTAAAAAGACACATCCGAGTGCTAGCATTTTTCTAACTCATTAACTTATGCAGATTACCCAATCATCACATGTACTCTGCTGCATGCCTGGGTACTTTTGACTATTGTAATTCCTAAGTTGCAAACTTGTGATAATCATGAAGTTACTTGTTATGAAGTAATTAGTTGATATATTTTTGCTATATAAATAGAAATAGATATCCTTTTTGACATTGTTTTGGTTATCACTGTTAATTTTTTTGGGGGTCTCTTCAATTGTATTTTGTGTCTGTCATGTGTTCCTTCTTCCTATGCCTCATTTCTGAGCATGCTCACTATTGGAACAGAGAAAACTTCGCTAGCTCGTCTGTTGCTTCTGAAATAAACTCAATTCTTTAGTTGTATACATTGTTTATGATAGGTGCTCTTACCGAGTGGACAAATTGGTAATACATGCTCTAATAAGAACAGTGGCTAATTTGAACTCCACTGTTTTGGCAGGAGAAGAAGACCTTAAAAGAAGAGAAGTTGAAGCAAGAGGAGAAGTATATGTGGGCTATTGTTAATGGAGTCAAAGAAAAGGTGTGGTTTCTACATTACGTTGTGTTTTGTCCTTTTTGTACTTTTCCACCCCCACCCCCACCCCCCCACCCCACCCCACCCCTTATTGAGTGGTGGGAGTGGGTGGGGGAACACATGTTTGGTTTCAACATCTTGGAGTATACATAGCTTTCGCTGCTTATAGATAGTTCAACAACATTTCTTAAAAGACTACTAAAAAAAGTGTCTTGGGGAGAATAAATTTTTACTCTTTTTTCTTAGCATATATTTTATTATTATCCTTCCCATATGTAATGCGCTAGTAATGCCTTGGAAGTCTCAATAGAGAAGTGTGCTTTGCGACCTATTATTGAGTTGGAGAGTGGAACATATTTTATTAAATTTGTAAAGCAACTGATTAGTAAAAAAAGCAAAGTTGTAATATACTATTGATGTTTAGAAAGTTCTGTATGTTGTCATGTTTGTTTTCTCCAAACCAGCAAATAAAATTTTCAAGATATTAATAATTAGTTCTGCAACATTTTGATAATCTTTTTCTGAAGAAGTGTATGGGGCATCTATATGACAGTAAATATGTTTGAAGTGCAGCTGGTTTTAGTCTGTACTGCAGCATAAATGATAAGGGTTCTGCGTAGTTATATTCATCTTTTGGGATATTCATAGTGCCTTATCTTATCAAATACATTGTTGTTAGCTGAAAGCGACATAGACTAGTTTAATGTGGCTTTCTTCTGATGCGTGTCTGAGGTATCTTGCAACGATGTCATTTGTAGGTTGGGAACTTCAGGGTTGAACCACCTGGATTGTTCCGAGGTCGTGGAGAGCATCCAAAGGTATATTAAACATCTTTCTGCTAGCAGTGGAGCTCTATAGTTCATCTAAAATTTCCTCTTTTGATATGTTGTGGCTCTTTATAAGAGAATTGGTGGCAATATTAGATATTTAATGAGAGAATAGTGTTGAACAGATGGGGAAGCTTAAAAGACGCATACGTCCTAGCGACATCACTATAAACATTGGAAAGGATGCACCAATTCCAGAGTGTCCCATCCCTGGTGAAAGGTTTTTCTTCCTGCTTATTAGTTTTCTCTTTGAAGATCAGGAAAAGAGTCGGTGATTTTTTAGATTAAAATGGCATTGATTTGAAAAGTAACATTATGAATTTAACATTGGCAGATGGAAAGAAATAAGGCATGACAATACCGTGACGTGGTTAGCATTTTGGAATGATCCAATCAATCCAAAGGAATTCAAATATGTTTTCCTTGCAGCAAGCAGTACCCTGAAAGGGCAAAGTGACAAGGAGAAATATGAGAAATCAAGGCTTTTGAAGGTATTGAAGATGCAGTTAACCAATAAACATCTTAGATGTATCATCTGTTTTTGTTGTAGGACTAACTCATTATAAACATCTCTTTGCTATTTGAATGAAGGACTACATACAAGGTATAAGAGCAGCTTATACCAAAGATTTTGCAAGTAAAGATCTCACGAAGAAGCAGATAGCAGTTGCTACCTATCTTATCGACAAACTAGCTCTTAGGGCAGGCAACGAGAAGGTATAAGATCCAAGGTTTTTGCTTTTAATCATCCCGTACAGTGCATTTTTAAATGTTTGAGAACTTCTTGAGCAACGACAACAAACCTAGGCTTGTTCTCCCAATAAATTGGCAATCGGCTACATAGAATTATTTTCACCATTCCATTCAGCTCATTGGTAGAACTAGAATCAAGATTCTTGTAATAGCATTTGACAAAGTTTTACTCTAGATGTCAACCTACCGCAACCCTCCTTTATGCGGGTTTGGAAAAGGCTAAGAGAATAGGTGCGGAGTTTTTGATAACTTATTGAACGTGAGAGGAATTTATTTGCAAGGCACTATTATTATGATCCACCCTTTGCTACATGATCTTTTATGCATTTTCAACAGTTGTTTTCCCCATGACAAATAAAATGGGATGTGCAACTTCTCAACACTTTTTAGTATGTTACAGGATGATGATGAAGCTGATACAGTTGGTTGCTGCACATTGAAAGTAGAAAATGTAGAACCAATACCTCCAAATATTTTGAAGGTAATGTGACTTCATGTCTAGTATAAATATTTCTCAAATGTCTGTGTTTTATATTTTCCTTGTAAGATTCAAAAGTTTGATGGATGCTGAGGAAAAATCATGCATTGAATCAACTTCTTCTCAATAAGTTTACACAGTTGACAGTTATGAGAATTGAGTTTCTTGTAGAAAATAGTAACTATGCAAGATTTTTTTTGCCCTCATGGCATATTGCTAGCAACGAACAACATAATTTTTCTGTTTGTGTTTGTAGTTTGATTTTCTTGGTAAAGATTCTATCCGGTATCAAAATGAGGTTGAGGTTGAACCTGCTGTGTTCAAGGCAATCCAACAGTTCCGGAGTGGTCAGTAAATGACCTTCTGTATATATATTTATATCTCAGCTTTAATTTATTGTTACATGTTTAAATATTATTTGTATTACTTTCAGGCAAAAAGGCTGGTGATGATATTTTTGACAAACTTGATACCAGTAAACTAAATGCTCATTTGAAGGAACTCATGCCTGGTCTGACAGCAAAGGTTTTCCGTACATACAATGCATCAATAACTCTGGATGAGATGGTAAGATTCAACCTGGGATTTTTTGTCTCCAAGTCAGTGTCAATTCATATGCTGAATGTCTGCGGCTATGACTTTGGTATTAAAAGAGTATGAGAAAACATTTGCTTGCGCCCTCAAATATTGAGGTAGAAAGAGAGGAGGAAAAGTGAGAATATGCGTGCAGGTTGTGTTCAAAAACTTGAAAGATGATGCAAGACCTGGATAATAATGCATAACTTTAATATTGTGTTACGAAAATTATTTAGTGGTTACTCTTGATGGTCTATCAAAAACTTTTAGCAGTTTTACTAAGTGTAAGTTAGACCTTAGAAAACTACATCTTGATTCCCTTGCTGAATGTTCTTTCAACATTTTAGTTTTTCCATTAAGCATTTCTAGAATTTGTTATTGTTGGTAACAGTTGAGTAGGGAGACAAAGGGTGGAGACGTAGCTGAGAATGTTGTTGTTTATCAACATGCAAACAAGGAGGTAAAGATTGTTAAACTCTAAATTTCTGATGACATCATTATATTTTAAGTTTGGTTGAGAACGATTCCATTTTTATGTCTTCTGTAGGTTGCAATCATTTGTAATCATCAACGTACTGTCTCAAAGTCCCACAGTGCCCAGATGTTGCGTTTGAATGAAAAGATAGAAGAATTAAAGGTAATGAATTTTAAATCTTAATAACTGCAAACTATTGAATTTTACAGAAATGTTATGCGGGGAAAAGTTCGCTGCCAATGCGAGGACGTTACTGCTGAAGTTGAGCATTGATGGATCATTATCTATGGTGCATCAATGTCCATGTGATTCCTTGGGGGAATTTCACTATAAAGCAACGTCTGGCTAAGCAAAAAAAGTAGAACTTACTTCTTTCCTACTTTTTAAGTAAAAAATGTTGACTTATTTTGGAAGTAACTCTCAGTGCTGTCTTCCTAGATCCTATGTGTCAGGGAATGTTAGGATGTAATATTTTACATCTTGTGTATTAGCTCGTCTTAGCTATTGTTTGTAGGGTGTTTTGGAAGAGTTGACGACAGATTTGTCTAGGGCAAAGAAAGGAAAGCCCCCTCTTAAGAGTGCTGATGGGAAACCGAAAAGGAATCTGAACCCCGAAGCGTAACGACACTTCCTCTTAATTGTTAACTTATTCGGTATTAGATATCATGTAGCTAATGGTGAAACGACGTGCAGATTAGAGAAAAAGATAAGTCAAACAAATGCAAAGATTGAAAAAATGGAACGAGATAAGGAGACCAAAGAGGATTTAAAAACTGTAGCATTGGGCACATCAAAGATCAACTACCTTGATCCTCGAATCACTGTTGCATGGTGCAAACGTCATGAAGTTCCAATCGAGAAGGTGAAAGACTTGAATTTCTGCGTGGATTACTTTTCATTGTTTCCTGGTCCTCTTAATTGGTTACTTCATGAATCAAATAATTAATTTGTTTTGCAAATGCACGCTGCTCTGATGCAGATATTCAACAAGTCTCTCCTGGCAAAATTTACTTGGGCGATGGATGTGGATCCCAGTTTCAGATTCTAAATTTTGGTAGTTATAGCGCAGAACATCCCCCCCACCCCTCAAACCGGAGACAGAGATAGAAGAACCTGAACAATTCTCGATTGACTATATTTATTTATTTATTTATTTCTGCGGAAAATTCCTGTTGTACTAAATCATCTCAATGAAATTATGGGTGATTTTCTCCCATCCTTGAGTTAATTGTACGAGACCACGTGTTGGATTTCTCTCATTTAGTGTTCTGACTCTCAGACTGATTTCTTTGGTTTCGTAATTTTTAGTTCAGACAGGGAGTTTCAATGTAATTACTGAATTATATAATCATGGCTCTTTCTGAACTCTACGACTCTGCAAAGTTCTTAGTTTTTTCTCCGCTTTTCTATAAGGTTTTAAATTTAGTTTTTATGGGAAGTTAAATATAAATTTTTAAATATATTCAAAATTTTCTCACATCAATGGAAAAATAATCTTTCTAAATCTTTATATTATCAATTATTTATTATTTTATTTTGTTATTTGTGTTATTTTATTTAACAAATACATGTTATATATCCAATGCAGACTTCAGTTAAGTGCACGCATTCCGGTAAAGTATAGGTCTGGTGTGTTATCAAAGTAATCTCACATTATGTCTGTATAGTTTAAATAAATAAATTTTTAATGATATATATATTTTAAAATATGAATTTTAATCAATGTTATTTAAATTGGCCTGGCACTGCCGGGGAAATTGGTAATCGAGCTCAAAGTTTGATTGGTTATGCACAAAAATCCTCTCTTTAAAAACTCACTCAAAATGTGCCAACTTGTCAGATTTTGAAAAACTAGATCGTTTAATCGATTTTAAAGGGAGAATCTAGAAACAAAAAAATCTTTCTTTCTATAATTAATTGTAAGTGAAGATTAGGATACATCTATTTCTGTGCGCCGAATGAATTAATAGAATGAAAAATAAAAAAATTTGCTTTTGAACCAGTTTTTGTGATTTCACAAAACTTTGCTTTACATTTTTTTTGAATTTTTTTGTAGTTCTTTTTATTTTTTAAAAATTACCGGGTCCACCCAAGTTACCATTTGACCCTTCTCTTCCCGAGTCGATATTTGGGTCATTTTTAAAACATTGATTTTAATAGAGTTAATAGTATATTTAAAAAAAATATTATTTATGAAAGAAAAAATTGTAAAATATACAAAAAAAATAATTCATGTTTAGGCAAATAAATATGTAGTTGTAAAAAAAAATATTTATTTTATTATGATATCAAATAATTATTTAATTTTGACAACACTTTTCGAATGCACAATCGAACAATCAATAACTTTTGGGTTAATTACACTAATGGCCCTCATTCTTTCAGATTTGTAACGATTTCATCTCCATTCAATTTTTTTAGCAGATATCATTCCCATAATTTTATTTATTCGCACAGATAGTCTCCAAATCACAATTTTTACTAAATAGACAATCATTTGACAATTTTGCCCCTGACTTAAATAAATTAAAATAATAGAAAAAAGAAAATACAATAAAAAAAATTGCAATTGAATCCTTAACCTTTTCAAAAGTACAATTAAATCTTAAACTATTTTATTTTATACAGATAAGTGTTCTTTCTCAACCAAAAAGGAATCATCTTTTTCCACCCACCCAACTCCACTAAACGCAAAGACTGCGTTACCTTTCTAGTACATTGCAATTGGAGAAAGAAAGCGTCTCTTTACTCACAAATCACGGTACATTTTATTATTGTCCGAAAACTTCAAAATCTAATATTATTTCCAAATCAAAATTAAGGAAATTGTATATAAAAGCAAAGAAAATTCCTAGAAATTTTGTCTGTTGTTTGGTTAAATTTTTAGAGTTCGAGATGAAGATTCACTATATGGATTACTGACTTGGCGATTATCATGCCATTGATTGGGTAGTTCCCACCACTAGCCTTGCCGCCGCTTTTGCGGTTGTCGCTAGTAAAACTATTCCATATGTTGGAGGTTGTGGTTGAGAAGCGGTGGTGTTGTTGATGAAGGTTTCGTGCCAAGAAGCCAAAGGCCCTGTGTTGAACCAAATTTTCTTTGAAATGGGAGAAAATAATTATGCGCTTGGAATACTTGAAAATGAGCCTATCTTACCTTTATAAATGGAAGATTTAGCACTGCGTTGCCGTCGGGTCCACGGCCAAATTGGGTGCCGCCACCCAAATTTTTGCCACTTAATTGATTCCACGTGGGTGGTCGGCACCAAAAGAAGATAAATTCTCACCACCAAAGGCGGAGATAAATTTTCCTAAGCTTAATTATCTGTTTCCACGAATCCGACGCAATTCAGTGGGGGTGGAGTGGAGGTGGGGGTGATTTTTTTTTAGTTGGGGAAGAACACCTATCTGTATAAAATAAAATAGTTTAGAATTTAATTATACTTTTGAAGGGTCCAATTGCAATATTTCTATTGTATTTTCTTTTTTCTACCATTTTAATTTATTTAAGTCAAAGGCAAAATTGTCAAAAAATTGTCAAATAGTGAAAAATAGTGATTTGGAGACCATCTGTGCGAATAAATGAAAGGATGAGGAGGATATATGCTAAAAAAATTAAATATGAATGAAATCGTTACAAATCTAAAAGAATGAGGACCATTAGTGTAATTAACCTGTAACTTTTTATTAAAAATGAACTCTACCCACTGTACTAAACGGACAATAGAACTTTCTCTGCTGAAAAGAGGAAAATTTAAGCCACGAGAATGTCAACTATTAAACTCATTGACACCAAAATTCTCAAACATCTTGTTGGTGTCTTTCTTCAGGGGACACAAAAGACTGGAGCCTTTCAAGTTCCATAATTTATGTATTACAAATATTTGATCAGCATATATACAACAGCAACCAGAACAACGATCCCAATAACTGATAAAAGTAGGCACAAGCAGGAGCAGCCACCCTTTGTGCGTTTATTCAGAAATGCAAGCTTCCTCTGCACTCTCTGTTATCATTACATAGATAACGAAAACCAAAAAGACAAATTAGAAAAACACACAAAGATGGGGGAATGTAGAACTCCTTCATTCTTATTAATGATCCAAAGTTCAAGGAACTTGATGTCTTATGACAAATCCTTGGAAACAATGGTCCTAGTTTCATGTAATTTTGGTATCAAGCGTTATTTTTATCATCTAACATCAAGTAAGAAGATTAAAATGCTTGAAGACTTTTGCCTCAGATGTCTATAAATTCAGAAAAATTTGTACCAAAATTTATGGTGTACTCGCTCAATGATTATACGCCAAGAATGTATGCAATAGCCCAACAAGGTTTTCTGATAATATGATAAGACTAGAAATATCACCTGTAGTCGGGAATCTGTAACATCGACATGTTGGTCCAACTTATCCTGCTCGGAATATGTCAAACAGATATGAACTTAAAACATCAGAATTCATCTTAATATGACTTTAGAAGATAATAAAACCGGCTTTGTAAAAATATACAACAAAACACGCACAATTAGTCTTGTATGCAGATCAAGCTCCTCATTGACTGCCAATGCTATATGTTTGGTGCTGATAACTGTCTCCTCCAATTTCTCAAGATCCCCATCTTGTTCTGCGTAGAAAGTGAACAAAGGATGATACACAACACAAAACCTACATAATCGATTAAAAAAGGAGAAGAAAACAAACTTTAAGATCTTCACAGCAACTAACCTTTCATGATATGTCCTTGAAGACGAACAAACCCATAGTTGTCAAGGCCTGTTGTTCTACTCATAGTATCAACCTGCTTAATTTCTGGCCCAAGCAAGCTGTCCCTATTTGCGAAGTTTGACATATTTAATGTGGAAGCCATCTGGTTTACTTTTGGTCTTAAATTCGCAACCATGTCCTTGCGTCGATTCATTTCTTTCAGTGTCCTGCATATAAGAAAGAACAGGTTTAACAAGCATGAGAAACACAGGTTCAAGAAGCACTCAAAAGACAATTCTCCAACGAACAGTATATCAAATTACTGTGAAACAAAGGGGCAGTTGTGAGATCCACTTAATTTAGAACCAATTGAGGGAATTGGATGTAGCAGTTTCCAGGTTACCATTTGGACTTTTACCTTGACAGAAAACATAACACATACAACAGGTAAGAGTATCCGAACATGCTTGGAGAAAGCACAAATAGGCAAATAAAGTAACGAGAGGTGCTCATAGTTTGAGAATTGGACATATTTAGCAAGTGCAACATAATAAAAGAAGATGCATTAGATAACTGCTTGATCATTCTAACATAATAGCAAGTTGTACATCAACATCCTTATCCAATGGCCAGTTCAATGGAGATAACTTACAGAGGCTGCTTTGCAGGAAGCTTTGACAGAAGAGACTCTATGCTATCAAGTCTGGTGCTGAGTATGGTAATTTTCCTCCGTATAACAGATGAATGACGCTGTGCTTCTGGCCCTGTTGCAGGCAATGAACTCCTTTCAGATATCATTTTAGTGACATCATCGGCAAGTTTTACTGCTTCATTATATTCCCTCACCCACGGGTCTCTAGAAGCGGCCATTGGTCTGAAATTTAAGGTGGTGGAATTTTTAGCAAATTTCTAACTTTTAATAAATATTCGAAAGAGAGTCATCCTATCAACTAAACCAACAGCAGACGACCTTCTTTAGGTTTTTGAACTAGAACGGTATAAATAACAATATCTGGGTAGACTTAAAGTTTAAAGCTTCAAGTACGAATGCTAGCCAACTGAAAAGATGTCCTGACCAATCCAGATATCAATTGGATTTATTAGTAACATGGATAAATAATATTGCACATTGATGCAATGAGAAGACGTAGTAAGATTATCATGAAGCCACGAAAAAAGTGCATGGATAATAGCAAGACGGAAAGAACCATCCTTGTCCCTCTAATCGAAGCAAGAAACAACCTTTTTGGTTGTGTAGTAACAAACAAGTCATCATTTCAAAAAACCTGAGATGGTCAACCTAAAATTCTACCCCATAAAAAAAAAAAAAAATTCACTTAATACAAAGAAAAAATTAACATAACCACAAAATATATCTAATAATTCTTAAATCGCAGAATGTAAACACATAGAAAGTGAACATGAGTTAAATCACCCCAAATTCAGGGCGTTAAGAAAAAAGGTCAATCAAAAAGAACAATTACTTCGGAATTAGCTCATATACACGTATATATTTAAATCGTCAAAACACAGAATTACTCATATACGGGATTAAAAAAAATGCAATTGCATCAAATATAAAGGAGGAATGTTTGTTTACCTTAATGACTGGAATCAGCGAGTTGAATTGTTGAATTGGAGTAGTTGATTGAGCAAATTGCTGAGTTTGAATGATTTAAAAGAATGAAATCAATTGAAAACACACGGCGCCACCAATTAATGTCAATATTTGTCCGTCCGAATCGTCGTTTCCGCCGCACGCATTACGATAATCCTTAAATATGAAGAAATTCCTCTCTACAAGACTTTATTATTCCGAATACAGTAGTGATTAGGAATCCGAAATTTTAAATTTAAAGGAAAGGGGAGATGAAAATCAAGTTCAAGTTGGAGTCTTCAAAAATCAAAAGTCGTCGTAATTACATTGACTAAGTTAAATACATTGACTTTTTCTTTTTTTCTTTTACCCTCTTTTCTACCTGGGATTAGGAAGGGCAACAGGCTGGATTTTAAGTTAAATAAACTAATTAAACAAAAAGAATTATCATTAATAATCTTAGAATAATTTAAATAATATTAACATTAGGAATACTTTTTTATGTTTAAGCTTCTCTAAGCACATTTGGGATCGAAAAATTTGAAGCTTTAGTTTAATGCATTATCACACTTCACGTCTTTTAAACAAAACGATGCACGTTATTTGCATAGTTAAAATTTTAGACACACGTTTTTTTTTTTGTCAAGACAAACATCACTTTAAAGAAATTTTTGCCAATACACACATAAGTATAATAATGAAATAGCTACTAAGAGCATTTTTAAGTGATTTTTTAAACATATAATACTCTCTATTTTAAATAGTCAAATCTTAAAATTATGTTTTAAATTTAAAAAGCCAAACCCATTATTCATTTAAAAAATTAAATTAGAGAGTCTGTTGGAACATAATTTTAAAAATCGATTCTTTAAAATACATAATATTTTATGTTTAAAGTGTTTGTTAAAAATGTTCACACTAGGTACATAATTGAACGAGAATTAGCACGATCGAAGATGTGCCGCGTGTAGATCGAGCCGTTTGGGGGGAAAATTACACATATAACCTACTTTGAAATAGAAAATTGAAATTTAATGGTTACTATTAATTTTTTTTTACATGTACCATCAAATGATAACATAAATTGAATATTGATGGAATGTAAAGAGTTCTGCTATTCTACATTGTTATCTTAATTAGTAACAGACTTATATCTTTATCGGATAAAGATTTTATCCCATAAATTTTTCATTTTTAATGCTAATTCTCTGTCTATCGTTTTTTCAGGAAGTCACATTCATCTGTAATATTTATTGGTGGCACGTTTGAAGGCTTTTCCACCGCATATTTGATGATGAAGATGCCACAATCACTGTTGCAAAATAACGGATATCATTTGAATTAGAGACTTCACAATGGAGTTCAATAGACTGCAACAAAAAAAGTTGAGTGCACAAATTTGCGTGAATGTATGTGTTATTATCAAATAATATGGGCACAATTATATCGAATTTTATATCATAACGTGGTAACCAATATAAGTTGATAATGTAACAAAACTTGTTAACAAACACTAAAAAGTTATCATACATTGGAAAATATACATTAACATTGTGTTGTAATAAGTACGTATATGTTAACAGTGTGAGGTAACTGAAGGTAGTATACGTAACAATTATTGTTTGCATATGTCGAAACTAATGCAATAATTTCAATTAACATACGACGGTTTCACAATCTATCTTAACATCAATTAATGAAAGATATTTTTCACAATAACAAAACCTGCTATAGTGAAAAACATAATTTTAGAAATATGATCTAACAAAATAAAATAATGTCTAGGAATAAAAAAGATAAATGACAATCATTGACTTTGTTATGGCTTTTTTACCAGACCGTTTCTTTATGTTCCATGAGAATATTTTTTAGATTACATTGTTGCAAACTCCAATAATGCAGATGAAAATGACCTTGATTTTTTTCTATGGAATGGTGATTAGAGAATGCTAGGGTTTCAAATTGATGGATAATAAGGAAAATGTGCGTGATTTTCTCTATGAAGATTTTACATGCGAACAAATCTCTTGATAATGAGAAATTTTAGTTATAATAGATGGATTTAAGAAAATTAATTATCATTTAAAATATTACAATAAAATGTATTTATATAAATTTAACTGTAAATATAAAAAAAATTAATATCTGCACGTATATTTTAAATTTTGAAATGACAAGGTACATGACCTATTATTCTCGCCGATTGGAGAGGTAAATTGTGCCAACTCTATAGTAGTCCACGTGACCCGTTTTATACATCCAAGTCTAAGGTGGGTCAAAATCGAAATACACCAAAATGGCAAAATTCAAGCTGCAACAGCGCGAATAGCCAAAGGCCCAAAACCCACCATCGTCCCAGCGAGACAGGAGAAAAAAAGAAGGCCCACCAAAAAAGAAGCGACCCACAACGAACTAAGGGAAAATTAGCAGTGAAAGTACTAAAATTACTTCCAAATGGGAAGAATAATATAGCAATGTACTGATCCTGAATCACTATTGAGTTTGTTAAATCGAAGAGAATTTATTCAGGAATATCAGAGGGGTTTTAGAGTTCGAATCTGTCAAGATGTCAGACCTAGACAGGCAGATAGAGCAACTGAAAAGGTGCGAGCCACTCCAGGAATCTGAAGTCAAGGCCCTTTGCCTCAAAGCCATGGAAATCCTCGTTGAAGAGAGTAATGTTCAGCGTGTAGATGCCCCCGTTACCGTAAGTCGGAGAAGAATTCTTAATTAACTTATTTTATTTGTTGCTTTATTAGAAGTTTTAATTTTTTTTGGAACTTGGATGCATAAATGTTTTGAACTGAGATTGTCTTTTATTGTGCGTTAATTTAGGGTTTGATTTGTTCTGTTTTACTGAGTCTGGGCTGCGAATAAATCTAGGTCAGTGAAATTTTAGAGGATTTTGTAGAAATCTGTTTATTTTGTTTATTTTCAATTATACTGAAATTTCAACCTTTAAAAGTTAAAACCTCTCTTTGGAATTTACAGTTAGGATAAATTGAGGGAATTGGCTTCTTCTTGTCTGGTTTCAATAGCTATGGTATATAGAAATACTAGTATACCGCTTATCGGTAATAAATGGAGATTGATAGGAGAAAGAAGGTTGAGAATGAAAAATTTGGAGAAGAATGGTGAAGAGAATGAGAATTGGGAAAGAGAGAATTGAGGAAATTGAAAAAAAAAATTTGGAGAAGGTGAAGAGAGAGTTATAGTGTATTTTTGGGCCCTAGAGGTGAAACTCCATACGACCGTGATAAAAAGGTAATATTTCGGTAACAACAATTGAAATAAGTGGCAATTGATGGAAATTATTGGTTTTCCTGGACTCCACTAATTTACCAATTTATTTGTTAACTCTGCTGGTCCTTGGGAGAGCTAGTGTCCTTGGCTACTTCCCCAGTTTGCTGTACCTGAAGTAAGTGGATGGATTTAGATTGTACTATTCTGCTTTCAGCTAGCAAAGGATAATGGAGAATTAAGCAAATAAAGATTATCGATGAATGTCAAACTACCTCGTCTAAAAACTTAATGAGTCACATTAATTTCAATGCATTGCAGTCAGATTCTATTACAGTTTATTTACGTTTAATTGATCAATTTTAACAAGAAGAAAAGTAGAGCTATACGCTCAGGATATCAAATCTATTGGGATAAAATCATCTACCACATAGACAGGCCTGAAGTGTTCTGCCAGTGCCAGTAATTGTTGGCCATGTATACTTTCAACTCACGTCAGACTAAATAGAGGGTAACCAGTGTAACATTTACATTTTAAAGCAGCTGCTATTGTACAAGTGGGTCTGCTCAAAATTAATTTGCACTTAGTTTCTCTAGCAGTGAATCACTCGAACCGTCCGCCCCCACCAAAAATACTCAAAAACAAATGGGATAACTCAATCAATTATTTCAACAAGAGTGCTCTTTCTTTTTTTTTTTTTTTTTTTGTTTTAGTAACTGCAAATTTTCTCAAAATCCCCAAGGCCGAAAAACCACCTTTGTTTAATAGATAGGTTGCATAACCATGTTGGAATTATTTTAATTGGAATGAGAAGTGGCAGAGCCTGGATTTTAAACATCAGAATGCGCACATTTCGCACAGGCTCCAACTATATTAACTTCACTAACTGAATGTGAAACTTAGATTCACCTGTGTGCATGGTGAAATGGTTGTTTATAGTTAGATGTGATCCTGCATTCTGATAGATGGAGAAAGTTTACTTTCTTCTGGATTTCTATTTTCTTCTTCTTTTTTAATGGTCCTTATTCCCTAAGATAACACTCCCTGCCCCATGGAAAAAAAGAGGAGAATAATGAAAGAAACCTCTCTTCTTTTTTTTTTTTTTGTTCTTATCTACATGTAATTGTATGAGATGCATGATTACATATGCTTTACTCCAAATAGTTTATAAACTTACGGCATTTGTTTTGCTGTCTTCTTTTTTATTCCTTCTGGTCATATTTCTAGCATAGTTACACCTCTACTTTTTCCTTGCTGGATGTAGATATGTGGTGACATACATGGGCAGTTCTATGACATGAAAGAGCTTTTCAAAGTCGGAGGTGATTGTCCAAAGACTAATTACTTGTTTCTTGGAGATTTTGTTGATAGAGGATTTTACTCAGTTGAGACATTTTTGCTTCTACTTGCGTTAAAGGTATTAGCATTTATCTATTTCTTTAGTAAATAGTCAAGCATTTATGATGATGCCCGATGTCCATGAAGAACACATGAGGCCTTGTGGTATCTAATATTGCATGTTTTCCTTGAATTTCAAAATTTTATGCATCTTTTTTGTCAAATTCCACTAATGTAATTCTTTGTCGGCTGAGATGCCCGGATCAGATAATTTCGAAAGTGTATGTATCTTTTTTGTCCAATTCCATTAACATGTAATTAATTGTCAGGTGAGGTACCCAGATCGGATAACTCTCATCAGGGGAAACCATGAGAGCCGCCAAATTACACAGGTTGAGTCTTTGTTGCTGATCAGTTTTAAGCTATTAGGTTGTATGTAACTTATTGGCCTCCTCTGCTTCTAGGTGTATGGATTCTATGACGAGTGCCTACGGAAGTACGGTTCGGTGAATGTTTGGAGATATTGCACTGATATATTTGATTATTTAAGGTTTGGCTTTTCTTTGGATATTCTATGGTTTTTGTTTAATCAAAGGTGCACATTTGGTAACATGGATCAAGTTTTTGATATTTGGGGCTTTAGGAAACAAATATAATGACCAACTTCATAGTTGTCTCAGTTATATTGTAGTTAGACTAGACCTCTCAGTTGTTAAACCAGGCATATTATTGAGGCAATATCCTTTATATTGTTTTATTTTTCCTGGAAGTTTACATCTGAATTCCCTGTTAAAATAGGTACCTAGCATGTCCCTGGCATGCCATGTTTTGAAACACGTAACTTGCATAACAGTTGAATTCTGTTGGATATATGTTGCAGCTTGTCCGCGCTTATTGAGAACAAGATATTTTCTGTTCATGGTGGTCTGTCACCAACAATTTCCACATTAGACCAGGTATGAAAATGATACAAAGTATTACTCTCTTCCCTTTATATGACGTGTGATAAAAAGATACTAATTGACCTATATGTCAGATTCGAACAATTGACCGGAAGCAAGAAGTACCTCACGATGGTGCCATGTGTGACCTCCTATGGTCGGATCCAGAAGACATTGTTGATGGTTGGGGTTTGAGTCCCCGTGGTGCCGGTTTCTTATTTGGTGGCAGTGTTGTAACTTCATTTAACCATTCAAATAATATTGACTATATATGTCGCGCCCATCAGTTGGTAATGGAAGGTTATAAGTGGATGTTTAACAACCAGATAGTTACTGTTTGGTCAGCTCCAAATTACTGTTACAGGTAAATGTAGCAAACGACGTTAGTTCTTTCATTCATCTCTTGTAATGTTAAACATTTTCTGAATATTAAATATGCTGCAGATGTGGCAATGTAGCTGCGATTCTTCAGCTGGATGAAAATCTTGAAAGGCAGTTTCGTGTATTTGAAGCAGCTCCACAGGTCTGTGCATATGATATGCTTCTATTGGATTTGGAGCTAAACTCTCCTTTCATTTTTTGTTACCCTTAGGCAACAACAATACCAACATGAATTCTAAGTCGCATATAGCCAGAGCTAGAGTGCGAGACTGGCAAAAGTTGAAAGTTTGGAAGTGGTAAAGCATATAAGTAAAATGAAAAAAATATAATGCTTACATACTTTGTCTGGTTAGAACTAATAAGATGCTATAGCCCAGTCGGCACATGTTATAATAGGGTGGACATTTTAACTGGAATCGAATCTCCCGATTTGAAACTGAATTTGAACTCGAACTTCCTGTTCTAGTCCCGTTCCAAAAAAATAAAATTAGGAATCGAAATCAAGAACCTACCAGGTTGGTTCTTAGTTCTTGAACTAGAACTGTGAGTACTCGACTTTGGAACCGGATTTGTCATTTTTTATAATTTTTTTATTTTTTACAATTTATTTACTACTCCAATGACCTCCAACCCAACACCACGATACCAAAGACAAAAGTTCAAGTGCCCAAGACTCAAGCCAAAATTACAAAACCCACAACTCTTAAGCCGAAAGTCAATTGACCCAATTCCAAATATTCAAATTCCAAATTTTCAATCGCTATTTGCTCAGATACTTAATACAAATATTGTCGTATGTTTCGCACTTTTGCTCATCTCTCTTTGCTCAACACATTGTAACCGAAACAAATCTTCAATTTTGAGAAGTAATTTTTCTTTTTCTAATTGTATTTTGGTGCCTATTCTTCCCGTTAATGTTTTTAACGAGTTTAAAAGAAAATGTTATGGGTAGAACCGAACCGGAACCGATGGTTTTGGTTTGGGTTTGATTCCAATAATTACGGAGATCCAAATGGTTCTATTTACGAAATACCTGAAGTGTAACGGGTGGTTCCGGGTATTGAAATACCCGGACCGACCACCGACGCCCAGATCTATGTTATAAGTATGCTTGGGTTCTAGCCCTGTAACATGCTCTATGCTAATTGTTTTTGATTTTTTCTCAAGTTTATTATCATGCAACATGGTATAGACTCGAAACCCCTACCTGACATTCGGATTCACCTTTTGAACACGCCACTCCGCATGGTTTCCTCGCTTTCATTTGTTTTTTTGTCTGACTTGTCACTTCCTTTTGAAGTCATCCTTCACTGCCAGGAGCCATTGCTACCGTCTTCTTATTGTGTTAACTGCTGCACAAACTCCACGTGAAAAACATCGGACGATATCCTTGCTTTTCGACTTCCATCTATCTCCGTGATGATCCCACTGCTTCAAGTATCAGGACCCAGCTTTAGGATTTGCTAGACGGTTAAAAAATATATGGAATGCCTCAGAGTGGTGCTATTGCACCCAGAGCACCAGTAATCCACGGCTAATTATGTGACCTAGCATCGATCTTAAGTTGCCTAGGACACATGCTATTAGCCAACACTGGCCCCTGAGCTGTTGATATTCATGAAGGTTTCATATTTTCTGGTTAACAAATTATATTTCATGTGATGCATCATTAAATTTGTATAAGCTAAGACCTTTTAACAATAAACATTGACCTGATGTATGTTGGAGCAGGACTTCACTGCATTTACCTACCAAAAGACGAAAATCTGCTAGCATTTTTAAAAGTTTCATTAATGATATAACTGGCCCGATAACTTATGTTTCGTCCATCTCTGGTCCCTGTTTACTTGGTCAACTACTCATGCAATGCACTTAAGGGTTTTGTGGTAAAATGCAGGAATCAAGAGGAGCTCCTGCCAAAAAGCCCCCACCAGATTACTTCTTGTAGAGTTGATGTCAAGAAAGATTTACCATTACAATTCGATATTCTTGAATTGATTGAATCTCACCGTATAGTTGCATGGTGACTATGCTGTCGTGTGGCACAGGGGGGAGCTGTCGGCAGACAGACTCATTGATGAGCACCATGGATGGTTGTAAACCTGCTTTGATTATTGGATTGCTCCGAGTGCCTATTCTTTCACGAATCTATTTTTATCTTCTTACATGCCAAAGAACACTGATACTGAGAAATTACTTAACCCCATCTGCTGAGTGTCAATTGTTTCCATTTTCTCTTTGTGGGTTGCCATATATAATAGCACATAAATTATGTAGAGAACCTAAAAGAGAGAGCTGTTGTATGTCATCCGGAGATATCTCCGCCCCTCTTACCTCTTTTGCATATTACATGGATGTCCTCTTGCCCTGTTACCCTAGTTTATTGCTTATTAACATAAACTGTTTAACAGAAATGCTCTGTGATTGGTCCGCTTTCTCCATTTCTTAATGGGAAGCTGATGAGGACACCAAAGTCCATTTGTAATTGAAACCTTGATCCATTTGACGTGTGGCAGTAATGTCGATTGAACCCAATGGCATAATTTTCATGACCACCACCACATTAAGAAAATCACCATCAGTTTATTAAATGGAAAGCTGTAACGGAGGTTCCTAGTTAATTAATTTTGTATTACTCTAGTCTTACTTAAATGTTTTTAATTCTTGTCGTGGTTAAAAAGTCAATATTTTAATTGTAAATGCAACGATTGTCTTTAGTTTCAATTAGAACAAAAAGGGGAGAGATGAAAATTGGTCAGGACCCTAGTAGCTGTTCTTAGGATCTCGAGTAAGAAGGGAAAGGATGCTGAAATCTCTTCTTTTAATAATATTGTTATTTATCTTCAATGGTCATTATTATTATTAGTTTATTAGATAACTATGTTAGCATTAAATGATATGTTTAATAAAATGTAGAGATATGAAATTTATTTTATTAAATTTATCATTTATTGTTACATAGATAGTTGATTATTACTGTTGTGATAAATAATATGACTCTTTTTTTTTTAGTGAAGTGAAAAATGATTTTTTTTTTCCAATAAACTACAGGGCCTATGTCCCAATTTGCTTCTACTTTCACACACTAAAAAAATAGTTATTATAGTTTTAACAATAAATTTTACTAATATTTTTCTTAATATATCTCCATATTAATATTATTATTATATTAAAATTCTTTTATAGCAAAACACATTAAATATGAGTATATTAGGAAACTAAAAATTAACTATACTCTCAACAAGGAAAGTGATCATATAATTTGAGATAGATGAGAAAGAAAAACAAGCTTATCTTTCTGGGACGGAGAAAATATATAGTTAATGGATGTTTATAATAGAGGATTGTTTGATTTCAATTAAAATATTGTTAAAAAATTGAAATCAAAGTGAATAATTAATTTAGGGAAATTTTCATATATAAACTTAAAAATTAAACTAATTTTCAAAATATTTTCCAACATTTTTATAATCAAAATGTTGTTGCAATTCTTTTTTTTTTTTTTTCTTTTTCACACCAATAATTAATTAATTAATTATTTATTACACTAATATCTAATTCTTTTGTAATACTTATATAACACTTGAAATAATATGTGATACGCTGCCACTGCTATTACTACATCCACTATCATCACTGTCGACGCGACCATTATACAAAGTGTAAGTGTGTAACACTTATAACAACTCGTGTTACGCAGCTGCGACCACCACCATTATTGACACCAATATACAAAGTGTAACACTTGTAATAAACCGTGTTGTGTCGTCTCCATGCAAGTGTAACAAACTATGTTACAAGACCATTACCGCCACCATATCTAATCGCCAAAGCTGGAGACATACAAAGTATAACACTTTTAATAAATTGTGTTACGCGCAGCCACTATACAAGTGTAACATGTGTAACAAACTCTATTCCACGGATGCTACCACCACTAGATATGCACCACTACAGCCACCGGAGAAAGGTCACCACTATGATAGGAAAAACATCACCATCGCCACCTCAAAATCACAAGATCTGCAGCAGCAGAAGCAGCACCACAGCACCACCACCACCACCACCACCACCACCACCACCACAAATCTGAGCACATTCCACCACCATCTCCAAGACCCAAAAAAAATACAAGCCCAATTAGATGTGGGCTTTTTAACCGGAACAGAGCTTCCCAAATGGAACCAGTTCCGATCCAATTCAAAAAAAATAAAATTAAGAATCGGAATTGAGCTGAGAATCGATAGTGTCCAAGTCGATTCTTGGTTCTTGAATTGGAATCGCAAGTACCCAACTTGGAATCGAATTTGTCATTTTTTTTTATAAATTTTTTATTTTTACAATTTATTCACTATGATCCAACCCAACAAAGACAAGCACTAAAGACAAAAATCCACTATCTAAGACCCAATTTATTTATTTGGTTTTACGAATACTTGAATGTATATATATATATTTTATTCTCTCAAATTTTTATCGTGTTTCTTTTCCTTTTCTTTCAATAAATACAATTATGGCTTGCTATTGTTATGAATTTATTCGGAAATTGTGTTTGTGCTAAAATATTAATTCTCCATTTTTGTGTGTTGATAAAATAATTGATTTTTGACTTATTATAGACTAGTTGAAGAACATGAAATATTGATTTTTTGGTGTAATAAATTAATGACATACTATCATAAATTTTTGCATTGTATAATTATTGTTAGGTATTAATCACCTGTTAGAAAAGGTAGATTGGGCAAATTTGTTTATTTGTATACATGCTTAACTTGAATTGACCGCAATTAAAAAAATAACTCAGGTAGAATCGGGCCGAATTGGAGCAGGAATCGAAATTGAAACCAAACCGGCCCTGCGGTTCCGGTTCCGGATTCGATCCCGATTCGATTTCCGTTCTTTTTACATAATACCCGAATTTAAACGGGTGATTCTGATTTTTCCACTATCCGAAGTCTAGGCCTAAGCCAACTCAATCATTGCCCAAACAAAACTGATCCACCACATCGACATCATAAATATTCCATTTCAACACCTTCTAAGTCTAATATTTCAGATCTAGATAGAGATGGGGAATGATCGAAAAAAATTCTAACAAGACAAAAAGATGACGACGGTGTTCGAAAAAAAAAAGGTCAATAATAATAAAAACAATAAAGCATGGGGTGGGGTTTTGGAGTCTGTTATTGTTTCTGAATATGGATGGTGATAGATTGGGGTGGGGTTTAAATGCTAGCTTCCGTCTTATGTAAAATATAGGAAGTGATTGGATGAGTGGGGTGGGGTTTTGATTTTATTTGATTTAAATTAATTAATATATTAAATAATTACACAATATTTTTAAAATAAATACATACACATTATAATTTTAAAATTGTTTTTAAAAATATAAGTAATAGTCATAATTTTTTCTTAGTTTTAATCACATATTTCATGAAATACACAATTATTTACAATTTTACAATTATATATTTTATAATTTTTATCAACTTATATAAGAATAAAAAATAAAAAAATCTAATTTTAATTAAAATTAAACATGTACCATAGTATATACCATCAAATCCGAGGGTAGAGTAGAATTTGCCAAAACACCAGACGATCGCGAGTCGCATAGCCACCTACCGCACCCCGTTGCTTTCATTTTCGATCACCAAAAAACCATTCCAAGAATATACTCTGTACTTCCACAATCCACACCCTCACCCCTCTTCTCAGTTCATCAATTTTTCTTAGATTCAATAATGTAATCAACACTGCAGTTCAGTTAAAACCCATCTTTCTCAAATTTTTCATGGCACGATCATTTTCCCTTTTTGTAATATTTTTTTTATATAATTTTTGCTACACCCATGTTCAATCAAATGGTCAACAAGGGTACATCACGGTAGACATATCGAATAAGGGTCTTGATTTTCTCAAGGATTTGTTAATAGAGAAGGCAGAGTCGTCGTTGCTTCCACTTTACCTGCCCAAGATTGAGAAGGCCGTGAAAATCCCAATTGTCGGTAGAGTTCATATGGTTCTTTCGAATATTACTATGGAAAGGATCGATGTGACTTCCTCAACTGTGAAAACTGGTGATACGGGTATACTGATAGCTGTTTCTGGGGCCACCGCGAATTTGAGTATGAATTGGAAGTATTCATATAGCACTTGGTTGATTCCTATTGCTGTTTCGGATGAAGGAAGTGCCACAATTCGGGTATGCAGTTCTATCGATGCATGTATAATTTGTCTAGTCTTTAATCCTTCACATGGAATCTCCCTATAATACTTTGATGCGTTATCATATCTTCTGAATATTTGTCATGAATGGAAGAGATGATGGAATTATTTTCAAATTAATCGGAAGCTAACTTCAAAAAGCTAAGAAAAAGGTAGTTCCATAGAGAGATGAATTTCTGTCAAGAGTCCTTCATCTAGGATGGAGGATTATTGATGTGTAGTGTGAAGCGAGAAAAAGGAACAAACACAAGACCGAATCACATTGATTTCAAGTGGATTACTGAGAATTGGCCAATCAACACCCATTGAATCTACCGAATATTGATGAACTGATTCAGATCAGGATTCCTTGATTATAAACGAATATCGAGGATTGGTTTGATCAACCAACTTTTTGATTCAAACTTGAATACTAAGATTGGATCGAAAGAATTTGAAGAACTCCTAAATTTAACGATATTTCCACAATTTATCAAATATGAAACGTAGTATTGTTTTTAAAGAAACAAGAAAACTCTAGCACTTAAAACCCAAATTTAATAAAATTGTGAACAAGACTCTTAAGCTATTATAAATAATAAAAGAAACCTAACAATTAAAAATAAATAATAAAACAAAACAAAAACTAAATACTCCTTAGGCCGTAATGGCTGTTTGCATCAGTTATGATGGTTAGAATGCATATGAAATCATTTATTTTAATTACCAGTTTCAAGATCAACTGAGCATTTTTCCTTTTGTATGCATAAATGTGTAATTATGTTTTAGGTCAAATACAACTTAAACAGAGTGCAACAAATATCTTCTTAGTGATAATTGGAATAAGGATGATGATGGAGCCACTATAGAGGATTGAATTGACCCAAAGAGTCATCATTTTAGCTATTTAGGTTCGATTATTTACAAAAGGAGGATCGGGAAAAGATGCAACACATTGGTTCAGAGTGCGTTGGATGAAATGTAGAAATGCCAGAGGGATTCTATGTGATAAATAGATCCCTATATTACTAAAATGAAAGTCTTACAAACAGTTGTTAGCCGACCTGTCATGCTTGATGGTATTGAGCGTTGGATTCTTAAAGGACAAATGTTCATAAGTGAACACATGGGAAATCATGATATTAAGATGAATGTGTAGCCATACTAAAATAGATACGTAATAAAACAGAGTATATGCCAAAAAATGGAGGTGACACCAACTGAGGATAAATTAATAGATGGACGACTTAGCATGTGTTTGGAAGTACTTAAATTTAAATTTTAGTTAGTCAAACTAATCAAACATACATTTTATCCATATATTTCATAGGACCCACAACTTACAACCCACTTTTTATCCACACATTCACCAACAACTTATAATATAAGCACTTAAAAAATAATTTCAGCACTACCAAACATGTGCTTAGGCCAGTGAAGACATATTGTACATAGACTTAAAAAACCTCCAGTGCACAAGAGTGGCGTGATCCTAGTAGAATAGGTTGGAAGAGCACAACAAAATTAATATGGCATGTTATGGTTGCTAATGATGTACTGGACTGGATTTAGCAATAGATTGAAAAGCGTGGAGAAAAGGGACTCGTGCAGCCTACTCCAAATTTATTTGACATCAGGATTAGTTTGTTGCTGTCGTTGTATGCATAAATATGTGTAGTGCATGCATTTTTATGTTTGTGTATCGGGACTTGGGGGATTTGGGTGGAGAGAGAGGAGACAGAACTAGCAGTGGTATTTATAATCTAGTTTTCTGAAACCTCTAGCAACCTAACTATGGCCAATCAGATTAATGGTCAGGCTGAAGCGCACTGGCTATTTAACCAATTAAAGCAGGCATATTTACTAAGACGTAGGGTGTCTCATAGTATGTAGTAATGAAATCGATAGCTCAAATTTTGTACAACAAATTGGAAAGTTCTTTTTGTATTTTCATTAATTAGCATTGCAGCAAAAATAATTAAGTTTACTTCCTTACCTTGTACTTGACAATCTTCCAGAGTTGTCAATGTGCATGAAAATGATGTATATGCTCTGTTTTTATGAAGGTTGAGAATTCTTCACACATTTGTCAGCATACCACTTCTGCTTCAAGTGCATGGTTCTATCTTACATTTTCTTTTGTGTCCTATTTTTTATTTGGAGTTTAGATTTTTGCAGCTCTGTAAAATGATCCTTGTTAGAAACATTTTATGTGAGTTAAGTCCTAGAACTCTCAGACACATAAACCTGATAGCTCTCTTAACTTGTTTTCTCATTGTTAATCAGCTAGTTGTGCAAGTCTTGATCATAGTAAAACCATAGACTCTAAACTATAAACCTCTATTTTCATAAAAATGTTTTCAAGAATTTTGCATTTCTTTTGTGAAGTCATGACATCATCTTCAGTCAATCTCTTCTCAGAGGGAAATTGATGTATTTTGCATCTTCTAAGGTTGAAGGTATGGAAATTGAGCTTACCCTCAGTCTGAAGAATCTACAAGGATCTCTTAAGCTGTCTGTTCCGGACTGTGGATGTGATGTGAAAGATATATCTATAAAGTTGGATGGTGGAGCATCCTGGCTTTATCAAGGGTATTGGTTTTCATGTTTGAGAAACTGTACATCTTTTCATCCCTCTCACTCAAGTACAGGTTTTCTATTCAATTTAACTGGACTTCACAACAACTCAATATTCTGATGCATAAATCACATATATTAATCTAAAATAAATAAAAAATGGATTCATTTCTTTTCCAAGGAGTTTGCTTTATGAACGTTCGTAAATCGTTAAAGATTATAGTAATATACTCCATATATAGTAAATCACACCCAACCTGAGTGTCAAATTGTGGCAGCTAGTCATTTTTTCTTGCATCAGGCATCATGTTGCATAGTGGCTAATCGATGACATGCTCTATGTCCTTGTTTTATTTTTCTTTATTTTCTGAAACTCACTAAAACAAAAGATCAGACATGTATAATGCATTTTGTCCATAAAAAGGTGTCTGCACCCACGGCTGCAGAAGTTATCCCTTCTGCTGGAGGACTTCTATATTACTTGATCAGCAACCTATGTTAGACGTGGAATTCTTTCTGTGGCAATTTTCCTTGGTGTTGCCGTTTGTCTTGTTGGAAATAGGGCTCATGAATTAGAATATTAAATGTAGAGATCCTTTCCAACCTGTAAGGAAACCTTTTGCTTTACAAATTCTGTGTTTCACCCTGCTGTCTGTAGTATTGTAGATGATGATTCTATTATATGTTTAATGTTTGATGAGGAATATATATGTTTTTTTATAGGTAATCGGTGTTATGCCAGGACCTGTGTGTGTGTGTGTGTTAAGATATTTATTTTGTCAGTCACATTATCTATGCTCATGCAAACCCTAGATGAACATCAAGAATTTTTATCCTAATATGAAATGCAAACACTTCTTCGAAGTGCACTTTGAAATTATTTTCCTTGATGATGACAAATTTATCTGGGAAACATGTTAGCTGTTAAGTCTACAAATTTTTGGGTTACTCTCCTTCTATGTGTTTACGTGCTAGTTCTGTAGATTTCCTTTTACTTACTTTCCATGACAATTCATATTCTTTTCGTAATTCCCTTTCCGTTTTCCAGGTTAGTGAATGCCTTGGAGGGTAAAATTGTTTCTGCAGTTGAAAATGCTGTTTCAAAGAAAATTAAAGATGGAATCATAAAGCTTGATTCTGCATTGCAGTCTCTTCCGAAAGAAGTTCCAATAACAAATATTGCTTCCTTGAACGTTACATTTGTTGAGGACCCAAAGTTGAGTGAATCATCACTTGACCTCGAAATAGATGGGTTATTATCCACTAAGGATGAAAATATGGTTTCCAACCACTATCATAAAACCTTACAAGCTTCATTCTCCTGCAAGGAAGTAGATAAGATGGTCAGGATCTCATTGCATGAAGATGTTCTTAAATCAGCATCAACAGTCTACTTTGAAGTAATTTTCTTTCTTTATTTTAACGATTCAGCTAGAGTTTTGAAATTTGGATCAATTTTTTTATGGATAATGTGAACATAAATATGGAAGAAGAGCAAATTATGCAAGACTTACTGGTAGATTCTAGAAAATGGTGTAGAAAAAATACCAAGGTGGGGGTGGGGGTGGGGGTGGGGGGGGGGGTGGGAAGTCACTCCTGAGCTTTTTTTACTATATGGTGAAGATTAGAAGACATGTCTCTAAATTTGTTCACACTTCAAATGTGTCACATATCCTATTATATATTACAAGGCATAGGTTAGAGAGTGCGTCCTTTCTCACTGCAAAATCTATTGCCTTTGTTTTCAATCAGGTTGTAACTGAATAGGACAAAGAGGATGAATACAACTGCATAGTTGAAATGGGAAGTTCTTCTGACGGTGGGTCAGTTTATAGGGGTGCTTCAGAACAATGAACCTAAGTAGAGGCTGATCCCATCTGAATTTCTCCACACACAAATGTAGTAAGCAGATAGTTCTAGCATATGTCATGATTTAACACCCAAAGGGCATATTCGGTACGTAGTATCAGACCGTACTAAACAATACAATTGATTATATTTTTTTAGCTTCTTTTTTTCTTTGATACTATCTAATATTGTCTAATTCACCCTGCCAAACATGCTAGAAGGGCTTTGTAGTGATCCAAGCTACCTGATCCATAGTGTATAATATTTCTTTGCTGGATCGCATAATAGAATTGTCAACATCAGGATAACCATTTGATAGCAAGATAATGAAAGCTTGTTCTTCTTTCAGGCAAAGAAAATGCATTGGATTGTTGACAATGTATCAGATCAATCTCTCTTGAACACAGCTGGTTGGAGGTTTATTGTTCCTCACTTGTACAAGCTGTATCCAAATGATGACATTAACCTGAATATTTCTGTATCTTCGCTGCCAACTATAAAAATTGAAAAGCAGCAGATTGTTGCAACAATTCCCTTGGATGTGGTGATTGATGTTTTGGATGCAGGTGAAGTAATACCAGTTGCAGGCATTTCGATGGTATGTTTAGCGAAACATCTGTGACATCTAAGCTATCAGGCTTTTCTTTTTCTTTTCCCATGCATGGAGGGCCAAAGGTGTTAAATCGATTGATTTGACTTGAATCAGCAACCTTTTGTATTTGGCACGTATCATATTGGTTGATTTAAGTTAAAAAAGAATTTTGACTTAACCTGGTCTGTCTGTCAGTTGATTTTTTTTGGTTTTGTCACTCTATTGCTCTTATCATGTAAAATCTTAATGTATGCTGACAGGGTGAAAGTGATGAGTTTTGTTTTGCTGTAGGTCATTAGTGCTTCTATATCGGCTGAAATTTCTGGGAACACTTTATACGGTAGTGTTAAGTTAAATGACTTCAGCATGTCTCTTGAGTGGAGCAAAATTGGTGACTTGCACATGCGTCTAGTCCAGGTATACTAGTTCATTGTTTGATTCCTTGATTTCAGTGGGTAAATTTGATCATCATATGATGTTTGTAGGACCTAAAAAGCATCAGACTATGCCTTCATAATGCATAGGATTGTGATGTATCTTACATTTTTACTGCCATGTTATATGCATTCCGCCAGCTGAATCATCCTACCCAATCGAGAAAGGATGTTATCCAAATGCATTTTAAGTAATTGTATCTTACATTCTTACTGCCTCGTTTGGTTGTACCCTTTCTATGGTCCCGGTAGTACAGATGTAAAGATTGGTTAAATTGATAGAAGGTTCTAACAAATATAACACTGTGACACAGTCTCTAACCAATGTTACATTGGAACATTTAATTTACTGTGACTAATCTTTTAGATAGCACGGATACTGAATTTCCTAATGTTCTATGTAGAAAAATAAATTTCTATAAAGCAGTGTCAACCCTCCAGACAAAAAAAAGGTCATTCAGCATTAGGTAGCAATACTCGTCTTATTTCTACTTATTGTCATCTTTCCTTGAGGTATTAGTTGCCGTCAAAATTCCTGACAGACATTCTTGCTGGTTTGTCAATTTTGGCTGAATAAAATATTTAGAAGTTGCCTAAATTTTACAAATAAATAAGCCTTTAGCAGCTGAGCTCTTGTGATTGACTCGTAATGTTTATTCTGCATAAATGAGTTATTGAGACAGCAGGTCAAAGATATTTTAGGGGATTTTATTCTCTTGTGCTTGAACAAGTCACATTTTTTTTTTTTTTTTTTGTTTTTTTTTGTGTGTGTGTGTGTGTGGTTATTGGGGGGTAGCTTGGGCGAGACACAACTTACATGAGTTTTTAAGGATATAGTTGCTTAGATCTACCAACAGCCGACACAAATTTATTGGGAGCAAGACTTCTTTTGTTGTTGTTCTATCTTGTTTTCATGTTTCTTTTGATCAGATTAAAAGCTTCTGTTGATCAGATGACCTACTAAGTCTTAATAATTTGCAGTCAGTGATATCCACTATGCTGAAGACTGTGATCTTGCCATACGTGAATATACAACTCCGGAAAGGACATTTGTTGCCCGTGTTCCATGGTTACAAGCTTCAAGATGCTCAAATCGTTTTCGTAGACTCCTGGATTGTAATCTGCAGTAATGTGGCGCCCGCCAAAAGATTCAGTCTTGCCTAGTCCCTGCATCCCGGAAGGGCAGTTTTGTCCATGAAGCTATCACCAGTGCTAGATGCAGGAAATTAAGATCGCATGAATGCCACATTCGGACTTCAGAGGCTAGTTTGTGACACTTTCTGCTTGTCCCAGTTGTATCCAAGTATAGTGTGTATTCATGGATACAATTTGTAATATTGTACTGTAGGTGTAAACCCTATATAATATATATCCCACAGTTGGAATCTTTTGAGTCGTTGTAGATGTGTAGCAGTTGCGGATTAATTCATTTGTAAAATGCAGATCCGATTTAAAGACGAGCAGCTTCATCCTTCTTCATGTTTTCATCTGAAAGAGGCGTTAAATTTGTTAGAATGACAATTTTGTCCTCGAGAAACTTTGATCATGTAACAGTAGTTCCTTCATTAACTTCTGTTACCTGTAGGAAAAGTCGCTTGTCAAAAGAAGATGGTATAAATCTGGGTTAAATCAATACTCTTTTATGCAAAAAATTAATATAATTTTTTTTCTAGCATCTATGATAATTATCTTTTAAGACAGGGAAGAGCCTTTTTATAGTGTTACTAAAGAAATAAAAATATGAATGAAATGAAATGAACAAATATAATTGTAAGGGTAAATTAGGAAATTTTCTTCCATTTGTTTTACTTGAACATGGATCATGGATCAGGAAGTTGAAGGGGCGATCTGGTTTCACATATTTGAAGTACAATTCCAGTTGAAGAGCCAGTCATCTTGTTTATTGACATCATTATCACTATAGAGCTCTGAAATTTTCATGGACCAGTTTTGTCTTGCTGCCGTTTTGACATGTGGAAGTGTAACATTGAAAAATGAAGAATAATGATATATCCATGGCATCTCGATGAAATTAAATGATTTCCCTTTTGAATATTGCAATAAACCCAAAATCCATGCATTTCTACTATTTCCAATATCTTTCAACTTAAGTTGTTGTACGTAGGCACAAGTTTTACTTTTTTTCACATTCTATGAACACTTGCCTCTCTTTCTTCATACATCAATTTTCATTCATTATTACACTGTCGGCTGCTCGAAAGAATGAGAGTGGAAACACTATAATTCTTATTTTATCTACCAATTGAGAGAATTGGGATATCATGATTTTATTTTGTCAACACTTCCATTCAAATTCATATCAAAGATTATCCGTAATTGCTTTTAATAAATATCCCGATATAGACCATCCCGGTACAATAATGAATCGTGCTAAACTGTTGGTATGAGTATGCAATGAAGGTAGTCGATATCCCGAGGCAGCTACCTCAATCGAAGCTAACAAAAGGCCTTATATTCTTCAACATTAAGTTAACTGACTTTTGCATATAAGACCATATGACACATATTATCTTAAAAGAAGGAAAGAAAAAAAGAACATACAACATGCAGAAGAAGATAGAGTCTATAAAACCTATACAAGGTCATGTCTTCTAATTTCATATTCTTGGACATTGAATTTAATTCATTGTCTTTGATTTATTGACTATGTAATTTGTCAAGTGTTTGAATTTGCCTGATAAATCCAAAACAAAAAGTGAATATGTTTCAGTAATAAGAGGAAGTGTGTTCCTTGTATGAACAGCATAGAATGAATAGGACTTCAATTCTTCAAATATTAAAGCCTGATCATTCCAGAAAAACATCTCATAGATGGATCTTGTATTTAATTTGTTGAGCCATAACTTTATATATATGGACTATATATGGTCAAACAATAAAGATAAATAGGGACACAATCATTCTTTTAATATTCATAGCTTCCACAATGAGAAGGGAGTATATTATCTTTTTTTTTTGTCCATATATGATGTACACTAGTCTGTGTGTAGGACAATATACAAGATTTTAACTTTTTTTCCTTCTTATTATCCTCTTCAGCCGTGTTTCATACAAAAGTCATGTTTATGATGATTAGCCCATGGAATTAATCATTAATTAATATGCCACATACTTGTATATGTACTAAGTAGTAATTGTTAAACCTGCAATTAGCAAGAAAGCAAAGACAGTGAAAAGCAAAGACAAAAAGTGAAAAAGATTGGTTGAATTATTTGTCACATACCAAGCTTTTTACCTCCTGTTGTTAGCAGCATATACAGTCTTTTTGACCATCCCATAAATTCTTTTTGTGAATAGGGTTAATTTTCAGTGACTTTTCAACCTCTGTGGGACAAAACAACAAAAGCTGATAAAAAAAACATCCATTTAACATAGAATTATTGACTAGGTTTATTTTGTTTTCGAATCATCATGTCATGTACCCCAACAGTAAAAAGATTTAAAAAAAAAAAAAAAAAGTTGTATATATCTTTGCATGCATGGTTTATAGGTGTTGACAAAGAAGTTAAATTAAAGAATATATAGAATAAATTAAATAGGGTAGTTGAAGTTTATAAGATAAAGAGTAAACTTCCGGCATAGATTCACGTAAAACGGCGATTATCACGGCGGCGGTGTGGACTTTTTAGTACTGATAGAAAAGCAGTAAAGGGAAGTGTTCAGTATTACTGTGGACAAATTTCCGGGTCTTAATTTGGACTACTCAATTTTAACAGACCAAACTATCCGCCATCTCCTGCCTTTAATTTTACTTTTTTTTTTTTTTTTTTTTCTCATTTCTCTCTCCATCTCTCAGTTAATGTTTTAAACTGGTCGTGCCGGCAGAAAAGATAAAGAGTCAAGAGTTAAATTACGTCTAGGGTTTAATTCGAATTTTATCAGAGATAAAAAGAATATTACAAATATAAATTATTTTTTATCAATATAGATTAAATATGAAAGTTCTATGATGTAGAAAATATTTGATTCTTAACCAAAAAAAAAAAAAATCATTTTTTTTCTTCTAAGAAAACATATCCTAGTGGGAAACGCAGTCAATCTGTGGCCGGTTCATAATTATGACTAATGAGAGTACTTATAAATTTAGAAATAAGACCCCTACCTAACAAAAGATACTTATAAATCGTTGATTTTGAGAATACGTATAAATTTAGAAATTAAAATATTTATTGATTCTTTGCAAGAATACCGAATAGTTGATCTTCATCCACATATCATTAATACACAGAATACCGATTTGAAAAGAAAGAAAAAAAAAATCTCACAATTTTTATTAATTTTTAATCCAAAAACCACCAACTACACTAAATACACAGAGAGTTCAGCAAAAGTCATAATTAAAATTGCATGTTTAGTCCCTATTCTCTTAATAAAATAAATAAGACCCCTAACTAACAAAGATCATATAATTAAATAAACAAAAATCATTAAATATGGAATCAAGCCTTCTACATTCCTATTTTTGGACGCGTCAGTGTTTCATCGCAATCTTTTACGTTAATTGTACTAGTGTTTAATTTTGTTTAAGTTGTTAGATGACTTGGTTAACATACTACCGCACCCTAACTAATAAGAGATATAATAGTTCGAGTTATATGAGAAAAATAGTACTCCACACGTTTTATTAGTCGAAAAAGTTGTAGTAGTATAAACAATTGGTAACCTACATAATTAATTATTTATTCAAACACCCAATTAATTCTTCAACCTATTTACCTAACCTCGTTTAGATTTTCATTAATTAAATAATATTTTCGTTTAATTATGAATATTCTATTTTGTTTTGTTTTATAAAATAATGCACAATTTCAAAAGAGTTTCGACAAATTAAGAAAAGGAACAAACTAAACGTTGTTGCGCCATGTACCAATGACAAATTGATTTTGGTAGTTGGCTCGAAAGTATATATTAGAATTCAGGTGGCGCCACTGGGCAAGAAATGGAGCTTCCAAAGACTTGGGTGGTTGTGCATATAATGGCTTCTGGGCCGGCGGCACCACTTACAACTAGGGTGGCAGTCGAGTTGAGCAAGCTCACTTTCGCATATTTGATTGTATTTAAAAGTAAGTTAAATTTATTTTGTTACGATTGAAAGTTATTCATGTTTTGATGATACTCAAAAGTCGTAAGGGTTTTACTTTTAAATAACCCGTCACTCTTTAAAAAAAAGGGAATTTAAATTTTTCTTTTTGTCGCGCGTTAACCTTTTGTATTGCAAAGGGAGCAAATATATAACAAATCCAACAAATAATAAACAATATAAATCTATAAATTATAATAATTAGGTAAATTAAGCCTTGATTTTTGGGAAGACAGTTGAGAGTTGAGAGGAATAATCTACTAATATTAATCACATAATTAGCTTTTAATGGATCCCACTAAATTTATTCAATTTAAAGTGCCTAATCAGTAATCATCCACTTCTCATGCAATCCAAATATGCATACGTAATTAAATTAAAAGTTAAAGAAGTTAATTATGTCGTCGAACTAATTGCTTGATCACAAGCAAACAATATATTATAGGCATAAAATAGATTAATTGCTATAATTAATTATATGATGTCGTCGTGATTAGATTATCTATTTGTTCTTGTCGACAGGAATTGTATACTGAAACAATTAATGATTTGTGTTTTCATTAAACAAGATTAAGAAAACAATTAATTATGATGATGCTACGAATAATACAATGTCGTATGCCGTTGGTAGTTTCTTTGTCATCCAACTAATTGAGATCGACGGTTGGGTTAAGGCCGACTTGAAATAAAGGTTGGTCCCACTAACAGGTTTTGTCTCGTAATTTTTGGCACGTAAAATTAAAAAATATATCTTCTATACACACTCAATATTAGTAGTCAAACCAATCTTATTAAACAATATAATTAAGTTAAATATTAAAGGTAGCAATTGATTAAGAAGTTTTGCTGAATTTTTCAAATTCAAAACTTGTCTAAAATCTTATAATTCGCAAATCTGGAGTATTAGGCACACAAATTGTTACTTATGACTGGGAATCGTTGTGAATATTCATTCAGTGAATTACGCTATTCTTCGGGCTAATTTTACGTGTATTTTCAATAATCTGATACATACTATTTTAACTCTTCATCGTTACCCCGACTACATGAAATTTTAATTGTTCATAGACATGAATCCTGAATCCATTACAGCATTGTTATGATCAGGAAAAATGAAATAGCAAATAGCGTAGAGATTAAAACATGGAAATCCGGCGTCAATCTTGTTGCATGTGAGGCCCATACCCATTCCAACACCACCTTTTACTTTTATATGTACCATCTTTATCACTTAACAAGAGCTACCTAATTATAGCTAATGTAATTTACTCATTACTCTCTCTCTATATATAGCCACTCATTTTTTCTTCTCCAACTTCACAACCATTTCCTCATCACTCTTTCTCTCTCCATATATACTCACATATGGCTCCAGTAGGAGACAATGTTGTCGTTTCAAGATGAAGCTCGAAAAAATGCTTAGCATGAAAGGTGGCAAAGGAGAAGCTAGCTATGCTAATAATTCTCAAGCTCAGGTTTTAATTTAATACACCATATTTTGTATTTGCTGCTTTTTCTTTTTTCTTTTTCTTTTTTAATTTGCTTCACTTCATTTCTAGCCCAAAAATCTATCCAACATAAATCAAGTTGAATATGAAAAACAAATCACAGTTATGAATGTCATTCTGTATAAAGAGAACATTTACAGCAAATTTCCCTGTGTGTAGAATCTTGATACAGATTGCAAGAAAATCTGTACAATTATATTATAAATCCTTGACTCAAATTAATTATTTTCCAAAATTGTCAAAAGATGAAAGGTAAGAAAATCGTGGGAATGAAAAACTTTACGAAAAGTAATTGAGTAAAATTGCTATAAATTCCACCCGTTTGTGTATCGATCAATGGAACAAATTAAACACAGCACGACGAGTTCCTGCCGCTGGATAGAGAGAATTAAAAGAGTGAAAAAGATGGCTCCAGTAGGGGGAAAATCTGATGTTTCTAATGAAAATCTTGAAAAAATGTTTAGCATGAAAGGTGGCAGAGGAGAAGCTAGCTATGCCAATAACTCTCAGGCTCAGGTTTCTTCATTTTTATTTTTATTTTATTTTATTTTTTTGGGTGGAAGATTATTCATCTGTTCACTTAACCCACAAATCCATCAAAATTAAATCAAGTTTCAAGATGAATCGATCTGTAAATCTTAGATAAAAAGAGAACAAGTTTTGAGTGTTCATATGTGTTTTGTAAATCTTATGTTGGTGTAAAAATATTATATATGCAGGCCCAACATGCTCGATCGATGCTTCATCTTCTGAGAGAAACCCTAGATGGGGTAAAGCTGAACTCCACGGAAGTCCCATTTGTTGTTGCAGATTTAGGATGTTCGTGTGGGAGCAACACTATATATATGATCGATGTCATTATCAAACACATGACGAAGCGCTATGAGGCCATAGGCTACGAGCAGCTGCCGGAATTCTCAGCCTTTTTTTCCGACCTTCCTTCTAATGACTTCAACACTCTCTTTCAACTTCTACCTCCGTACGGCGGCGGTAGCATGGAGGAATGCTTAGCTTCCAACAGCCACCGCTCTTACTTTGCTGCCGGAGTACCGGGATCGTTTTACCGGCGTCTCTTTCCGGCAAAATCTGTTAATGTTTTCTACTCTGCATTTTCTTTGCACTGGCTCTCTCAGGTTCATATATTATTCTGAATATAAATATTTTTTTTCCATTTTTGTCCAAATTATAAATGTGTTTTTCTTTTTGTTAATGATGTTGAATTCTTGGTCTACTTAATTTGTTACCGAGGATGATTTCATTCATGCATAGTTTTAAAGTAAAAAGTTCCCAAACTTTCGTTTTTCTTTGAAAAGGTCAAATATCATAATGGTTCTTGGGTTTAATCAAAATCACTTTCCGTGCTTGACGCATAATTTTGAAAATCGTGTTTAGTAAAGAAAGTAATTTAAAAGTAAATTTAATTTACTTTTAATCACAACTAGCTTGATTTACGCTGTTCAAAAATATTTCAGGTTCCGGATATTGTACTGGATAAGAGATCGACGGCGTACAACAAAGGAAGAATATTTATCCATGGAGCAAATGAAAGCACAGCTAATGCTTACAAGAAGCAATTCCAGAGTGATTTAGCAGGGTTCCTAAGATCAAGATCAAAAGAAATGAAGAGAGGAGGATCCATGTTCTTAGTTTGCTTGGGAAGGACTTCTTTAGACCCTACGGACCAAGGTGGGGCCGGACTTCTATTTGGGACCCATTTTCAAGATGCTTGGGACGATCTTGTTCAAGAGGTAATCATATCATCTTACCATTCCAATTCGATTTGCACCATCGTTCACTTGTAAGGTTCAATTTTGTCAAGGTTGGTACTAGATAATACAATTGATACTTTTAATTTTTGCTAGCTAGGACCAACATTCAACGACTTGTTTCTTTCTACACAAAGTATCTCTTCAATTACATTGCTTCAATTGTCATCAACATTGTTCAATGAAACTAGAAAAGATATATTGTTGCATCAGATAGGATTTGGAAGGTAAGGCATGATTAAATGTCGGCACATAGCACATTATCAAACATTGTCACTGCCCGTGATTAAATTTTGTCGTATTGGATGATACAATTGACCATTTGGTCCATTTTGAATGGGACTTCCAATTTGCCATTGGACATCTATTACTGACTAGCATCATAACCAACAACAGGTGGGGGGACATATATTTAACAAAATTTAATTGCAATATTTACTCGATATCATTAAAGCACGATTCTTTGGCACATCACATTCATGCATATACTATTTATGTTACGATGTTGATGGTAGTAAAAAGTCTTTTGTGTATCACTAAACTTTACTAATTAGACAAGTAAACCACAGGGACTAATTACTAGTGAGAAACGAGACAACTTCAATATTCCGGTGTTTGCACCAAGCATATATGACTTCAAGGAGGTTGTCGAAGCAGATGGTTCATTCATCATTAACAAGCTTGATGTTTTCAGAGGAGGAAGCCCTCTTGTGGTTAATCAACCGGACGACGAAGCTGAGATTGGTCGTGCCTTAGCAAACAGCTGCCGGAGCGTTAGTGGGGTCCTAGTTGATGCACACATTGGCGATCAACTGAGTGAGGAGCTGTTCTATCGAGTCGAACACCGAGCTTCAAGCCAAGCTAAAGAGCTACTAGAGCAGCTTCAATTCTTCCATATAGTTGCATCTCTATCTCTAGCTTAGGGAGCAGGGAAGGGAAAAAAAAAAAAAAAAGAGTAGATTGTCTGTGTGCTCTTTTTGGTGTTTATGTGTGTTTATTACTGACTGATAGTCACCTTTTTACTTGACTGTTTTGTGTATTTTTTGTGTTCCCTTAATCCAAGCAAGTAAATAAAGTAGGTGAAACTTGTTCATCTTGTTTCCCTTTCTTTATAGCTTTAGATTATAATTATTATGTCTATGAATAGCCTCTTATTTTGTTCCTCTCTTGTAAAAATCATTTAATTTTGAACATCAAGTTGTTTTTCTGACTTCCATTTTCTTTTACGAAAATTTCACTATTGCCCCATACTTTTGCAAAGTAACAAGTTGATCCTTAATTTTTCATTGTAATTGTACAATTACTCTTCATTAATGGAAACCGTTCAAATCTCTTTTCAATCCATCATATGATCTTCGCATGTCTAACTTTGTGAGACTAGATTATGTATTCCAACTTGAGCTATTGCTGAGAAATTTGAAGTGATGCACATTTCTATGCCACGTACGTGTTGATTTAAAAAATATTTGAATGCATTGTCTGTGACCATAATGAATGTTTGAGGATCAATTGCTTTTTTTCAAAGGTTGAGAACTGATAAGTACAATTTTATACTAATCGGACCCTACAAAAAATGACAATTATGAGTACTCTTACATGTTTTCAGTATAATGGCGCATTGCTTTCTTATTATTATAGGAAAAAATCAAATTCAAGTGTCGATCAAACGAAAAGAGGGCAAATAGAAGAAAAAATGACTTAATTGAAAAGACAAATAAACTTGAAGGACTTATCATGCAAATATCAAATAAAGAAATTCAAAGACCGTATCTAAGCTAACCATGCGATCCCATGGTTAAGTTAGGCTGCGATCACAAAACAGGTGTTTCAGCTGCATAACAGAATTGGGACATACCATGCGATCGCAAGGTGTTAAACCATGCGATCGCAAGGTGTTAAACCATGCGATCACATGACTTTCCGAGCAGCTATTAAGTTGTTTTCTGATGGAAATAGAACTTTACCGAATCCAGGATAAAGGAAGGATGTAAAACACGTTTCAAATGGTGGAAATGAAGGATATAAAAAGGCAGAGAATAGACAAATCGCTGAAGACGAATTTTGAGAAGAAAAATACAAGAGAAGAATCGAAGATCAAGGAACGGATGGAAGATTCTTGGGCCGAAATCATGGGTTGTATTTTTATTTTATTCTTTTTCCTCCAGAATATGATTAATACCTTCTTGTATTATTCTACGAAATCATATCCGGCTAAATTACTTAATGCTATGATGAACGATAAAACCTCATGTTTTTAATTGATTAGAAGTTTTTTTCGTTTTAATAATTAATTGCTTTTGGGTTGATTATTCTTTATTCATTCTTTTGTTTTAATGCTTGATCACATTAGAATGTTTTGTGATCTTTATAGAAGTCGAGAGATTCAATATAGATAAGTACATGGTATTATTTAACATAGGGTTCAATAATAGATAGAAATTACTATTATGTCTTATGAAATCCGTTTAGGAGTTTTTGTGATTTAAATGCATATTTTTATGTTCGAAATTTAATTAGAGATAATTAGGTTGGCATATCGATATAGAATTGATTGACCATCGAGAGAAGCTTTTGATTATTATAGGATTAACGATTTTCAATCTAAGATAATTATAAGCTAAAGTGATTAACGGATAATTGATTAAGGAATGTGTAGGTAGATTTGCATATCTTAGTGTTAGTAAAACTCGAATTCGTTCTCAATAATTTACTTTGATTGTTTGATAATTTAGATTTAATTAAACACAAGTAGAATAATTTTAGAATTGAAATCATAAACGATAGAATAATTTTAGAATTGAAATCATAAATGACTTTGTGTCTATACATTGTTAAAACTCGAATTATAAATTAATAGATTAATTGGTAGCTAGTTCTCATGGATTCAACAATCTACACATCACTTTATTATTTATCAACAATCTACACATCACTTTATTATTTATCAACAATCCATTCACTTGCGGGATTAAAAACTACAGCAAGAACCAATTTACTAGGGTGCCACAATTATTTCCTCTCTTTTCTGTCGATCTCTGTACATAGTTCTGCTCTTTTATTTGGTTTTGATTTTTGAAATGGGAGCCTATACCTGGTCACTAATCCAGTTACTAAAAAATTAATTGGATTCTAATAAAACGAGCCATGTCAACTAATTTTCTTAAAAAGTTCATATTGTATCGTTTTTGTTACTATCTATTCCCTAGAAAAGTTCTGGCTTATTGATGAAGGCTTGAAACTTGTGTTTTCTTTTTTCTTTTGTTGCTAAATCAACAGATATAACGGCACATTTAGTACCATGTACTTCACCATACTACCAAAAGTTTACATAATTGCCTTAATAGAAGGAAACTGAAAGAGAGCAAACTTTTACAAGTAAATTTCCCTAGTGCTGAAGTCAAAAGAATAGTTTTCAGGGCCTATCTCAAAATCTGATAATTTCTCTCTGACTTCTCTTGCATTGGCCCCTTCGATGGTCTGGATATGAGAAATCCTGATCTAAGGAAATCAATGAACATAATTTCACTAGTATAATCATCTATGAAAGTAAATTTAAAAATCTCCAAAGATATAATCATCCACCACTGAAGCGCTGATATTTGTTCAAAGTAATGAATTTGGCAAGCAGTTGGGCCCTACGAAAAAATAATGGACCAAACAATCTTTAAAATTCCACCAGATAAATCATAAACCCCCTCATTGTCACAGGCAGGTTACAAATTGAGAAATGCAACTTCCTCACTTTAAACCCAAATGCTTTGACAAATTCAAGTTACATGTTATCATCCCCGGGCATGATTCAACCATAGGAAACATGTTTGGGAAGCAGACACAATCTTTACAAATAAAATCAAGGAAACAAGCAAGGTAAGTAAAATATAACAAGTTCTATTGCCCAGCTGATGGATTTGTCAATAATTCGAGTGATTTCTTAAGGAAGTCAACCGCAACAGATACGTCATCAAATGCCAGAGCCCCAACTGCGAACCTTGCAGCCTTGTGTGCTTCAGCAATTTTCTCTGGTGGAGGCTGGTAACTGCTGTCATACTGGTATGATTGTGTAGCAGCAGCTGGTAAAGTTTCTGAGACTCCCCCGTTCCTGCCACTAGAATTGAATTGAGTAGTTGATGGATAGTTGACAGTGTTAGTCGGTGAAGAATTGGAATACGAAGTATCAGAGCCTTGATGATAAGAAGGGTAATGAGATGGAGCTGTAGGAAGGCTACTTTCAGTAAAACTAGGGTAAGACTGGAAATTAGGATACGAATATGGGGAAACATCGGGAGGATGGTACTGTTGTGGTAAGTGCTGCTGTGGTTCTTGGTGGTAGGGTGGAGGATGATATGGCTGATGAGAATAAAGAGAATGTTCTGTTCTGTTGCTTGAAGGTGGCTGGTGGTAAGTGTCATCAGTAGGATATTGAGGTGGTGGTGACACATTCGAAGAAGGCGATAATGAAATATTTGATGGCGATGGAGAAATGTTTGGAGAATGCTGTGAGTTGACTTTATCATACAACTGAGGAAATGAATCAGATTCTGGTGCAGCTCTCGCAGCAGGATCTGTTATGCCAGGTTCAGATCTGACAGTTAAATCATTTGTGCTTGGATCAAGATCCTGAAAGAGAGTAGACAGAATTACCAAAAAAAATTTACAGTGAATCCTTTGTGAGAGTTTGGAACTTTCATAATTCATTTCTTTCTTTAACTGGTCTTTTTATAAGAACTATATCTTCCACAAAAAGGCATTTGTTGAGACAAATATAAGAATCTCTATGGCATTAAGTCATTTAGCAAAACGCATAAAAATATGGTACATTAACTTCTAGAACACTGCCAAACAAATCAGAAAACAAAAGTTTTTACAGATCTGAGGTTAGAAGATTATATATTATTTTGATTCCATACCAGATTTCCAAATATTAGCCACTTGCACTCATACACCATGTCATAGGCCATCCAAAAAATGGCATAAGCACTTCCTAGTTGACCTCAACTATCATATCGCATTCCCAACTCATTAAATGGGTATCATTAAAGAAGCATTTTCAAATATCATAAAACAAGATAAGGAATTGGTACAATTCCCACTCATTAGCTCCACAATTCCAGTTTTGCTTTCACCTTTCAGTGAGGAAATTATATGCAACCGTAACCCCACCATGTATAAGTAATGGTCACCTCATTCAATGAATTAATTGTAGCAACTCAGAGTATAAAAAGTTACATGTTCACCGCTTGATGTCCTTGAAGGCACCGATAGATCTTTATCACCCCCAGGAGGACCTGGTACGGGCTTCCTCCCTTCTTTTATGGCTTTCCTAATATCTGCTGCTTTCCACGCTGCATACTTCTGTTTCTGCTCAAGCTGTATAACAGGTTATTGGAGAGATTGAAAACAATGACATAACATCAACAGAAAATAATTTAATTGACAAGGGAGAGAACCCAAAAGAAACAAAGAGAAAAAGAGAGGTGTGCGCTAGAGCAGAGAGTGACAACACTCTGTCATTCTTGATATTAATATGGGATCATAAACTTACATCAGGCTGAAGTTCACCAAACTGATTGATAATTTCGAAGAAAATGCTTGCTGCATAAAAAGTTTTTGCAGTATTCCTGCAAGAACCAAATGCAATCAGAAGCCTAAAAGATCAAGGGGTAGATCAAAATAATATGTTCTACAGTCTCTTTATATGCATGTGTCTAAGTATGTAATTCAATCTACAGAGTCATTCTAAAGCAATGAACTCTAATCCTGCAAATAAAATTTTACTTTTGTAAAAGAGAGGGGGAAGAAAAATATTTACCAGAACTTAAACAGACTTAATTGATCTAGCCTTGATTTCCAACATAAATACTAGAAACCGTGACTTCGGTCTAGGTACAATAATGCTTGTCAATGTGTGCTCGGATGGCTGCAGCACAAGTTGTGCGCATCCATATCATATGGTAAACTTAGGAGAACTATACGGCACAAGGAATAAGGATGAGGTATCCTGAAGTGTAGACTCACAGGTGAACAGAACAATACAAGAAGCTATCAAAATTATGGATCCTTTCTGTTCATTCCCCTTGATTAGAGGTGGCTTCCTGGAGGGCAGGGGAACCTCTTCATCTATCCATGGGGGAGTCCAGTAAACCAGGGCACCCACGTTAAAGGAGACTCGAACAAAAAGCCACTGCCAGACATTTGGTACAGCCCAATTTGGGCCTTGTGCAACTGTTCTTAGAAAAATTAATGAACCATATCACCGCGGGTAAAGGAGACTCTAACCATAAAGCCATATGCTAAGTGATTAATAATTGGACCTCTGTAACCATAGTCTTGGTTCAAACTAGTGTTTCCATGATAATTTCAGAAAACTAAACTTGGAGATTATATGAAATAATTTCAGAATCACTTTAAAAATTCAGTGACAGCCTAGTGATTTTAAACCAATTTTCTCATATTTAGGATAAAAGTATTTATGATAGTAGTTTTAAAGAAAATGTTTTACTAGTTTCAAATGACCCATAAGGAAAGTGAAAGATGATGGGTTTTGTGGAATATATAGTTCTGGAATTACCCACACGTTCTTTTCTTCTTTTCTTGATCTACATATTTAACTGAGGTCACTTCCGTCATATTAATGTTTTGTCACTCTTTTCCCCCCATTTTAATGGGTTATAGAAAAGGGCCGTAGAGAGCATGGTACCATTCACTATTACTAGTGCACCCTCATTTCACCACAATCAAACAAGTCAGTGCATTCTCTTTACTTCCACTTCTACTCCCAACCCACATTAAGCAAACATGGTCTTAAATATGGTCCTCATTAAGAGAGCAAAAAATCCATTAATTACCATGACAACACAAGAAACATATAATACAAGTATGAATGCTTAAGTTTGCAAGGAACTTCTTATACAAGTCAGATCGCCCAGCTCGATCCTGCTTATCTGCTTTTGCAAAGACATTTAAGGCAAAGCCCTCCAGATGTAGAGAGTCATCAGGCCCTAGCGTCAATGACTTCTTATCCTGCAAGACAGCAAGAACTTGAGATAACACTACACAGAGAGCTTAGCAAGACACAGCATGCATTAATTTTTAAATAACTTTATTGCTGCATCAGGGTATATCACCAATAAAATTAAACTTTAAACCACATTGATATGGCAACAATCATACATCAATAAAAGATGGCTATGCTCAAATCGGAAGACTTGCAGAAAAATAATGAATTAGCAAATACAAACTCTAGGAAAACTCAGGTATAACTTGATAAATCTTAAACCAACGCATGCTAGACAAATCTAGCTACATAATTTAATGTCTATACACACAGTATACGCAACCAAAACATATTATGCAAGACGTTTGCACTCTGCATATACCATAATCACAACCTTACCAAGAACAAAGTCATAAAAATTCAAACCATAAGCCTAAATTAGGGTTTGATTTTTACTTACCCTGATCATAAACAATTAATCAACAGGAGGTCAAAATATTTAGACAGAAAAAATAAAAGAGAAAAATAAAAAACCTTCTCAAGTTGTTTCATGAGGGAAACAAGGATGGCGTTGGTGGTTTTGGTACGCTCGCTCTGAGGAATCTTCAAACCTCGTTCCATCGCATACAATCGACCTGTCAAAAAATTCCCACTCAGTACAAAATCTAAACGCCAATCATATAATAAATGAAAACCACGATTTTAATCACAATAGAGTCTCTCAAAATTAGGGTTTAATTTGAGTTGAAGTTTCTTAATTATTAAGGTTTAAACGGAAAAAGATCGGCAAAGAAAGAGAGTCTTACAGTAGTATGCGACGAGGGGTTCGTGTTTTTGCAATTCATCGGCTCTTTGAAGGTAAGGTAAAAGGAGCTTTGCCGGTTCGTTGTCGGCGGCCATCGTGTCGTCGGAGAATTGCGGGCGGGTGTGTGACTGCGATTAGTTATTGCTTCAACGCGTAATATTAAGGCATCGAAAGTTTATACACCCAGAAAAAAGTTTATATACCCAGAAATTGTATAGCAGAGTTTTTAAAGGCATCGAAATGAAATGGAAAATAAAGAGGAAATTACGAATTCAAAAGGAAAATTGGCGCAAATGTCCCTAATGTTTGCTCACGGTGTGGAAATTGTCGCTAATATTTGTTTTTGGCTAATAAATCTCTAACTTATATATTTTGATACGTAATTGATTTTTATTTGATAAGAAAGACAAATATACCCTTAGTTTTAATTAAAAAAAATTGTAATTAAATTCTTAACATTTATAAAAAAAACAAATAGATCTCCACACTTTTATTTTTTTATACAAAATTAAAGAAAATTAACGAAGTTTTTTTTTTATATATATAAGTAACATTTTATTGACCAAATTGATCATATGCTAAATTGTTTTGTATATTGTACAAACTATTATAAAATAGAGAAATCTGTAATTTTCGTTCCCAACCTTTGTAATTTGTTAGTAATCTACTCTTAACCTTTTTTTAGCACCAGACACCCCCAACTTTTTTATTTAATTGTAAATCACGTCCCTATTAACAGATTTTGACGAATTTGCCCTTCTTTTAAATAAACAAAAAAAAAACCAATAAAAATAAAAATAAAATTGAAAAATAATCTCATAACTTTTCAAAAAGTACAAAGTATTTTCTTCCTCACCCACCCTACCCTATCCTACCCAACCCAACCCACCTCATCCAGCAATCATCTCCACACGACCACTGGTTGAACTTTGAAATACTTACGATGGAAAAAAGATGATTGAAGTAGATGAACAGTCACATCAATTCGTTTGAGAAAAAATCAATTGGGCTCGTTTTCGTGTTGAAAAAATCAGAATAATACTATGTTTCGTTGATTACGATCTCTTTCTTGTTTTGTTGAGCTTTAGAGATATGGCATGCCCATCTCTTCAGCCGCCAAAACAAACCTTTGGAATGCTGAAACTCCACTGTTAAACGACGTTGTGCATGGCTCCGTCGACTTCAAAGGCTGCTCTGTTATCCGATCATAATCCAGTGGTTGGAAGTCCGCTTACACTAAAATTTTATCCAATTTCTCCTTTTATGGCATAAAAGGGTTGAGATTGTAGAGGTCACGGCTGTGGTGTGGTGTGGTGTGGTGTGGTGTGGTGTGGTGTGGGGTAAGAGAATGGAAAATTCGTCAAAATCTGTCAATGAGAACGTGATTTACAATTAAATAAAAGGATGGGAGTGTTTGATGCTAAAAAAAGTTAAGGATAGATTAGAACAAACTGTAAATATTGGAGACGAAAATTACAAATTTTTCTATAACATAACTAAAATTTAAACTCATAATTATTAACAAATATGTTAAATAAAATTATTATTATTATTATTATTATGTATTTATATTATTTAAAATTTAAACTTTTATTTTATCGTTACAACATAAAAAAAAAATAACTTTGTCAGAAACTTAGTGCCAAAATACTTTTATTTAATTGAACTATTCGTTTATTAACTACAAATATTAGAGCTCCAATTGTATTATTCATATTTAAATTTATCGTTTTATTATTGTTCAAAAATAAAGAACATATGTTTAAATCAATTTTTATTACTATTTCTATGTTAAAACAACATAATAAGATTGGTTGAGTATTATAAAATTATATACTCTATTTTGATATTTATTTAACTTAATTTTTATTCAAATTTTTTACATCACATAGTACTTACATATACTTAAAACAGAATAATTTTATACTTTTCTCTTATGAAAAATTTAATTGACACGGCTATAGTGATATATTTAATATACTAAGTTAAATATTATTTAATAAATGTATTAAACTCATTTGTACTTTTGCAAAAGTTAGAAATCGAATTACAATTTTTTCTAATTAAAACTAATGGTATATTTGTCTTTTTCATCAAATAAGAATCAATTGTGCACCAAAACATATAAGTTATAGACTTTTGTGCCAAAAAATAAACATTAGAAACCATTTACGCACTGAGGATAAAGATTATGGACAATTTGCACCAATTTCCCAATTCAAAATAAGAGAAAATTACCAAAATAAATAAATGTACATATATTATTAAAATTTTATTAATGAAAGTTAGTTTTTACTAATACGAAAATAAATATTGTATTAATAATCAAACATTAATACAAACACAAGAATCCGATCTTTAATAATTCTTTAAAAAATTCTTTAGGAGGACTCAACTAAACCGTTACCAATTTATCCGATTCCCAGGTGACTCACTTCCATCTCATTTTTTAAGATGCAGTTTTTATGCTATTAGCATAGTCGATTTTTACTAAGGGTGCTTTTTTGCCTTCATATTTTTAAATAAGCAAAAAAAAAAAAAAAAAAAAAGTGCGATATGATATTTGTCACTCATTTTAAAGCACGCTAACGGAATATATAGACAAAAACTATTATAAATGACTAGATCTACTAATTAATTAAAAATTAAAAATAAGAATGTAACAAGAAAAAGGTGGAGTCATAAGTACAACAAAAAATAAAGATTGAAATTCTTTAGTACAATTAAAAAGTGGTGTAACAAAATAAAAATGTGGTAGCACTATAACCACCTCTTAAAAGAATTTTGTAAGGCGACTTTTTAGGTGTGTTTGATTTTGATTAAAATCATATATTTTTATAATAGTTGATGAAATATGTGGTTGAAAAATTATAAAAAATTGTGAATTTTATGAAACGTGTGGTTAAAATTAATTATTGAATTTGATTTCAATTTTTTAGTAAAATTTTAATTAAAATCAAATAAACTTACTTTTTCATTTTCTAAAAAATTTCATTTCAATTATTAAATAAAATTTAGCAATAATACCAATACTTACAAATGAGTATAATTATATATATCATTAGTGTTCAACGTCAATCTAAGTGGTACACTCCACAATCCGCCAATTATGGGTTGTAAATTCCACTGCCACTTATTAAACTTATCAAATTGGTGTTGAACACTAAGGGCCTGCTTGTGAGTTTTTTTTTTCATCAGTTTTGATCGATTTTAGATAGTACTGTTTATAAAAAGTTGAAAAAAATCAGTGCTTGTTAGTTTTTTAGAGCACCAATTTTGGACGATTTTTAAACTATTCAAAATCGGTGTAGTATAATTTGAAACGTATCTCCCAATTTAGACCAATTTGTAGTGTAATTTGGAGCGGGTTGCCCATCAATTTCCCCCCGCCCTGACATTAATAACTCATTTTGTGAATATATAATCCAAATAATCTCAATCTAAAATGGCTAGGGCCCAAGTCTCCAACTTAAATTTTTTTTTTTTGAAACATTATTCTAAGAAAGATTGTTTAAATTCTATTAAAATTTAGTTTAACTCAACTTTCAACCAAAATTTCATATGTACTTCGAACTATGCTTATGCATATGCGAATATATACACACAAAAGAATATTTGTAGACATAAAGCATAAATAAATAGTGAGTGAGTTCTCAAATGCAATGCCAATGGAGGAATTATTCATTTATCTATTTCTGTTTTCTATACTCTATTATTGCCTCCACCAGCAACTTTTGTTTAACCACCACTCAAATATCCAATGACCATAATTGAATTATTAAAACAGAAAAAATTTAATTCAATGCATTTAAATTATCATTCAACATGCAATCAAGCCTTTAACAAGAGGAATAAAGAGTTATATATAAATTATTTTTTTAATTTTGTTTTTAATTTAAAACACATATTTTTAACACTGTTTATCTTTTTAGTTAAAAAAATAAAATTAAGATCGGATTGGCGTTGTTGGCCAAAGATATTGCCAAAGACGTACAAAATAGACCGAAATTGGTGGCCTGACCAATTTCAAGTGTGGTCCATTCATTGTCCGTTTGTGAGCTCTACTTGGAGATACACCCAAAATCATATTATTTGAATTTAAAATTTTTAAAAGGGAATTTGGCGCAAATGGTTCCTATCCTTTGTTCTTTTTGTGCAAATAGCCTCTAATTTTTTATTTTTTGTGGAGTAGTCCATTACTTATCTATTTAGGTGCACAATTGGTCCATATTTGATAAAAAAGACAAATATGCCATCATTTTTAAGAATAATTGCACATTTGGTCTCCAACCTTTCAAAAACGTCTCTAACCTTTAAAAATAGCAACAGACATCCCCAACGTTTGAAAAACTTGGCATTGTAAATCTTTTATGACGAAATTGTCATTCCCTTTAAATAAACAAAACAAAAAAGAAAAAAAAAAGAAAAAAGAAAATTATTGAAAAATTACCAAATGTACTAAAATAATAATAAGTAACAAATAGATCGCCTTCTTTATCAAATTTCAAAATTCAAAATCCACCACCATCACCAAAAACCCAAAATCTACCATTTCAAAATCCACCACCATAACCCAAAAAACTCCACCCCATAATTCGCTATGGCATGTATCCAATGTTGGCTTCCTTTATCCTTGTCAATAGAAACTGCAACCAGGCCTGATAGAATGCATAATGGCCATATAAATTGTATTATTTCCTCATATTTTGATGATTACAATTGCTTAAGTTTTGAGTTTTGATTGCATTTTGTGTTTTGTGGATTATATGTAGGAGTTGGATCGAATTGGACAAAATTTCACAAGTTTTGGAGAGTAGAATTGAAGCTCGAAAAGATACATAATGCAGAAGCGGATCTCACTTAAGGCATGGGCACGCTTGATTTCCCAGTTTTTACCAACAGAAGCGAACTTTACGTAAGCCGTGGGTACGCCTTACTGACTCGGACAGCCAAAGTCAGCATGCGCGATTTCTTTGGAAAAAAAATAATGGGACAACTACAAAAAGAAATCCTAATTGATTTACACTTAGTTCTAGAAGGAATATGAATATTTTAAAAGTGATTATTTTATGTCATTCAAGGATTTTTGGGACTCTTTGAAAGGAAGAAAATTATACTAAAAATAGGAAACAAAATCTTACATTTTCTCTCTCCTCCTCCTCTTCATATAAAGGGATTCCATTCTATTCCCAAGAGGACACGTTTTTGACCCCTCTCTCTTACCTCTTAGTTTTTATTTTATTTTCATGGATTGCTAAATTTCTATTCCAGCACAAGGATAATTGAAGTTTTGATTCTTCAAGAATTGTGAGATCGAATTAATTTTCATGATTCTTCTACTCTTTCTCTATTTATATATTTTATGTGTTTTTGATATTATTGTTTTGATTGATTATACAAAGTGCACGTTGTTTGATTGTCAAAACGATATATTGCCAATTAGAAATCTAAATCCGTAATTGTTTAGAAATTCTAATATTTGTTGTAAAATAACATGGTTGATTACCATATGTTATGGAGATATATAATCTAACTTAAATGAATCATGCTTGTGTATTTGTTGGTTAGAATTGGTAGTCTCTCTAGAGATTAATGCTATTGGTAAATTAAATCCTAAGATCGTATCTAGGATTGTTTATTGATAAGAGAAATAGTCAACGAGCGTCTCTTGGCTATCGAGAAAGTAAAGAAAGATAGGTTGTTAGATCGTATCAATGACCATAACCAATTTGGTGAAAGAATAAATAATTTTATTTTTACATCAATGATCAATTCTCTGAATCAATTCTGATATTATACCTTGGGCTGGATATTTGACTAATATTAATCTTCTCTTTAAATTATTTTAATTTAATTTGATTTAATTCACAACAATCAAAAAACCCCTTTCTTTTATCGTTTTAATTTTTTGAAGAATTAAATCTTACCAATCCCTGTGGATACGACATTGCTCATCGCTATCACAATTTATACTTTAAGAGCGAGAATTTATTATTTGTTGGATTCGACACCCACCAAATTTTTGGCGCCGTTGTCGGAGATTGGTGTCAAATAGATTTAATTTTTCTTTATTTAATTTATTCTTTTTATGCCCCGTTCTTCTTGTACAGGTGAATTGCAATATGACCCTGAAATTGAGAAGACAGCTCGAAAATTGAGAAAGAAAGCTAAGTTGCATGGCAAACAAGAATCTGATCTAACACTCAACCTAGCTTATTCATCTTGTGGTTCATCTAGTGACTCTGAAGCAGAGCAAGCAATGGCCAATGAAGAAAGAACCTTGAGGGAATTGGCTGCACCAAATGTGAATCAACAGCCTCTTTGTATTCAATATCCTACTTTGGAGGTGGACTTTGAACTAAAATCTGGTTTGATCCATTTGCTCCCTAAATTTCATGGTCTTGAGAATGAGAACCCCCATAAGCACTTAAAGGAATTCCACGTGGTGTGTTCAAGCATGAAACCACAAGGAGTGACCGAAGAACAAATCAAATTATGGGCTTTTCCATTCTCATTAGCCGAGAGAGTGAAGGATTGGCTATTCTATTGACCCCCAGGCTCTATAACTACTTGGACAGGGATGGTCAGATTGTTTCTTGATAAGTTTTTCCCAGTTTTACGAGCTGCAAACATCAGAAGAGAAATATGTGAAATCAAACAGAAGGACACAGAAACCCTTCATGAATATTGGGAAAGATTCAAGCAATTGTGTGCAAGCTGTCCTCAACATGGGATTTCGAACAAGCGCTTATTCAATACTTCTATGAGGATTGTTACCCATTGAGAGACGGATGATGGGACTTGACTAGCGAGAGGTGCTATAGTGAATAAAACTCCAGCTGCCGCTAGAGATTTTATCTCCATCATGGCTACCAACTCACAACAATTTACATCCAAACAAGACACTCATTTAAAAAGGGTGAATGAGGTAAATGTATCCTCTCTTGAAAACCAAATAGCTAAGCTAACCTCTATCGTTCAACAAATGGCTGTAGGAAATATGCAACAAGTTAACGCTTGTGGAATTTGTGCTGCTACTGGCCACCCAACTAATATGTGTCCTACACTTCAAGAAGATCTTTTTGAGAAAGCCAATGTAGTTGAAAGATTTTCAGGTCCACCACAAAAGAAATATGATCTTTATTCAAACACTTACAACTCAGGATGGAGAGATCACCCCAACTTTAGTTATGGTGCAAGACCACAATTTCAGCAATTCCAGCCTAGACAGCTCCACCACAACAACCTTCTTCAAATTCAAGTATGTCTCTAGAAGATATTGTTAAATCACTTGCAACTAACACACAACAATTTCAACAGGAGACTAGAACGGGTATCAAGAACTTGGAGAACCAAGTGAGTCAATTGGCGTCAACTGTGAACAGATTGGAATCTCAAGGTAAATTGCCTTCACAAACTATTATTAATCCAAAACAGAATGCTAGTGCGATTACCTTAAGGAATGGGAATGAATTGAAAGAACCTAGCAAGATAAAGCAAGGCGACTCAAGAAAAGAAGCCGAAAGATAAGTTATCCCTCAGCCTCAACATGACCAGTCTGAAGGTCTTAATAGAGACCAACCAAAGGTTTTGGTGACAAGCCCTCCATTCCAACAAGATTGATGAAGAAGATGAGAAGAAAATCCTGGAGACCTTACGTAAAGTTGAGGTAAATATTCTCTTACTTGATGCAATTAAACAGGTGCCTCGATATGTTAAATTTCTCAAGGAATTGTGCACCAACAAGAGGAAGTTGAAAGGGAATGAGAAGGTAAGAATGGGAGAGAATGTTTCAACCGTCCTTCAAAAGAAATTACCTCCCAAATGCAAGGACCCAGGTATGTTTACTATCTCTTGTAAAGTAGGTAATGTCAGGATTGAGAAAGCAATGATAGATCTGGGAGCTTCAATAAATGTCATACCTTTTTTTGTTTATTCATCTTTAGATACTGGTCCATTAAAAGAAATAGGTGTGATAACCCAACTTGCTGATAGGTCTAATGTGTATCCTGAGAGAGTCTTAGAAGATGTTCTAGTGCAAGTTAATCAATTGGTTTTTCCTACTGATTTTTATGTGCTTAACATGGAAGATGATGACCATTCTAATCCTACACCAATCCTGTTAGGAAGGCCATTTTTGAAAACATGTAGGACAAAAATTGATGTGCATGCTGGTACACTCACAATGGAATTTGATGGTGAAATTATTAAGTTTAATATCTATGATGCCATGAGATATCCTAGTGATGTGTCCTCTGTTTATTTTTTGGATGTTGTTGACTTGTTAGCACAGGATTTTTTTGATCTTATTGATGATGATAAATTGAACGTTGTACTTAGCAGGAGCCTTGATCTTGGAGGGCTAAAGAAAGCTATGAAGGAGTTTGTGTTGGATTCTGACTTGCAAGACACAATTCACGAATTAGAGTCACTTAAACCTATAAGGTATAATGTATCTCAAATTGAATTGCCTCTTTCTCACACAAAACTTCTTCCTTCTTTTACGCAAGCACCATAATTGGAATTGAAACCCCTACCAGACCATTTGAAGTATGTGTTCTTGGGGAAAGGATAAACTCTTCCAGCAATTATCTCCAAAACACTCTCCACCTTGGAGGAAGAAAAATTAAAAAAGGTACTTAGAGAGTATAAAGCAGCTATTGGATGGACTATCATCGACATCAAGGGATTGAGTCCTTCTACGTGCATGCATAGGATATTACTGGAAGAAAGTTGTAAGCATTCTAGGGAAGCCCAACGAAGACTGAACCTACCTATGATGGAAGTGGTAAAGAAGGAAATCTTGAAACTTCTAGATGCAGGTATGATCTATCCAATTTCGGATAGTAAATGGGTAAGTCCAATTCAAGTTGTCCCAAATAAAACAGGTATAACAGTGGTGAGAAATTCCAAAGGTGAGATGGTGCCTACACGTGTTGAAAATGGGTGGCGGGTGTGTATAGATTATAGGAAGTTGAACGCGGCAACTAGAAAAGATCATTTTCCTATCCCGTTTATTGATCAAATGCTTGAACGTTTAGCAAGTCGTACTCATTATTGTTGTCTTGATGGTTATTCAGGTTTTCATCAGATTCCAGTTGCACCTGAAGATCAAGAGAAGACCACATTTACATGTCCATTTGGCACATTTGCTTATCGACGAATGCCATTCGAACTTTGCAATGCCCCTGCTACGTTCCAGAGGTGTATGGTTAGTATATTTTCAGATTATGTAGAGAACATCATAGAGGTATTCATGGATGATTTTACAGTCTATGGTGATTCTTTTGATACATGTTTAACTAATCTTACAAAAGTGCTCAAGAGATGCATAGAAACAAACCTAGTTTTGAATTATGAAAAGTGTCACTTTATGGTTAATCAAGGCATTATTTTAGGCCATATTGTATTCTCTAAAGGTATTGAAGTTGATAAAGCAAAGATAGAAATTATTAAATTTTTGCCTTACCCCAAAAATGTGCGGGAAGTTCATTTTTTTTTTTTGGACATGCAGGATTTTATCGACGCTTCATCCAGGATTTTTCCAAGATCACTTTACCCATGTATAAATTATTGCAAAAAGATGTAGTGTTCGAATTTGATGAAGCATGTAAAGGTGCATTTGATAAATTGAAAGATAGCTTACTTCACCAGTTATCCAGCCGCCGAACTAGAGCGTTCCATTCGAAATCATGTGTGATGCGAGCAATTATGCATTGGTGTTGTGCTTGGAAAAAGAGTTGAGAGAGCCTATCATGCCATCTGTTATGCCTCCAGGACACTTGACAGTGCACAAAGCAATTATTCAACTACGGAAAAAGAACTTAGCTGTTGTTTTTGCCTTAGAAAAATTTCATCCATATCTGCTTGTCACTAAAGTAATTATTTGTACTGATCATGCAGCTCTCAAGTACTTGTTTTCAAAGAAAGAGACAAAACCTAGACTCATACGGTGGATTCTCCTGCTACAAGAATTCAACCTGGAGATACGTGATAAAAAAAGTGCAGAAAATTTGGTTGCTGATCATCTCAGTAGATTGACCACAAATGAAGAGCCATCACCGTTAAGAAACAACTTCCCAGATGAGTATCTCTTCTCTATTAATGAGACAGTCCCATGGTATACTGATATAGTTAATTATTTAGTTGCTAGGACACTACTAGATGATTTGTCTAGAGCTCAAAAAGATAAGGTAAAAGTGATGCTAAATATTATGTATGGGATGACCCTTACTTGTGGAAACATTGTTCTGACCAAGTTATTCGTAGGTGTGTATCTCAACAAGAAGTTTCATCTATCCTAAAATTTTGCCATTCATATGCATGTGGAGGACATTTTGGTCCTAAGAGAACAACCCGTAAGGTGTTAGAGTGTGGTTTGTTTTGGCCTACTTTGTTTCGCGATTCATACATGTTTTGCAAGTCTTGTGAACAATGTCAAAAAACTGGAACCATAGGGCGTAGAGGTCAAATGCCAATCGCCCTTATTTTTGTTTGTGAAATATTTGATGTATGGGGTATCGACTTTATGGGCCCTTTTCCTTCTTCCTATAATAATATTTACATTATTCTTGTTGTGGATTATGTTTCCAAGTGGGTGGAAGCTAAAGCTACCCGGACTGATGATGCTAAAGTGGTTGTAGATTTTGTCAAATCTCATATCTTTGTTAGGTTCGGGACATTGAGGGCTATCATCAGTGATCGCGGGACTCACTTTTGCAATAGAGTGGTGGAAGGTTTATTAAAGAAATACAATGTTACTCACCGCATCTCTACTGCTTATCACCCGCAAACAAATGGACAAGCTGAGGTATCCAACAAGGAAATTAAATCCATACTTGAAAAGACTATCAACCCAAACCGAAAAGATTGGAATCTAAGGCTTGATGATGCACTTTGGGCTTATCGAACAGCATACAAAACTCCTATAGGTATGTATCCCTACCTATTGGTATTTGGCAAACCGTGCCACCTTTCAGTGGAGCTAGAACACAAGGCATATTGGGCTATCAAACATTGCAATATGAGGATGGACGAGTCGAGTGAACAAAGGAGATTACAACTACAAGAGTTGGAGGAGATCTGCAATGATGCTTATGAGAACTTAAGAATCTACAAAGAAAAGACAAAGGTCTTCCATGATCAAATGATTTCTAGGAAAACATTCTCTGTGGTCAGAAAGTTCTACTTTATCATTCTAAGTTAAAATTGTTTCCTGGTAAATTAAGTTCTAGATGGATAGGACCTTTCATTGTTACTAATGTGTTTTCTCACGGTGCAGTCGAAGTTCAGGGTGTGGAAACCGGTAAGACTTTTAAGGTCAATGGGCATCGCTTGAAACCTTTTTACGAAGGTTTTCAAGTGTATAATGTTGATCAAATCAGTTTGGAATGCCCAACTTATACCGATTGAGAAATAGCAACGTCTAGCCAACGACGTTAAAGAAAGACGCTTTTGGGAGGCAACCCAAATTCTTACTTTAGTTTTTGCATTTGGTTTTTATATAATTTTTATTATTATTTCCTTATTTTCATTTTTATAATTTTTAAAATTCTTCAAAGTGTAGTTGATCTTGTTTCAATTTTTGGACAGGGGTCGATGTTTATTAAGACGTGGGCACGCTTTATGAAAAAAGTATTTCACCTCCATATTAACACTTCTGGTATAAGACGTGCCCACGCATTATTCACGGTGCTACTCTGAAAAAAAAATGTAAAAAAAAAAAACCTTTCTTTTAAAACCCAAACCCTTTTCATTCTTCCACTCCCTCACGCAGCCAGCCCTTTTCTCACCTCCCCACCAGTTCCTCCGTCTTCCACTACCAACCATCGCACTGCCTCCTTAATCCTAGAACCACTACAATCTCAGTTTCGTACTATGGGACGACAAAAGAGAACTCAAAACACCCATGCACACACCAAGAGGACCACCCGCCCGAACCCTCGCATAGAGACCTGATCCAATACCGAAGATGGCACTTCCCCCGCGCGTAAACGAGCTCGAATTGGTAAGAAAATGCATATACTTCCACCATCCGAGTCTAATTTGAATGGGTTCTTGCAATTTACCAAGAAATAGGACAATGACCGGTATAAACTTATACGTGGTAAGGCTATCCTCCCTTGTAAGTACATTCATAAACCTACGATGGCAGCTGTGAATATTGAAACTAATGTGCTTGAATTAATTGACAATATAGGATGGCAGACTTATTTTTCGATTCAATGTCCAGCATATATTGAGCTTGTCAGGGAGTTTTATACCACTTTTGAATTTAAGAAACCTGACGATTTCACGCTCACTAGTCCTAGGGTGGTTCAATTTAGGCTAATGGGAAAAGATTTCAAGCTTTCGATTACTGAATTTAATGTTTCCTTTGGCTTTATTAGTGAAGAATATGCTTCATTCGATGAGTATTTGCATAGTGCTTGTGACTATAGTGAGAATTTTGAACCCGTTAGTTTATATAAAGCATTGTCCACTTCTAATTACTATGATCCAAGTAAATCTAAAGATTTCTATCTTCGTGATCCTGCCTTGAACTACATTCATAGGTTTCTTGCATTTACTTTTTCGGGTGGGAAAGATTCTGCTGCGGTTTTGTCCAAATCTGAATTTTATTTCATGTGGTGTATGCAAAATAAAATCAAGGTGAATCTTGGCTTTTGGTTAGCTTCTCAGTTCTCCTCTGTTGTGACAAACAAACGTCCATTAATTTTGGGTTCTTTGATTACTCATTTGGCTGTACATGAAAATTTGATTGATCTTGATGACAATGATCTTCATATTGCTTGTGAGATGCAACCGTTGGACTTAAATTGTTTGGAGATGACGGGTTTAGTTTGGAAAGAGGTAGGTGCATACCGCTTCCATGAACTAGGACCTATTGTGCCTCGACCAACACGCACACACATTGGAACCACAAACAAGGAACGGTCCATTAGTCCTTATCAACCTTCTACATCCACCACACCTCCCAAAGGGCAGTATGATGATCGGTTAGAAAAGCTTGAGCTTCAACTTGCAAGGATGGAAAGGAATATGACAGCCTTATTTGCTCACATGGGATTCACTCCACCTTCACCACCACCTAATACGTAGCTGTTGCTATCTCCAGAGAAGTCCTCTCTTTTTGTTATTTTATAGTCCTTTTTTTTTGTTACATTGAGGGCAATGTCTGGACTAAGTGTGGAGAAGGGTTTGATATACTTTTGCTTAGGGTTTAAATGCTAGTCCCATTTTGTCTTAGTTGCATTTCCATTCTAGTCTTAACTCTAGTATTATTTTTTATTTTCGATTGTCTTCCATGTTACTTTTCAAGGAAATTTTTGAAAATTCTCATCTAAATTCTGGATTTTGTTGATGCTTGTCCCTATATGATCTGAATTATTGTGTATTATCGAGATGAATTGAGGCACAATGGAGGGTTGGCATGAGTAGTTGAATTCTAGTTTACTGCACTGTGATTGATTGCTATTGATGATTGATTAAATGAAGAATGTGTGGGATTTGATACACATTAACCCTACTTTGTGAGCTTTTGGGCCTATGAGCATATACATTACATCATGCTCCATTTCTTTGATTGTCGTCGAGTTCTTCTAGAACTTGCTTTGGTATGCATGTTGGAATACCCCTTGATAATTGGATGCATTAAATAAGTAAGAGCATTTAGGTGAAGCCAAGTTTAGCTTGAACAAAAAGCCTACCGTGAATTATACTCCTAGAAAGCCACTTTTGAGCTTTAGCCTATTTGTTGAAAATTAACCATAGTACAAGCCAAGAGAAATCCTATTCTTTGCTAATTTCTCTTTCCTTTGAACCTTGCATCGAAGAAATGTATTAGCTTATTCACATGAAGTTTAACTTACGTTTGGAAAAATTGAAAGTTATTGGGAATCAAAGATTCATTTTGCAAGTCTCATTGTCCATTTGAAGTGGGAGTATGAAAGAAATGTTAAGAATGAAGTATTCAAGTTGCAGTTTACATTGTTCTTCAAAAAAAAAAAAAAAAAAAAAAAAGATATGAAAGTGAAGCAAAGATGCGATTCTTCTTTTAAATCGTTTAGATTTGATATGATAGAAGGAAATATATGAAGTTTAAGTGAGCTTTTGTGAAGAAGTTTGTATTATTCCTTCGATGAATTAGCCAAAAAGAAATCCTTCTTATCCCACCTGACCCAAGCCCCGTTACAACCCGTTTTAAGACCCTTACTTTGCATTCAAATCATTGGTGGTGCCGATGTGATATATTAGCAAGCTTATGGTAAGGATCTTCTATGTTTTGACTTGAGAGTATATTCTTGACAGTTCTAAACACCTTGAGCGTATTGAGTGAATTCAATGTGAAGGTGTTAGATCCCATTACATTTGGACTTCAAGAAGTTGTTGAGGTGATTAATCATTTGTGTAAATAGGTGGGATTTTACTCTATTTTTTGCTATTTCCTTGTTGTGTTGAAATTTAAATCTTTGAGGCATGATAGTTTAGGTTGTAGAAGGATAGGTGAAGGTAAAAGAAGGAATTATGATGAGAACAATTGATAAACTTGAGCTATTGAATACTTGAGGATAAGTATTGTCTAAGTGTAGGGGAATTTGATAGAACGCATAATGACCATATAAATTGTATTATTTCTTCATATTTTGATGATTACAATTGCTTAAGTTTTGAGTTTTGATTGCATTTTGTGTTTTGTGGATTATATGTAAGAGTTGGATCGAATTGGACAAAATTCCACAAGTTTTGGAGAGAAGAATTGAAGCTCGAAAAGATGCACAATGCAGAAGCGGATCTCACTTAAGGCATGGGCACGCTTGATTTCAGTTTTACCAACTGTGAGCGAACTTTTGCGTGGCGTGGACACGCCTTCTTGACTCGAGCGACCAAAGTCGACATGATGCGATTTCTTTGGAAAGAAATAATGGGACAACTACAAAAAGAGATCCTAATTGATTTACACCTATTTCTAGAAGGAATATGAATATTTTAAAAGTGATTATTTTATGTCATTCAAGAATTTTTGGAACGCTTTGAAAGGAAGAGAATTAGACTAAAAATAGGAAACAAAATCTTACATTTTCTCTCTCCTAGTCCTCCTCCATAAAGAGATTCCATTCTATTTCCAAGAGGACACGTTTTTGACCCCTCTCTCTTACCTCTTAGTTTTTATTTTATTTTCATGGATTGCTAAATTTCTATTCCAGCACAAGGATAATTGAAGTTTTGATTCTTCAAGAATTGTGAGATCGAATTAATTTTCATGATTCTTCTACTCTTTCTCTATTTATATATTTTCTGTGTTTTTGATATTATTGTTTTGATTGATTATACAAAGTGCACGTTCTTTGATTGTTAAAACGATATTGCCAATTAGAAATCTAAATCCGTAATTGTTTAGAAATTCTAATATTAGTGGTAAAATAACATGGTTGATTACTATATGTTATGGAGATATATAATCTAACTTAAATGAATGACGCTTGTGTATTTGTTGGTTAGAATTGATAGTCTCTCTAGAGATTAATGCTGTTGGTAAATTAAATCCTAAGATCGTATCTAGGGTTGTTTATTGATAAGAGAAATAGTCAACGAGCGTCTCTTGGCTATCGAGAAAATAGGAAAGATATGTTGTTAGATCGTATCAATGACCATAACCAATTTGGTGAAAGAATAAAAGATTTTTATTTTGCATCAATGATCAATTCTACGAATCAATTACGATATTATACATGAAATTTGGATATTTGACTAATATTAATCTTCTCTTTAAATTGTTTTAATTTAATTTGCTTTAATTCACAACAATCAAAAACCCCCTTTCTTTTATCGTTTTAATTTTTTGAAGAATTAAATCTTACCAATCCCTGTGGATACGACATTGCTCATCACTATCACAATTTATACTTTAAGAGCGAGAATTTATTATTTGTTGGATTCGACACCCACCAACCAAGGCCATTGCCCCTTCTTCCAGCGTTATTTCCCTTTGGATTTGGAAGACGCATTTTCTCAAACACGAAGCACTCCCTCAGATTATAACAAATTTTGGGTCCGTTTCTTTTCTTGAAAACTCATTCTTTTTCTTTTTTCATAAGTTTTCTTCTTAATTGGCAATATGTTTTTGGTGTATAATATAGATATTAGAAACCATATATCCAAGAAAATGGTCAACAAATGGCCCACCAATAATCTCTCAGTTTCTAGCAAATATCTGGTCAAAATAGAGGATTAAATACTGGCCCATGCGTGTTCAGTGCGCATTTCTTGCCGTTTGTTTTATAGGTTATTAATGCAGATAGGTCGCCTTGCACATAAATTTTGGATTGGTGTCAACAAATATCTTCTAGTGAGAATAACGGTGACCTTCAACCAATTTTTAAGGGAATATAATGCCAATAGTCATTATTTTAATCACAAACAATCACCTTTTCAGCATTCATTTTTGGTAGCATTCTGGGTTGGAGTTTTTTGAGTTGTGGTGGTGGATTTTGAGTTTTTGAATTTTTGGAGGTGATAGTAGATTTTGGATTTTGAGTTTTGAATATTCTTTGGACTTTGGATTTTTTTTTTTTTTTGGTGGATTTTGAGTCTTTGGATTTAAAATATAATTTCAGCACTACCAAACATATGCTTAGTTTTTATTTTTTTTGCGGTACATTTCTTATTTTTTATTTTTTGGGTTTTTCAATCATGTTTTTCTTTTTCTTTTTTTTTTTTTTTTATTTATTTAAAAGGATGGACAATTTTGTCATAAAGGACCTACGATGCCTATTTCTTCATACATTGGAGATGTGTAGTGCAATTTTTTTTAAGTTAGAGACATTCTCAACGATTTTGAAATATCGGGGATCTTTGATGCAATTATCCCTTATTTTCAATTGGATTCTTAACTTTGGAAAAAGTACAAATGAGTTTGATACTTTTATTTTTTTAAAAAAAATAAAACAAACTGATAAATTGATAATATAATAAATTGTTTTGTATATTTTACGAACTATTATAAAATAACTAAAATTTAAGCTCATAATTATTAACAAACGTGTTAATTAAAATTATTTTATTATTATTAAGTAATCACTAAATTTAAAATTTAAGTTTATCATTACAACATTAAAAAAAAAAAAATAACTGTTACAAACTTAATAATCAAATATTATTATTTTATTGAGTTATTCATTTATTAACTACAAATATTAGAGCTCAAATTGTATTCTTCGTATTTTAATTTATCGTTTTATTATTGTTCAAAAATAAAGAACACAAAATGTGTAAATTAATTTTTTTAAGTATTTATATATTAAAAAAATAATAAGATTGGTTCAATGTGATAAAATTATATATGTCATTTTGTTATTTATTTAACTTAATTTTTATTCAAGTTTTTCACATTACATTACATAACAATTACATATACATAAAGCACAATAATTTTATATTTTTTTCTTATGAAAAATTTATTTGATACAACTATAGTGATATATTTAATATGCTAAATTAAATATTGTTTAATAAATGTATCGAACTTATTTGCACGTTTTGCAAAAATTAGAAATCCAATTGTAAATTTTTAAAACTAAAATTAAAGATATTTTTGACTTTTTATCAAATAAAGATCAATTGCGCACACAGATTACTCCACCAAAAAATGAAAAGTTAAGAACCATTTGCGCACTATTGGTATACGTTAGGGACCATTTGCGCCAATTTCCCTTTTTAAAATTTGAAAACTAACCATTTAATAATTTATATTGTTCAATCATATTCGCTGCCTTAAAAGTTCGGCACAGATTTTGAATTGCAGACGTGTAGCACTGTGGAATCAAAATGAAGCCGAGTCAATGATTCTTGATAGTGCAACACTTATACGCATAGGTCTCAAGAAATGTACAACGAGTAGCATGAGTAGAAACTCAAGAACTTCTCGCTACCCCAAATATAGCACAAACAGTTAATTCAGTCTCTACACTTGAAATTACTCGCTTATCAAACCAGTATATCCTCTCTCTAGTTAACAAACAACAACTGATTTTGCCTAGATATATGAAAGAAAAGAGCAGCTATTCTACTAGTTTCAATTACTTATGGTGTGCTTGGAACAGGTTCGGTGGCAGAAATGTGAGAAGCTGCGTCCTCTTTTGACATGGCGACATAGTTCACAGGAGCAGCGGGCCTGGAGTCTCTCTTCCCATCTCTATTTATAGATCTGGAACCATTTTGATGGGCGTTAAGAGAAAGTCGTCTGCTAGTAGTCCCATTTGTGCTCCCATTTGCTCGTGGACCTACTACCTTCTTGGTACTCAGCTGCCGAGCTGGACTTGGTGTTGAACCAATAACAGTTTCTGGTTCTTTATTCAACTGTTCCTGGAACTTTTTCTGATCCTGCACAACAGACCAGATGCAGAATCTATTGACTGTGAATTCTTATTTAAGATAAGCTAGTGCTTTAAATCATGTGAAAAGATAAACATTCCGAGCATGTTCAAAGCTTAAAAATAAGTAAAAGTAACTTTTAAGGAGTATTATCATTCCAAAAATGTTTAAATTACTTTTTTTCTTATTTTAAGTAAAAAAAAGTCGGTTATTTTGAAAGTAACTCATATCTTACTTATATTAAAACTCGCTTATTTACTTACAAGTGAACATTTTAAGCTGAGCCAAACATGCTCTAAGTAGTGACATACGGACAATTTTGACTTACCCTCAACCTTTTCTTCTCCTCTTCCCTATCATGTCTGAGCATTACATACTCGTCTAGCATAGCAAGGAGAGGAACACCATCATAAGTAAATGTTATGCCATGATCTTGTTCCCATGTACGGGTTTTCGCCACCAATGTGTCAACAAGAGCTACACATCCAACGAAAAAGAAAAGCAATAAGGATGGGTGTATGACCAGTGGAAGTTCTTTCAGTAAGCGGATAAACATCATCAAGCAGAAATAATGCCCTGAGATTCTGATAAATATAGAAAATGACGAGCCTAAAAAATAATGCTCTTATATTCTGATAAATATAGAAAATGTTGAGCCTAAAAAATAATGCTCTTACATTCTGATAAATATAGAAAATGATGAGCCTAAAATATGTTTAGATTTTTTATTATGCAGGCTCATGTTTAGATTTTTTATTATGCACCTAGTGGTAATATAGAACATATTCTTTAACTAAGAATTCCATCTGTGTTCTTGAGAGCTCCTCGAAACAATTTGAAGTTCTATCACATCTAAAATCAAAGGCATCGTCTAATTCACATGCAAAAGGAACCTAGTATAATAAATTAAGGGGTGATAAAAATATTTAGCTCTTTCATATTGAAGTTTTCAGCTTCCCTTTTTACCAAAAAACTACAATACATGCAGAGAAATTGCCCAGCATGTTATCCACTGTGCAAATCAATCTGAAAGTAAGGATCATAGAAAAGTAATGTACCTGGAATCTTGTTAACCAAGATTCGAGCCTTTTCAGCCCTCTTCAAATTCAAATGTGCACCTCTGCTAGCATTGTACCTGTTCTCATCCTGTTTCACCAATGAACGAAATCAGAGGCACCATAATGCCAAATGTGCACGTGCTCACTACATGCCATTTTGTAATAGCAAAACAATCAAATTTTAAACAAGCATGACATCTTATTCAAGGGACAGAGAACACATTATATACTACTAGGAAAAAAATGTGGATTCAAGATTTAGAGAGTATGAGAACACGTTTAAGTGGTACAAGATGGTTTAATTCTTATACCAGAAGTCAAATATCAAATGAAAAAAATAGATCAGCAGAAATCAAGGACTATAGATTCTGGTGTACACAGATATTGAATATGCCAATAGATATATATAGCCGGAAGTGAAGCAAAAGTCAGGGTGCTCCACCTTTCTCTAACAAATAAGTACAGTATGCAATGTATCAAGCTATTATCAGTTCCCTTATTATTTATGTGAAGCGGCTAAATTAATTACATCAAGCGATTGGCAATGAATGCTGCAAATCAGTTATTCAAATCTGATAAAAGTCAAAAAGAAGAAGAAGAAGAAGAAGAGCTAAGTTAGGGACATTTCAACAAATTATATGACCTGAAGACATTGGCAGCAGACATACATCAAATGTGTTTCTAAAATTTTTAAAATTGTTTGGGAAGATGAGTGGTGCAGGAAATTTCTGATTGTACAAGCTATGCATGTATATGCTCAAGTTTTATAATGAACTTTACTGTCTTGGAGTTTGCCACAAAAGGATGTAGTGTGTGCATAGGAGGCCATTTTGGTGGGGGTGGGGGTGGGGTGGGGTGATAAAAAAATAATTACCCTATTGTAGTCTTCAAGCCAGCTTTCTTCTTCACAAGCTGACATCCACTTCTCGACCTTATCCAATATATCTTTTCTGCTCAAAGCCTCTTCTTTTGCTTTCACTATCTGATTATCCATGTCAGCCAATAACTCCACATGCTCTAAATTCCCGGAATCAATGAGTGCCAAAATTTTTGCTCGAGCAGCCTCTGTATCAATCTCAACGTGAGCATGGGCAAATATCTCCTCTAGCTCGGCCTGCTTCTTGAAAGCAATTTCCTTCATTCTGCTAGCTTTAAGCTGATCAAGCCTATCAACTTCCACTTCGGTCTTCGCAAAATAAAATGACTGAATCAGTAAATGGTTGTTATCATATGCTCAAATTTAATTTTAATAACAGGTACCTGCTCAATGACTTCCAGGGCAAGAGCCCCAGGATCGATAACTTCATCCACTGAAGCTGAAATGTTACAAGTAACATGATCAAACAGGATTCGTTCTGCTTCGGGGGTGTCCATCAAATTCCAGAGATCAACGAGCTGGGTTACTAATTCTTGAAGCTGTAGAGATATACCCAAGTCAAAGGACAGTTAATTGTGCAGATGAAGATGATTGTCATAACAAACATGAGCATTTATATTTACCCTATAGAAAAGAAAAAGGACAGTAGTTCATTGCTCTTTAAAGCAAAGACATGCAAAATGATGTGAAAGCCAACAAAACAAGAAAAATACAACAAGAGTCCTTAAAAGAGAATAGATTCACTTTCAATAAATTTCACAAGCACATAAATCAACATATGGAATCAACAGTTAATTCAATGTTCAGACCAAGTTCCAATTGCCCAAACCCAGCCCCAGCAGATACAGGATCAGAAGGGGAGTAGGGGTCACATAAGTTCTTAGATTCAAGGAGATGACCATGGATACTCGTCCAAATGTTACAGGTATGTGAGCCTTAGTCACTGCTTTACCAAGAAATAAATAATATGATACTAATAGATGTAAGGAAGAACTCAAGTTTATATACTGTAATTCTGTAGTGCTACAAATTCCTATTGCCAATGGAAGAGCAGTTATTGTGATTCATATAGTGCAATATCTTTGAACAGCGTGGGAGAATGTGCTTATAACATGAAATCATGACACAGCATAAATGTTTATTAATGTAATAATACATGCTGGAAAAATTAAGTTCTCACACGAAAATCAGCTTGGACTTTTACAGTTACCTTCTTTAACCTCTGCTTCTTATCTTCCTTTAGTGATGAGACGGTCTCCGACAATCTAGCTAGTGTGTCATTGCTTATGCTTTTAGACTGTACACCTGCAGAGTCATTCAAACTTGGATGAACTTGAGTGACTGTACTCAAGAAGTCCAATCCAAGGACGGCACAAAGATCATGCACGGTGCTCACAAACTCAAGGACCTTGTGCAATCTCTGACTCTGCAAAATTATAGAATGAACCATGATGATCTTGCTAATTACAAATCAGCCTCACAATCACAAGCACCTGATTTCTAGTAACATAAAGACTTCACCTTTTCCTTTTGAAGGTCTTGGAGCTGAGCATGAAATTCATCTAATTTTTTCAGGGATAGGTCAGACTCATCCACTGCAGGACTCTCCTCCTGCCCACTAATCCCAGCAATTTCTGCACATATCTTTTGTATTTGAGACTGAACATCAGAAAACTCTTTCATCCGCTCATCTTTCTGTTTCCATAGTTTTTCTAATGCAGGAGCTATAGCTGCAAGCTGTTCCTTGATTGATCCTGAAGTCTTCTCAGGCTGCAAAAGAAATCAAAGGACACAATAAGATACAATTAACAATCTACAGAAACAAACTTGAGCAAGTTTTATTTTGCATCATTCACAGTGCTCGTCACTTTAGCTCTTCCAAATTTCATAATTTGTTCCCAAATGCATGAAGGGCAATTACTCACTATTCCAACATAACTCTTCTCTCCAAGTGCTGACAGGAGATTGGTGAGTTCAACTCTAGCATCTGCCAATGTCTGAAGAAGGAGGGCCCTTGATTTCACGGCGTGATCAACCTTTCTCTTGTATACATCCAAGCACTCCTGCTCTAACTGAAGGAGCATTTTGTCCCGCTCCTCGTCACTCTCACCAACTTCATCCCAAATTTGCTGCGTTGCAAAAATAATTTGTTTATGTCAGCCTATTACAACTTCTGGTCTGTATTGGTAACAAAATACAAAGAGTGAGAAGACTGTAAATCCAAAGAATTCAATAATGGATTGCCTGCAACTGCTGTAGTAAAGAACCACACGTAATTTGTCCCGTGAGAGGTTTTTCAGCATCCACCCCTGCCATCAGCTACAGCTCAAAGCAAACCTGAGAGAACATCCAAATTAGAACTCACTCTTACATATGACCAAGATATATCCTCTTAAGGATACAACGCGGAGAAATATTACAGGATAACCAACCCCAAAAAGCCATAGCCTAGGCCCTAGTGCATAAAGAACTGGCAACACTTATTATCAAGATAAACTAAAGGAAGAAACCCACGTTACTATGAAACCTGAGATAAGGATACTCTCCAAGATATCGATAAGAAGAACAACTTGTATTTAAGGTCATCCCCAGAGCCAAAATCGTCTACCTGTACCGAATAAGAAAAAGAAAATGCAACTGGCGGAGCCAGCCAGGTCCAGTGGGGGCAGTTGTCTCACTGTATTTTGGAGAAAAAATAATTGACAGCCAATTGTAAGTATGTAAACTATGCCAGAGGTCACAAGAACTGAAACCTTGTAATCAGGCCTGTTAAAGGCAAGCACAAGGTTCCACAAAATACATCTCAGCAGCAAAGCAATCACAGTAATTGCGATGTGCATCTTGGGGCAAGAAGTATTGTCTTTTCAGTTTTTATCCTGATATCTGCCTTCCAAGAAAATAAAGGGATCATGCTATTTATTATTCTCAAAAGCTAGTCCAGAATTTTGGCCTTCAAGTCTAAACCAAATTTAATTTTTTTTTTCTGGATCGGGTTATAGATATATATATTTCTATGACCAAGTATTTGATGAGAACATAAATTATTGCTACTAAAAATTAGTGGGTAGAAGAAACTTATGCTTCACGTCTTTGTCTCATGTATTTACAATATTGACTTGTTTAAAGTTAATGTGCATTTTCTACCACTTAATATTTGCAATCTCATTAACTTAATGGTCGATTGCTAATCTGTGTAATTAGGTTACTCAACAGTCAACAAATTAAGCATGTTTAATAAATTAGACTGGAGAATTGTCTTGTTTCAAAAGTATTCTTCTATTTAAGTCATGCCACACTCGAATACATTTCTTGCTGTGTCCCTGTAGCCAAGACTTCATCTTTGAAACAGTTAACTGTCTTCTATCCGGGGTATTGTTCCATCTGGTAAATAATATCCTTTTCGAAAATTTGTTAAATTTCCCACAACATTGCTGATACAGTTTAAATACATAAGCAAAGTTTCACACAAAAATCTAAAATCAATTTCAGATCCTTGCAGTCAATTTGCTAATTTCCATCAATAGCACAAAGTCTATATCCAGAAAGATCTTGTCAGCATATAAAGACTTCAAAGAAAATCCTTCTCTTCACTTGAACCCACCAACTCAAACTAAAAGGACAAAAATCGTGTTTAATGTAGCATTGATGTAACTTTACTATACCCAATCAAGGACAACAAGCATTTCAACAGTTTTAAGTACTAAAATACACACACACACACAAAGGGAACTCAAGTAAACGAAAACCCTCAATTTCACACAAGTGTACATAATCCAGAACCACCCTACACTACATTTACTTCAACAAAACAGTAAAACTTACTTCGACAAACTCAGATCTCAATCCAAAACCATTTTAATCAAATCAGACAAATTGCCCCCAGCAAACGATCACAGTAAAACCAACACTACAGAGCTTAAACAATTTTTTTAATATTCCTAATCTTCTACAAAATCAAACGAGTAAAGAGAATGCTTACCGGGTCGTACTTGACTGGTCGGGTTTGGGGAGATTCGTAGACACAGATCTAAAGGTATTCCCCGCAATGCGAGAGAGAGAGAGAGTGAGTGTGTGTGTGTTTCGGGAGGACACAGAGTGAAAGAGTAGAAGAAAAGGACAAAGAAAAACATAGATATATTCAATGGGTGAGAGAAAATACTATGGGGATAGTTAGTGTGGGTCCCTTAGATACGTCGTCGTCTCCTGGCTGATTTTTTAATTATTGTGTCCTTTAGAGTGAAGATCTCTGGAGTAGAGTCTTGCCTCTCGCTCGTGTTTGTGGGACTATTTACAGAAGATGACTCTGTTGGAATATGTAGAAAGACTTATTTGCCCTTTTATTTTGACTGTTCATTTTATTGTTTGACTGAATTGGACTTCACCTGGGTCAGAAGTGAACGTGACTTGACAGGTTTAACACGAAATAGTCAAAGTTTTGGGGGAAGATTTGGTCAAAAGAACATTCAAGGGATCCCGCAAAATGCATTGCTCGCGGAGTCGAGACTCAAAAATTAGCACATATGCAGTCAGTAAAGTCTCATAACAGCAATCGGAGAAAATCAAAGAGAAACAGGCCAAGACACGAAAAACTATTATCATCATTAGTGATAAATTATTAGTTTATATGATATTGAATGATATGTCTAATAAATAAGTTTTATATTTTCATATTTTATTAAAAATATCTTTTAAAATTAATACAGTTGTTAAACGGTTAGACTTGGTTTGCTATTGTTGTCGTTTTAAGATAACCAGTTTTTACTGTATTGTAGAAAAAATTAGCTGTGTAAATAATTAGATAAGTGTTTAATAAACTTTTGTTTCATAATTGATGTACGTTTCGAAATCAGTATTTAAACATTTGGTAAACAAAAGTGTTTTATTGTTGTAATTGTATAAAATTTCATATTATTATTATCATGAATAGTACTGTAAAATTTATTTTTACTTCTATAACAATATGTAATTTATCAAATATTTTTTCAAAACAATGCATTTACCATAATTATTTTAAAATAAAAATTATATATATATTAAATCTTGAAATTTTAAAATATTAAAAAATAAAAGCATACTAATATAGTATAAAAATCAATTAAATTTAAATTTAAATTATTTGTGCTATAATTAGAATACTAATAAATATGTGACATAAAAGAAATAAATTTAATTAAGTAAGATTAAAATTAATATTTTAATAATAGATAGATAGAAAAGTTAAAAGTAAAATCTAAAAAGCTACATTTTTTGCTACTTTTCAAAATCTGCTATGAGATTATACATATTCTTTTAGAATTACTTTTTAAAAATTTACTAAACACCTGTTTGTAGATTATAAACTAGCTTATAAACCAATATTGGTTTATTTAAGTTGAAATTGTTAACTTTTCAAATCACTTTAATGTAAATTGACACAATTGTTATTTCTACTTTGAAATGACTTTTTTTTTTGTTTAATGGTAATATAAACATTTCATGTTAAAATTAGTTTGAAAAGTCAAAAAATACGGTTGAAATAAACCACTTTTAGTTTATAGTTCCTATCAAACGGGACTTAAACACCTAAAACAATTTTTGATTGTTTGACAATCAAAAGTTGAATTCCAAAATTAATCTCAGACAAACCTTAATATAAGTGCATAACTATAGTTTGCGTTATTTATTTAGAAATCAAATTATATTTATTATCAATTTTAGGCAGTTTGAAGATAACAATATTTGAACAATCCATACCCAATCATTAACACTCCCGTATAAAAGTTTTGCTCCACGCCAAAACTTGATTAAATTATTTGAAGATTGTATTGAAAAACTTGTTTAAGACGTATCAATTTTATTATCTACGATCCCAAAATATATTGCCATTTTGGTGAAATGTCGCTATTGATAATTCAAATAATCATGATTGAGTTAATTATCTTTTGATTCCTTCAACACATTTCTAAGTGTTTGATTGGTAAAGTTTTTTTTTTTTTTTTTGTATAATTTTAAGTAGTGGTTTCTACAGAATATGTGGATAAATAGTACTATTCTAAAAGTCCGCTTAAACGAAGCCTAAATTTCGCCTAGGCCGCACGACCTCCACACCTAGCAACGCCTCACCCTCACCCTCACCCTCACCCTCGTCTTGCTTTTGTCTTTTTTTCACCTATGCCTCAACTAGGTCAAAAAACTTGAAACTCAGCCTCAACGCCAAAATTTACTACCAAACACAATATTGTATTAAAATTATGCCGTTCTTTAATTAACGTGGCTTGTCAAATAATTATAGAATAAGCGCAAGTTTGTTATGTTTGTGTGTACTTGTAAGTATTTATAAGTTAGTCAAATATTATTTTTTTCACACATTTTATAGAATTCACAACTTTTACTTATTTTTTATTTACACATTTCGTATGACTCACTGCTTATAATCTATAAAAAATTTACCAAACGTATTAAAAATTATATACAAGTAAATACATAACTATTTTTTACTTGTAAGTAACTTAATATATTTAAGTAGGAAAATAAAAATTAAACCTATTTTTGAGTTTAGTAAAAAAAAAAAAAAAAAAAAAAAAAAAGCTTTAATTGCCCATTTGGTATATGGTGAATGATTAGAAATAATGGATAAAATTTGTCTTATCCTGTTTTGGAGGAATTAATGTTCGGATACACTTTTATCCAAATAATAATTTAAGAAAAAAAAAACAGATAAGTTTTGTGTTCGAAAAGAGTAGGACAAAAAATTTTATCCAAAAAATATTCACTAATTTTTTTAAAAGACAAACATACATTTTATAAAATAGAACAAGTCTATTTTTGACATCTATCTCTAAGACAATCGCCGCTACCGCCTCTCTCAACCGTTCCACCCACTTTTTTCTCTCTTTTAAATTGTTTTTTAGTTAATATTTTTCGCTTAATTAAGAATAATGGTAGAATTATCTTTATTACGGAAATCTGACTTGTAATAGTGATTTTTCTATCTTATATCTAGTTGAACTAAACAGAATAATGATAAATTTATTATCTAAATAACTATTATCTAGTAAATTTTTATCTACAAACTGAATGCTTGTTTGGTACTCATTAAAATGAGTTTTTGGTTTTTCAATTTTTGACCACACTTGTTGACCTCCAAAAATGTTTGCCAACAGGATCCTCACGCTACCTCTGCCTACGTGTACTTTTCCTCCTACTAGGACTGCAACGTGGTTTATTCAACCACGTAGAGAAGCCTTAGGCCCGGTGGAAGAATAACAAAAGGTCAAAGACACTCTTAAGGTAGAGGCGATAGCTTGAGGGCCTCTAACTAACAAATTCCCAGGTGGTTAAGACACTTAAGAATCTATTAGAGTGGAGGACTTGATATTTGTATGGTGAGAGTAATATTTTCAACATCCCCTCCTTGTGGGAATAAGATTAGTATTTATAGGCAAACTCTACAAGAATGATCCCCTTCAATGTGCGACACGTAGTTCCATCTGAAGGGTTCTTAAGTCACATCTTTGGTGTCACGTCATTAGTATTAATGAGAAAGTCACTCTCAGCCGCAAACTAAAGGGCTATGACTGTATGACAGGTCGCATTGGCAGGCAATCCCATCAGTCTTTTCAAGATTGAACTACAGAGAGGCTTCCTGGGCACGCAACTAGGATCGGTCACCCAAGCTATTCGGCTTCATAAGCCTCGGTAACCTATCCCCTTAGTCCATACCGCCTCGGAGAAGGGTTAAGGCATCTTGGATTTTGATTACGCTTGCCTGGGGCTTAAGTGGGACTATCAGGCCCACGTGGATTGCCAGGTGAGTTCGGTGCATAACAACACTGATAAAAGGAGAAAGAATAAAGAGAAAATGACTAAAATGACCTTGTTGCTTTTAAAGGGTCGCAATATTTGACTAGAAAAATGGACAATTTTTGAAGAAAGTTGATTAATAGTAGACCCTTTTTTGGAAGAAAGTTAACTAACAAAAAAAAAACTCATTTTAATGTATACCAAACAAACACTAAGGGCCCGTTTGACAGGGATTATAAATTAGTTTATAAACTAATTTTTAGTTTATTTGATCAATATTGGTTTATTTGAGTTGAAATTGTTGACTTTTCATGTTAAAAGTGGGTTGAAAAGTAAAAAATAACGGTGAAAAAAATTAAAATAAATTTTTAATGAATATCAAACAAGGCCTAAGTAGGTCTTAAGAGATGGAACAGACACGCAGTTTTGTAATTTAAATTTGGGCAGGAAAAGAGGGATTGTGAAGCCAATATATAAGGTGCGTGGGGACAAAAAAGTCGCAATCCTTGCAAGTTGTCATTGCGAATCATTTGAATACACAAAAAGGAAACAACGACGGGTGGAGGAATGGGAGACATTGAACTCTCCTGTCTCTCCACCCTTTTTATTAAAAGAAATAAAAAATTAAAAATTAAAACAAAGAAAGAGTACTGTAAGAAATTGTGTAAATAGAAAGTTCAACATCATTTTCTAATTTAACTGAAAATCACTCTTTCAAGTTTCAATTGTTGTAGCTTCAACAATTTTATATATTTTGATTTGATTCTGAGAGTAACTTTTTATCCATGGAAAATATTGTAGTTTTCATCTTTTGTTTTCCTCCAAGAAAGGGTGATCCTGTATTTCGAGTCATTTATATAGCTTGTGCACCGTGATGTTATATTTAGGGTCGAACTTTACATTTTCTAGACTTGAGTCGAACTTTAAATGTTGGACCTCGAGTCTTGATGCATATTCAAAAAAAAATCTTCATAAGAATTTTCTATAACTAAATCATTAAACTCAAAACTAACCAATAAAACGACAAACAAAATTTAATATCCAAAATATTTATATTAAAATCAAATATAAAGCTGAAAATGTTATAAATAATCACTTAAGTGCATATTTGGTCAAATTTAAATTATAATTTTAGCTATTCAAACATATTTTTTATCTACACATTTCATAGGAATCATCACATATAATCAATTAAAAAATAATTTTAATACTACTAAACGTACAATAATGCTACTCACCTTACAATTTTTGGAGGCAAAAATTAATGATTTATCTAAAAAGTATAGAAAAACAATTCAAAAATTTAAGTTTTCAACTAAATTCACCAACAATCGAACCAAGGCCGGTTTTGTGATTTCCGAGACCTGAGACGAATTTCATAAATTAGGCCCCAATAATCTCTAAATTGTAGTATGTATTCAAAATTCACAAGTCTTTTATGAAATTAATTGCTAATTTAAAACTAAAAAACATGCAAACATGTGCCATAATAATAAAGATGGGCCTCAATCAATTTGGGGTCATATTTGCATTTTTTTAAATTTTTGCCAACTTCGATCATCACAAATTGGGTTTGGATTTAACAACAATTCAACACTCTATATTCTTATCCAACACCAACAATCAACTCAAATCCATAATAACTCAAGTATAATCCAACAATTAAAATCAATGCCTTCAAAGTTTCCGACAATATATAAAATTAATTATAATTATTATTTCAATTTTTTAGTCCACTAAAAATTTCAAACCAACCAACCAAAATAATATTTTCAAACAACTAGAAATTACATTGTGTCAAAATAATATTTAAAAAATAAATAAAAATAATATTTAAATTTTCTATTGCATCAATTATATGAGATTGTTGTTGCTTTAGCCTTTAATAAGATGTTGTTTGGAGTTTCAGGGTGACTTTTAATTGGGTGGGTTACATGGAAGAAGTCTCGAGCACAATAACTTAATGGTATTGAAATTTTTTGTTGCTATCTTTTCTATGAATTGCCTTTGCTTCGACCTTCAAGATTGGAATTTGGAGTTTTGGGAGTAGCTTTTAATTGTGAGTTTTTAATTGGATAATTGGGTGAATTTTTAAATTGGGTAGGTTTTTAAATTGGGGGTGGCTTAGACTGCTTGGGCTAATATTTTCAAATAACAATAAAGAAACATAATATACTATTTTTTGTTTATAGGCCCCCGAATATTTTGAGTCTGAGGCAACTGCATCTTGATTGTCATATAAAGTCCGGACCTAGTCATATCGCGTGCAACAAGTCTTAACTCGGATACTGAGGAGGGTGTATTCAAATTGAAACTTTTAAGGATTTAAAAATTTGGGGTATTCTATGCATACTTTTTAAGATTCTCTAAAAGTATTGGTGTATTTAATAGAGATTTTTAGAGACTTTAAAAAAGTCTTTAAAAGTTACGAAATATTCAATTAAACTTTTAGAAGTCTCTGTAAATCACAGACTATTCAAATTAAAAATAACTTTAAGGAATTCTCTATTTACAAAACGTTTGGAGATTTTCTGGTGGAAAGTATAAATAACAAATCTCAAAGAAAATCACTCATATACCCATGAGATTTGTGAATACTCCATAGCTCCAAAATAAAGAACTTCTCTTCTTCTTCTTTTTTCCTTGTAGCTCTTCCGATAAAAACTTGATTTTAATTACACGTGCTAGATACGCCATTTTATAAGTTATGTTAAATTTGAATTTACAATTTATGTGAAATTTGAATTTACTATTTTCCAGCGTATGTTTTTCTTGATTGTATAACATGTTGACTTATGGTAAATTTTAACCATGATGTTTTGATCATAACAAATAAATTAGTATTGTTTACTAACGATCTATTTTCAAGTAATATTCAAAGCGCTACCAATCATCGTCAAGATCAATACCATATTGCAAATCGTACTCTCAAACAAGTCAATATCAAAGTCAATCAAAACAAGAGTTCAAGAATTCGATATTCAAATTATAATTCTAGATGAAATGTAAAGTTACTAATTCTTTGATTTTTAGCATTAAATGAATGAAATCTCAAAAACAATTTTATGCCCAAAAAATATGATGATATCAGTTGCATAAAATGTTTTTATCATAATCAAAAATCAAATTTTCAAAACTTTTCAAAAAAATTTAACTGGTCATCTGTCTGTGAATCGGTCAACCGTTTGGGATGAATCGGTCGACCGTTTGAACGTCATTTTCTAAAAAGTGACCATTCTGATTTTTAATGTTCTAACGACTATTTTTTGGTCATCCGTCAAGAACCAGTCGACAGTTTGATCATCCGTTTTGGCAGAAAGCTCAGAAAATTAATCTCTATAAATTGTCCTTCATTTATTATCATTGAATACATTTACAACAGCATAAAAAGAGAGAATCGCGTTGAGAAAATTCATTGAATACACTCTATCTACTCTTTTATTTACTTGTATTGTGCTTATATTTTTAGTTGCTTAATTTATATCTCTTAAATTTCTTATTTTGAGATTATTCTACGAAAATTTTTGTAAAACCAATTCACCCCCCTCTTGGTTAGTTATTATTGGGTTATCAATTGGTATGAGAACAAGGTGCTCATTTTTAAAATTAAGATTTTGCAATCTTGAGTAATGGCTAATCATACTATTCAAAATCTTGAGGAGCATTTTATAAATCATCCTCCCTTCTTTAATGACACCCACTATAAATATTGAAAAAATAGAATGATGATATATATACAATCAATATATTTAACATTTGAAAAGTTATTGAATTTGGTCCTTATATATCAACAAAGATTATTAAAGTTGATAATAAACTGGACCAAACCATTCCAAAACCTAGAGAAGAGTATGATGAAGAACATAAAAAAAAAAAAAAAAAAATTATCTCTAAATGCTAGAACAAAAAAATTAATTTATTGTACTTTAGATAAAAATGAATTTAATCAAATTAGCACATGTTATTCCACTTATGATATTTGACACGCATTAGAAATTACTCACTTAGGTACTAACAAAGTTAAAGAAACTAAAATAAATATTTTAACAAAAGATTTTGAAATTTTTATATGAAGCAAAACGAACTTATAGTTGATATGATTACACGTTTCACCGATATTATCAATGGCCTTAAGGGCTTTGATCGAAAATTTATTAATGGTGAACTTTTGAGTAAAATGATTAGGTGTATTTCAGCAAAATGACAGCTTTTCAGATTCTGCTTTTAGCTTTTTTATTTATATATTATTAAAATATCTATTTTACCCCTAATTAATTAAACTAATTCCTTTAATATCCATTTGAGAAATCGAATTGATGTAAGTTGGATGCATAAACAAAATATAAATTTAATTAATTTTTTCACTATATGACTATACTTTTATTTTGTAATTTTTATAAATTTTGAAATTTATTAGGTGTTTATTATTTTTATTTTAAAATAATAATAGTAAATGCATTATCTTGTTAAAAAATATTTGACTAGAAAAATAAATAAATTTAACCACTCGTGATGATGATGATAATAATAATAATAATAATAATAATAATAATAATAATATTACAAAATAACATTATTATAATCAATGTCATTTTTAGTAATTTAATACTGTTACAGCAATAAATCATTTTTGCTTACCAAACGCTCAAATGTCGCTTTTGAAACATACAACAATTTTGAAACAAGTGTTTACCAAACACTTATCTGATTATTCCCACAACTAATTTTTTTTTCGCAAAGACTGCAGTTCTGATTCTCTTAAAGACAAATGATACCAAATCAAGCTTTAGATTAATTTGAAATGACTTAGCTGAGATTGAGGTTGGAATAATTTGATTTTTGAATACTTGTATCTAAATCTCAAGTAAACTTATTGTTGACGTTGGAAAATTGTTTGTATTATTTCCAAGCCAACTTAAAGATAAGTGTTGAGGTTGGCTATGACCGTAATGAATAGTAGATAGGTAAAGATATGCAGGAAGACCTGATTGTATAATCTTTGTAAGAGTGCTTTTATTAAGCTGTTGAATGTCCGAACTGTTGGACATTTATGTCTCCTATTTATAGGAAAATATGTGATGATGATTTGCATTTAATGCCAAGCTAGGCATTAAATGCCTACAAGATATTTTCTTTATAAACATTTAATGTGAAAGTGACATCTCTGTGATGGGAGGCTGATCTGACATCTGACACGTGGGAAGACGTGCCATACTAGTTACGTGAGCTTAACCGTAACACCTGGGTATGAGGTCCGACCTAGAGTAAGGCCCGCCTTAAGATGAGGTTCGACCTGGAGTAAGACCCGCTTGGGATGAAGTCTAACCTGTAGTAAGGCCCGTTTTGGGATGAGATCCGACCTAGAGTAAGACCTGCTTGGGATGAAGTCCAACCTGGAGTAAAACTCGCATTGGGATGAGGTCCGACCTAGAGTAAGACCCGCTTGGGATGAGGTCCGACCTGAAGTAAGGCCCGCATCGGGATGAAGTGGGATGAAGTCCGACCTGGAGTAAAGCCCGCCGTGGGATGAGGTCCGACCTGAAGTAAGACCCGCTTGGAATGAGGTCCGACCTGGAGTAAGGCCCGCATTGGGATGAGGTCCGACCTGGAGTAAGACCCGTTTGGGATGAGGTCCGACCTGGAGTAAGACCCCGCCTCGGGATGAGGTCTGACCTGGAGTAAGACCCGTTTGGGATGAGGTCCGACCTGGAGTAAGACCCGCCTTGGAATGAGATCCGACCTGGAGTAAAGCCCGCTTTAGGATGAGGTCCGACCTGGAGTAAGGCCCCCTTGGGATGAGGTCCGACCTGGAGTAAGACCCGTTTGGGATGAGGTCCGCCTTGAGTAAGGCCCGCCTTGGGATGAGGTTCGACCTGGAGTAAGACCCGCTTGGGATAAAGTCGACACAGAGTAAAAAACTAGATGAGGATGACATCAGGCACATTCTTCTGTAGCACAGGTGAAGAATTACTTAGTTGATGTAACAGATCGATTTGGATATCAACACTTATCAAATTGCAAGTATTTTTTATTGAATATTATTAAAATGTTATTATTATTTTTTAGTAACTTAATTTTTTTTTAAGAAATATTTTTATTTACATATGAAATATGATTTATTATTTTGAGTTCTTAATTACATGTGATGTGAATGATTTGAACATACGAGAAGTTGTTCAAAATAATATTACATTATATAGAAATTTAGCTTAATATATTTTTTAAGAAAAAATGAAAGTCTTTAATGAAAGTCAAGTTTTTAATGAAAATCTACAAAAGTTTATAGAAGACTTTTTATTAATTCTTAACAAATTCACAAAAGTCACTTAAAAATTTACGAATTCCACAAAAATCACCCGCTTCTATAAGTCTATAAAAGTATTTAAAAATTTCAATTGAATACACCCCTTAAATAGACTAAAAATAAATTATGAGTGATCTGAACATGTACTCAATTAACTCTCAAATAAATATTCCATTTTTTTCCATTTGAAAGATGGAGTAGGTGCTTCTAGAATCTATTTTTGAGAAACATTAAATTTTGTTAAAATAAGTAACTTACTTAATTTTAACTTTAACTAATAAAATAAATTATTTATTTTAAAATTTACTTATTTACTCATTAGTATATTTACTTATAAGTAAACTTAATTTTTGTCTAGAACATGTTTGAAAAACATATTTTTCTTTTACTTTTAAGTAACAAGTTACTTTATTTTAAAGTAACTCTTATATTGGAACAACTATGCAATAATGTGTGAATTGCACTCGAGACAGATAACGGATGAAATGAATGGATTATGTAATCAGAGACTTATCATGTCTATTTCTTAAAACTTTGGAGATGTCCGCTTCTTTTTTTAAAAGTTAAAAATATGTCATTTATGTTTTTGAAATGCTAAAGACTAAATATGTTATTATCCCTAAATACTAAGGTTATTTACCCGAAGCATGGAAAATTTTACACTCGCCTAAGCTCAGATTAATATTTGATTAAATTAAAATATTCTAACTTTAACACCAGAGTGGGAAAAAAACTTATTTCCATTTACGAAAATAGCTTAGCACTGCATATTTTTTACAGACTCTAGCTTATATTTTAGGTTCTTGTAGTTGATGGAAGACGTCCAACCTATTCAGATGTCAAAAAAAAAAAAATCAAATAAAAATGGCCTTAGTTCTGGGTCGAGGCGAGTGAGACCAGCGCTTCGAATCCAAAATCGAAGGACACATTTTTGTTTAAAAAAAAATTATGTGATTAACAATTAGTTCTATAAAAAACTTGTAGATTTTGAATACAGAGACTCATTAAAAACTTAATTTATAGAGTTCACCTCAAATCTCGAAAGTTACAAGATCGATCCTTTTATTGACTTCAACCCCCAACCCCCACGTTGTCTGGGTAGTTGCAAATTAACATCAAAACTACCACTTAAATGCAATCTTAAGTATGGTTTGATCCCACCTTATCTCAGTCAGTTGCATGTATTAAATCAGCTTCAATAATTAGCAAGTAGCAATCTATCCATTAACAGTGCCTAAAGTATAGGCGTGGTGTGGTGTTATTGGTTGGATTGAGGTGGCAGTGGATTAAGTGGGGAAGATGAAATTTTTTATTTTTTTATTTTTAGTTTCCCATGTAGTGTATAGTTATATTAAATATTGTATGGATAGAAAACAATTTTGTCAATATTTCTGCTCCTTTTCTCCTGTAATAACAGCAGAAATTTGTTGAATTGAAACTGCTTTCAAGTAAAAACCATAGAAGAACAAACCCGTGAACAAAAAGGTTGTTAGTTTGCAGTTACATGAAAGGAATTAACTAGATATTAAAGGGGAACTGATGCCTTTAATTTACCTTCTTTATTACTCTGGGTTGGAAAAGAGAGACACGCCATCATATGAAACTCAACCGCAGTTCACTTTTTAGTTGGTGCAATCAGGGTAACTTAGCAACTCGTTAAACATAGAATACATTTTAAATTAAAGAGTCAATTATTAGAATTTTGTTCAAATGGACTCTGCAATTTAAGGAGTACGAAGATAAAGATGCTGCTAAAATATTTTAAAAATTTACTCTTTAAAATACTAAAAATACTTTTTAAATATAGATAAAAGCTACCGTAGATGCTCTCAAAGAATATGTTTGATTCTCATAAAAGTCTCAATTTCAAATTCATTTCAAAATATAAATAAATAATTCTCCTTTTTAACGACATAATGCTATCTGAAATCCTGCATATAGAAATGGCAAATAATCTCTCCAATTCTTTGATCCTTATCGTATCTTACTTCTTCCTGCAAATATTCCTCCTCAATGTTGATGCTAAAGTTACATCAATTATAGTGTTTGGAGATTCCTCGGTAGATTCCGGGAACAACAATTATATTCCGACGGTTCTGAAAAGTAATTTCAAGCCTTATGGTCGTGATTTTAAAGGTGGCAAACCCACCGGAAGATTTTCCAATGGCCGGATTCCGACAGACTTCATCTCTGAGGCTTTTGGAGTCAAAGAAACTGTCCCTGCTTATTTGGATCCAGCTTATAATATTACAGATTTTGCTACAGGTGTTTGTTTTGCTTCTGCTGGGACTGGTTATGATAATCTTACATCCCAAATTCTTGTGAGTCTCTCTCTCTCTCTCTCTCTCTCTCCGCGCACCCGACCTTCTCCTCGGCCTGACCTCCAACTAAATATGCAAAAAGATAAACTTTTCCTGTCCAGAGACGGAGAGTAGTATTTAAAAGTTTAAGACAACTGCACTTTTCCTCCCTATTTTCAATTGATTGCTAGATGTACGAGAAAATATGAAATAACTCTTAACAATGCCATATTTGTATGTCCCCCTCAGTTCTGACTTGTTTATTGGAATTTGTTGTGTTATGTGCGACAATATTAATGGATAGTATGGAATAAAGCAAGAAATAAAAACACACAAGTTTACATAGTTTGGCAGTAAGCCTAATCCACGGAGCGAAGCGGTTGTAATTTTTCATTCCTTTCGGTGCCTCCTCTCCCCTTAGTCCTCTACTCCGGCATATATCGGCCTATTTTTCAGTATACATGTATACCACTTGATATGACCCACATCCTTTCTCGGGCTTGGAACTGGGTATGAAAAAACATATAGACTGGTATGATGTTGCATAAAACACGGTATTGACGCATTGTACAATTTGAATTGCAGAATGTAATGCCTCTTTGGAAGGAATTAGAGTACTACGAGGAATACCAAATGCGGCTAAAAGGCTATTTAGGCACCAACAAGGCAGAAGAGATCTTAACAGAAGCCCTATACATTATCAGTATAGGAACAAACGATTTCTTAGAGAATTATTATGCGCTTCCAAACAGACCATTACAATATACCATTGAAGAATATCAGAATTTCTTGACAGGCATAGCAAGAAGTTTCACCACAAGGATATACGAACTTGGAGCTCGGAAAATATCGTTAACAGGGCTTCCTCCAATGGGTTGTTTGCCACTGGAGAGAACAACAAATCTGATATCTGGACGAGATTGTATACAAAATTACAACAAAGTGGCTAATGACTTCAACAAGAAGCTGTGTGCATTAGTTGCGACACTTAACAATGAGCTTTCTGGAATTCATTTGGTTTTCTCCAATCCATATGATATTTTTTACAAAATCATTCAGAACCCCGAATCATTTGGTAAGTTTCTCAAACTTACTTATAATTAGTAAACATTTTAAGCTAAGACAAACATGCCTCTGAGTTGCTGATATGATTGAGCATATGATGAATTACAGGATTTGAAAACGAGGCATTTGCATGTTGTGGGACAGGAACGTTTGAGATGAGTTATTTGTGTAATGAATACAATCCATTTACGTGTAGAGATGCAACTAAATATGTATTTTGGGATTCATTCCATCCTACTGAGAAAACAAACGCCATATTAGCGGCTTACTCGTTCACAACTACTCTATCTGTGTTTATATAGAGATTTGAATCATTTTACAATATTCATTTAATTACAAATATTATATTTGCTTAATTGTACTCTATTTATTAGAAAATGTGGAACTTATAAATTATAATATTGATTATCCATGAATAATAAGAAGTTTAGAATATTTGTAAATACCTTTGTATCTTCTATCGTACATTTACATAAGAGAGTTATATTTCATAGATTTTATTGTGAGAATACTGTTGCTTCAAGAAAAATAATTTGAAATGGGGCTTTTTGAATTCAACCTTTTGTGTTGAATGGTTTGAGCTACAAAACATTTAACTTCGGTTGTTCTAACAAGTCAAGAGATTTGGGTCAACGGCAATTCTTTTTCTTGAATTATCTAATCCACTCGTAGCCTAAATTGTTGGGAATTGAGACCAATTCCTTTATTGCATACGTGATCTTTGTTGAGAGAAAGATAACGAAAATGAAAAATATAAAAGATAGAGAAAAATTTACTGATTGTCAAAACTTTCACTATATGAAAAATTGTTACAATCATATAGATTTCATCCACCCAAATCCTCAAGTATCTCAATAAAATAATATCAAAGCTTTACCACACCCACCAATTTCTACTATTTGTACAACCCACAAAGATAATAAGAAAACAACTGCAGGATCTTTGAACTTACAATTTTTTCTCTCAGAAAACCCTCAGATCACTACTATAAAAGAGAATAAACTATGTCAATTTATAGTTAACAAATAACCTAATTTTCTTACAAGTTTAAACTATCAAAGAGTCCAAGATTTAGAAACATGTTCAATTTTAGTTGACATGGATATCTTCCAAGTTTCGACTACCAAAGTGTCCAAGATTAGGAAACTTGTAATTTTAGTCGACCTAAAAGTCTTCCCTTTCAACAATTGGCGCATCTTCTGATTTTGGCAAGTTTTGAGAAAATATCACAACAATCTCTACCTTGACAAAAAACGAGTCAAAAATCAATCATCTCTTTTGCAGATCTTCATCTCGATACTTAAAAAAAGGGTACACTTTGACAATCTCAATTATCAAAACAGAGAATTAACATACTCCACCATATAAGTATAATCACTTAGAAAACAATTCTAAGAATTTCATCTGCTCATGTCGAATAAATTTCTTTGAAATATTATGGTGCAACTCCTCGCTTGACTTATTTGGAAGTTCATCGACCATCGACATCAATTCCACCACACACCTTGCATTAATATCAAGCCAATGCCCATGTGCAAATGTGGACTGCTAGTAGTAACTCATCCTCTATCATGGCAACTAGCGCATGCCACGAGGATGTAAATATTTTACTCAATTGACATCATCATCTCCCATAAAGAGACATATTATGCATGTCGATGTTGAGCGATTAGCGAGCCTGCTCCACCTTTTGGACAATTTTTTTCTCAAGTGACCGGGTTTTCTACAATTCCAACAAGATACTTTCCTTTTAGTATCTTTGTCAGAAACAGGGGTTGGGTTCCTTTTCAAAGTCTTGTGCAGTCTAGATTGAATCCAAACATCATTGACTTGTACTTGCCACAAGCCAAAATTGATTCTTCCGTCAAATTTCTTCACGTCATATTTAATAGACATATCTTCTCTTCTTTGCGCCAACACCGAACGACCGATGCTTTCATACCGGCTGTTGGAAATTGAGACCCGGTTCCTTTATTGCTCACAAGATCCTTGTTCAGAGAAAAATAACGAAATAGAAAAATATAAAGATAGAGAAAGATTTACTGATTGTCAAAGATTTCACTATATGGAAAATTGTTACAATCATATAGATTTCACCCACCCAAATCTCCAAGTATCTCAAGAAAAATAATACTCTAACCTTTACCGCACCCACCAATTTCTACTCTTTGTACAACCCACAAAGATAATAAGAAAAACAACTAAGATACTAGGCTTACAATTTTTTTCTCAGAAAACCCTCAGGTCACTACTACAAAAGAGAATAAACTATGTCAATTTATAGTTAACGAATAACCTAATTTTCTTACAAGTTTAAACTATCAAAGAGTCCAAGATTTAGAAACATGTTCAATTTTAGTTGACATGGACGTCTTCCAAGTTTCGATTACCAAAGTGTCCAAGATTAGGAAACTTGTAATTTTAATCGACCTAAAAGTCTTCCCTTTCAACAATTGGTGCATCTTCTAATTTTAGCAAGTTTTGAGAAAATATCCCAACATAAATTTCTATAACATGAGTGAGATAGTCGCAATCCAATCTAATGTTTATATGTTTTCTTATCAAAGTTATTTCGTTATTTAATTATATTTTTCAAAAAATTTAATTAGAACCAACACTCTCGTAGAGTTTGTTTGAAATCAATTATGGGCGGATTTTGCTAAAATTTGGCTTGACTATGGAATAGAAAAAGCTGAATATACAATAGTACTATTTCAAAATTTATATATTTCAAAACCCATTTTTGTCCATGCAAATGAGTTAGGAAGCTTTTCAAATGGTTAAAAATAAGGACAATAATGTCAATATGCAACAAATCCGTAGTCAACAATTGCGGCATTTGAAATAAAGAATGTCAGCTTTTTTCCAAATTTTCCAATTGTTTGTAATATTTAAATAAACAATTTGGTTGGTCAAAGAATTTAATCTCGATTTAAGTGATTTCAGACACGCTCTTAGAGTAGTTTTTTTATGATTAATAATCTTTAGACAGGGGGTTGTTAAGGGGGTGAATAGGAGGGTAAAGAAAAATAAATTTTTATTCCAAGAAACGGAAATATTTCAACGACCTTCATGATATGCTAAAAACTATAATAAAACATATTGTGATAAGATATATCATTAACGAAGCACCAGTGGTCTAGTGGTAGAATAGTACCCTGCCACGGTACAGACCCGGGTTCGATTCCCGGCTGGTGCATTCTGTTAAAATGGGCTGCAGTGAAGAAATGTTTGTGCTGACAGTGGTGATTGGGTCTCCACAACCGTCTGATCTTCAGACGAAAAAAGGCACATCTGAGCACTCTTTTTAACATTTTTTTACTATTATTTCTATAATAGAGCAGCACTTTTTTTTTTTTTACTATTTTGGTTTTGCATTTTTGTTATCTTTTGTAGAGTTTTAAATAAATTATTTTTTAAATTCATTTTCAATAACATTTTATGGGATTCACAACTTTTTAAACAGACATTTCATCCCTCCTTTTTTTTTTTTTTTTTTTTTATCAAAATCTCCTTAAAAAGCTATTTTCAAACGTCTGTTAGTCCTTTTGGACATACTATACTGTATTATTAGAATCGGTTTGATTACTCTCATCAGTCCCAATATATCCCTTCAGTATTAGTTGCTATGTCTCTATTCGCATGATCCCAACTAGTATACCGATACTGATGAGTCTGCTCATATGATCGCTAACGCAGATAATCTCAAAAGTCTTACTCCTTACTTTGGATTCAGTAAGATATATTTTGGTGGTGCTTCTTTGACTCCAAGTTCAAGAAATTATTAATTAAAGGATGTTTTGTTTGTTAATGATATCTTTTAGTAAACTTACTAATGCATGAATGGATATATATGTGGTCAAATATTATTAACAGAATTCCAACTTCCAAGCCAATTAAGTGTTTCTAAATCAAGCTAAATGGGCTCACTATAATTAATGAACAAATAAGAATAATAGTGATAATTTTGTCAAATACTTAATTCTATATTAAAATTCTACAATTACCTTTTCAATATTTTAAATTTTAAATATAATATATGTAACACATGCAATACACAATTTTTTAATAAAAAACGTAACAAATATAGCAACAAGTATTACAAAAATCAAAACAATATTTTTAAAATAGAAAAGTTAGATAATATTTTTTAAATTATTTTATATTTTGTAATGTATGATGAAACTATCTCATAAGAACAAGTTAGATTCTGTTATGAACTGAATAGTGTTGCAAGAAACATTAGATTGATCTATTCCATATTTAACAAAAATAAAATACAATTTATTATTGTTAGACAATTATTGAGATTATTAGCATAAAAGAATTATGCATAACTAGGTATAATATTGTAAGATGATCGCTAAAAAGCTAAATACCCATTCTCAGTAGAGGGTCTACAAAACAAGAACCCCATATATTTATGAGTCGTGTGCGATGGGTAAGCGTTCGATTCAACCATGATGGTCAAACTAGACTACGGTCAAATGTATATATGTAAATGATTACAAGATATTCCTAATGTACATTACTTTTTATCGATTTTGTTCTAATGCTCATGGTGGGCATTGTTATAATGTCCATCGGACACTTGTCTAACAAGTGTTGGATGAGTGTAAAACAAGAACCCCATATCTTTATCAGTCGTGTGCGATGGGTAAGCGTCGACTCAACCATGATGGTCAAACTAAACTACGGTCAAATGTATATATATAAATGATTACAAGATATTCTTTTATCGATTTTGTTCTAATACTCACGGTGAGCATTGTTATAATGCCCACCGAGACACTTGTCCAACAAGTGTTGAATGAGTGCTTATATTTTTTTATGGGGATGAAATTATATTTTTTAAGTGTTTATAAGTTTCAAGTCTTGCAAAATTTGTAAATAGTAAATTGTGAATCCTACAAAATGTATAGATAAAAAATATGTTTGATCAATTCGATCAGTTTAAATTATAATTTAAGTTGAAACAAACAAACACAAAATCTAACAAATCATAACTTTCAAACTTTAATTTATTCACAAAATAACAACATATCAAGTTTTGAAATGACAAACAAAAAGATAAAATATTTTTATGGACTAAGCTCTCAGAAAAAATTTACTTCTTCAATTTTTGATCTACAATCAATAACTGGACTATAAACAATCAGTTCTTGATTCTAATATTCATTACTTGATTTAAACTTAAGAAGAACTAGACCAGTTCAATTTGGTTTGATCCCGATTCGAATTGGGTACTTTTGACCACCACTAACTAGAGCATGGGAGGGAAGGGCAGAATGCATCTCTTGTGCTAATTTCTTTACCTCCTGACCAAACAGCTTATTATTGCTTGTTTCCCCAACTCCAAGCTTGAAATTTTTACTTTTAAGTAAAAAAGTAAGCTTTGAAGTTTGAAAGGAATACTTTTTTATTGAACAAACAAGAAATAAGTTACTTATTTTGAAAGCTATACTAATGATTTACTTATAAGGAATAAAAGAATAATAAATCCATTATTTCACATTAACTGCTACTGGCTTTCTTATCAATCAACTAATAACAAACCTACCTGCATTAAAGACAGGTAGTAACTTCAATAAAGCACAAGTGTCAATGGCTGCTCATCTATTAAAAAGTTAGAGCCTGACTCAGACCTTAACATAAACACGACCATAAAAATACCATAAATCCTTGCAATCCAGGGATGAAATCCAAATCCTCTAAAAAGTAAAATGAGAAACGTGGGGACACACCTAAAATAATGAAGAAAATATCGATAAACATCTACAAAATAAAGGGGCCGTGTCCTAGCTTCCATGCATGGATGTAAAAAGTTTAGCTATCTATAAGCACAACCTCGAGTAGGTGTCTCCCATGACCTCAACAGTTAAGCTCCGTGAACAGTCTGCATCTTTTGCTCACAAGGCCCAGTCGAGCATGCATGTCCTAGATGTCAAACACAAACAGTGAAGTGAACCAACAAAGCACGCAAGGGTCAAAACTTTAGGTGCGTCAGAAACATAAGTAATATGAAATGTATTGTGAGAGGATGAACTGCAAGGGGTAGATATGGACCTTAATGAAATTGCAATAATCAATTTGGCTGCTTTGGAAAATGAAGCTTGATGAGCATGGGTAGCTCAACAAGTTCGACCTGAGACTTGCCCAACAAAATGCGCTTCAGCTTTTCATCACAGTTGACAACGTTCTTATTGTTTGGATCCTACAAATATAAAAGATATATGATGGTCAAGGACAAATACCGCGTTCGTGATATTACTAATCTAAATCTTTCGAAAAGCACCTCCCCGCCCGCCCGCCCGCCCGCCCGCCCCCTCCCGAAAAGAAATTATAGATGGTATGCATTGTTACTCTGTTTCTTAAATATACATGCAGCACATAACAACTTAAAGAGGAAAATTTACTCAATTTATCTCAATAATTTTCAACAATTTTGCTGGTATACAGGCTGGGGAATGTTTGTTAGCTTGAATCAAATTCTTATGGTCTAAGATTTCATTTTGGCAAAAACATATTTAATATGAAGCACTCCAATTACTTTGTCGAAGAAACATTTTCTAACAAACTGCTTTCTCCTCCTACTCTGAATTGTTTTTGCCACCTTGTTCAGTCTCTCGTCTGGAAAGTTAATTTCATATTAACCTCAATAACAAGGAGTCAAAAAAATTGAAGATTCTTAGGGGACACAGCATCATATTGTAAAGTTTCTTTTCAGCCAATAACCGGCAGGTAACATGACATCCCATCCCTTTATAGAACCTTATATAAATTACTTATCATAGTGTTCTATTTCCACACTTCATTGCAAATTCTGTCAACATGGGCTTTCAATGGTATTCACACAAGAGATAAGTGCTTAGAGTCAACCACAGCATGTGTGATGGTGTATCAGCTTTCAACGATTTAGTTGTATAGTATTTCAATTTCCCTTAAATAAAATATCTTTGTTTCCTCAAAAATGTTAATGAGCAATGTTTTATGCAATTATGCACGAGCACTTCACATATTTTGCCATCAGACACCATCAAATGAATAGAAGAAATACTTTCTCGTTGATCTCACACAATCTCATGAATTTTACACCAGTATGAGCTCAACATTGTAACAACTCTATTCAGTTCCATGCCACTAAGTTAAATTTAGCGTGGGACTTATAAGCTCATTGAGCACTCCCTTTACAAGTCGGTTTCAAGAGTGGGTTTTACCTAAGGTGGTTGTAACAATTCTATCAAATAAGTCACCTCCTTGTTGGGCACGGGAGGCCTCGGGAAGGTTAAATTCATGTTCCACAAAGTCACCCAATTGGGGAATGGAATAGGAATAGCCGTGAACATCAATTGTGAATAGTGGGGTGAATTGTAGCGGCTCCATCGAGTCCCACGAAGCGAAGTTAATCAGAATTTTAGAAAGTAAAAGTTCAATTATAAATACGCAGTAGTAAGCACCGAGAGCAATAATATCATATACTTCGAGGAGGATAGGATTTGGAATTTTACCTGGAGATTATTTTCCTTGATATACAACCAAACACGCTTAAAACAACCCAATCGAGAGCTCTGCGACTGACCCATAAATTCTCTTAGTGTTGAAGGGAGATTCACCAGGTCAATCAGATTGGCAAGTTTCTTAGGGTTGTCCATGACAGCCTTTTTCATCCGCTGCGGGAACATTTTTCCCAAAATTCTTCTGTTAACTGCAAACACACAAATACAATCAAAGTCTCCTTTAAATAATACAAAAACCATTAAATTCTGTAGCTTGACCATAAAAGAATCCTCGCGTGCCAAAAAAATCGACATTTTTACAACAGTCAAATATCAAGAAACCAGTAAATTCAAAATTAAAAACCTAAAATTAAACTCGGGTAATCCAAAATGTTGGATGAGGGAATCGTAATTCTAAGAGTAATTTACTCAAACACCTTGATTGCGGTGTATAAACTTGAAAGAATCTTTGAATATATACCTGAAAACAGGACTACTGGAGAGTGCCGATTCAGCACAGACCAAGAACTGGACCCAGAGGACCTTGCGGCTACAAGAAACTGAAAGTCCGCTCTTATTTCTAACCTTCTCCAATTCAAACTAAAGGTCATGTGTATTTATGGCGATTTTGGTGTATTTGAGAAGTGCAACGTATAAATTGGAGAGAAATTGGCATAAATGGTCCATGAGGTATGAGATTAGTGCGCAAATGGTCCCTAACCTTTCATTTTTTTGTGGAGTGATTATTAACCTATCTATTCTCTTTGATTGGTCCTTTTTACGGATATCGTTTTTTTACATGATATCAAGCAAATGGTCCTTCTCATTTTTTTGTCTTTATTAGTGAGGTAAAATTGTCAAGTTACATTTCTTCCTTCTCATTTTTTTGTCTTTATTAGTGAGGTAAAATTGTCAAGTTACATTTCTTTTTTTTTCTTTCAATTGATGCAAATCGTCTCTAACCTTTACCCTTAGTATGAAAATGGTACCTAACCTTTGTTTTTGACGCAACAGTCCATAACCTATATATTTTAGTGCGAAATTGATTATTATTTGATGAAAATGACAAAAATATCATTAGTTTTAATTAAAGAAATTTGTAATTGGATTCATAACATTTGTAAAAAGTGAAAATGGGTCCGATACTTTAATTTTTTTAGGATTAATTACACTAATGGTCCCCATTCTTTTAGATTTGTAACGATTTCATATCCATTCTTTTTTTTCTAGCAGATATCATCTATATTTTTCTATTTATTCTCACAGATGGTCCTCAAATCACTATTTTTCACTATTCTGACAATTCTTTGACAATTTTACCAAGAAAATTTTTGCAATTGGAACCATAATCTTTTCAAAAGTACAAATGAATCCTATTTTTTTTTTTACATCTTCCACACCCCACCCTACCTTACCTTACCTTTTGAATCAATTAATTTCATATAGACATGGCAAAGGCGTCGGAGGGCAATAAACGTACCTCCGAATTCCAAATTCAACCGCAAGAACATCACGAAAATGATGGCCAACGGCAGGGAAGAGTGGCTTTCGAACCAGTTGAGTATGGGATTCTTAAGTTTGTTTAAAACGCACATCATTGACCGAAACCCACCAGCGGAGAGGCCGACCGTGTTAAGTACTTGGGGCCATTCTTCGGTGAACTCCTAAGCTACCTGACTAGCAATTTTCCCAGTGACTACGATTGGGACACTGCTGGACTCTTAGCTAACCCAGAAACTTTCGCAAAGAACCGTGTTGGCTGATGGTAAGATGGGATTTAGATAGTTTTCATTGAATTCTCAATTTCTTTGTGAAATTTTTTATTGTGTGACGGAGGAAGACAATTTGAATTTAAGCTATTGATCTCATTTTTCTTGCACATGTACAACCGAATTGATCTCTGCATAGCTTGGTTTTTGCTAATGTTTCCACCGATCCGTATAATCGATCTCAAAGAAAACGACAATGATTTATTGACCCTTGCACTATTATCTTTTTGAACATTTGGAAAACCCGATGGTGGAAGATGATGAGTTTTCCAGTGGCGGTGGTAAGGTTGGTGGATAGGGGTAGTGGACGGGGGAGGAAAAGGCCACAATGGGCAGAGTGGAAAGTGGTGTATATGTGGAGGATTTAATGAGAAGTTGTGGTGGTTGAAAGTTCTTTCGCCATTAGGATTGCTTGCTGTAGTGTTGTTACTAAGTATTCTCGTGATGTTGCTGTCATTTATGTCTCCATCTCCATTATCTTCGTTTTTTGTGTGTGCGTGTTTTATGGGTAGTTCAGATTATTTGATTCGATTTCCTTATGGGTGGGGTGGGGTGGGGTGGGGTGGGGTGGGGTGGGGTGGGGTTTTTAAAAGTGAAAATTGTATTAAAAAAATTAGGATTCATTTGTACTTTTGAAAAGTTAGGGCCCCAATTGCAAAATTTTCTTTATTTTTTTCTTTTTGCAATCATTTTAATTTATTTAAATCAATGGGTAAAATTGTCAAAGAATTGTCAGAATAGTAAAAATGGTGATTTAGAGATTATCTGTGAGAATAAATTGAAGAATAGATATGATATCTGCTAGAAAAAAAGAATGGGGATGAAATCGTTATAAACTTAAAAGAATGACGACCATTAGTGTAATTAACCCATTTTTTTATTAAAAAATTAAAATAAACTAACAAATTGATAATTTACTAAATAACTTGTGACAAAGTTAGTTTTTTTTTTTTTTCTTGTGACAAAATTATTTTTTTTATAATATGATTAACGATAAAATTAAATTTTTTGAATTTTAAATAATATGATTAAATTTAATAATAATAAAATAATTTTAATTAGTACATTTGTTAATAATTATGAGCTTTAAATTTTAGTTATTTTATAATAGTTCATAAAATATACAAAATAATTTAGTGCAATTATTATTAATTTGTTAGTTTCTTTTAATTTTTATAGAAAATAACATCTGGGTCCCAACCTATACAAGGCAGAGCATTTAGGTTCCTACCTTTAAACCAGAAGCAGTTGAGTACCCAGCCTTTACCTAGAACTGGGAGCATTTGAATCTTCAATGGAAAATTATTCAATTATTTTGGATAAAATAAAAGGAAAAGATAGTTCTCTTTGTCAAAGATGCCCCATCACTACCACCAACACCTCCATTTTCACCACTGTCTCCTTATTTTCATCTCTATTGTGTATAGAATGTAGATCAAGTTATCATAAATTCATTTATTTGGACACCATCTACTGTTCCAAAAAATGTTGATTATTTATCCTCCATATTTTAGTTCCTGTACCTCAATTTCCCAGACCAAATTCTTGACACCTTTACCTTTTCCTATTTTATTCTAAATTTTAAATTTTATTAATACATTTTCAAGTGAAACTGTTAACTATTATTTGAAAATATTTTTTCGGTTCTTTGGTATTTGCTCTTTGCTGATTGATTAAGTGTGATGTTACTTGTAATTTATCAATTTTAAATTTTATGAATACATTTTCAATTCTTGAATTTTGCTCTTTGCTGATTGATTAAGTGTGATGTGATTTTTTAATTTATCAATTTTATTAAAATTTGAAATTGTTAACTATTATTTGAAATTATTTTTCAATACTTAAATCTCGCCCATCCGCCTCCGTATACATGCACAGAAAAAGTTAAAATCAAATGTACTCGCAATTTCCTGCCCCTTTTGTTTATCTTAAATAGTATATAAGGAAATTTGCACTTTTCATTTTTAATCTTTGCAAGATATAACAAATCTATCATTAACTCTTTTTTTATTATAATCTATTCACAACTTTTTTTAGTTATTTTATAATAGTTCATAAAATATACAAAATAATTTAGTATATTATTAATTTGTTAGTTTCTTTTAATTTTTTATGGCTTATTTTACAAATGGTCACGACTTTTGCACTTACTACGGGTTGAGGACCTATCGTTTCATTTTTTGATTTGGCCCCTATTTCAAATGTTTTG